>OZ004694.1:26264765-28664765 GCA_963924545.1 Pogonocherus hispidulus | reverse complement strand
AAGACTAGAGAGCGAGGAATAATTTGAGAAACTGACAGCCATGATATATTTAATCAATTTATATCAGTTCATTCATCTATGAATGTAAATAAATAAATACATGTAAATATTGTAAATACATAATTAAAAGTGTGTAAAATAAATCAGTATAAATAAATGCTTCTGTATAATATGTAAATAAACTAATTAGAATGTTAAAAAAATATATTCTTAAATAAATTTTATAATGTTTTTAATGAACCATGTTTTATTATGACGAACACTGAATATTTAACAATTATCATTATAAAAGTAGTTAGAGACATTGGTACCTAGACTATGGATACTGTTCATTACAGGTCTCTAAATTAAAACAAGTTGGATAGTTTACGTAAGGATTTTAATGTAGGTGTTTGAAAGTCCCTCATCATGAGTTTCTCATACTTATGTTAAAAGTTTTAGTTGTGTAAAACTAAAATTATGTGACAAACAAAAATAGAGATACCTAGAAAATAGGTAAGCAGTACTTAAGAGGATTAAAACATGTTTATCCTGTTTGAGTAAAATGCTGCACAGAAAAACTTGATTTAATGACTGAAGGAGTATTCATGGTGTATTTTGAGATTGTAGATGCATCACATAAAAATAGTTACCTAACAGCACACATCTTACATATCTGAGTCAATCGGATAGATCAGAGTTAAGATAAGTATATGTTATTTATCATATGAATAAGAAATATAAATTTATTGTAATTTGCAATATTTAGCAATTTGCTTAACCCTGTATTAATAAAATATTTTTTTTATTATTTACTGAATGATATTTTTATATATAATGAGTAAGACATAGGAAGGTGAAAATAGTTAAATATCTACGAAGAATAGATTAGAAAGAGATATAATATTGCTAAAGGGATAGATAATTGCTTTTTTAATTTAGAATATAAGGTTTTCTATAATTTCTTAATTCAAATTTAGATAGTGAGAAATTTGACAACAATGTAACTAACAACATAAAAAGTGATTGTAAAATGTGGTTCTGTTGTAGTCATTAGGATAATTAATTTAAAAAATATTTTTCTTTGAAACTTATTCAGTTCCACATTAGAAAATCACCAATTATAATATATTTTTACAGGTAGTGTATTGAAGAATAGATGAATTGTCAATTTATGAGCTATACTACATTCACATATCTATATCTAAGAGTTTTTATATCTATTTTACAGTTGGAAATCACAGTAAGTCGCACAATTTTATATTACGTACAATAATATCAGTACACGCATACAGGAGTTACTTATTTCTTAAAAATAGTTATATACTGAGGCGATGTTTAATCAGATTAATTTCATTTATTATTGTAATATTTTGCATTTGAAGTAAAAACTATGAGTATTGTTAAGCAAGTGTTAATTAACTTCTATTGAGTTGTAATCATTTCTGCAAATAATTTATAGGTACCAATTACCTCAGTATATTGAGATCTGGGACATACAAGGGTATAAACTTATATCTTATCTTTATAATCCTTGTGTCAAATCCTTAATGGCTTGCAGTATTCTTTTAACATGTCCTACTTTAGTTACTCCTAAGTCTTTCAAATCTCTCCGTGCCAATGTAAGAAGTTCTCTACCACGTATATCGTTCTTTTCAAAGCTATCAATATACTCAGATAGTTGTAATGTTTCTAACCATGTAGCAACTTCTTGGGTACCCCAAGAAGCTACTTCTCTCTTCTGACTTGATGCCTGAAGACCAGATCCTGTACCCTTCCGGAATTTTAACCAGAAAAGGCCCTTCTTCTTATGTTCAGACTGAAAGTAACAAAAGAATACATAGTTAGGTAGGTACATAAATTAGTTAGGACTTATCTATTCACTCTTATATGTAAATACTCAATATCAAAATGATTGACACCTTTATTCTTAGCCAATCATCAAAAAAGTTTATATTTTTTATAACTTGTTTACTTAACTTACTTTTTGTTTAAGCTTAAATAATGTTACCTGATCTCCTTGCAATGGTTGCAGATATATCAAACTGCCTGATGGTGTATCATACATCACACACTTTCTTAGTTCTAGTTCTGTGTTAGCAAGACTAACACTCAACTTATTTTCTAAATCTTCCCTCAGTTTCAATTTATCGCCTCTATCATGTAACAGGCAGCAACTGTCTTCATATAATTGTTTCACAGCTGATACTAAGTTAGTAAACTCTACTCGTAATTGAGGCCCCTCTAATATTTTTCCATTAGGGTGGATTTTTTCGAGACATGTATCGGTTTTGGCTGCTAAAGTGTACAGGTCTACCTCCAAGCTGTGACTTATAGCGAGTATTTTAATCCATTTGGTGAGAGTTGTAACACATTCTATAAAGTTAATAAGGAGATAATGTTCTTCTTCAGAAAATAGTATCTCTGGTTCTGAAGACGTTACCGGCTTTTCGACAAAATGAACAGTATGTTTTTCTTTTTCAGTGTGAGTAGGTACTGCTCCACTGAAGGAATGCTGCCGAATTTTTTCAATATTGACTCCCAAGAATGATTTTTCATGAGATGGCATACTCTGTCGTGTAAGGCTGCTACGAGCTTTGTCGTGAGAAATTGAAAGTCTTGGTTTGGCCCCTTGGGCTGACAAACTCTGTCGTTGTTTCTCCTCCCACGATTTTAATGAATTTTCTAAAGATCTATTTCTGCAAAGCATTTGCATTCGGTTTTTGTGCAGAATGCGTATAATTCCTGGTGGTTGTATCCAAGCTTCGCCATCTACTTGTATTGGAACTCCTTCTTCGCCTTTAAAAGTTTAGTATATATTAGATACCTAGTTGTTAATAATCCAAATAATAATGCAATGTCACCATGTTTATGCTTACCTAGAATATTAATTTGAATACTTTGACACTGTGCTATCCTGTGATGCTGAAGATTAATCAATCTTGAGGCAGCCATCTGCACAGAACCAAAGACAGCAACTACTTCCAAAATTTTATCATCAAATGAAGGTGCAAGAAAAATATCACCCTCTTTTGTTCCTCCCCAGAAATTAATACCACCCATGAAACTAGATAAGAAAAAATGAGAACATGATTTACTTGTAATACTACATAGTTATATCGTTGTTTATTCTTTCTTATACAAACAACGGTTATATTATTACATTTTATATACATTTTGCACATATATTATATTAGCTAAATTAGATACCTATCCACACTTCGGGAGGTTGTTGATGCAAATTAAATTTTTATAGATACTATGTTTCCCGCATATTAATATCAACGTTTATAGCAACCACAATTTTTCATAGAGCTACTATGAGTAATTAATTACTCCAATACCATTATAATGTTTAGGTATGTAAAAATTCTGCCTCACACAAAATCTGTTGTCTGTAAATATGTAGGTATTGGTGTAGAGAAGTATGATTGCTTGTATGAAAATAAGATCTAAAGCATCAACTTGACAATGATGAAGACTTAATGTAAAATAGAACCTATGTTACAAACGATTTAATTATAGTGTTTGGTCCTGGTTTAAGCAAGTATGTCCTCATAAAACCAAGTATGACCTCTATTGTCTTCCTTAAAGACAATAGAGGTCACTGCTGTAATGGCACCTGCGGAGAAGCAGGTCGTTCTCTGTCTGTCAATTTGACAATAATTGTCAGACAGATAGTGGCAAAGACCCAAAGAGGGCACTACGGTGTGTTTCTCACCACTACTAACATAATAATAAGTGTGTCTCACCTTGGAATATTTAATATCACAATCCCTTGTAAACTAGGAAGCGGAATCCTCTGGCCATCACATTCCAGCTGAACTCTCTGTTCTAGGTTTTTATACGTCTTCTGAAGCCACTGCTTACTACCCAAAACACCATACCACATATAGTTTTTAGCTCTAGATCGGCATTTCTCCGGGTGTTCTTCTCTTTTGTGATGAAAATCGAGCGATATCTTCGCATCAATGCCGATGCCAAAGTAATTGTTCATGACACACCGCTCATAAAAACCTTCAGAAAGGGTTTCATCGGGGTCTATTAAGGGACTCACTGCAGCACATAAAGTGTCCGCATTGGCTAGTAAACATTTGCTAATGAAACCGCCTCCTGTACTAACATCTGCAAAATAAATTTTTTGAAAATAAATATTTACTGATGTTTTAGTTATTAACACTGATTTTAAATAATATTTTCAGATGGGTTGGAATGATGGAAAAACAAGTTCCGTTTAGGAAGAACTAGTAACTCGAAATAATATTAGATTGACATTGCGTGAGTACATTTGTTGGTCTTGTATTTTTCTGAAGAAACAAGTTACGTAAAATTGAAAATGAAAGAAAAATAATTATGAAAAAATTCAATGTAGTTAATGTTTTTTTCTTAACTACTTATTGTCTATAGTGTTGCAATATTTTATATTGGATAATTATTAATTAAGGAAGCCGGGTTATGCCGTTACTACAATAATTGATCTTGAATTGATTACTATGTACAATTGAACGAAAATGTTTAGTAAAAACCATCTGTAATCATTATCATCTTGAAAAACCGAATAATAATTTTTAAACAGTTATTTAATAATAAATAAAACCGAGTAACAAATGGTGTAAGAAATGTCAAAATAATCTTTTAGATATACCGGGTGCTCCACATAAAAATCCTCAGCCTCGTATCTCGGCAACGGAAAGATATATTTTGATTTTGAAAAAAACAGATGATAGATCTCATCTATGGTTTCGTCACGGAGTTCAACTTGATTTTTTTCAGAGCAAATTGGATATGGCGCTGAGGTCAAAGAAAATTTTTAGTTGGCAAGAACTTTGCAACAAGCTTTATCTGATACTTTGTTCAATTCTAAACAATTTTTGTCGAATGACTATTTTTCAAAAACTTAATAGTTTCAGAGATAATGAGCTCTTCATTTGGTGAGGTCCAAACTCAAGCGTATTTTAGTTTCGAATTATTAACTTATACAATGAAACAATAATTATTCAAATCAATTTAATAGCTCTTTTTAAGAAATAGTGAAATAATATGTATTTTTCTAAAATATGGCAAGAGTTTTTTAAATACCTAATTCATTTTGTACATATCTACATACATTAAGGATTTATTTTGGGACAAGCGTAGGTACTAATAATTATGAATTATTATACAAAATGAATTAGATATTTAAAAAACTTTTACCGTATTTTACAGAAATACATATTATTTCACTATTCTTTAAAAAGAGCTATTAAATTAACTTGGATAATTATTGTTTCATTGAATAAGGTAGATAATAATTCGAGACTCTAAAATACGCTTGAGTTTGGGCCTCACCAAATGAAGAGCCCGATATCTCTGAAACTATTAAGTTTTTAAAAAATAGTCATTTGACAAAAATTGTTTAGAATTGAATAAAGTATCGGATAAACCTTGTTACAAAGTTCCTGCAAACGAAAAATTTCTTTCGATTTTAAGCGCCATCTCCAATTTGCTCTGAAAAAATTAAGTTGACCTCCGTGACGGAGCCATAGATGAGCTCTATCATCTGTTTTTGTTCAATATCAAATATATGGTTTTCCGTTACCGAGATACGAGGCTGAGGACTTTTATGTGGAACACCCGGTATACACGCCTAAACAGGAACTGACTGATTTTCAAAAATTCATATCCATAACTAAATTTCAACGTATTTGTAAGATAAAGGTGTGTTAAAATTAATAGAAAATTTTTTAGTTTTTCTATTTTCTTATTGAAAGTCAGTCAGTATTATATAAAAGTAGTTCATATTTAAACTACTTTTATATAATACTTTTGAACCATAATTGCTAAATACTACATTACTTACTTGGCCATGTAGGAAGTCTCACCAGAGGATTAATAATGGGCAGTTTCCGATTCTCCTTTTCCTCCCTCTTTTCGTGCTCTTTCTTCTCCGACTCGCCGTAAAACTTATGAGCGGCTGCAGCCGCCGCTAGAGCCGCTGTTTCAGCAGGATTCAGCATGCTGCAGCATGATATCCTTCTGGTGGCAGCTGGAGACCTTGTTAGGAACTGCTCGTTATCAATACCCAATAGATTAGAATTAGAGCTATTGTTGCTGGTGGTTACGTCGCTGGTGGACAGTCTGTCGGCCTTTGAACATAGGAGGTCTAGGTCGGGATCTAATTCTCCTTCGATTTCTATTCGTATGTGCTCTAGGCGCTCAGAGCGGATTTGTTCGTTTAGAACGGGAGAGGGAGGTTCTACTATCACGCTTACTTGGGGGAATTTACACTGGAATGTAATGTGGGAGTAACGATAACAAAATCAAAAGTATTTGCCATATTAAAATGTTATTGGTTTGTACAAGGTGACAAAATGTATCTGTCTAGTAATGAGTTATCAAAAACTCAATTTTCTTTCGCATCTATGTTAAGCCGAAAAATATTAGCCGAACTAAATTATCTGTAACTAAGAATGTTGTTTTTAAAAGTACAATCTCCGAGATGATAATGTAATTTATTCGAGACGCGTTGAGTTTGTAATGCCAGCATCCGTTCCTTTCTGACTTCCGTTTCTTAAAAAATGACTTCCAATATTTTATCTATACCCCTCATAATAAATTTACTATATAAAAATTGTATATTGACACGCCAAATATTTTTAGTTAAAAATTGATGTATTTAACAGAAAAACAAATTTCAACAAGTTTATTTGACATAGGTATTCTCTGTACAGGCGATGTCGATTATTTATGAGATGTTAAGAAATAAATAAGTTACGTGTTATCACAAATCTTTTTTTTACATAACAATTTCAAATTGTGAAAGATACATTATTTCTATTCTGGTGGTGCTCGGCTTCATGCCCTGCAAAGTTTCGGTTCGACTTCCACCTAACACAATTTTTATTTCAAAATCCCAAGCTGTTCTGTGAACCGAAAACTAAAGAGTAGTACCTAACTAAAATAGAGCGAGAAAATTTCAATTATTTTTAATCATATCATGTTTTTTATAGCCCACATTGAATATAATTAACATGGAATATATAAAGTTAAACATTTAACATAAAAAAAATATTACGTACTTAAGTTAATTCCAGTGATTTGAAATATCCAGTGGAATAGAGAGGTTTTGTGCTGAAGGAAATTGATTTTTATTGTTTACGCAGCTATAATTATACCTACCTAATGTAAAACTAACAATCATCATGCATAAAAAATGTCTTATATGGATTTTTTAACAATTATTTGAAACAGCATATTGATTCGTTTGTTTATTTATTTTTAAGGATCAGATGAGGTAGTTTATTACTAAGTGTAGTTTGTGGTGGTTCGAAAATTGGTAGAACGGCGCTCTGGGCTTTTTTATACTACCATTTTCATTTTTTTAGTCGGACGAATATATAGTTTTATATAAGCTTTTGCCAAAGTGTCTATATATGTTTGTATTTATATTTTCGATTAAACCCGATCTCTTATTTTATCTGGAAATTTTTACAATAATCTCGCTTTATTCTTACGCGAGTGCTTTACTTGTAGTACCGAAATAAATCTTCATTTTTTAAAGTTCTTTTAAACGATAATACATTTCAATCTGTTTGTAAAATTGTTCGCAAATATATTTTTGATATCTGTTTAAGTAACCTTTTTAAATCCTTTGTAACGACTGCTTTGCTATTCTTTAACATTCAGTTTTTCACTGTGGTTTTTTTGGACACAAAACCGTATTAATTATAGTTGATCTGGTTAATTTAAATGGTCTAGCCTGCCATAAATCGAGGTAGCATGGTTGTCTGAAAATAATTTAGAAAATTAGAATATCAACAGTTAGAGCCCTTGAAGTTATCCTTGAGAACTCCACAGATTTCTAATTTTGAATAAAGAAGCAGAGAGGATTCTCTCAGGAATATAATATATTGATTTGTGTTCCATAGGTCAGGGTAAGAATTGCAGGGAGACATGATCAATAAAGCATATTATGCAGGTAATACTTATAAAAGTGCAAGCCCGCGTTTCCGCAGGTGGTAACAATTGTCTACACTGAGAAAAGTTATCAGTTAAACCGCTGACGAAGGGAATATTACTCAACAACTCATTCTTCTTAAAACTAAGTATATTTTATATATGGTAATAGTTTGAGCAGCAGGGATCCGTTACTTTAAATTTCTTTAAAATTCAGTTTGTTCAGAGTAAAACATTTTTGACTTTTACTTATTAAACTTCTATTAATTTACAATCTTATACTTATTAAAGACAATCTACTCAAAAATTATGATAAATAATTTTTTGTAGAATATTTTAGAAGTAAAATTCGGAAATATTTAAAAATAATAAGAAAAACATAATATAATGTATATATAAATATAATTATACATTTAATACAGAATTCTAATGTGTATCTAACTATTCAAAAACAGAACAGGTCTTGTAACTATATTAAAAAATGAGGAATTTTTGGTCAATTATGAACATAGTGACGAGTTTAATAATAAAACGTTTTCCAGATGTCTGCATTACTATTACAGCTAGGTGTACTGTATTGTTACTATTACATAATAAATGTGTTAATAATAATACTTATATTGTTATATTAGGATTAAAAGTGTCACTTTTTGGCGAGCAAATTCTGTATTTGCGAAGCGAACCGTAGCGAGGCCGTGCGGATGCAAATTGTGAGACAAAAAAGACTTTTAATCCGAATATAACATGTTACTTTTTCTCCAATTTAAATCCCCTATTTAATTATTAATTTGTGCTTTGAAATTATTCAAACCACATTATGATAATAAAGCAAAGTAAAAGTAAGTAGGATACCAATGTATAGTTATGGATACTTTGTCAAACATTAGTCGCCAATGGTCGCCATATTGCTATTTGAGTTCATTTGTGATTGTTTGGGGTCCAATTTGCTGTAAACTTTAGCTCATAGGATTAAAAGTGACTACTTTTGTTACTAAGATACCTTTTTTTGTTTCAGTAAGGAATATGTTAAACTTACAGACTACCGACAGTCAAAAAATGTCATAGTTTTGTCATAGTTGGAGAAAAAAGAACATTTTCGAAGCTTCGTTATTTTTGGCGAAGGCGCAGGGTATATTTCAGAATGTTTAACAAGGCTGGTTAAGTGTTTAATTTTGTTTAAGTTTTATTAATATTATTTTTTGGTTTAGACATAATTCGAAATATCATTTGTAATATTCCAGAATTTTTTATCAAACTAAAAAACCACTGATGACATTTAATTAATTTGTTATAATATATTGATACTACACTTTAAATCTTTATTTTGATTACTTCTGGTTTCCTGTTTTTTTATTATTTTACAGTTGGTATAGCCCCAAAAGAGACTGCAATGAATCATACAGCTGCATCACAAATAAGTTACAGACATTATTTATATAAGTTAATTTATTTAAATTACGTTGATTACTGTGTATGAGTGAACAATTTCATGCCATCATTCATACTGTTGATATAATAATAGCTGCGCAACAACTTAATATAAGATACAGGGAAGGAATAAGAGTTAAAGGTGAAATGTTATGCGAATAGCAATTATGCTGTTTGTCATCAATAAAATAATACTATCCAGTTTGAAATATCGACATATTTTTACGCTTCCACTTTCTACCTGACGCAATTTAATATTGAGAGCTAAGATAACTAACAAAAATAATTAAGTATATTAAAGACATAACAAGAATGCGAATTAAAAAATGTAAAATGGGTAAGAGAGTGTCGCCAGTAGATTGGCGTTTACTGCCTGTTTTGCACACATGTCTGTACATAGTTACTTTCAAATACTGAAACCTGATACAAGAAGTAAATAATTGTAGATATGCTCGAAACAAAAATCCAAACGGTGCACGTCATCAGTTATAAAATTAGTAATGTGACGTTAACGCCCCTAAAGCATTTGTTTCCTGATAATTATATAATCATAGTAACTAAATCACACTAGTCTAAGATCTATGTTGAGGTACATAAAAATTGTATATATTTTTTTTATTTCTGGCAAATAACATTGTGGATCCTTTATGACATGCATCGCTTGGATTCTTGTTTCGTGTATATATCTACATTATCTGAAGCTGATTTATCTGTCGCATTGACCAGATAATTTATATTTGTATAGTATTTTGCAGGAAACACTTTTTAACTGATAATTTGACATAAATAGTTTTCGTTTGATAAAAACCGTCGCTGATTTATCATTTTATCATAGGGATTCCGTTTATTTTTAGAGTTTTCAGGTATGGCAAATTCACAAAAATAATCCGTTTGCACCTGAGAATAGTCCGTCGAGAAATATACTATATTATGAAATGTATAGCATATGTTCAAAACTCAGTAGATAAGTGCATCATTTTATACTAAGGATGACAAAGAAACTATAACAAATTACTTTAAACATTGACATTTTTAAGAAGCATACGATTAATAAAAAGCAGATACAATACAGCATTTCTCCATTTTGTAATAATATTTTTTTTTGTATTTCCTTACTTTTTTAACTGTTGGCGTATTAGGTAGGTATTACTTAGCTAAAATAAATAAAGATTTCCTTTATTTATTTATTTATTTATATTATAATTATAATTAATAATTAATAATCGGTTTCCAACATTGCAACATTGAAACAGTTAACAGACTTTTCTCAACTCTCTCACATACGCAGACCTACCAACCCACTAACATCTGTTTAGTCAGCACACATACTAAAAATATTACAAGGAGAAAATTAAAAAATATATATCCTTATTCCCTAGTGTTGGTTAAAGGCAATTGGATCATTTAATTTATTGTTATTATGTGGTTTATTTTCTTACTTATTTCAATATTAAAAATTTAATGATAATTTTTAAGAGATATTCATCCGATATAGGAATTTGTTTACACACCCTACATTTAAAAAAAATGTTTTTGTATAGACTTACTGGTTATTGCTTGAAAATTGAATCATTTTACCACACTATGGATACGTATTATTTATTATGTGCCGATATTACTATTTGACAATTAGACATTTCATGAAAAACGAAAACTTTTTTGTTTTATTTTAAACAACTGATTCTGCAACAATAATAAAAGACAAATCCTTACTTCTACTTCTTTTATCTGTTTCTAGAATTTGAAAGACCGTTCGGTCCATTCTGTGCGTGATGTTGTGCTCTACCAGCTAATTAAATAGATAAATACTTAGTAGCTAAGTATAACGTGTTATTAATTTAATAAATTAAATCCAGCTAGTTGCTATTCCTTTGAAAAATATGAAGATGTTCACAGACAATTCAAGCAAACATAAATATTCTTACCGGTTCCTCCTTTTCCTTTTCCTCCTGTTCCTCCTTTTGCTCTATTGTATTTTCATCTTTTTCTTCTTTTTCCACTATTTCCTTTTCCTCCTTCTCTATTTCATCTTCTAGCGCTTTTAGGGTACTAGTCGACACATTAGACAATTCCTTTTCAAGTTTATTTAAGCTACCATGACTGCCCTTATTATTCGGCGTTATCACTTCCGACTCTTCTAATAGTGTACTCTGCCTGTTCATGTTGGCTTCCGTCTTTGACATTTTAGTTGCAGGCTTTGGTCTTTTAAATGATCTTCTAGCTATGTCGTTACCTAAATTAATAATTATATATCCTTTCACAGGGCAAGGTGCCTCAAAAAGTGGGATTGGTTTATTACAGCATGCTTTTCTTTAAATAGGCGACGTACTTAAGTATTGACCAAATTTTTTGAGACGCCTTGCTTTTGATATCAGAATAATTTTTAAGAATATCGTGAAAACATAATGGGCTACTGTAATTGACTATATAATTATTAATATTCAAAAGGAACATACACAACATATTTTATTAATATGTCCGTATATAAGATATACTGCCTAACTGAGAAGTCTATATTTATTTTTGCTATTTGTTGGGCTTTATTATAGGAAATTACATCATTGGTGTAGGTATATATGATTCAAGTCATTAAATAGTACTATTTTGCCATAATTATTGCCATAAGTAGTTGAAGTTGTGTTGCCATTGGCATCTGGAGTTGTGTTTAGTGTTTATAGAAAATATCATTAATAAGAAATCATAAGTATAGATACCAACTAATGCGGTTATCGACAATAGAATATACGATACACGGGACGGAGGCTTGCTATCTATTAGTTTTATATACTAAAAGTGGCATTGATAAATTCCGCTGAATTAGCAGTAGCAGCTTCTGAAGCAGTTTGTGCTCAACTATAGTACTAGCTGTAATAAACGCGTAGTGTGATATATATTGTTTGTGACGTGATTAAATTATCAACTTTTTTACATTCACGTCTATAATCTGGCCATAAAATGATTTATCAGACTGCTGACTGCGATATTCATTTATTTACCAGTCAAAAGGATCATAATAACAGCTGTTACCACGCCATGACTACTTTGTCTAATCACGTTTCGATTGGTAAATTAACATCGCCCGCCTGCTTTTTAGTGTAATTTCAATATTGCTTTCTTAAGAGAGCTGACTGGAAATTTCATGATTTCGAGAAGTCAATGTTTTATAAGTTTCTGGAGATTTTTGTGCTATTCCGTATATTCGTATGTAGTTGAAAGTTACCTCTAGAAAGTTTTTTGCAGGCTTTAACAGGGTTTTGCTTTTTGTCGCTTGCCTCACTTCCTGGATCCAAGTTTTTGAGATGTTTTACCAAACTCTCGGCCTTTATTCTTTGTCCATGGGCCGCCCGATGATTTATTTTTATTATTATCTTTATTGGTACTAAATTTAACCTTTCTCTTTCATTTGATTTCTTTTTATCTCTGTTTTCTATTTTATATTTCATATAAATGTTATTCCTGTTTATTTTTCTGGATTTTTATCATTGCCCATGATTAACTTTCAAAGGTATTATTGTTTTGACTATTTTTCGAGACACTTGCCTTGGCCTTGATGTTTTGTGATAACTTTATGCACCTAATGTATTATTCTTTATAACATTAAAAAACTGTTTTTGAACTTCTTTGTTTTAGTTCGCCGCTTACGTTTCTCCCACATTTAGGTATTAATAGTTTCAGGTACTCATATACGTTTTCAGTTGCCTTATGCGTCTTTTATTTATTTCAATGTAATGGATTGTGTTACTTGCTCTAATTAACATTGTTTTTGATTGTTAACGTTCATATGCATTCACCTTTTCATATTGATATATCATATTTTATATTGAACCTTGCTATGTAACATCGGGATTTTTTTCTGTTTGCTTGTACCTATTATGTATCATCTGTATAGCATAATTTTCATAATTTATTTTTTAAAATCCTCATTTTAGACATTCGGGACAATTTTTTATTATTTCATACTACACTTTCTTGTATTTATATATGTTACATTGTATATCTCTTAACCAAACTGTTCCTATATTTTTTTTTAAACAGTTGTATATTCCTTTCTGTTCTTATTGCGTTCTTGGTCTATTTTTCTGAGGGTAAATGTATGACCTTTTTTTCCTCTCTTGTTTGTAAAACTACTTTGCGTATTCGTTGTGTGTTCTCTTGACTATATATATTGTCTTAATTGTATAATGTTCTTGTTAATGTTATTTGTCCATATTTGTTACAATATTTACTGTTCTCTGATTTATACAATAGCATTCACTGTAATTCCTAATTCTAATATTTTGGCGTTATTTTTTGTTTTTGTTTGATTTAAAATATCCAAAAAGTCTGGTTTTTTGATAAAAAATTTCTCATGTGCGTATATGAACTGATCATGACTAGGTGCTTCTTCTGTACTTTAATGCATAGTATTCCTCTTTTCTTTATAACTTCCTTTATCTACTATTGTATTCCTGTTTCTTCCTGCCCTGCTTTTAAAATATTCCGTCCATGTACAGCATTTATTTTCTTACCAGTCGGCCCAAAAAGGATTAAAATTATTTAAATAACGTTAATTTTGTTTGTCGTTATTATGTTGAGTTATATTAAATACTTAAATTTCTGAGTATTTTCAACCGGAACCTATGAAAGTGGTAAAGTTTAATAAGTGAGATAAAGTTAGATAATAATATCTTGCGACAGATATAAATGTAGATACTCGTATTAAAGAGAAATTACGGACAATAATTTAAACCTCTAAATATTGAAAAATTTGTAGCTTTATTATTATTTGTGGTTTTATAAAATGAAAATTCGTTATAAACCTGCGTTCGGTGTTTAAAATTTAGATGTATGTTATAAAATAATGTTATGATCTGCTTTTGCATATATTTTCATCGTAAGCATTGAACTTTTGCGGCGCAAAATTTTGTTTATATGAGCTCGAACGCAAATTAAAATAGAAAAATCGAAGGCCCTATTATATTACAGATAGCTTAATGAGCCTACCTTCAACGAATTGGGCTAAACTGCAGTAACGAGGGGCGGGCTCCGCTTCTATCTTGTTATCTAAAAATACATGTTGGGACATAAAGGCACGGTTTTCAAATCCAAATTGCGCATCTTCATCCACTTTTGTTTCCAATTTCGTTCTCGAACTGCGCCGCTTTCGCTCCAGAGAATCTCTCTTCAAGCTCATTTTTCTCTCTAGACACGTAATAACTTCTGTTACAAGGCTTTGAACAATTAAACTTCACTAACATTTACATTTTAATACGGGGTGATTAAGGAACAATGAATGCTTTGATATACCAGTTGGTATTACTTTCTTCAAAGTTTATTAACGTTTGCGAATACCTGAACAACTTATCGGCTGAATTTATTAATTGGTGTAGGAGGAACGCACTAATATGGAATGCTGAAACGACTATAACTGCATGAAATTTGATTCTTGTTTTATCTGTGCCCCTTTCTTTGATATTAAGATACAATAAACGGTAAAATTATTCAATATTTGGAAATTAATAACTTTTTACGTGGTACTTTTATTAACTGTGACGTGAGTTTGAATCGTAATATGGAATATGTATATTTGCAAAAAACTTAACAGTGAGTTGTAGCTTGAGTTTAACTTCATAGTTAAAACGTAATAGTGAGAAATTGTTTTACGAAAGTTAAAGTTATTGTTTGGTACAAAACAACTTTTTAACATTTATTATGCACTAATTTACTATCATTTGTTATACAACGTCATTATTTGGGGTAATGCAAGTGGTGTAAATGTCAGTAGGGCAGTACAAGGTAGCGACTTGGCGTTCATATTATTGATATGAACACCAAACAACGTTTGCCGCGATTAGTACTTTGATGGGTGACCATGCAGGGAAGACCTGCGGTGCCTGCTCGTATCTTCTAGTGGCCTGTACGTCGGTGAATTCACAGAAGCTATGCACATTTATGCGAGATTTGTGTAGAAAGACGTACCATCCCTTGGATAGGATGTAAAGCCGGAGATCCCTTTAAAAATGATAGACAAGCAAAAGATCCCTACCCCACTATAAAAAAGTGGGGGTTCGGCAAAATTTCCAGTTTGGGGGTTGCTCGTCTCCTGGCGTTGGTGATTGGCCTTCGTCTCGACAATAAACCGATGTTAAATAACCGAAATTAAAAAAAAATATCAGTAGATTTCTCGTTTTGCAAAAAAGAATAATTATCCGTTTAATATTTGGAGTACTACGACTACATTCTTGCAAGCTTTATTTAAAAAAAAATAATTTGTTAACATTTCTTTGTATGTATTTATATTTACGAATGTATAATATAGGTTGGTTGCTAAGAATACTAGCAATTTTACAAGAAATGGTGACATTCACAGCTACCAAGCTAGACACGGTAATCTACTTAGAATACCACAGCAGAAAGATAGTCTTAATAAGCAAATGTTAATAGTTTTGCATAATTAAATAATAAAATTATTAATTTATTATTGGTATTATAACATTTATTATTGGTATTTATTATTATTTGTCGCAAGCATAGAGGAGTGGTTATATTTGGCCAGAGGCAATAACCTCAAATAGTTTAAAGATATATAGGCAGAAACATAAATGCGCTCTTTTATGGATAAGAATACGAAGAAACATTTTTGAAATCGCTGATTCCATTAATAGCTCCGTCTCTGTTTATAACAAGTGCTCGAAATGGCCTTCCATTTCAACACACAGCTGAGCGCGATATACCCAATTTTTGTCGAAGGGGGGGCAACCATAAAGCCCTAAATCATTGGCTAGTAATACTGTTTTATTGGTCGGTAAAGCTCGCTAATGGGTCAGCAACAAAACCGCGCTTTTAAAGAGCGCGGTGAGACACACACGGATGAGCACATCGTACATATATTAACAGACACGGGCATATAGGTCCTGATTCATTGCCTAGTAATACCGTGGTTTTATTGGTTGCTGATGGCAATACACTTCTAAAGACTACAAAAATAAATTACATTAATTTGCGAAAAGCGTCTTCTCTTCTGCAGCCAATTTTTCATCCGCACTTTATGGCGTCTTTTCCTCTTTTTTTGATCTTTATATAATAAAACTGCTAAGTGTCAAAGAAGCTCTGTTTTTGAAGAGGGCATGTTGTTTTGTCGGCAGCTGAGACTCGACTGTTTAGCTCGCCAATGGAGAATTAAGTCGGGCCAACGAGTAATACGCCAATGGATCAGGGCATTTAAAGGTTGATTCCGTATGACGTCTACAGCTGCTTCAATTCATTTGCAATTACAAGTTCTTCGACAGGAATTTTACATATCTCACTGACGTAGTTTTCCACATAACACCAAAATACTATACTGCACTCGACGCGGGTTTCGCCAACTAAGTTGACATCATCTGGAGATAATTAAAACCCCATGTCCAAGGGGTTTGAGTCCAGGGCACGGGGGAGCGGGACGCTGTAGGTTCACTACGCCCTACCTAACGGTCTCGAAAGGTGTTGTTCAAAATTTGTCGCACGTCTTGATGAAAATGAGAGGCATCATCGTGCAGAAAGTACATTCTTTGTCTTACATGTAAAGGCAGGTCGTCGACTAACTCGGGTAGCATTTGCTTTGAAATTCCAAATATGCACTACCATCGGAACGCGTGGGAATAACAAAGATCTAACTAACGTCTCACGAAATTCCTATATAAATAAACTGAAGATCGTAGCTGGCTTGGTCGGGTGGCATGCCGATTTTATGTGGCCCGTTGATGGGCACTTTGGAAATTATGGAGACACCCCGTCGTCCGTCACCAGTACTTCACGTGTAAACAAAGGAAGCACCTACCCTGAGCATGTTGATTTAGTAATCATTTGCAAAAAGTTACCCTTCGAGGATGATGCAGGTTGCAAATTCTGTACTCGCTGCAAGTCGAACTGATTTGTTTGCGCAATGTACACGACATAAACACATCTTCGACTATTTAAAATTTGCTCTTATAGTAGCTAGAATAGGCCTAAGAGGGCCAGGGACTCCATCATGTCCTGGGCGCAGTTGTAAACAACCTGTATTGAATCCACGTAACACGAGTTAAAAACCTAACTGGTGCCGATGGATTCCAAGAATTTGGAGAGCGCTGTGCCTAAAGACGGACAGCCAACTGACAGTTTTCATTAGGAGCGTTGAGTGACGAAGTTCGTCACTCAACGTTAGGAGCTTCATACTATTTTCATATGGCTCATATTACAAATTCGCTACTACTCGTATATTCTAAATGTACAGGGTGCCCCCTTTTAAGACACGTTACCACCATGGCCATTAATTCATCGTCATTTCTTTTCACAAAAAGAAAACACTAAAATACATTTAAAAACATAGAAAATAAATGGCTTCACTTAAATGTTTGTTCAGTAATAATTTTTTTAAAACTTAAACAGCAAAAGACACGTTTTTGTAATGAAAACTAAATACAACTGACGAACTGAAATCGAAATGATAATTTTTATGTTTACTATGAAAAATGGGACAAAAATCGGGCGGCGTGATATTCAGGGTTACACTTTTTTTACGTGAGTTGGGGATGATTCCAGAGGTTCTCAATAGGTTTTAACTAAAGGACATAATTGTATGTAATGTATATAATATGTAATGTAATGATTCTTTGAAAGTTTGTAAACGCCCTTTATATACAGTAATCTCTACACATACTTCATATAATATAATAATATAATGGGTATTTGTAAATCATGTATTCATGGTATTCATTGCTATACGTAAATTATATACTGTATTGTTTTGTACATTTATATACATTGATATATTTCTATTGTCTGATTAAACTATATTATTATTATTTTTATTATTATTATTTATTATTATCCACTCAGCGTCGAATATGAGACTAAGTTCTTTGGCTGTTTTTCGTGCTCCCTTGAATAGAAAAGCCCCTAAATTTGCATTCTTATGATCACCTACTATGCATAGGAGGGAATCCAAACTCCTGATGATTTTAGGGGTTTTACCCTGGACAACTGTATTATGGAGAAACTTCAAGCTTAAGAGACTACGAGTCTCTGTTTAGCAAGGTATTAAACATTCTTTCCAATGAGTGGTGGGTACTACAACTGCGAAGTTCTTAGAACTTTAAAGTGCTCTTAGAACTCCTTCATGAGTTATCGGTTAGCTCAAATGGATTTTGTAGGCTTAAGAGGCGTCAAATTGTACTAGGGAGTTTTTTTATTGAGCGGAAGCTGTCGGTGGATACTCTACAACACGCTGAGGTCGCTTGAAAAGCCGAAAAGGTTTTCGCTTTTCAAATTTTTCAGGAAAACCGGTTTATTAATCATTTAAATAGCGCCATCAATAGTCACCGTACAAACCAAAATAGATTTGGTCAGCACCTCCTATATAATCTATCAGGGAGTCCATTTAGGAGGTGCTGGATTTGCCCATTCAAAATCCGATTAAATGAAAAATGTATCTCCTAACAAGACCAAGTTTGTTAAATTTGATGGGCCAACCGGAGTAAAATGCATTTTTTTTAATATAAGCACCTTCCCCCCCCCCTTCTACTTTATTTTAAAAGCTACATCAAAAAATGTATAAACAAAATTAATTAAAATTTACTCAGATTGTAAATGAAATATTTTTGTAATGCCTTGTAATGCGATCCTAGACAAATCGGTCAACTTATATATTAGTGCAGAGTGTCTATCTTTTAAACATTTCTGGAGTTTATTATAAAGTTTATTAGACCTTGAACACATACTGATGCTAATTACCTCATCCGATAAGTGCGACTATGATTTTTTCCTTCACAATGTTGGTTGTTTTTAGGCACTCTATTAATAGCTATGCTTGTTATATCGCTTCAGTGCACTTCTTCCTGACACGCCTTGTACTTTACAAAGTGTGCTTCAAGTGTGTTTAGTTAAAGACGACTAATAACTTTGTAAAGTACCTACCTAAACCTGGGTAATTATGTAGAGGCGTAACCAGCACACTGGTATTTTGCACTTGAATGGGCGTTAAAGTAATTTCCAAGTAATTCATCATGTCTGAAAAATTACCTCACTTTGGAAGTAGAGTAACGCTCAAATATAGCATCTGAACCGGAAGATAAGATACAATGGAAAAGAACAAGGTTTAAGAAAACGTGAACTCATCAAATGATGGATGATGGATCACCGATAAATTGAAGAGGAGTTTAAGCTGGCGCTATGCCATGGCGCTAATCCCTTATTTACCCAGATGAAGGTGTGAAGCAAATATAGGAGGAATCCTAGAACAGCAGTGGCAGGTTGGTTATATTTTTTAGTGGCATATACTAAGAAGATTTCAGTTTCGGAAAGCATCTGTTAGGTACTGTTACTCCGTTACAAAAAGAAAAAGCTACATCATTAAAATAATTAAAGAAATTAATTATATATAAAAGTAAGACATTGGAAGGCACTAATATAGAATAGACTAGACTAGAAGGCAGATGGATGATTCATTTCAAATGTCAACTGTTTATCTATTTCTATGATGTAAGGTTTAAAGAAATTAGAAGAAAGGTCAACTTATAATGATACAGATTCATCTAATCTTTGAACCAGCTCCGAGCTTCATCAATAACTTATTTTGGAAATACGCTACTTTTTACTTAGGTACACTTATTTATTTTAAATTTTGCCGAAAAAAATCTGTACAAAATGTAATAAATTTATTAAAAGTTTTATATTTTTGTAATTTAAATATGTAATTTAAAGAAAATACAAATAATGTGCTAGTTTCCTAACTTAACCTATGGTGGAGCACCATAGGTTAAGTTAGGAAACTAAGCACATTCTTTGTACAAATGCACAAAGGCAGGTACATCGGTTGGTCCGAGCGAGTCCGGATCCGTCCAAATATTATAGTGCTGGTATATATGGTGCTATATGGATACTCTACATATATCTGCTCCCCTCCATTTTAACGACTGCTGTCTTTGGCCTGTAAAGCTTGCTACAAACTCGGGATTCGCGATGTTCCTACTAATTGGCTAAAGCTCCGACGGCAGTTTCTATAAGCTTACAATAAAGTTGAACACTTATTTCTTTTTAATTTGTTCAGCATGGCCTTTGGAATTTGCCCATTTGCCGCTTGCAACAGCGAATAACTGTGAACACTCGAAATACATTGTTTACGAATCGATTTTGAACGAAAAATTTTCTCCACATTACAATTTTTAACACTAATTAATCATAATTAAAAATAAATTATGTTTATAACGTGCTTTATACATGGATTTTTTCTATAAACATTATTTTAGGTTATTTTTATAGTTAGGGAAGTATCTTCAAACCAGCGCACCATAAGTTAAAAGGAATACTAAAATAGCTATGGCAGGCCCTGGAGTTGACATCAGGGACCTCCATACTCATGACACAGATTCGATAGACAAGGGAGTTAAATACTCCATCCTGGCAAGTCATTATGAATCCCTGGGTCTCAGACTTAATTCCCGTGACCTTAAAAAAACAAAGGTCAGCCTTTCGGATAAGACATGGTCTTCAAGGCTCTTATAGAAGACAACATGCAATGGCTTATCCTTATACAGCTGCAGAAGATTGCGGCTTTCGGAAACCCAAACTCGGTGATAGAGTTTGGGTTTCTTCTTTTTCTTCTTATTAAAGCTTTTAAATTGAATTATCGAATTATCCACTATTTTAGTAATATATTTTTATCTTCATGAAATGTAGATATTATTTGAAGGAGATGCCGAAAACAACTACTCCGCGGCAAATGTGCCCCGACTGGCATTGCGTTACTTCGGCATCTCCATAGAGGTCGCTATGGGGAGCAGTACAGTGTGTTTCTTACTAGGTACTACTAAATGTAGATATTATGTTGTAAATAAACATTTTGCAGCAAAATGATCAAATGATTGAAGCCAGTTATATAAACTAAATTACGAGTATATAGATAAGGGATTGGTGAGGTTAGGTATATTCGTATTGGTCGTACTGGTCAACTTTATTATGGTTTCTTATATTGAGAATTCCCGAACCTTAATTTCTCCTGTTCTTTGATACAATTAAATATTTCAAGCATCAATGCCTCCGAAAAATACCTTTGAAAATAGTAATTTACGTAACAAGTTCGGAAAATACTGTTTTTTAAATATTTAAATGTTTGTTGTTGAAGTTAGAACATTTAGGTAAGGCATCCGATTCATGTTGATTGTTTTCATATAATAATTTTTTAATGGTCTTGGCAATTTTAATTTTGTTTGTGTTAGCATCATCTGGAGATGATTAACAGTTTTAATCATCTCCAGATGAAGCCAACTTGGTGTGCGAAACGCGCGTCGAGTGCAGTGTTTAGTGCTATAGTGTTTTGGTGTCAGGTATTTGGAAAATTACGTGGCCTAGTCCGGGAAATACGTACTTCACGGACTAGAAAGTGCTACTTTCTCAAAGAAAAAGCATCCGGGAAGTGGGTACTTTCCAGACTGTTGCCGAAAAAAAATAAACACAAAAATAGTGATAAACCATTTACACCAAAAATGGGGTTTGTGTGGGGAGGGGCTATACCTTTGTAAAACAAAAAACATATTAGGTAGGAAAAATTCTATTGTCCGAGGATCGCACCCAGGACTTGCCGTGCTGTGCATTAATTTTTGCTCTTTACATAGCAGTATATCAAAGCATTTGTGGGTATAAATACTTGTCAACGGCTATTAAATAATGTATCCATTATGCATGTGTTCCCTCGACAATAATATTATCCATTAGTCACATAATATTTACCTACGCGTCTAAAAGCATTTTATTAGTAAGCCATGACAATTTGTCAAAGGATAATTTTGTTATTGATTTGAAACGTCAAAATTTCCTTCACTTACATTAATTTTATTTATAGCCGTGGACAAAGTATACCATTCTACTCGCATAATTATAATTGCTATTATTCACTCGGGTGACTTACGACACTCACCTACGGCTCGTGTCGTAAACATCACCGTAAACATCTTGTGAATAATATCCATCATTATATGCTCGTTGAATAATATACTATTTCAATATCACTTCTATTTTTAGTAGATGTGTCATGTTGTGACTATACAAATGCATAAAAGTGATGTCGACAGTTCATCTACAGATAATTTTGTATATTGTGAAAAATAAGTATGTTAAGTGAGAATGATTACCATTTTTGAACTATCGGTTATAGACAAAAATTTTATTGAATTTTCGTGAGCAAGGAAAATGGTACATTTAGTTCAGCGGTCAATAGTTTTTATTGATAGCTATATCTAAGGAAAATTATTAGTAATATTCCAACAGCAATGGATTCGGTACACACTAGAAGTAACTGAAATTATTCCAACTTAGATTTATCAACCCTCAGACAAAAATGATAATCAATTCATAATCACGTTATGAAATGACAGCAATGTTAAATGCATATAAATGCCCTCAAATTTGATATTGATATTAAAATACCAGTATTTCATCAGTACTTGAGTCCCATAGCAAACAAACATTTGTTTAGAGATAGATTAGAGCTTATATTTCGTATATATCTCTATTTTCTTTTTATTGGCAATCTGGTAAGTGTAACTTATAAATAGTTTATTCTTCAAGTCTATTTACTAGTATTTGCCATTCTGACAAACAGCACTGAGCAGAGTTGGGATTTATTATCACAGAGCAGACATGACATGGTTTAGATTTTATTTTAGAGGCTCTTAAAACCGTGGCATTTACCGAAAGGGACTAGACTTTTGCCGTTTGTAGGTAAACTTAACCCAGAAATATTAAACCATTTATTATGAAGCGAAAATATAAGGGGCAATACCTATGGAACTGTGCTTTTCTTTGTTTAAATAAATGCATTTTAGTAAAAGTAAATAGCAAAGAGGAATTTGATATTACAATTTACAAGGTATGACGTAGGTATCTTTTTTCAGTAGTTTAATTTATAGAGAACCATAGAGGAATATCTTTAAGATTTATAGTTTATTTATAAAAGCAGGGAACCAGAAGCATACAAATTAAATACTCAAAGTGTAATATCAAGGCAAACTTCTAAAGTTTGCCCCAAAATACCGCTGTATAAATATGCAATAAAATAATATTTGATAAATTAACTAAATTTCATCAATGGTTTTGCAGTTTTATACAAAATTCTGTAATAATACATGTCGTATCTTAAAATATGTCTAAATAAAATAATTATTATAATAAAATTTAAAAGAAATTAAACACTTAACTAGCTTTTTCCTAAACGTTTCAAGTTGATCCTCAACTCTTCGTCAGTAGAACGTTTGTATGATAAGAATTTTTTGTCAGATGGACATTTTTAATTCAAATTGTCATCACATGCAATGATCACTATATTATTAATTTTCCACTGGTAACATACTTCTGGAGTAGAGGAAGCCACGTTTGATCCATGAATATTGTTTCTGGCCAGATACAGTTATCACCATTAAGTTTAATAAAAGCACTTTCTTTTAATTTTTTTTTAAATGATTTTTCTTCTTTTTGTAAAATTTGCCTGTGTCCAATCAACTCGGTGACCGTTATCCCATATATGCTTTACTAATGTAGACCTATCAACTTGGTAACACTTAACATAATTTTTATGTTCGCGGACCCTTATTTGTAATGGTCTAGATGTTTCACCAATATAATATTTACCACATTCACAAGGAATCTGGTAAATACAATTTTTTGAATTTTGATCATTATTAATTGGTTTTGTTTTTGTAAGTACTGATCCTTTCGTTTTAAATGTCGTTCTTATGTTAAAATCATTAACAAGCCTTTTAAGTCTTTCAGATATCTCTGCAATACAGCTGAGTTATAAGGAATCGTAATTAATTAATTTAATTAATTTAGTTAATTTATCAAATTAATTTATTAATTAATTATTTTATTGCATATTATACAGCTTTTTGGGGCAAACTTTAGAAGTTTGCCTTGATACTGAACTTTGAATATTTAATTTGTATGCTTCTGGTTTCCTGCTTTTTGTTATTTTACAGGTGGTGTAATCCTAAAAGAAACTATGGATCATGAAAATGCGCCCATAGGGAGGATTTGGGTTGCTGATCTTTAACTTAATCTATGTTAGAGATATTAGTTGTTTTAGTTTTAGGATGAAACTGTCCAAAGCCGTATATAATTTATATAAATAAATTTCTTAAATGAAATACCACGGATATTGATAAAAACGGACTAGTTGCTAGAATTAATAGCCCAATTTTAGATTATCGGGTAGTTTGCTGCTTGCATTATAAAAGGAAAACTTTGAAGGTCTTTCCAGAGCCAAATAAAAGGAGAACAGATTATAAATATTTTGTGTATGTACCAAGTCTACGAGTAATATCAACATTAACAGATTCGATTAAGAGAATAAGTATCAGAATTTAAATGTTTTCTAAAGTGATTCAACACTCTTCAAAGAAAGAAAATGTCGCGTGTCAAGTACTAACGAAGTACCGGTGTAAGGGTGTTCACTCAGGGCATGGCGTTATTGGGGAGCGGTAAAGGTGTTTGTCTTTCTTACCTATATCGCTCGGAAACAACGTCGTGTCGTCAGTGTAAGTATTTTCGACACTATCCTGACCGTATCCATACACTTCACCTAACATCGAACTAATATCATCCATTAAAGACTCACCATGGATGATGTCCGAGTTTGGGTAAGTGTCAGTTTCGGGGGAATCAATATGACATATATGACCGTTTAGATCCTCACCGTCGCTATCTTTCCGTGGTACAAAAGATTTTTGGTCCAGGATCTCCGAGGTAATGCTTACTTCCTCGTTTGATATGGCAGATAAGATACTGCTACATTCTTTCTCGTCGTCTACGTTTTTTTCTAATTCGTTTTCGTATTTTGTACTGTCACGTCGTTGTTGTTGTTCCTTTTCTTTTTCGGTTTCCTCTTCGATGGTTTTTTGTTCCAGTTCTATTGTGACTAGCGATGTAACGGTTTCTATCAGAATGTTTTCAGTTGTAGTGTCTACACTGTAAAAGAATGAAATGTAAGACAATCACGTGCGACAAATGGAAAATTTTAAAAGCATATAAGTATGTTATATCATAAATTTAACAAATAATCTTTTAAAAACTTTTATTAATTTGCGAATACTCCTGGAAGAGTCTTGTAGGATATTTATATATGATGATTTACAACTGCGGTAAAACTACAACTAACTGTTGGGAGGTATCTTACTGCCTTTTACATATAACTTTATGAAAGCTTTGTCAGCAACAACGGTGAAGTAGCAATTTGATTTCTAAGAATGGTTTAGTAGGATAGCTACCGGACGTTTATAAATGCAATTTATAGCACGTAGCTATATTAAGTTACTTTGGGAAAGGAGAGATAACAATAAGTAAGCTATTGGATTTCATGTGAATTATAGTATTTATTGGAAGAAGAGACAACTACTCCACGGCCAATATCTCCCGACTGGGGTTGCATTACTCTGGCCTCTCCATGGAAGTCGCCACATCCTTCATCGAGAACAACCACCAGACACACCGGTTTCGCGCTTGTTATGCGCTCGTCAGCGTGCCATAGGTAGTGGAATCGATGAACGATGTTGCGATATGATTGCCTAATGGGCATCGTGAATGATGCCCATTAGGCTACGATAGTGGTGAGAAACACACCGTAGTTTGTTTCTAAGACGGATAGTACCAAAGACCCAAAGAGGCCATTACGGAGTGTTTCTCACCACTACTAAGAATTATAGTTGCGTAATATTATACATATAAAGCTGAATGAAATTATTCAGCTTTATATGTATAGTTCATAAAGTAAATAGCTAATATTTTATATAACAGGTATACAATAGCTTTATTGCCCAACAGAAACCATTTACAGGGAAATTTACAAAGTAATAAACAATACGAAACATAATGATACAAAACGATAAAAATATAACAGAAAAAATAAAATAAAAATACAAAAAATAAATTAAAATAAGTAGAAATAAACAGTCAATAATGCACTATTCAATAATGCAATAGGTATAGGAGAATTGTAGCACGTCAATACCGGGTGGTGGGGAAAGCTGAAATTTTGTTAACACCTAATGTTATGGTTTTAGATTCATCAATAAGAAAAGTAAATTAATATGTAGTAGAATATAATGAAGTGTAATTATTATAAGTGTGGCAATAAGAGAATGTTAATTGGTGCTGGTGTAATATTTCACAGGCGACAATGAAGTGTGAAAGCTGCCCACCTACGTAGAGCTGCCACGCACCCTCCTCATTATTGCGCACGTTGAAAATCCAATGTTTTCTCCAAAGGCCACATATAATTGAGGATATAAAATTAACTAGGACCTAAATAGAGGCCATAGGAGATGAAGATTTCAAGTCACGTTTACAGAAATCTGTGTAGAATGGTTTGTCGTTTATCCGACATAATTAAATAAATGGAATTAGATAAACGGAAAATGGTAGGTAAAGGGAAGCAATGATACAATATATATACCTACTATATTACTGTGTAATTTTCATTATAGTGTAGTGAGGAATAATTTACTCTTAAAAAAAGTAAGAATGAAATTTTCATCGTAATGATATCTAGTGCCTTTGATCGATACAGGTTATCTCATATGGAACTCTATGAGTTATGCGTCTTACCCTTGTTTATATAGTTATTTACTAATATGCTTTTTATGTTATGCTACACTAGAAAACCCACATTATACAGGTTGTATCAAATTATGACTGTTTTAGTCACCCTAATTTAGTGATCAGATTCAATCAGACTAATCCCATTGAATCCTATCATTAATGCCTAAATCAGTTATAATTTCATACCATGTGGTTTTTCTAATGCATAAAACACATTAGTGAGATGTACAGAGTTCCATATGAGATACTCTCTACGTAGAAGTTGGTATTTTTTGATTTTTTTAATATATTGACTCTCTCAAAAGACCCTGTAACTTTTTTGTAGAACAAAACACAAAACCATCAAATACGTCTCGAGATATCAACCAAAAGCACTAAATGCCGTTACAATGAGAGTTCTGAAATTACTGTAACACCGACAGTTTCATTTTAACAATTTTGTATTGCATTTTTCTACAGTTCGTGTAACATAAAAAGCTACTTTTTATGAAAAATCGTTACCCGCCGCTGATTCTCTAAGACACGAACTTTTAGATTTTCTTTTATTGAAATCTCTTAAATATGAACAGTTTATTGTAATCAACTTTGTACCTTCATTAATAAAAAGTTTACCTAGTAATGATGAATAGTTGATTGGAAATAATCTATATAGGAATGGGGCGGTGTAGGTCAGCTTATTGTATTTGGCAATGGAAATTCACTGCAAAAAGTAGCAAATATACCAGTAGATATTCTTAAATTTTATTCAGAGATGTAGCCTAAAATTGTACCTATATATTTAAATAAAACGCGCTGTATATTTTGACAGTTTTTAATAAAGTGTCCATATTAAATACATTGGCATAACTGTTAATGGGTCTATTTCTAATAGTAAGAGAGATATAACCAAAATAGTGTACAATAAGTGAAATTCATTACACAAAGATTTCGAATTTTATAGCCTAGCAACGGCAAGGATGTACCGAAAGTGTAACTTTATCAGAATTTGTCAAAATATACTAAATGATTAATTTAAATAAAGCACAAGTAAGTAGGAGTTATAACTTTTAATGTTAAATTGTTTTCTCGGAAACTTACGAAATTTTTATATGGCTCCGTCACGGAGGTCAACTTGATTTTTTTCAGAACAAATTGGAGATGGCGCTGAAGTCGAAAGAAATTTTTCGTTGGCAGGAACTTTGTAACAAGGTTTATCCGATATTTCGTTCAATTCTAATCAATTTTTGTCAAATAACTATTTTTCAAAAACTTAATAGTTTCAGAGATATCGGGCTGTTCATTTGGTGAGGGCCAAACTCAAGCGTATTTTAGTTTCGAATTATTACCTTATACAATGAAATAATAGCTCAAATAAAGTCAATTTAATAGCTCTTTTTAATAAATAGTGAAATAATATGTATTTCTGTAAAATATGGCAAGAGTTTTTGAAATACCTAATTCATTTTGTATAATAATTCATAATTATTTAGGTATTTATTATACAGGGTGAGTCAATAAGAACAATAAAAAAAATAAATTGTTCAATGTTTATCAGGTTCCTATCAGATTTATTAACTGATGTGTTTTTGAAATTACGCAAATACCGTTGGTTGTTTAATAGATATAAAATATTGTTCATGGCAGTAAGAAAAGTTAAAAAACGACAGTTTTGAACAAAACAAGAAAAATTTTAGAAAATATGTTTTTTTCTTGAAATACTTAATTACTGAATAAATAAATGACAAAGAAGTCATTGCCATATTTGTATAAATTTGAATATCTTGAAAACTATTAGAGTTAGATATAGCAAACCATATATCATTTGAAAGCTTATTTAATACTCGTTTGTCTGGTGTTATAATATACAGGGGGTTCCATAAAAGAAAAACGAGTTTTTTCACATTATATTCAGACCATTTGAGTTGCTTACAAAAAACACCCTGTACAAGCAAATAATTTTACGATGATATCGGTTTATAGTATAAGGGTTTGATTATCTAAATACCGAATATCAACCTTTAATTATCGAAAACAAGGTTAGTATGATTTTCACAAGGTTATGTTTTTCCCCAAATTTTTAGAAAAACCGAAATAACTTGGCAACCCCGCATACAAGATCAGCAAGCGGAGCATCAATGTATGAGGAATTTTAAGCTTAATCAAAATTTCGTATAAAATATAGGGTGTTCCATATAAAAAACAAATGTTGAATGCTGTAACCCCTCAACGGTGCACCCTGTATATCTAAAAATAATTTTAGATTGTAGAAAAAAAGAGATGAAACAACACCCCTTTTCAATATTTTACTCTATCTCCATTATTTAAGGAGCTACTAAAGAATTCGTTCTTATTGACTCACCCTGTATGTATTTAAAAAACTCTTGCCATATCTTACAAAAATACATATTATTTCACTAATTCTTAAAAAGAGTTATTAAATTGACTTGGATAATTGTTGTTTCATTGTATAAGGTAATAATTCGAAACTCTAAAATCATCATCAAATGAAGAGCCCAATATCTTTGAAACTATTAAGAATTTGAAAAATAGTCATTTGACAAAAATTGTCTAGAATTGAACAAAGTATCGGATAAACCTTGTTACAAAATTCTTGCCAACGAAAAATTTCTTTCGACTTCAACGCCATCTCTAATTTGCTCTGAAAAAAATCAAGTTGAACTCGAACGTGACGAAGCCATAGATGAGCTCTATCATCTGTTTTTTTCAAAATTAAAATATATCTTTCCGTTGCCGACGTATGAGGCTGAGGACTTTTATGTGGAACACCTTATACATCTAAAACTTTTGTATCTGATTACCATTTTTTTTTCTTGTATGCCACAGTCTTCCAGGCTGAAGTCTTTACTATCTTAATGGCAGCAAACAAGGAGGAAGTAAGGAACTGTCCGGAGCAAAATATTTACTTCTGCTCCGACAGGCAGCCTTAAAGGCTTTAGCATCTCCAAGGGCCCTGGAGGAGCTGGCCAGAGGAAAAGTGGTCAAGTTGGTATGGGTACCAGGTCATAGCGGAATACCGGGGAACGAAAGGGCCGATGAACTGGCTCGACTCGGATCTCAGGGACCCGGCCAGGGACCAGAACCGATTTTAGGCATTACACGAAGGCAGGTCAACATAGCTCTTAACGATTGGGCTCATGAGACACTAAGTAAACAGTGGAGAAGGAGTGGGAGCTGTAGACAGGCTCGCAACTTTATAGTGGAGCCAAGCAAGACCAAGACGGCCTGGCTGTTAAGTCGTAGCCGGAAGGCTTTAAACCAGTTGGTGGGAGTTCTAACGGGTCATTGCAGGCTTAGAAGACATCTATCATTGATGGGTGTTGAGGGAGACTCTATCTGCCCAAAGTGTGGGGATAGCGATGAAACGCCTTCCCACTTCTTGGCAGAGTGCGCGGCTTTCGGCAGACTGAGACACGACGTCTGGGGGGGCAGGGGAGTTGCAAGGGGAAGAGGTTAGTTCCCTTCAATGGACCGACATTCTCACCTACATTAGAAGGTCGGGTAGGTTCGATGAGGGAAGAGGCGATGAAGCTAGGTAGGGACGACAGGGGTAGGTAAAAAGTGTCCGCTTGCGGCCTACTTGCCAGGTTTTGGCCGCCCCACTGCTACTACTACTACTACTACTACTACTACTACTACCATTTTTCTTCTTCTTAATTAAGAATAATGGGGATAACCCCCTCCCCTAAGGCAATATACATTAGATAATTTGTACCTTTGCTGCTGAATTTGACTGGCTCTCCTGCTGTCAGCGAAATCCGCTGGAACCGGAAGCGTCAGCAGGTCGGTGTCTTCGTTCCCGAAAGCCGAATCTCTCCTGACATCCGGCATGGGGGAAATGTTGGCCAACCTGGCTGTTAAAATAGAACTAGTTGGCGATGGGCACAAACTAGCATCGCTACTCCCACCTGACTCAATAGTGGGCATTACTTTTAGCGAGTCCATTTTCATCGAGTCCGCCTTATCTAAATCTGAACTTAAAGATATTTTTACAGTTGGTATTGCTGAGGTTGATTGTCTATTTTGCTCGTCGACCACTTGCTCCGTATGCTCGACCAGGTTTCGTATGGCGCGCTTTAAGCTATTTGCTCGGTTGATGAGAGCGTCCTTTTCTCGTTCCATGAATCTGAAATCATCAAGATAGATATATAAATCTCCGAAACCAGTTCCAAAAAGCGCTTGCCTAATTTTTATTGCCAAATCAAATATGGATGTTTTCTCAAACACAAATATTGTGATCAATGACGTAACATGAAAATAATCAACAGTCAAGTTATAAGCATCTAGAAGAACTTTTTTCTCCTTAAAAATGCAGCAGCGTTAGATAATTAGTTAATCGTGTTTTTGAATAGAAGCAGCAATTATTAAAGGTCTTTGTATATAGCAAATTCAGCGGTTAGCATGGATTAATGTGACAGACATGAAAAGGTCTACATAACTAATAGGTGTAGATACTCCAAGTTAAAATTGCAAGTTACATATATGACGTTTTTCGCCGAATGCACTTAGTACATATTTAAATAAAACTATTTTTGCCATCTCGTGCGTATTGTAAAAGCGCAATAAATGACATTTTGTATAAAATACACAATTACTTAACGTTTCTAACTAACAGCTGCCACGCATACTTGCTTTACAACTGCATGTACTCATATATCTAAACAAAATTCCGAGATCATTCGAATAATTATTGATTCAACACTTTACTTTGAATCTCAAACAGCGCTTGGTGAAGGGAATTACAAGAAAGAATCTAACTAAATTCTCTCTGGAAAAGGCTGATCTGATATTTTCATAAATGCAAAACAGTTTTTACGATACGGTGCACTAAGTGTATGTAAAAAACAAGAGACGAGTCACTATTCACGAATCCATGAAATCAACTTCATTCAAGGAAACCAAGACATTTCATCTCATTCAGTCATTATAGTAACTTGTGCTCAGTCTTACTTAGAATTGAGTTCCGCTAAGATGTTTCATTTGAAAATTAATGTTGCTATTTTTAAAATATATTTATTGTAATGCCTCTTGTTGTAAAGTTGTAAAGAAAAATATGTCCTACTAAGTAAAATTAACAGAAACATACTAAAAATAGAAGGAAACACTTTAACTTGTTCTCTCTCATGATATTTCGGTTATAAATTGGAACTCTTGGTATTTATGTAACTGAAATAACATTAGAACTGAACACTCTAATAGAAGTTAATAAATCGCATTTTCTATCGAATAATCGTGCAATGGATAAATTTATGTGCAAAGAGTAACTTATATAGGTATTTCCTTGCATGGAAGAGAATTGTGGACCCTAAACGATTAAAAGAAATACGATATTTTGTTTCTAAATTTTCAAATTTAACATACATACCTGATTGGTTCAAAACTTTGCTTTTTAAGGATCTTCGAGGAAATCCTTTTATATGATATAATTGCTAGTCCTAGATATATACCTAGTCTAATCTGTCTATCTATCTATCTACATATCTATCTAATTTTGTCTAAATAATAGTTAAAGTGGCGGCTGAAAAATGAATTGGTGTTTGCACATCAAAGATAGCTTTTAAGTTTTCATGTTTTTTTTATATCATTTCAACCTCTGTCCATGCCTTTTTGACACCAAAAGCAGTTTTATCTCGTAAGTTTAACGCATAGGCGGTTATGAAGGAATGATGAATCAGTTCGGGTAAGTCAGATGAGTGTTCAATGTTGAATATCAGTTGTAGTGTGATAAAAATCAGTCTGGCTTCAACAGTATTTTCTAGTGCAATATGTCAGCCTTTGTTAATGCAGACAAAAATGCATCCAGGTCAAATTCAAATATTAGCGTTTTATTTACCATAAAAATAATAGTTGAATTATAGTTATTTTTATATAAACTAATAGTTGTTAAATTAAAATAGTTATTTGTATAACTAGTATGCGAAATAGTACTTTGGTACTATGAACTAGTGGTCGAGAATGATTTTCTTAAAAAAAGCGATCCCCGTGAGCGACCCACCCCAAAACTTTTCACAATTTAAACGCCTCTGCAATATTTTCGTCGATCGCCGTTCGGCGAGAGAGATGCGGCTAGCACCGGCGTTTGCTCTCTTGCCTAATGGCCCCGTCACGCCTACCGAAATCTCGACTTTTCGCGGGACCCCCACGACCCTTTTTCTAATTTTTACGGCTTTGAGAACCGCTTCACATGAAAATTTCGTCTTTCGTCTAATCCTTTGAGATTTTTTTTCGAGACCGTACGACCACTCCTTCTTCGTCTATTTCATCTTCGAAAATCTAATTTTATCTGCTGTTGTGAGATTAAACTAACGACAAGCACCTCCTACGAAAACTGTTAAATTAATTTAAACTTCAGAGAGGTTATTTTCCTATGAGAAATATTGCTAACGGAATCGATAGTACTGACTGCCAAACACTTCTGATTATTAAAATACTAAAGCAAAATGCTTTTCCAATTGGGATATCGGTAAAAAATAATTGCAGGTTAATTAAAACGTACAGTTGACGTAGTTGTCTCAGCGTCAAACAATAACGAGTGACGCGGTGGCATAATGGTATAAGTCGCAATATTTTAAACATTGAAGTGCAGAATTTCGCAAGTTCGAATCCCGCTTGATGCAATTCATCAAAATATTATTAAGAAAAATCGCTTAGTATAATTACATCATCATTCCAGATACAAAATTTAAGCTTTCTGTCTCTAAATTTATTATTTTATATATAAGGGATTATCTCAAATTTCTTTAATACGTATTTTCTTCAAAATAATATTATTCTAGATGGTTTTGTCGACCCCGGTAGGGCTAGAAATGGGAATGAAAATCGCGATAGCGATTTTTTCCCATTTCTAGTGTAATATTAAATCAAGATCGAATGTCCTCTCATCAGGGCGATCACGGGCATACTAACCAATCAGCACAGAGTCCTCAAAAAGTCACTTCGATCTAGACCGCTCTAATACGGCTGGATCGCGCCTAAAGAGTATTTGTTACTGGGTTCAGTTTTGATTGTGAAAGTACCCGATACTTATAATAAACTATATCAATAACCTTTTCACGTTTCAGTCTGAAACAACCTACTTTTACAATTTCTAATTCAGATTATATGGAGCTTTATCGAAAGTATGAGGCTCTTTGTCCAAGTCATACCACCAGTCGACGTTTCTTTTTTTAATATAAATCCACCAAATGTGTTAATCAAGTTGTTGGAATCAATTCAATAGGAACAATGCCTGGTTTAATATTAAAGTATGTGAAATTGCCACATCCTAAGACTTATAAGTGGGCACTGCTTTCGGAGAACGTCAGCTACTTTACTTGTAAATGCAGGTGGCGATATACATACAGGGATATACAGGGTGTCCCACGGTGACGGCCTACTAGAAGTATCTGGAGAACCAATAAAGCTATTAATTTTAAATTTTAGGTGAAATCAAAGTGGGCCATGATCTACTTGATGAAAATATTTTGAATCATGGCCCACTTTGACTTCACCTAAAATTTCAAATTAATAGCTTTATTTGGTTCTCGAGATACTTCTAATAGGCCGTCACCGTGGGACATTCTGCATGTAGCCTTAAGCACCACGGGAGATGTAAATCCTCTTCTCAACCTCACCATCACACACCTCATTGACTTCGTCAGGAATAAATGTTCTTATTGTACAATTAATGTTAATGTTGAAAGTAGTAATAAAGAATTATGGTTTTGATTAATTTTCATCCTGTAATATATTAGCCTATTAATAAATTTCACCTCATAATTGTTATACAGTGTGAGTCAATAAGAACGAATTCTTTAGTATCTCCTTAAATAATGGAGATAGAGCAAAATATTAAAAAAGGGGTGTTGTTTCATCTCTTTTTTTCTACATTCTAAAATTATTTTTAGATATACAGGGTGCACCGTTGAGGGGTTACAGCATCCAACATTTGTTTTTTATATGGAACACCCTGCATTTTATACGAGATTTTGATTAAGCTTAAAATTTCCCATACATTGATGCCCCGCTTGCTGATCTTGTACGCGGGGTTGCCAAGTTATTTCGGTTTTTCTAAAAATTTGAAGAAAAACATAACCTTGTAAAAAAATCATACTAACCTTGTTTCTGATAATTAAAGGTTGAGATTCGGTATTTAGATAATCAAACCCTTATACTATAAAGCAATATTATCGTAAAATTATTTGCTTGTACAGGGTGTTTTTTCTACGAAACTGAAGTGGTCTAAATATATTGTGAAAAAACTCGTTTTTCTTTTATGGAACCTCCTGTATATAATAACACCAGACAAACGAGTATTAAATAAGCTCTCAAATGATATATGGTTTGCTATATCTAACTCTAAAACTTTTCAAGATATTCAAATTTATACAAATATGGCAGTGACTTCTTTGTCATTTATTTATTCAGTAATCAAATATTTCAATAAAAAAACATATTTTCTAAAATTTTTCTTGTTTTGTTCAAAACTGTAGTTTTTTTAACTTTTCTTACTGCCATGAACAATATTTTATATCTATTAAACAGCCAACGGTATTTGGGTAATTTCAAAAACACATCAGTTAATAAATCTGATAGGAACCTGATAAAACATTGAACAATATATTTTTTAAATAACTTGAGAAACCAAATACTAACAAAAAATAATAAGGGATGCAACAGCACAATTTTAAACGTTCACAAACTGAATACATCAATTTCTAATATAATATTTTCAATACTGCTGGAAATGTCCCACCATCTTGAGCGGTGCATCGTATAACACGTGTTACAAAGGAGTCTCCAACGTTTGTGAACACTTGTCTGTTTATCTGTATAAACGAGTTTATTATTATTTCTCTCATATCGTGAGATGTTGTGAGTTACGTCTGATAGACCATATATTTTATAAAACCCCAAAGAAAAAAAATCGAATTTATTAAGATCTGGCGATCTAGCTGGGCACATGACTGGACCATCGCATCCAATCCATTTGCATGGATATACCTGATCAAGATCATGTCTCACTGCAGCCGCCACCTTGAGCAAGCATCGTATAACATGTGTTAGAAAGGAGTCTCCAACGTTTGTGAGCATTTGTCTGTTTACCTGTGCAAACGAGTTTCTTATCTTTCTTTCATATCTTGAAGTGTTGTGTGTGGAGTCTGATAGACCATATCTTTTATAAAACCTCAAAGAAAAAAATATAGTGATCAAAATCCTCATGTGATCAGCACAGAGACCCTCAGTTTCAGCACAACTGGACTGTGACTGTTTGGGGTGGGATTGTTGGTAACCATTTAGTAAGCCCATACTTTTTTAATGAACACGTAAATGGGCAAAATTATTTAAATTTTGTAGAAAATGATTTCCAAGATCTGTTAAACAATGTGCCACTGACAACAGTTCGCAGATTATGGTTTCAGTAAGATGAAGCACCTCCTCACTATGCTGCTGCAGTGAGACATGATCTTGATCAGGTATATCCATGCAAATGGATTGGATGCGATGGTCCAGTCATGTGCCCAGCTAGATCGCCAGATCTTAATAAATTCGATTTTTTTTCTTTGGGGTTTTATAAAATATATGGTCTATCAGACGTAACTCACAACATCTCACGATATGAGAGAAATAATAATAAACTCGTTTATACAGATAAACAGACAAGTGTTCACAAACGTTGGAGACTCCTTTGTAACACGTGTTATACGATGCACCGCTCAAGATGGTGGGACATTTCCAGCAGTATTTATAATATTATATTAGAAATTGATATATTCAATTTGTGAACGTTTAAAATTGTGTTGTTTCATCCCTTATTATTTTTTGTTAGTACTAGATTTCTTTAATTTATTTAAAAAATGTATTGTTCAATGTTTATATGTTTATCAGGTTCCTATCAGATTTTTTAACTCATGTGTTTTTGAAATTACGGAAATACCGTTGGCTGTTTAATAGATATAAAATATTGTTCATGGTAGTAAGAAAAGTTAAAAAAACGACAGTTTTGAGCAAAGAAAGAAAAATTTTATAAAATATGTTTTTTTCTTGAAATACTGTAACGTTTCAAATTAACTATAAAAATTAAGGACAGTATAAGCAACACTTTCTACAACAACAATATGAGTTGGTTGCATACCTAGCAGGATATTTAAGTAAAGTATGTTTTATGTCTAGTAAAAGCAAAAAATAAAAAAAAAGGAAAAAGGAACAGACATTCCGGAAGAGCAGAACTCAGCTCGTGTTAATATTTCAGTGTCAAGCCTAAAAATACCTAAGGTTAGTATCTAAAAATAAATATTTTATTCAATTTGTAGCTTATTTTAATTGTATAATGTACTCGAATAATTGAAGATAGTTTTTGATAAAAGTTTTTTACAATAAGAACATTTTTTATAGGCTTGAATTGTACCCTTCGATTTCACCCTTCAGCTACAAATGCCATTGCGAATCTCGATACGCAGTGTATAAATAATAATTTTGCTGAGATTGTGGTTGCGGTTCCTAGTCCTGTAACTGCGTTCTGATTGCATAATCCTTCTCCTAGTTATCAACTCTTCAGCAGCACTAATGAACAGCAATGTAATATTACGTCCAGGTTTGATAAAATAAAGAAAAGAGCAAGGGGTGAGTCAGTTTAATTTTCCATATCAACAACGTTTTGCCATCCAAGGTTCAGTTTATAACCAGTTACATAATTTGTTGGATAAAAGATTCAAGTGTCGAATAATATTACCCATTCTTCAATGCCAGTGAATCTCGGTGAAGAGAAGAAACCTATAAAAATTATATAAAGTTACAATTCTAATATGTTATAGTTCTATTCGTATGAACTTACCTGTACTTCCTTATAAACTTACCTAATCAATTTTCGATATTTTTACATATCAATTCTATGTACGTACATGTATGTGTATAAATAATATATTTAGTGAGTATAATGTAAACTCAAGACAGCTGTTGCGAGGTCTAACGATCTAAAGTAGAAAGAAAATTTGTAGGTAGCAATTCTAGTAAACTTTACAAATTAGAGTAATTGAAAATAATAATGAAAGGTACATCCCTTGAATAATTCTACCTGCGCTGATACTTTTACTGTTCTTTAGTTAGTGGTGTAGATTGTGAAACATTCCTTGTTCTCTTCAACTAATATTGTACTATCAATAATTAAATAACGAGTAGGTCTAGGCTTGATAACAATATAAAAAAAAAAGGGGAAAATATTTAAGTGTAGCTTATTGTTTTAAGCCTGATATATTTACATGTTGGTTTGTTCGATTTATTACACTGTATTAACGTTTTTTACATTACATTTTTAATTAAATTATAATATTAAGTAAGAACTATAATTATCAGTGATATTATATTTCAACGTTGGTTTGTTCAATAATTAACGTATTTTTTTACATTTCATTTTTATATTAAATTAGATTATAACGCTAAAATCGTTCATTTTGTTTGTAATCCCCTCCTCGTCGATTTACCCCGACTGGCGCCCAGGGTAGTTCACATGGTTAGCTGAATTTTAAACAACAAAATTAGAAGTACAGAGCTCACGCCCGCCTCCACACTAAGAGCCGCCGTGCATACATCGTAATACCTGAAGATTACGTCACAAAAAAGTGGCGTCGCAACTTGGGGCCTTAATATTTCTCGAATTTTGCCTTAACTTTGCCTTAATTTTTTAGCAAGTTTAAATAAGAAATCATTATCAGCAAACTGTGGGGACTATTATTTTTTCTTATCCTTTCCTACTTTCCTTAATAAACAAAATGAACGAACGGTATAAGAATTTATCGGTGTCAGATTAGTAAGAATAAAAGAAACATAGGATCATTGTTTTGGGTATAAAATTTTTTGCAATATTATTTTTAGCAACCAATTTAACGGGAATATTGTCCCAGGACTTTTTACAGGAATAGGAAAAATTTATTGTTAGTATATCTACTCTAGCATACAAATAAAGTATACAAAAAAATTGTATGTATATCGTACAAATTAAGTAGGTATACAATATAAATAGAAATATAAAAAGATTTATGGCAAGTTCTTTAAAGAAGGGTATATAAATACACTGTTATTTTATTGATTTTACTGAGTAGCTGATACATAAAAGAAATAATTTTTGATATAGTAAAACATAGTTTATTTGTTTAATCTACAAGGTGGCTCATTATTGCTGTGTCGTAGTTATTTATATTCACTTATGCTGAATGATTATTAATATTAACCCGTATTATTAATATCTATGTAGGTTGATCATTAATGGTAGTTTTGACCAGTGTTGACCATATACAGGGTGGTTAGTAGCGATAAAAGTTGGCCAGTACTTTTAGATTATCTTTTGCTGATTTATGCTGATTTTCGCTTATTTTTGGCTTTTGCTAAATGCAGAGTGATTTTTCCTGTTACAGGGCGGTCATAATTAAGTATTTGGTAAACGATTACTTGATGTGAATAAAGTTTTATAATTGTGTGCTTACAAGGTGGTCACAGTTAGTAATTATTCGTTGTGATTCAGGGCACTTATTTTACAGAGTGGTCGCGTTACGTGCTAATACTGAAATAAATTTAGTAATTTTCGAATCTTACGTCTAAGTCAACCGTTTTCGGGATTGATTTTACTTTGTTTTTCTAAACAATTTTTAAATTGTAGTTTTGTGATTATTCATACAGGGTGAAATATTTAAACTTAGAATATTTTTAATGATTCGCAATTATTTATTTCAAAATAGCGTTGTGCTACTGTACAGGGTGGTCGTTTAGTGAATTATATATTTATACTGTTTTCCCTCAAATTTTGATACAAGTCAATTATTATTGTTTCCTGTTTAAAGAATAACAAGATTAATATGGATATAAGTTACGATATTGAACCGAATCACTTGAGAATTCATGAGATTAATTATGAATTAAGAATTCGCGGAGTAAATGCAGGCACTGCTGATATTCCACAAAAGAGGAAGTTTTTAAAGAAAGAAATCAGAAAAGATCAGGCTCGACCTAACGTGCGGTATGAAGTCCCTGAATTTAATTTTGACACGGAGTCTATAGAGATAAAGCAGAGTGTACAACAAATTACGGAGTTAGTAAATGAATTCGACGGAACCAATAGCGATGTATATACCAGAATACGTAGCCGCTTAAATCATTTGTTGGGCAGAATCAGACGCATTCCAGATGATATCGGAGAAGAAGTGAGCGGATTTCGTGGCGATAATTTGATTATGGTGGGATCAATTGAAGATGATGTTGAAGAAATCATGGAAACACATAGACAAGGAGATCAAAGGCCTCAATTACAACCCACAGCAGCAGCTTCCACTAGTAAGTCGTATCCACTTCATAAATGGACATTGAAATTCGATGGTACAAACAACATATGTTCTGTAAATTCCTTCCTAGAACAAGTTGAAGAGTTGAGCTTTGCTCGAAATATATCAAAAGAAGAACTGTATAGGTCTGCAGTTGAATTATTTTCTGGTCAAGCTTTAATATGGTATCGACATGCAAGAAACAAATGCAACAATTGGGATGAGTTAGTTGATCTTCTACGCAAGGATTTTCTTCCACCAAGGCATGACAAGGAGCTTAAGGAGCAAATTAGTTCTCGAAAACAGGGTGACGACGAACCCATTGTAATTTATATAGCCGCCATGGAAAATCGGTTCTCGAGATTAATAAAGAAAGTCTCAGCTGATGAACGTTTAGAGGTGATCAGAGAAAATATTTTGCCAGACTACCAAATGCATTTAGCATTACAGAATATCAAAACAGTCGATCAGCTCACGGAGGTGTGTCGAAACCTGGAAGAGGCAAATATAGTAAGGAAGAGGAATGGGTCTCAACATACCAAAAGGCATGTAGCAGCCATGGAGCCGGACTTGGAATTTATGGTAAAACCCTCAAGTAATAGGCGTTTCGAACAGCGTGGTAACTCTAAGAATGGAATTAGAAGAGTCGACGAAGTTCGCTGTTTTGCTTGCAAAAGGCTAGGCCATGTTAAGCGTGATTGTACGCAAGCAAAGAAAAGCCCACATTGCTACGGATGTGGTAGGGAAGGAGTTATACGACCCAATTGTGAGAGATGTTCAAAAAACATGCGACCAGGAGGCTCGCAGTAGGCCGGCGATGTCCTTCAAGATTCGTTAACCTCAAAGGTCGTAGTAGTGCTGTTTGTAGCAAACAATATAAAAATGTTATGTCAATTAATGCAAATAGAATTATTTATGAACATAACAAAAATTCACCTCAAAAATTCACAACAAACAAATTTCACAGTCCCAAAATTACAGTTCTTAAAGATAAATTCAATCACGAAAAAACTACACTGGTGGAATGGAACCATTGGAAAGACTTTGTGCAAAAATTTTATAAAGAATCTCTCTCTTATAGACCTAGTGAAGGTGAAAGTGTTCTTATTTGCCGCGATAGTATTACAGTAGATAAAAGTCGTATCGTAAATGTTGGTGGTAGTGGTAGTGATATTTTGGATAAAAACTTAGAATCAAACATGTTGTTGGTTAAAGTTGAGCAAGACAATCGTCCTTATATTAGTATCAACGTTTTTGGAAAGGAAATAATTGGTCTTTTAGATACGGGCGCTAGTCATTCAGTGTTCGGAAGTAAGGGACTAGAGTTACTGAATACATTTAATCTACAAATTTTTGATGCACCTGATTTAAATATAAGCACCGCTGATGGTGCACCACAAAAAATAGTTGGTTATGTTAATTTACCAGTACAGGTGGGAAGCATGTTACGTATTATTAAGATGCTAGTAGTTCCATCCCTCTCACATTGTTTAATTCTCGGTAGTGACTTTTGTGAAACTTTCGGTGTAATATTAGACTATAATAAAGCTTCATATTTTGTCGGTGTGGATAAAGTGAAATTAGACTGTGTATATAGTGATATTCCTAAAATGGGTTCTGCAAAAGTTGTGCAATCGATTTCAGATTTAACCGAAGAACAAGCAATTTTACTGGATAATCTGAAAACGAGGTTTAAACAGTTATCGTGGATGTCAGGAATGAAATTGGGACGCACTAATGCGATCGTACACAAAATTGATACAGGCGTAGCAGATCCGGTAAAACAACGACATCATAATATGTCACCTTACATGCTTGATTATCTTAACAAGGAACTGGATAGAATGTTGTCTTTGGGAGTAGTACAACCTTCAAATAGCCCATGGGCGTCACCTGTCCTACTAGTTAAAAAGAAAAATGGTGATATGAGGTTGTGTTTTGATGGCAGAAAGCTGAATAGCCTTACCAAAAAGGATGCCTACCCTTTGCCGCACGTTGACCATATATTAAGTAGACTTACTGGCGCTAGATATTTGTCAAGCATAGACTTGAAGTCTGCATTCTGGCAAATACCACTAGAGAAAAATTCTTGCGAAAAGACTGCTTTTGTTGTTCCCTCGAGAGGACTATTTGAATTTACTGTTATGCCGTTTGGACTTAGCAATGCTGCGCAAACACAACAACGTTTAATGGATAATATTTTAGGGTACACTTTAGAGCCATTTGCATTCGTATACTTAGATGACATAATAATTGCAACATCAACGTTTGAAGAACATGTCGAAGTTCTTGAAGAAGTGCTGAAACGTCTGAAGATAGCGAACTTAACCATCAATTTAGAAAAATGTGAGTTTTGTCGACCTTCTTTAAAATATTTAGGTTTTTTGTTAGATGGGAATGGTTTGAGAACAGACCCAGAAAAGGTGTCGGCAATGTTAAATTTTGCTCGTCCAAAAACAGTAACAGAATTGAAGCGATTCATCGGTTTAGTTGGATGGTATAGACGGTTTATACCTTCCTTTGCGAACTTGACAGCTCCTATGACTGCATTGATCAAAGGGAAACGCAAATCTCAAAAGATTGAATGGTCGGACTCAGCAGAAGAATCCTTTCAGAAGATTAAAGAAGCATTGGTATCTGCACCAATATTGGCCAGTCCAGATTTTCAAAAGCAATTCACGATCCAATGCGATGCTTCAGATATAGGTGTAGGGTGTGTTCTGACACAAGAAGATGACGATAATAGGGAAGTGGTGATAGCTTTTGCAAGTCGTACATTAACGTCCGCCGAGAAAAAGTATACAGCAACTGAAAAAGAATTGATAGCTATTTTATATGCAGTAGAGAAATTCAGATGTTACGTAGAAGGGACAAAATTTAGAGTGATAACTGATCACTATAGTTTACTCTGGTTACATCGACTCAAGGATCCCTCTGGTAGACTTGCCAGATGGGCTATCAAACTACAGCATTATGATATGCTCATCGAACACAGGAAAGGTGCATTAAACATCGTTCCAGACGCTCTTTCCAGGGCGCCCACTGAAGTTTGTGTTGTTACCATTGACAGAGAGGCTGTAGAAAATGATTCTTGGTACGTCAAGATGATGCAGAATGTACTAGAGGTTCCAGAAAAATATTCGGATTGGAAAGTCGACGGTGGAGTACTTTACAAGCATATACCTTCAGGATTCGGAATGCATACAAACTTTCCAGAATGGAAAATAGTGGTACCAAAAACTCAACGCCTCACCATTCTCCGCAGTTGTCATGATAATCCACAAGCAGCACACCTTGGCATTTATAAAACTGTGCAGAGACTCAGAGAACTCTATTATTGGCCTAAACTGTTACAGGACACTAAAAAGTATATTCGACGTTGCCATGCATGTAGTTCTCAGAAAGTAAGTTCAAGCTCTAGGCCTGGTTACATGGGTCAACCAAAAAATGTTAGTTTTCCCTGGCAATATGTGTCTGTCGATATTCTTGGACCACTACCACGCTCAAAGAATGGTTTTACTCACCTTTTACTAGTATCCGATTACTTTACAAAGTATTGTTTACTTCATCCACTACGAAAGGCTACCGCACCAGCAGTAGAAAAATACTTAGAAGAACAAGTGTTTTTAGTTTATGGAACACCACAAATTCTAGCGTGTGATAATGGTGTCCAATTTGCTGGAAAAGTATTTAGACGCTTGGCAGAACGATACGAAGTTAAAATTTATTACAACGCTCGTTATCACCCTCAAGTAAATGCTGTAGAACGAGTGAATAGAGTGTTAGAAACCGCTATCAGGTCATATCTGAAAGAGACAGATCACCGTTGTTGGGATCAAGAAATACACAGGATAGGATTTGCTTTAAGAACCGCAGTTCATGAAGCAACTGGTTTTTCTCCAACAGCGCTTAATTTTGGACGATATGTTCCTATGAAAGGAAGCTATTATGGCAATCTTCACAACGATGTTGGATTGGATTGGAATGTTACTAATAGAGACGATTATAGCAGGGAGATGGAGAAACTTCCAGATTTGTATGCCGAGGTTCGACGTCATCTGGCAGATGCATATTTGAAAAATGCGAGAAATTACAATTTAAGAAAACGACCCGCAGACATATGTCATGTTGGAGACAGGGTTTGGAAGAAAAACCATGTTTTATCTTCAGCCGCTGATCATTTTGCTGCAAAATTGGCTCCTAAATTTGTATTGTGTACGGTTAAGAAGGTAATTTCCCCTCTTGTATATCAATTAACAGAAGATGGTAGAGACGTAGGAAAATATCACGTCAAGGATCTAAAACCATACCACGGGTCAGAAATGAATGAAGACGATGAGTTTTAGTAGGGTGATATGTTTGCTGTACGAGTGTGTGAATGTGACGGCCAGTGAAAGGAGCGTGAATGCGGTAATCTCATTAGTTCAATTTATCAATTTAGTCTTCGAAGATACAAAAAGAAATATATAGGTGTATATACTGGTTAAGTAGATAACAGATTCAATAAAAACGCGTTTATTTAAAGATCATATTAATGGTTAACCTACAAAGAAAAAATAGAAATTAAACATGTTTATTACAAAGATAACAAAAATCCGGATTAGACAACTAACTTTAATTAAAATTAATATTAGGAGTAATTTAGGTAATAGTTTGTAGTTACTAAAAAAAAAAAAAAAAAAATTAAAGCTGCACTTTAAATATTTTTTTAAACCAGCAAAAGGGGGTGTGTAACGTTTCAAATTAACTATAAAAATTAAGGACAGTATAAGCAACACTTTCTACAACAACAATATGAGTTGGTTGCATACCTAGCAGGATATTTAAGTAAAGTATGTTTTATGTCTAGTAAAAGCAAAAAATAAAAAAAAAAGGAAAAAGGAACAGACATTCCGGAAGAGCAGAACTCAGCTCGTGTTAATATTTCAGTGTCAAGCCTAAAAATACCTAAGGTTAGTATCTAAAAATAAATATTTTATTCAATTTGTAGCTTATTTTAATTGTATAATGTACTCGAATAATTGAAGATAGTTTTTGATAAAAGTTTTTTACAATAAGAACATTTTTTATAGGCTTGAATTGTACCCTTCGATTTCACCCTTCAGCTACAAATGCCATTGCGAATCTCGATACGCAGTGTATAAATAATAATTTTGCTGAGATTGTGGTTGCGGTTCCTAGTCCTGTAACTGCGTTCTGATTGCATAATCCTTCTCCTAGTTATCAACTCTTCAGCAGCACTAATGAACAGCAATGTAATATTACGTCCAGGTTTGATAAAATAAAGAAAAGAGCAAGGGGTGAGTCAGTTTAATTTTCCATATCAACAACGTTTTGCCATCCAAGGTTCAGTTTATAACCAGTTACATAATTTGTTGGATAAAAGATTCAAGTGTCGAATAATATTACCCATTCTTCAATGCCAGTGAATCTCGGTGAAGAGAAGAAACCTATAAAAATTATATAAAGTTACAATTCTAATATGTTATAGTTCTATTCGTATGAACTTACCTGTACTTCCTTATAAACTTACCTAATCAATTTTCGATATTTTTACATATCAATTCTATGTACGTACATGTATGTGTATAAATAATATATTTAGTGAGTATAATGTAAACTCAAGACAGCTGTTGCGAGGTCTAACGATCTAAAGTAGAAAGAAAATTTGTAGGTAGCAATTCTAGTAAACTTTACAAATTAGAGTAATTGAAAATAATAATGAAAGGTACATCCCTTGAATAATTCTACCTGCGCTGATACTTTTACTGTTCTTTAGTTAGTGGTGTAGATTGTGAAACATTCCTTGTTCTCTTCAACTAATATTGTACTATCAATAATTAAATAACGAGTAGGTCTAGGCTTGATAACAATATAAAAAAAAAAAGGGGAAAATATTTAAGTGTAGCTTATTGTTTTAAGCCTGATATATTTACATGTTGGTTTGTTCGATTTATTACACTGTATTAACGTTTTTTACATTACATTTTTAATTAAATTATAATATTAAGTAAGAACTATAATTATCAGTGATATTATATTTCAACGTTGGTTTGTTCAATAATTAACGTATTTTTTTACATTTCATTTTTATATTAAATTAGATTATAACGCTAAAATCGTTCATTTTGTTTGTAATCCCCTCCTCGTCGATTTACCCCGACTGGCGCCCAGGGTAGTTCACATGGTTAGCTGAATTTTAAACAACAAAATTAGAAGTACAGAGCTCACGCCCGCCTCCACACTAAGAGCCGCCGTGCATACATCGTAATACCTGAAGATTACGTCACAATACTTAATTACTGAATAAATAAATGACAAAGAAGCCACTGCCATATTTGTATAAATTTGAATATCTTGAAAACTATTAGAGTTAGATATAGCAAACCATATATCATTTGAGAGCTTATTTAATACTCGTTTGTCTGATATTATAATATATAGGGGGTTCCGTAAAAGAAAAACTAGTTTTTTCACATTATATTCAGACCAATTCAGTTGCTTAGAAAAAAGACCCTGTACAAGCAAATAATTTTACAATGATATCGGTTTATAGTATAAGGGTTTGATTATCTGTATACCGAATCTCAACCTTTAATTATCGGAAACAAGGTTACTATGATTTTTTTTACAAGGTTATGCTTTTCCCCAAATTTTTACAAAAACCGAAATAACTTGGCAACCCCGCATATAAGATCAGCAAACGGGGCATCAATGTATGGGGAATTTTAAGCTTAATCAAAATCTCGTATAAAATACAGGGTGTTCCGTATAAAAAACAAATGTTGGATGCTGTAACCCCTCAACGGTGCATCCTGTATATCTAAAAATAATTTTAGAATGTAGAAAAAAAGAGATGAAACAACACCCCTTTTCAATATTTTGCTCTATCTCCATTATTTAAGGAGATACTAAAGAATTCGTTCTTATTGACTCACACTGTATAATGTTTCTATTACCTATTTTGGGAGCGTGCGCGAAATACTTTTGCACACGCTATCACGAGCAACGAAAAAATAACTGCGGTGAAAAAAAAAAACATGAAATGAAATTTCGCACATATATGCAAACAGCCTCTTCTTGCGACAGTTGTGGAAAAATATTTTGGTAGTTCCAACAGCAGTTATCATGGAAGACGTATTCAGATTTAGGATACTTTTTATATTTAATTTAGAACTATTAACGCCACGAGTGTTTAAAATCTCAGCCTTTTGAAAATGTCATAGTCGTAAAGTGATGGAATTACGGCTATTAATCAAAATTTTCAGAATGTACCTGACTTGGTAGATATTATTTTTGTTCTCTACGTGGTCCATCAGTCGTTATTAAGAATATTTTTTTCATGTACAAATGCCAAGAAATTTTAGTGTTATAGGTATACAGGGTGTGTCATTAGTGGGTAATTGTTCGATTACTCACGAACGGTACATTACATCAAAATACTTTTTATATGAAAGTTTTTTGGTCACCAAAAGTGCATATTGTAAAAATATTTTCAATTACACAGAATGTTCCAAAAAGTCGGGACAAGTTGATTATTTTAAATGAAACACCCTATATATTATTATATTTTTGAAATCTAGGGATCACTAGGAACATATTTGTATTAAGGTTCCCTATAGCTATCTCTTTGTTTTCGAGATATTTAACAGTTAATGGAAAAAACCTCGTAACAGTGCATTGGAAAATAAATAAAATTTCCTTTATGACACAATGTGAAAAGGAGAAAAATGCAGTGTTAGTTAGGACAAGGGATACCTTAAATATTATACTTGAAATTACCCTGCCATTTTATACATGGTGATTTTTCTCGTGATTTATATTCACAATGTTAAATTGCCTACATCTAATTTTTTTTAAATGGAACACCGTGAATTTTTTTAAGGCATTAGATGTAGAATTTAATTACCTTTCAAATGGTACATAGTAGGATGTCTTATACGAAAAGTTGACCGGTTTCGAGATATTCACGATTTTTTTAAAATTTAGCTTCCATAACTGATAATAATTACAAATTATAGTCAAGTAAATTATGAAAACAATTTATTTTGTTGTGGAAACTATTTAACTATCAAATAAATATTCGACTTTGTGTAATCTGTACATTTTATATGCAAAATGCACTATTCCAAAATGCTATCAAAAGCACCACGAATTCTGTTCTTCATGTTTTCTCGTGTGGTTGGTGGTGTGCGGTAAACTAAACCTTTTGTGTATACCCATAAAAAAATTTAATTTTGTAAGGCCTGGGTACCGAGGATATTTAGTTGATAGCATGGATTACTATATTGAATATTTGTTGTTTATTAATTGCATCACATATTTTTTCTATATTACTCTGTATAGAATAGAAATGCCACATTTGTTACTCTGTATGAGGATTTATTAACATTTTCTTTCCTGACAATGTAGTCCATGATTTATTTTTTTATATAATATGGTATCCGCTGGGATAACCCTATCAGAGCGAGGAATGTTAGGATTTTCTGTTTTGTATTCAAATTGCCGTCATGATGTCGCTTACACAGAGCATTAAGACCATAAAATAAAATTATGAGGGACGTAAATTTTAATTCATACACAAAAATGTTACGCTCACAAGGAACTAGGATACTGCCTGGTTACTCCGAATTTATTTGTATGTGGTCACATTAAAACTTCATGAAAAGTAAATGTGCATAGGGAATTGGGTACTAGTTTGCAATGGACTTTGTAAACTGCACTATAAAGTAGATATATGTATAGAGAAGTTGTACTTTTACAAATAAAAAGAATATCACTTGCCCAATAGTACTTATTTTGGAATTTTGTAAATGAATACGTTGAACATTTCGCACCCCCTGTTTTTACCAATCGCACACTTTCATTTCGAATTATACCCATGGCATCGAAAAAAATTTCCGGAAATATTCATCCTCCTATAACTTTCCACAAAATTACACTGGAAATTAGTCTGTCATTTTAAATGTCACAATAATGACGCGGAAATAACAGAGTAGCTTTCGACGTTATTTATCGACGCAAAAAAGCATATTTGATGCACAAAGTAATGTGTTAATGTTAATATTTATTGTTTGTAAAATTTAATTTGTTGTATTCCAAATTTGGAACAGTAACAAATTTCAGTAGGTAACTAAATTTAAGTAGTTTTGAAATTATAGCAAGAATTCTTCTCGGGTTAGTGAGTAATAAATAGGAGTGAAACCTGAACTTTTTACAATAGGTAATCAATAAGTTAGTAAGTTAATTAATTAATAAATTAATTTTATTTTTAACTTTGGATTTTTTTCATTCATGATAAAAATGTTCGATATTTCTAAAATCTTAATATGTTCAAAATTTTCTTACCGAATCCCCTTGTGATTGAATTAATAGAGGAAATTTTTCCTCGGTCACGAATATTTTAAGAAAATTATTCTATTATTTAGAAAATTCAAATGATCTATAGGTATATGACTATCTATGACACTGATCTTTAAAAAGCTTTCAGATTTCAGTTTTTCAAGATGTCAGCCTTAAAATATAATTCAGAACTATTTCTATCAACATTTTAATACCTATGTATTAAAAACGATTGTTTGCATTTGCATAGGTACCATATTTTTCTGTTAAAACAATGATGTAATATATCAAAAGTAGTCAGGGATGCAGAACTTGTTTTTTAATCCAGGCATTACAAATGTTTCTCATATTTGCAAATAATTTGGCGCATCTATAGTTTTTTTATTCTGATTTCATTTCAGCAATTAAAACGGTGTCTGAAAATACAAACGAAACTGTAGATTAACGAGACATCAGCTTTATTTAGATTTTAATTGAAAGTGATTATTTTCATGCTCGCATCCTTCTCATAGAGTGAGTTCGCTTATACGAACTGTTGATAGATACAACTCTCCTCTTTTAATTAAACCAAACGACCAAATTACTCACCTCGACGTCCGCCTGTGCTTCCTGAAATTAAAATTGCTCAGATCTTTGTCGCACTTTTCCGATTTCGCTTTGTCGAACGACATCTCGCTGTCCGTGTCATCGGTGTGTTTAGCCGAACTGTGGCTTTCGTCGTCAAGACTCGTTAAATTACTCGCATCTATTTGCTCGCTGGTTAACGTTTTTAATAACAACTCTAATTTTTGTTGTAAAATATCACACTTTTTCGCTAATTGCTCGTCACCTGAAACAGAAGATTACTCAGTTTAGGTTACTTGTTACAGGTAAACTCCCAACAAAATTTTATTGACTTTTTTTTGCCTCTGACCCTATTACCAATATGATATGAGTAGTCCCAATTATTTTTGACACTTTTTTGTTTGTTAATAGTTTTTCATTGTTTAGTGCAATAATTATAATTTATAATACTTGCACATAAATGGTGTCATTGTTGAATTTAGGATGTTAGAGACTATACTTGACCTGCCTGTCTAGACTATCACTAGTCCTCTTAGGACTAGAATATCAATTTTTATTTTTGAATTCAGCCTACAGTCATATAGTATTATAGTTGTCATATAGATATTTTAGTATACTGTTTATTCATTTTATACCTTATAACCATTTTAAAATTTATCCATCGTTTTTATACCTATAATTTTTGAAAATTTCAAATAACGTCGTAGGTATTCTTTTTAATACTGTAATTCTTTTGAAGCGGGGAACTTCAGGAACAATTTAATCATTACACCTATTATAATAGAGGTATTGTTTTATTAGGAAATGACATGACATGGTTTAATAAAATATCGATTTACTCCGTAACTGTGTGTTTGGTGAAAAAATGTAAGTATACTTTTTGTAGGGAAATGGGTGGGACATCGAAATATCGTATTATTGTAAACGTTAGTCAGTGGCGTAATATATATTTTTTTGAAAAGGGATCTCAATAGCGCAGGTTGCACGCCACTGGCTATTCCCATCGAGCAGATTTGGAAATAAGTTTATACAGTAAAGTCGCATTATATTTACTGGTTCGGGAACATGTATGTTCCCGAATTTTTTCAGTATAAAACTGGAACACCCTCTAGAGTCATCATACATTAATTCATGAGAACTATTAATATCATGTAGGGTAGGGTTGAGTTACAAGGGCCCAAATACACTGAGTCAAAATTCATTTTATAGATAGTGTTACGAAACCTGTGCGATACCATCATAGACAAACCTACTACCTACTCTATGGTGACACTTACCTTGTGTTATAGAACTCTCTACGACCTGCGTAGCGAAATCTTTAACCGTCTCGCACAGCCGCTTTGCTGAATTCAGAATCACCGACGTTTCGTCAGACTGTAGAATATTCTGCAAATGGGAAACTAAGGAGTCCTCGTACTGGGTGATTTGGCTGTGTAATTGACCTTCGGGGAGGCCGGGGGTGAGGGATAGTTTCGGCATGGCTATCGTGCGCTCGAACGCCATAATACTCCACCGGTCTAACATCTTTGTACTAGCTTTTTCGTACTTCTCTAATAATTGCGGTAGGTGTGTGTCGTCGTCGCAGGACGAGCCCCATCCTAGTACTCGGGCTAAGTCGTTTCCCGTACCTAGGGGTAATACTGCTACTTGGCACTGTTTCTGAAATAAACCCTTTATACATTTAATTGAAATTGTGTGAAACTTTAATGACAGTAGCAATAATTGTGGAAAGGAGAAATCGATGACGTAACAATGCAACTGCAAACCTTGTGTCCATAGTCGGACCGGCTATGGGAAAATTTTAGGGAATATGTTAAGGGAATCACTTTTCTCTAAAATTTTAAATTATATTTTTTGTCAAAATTATTTGTGTCTTGTCCGCTTATAACAAAAAAAAAACAAAAATAGATATAAGAAGTAAAAAATTAAACAATAATTCGAAAAAAAAAATAATAGCACTTATTCCTCTAGCAACATAATTTAAATGATAAGGCAGGTAATATTTGTATGCCCTAGCACCTGATAGATGGGTAATCTATAAGGGAATCAATCTAGGAGATGCTGGCATGGCTATAGTGTTGCTTAAATGCTTAAAAAGTTTGTAATTATTTTTAATTTTGAAAAGGATATTTCTTTGGAAGCCAGCAAGGGAGATGACATTTTTGTCTGAACCTTTTCCTCCGAGTAAACTCGGAGTCCCTTTCGAAAGGTTTAGGTTGAGTGTATATCCTCCACGACTACTTAATTGTATTCTTTTTAAATCTTTAAACCTGATTAGTGATAATAATAATAATATACATAAAAATGAAACAAGATATTTTTATTTGTCATTTCTCGGTTTAATTTTTGCTCCTTATAGAGTAATATAAAACTAGCCTTTCGTAATATAGTGTCTGTTGGTTCTATTTTTTCTAAAACAAAAGACAAAACCAATTTTATATGTAACAGTACCGTACAGTAGTAGTACAGTAATGTTTCTTCAATCCCTTGCCTTGGATTGTGGAAAAAAATACATTGGTCAAACCGGTCGTTGCCTTAAAGATCGGATTAGTTTACACAAAAGTGTGTAACCTGCCGCCCCCTAGTGGATTAATTTTAAGTTTGTATTGCTAACTTTTGTACCTGTTGAGTGGGGCTTTTGGTGCCGAGTAGTGCGGGATGGTAGTGGTTACCTGACAGTGAGAGAGTTAAGGTTGCCCGAGGGAGAATTTGTGGCTGTTATAAAGGAAAAGAGTTAGTTTGGGTATTAAAAAGTGCGAGTTAAAATCAACGCCTGTGTGTGTATGTGGTAGCTGGTGGAAAAGAGTATAACCAAAGAATATTGTCTTTGGTACAACTGCCGGTGTCGGCGTGAAGCGGTAGGCAACGTGGTCAGAGAGCAGTTACGTGTGATCGCAGTCAAGTGCTGAATCACAGGAGGTGAATGCGCACGCCTGGGAAGTGCAAAGTGATTGGCAGCTATAAGGTCAGATATACAGTTCGAATTGTTACCAGGCCCTTACCAACGGAGATATATGTTTCATTTAATATAGATATACGAAATTTAGTCAATGTGTTTAATTGATTGATAAGTGACATAAGGTGTAACAAAAATCCATGTTTGTTAGCTAAACATCACAACAACAACAGTCATTGGACAGTAATCACTTCTTTTCCTGGGAGGATGTTGGAATATTAGATATACAAAGCAACTCCTCAAAAGGAGCCTTTCTTGAGAAGGTGGATATTTTCAAAGATGAAGATATTTTCAAATCTTTTACATTTTGATAATTCTCCTCACTCAGAGGATAACGCAATAAATTAAATTTTTCAAGTATAAAGCTTTGTTATTAAAATTTTAATGTTAATATTTGTTAATATTTCTTGTAATTTTTTGACTTTTCTGCGAGAAGTGAGAAAGGTTGTATTTGCTTCTATTGTATTTTTCTGCTTTAATTGTGAAAATAGAAAAACATTTTCTAGTAACTAATGGTTATTCAATAATAAATGTTTTTTTATAATAACACTAGAGTGGCTCCCTCGCCTCACCATATATCTAAATTTCTATTTATATCTAGTATATAAACCTTTGAATTTCTATTTTGTTCTTTGAACTGACCAACAGGTGGCATTCTTTTATTTCCCTTCTTTGACTTAACGATTTTTAAACAATTTAACATATTCAACAGTTGGCAACAAAAATTGTTATTAATGTTAAGATTTTGTTTTGGCTAACCTGTTTTTCCAAATTTGAAAAAGTGAACCACCAACGGATATGCGTGGTATAGGTAACTATATAACATATTCTAAATTATTTTAACAATCTTATTAGATTGAGACGTTTTATTGTAAGATGTAAAATTTTGTTAATATTAATGTATATATCACTTTTTCCATTTTTATATGTTTTATGAAAAATGTAACCAATAAATTTTTTTTGGGCGTCCATTAGAAGTATCTCGAGAACGGAAAACTATTTTGATCTGAAAATTTGTCACAGGAAGTTGACCCTAACTTCGTTATTCTTAACGTAACGCCCAACTTTTTATTACTATTTTATTATTGTATTAAAATTTTAAGGTAACATTTTCTTGAATTTGGGATTCGGGATTCGGGAGAAATTTCACGGTAATCTTTTTTTAACTGTATTGATACTAAAACACTAAAATTAGAACAGCGTAAACCACTATAACCCTTGTCAGTTCTTGCCCTCCTTAAAAACGCAACCCAATTTACTTTGGGTTTCTCCCTTAATTATAAATTTATGTACCTATAATAACGTTCTAATTAAATTCTGAAAGCATTTTAGGGTTAAAGGTCATTATATTATTTAATTACCGTCGGTAATTTAGTATGAACATCCGAATCCGAGTATGTACCTAGTTAAAAATTTATTAACGCAAAGTTTCACATTTTATGGCGTATATCAGGTTCAGCATCAGAAAGGGATTATTCGGTGGGGCATGATGCTAGTTTTTAATCTCATAATTATCCGTTTTATCGATGGGATATATTATATATTATAAATTGCATAATCGACAGTTGCATGCAGGACCACAAAAAGAGAATATTTTGGTAAAGCATAAAATATTCACTTGCATATAATATTTATATTTATAAAGAAAGCAATTTACTTATATTACAGTAAAAGTATTTAAATAAAGAAACATTCAATTTATATATTAACACAATAGTTTAAAATACGAAAGTAGAGAGGGCATGTAACATTTTATTTTCGTAATTTTTACACAGTTTAAACTATAAACTTTATAAAATTTCCACATATAGTTATATCACATTTCCATTTTGAAATACAGAGTGTCCCAAAAACATACAGACAAACTTTAAGAGGTGGTAGGGGAGATGAAAACAAACCTTTTTTGTTTAATAAACATATGTCCGCAAATAAGCCGTTTTGGCAGAAAAAAGGAAAAATGTTTTTTTAAGTTTTGTTTATTTCAGTGATAAATAATTAATATTTATTTACAAAAAATGTTCAGGCAGTCACTTTTTGTTCGTGTTGGACTTTGTTTCATTGATAAACAAATGATGGTTTACAATAAGTGTTCAAAATGTTGACCATTTGCTTCAATACAAAGATTGCACAGTCCGCTCATTGACTCGCGAACCTTATGGAATATTCCGGGAATAGCTTCTACACGTGTACAGTGTGATTCACTTTCGAGTGTGTAACATGGGTATCTCGCTTATTATAAAAGATAGACTGTAGGTTTAAATTTGGCAAAGTTGCGGAATTTTGTGCTCAATAAGTTGGCGTAAAGAAAACCCCTATATCTGCTTTTCTTTTTGAGTAAGGGGCAAAAACAAATTTTTTCCTGTTTTCGTTTTCTGGCCATAACTTCTATATTTTTGAAAATATTGGCTTATCGTTTTCACATTATTAGGACACTTTCTTGAGACAAATACGATGCCGCAAACTGTTTTTTTAAAAAATGTCACTTCTATTGTATATCATTGTCAACTTTATTTTTTCTTATGGGCGCCATATTAATTTTTGTCATATTTGAATAAACCGATTTTTTCTGAATACAACAATATAATATATGTTAATATTTGCCGAAAAAATAAGGGCATTATGAAAGAAAATAGGTATTTTTTTGAAAATGTCTAGTTAGCCATGGCCATGACAGTCAATTCTTGACAAACCACAAATGTCACTTATAATTTTTATAAACTACATCTGTGGAGTACTTTTTACATTGACTAACGATGTATTCAACCGAAGAGAAACAAGATATTATAGATATTTATTAAAGATGTAACAAAAATTTAAACAGAACAGTTGAAGAATAATTAAACACGTATCTTGAAAGGCGACAACCATGCAAGACATATATTAACTGCCATAATTTCTTAAATTACAGTGGAGTTTAGTAATATAGTATAGTATAGTAGTAGAAGTATAGTATAGTAGTAGTAGTATAGTATAGTAGTAGTAATATATATCTTGCATGGTTGTCGTCTTTCAGGGTATGTGTTTAAATATTCTTCAATTGTTCTGTTTAAATTTTTGTTACATCTGTAATAAATATCTATATCTTGTTTCTTTTCGGTTGAATACATCGTTAGTCAATGTAAAAAGTACTCCACAGATGCAGTTTATAAAAATTATAAGTGGCATTTGTGGTTTGTCAAGAATTGACTGTCATGGCCATGGCTAACTAGACATTTTCAAAAAAATACCTATTTTCCTTCATAATGCCTTTATATTTTAGGCAAATATTAACATATTTTATATTGTTGTATTCAGAAAAAATCGGTTTATTCAAATATGAGAAAAATTAATATGGCGCCCATAAGAAAAAATAAAGTTGACAATGATATACAATAGAAGTGACATTTTTTTAAAAAACAGTTTGCGGCATCGTATTTGTCTCAAGAAAGTGTCCTAATAATGTGAAAACGATAAGCCAATATTTTCAAAAATATAGAAGTTATGGCCTGAAAACGAAAACAGGAAAAAATTTGTTTTTGCCCCTTACTCAAAAACAAAAGCAGATATGGGGGTTTTCTTTACGCCAACTTATTGAGCACAAAATTTCGCAACTTTGCCAAATTTAAACTTACAGTCTATCTTTTGTAATAAGCGAGATACCCATGTTACACACTCGAAAGTGAATCACACTGTACAACTGGCCGTTATTCTTGCTAAGACATCTTTCTCATTACGAATAGGCGTTTCGTAGACTAAAGATTTCAGATGACCCCAAAATAAAAAATCCAAGGGGTTGAGATCGGGAAAACGCGCGGATCAGGCCACGGACCATCGACGGGGAAATTGCTGGTCCAGATACTGGCGCACGTTCAAACCAAAATGTGGAAGTGTCTTGTCATGTTGAAACTACATGTTATTTCTAATGTTTAAAGGGACATTTTCTAATAATAGAGGGAAAACATTTTGCAGAAAATGGAGATAAATATCTGCGTTCAAAGGAGCAGGCAGTAAGTGAACTATTAGATTCTCTCCAACAATACCAGCCTACATGTTTACAGAAAGTTGTTGCTGGTATCTTCTAGAGACTACAGCGTGAGGATTTTCATCATTCCAAAAATGGCTGTTTCTACCATTAAAATAACCATCACGCGCGAAACATGCCTCATCAGAAAACAATACTATTCTCCCGAAGTGAGGTTCTATTATGTTTTATTGTAATAATTTATTGTTGCAATAAAAGTAATATAGGTAAGTTTTATAACTATAGGATCTAATATTTTGGCAACCGTATGCCACTACGGTAAAACACACATAGAACACGCAGCACACTTTTGCTGCGGAATTTAAGAGTTGCGGCCGCAAAAGTTTCGTATTACATTCACATACATCCTAAAAGTAGCGTGCAGCACGCAGTTTTTCATACTGCAGCTACTCGTTAAAACTTCAAGTGTAATAAAAGATTGCTACACTATTCACACACAAGAGGCTGTTTTTGCATCGTGCAGTCAAGCTGCAGCATTTGGAGAGCATTAGCCTTCGTGTTCGCGTCGTTTTCAATTTGGGTACTTACCTACTGTTTACAGATGCGGAAAAAATGTGTATGTAGGTATGTTGTGCAATATAAGTACTTGTGATCAAATAGTATTAGTGGCAACTTCTTTATTAATCTTTTTAAAATAAAGACAAGAAGATGCAAATGTTAGCCAAAAAAGAGAATTTGGGTGAAAGAATAGAGATAAATGTGGAGTTTAAAAGTATACGTTTAAAAAATGTATACTACTCCTTGAATTTAATCCTACTATACCAAAAGAATCACTTGCAAAAAGCTGTTGTTAAAAATATTCTAGATTTGAGTAACTTGAGTAAAAAATAGATTAATAAAAAATAACGTTTGTATCAGTTTCACTGTATAACATTTTTATTACAAAAAAACACAATTTATTCTTGCAAACATTACTGTTTTTTTAAAGGAGACTATAATAATAATAATATCTCTACTCCCTCGTTATAATGACAAGGATTAGTCCGAGACTTGTGTGGAAGAGGGGGCGGCATATTATTCTTTCGCTGAGCTGATATTCTTCCTATCCTAGGCCATCGCCAGGATGGTGCCAATCTATCCCTGCGAACAAGCCTTAATCTACGAGTAGACAATTGAACTAAAAGTTGTCTGGTGGAATGGGGATTGAAACTCACGATCTGTGCGGGTTGAGCGATTAAGACACTAAACCCTCAGCCACCACTTGCCTCATGTTTATGATTTTGGACACTATAGAGGAAACATTGTACGAGTATTACACTACGTATACATGACACGTGAATGTTACAATCAGCCATTACCTTAAATGGTTAACATCTATTTATTCTTTTTAAATAAAATTAGTGGTGTACTGGTGTATAATATAAATACCAGTAAAATCAGAACATTAATCTACCTTTGAAAATAGACTTTTTAGAATACAAATCGACATTAGACACTGTTTACCGCCATAATTGCACGTGCAAAACCGCTGCAAAAGTTTCAACCTATTTGATATTTTTTGCAGTGGCTGCAATTCCTAAAAATTCTATTCACACTAGGTTATATTTGATACTGGCTGTAGGACGAAAATATTCCACGCAGCCATGCCGTATTCCTTACTTTGTAGGGTGCATGTGCATATGTATTCACATGCAGATTTATGCTGCTGCACAGCTAAAGTAGCTGTCTGCCCGTACCTTTACACTTCCCACAAAAAATTTTGGAAACGACATTAGTTTGTTTTCCAAAACCCATTTCAGCGTGTTACCGGTTACTCCTGATTACTCCAAATAAATAAATACATACTGCAGTTGGAAGCAGGTGCCGTAAGAAGCACTTCTATTCTGATGACAACCGTTTCATACACCTTCACCTGTTAAATTTAGTTTCTGTGTTAGGGTTTCTATAAAATACCCGAATTTGTGACCCCATTTGGAATTTCTCCGTGAACATTTATATAATTGGGTCTTTATGGGAAATACTATAGCATTTCATTACCTACTAAAAATCTGTTAATATTCATATTATACCCTAGAAAATGATTCATAATGGTTCAAAAAACCCTTCATTGCTCAGCGGCCCTTTCTGAAAGGTTCTTCAGAAGTAACAAAATGCTAAATCTCAATTATACATGAGAATTGTAGGACAGTCTGTGTTTAATCAAAACATTTTACTTTGACGCACTTCCGCCACTGCTGCAATCTCATAGTAACTTCTATATTTCAAATGAGATACCCTGTATATAAATACATTTTTGAATTCATAGTTTATATTTAGACATTTAGACCCACTTTCATTATAATGTATTATACCGAACATTTTGAGAAATCCGCCAATTTCAAATTTTTTGCTAACAATTATTTTTTACGTACTTTTAAGTATTTTTTAAAACGACATAATTGTTCAAAGAAATACATGAAACCGATATTTACTTGTTATAGATAACCATCCACTATCCATATCGTTCTTTATATAGGAATTAAGCCAAAAAGTTAACTAAAAGATAAATTATTAATGAAATTATCAAATATTATATATACCTAAAGTTTTTAAATTTTCCTCGTTACCTATAAACCTAGGTACGCAAAGGAATAACCTCATTATTTTTAAGATATGTCGAAAACAACTACTTTGCGAGCAATATGCACCCCAAAATATTTATATTACAAATATTAATATAACAATATTCATCTCTTAGTTAACTTTTTGGCTTAATTCCTATATGAAGAAAGATATAAACAGTTAAATAAACCAATAAATAATATTAAAAATATACTATAAAAAAATCTACTATCTATTACACACCACTCATTTTTGAATTTTCCTCCATAAATTTTTTTAAAGATGTGAAATTTTGGAATGAAAAGTCTTATTTTATTAAATAAGGCAGTCTGTGAATATATCGGTTAGATGAAAGATTTAGGTGTCCATCAATAATTGTGTTAATATGTTCCTTCTGTACCTAGTTTTTTGAGTTTATGAGATACTTTAGCATGAGAAGCACGAATAGCACGAAGCACGAAGCAACTTTTATAAAAATTTGCGAAAATGTGTTTACAAAAACTGATATTACGAATAAATATTATAAGCATCTTTGTAGTAGCACATTTAACCTCTCTAATTTTTCTTCAGTGAAGACAGCCGGTGGTCGATCAGATGAATTTTCAGTTTTCAGTAATTTATCTTTATCACTCAGACAAATAATTCATGAATCCTGAATTGTTCACTTAAAGGTCTCGGACTAGAAATCGAGTAGACGCAAATTTATTGAATTTCCGTTGAGGAGATTTTCTAAAGCGCATCAAGAATGAAAGTTATAAATTGTAGCCATAAAATCACCATACATCCTTCTAGCTATTAATTTACTAGTACACGAGACATGGGTTTTGTGTCTAGATCTGACATATTTTATTTATTACATCAAACGACTTTAGCTAATGGTTTACTACAATAGATACAATAGAAATTAACAAAATTTAAAAAATCAAGCTAAGTAAAACCTCTTTTAATTTATTACTAGTCAATTTTTACATATGCAAGATTGGTTCTTAAATCAGAAACGCCTTGTATAACTTTATAGGATCTGATTTGGACTGCACCTAAAAGATGAAAAAATCTTTTAGGTTTGTCATACAATATTTTGTCAATATTGTGAATCTGTGCGTTTTACTTTGTTCAATTTTAGCTCGACCACAGACAAAGTAATATCATCTTCAAAGGAAAATCTTCTTTCACAAGGTTTCAGTAAAGAGCTTATACAAAAGTTATTGACGACCAGTCTGTCTTGGTTGTAAAATACATTATACAGTGTGTCCAGCCAGGAGCTTGCATGGTTCATATCTAAGAAACCACTGACATGATTTTTCTAAAATTTTCAACGTGTAATAAATCTACCACTCTCAGTTGGAAAAATATTCTGGCCGTTCTTGGACTTCCTATTGCATCGGAAGTAAATAGCAACTATCTTTCAATGGAATACCCTGTTTATTTCTACATATTTGGATTCTACATTAAATTAGACAAAATTAAAAGTATTTTACTGTAAAAATTACAAGGAAGGTAGTAGGCAATTAAAGAACAATTAAAAAATATTTAGTTGTATACAGGGTGAGTACAGTAGAGAATTGAAATTCCAAACAAAAGAAAATAAAAAAATTACAATTTTTTAAATAGACACCTCCATTTTTTTTATTTTAATGAATTGTACGCCCGAAAATAAGATGATTTTCAAGTTACTAACATAAATTCTACAAATCCAATTATGTTTCATGTCCTCTTATTTTAAATAATTCTAAACAGTCCATGATAAAAAAAACACTTCTATAATGAAATAGGCACATGTAATCAATTTTTGCTTCTAGAAGCATAGCATTTGTTGCCACTTTTTGTGTGGTCTCTGGTGGTAAACACTGAAAGGCTACGTGCACACTTTCTTGGCATTCTTTTTTTCTTGTCAATGATGTTTTATACAAAAAATCAAGGGGTATAAGGTCTGGCGACCTTGGTGTAATTAAATGGCCCCTATTTTCAATTCAATATCTTCAAAATTTTCCGTTAAAAATAGATTTATACGTTCTGTTCCATGTGATGGTGCCCCGTTATGTTGATACTATAATTTCGACTGTTCATTATTTGGCAAATTACTTATATATTGTGTTTTAAATTCATTTATTCATATTATTCAATTACTAAAGAATGTTCACCTGAAATAAATGATACTGTTGCAGATGATTGGGGAAAAAAGAAAAAGGACCTTACCAGTTAAATTATTTTCATAAAATATTAGAGAGTTTTTGAACCCCTTAAATTCTAGCATGTCGTTATCGTTATCGTTATTCTGCGCATGCGTATTACCAAAAATGATACTCTTTTAGGCGCTGCGCATGCGCAGAATAACGATAACGATAACGACGTGCTAGAATTTAAGGGGTTCAAAAACTCCCTAATAGCAACGCTCCCTAATAAAATGAGGATTTATATCAGCCCAATAGTCAGAGTTGTGTTCAATAATCCATTTTTTTTTTGTAAATTTAGATTCATCAATCCAAATAAAATTTTTTTTTAAATCTTCATCTTGGTATTTCATTAAAATAAATTCACAGAAGTTAATTATTCTTCTTTGGAAATCAGATTGTTCTAATCTTAGGCTTAGTCTTAGGCTAGTTCTAGGCTTGAGTGAATGGAATACGCTTTAAATTTATGTTTACGTCAAATATTTTCTATTGATGATTTGGATAAATCAATGTCTTTCGACGTTTCTCAATGATGCATGTGGATGTGCTCGAAAATAAGCCAAAACCACAACTTCGTTCTCCTTGTTGTTTATAACGATTTCACTTTTTCCTGTTTACCTTTGAAATATCCAAAATTTCTGCAATTTTTAATAACCCTCTTTAATTTATCTCGCGATGACCTGGGTTTGTCCGGGTGCCTTGCATGAAAAGTTTCGCATGCTCTTGTTACGACCTTATCGCATTCTCCATAAATTATTAATAAATTCAGATAACCTTCATAAGTTTAAATCAAACGTGTTTTACTCTATTTAAATTTATAAATAACTGTCATTAGTTTTTAAATAGTAACTGTACTAATTTCAGTTCTTTTAATACCAACAGCAATTGTTCACATGGCCGATTTGTAATACCTATAATCAAGAAAAACCATTACGGGATAAATCAGACAAAATAGTGGAATTTGTAGAATTTCTGTTAATAAAATAATTAATAAAAAAACCGTTATTATTAGGTATAGGGAAGTGAATACAAACTACCCATATTTTTGGGCGTAGAATTCACGAAAATAAAAAGAAAATGGGGGTTTCGATATATTTAAAAATAGTTTTAATCATCCCCAGTAGTGAACGAACCTATTATGAGATATGCCTCGTTTGCTCCAATTTTCAGGTTCTACTTGATATTAATTAATGAGAAGCTTTTGGATGATTTACTATTCCCAGGTAGGCACTTAAAGAAGAAAGAAATTTAAAAAGAAATTTTCTTTGAATTGATTGAAATAAAGTGAATTCTTTTGGAATACTCAAGAGTTTATGAACTACTTATAATTCCCAAGAGGCAATATTTTAAACTTATTACTGTATTACTGTAGAAAAATGTAACCCGGTAAACTTTACATCGGGGTACAATTTTAAAAGAATCCGTAGAGGGCCACTCTACGGATTCTTTTAAAGTTGTTTAATGTTCTTGTATAGGTGAAGAGAAATAGCATTTAAACTTGACACTTTTATTTAATGCCTAAGGGCAAGACAGAAAACTGGGGCCAAAGTTTTAGGAATTGGGCTGGCTATGAAAAAGTGGAGTACAGAACAATGATGCGTATTTCAATATTCTTAAACGAGCGTATATTGAATAGTTTGCTTTCAGTTCACGTTAATGTTGGTGTTTACAAGGTATAAGAATGCGCACATTTAAACACAAATATAAAATACCAAATGTTGCAAAAAAATTTATAAAATTTTTGTAAAACTGTATTAACATTTTTTACTATTAGAAAAAATGTTAAGCTGTACTTTACTGTTGCTGCAAAACATTACGTAGTTTGATCATTATCATTATTATTACATTATTGTCATTGTCTTTTTAATTTTCATCACCATCACCATCACCATCACCATCACCATCACCATCACCATCACCATCACCATCACCATCACCATCATCATTATCATTATCATTATTATTATCATTATCATTATCATTGTCATTATTATTATTATTATTATTATTATTATATCGACTTCTCGTAATCTCGATAAATAATATGCTTCATTCAAAGTCAGCGTACCTCAAGATGAAGTGGATATAAAGGGTTTTTAAATAGGAACGCTCGATGTTTGGCAACAGCGTATAACGAAGTCGGTAGTCAGACAGGTTGTATCTTTGACAGACGTATTCAGTTAGTCTTTACATTTCATTATGGAACGCTATACGATTCAACAACGCCTCGAAATGATTAAAACTTATTATCAAAATCAATGTTCTATTCGGCAAACGTTTCGTGCACTTCGGCCAATTTATGGTGTCGATGGTCGTCCTTCAGAGTCCACAATATAAATAAATATGAAGCAACCGGGTCGCTGTTAGATCAGACAACGCCTGTACGTCAACGAAGCGCAAGATCCGTTGAAAATATTGCTGCAGTCCGGGAAAGTGTGCGTCAGAGTCCATAACAATCCATTCCACGTCGTGCTCAAGAACTTGGCCTTTTTTCGACGTCAGTTTGGCGAATCTTGCATAAGGACTTAGGGTTTCACCCTTGTAAAGTGCAATTAACCCAAGAACTAAAGTCCAACGATCATAGACAGCCGCTTGCATTCGCTGAGTGGGCGCTAGAGCAGTTGGAGGGTGATCCTCCACCTTTGGACGAAAAATAATCATGCGATTTAACGCCACTGGATTTTTTTCTCTGGGGATTTGTGAAATCTCGTGTCTATGCCAAAAAACCACAGACGGTTGCCGCCTTAAAGCCCAACATCAGACGCGTCATTGGTGAAATTGAGCCACTTCTATGCGATAACGTCAACGAAAATTGGATCTCCAGGATTCGAGTCACCAGGCGAAGCCGCGGCGGACATTTAGCTGATGTAATTTTTAAAACATAATGTGCTCACATATGTTTTAAAATAAAAATAAAAACATGTCAGTTTAACTTACACAATTTGTTTTATTACATTACAAAGATCGAGCGTTCTTATTGAAAAACCCTTTACTATTGGTTCCTGAGATTTGGCCGTGCAATGTCGTCCTGAACTGTCTTTTTCCGTAAGGCGTTCCCGCACTGATGCAGCGTAGCGAAGTCAACAATCAGTGTCTAAGTTTGTCTGGTAATTGTATTAATGATATTGATAGTTACTTACCTTCCCATACTTCTGTTCTTGCTTTTATGTCTAAAGTATTACCAATAAGACTGATAATAATAATAATAATATCTCTACCCCTCATTCTAATCACAAGGATTAGCCCGAATCTCTGAGACTTGTCTGGGAGAGGGGGCGGCATATTATTATTTTGCGGGCCGCATTTGCGCCTCAGGAACGACTTACGTTGGTGGGCCCTAACCACCATTCAGTGCTGGAATAAGGGAAACCTGGAAAATCTCATTAGTTAGGGGGACAAGTTAATCTCTCACATTAACACCAAGTTGACATTCTGCCTATCCTAGGCCATCGCCAGGATAGTTGCCAAGCCATCCCTGCGAATTAGCCTTGATCTACGGGCAAACAATTTAATTAAAAATTGTTGGTGGAGTGGGAATTAGAACCCACGATCTCTGGGTTGAGCGATCGAGCCACCGGCCCGACTGTATGATGAACTGCATATTGTTTTAAGTGTGAATCCGCTTGATATAGTTTGTATTTCGGAGCTTAGAGCACAACAAGCTGCACACGTTCTGTGTACAAGATTACTACTTAGTTTCGTGTTATTGTGATGGCAGGGGTCGTCACGGTGGCGGTCATGTGGCGATTTTTCCCGTCGTGAATGTACATTTAAAGACAGTTAACGTCAGCAGCTTCTGTCGCCCTGTGCATACTGAGTTCTGTGCAGCGGAAGTACATGGTATGAGCTATGTAGTGGTGATTCTGTATAGATCGTATTCTTATGGCGGCTTGTCAATCTTAAAGAATAACATACTTAATATTCTTAAATTTTATCGCCCAAATGTAAGTATCTGGTTATTGCTGGAGACATTAATGTGGACCTCGATGGGCATACTCTACATGCTAATGACTTGCTAATATTTTTATGATGTTTGGGTTGAGGTATACCATAAATGCATCAACTAGAATAACCAGAACATCTGCGTCCAGATTGGATAATATTATTACTAACTATAAGGCGGGTAGCTACAATGCGGCTGTTCTTGACACACACATTGTTGATCACTTAGCTGTCTATATTCGTCGATTTTTGTAGATGAGTAGTGATGCCGCGTCAAATCCAAACGGCCGTATCTTGAGACGTGTAGTCAGTGATTCAGCTAGTGAGCAGTACGTTGAGCAGTTAAGTCTTGTAGATTGGTCTGATTTCTATTCACATGGTCTTAATGTAAACGATTTAACTAATAAACTTGGTGCATATTATAGTTAATTGTTTTCCTCTCAGGTTCACTTCTGACGGAGCGAGGGTTAAGTGGTTCAGCAAGGAACTCCGAGTGATGCGAAAAAATTTAAACAGTAGTAAAACTAGATTTGGAGTAACAAATTCCGAGGACGATTGGCTGTTTTACTCTGATATCGCAAATAATACAAAAGAGCAATAAAAAATGCAAAGCGTAATGTTTTCACAGATTTAATTTGTAATATGGACAAGCCAAAAGCGATATGGAGTAGGTATAATAAATTTGGGTCGTTCGTGTAAGAGCGACCGAGTTAAATCACACACCGCTCAAGATGAATTTAACAATTTCTTTATTAGGGTTTCTGAGACAATAATTAACACTATAGAAGATTAGTAGTGGTGAGAAGCACACCGTAGTGTTCTCTTTGGGTTTTTCCTACTATCCATCTGACAATTATTGTTAAATTGACAGACAGATAGCGATCTGCTTTTGTGCAGCCATCATTACAGCAGTGACCTTTATTGTCTTTGAGGACAATCCTACTTTTTTATTTCAAGGAGATGCCGAAAACAACTACTCCACGGACAATGTGCCCCGACTGGCGTTGCATTACTCCGGGATCTCCATGGAAGTCGCCACATCCTTCATCGAGATCAACTACCAGACACTGACCGGTTTCGCGCTGATTATGTGCTCGTCAGAGTGCTATAGGTAATAAATGGAATCGATAAATTATATTGCGACATGATTTCCTAAATCTATTACAGCACAAAAAAACTCGGAATGAGTTCTGGCAAATCCTCAATATCACTCGCAATTGTCAACAAATCTCACTGGACTATTTTGAGTCCAAATGCGTCCGAAAAGCTGAAATTAATGAAGGCAAGTGTGATGATGCCGATACGTTATTTTTATTAAGCGTTTTACCAGATATGAAAAAAATTACCGATAGTACAAAAAACGCTTTAAAATAGCAGTTTTATTAACCGCTGGAAATATTTTGGAAGAGGATAGGTATCAACAATCCTAATTTACGTTCTATGATGAGCACAGAAAGAGCAGTAGTAGAATTGAAAAATAATAAGAATACGTCTTGTTTCAACTCCCATGATTAACGAACACACACTGATGCAAATACTAAACCTTTCTCAATATACATACTTAGGACACTTGAGACAGTAGGTATTTGCAGTTCAAGGAAACTTTATATATTTCTTTTTTACTTTTTTATAATCTCTAGTTTATTTTTATTTGTTTTCAACTTTAACTTCAATGGCAAATTCAGTTTTGTTTTTATAAACAATATATTACAATAAATATAATAATAATAATAATAATAATAATAATATAATACAATAAAATATATAACAATACACTCAAGGTAATTGTTTTTACTGGCTTTAGAAGATGACAGGCTCGTCTACGACTCGCCAGTCATATCCTTCTGTTCGTCGGTAAAAACCTTTCTACCATGTTAGTTAGTGTTATAAACTATACATTTTCTATGTTTCTAATTGTCAGAATTTATTTTTAGCTATTAAAAAATGAATAATACTTTCTAAGAGACATTTTTTCTTTACATGCATACATAATAGCATCAGATGTTTATTATGACGGTTCGGTACCTCAGAACCATCATCAAATTCAAATTTTAAAGTAAGAACCTGTAATTTTTTATTTATTTTTAGAAAGCAATTTGTAAGTGAATTCAGGGACATCTCGTATTTAATTATTTTCTGCCGTTCGTTTGAGAAAATTGTATTGATTTTTAATTTTATTAAAAACCTCTTTCTAGATTGATTAATTATATATCGATTTTGCTGTACTTTGTATTAAATAAATAGTATCAGGTTTGTAGTTATAATAACTTCAGGTAAAACTAAGTCGTATAATTTTTCCTTATCCTGTAAACTTTTCCTAAAATTAGAAGCAACATAGCATAAATTAAATTAAATAAGACAATACACCTTTCTTCACATATCTATCTATTAGCAATGCTAAATGTATACGTTTTGAGTACTATGTACTCATCGTCGGTAGCTTAAACACTAACAGGTTTATAAATAAAGTCACCCAATTTATAGAGGATGAGGCTGTAAAATAAATGTATTTAGGTAAACTGCAGATGTGTGCCTGCCTGCTCTTTTTCTACATTGTGGTTGGATAGCATAAATAACAAGTATAGCATAACGAGTAACATAAATTTCTCCAATATCGAGGTTATCAGTTTCTCTAAAATGTTATCGTTTATTGCAACCAGTATATCTAAATTTTATTAAACAATAAGTCACATTATCCAATTGTTAATTCCGCGAAATCATAGAAAATGTATATGCTTTTAACTTATAAGATGCATTAGGACACAGAAATATATAAATTAAGAAGAACTTACCATATGATATTTTAATAGAATAATTATTGGACGGATTTAATGTTTGAATTTAAATAAATTATTAATAAGGTTGCCTAATTTCGGAAACTCGTGGACATCTACAGCATCAAATAATTATTTAAAACCCATACGAAAAGTGAAAAGGGTAGACGGGTTAAATAAAAACAGAAGCAGATTGAAATTTGACCTCGACGGCATAAAACGCACCAGCCTGCTGGGCTATTTTTAATTTGAATTCATTTTTCCATGTATTAATTTTAGTTCCTGTATAATTTCGACAGTACCATATCAAGTTTAAATTATTATTCAGAAAGATTCACAAATATGACTTTTGGTTTAATGACTGACTATTTTTATTTATTTCAATAGTATACTGTGTAGGAATAATTACCTAGGAAATTATATAAATATAGCATTATCATTTCACGTTTGTATCACATTTCTTTTGGTAATAGTAAGGGAAATGTCAGATAATATGATTTTAAGACAAACTCCGGTTAAAAAGCCCGTAACTAATATATTTCAAAAACTTATGTTGACGGCGTTTAATATTAGAAGTGGAAAACACACCAAATACCGAAAGAATGCAATTTACGTAAGTAGAATGTTTTCTGTCACACTGCATTATTGACCAGATTCTGATGAAGTAAATACGTTTACTTCATAAGAACTTGATGAAAATACACTTATGTTTGATAATCTGCTAACATAAAAATATTAATGGGACCGTATTAGAAAAAATTAAATTGATGATGGTTCTGAAGGGACGATACATTACTTAAAAAACTATTCAAGCCATTCGAAAAAGCGAAAAAAGTTGCTCTGAGAAAGTGTCTTTTTTATTTCAATAGCTCTTCAAACAAGCTTGAAATTTGAAGAAGATGCCGAAAACAACTACTCCACGGAAAATATGCCCCGACTGGCGTTGCATTACATCGGCATCTCCGTAGGAGTCGCCACATCGTTCATAGAGACCAAATACCAGACCCTGCCCGGTTTCGAGCTTATTTTGAAGGTTGAAATATTACAAAAACAATAATGTTGGCCTTAATTTTTTTGAGGCATATTATTAGTCACAAGGTTACGCAACTTTGCCCCAATTTAACCTAGTCTCTCCCTGTAACGGTTTCCAAGATACCAATGTTGTTGCATCCAATTTGAAACACATTATACAGGGTGATTAAGCTAACCCGTTCGTTAAAAGTTTAAGGACATGGAATACCCTATATTTTTAGATATTTTCATTTTCATTTGAAAAAATTGATTTTGTAGTAAGTTTCTTATTGAAATGCTTGTCACCGACTGACAAGCTAAGTTATGGTAACAAGTTTTGAGCTATGGTTAGGCGGACCATCAAGCTTTCAGACTATGTGTAATTTCATATTTTATTATTTACAGGGCATTGAAAAAAATAATCTAATTATGACTAATTTCAACTACCCAAAAGTAATTTTTTTAAATAGAACACCTTGTACTTTACTGCTCCGTGTGATGGAGAATAAAGTGATCTTTAAATCTATATTACATAGGATTCCCTATACCTATCTGTTTCCTTGAATTGCTTGTGATTAGCGGACCATGAAAATTAAAACAATGTGTCTCATTTATCAATATCGTAAACGTGATTTTCGTTTAGTTTTCATGGCCCTCTAATCACAAGTGATTCAAAGAAATATGAAATTATTGTATAGACAGTAAATACGTCGATAGCAAGAAAATTATAATAGATAGGTGTAGGGAATAAGTATAGCAGATTAAACAGTGTCAAAAAAACGGAAATACTTCAGATGAATAGAACTTTCCCGAAATCTCCTGTATCCAAATTTTCAAAAAAATATTCTAATGGGAAGTCCTTAAACTTTTAATGAACGTGTTAATAAAATTTGACATATTATATTAGGTAAGGTACCTCTATGTTAATAAAATAAGTTGATTATTAGCTTTTCTGACCTTTTTCACTTATATGAATAATAGAAAACTAATTAATATTCATAACATGCAATAAATGTAATTTCTAGTCGAGCGAAAAGTTCTGTATTGACTAGGCAAAATGGAATAAATCCAAATAATGGTTGAGTAAAAACCACAAATCCATTAAAAATATAAATATTCGTTTTAAAAAAACATTAAATAAATAATTCTGCATTTAATAGTATATTATGCAATATTTTATAAACACTACTTTATTCACGAGTTTCGTTAGGCATGAGCGAGTGTTTAACAAACGAGTGTAGAGGAGTTTATAAAACGAATTGCATACTATACTTTTTCTACGACCTAATTAAACTTTTTGGAAGTGTGCAAGCATATATATAGCTTGCTCAGAAAAACCCAAGTTTGTTTTCGTCGCCCATCGAAAGTCCGTTCATATCGATACGGCGATTTTTCCGGTAATAAAAATGCGATCACTTCTGCTGTTGCTTGCCTAATTTGAGGAGGTACGTCCTCTTCATTTACGCCCATTTTTGAAAAATTAGACAAAATGTAATACCTACACTTAACGCTGAATACCAAAGTGGCAAACGTCAAACTAGATGTGACATGCTAGTAAGTAAAATATCGGAAACATCTGAATCTAGTGGCGTTCGGTAATTACCTCAGATTGATCTTTTTAGTCCGTATCGTTCATTAATTACATCTGGAGATAGGGGAGGTAAATCTTGATCGTTCAGAAATTAAATCAGATCGATCAGAGCAAGATCTGTTTGCTCGAAGCATTTTGCTCGAGGAGAAAGATTAATCTGAATTTGTGAGATTGTGGTGGTCATGGTTGTCAATTGTCATTGACTTTTTGAAGTTGTAGTTGGTTGTAGTTGAGTTGAGTAGTCATTTTTTGGAAATGGAGAAGTAGATTTACAATTATTTGATTTACAAAATACAATTATATTAAATTTAGAATTTACAAATTTGGCACTGTTTCATAAGCGAAGTTTTCATTTTTTTCCAAACAATTTGTACGTACATTCTTCATCATTATCTTCAAAAATTATTTCATATCCTTGGACTGCATTTAAAATGGTTGATTTTACAATATTCATTATTTAAATAATTCCAAATAGAATATAAATAAACCGTCAACAAAGTCAAAACAGAAAAGGTGAGGTTATATTATGCCTTATGAAATCGATTTCGTTCATTTATTTTCTATTTGTCTGTCTCATCTGGAATCACGTGACTGTAATCTCGTCGCATCCGTGAGCATATTACCGAACGCAACTTCTGTATCAACCTGTATTTAAAGGCTGTCGTACTTAAAATGACACTTAGCGCATTATCTACCTGTCAGTGCATTATGTGGCATTTTAAAGATGGGAGTAGAAAATAGTTATTTGTTATACAAGACCGTAAAATTATTTTTTATCGACGAGTGAAAATGTTTAATTAACGAGCGTAGCGAGTTCATTAAATTTCACGAGTCGATAATGAAATTTTACCGTCGTGTGTAACATTCTATTTTTTTTATAGCGGAAGTTAAAGAAAAACTTCGAACAATTTTGCTTGATCTGTTGTTTTGAGTTGGGCAAAGCATACTTTAACCTTTGCTATAAAAAATATTAGTTGTATTATTATGTTATATTATATTATATTATATTATACTATACTATACTATACTATACTATATTATATTATATTATATTATATTATATTATATTATATTATATTATATTATATTATATTATATTATACTATATTATATTATATTTTTTATTTGGTTGAATGGGTTGTGGTGCATATGGCAGGCCCTGCAGTTGACATCAGAGACCTCTATACCCATGACAGTGTTTCGATAGACGAGGGTGTTAAATACACCATCCTGGCAAGCTATTATGAACCCCTGGGTCTCCGACTTAAACTCCGCTGACCATAAAAAAGCAAAGGTTAGTCTTTCGCATAAGCCATAGTGTTCAAGGCTCATAGAATACACCGTGCAATGGCTTATTCTTTTACAGCTGCAGAAGATTGCGGCCTTCTGCAGATTACTGGGCTTTCAACTGGACCAACTTGGGTATTATTATTATTATTACTATTACTGTTATTTATTGAACTATTGACTATTCTCTTTAATAAATGTGCCAATGAAGGAGCATGGCCGGACACATTTAAAGTTGAAACGATTTTTCCCTTGCATAAAAAAGGCGATCATAATTGTCTAGATAATTTTAGAGCCATAGCAACTGTTCCTATTATTTGCAAAATTTATGAAATTGTCATGAAACATAATAACCAAATATTGTGAAAGTAAGCACATTTTCTCCGATTCTCAGTTTGGTTTTAGGAAAAATCGTTCTACCCTTATGGCCTTTACTGTCTATGGTTGAGATTATTGTAGAGGGATTTGATGAGGGTCTCCATTCAAATGCCACGATGTGTGACCTCTCAAAAGCTTTCGATTGTGTTAATACAGAAATTTTGTTGCATAAATTGGAATATTATGGGATAAGAGAGAATGTGCTGAAACTTTTTTCTTCCTACCTTTCTAACAGGCAACAGTATGTGAGTCTTAATGGAATCGAGTCCGGTTTACTACAAGTTGAAAACGGTATTCCTCAGGGTTCTGTCCTGGGACCCATTTTGTTTCTTTTATACGTCAATAACTTGCCTTACTCGGTCGATGACTTATCTTGTATAATATTTGCTGATGACACCACACTAATCGCAAGGGGTAATAGTTCTCATTTGGGTAGTTTTCAGCTGGTGAAAAATTGGTTTTCGTCAAATAAGCTGAAACTCAATGAGTCCAAGACTCAACACATTCGTTTCACCACTGACAAATGTGCTCCCAAGTTCGAGTCCAAAGTTCTTGGGCTAACACTAGACACCAGATTGGAATGGTCACCCCAGGTTGATCATCTTTGCTCAAAGCTGTCATCGCAGATATTCTGTTTGAAACAATTAAGACGTTCGCTTCCATCTAATGTACTACGCACGGTGTATTTCGCAATTTTTCACAGCCATTTAACACATGGCATCACGTTATGGGGAAACTCAAGTGCTGCACATAGGGTATTAATTTTGCAAAAGGCTGCTGTTCGCTCCATAGAGGGTGCTTCTTATGGTAATAGAATAGATAATAGAAATGCAACAAATTTGATCCAGTTATATTCTAGGATTCGCACTACACAAATAAACAAATTGGATGTTGGGTTGTATAATCACTTTGTTCACTGTTTTAATAATGTTGATGTTACTAGATTGAGTTTTAATAGGTTTTATAAGTTGTGTAAAACTTTTCTGATAGACAAATGCTTTTATAGTGTGAATGATTACTTTAATTGGTCAATTTGTCAACATGTCTAATGTATCAGTGACTTCAAATGTACTTTTAATTGGATCTAATGTGGTCGTTAAATAAAGTAAAGTAAAGTAAAAGTAAAGTATTTTTTTTTTTTGGTAGAAACTGGTCAGGGCTTGCAACGAACCCCGACTCATCGCTGCAGCCGTGCCAGAAGTCCAGGTCGTGACTTCAACTACTCCTCTCCACCGGTCGGTAAATAGTTGCAGGTTCCCAAATCGTGTGCCCTCAGTAGACGTAGTGACCCCAGGATGACTGATTTATGCATCCGACTTACTAGGATCTCGGCAAAGTTCCTGCAAGCCGGAATGATCTTCAGTTCAGATAGCAGCGTTGTGCGAACTTCTCCTAAAACACCGATAATGAGGACTACCAGCATGACTTTGTGGCCAGGGTATAGCGTGCGAAGCTCGAACAGGAGATCTTGGTATTTGGTCCGCTTTTCCTCCTCCTTCAGGACTATGTTTGGTTCCGCCGGAGCGGAAAACTCGATGACGTACAGGTTTGTTTGTCGAGGAGGACAATGGCAGGCTTATTAGCGTGTATAAGCCTGACGGTCGGGAACTGGTAGTTCCAGAGAATCTGGCATATGTCGTTCCCGACGACAGACTCTACATCTCCTGGCAAGTAAGGCGGCACTGGCTGTTGGTCTATCTGATACGAGTGCCTAAGGTGGTAGTACAGCACTCGTAAAGCCGCATTGTGGCGATGGATGTACGCCATAGTGGCTTTTGCCAGACACGCTGACAACAAATGCATCAATGTCTCCGGCGCCCCACGGCAGGCCCTGCAGTTGACATCAGGGACCTGTACACCCATCTCGCGGCTACGATAGACCAATGTGTTTATAACGCCATCTTGACAGGCCGCAATAAATCCCTCAGTCAGCCTTGTCGACAGACCGCGGTCCTCGATGTGTCGGTAGAAAACACCATGAACCCGCCTGTCGACGTGCCGCCGAAACAGTTTCTCCTGTTCGGCGATTTTAAGTTGGGCTCCTAGGCGGTGTGGCTGCAACCAGTGACTATAGTCACTGCTGCAACTCAGTTAGCAAATCGGGGTTGCCACCTCGTCCGCCTCTCCGCCTAACCTCAAACTGGAGACCGAGTTCATCTGCGGCACTTTGTGCCGCCTTAAGTAAAAATGCTCCTGTAATTTCGTGATCTCTCACGAGGCAAAGGAGGGGGTCTGAGCTTCTAAAGATCTTCAGTGCTACACCCAAAACCACTCTGTCATGCATACACTCCAGGCATATTGGTAGCAGACACCTTATTTTGGTCGGAAAGTTCTGAAGACGAGATCTTCCGGACAAGGTGTTTGTACTTGCCACGGAGGGCCTCCTTCACCCGGGGAGCATCGTGGGCACGTGCTGTTCGATCCCCAGGTATTTGTAGACCTCTCCAGCATTCAGATGTCTGAAAATGCTGCCGTCGGCGAGCTGCATATCGTCAGGGAACTCGGGCGATCGTCCTCTCCTTAGATGGAACACTACACATTATTATTATTATTTGTTGTTTCAGCTCCTTAAAGGGTATTTTATTATTATTATTATTATTATTATTATTATTATTATTATTATTATTATTATTATTATTATTATTTTATTATTATTTCTCTTATTATTATGATAGTTACCACCACCGTCATCATCATTATTATTAATTATTTTTATAAGTATTTTACTCAAGGTTTATTTTCTAATGAACAAACTGAAGAACTGCACAGTTAATTTCACGAGAATGAGATTAGTCTTAATTTTTTCAAGTATTCAGTGACATCAAAATCCAATTAATCTCCTCAACGTAATAGTCTTTCTCGTTATTCATCCCAACGCGATTGTAATCTGCTGGAACTGCTGCAAGGCAACTTTTCTTTTTATGTATACCCAAATCTGTTTCTTTTCTCTTCAGGGATTTTTAAGAATATAAAGTAAATCTCGTTTTTAAATAAACGTAAGAACTTGCTGAACTATGTCAGGAGCCTTTGTTTGACAATACGTGGGCCATCAGAATAAATCTCCCTGGCACATATACTTTATTAAATAAAACGGTAATGTTTTAAAGAATAAATATCTACACTTGTGATATATTTAATATTAATAGAATAGTTAAACCAGTTTCATTTAACTTGAGAAATTGTTGGGGAAATCCAAAGAACGCATAACAATAATAAAAGTCATTTGCTATGTTATTTGGGCCATAAAAAATACGTTTTCCTTTATAGTATTTTGTATAAGCCTATTATTCTATTGAAAATCAGGCATGAAGTAGTGAATTATTAATTTTGTGTGAGACAAATTCTCAGGAAATATATAATCGTAGGCAGTTTTTACTTGAATATTTACTTATTAAGTACTTATTTTACTTATTATTATATTAATAATAAGTACATAAATGTATCCGACATTCAGGCATATTTATATACTTATGTATTTATGTAATCCAAACAAGAGTTAATTAGAATTAAATTCTTCCACATTAATGTATATACAAAAAAAAATAATTAATATTAAATATAAGGTACTTTTGCAGCATATTGATGAGGGTTTTATGTGCACTCTGTATGAAAGTACGATAAAAGGAACTTTTGGACCTTCATCTGTTATTTCCAAGTAAAACTTGTTCGAGTTTATTTAAATTCCATTAAAAATTATTATTTCCTGAAGGATACGTTTCACCCAAAGGGGATAATCGAGGAATTTTTTACCCGGTTTTAATAAAACTTATTAAGCTTACAAAATACTAGGCTCATATAAAAATTCGATATATTATTCGATACTCAGGAAACCTCAACATTTTAGCTGAGTTTAAAGTTGGATTTGTTAATTTTTAGACTAAAAATAGAACAATTTAATTTGTTTCGAGTATCAAATTTGTTGTCAGAAGCTTCGTCAATATTGTTTGTGTCCACAAAAGTGTTAATAAAGATGCCATCACTATTAAATTATACTTACGAAGATTATTTAAATTTATTTGTAATTTATGGACAATGTGACAAAGTTATAATAAGAACCTGCCATACATTGATCGATATCCCTATAAACCGAAACCATCATGAAATGCTGTAAGACGCATCCTAGCGAATTTCAAAAATGTTGGTATTACGAAAGGAAGTATTCAAAGAAGAAATTTCGTAATACCAACATTTTTGAAATTCTCTAGGATGCGTCTTACAGCATGTCGTCATGGTTTCTGTTTATAGAGACATCTATCAGCAAATGTAAATGTAAAAGTATAATTTAATAGTGATGGCATCTTTATTAACACTTTTGTGGACACAAACAATACTGACTAAGCTTCTGACAACAAATTTGACAATCGAGACAATAGTAGATTGTTTTATAAGTTAAGAAAAGTGATTGTTTTGCAGTGAGTGCAAACGTTTCTATTCACGAGCGAGCGTTAGCGAGCGAGTGGAGGAAATTTACACGAAAATGGAAAAATCACTTTTCTTAACGAGTTGAACATGCTATTTCTTCGTGTACTTCATGGAAATTAGTGTAATTTGAAGACTTATTAAAAATTATGAAAAATTCTAATATATCAAGGTAGCATTTGTGGCCATAGCAATAATAAACATGCGAACATGTAAACAATTTATGCAAAAGTTTTCATGTCACATTCACGTAAAATGAATTGCTTAAATGAATATAATGAGGAAATTGCTCAATTATTATCAGAAGCAGAGTCAAGTTTACTACCTGTAAAGTCCAGAGTAAAATATGAGAAAAGTTACCAACAGTTTTGCTACTGGAGGAACGAGAAAGATGTGCAAGGAGCCAGTGAAGACATTATAATTGCGTACTTTTGTGAAACGGTTTGTTTTATTTATGATTCCTCATGTTTAAGGATTAATTTAGAAATATTATTATAGGTGAAAATTCTTAAAGCTTCAACACTCTGGTCACTGTATTCAGTGGTGAAAAGTACTCTGCAAATAAACGAAAACGTAGACATTTCCGCCTATAAAAAATTGCTAGCCTATCTGAAACGTCAAAATGACAATTATAATATAACATTTAATAATTTAAGTAATTGTACATTTGTAATTAATTCTAATAAAATAAATGAATGAAAAAAAGTGTTGCTAACAAGAAAACTGTTGCTAACGAGGAAAGTTCCTCTTTTCTTAACGATTTTGGATTAAACAATATGGTCCATTTCCATGAAGTATGCGAAAATAGTAGATTGTTTTATTTTTTCAGTCTGGTAAAATGATATTTCAGTTTTTATAACAAAATTCACTATAACTGGGAAACCTTAAAAGATGGGTACATATAAATTTACATTATTCGATTTAGAATTTAATTCTTCTTTCGACCGTAGAATAATTAATGTGTGTTCTATTTGAAAAAATCAAGTTTTTTAACTTCTTAAATTGGTAAATTGGCTTATAGATTTTGAGGGCCCTGTCTTATGTATGTATATATATACAGGGTCCTGCACCAGAGCTCCCTTCTTTTGTAACTCATGAACTGGCGTCTCTATAAATTTCGTTCAAATTTGACTGCAAACTATTCGCAGAGAGGCACATTTTGAAAATATTTTCAAATATACAGGGTGCTCTAAAAACATGTACCATACTAAAGTTATGTTTTTTTAAATGGAACACACTATATATTTTTACATTTTTGGATTCTGCATGCAAATTTGGTGTCAGTTTGTGTCATATTCCCTATAGCAAAACTTGGCCGTTTCGAAGATATTCGACATTTTATAAAAAAAATTACATTTGCTAGAACTATTTCAAAGTTACACATCTTATACAATTGAACATCGTTTATTTTAATTTTTATATGTCAGATAGTTTAGGCATTAGTCTTTCTGAAAATAGCTAACAGAAGTCTGTAATACATACAGAGCGTTTAATATTTACTGAGCAACACGTCAATTTTGAAACGTGCAAAACTAATTTTTTTCAAATGGCACACCCAGTTTATTAATCTACAGTTGAAAGTACCATTCAATTCTGAATTGAATGATATAGCATTGTCCTATACCTATCTCTTAAGGTGCTCAAGATATAATCAATTTTATAATAAAGTGCTCGAAAATTTAAATTACCCCGTTTCTAAGGTGTGTTTGATTCTTCGAATCAAATAAAACAACGAGAAACATTTCAAATTTATTGTCAGTTGCTTTGAGTCTTATTATGGCTATGATTAAGCACAAAATGTAAAAAATTATCAACAATCATCAATATTAAATAATTATTCACAGTCTACAATCTTATAATAAATTTTTAAAAACTTTGACGATAAATTATATTCGCTAAGAGACAGTTGTTTCGTTCAGAGTCACCTAATATAAAAATCATGTCAGGTTCTTCTTTACTATACTTCATTATAAAAATAAATTGAAACAACTAACTAAACTAAGTAACTAACTATAACAACTAAACTAATAACAAAATTATTGAAATAAGTATAAATATTTGTAATTAACTTAAATTGTCGACACCAAGTTTGACAGCAAACAAATTAGACAAGTTGTTTTGTTGTCTTTACCAGGTGACTCGATTTATTCTTAAAGCATAATTTGATGTACAAAATTAGACTTCTTATAGGGTTACGTAACAATTAAATCTGTGAACAATTATTTAACATCGATGTAATTTTTTACATTTTGTGCTTGATCACAGCCATAATAAGACTCAAAGTAACTGACAATAAATTTGAAATGTTTCTCGTTGTTTTATTTCATTCGAAGACCACTTAGAAACGGGGTAACTTAAATTTTCGAGCACTTTATTATAAAATTGATTATATCTTGAGCACCTTAAGAGATAGGTATAGGACAATGATATATCATTCAATTCAGAATTGAATGGTACTTTCAACTGTAGATTAATAAACTGGGTGTGCCATTTGAAAAAAATTAGTTTTGCACGTTTCAAAATTGACGTGTTGCTCAGTAAATATTAAACGCTCTGTATGTATTACAGACTTCTGTTAGCTATTTTCAGAAAGACCAATGCCTAAACTATCTGACATATAAAAATTAAAATAAACGCTGTTCAATTGTATAAGATGTGTAACTTTGAAATAGTTCTAACAAATGTAATTTTTTTTATAAAATGTCGAATATCTTCGAAACGACTAAGTTTTGCTATAGGGAATATAACACAAACTGACACCAAATTTGCATGCAGAATCCAAAAATGCAAAAATATATAGTGTGTTCTATTTAAAAAAACATAACTTTAGTATGGTACATGTTTTTAGAGCACCCTGTATATTTGAAAATATTTTCAAAATGTGCCTCTCTGCGAATAGTTTGCAGTCAAATTTGAACGAAATTTATAGAGGCACCAGTTCATGAGCTACAAAAGAAGGGAGCTCTGGTGCAGGAGCCTGTATATATATATATATATATATATATATATATATAAACTATTTCCTTTTGTAATCCTGGATATTATGTATCAAGAAAAAGATAAAATTTTATTCATATTAGTATATTAATTACATTTTTGTTTATTTTATTTCAATTTACAACATTTTGTACCTACTCATTATCTTAAGTCTTGTGATGATATTCTTTCAAAAATCAATAATATACACTTGTTGAGGGATACAAGCCTAGAATGTATTAAATAATAAGACTGCTTAATATACCCGCAGCTAAACTATAAACACTGTTGCGTACATCATCATTAATTTCCATCAGACAAGGGGTTGAGGCAATATAATTAGAAATTAACCAAGCATGAATTTAGCCCACTGTTAATTGTATATATAGGGGTTGAGCGTTGATGATACAGTGTATAGGAAGGAACTTTGTACAATACAGCGGAACCAAAATGGAAATTTTACATCTACATTTTTGTTGATGTATGTATATGTAATTGACTTTTGAAGGTTACTGGGTAAAATTATTTTTGGACAAAGATTTGAGTGCCGTGAAAGATATTTGCAACGTTGATGTAATATCCATATATTACTGAACAGTCAGACTGTTTCTCCATAAGTTTCTTATTCGTATGAAGTGCACGCTTCTGTAAAATTTGTGTTATTTTAATGAATGCTTTCCTATTCGTGATGCGTAGTTTATTTTAAAGTCAAATATAAAACCTCACAACCAGATAAATAAGATTTAGAATGGAGTGAGGCTTTTTGCAGTTGAACACGCATAGAATTAACTTCCTTCATAGGATCATTATTATTATTTTATGATGTATAATACGGAAAAAAGTAAAAATGTAGCCAAATTTATTTGCAGTAGGTATCCATAAAAAAAAGGAGTAGGGTACAATACAATTTTTAAAATAATAATAATAATAATAATAATAATAATAATAATAATAATAATAATAATAATAATAATAATAATAAAGATAACAACAATGTGTTGGAAAAAGATTTTGTAACGCCTGTGGCCTAGACACCAATTTATGTTCTCTTTTCAACACACGACGTTTACGGTCATAACTTTCTTATTATTATAGATAGATCCATCAAATCCTATATTATTGTATTCGTGCGATAACGCCCTAAGCAAATATGAAAGAAATATATAGAGTGTTCCTTTTTAAAAAATAGTAGATGACGTCATAACCCAAGCAGCGACGACGTCATTGCTAAAAAACAAAGTCAAAAGATGCGCAATTAAAATAAAAAATCGACTCGACCGAGGAATTTCCCAAAATATTTCGGAATTCCGAAATGACAACTATGTTCCTGACGTTTTATCCGTACTGTATATACCCACCACTATATTAGCTACACAAAATATGTTTCTGGAATCGAGTTCTAGTTCTCGGAGTCTATATAGTTACCAACTTTTATGCCTATTACAGCTTACATGTTGGTGTATGTATGTTTAAACATCTACACAAGTGGTAAATTTTTATGCTAAATAACCTATGAATTTTATGAAAGGCGATTTTTGCGACATTTCGTGTTTGGCAATTTTATTTTTTAATTGATCGATCACGAGAGACAGTAGAACCTGCCGCTAAAAGAATTTAACTAGGCGATCCGCCCACTTAATTAAGCAGCAGATAAGTTAAGAATTGGAGCATAGGAACAAATTCGTATCGTTTATTTTTCAAGCAAATATTTGTATGTAAATACATAAATAAATACATAAAATATATACCTTTTAAGAAAGGTAATCTTATCCAGGGGATAACCCCATGTTTACAAAAAAGTCAAGTTCAAACTTCAAGTAACTCAAAATTAAACTTCTCAACTCATCTAGTCAAATAAATATAAAGATATTTCAGGTAAATTATTTTCAATAAAATACAATATCCTTAAAATAAAGACCACCTTGGTGCATTGAGATACTAATAGGTAAATAGATACTAAAATGTGCAGGGTGTCCCGAAAACATACCAACAAGCTTTAAGGGGTGGTGGGGGACATAAAAACAAACCTTTTTTGTTTAATAAACATATGTCCGCAAATGACGGGTTTGGCAGAAAAAAGAAAAAATGGTTTTGGTAAGTTTCAGTGATAATTAATATTCATTTACAAAAAATGTTCAGGAGGACATCTTCCAGGACACGCCGAATAGGCAGCAAGTGAACTATTTGATTCTCTCCAATAATACCAGCTACATGTTTACAGAAAATTGTTGGTGGTGTATTCTAGATACCACAGGGTGAGGATTTTCATCATGCCAAATGTGGCTGTTTCTACCATTAAAATAACCATCGCGCGTGAAACACGTCTCATCAGAAAACAATACTATTCTCCAGAAGTGAGGTTCTATTAAGTTGTAACCCAAAAACCATCCATCCAACCAATAAAAAATCTAATCGATGTGGATAATCTTCAGGATTTACAGCTTGTACGCGTTGTAAATGGTAGGGGTAGAGGAGTTGTTCATGCATGACACTGTGTACCGTCGACTTGTAGGATCCCATTTGGTATGCAATTGCCCGAACATTTGTCAATTAATTTTCCTCCACACGGTGTAGAACTCCTTCTTAAAATTTAACCGTACGAGCTGTTCTTGGATGACCACCACCACTAGGAGGCTTTAGGTTCCCACTTTCTCTAAGGCGATAATGGATGGAAGCAAAGGTTGTATGATGTTCCCCGTTCCGCGTTCCGGACATCTGTGTCCATACAACCGTGCAGCTTTTCTTCCATTACAATTTGCACCATAAGTAAAGACTTCTTTTTTCTGCCAATAACAAGCGTTGTTGAAACAAAAAATGTTGAACGAAATACAGTGGTGTCCAACTAAATCAAGAATTAATTTAGTTATTTGCGGGTATGATTTAAAGTAGGTATTATCTACAACCCAAACGGTTCATTTGGGGGCATATTATGTTTATTAAACAATAAAGGTTTGTTTTCATGTCCTCTACCACTCCGGAAAGGATACCCTGTATATTGTAAACAATTATTAAGGTAGCCGCTTTCGTTATTTAGGAATACTATCTGTTATAAAGTTCAATTTTTTTGGACGGTAATATGGAAGGTAGGTACCATTACAAAACATTTTATAAATATTTATGAAGCGCTATTTATGAATACTCTACTGCGAATCGTATCTAAATTTTATATTTAAATTTTTGTTCATTCTACAACAAAGAAAGGTAATATAAAAGTCATATAAATTAATTTGTTGTTTAGTAATATTCATTTTGAAATTTTTACATGCAGTTCAATATTAACTACTGCTCATACTGTAGAACACGAACAGGTAATTATTAGTAGGAAGTTATTTTTAAAAAGATGACGTAGATTTTGAAATTATATTATTATACACATATTAACCGTGTTTAAATGTTTATAATGAGGTACCTTTGGCTATAAAATTGCCACATGAGTTGATTTATGGCATGATTCTCATCTTAAAATCAATTTTCCTAAAATAAATATGCTTATTCAGTCAGCATAAAAGATTCACAATACAATATAAATATGTTTACATTAATTTAAAAATATGTATAGGTATCTGCACATTTAGTATTTTGATTAAATTGTTCTCATAATGTGGAATACACTAAGGCTAAATCCTATAGAATGGCGAATGCGCTAGGCGGAACCGGCAAATGCTAATAATTTTTAAGGCGTTTGTTCGGAACAACATGATCTGATTGAGAAGTCACAATAATGGTGTAAATTGTCATTGTCCGCTTTTGTAAGATATTTTAATGAATACCCACAAAAAATTATCTTACTAAAACATGTATCTGGGTCTTCCGTTTTGATCAAACTTAACTTTCTTGTTTTCTTATTTAAAATGAAACACCCAATATTTGGATAAAACGCTCTGTTACGAATGATATGGAGATTAATGGGTGTAATCTTATAATATGAGAGTTAGTTATGTCCTAGCGAATGTGCTATAAGACCAAGACACATAGACTCATTAAACACTTATATATCAAAATATTCATCATATCTAATATTGACATAAACATATAATATTGATATAATATATTAATATATTCATATATCAAGTATATGGCGTCATAAGGGCTGAACTAAAATTCAATTATGGATACCCACATTTAAAATTTTATTTGAGAGATGCTTCTATTGTCAATAATTCCTCGTTAAACACCGTGTACCTGTAATTCCTGTTAATGTCATGAGATGCCAATTTTACATTAGCAAATGTATACAATTACGATATTATGACATTACTTCTCCATGGGGGTGACTTTTATACAACAATTAATTGTAATAATATTTAAATAATTATTGTGAATTTGCAACTTTACTTTCTTTAAGTTTTATAGAAACTTCTATGCTTTTAGTGATTTTTAAAACAAATTAACATATATTTAAAACATATATTCATTTGCAATAATAAGTCACGAATAAAAAAATATATTTATAAAGAGATATTTCGCATTACTGTATTTATGTTTGTTACATGATCGCACTCCACTCTAGCATATTAATTTTTTTTACATTGATTTCTGAAAAAGAGAAATAAGTTACGAATATATATATATATATATAGCGCGTCCCACCTGGAAGGGCCGGGATAGGAATATGAAAATTTGGTTATTTACAAAGGTCACTGGGACCTACCCTTTTAAAATATTTTCACATTTCTGGCACTTCCGGCAACCGGAAGTCGATACCAACTTGCTTATTTTAAATAGAACACCCTGTATGTTTTGCAGTTTTGGATTCTAGATTGAATGTTAAGTCAACTTTGTGTAAAGTTGTAATATACCTAAATTCAGTTATTTTCGAAATATCTCCAGTTTTAAGAAAAAAGTGACACTTACAGTACCATATGAAAAAAATTTGAATCTTGAACAGTGGAAGACCAATAATTACAATATCTGCAACAGTTATGGTTTAGACACCGCTACATATTAAAATGATTGCATAATGTCTGAGGAACATACAGGGCCCTCAAAATTTATAAGCCAATTTACCAATTTAAGAAGTTACTAAACCTGACTTTTTCAAATGGAACACTCAGTATATTATTCTACGGTCTAAAGAAGAATTACATTCTGAATTGAATGATATAAATATGTATGTATCTTTTAAGGTTTCCCAGTTACAGCGAATTATGTTATAAAAACGTGTAAAAACTGAAATATGTCACAGTAACATGTAGACTGTGAAAAATAAAACAATTTAATTTGTCTCGAGTATCTAATTTGTTGTCAGAAGCTTCGTCAGTATTGTTTGTGTCCACAAAAGTGTTAATAAAGATGCCATCACTATTAAATTATACTTAGATTATGTAAATTCATTTGTAATTTATGGACAATCTGACAAATTTATAACAAGAATTTGCGATACATTTGCTGATCGCAAATCATACCCATAAATACCCATATCCATTATGACATGCTGTAAGACGCATCCTAGATAATTTCAAAAATATTGGTATTACGAAATTTCTTCTTTGGATACCTCCTTTCGTACAGGGGAATATACAAAATGTAGATATACTTAACGTAACAAATTGGTCCACATTTTGACTGCCGCTGATTTTTCTGAGATTCTCAAACTTTGGGATTATAATTTAAAATTTTTTCAAAATTAATAACTCGCTTAATATTTTGAATTTCGGAAAATGACTTTGACTGTATTCATTTATTATGCAAAATCTATCACCTCTCAAAATATAAGTACAAGTCAAAGACACCCTGTATATAAATCTATTTACTTTTCTCACTCTTCTAAACATTAAATTAAACACTAAATGGTATATTGAGGCACTATCTGATGTTCTAATTATTGTATTTAAATAAGTTACCAAACTATTGTTCTACATTTAATTCATCATGCTGCATGTTACGTCACACTGTTTCCTATAAAATATAGACCTAACTAGGTCAAACAAAGCAACAAAGTTTAATGAATGGATCGAAGATGACTTACATGCATATCTAACTTATCTATTTCGGAAAGGACCCAGCCAACTGAACCGTCTCCACTACAAACTAATATTCGGAATGGATCAAAATGTCTAAACAGTCTTAGGCCGAGACGGGGGCCGGTCGAAATGAGATCAAATACTTGTGCAGGGTTAAGGAGTTGCTTAAATTTTCTTAAAAACTTTACGCCTTGGTTATCACCTGAAACAAAAAAAAACTGTTGTAGTTACATCAATGTTTCACTTTCAGATGAGCATATACATGGATGCAAGATGAAATACGCTGACTAACGATAATCTTAAATAAAGGCTAACTTTATCTGTTTCTGTGTGTTTACAATACATTTTTTTAGGGAGCAAACAAACTGTCTCGAGTGTGAAAGATTTTAGCTATCAAACCTGATTATATAAATATGGGAACTGGAAAACTCTGTTCCATCATCATTAATTAAGAATTATCACGTGTCTCATGATGGCGGGGACGGATGCAGCGTCCTTCAGAGATATGATAGATAAAAAATTGAAACGCAGAAGTTAATTGCGCGACCAGGGTTATCTATTAAAATGATTTAGTTATATAGTGTGTTTAATCTTAGAATAGCTGCAACTTATTTCGCTATTTCTTATGAAACACCTGTATATTTTTACATATCCGGAAAGAGTCTAGCATTCTGAGTCGAAAACATAGTATAACCCTATACCGCAACGTAGCCACTTCAGAAAAATTTGACGTATAAAAAATTTCACAGATGCAAGGGTTTTCAAAAACTTAAGTATCTTTCTTGGAATACGAGATTAGAATTTGAAAAATGAAAAAAGGGATATGTTGTTGTAAGGCGGAGCGGTTACCCGCAGCACTCAGGTCTTTCGACCCATTGTGCCTGCCGCTAGTCGAGAGCTATTGGAAGAGACCCGTGCTATTCGCATAGGCCAACATCCGTTTTAGTGGAAGCTCTCCAATGTCCTGGAGCAGGAGAAATGCTGCACCTAGATGTTTCTGTCTCCTGGCCATGAGGCAGGCACTGCGACAGAGGATGTGAATGGAGTCCTCGTCATCGTGTTCGTAAAACCTGCACCTTCTAGTGTCACTAAGGCCGATAGTGTTAAGGTGCTTGTTGAGATGTCCGTGACCTGTCAACAGTCCTGTGACAATTCTTATGTTGTTACGACTTAGCGCAAGTATTGATCGAGTTGCGTTCGACCAAGGCCTTTCAATTAAGAGCCTGGCTTGTCGCAGCCCAGTCCCGTTGGACCATTCTTCCCCTGATCTTTTCTTGATTTAGTTTTAAATAGACCTTATTGTTACATAACTAGGCGGAAGCCCGAGTACTGATTCGGGTACTGTTAATTGTATAATTGAGCCTCTTTTAGCCAGTGCATTGGCCTCCTAAGAAAAAGGATATACTAAGGTTTACATTTTGGACGTTACATTTTAAAAATTTCAAACAGCTATAACTTTTATTTCAATTAGAACACTCTGAGTATTTGTGTTTCAAGTTATGCTAAATTAAGTCCCCTTTTGAATATCGGCATTTGAGGTGAATTAATTACACTTAATAGGAATAATACAACATATACAAGGGTAACAAATAAAGACCATTAAATAACAAGAGAATATGAAATATAGAGTACACTGTATAATACAGAAATAAAAAATTAAAGTAACTGTTCAAAATTTACACTGTGGCTCTCCAAATAAATATCAACCTGTCTTTGAAATTAATTATGCACACCCCTGGGGAGGTTTTCCAAAAAGCGTGACCAATCCTGTTCATCCATCATATCGGCAGATGTCGTCGAAGGAACACGATACATTCTGTACTTAATAAATCCCCAGCAAAAATAATCCATAGGCATAGTAAAAAACTGACCCAGCCATGGAATGGGTTCACCACAACCTAACCATTTAATTTCAAAATTATAGGTTTGATACTATAATTGACATATGAGAGCTTTCTTGAAGTGCTTCTTAACTTCCCTGGTAAAATATAATTCGTACTACATAATCATTAGGCAGTAACTCCTAACAACTGTTTTCTGTTTAACACAAGAAGGACCCCTGTTTCTCCCTGTTTCTGTAAATCTTCCTCCAAATATTTCCTCTCGGTGGTGTCGTTTATGTGGGTACCCTTGTATACTCTGGAGGCTAGTAGTGAAAATAAATATCAATTCAACAATTTCTTCTTTTAAAAAATTGTACACAGAGATAAATAATTATAGCGGTAAGATGTCTTATAAATATAATAGTAAAATGTATTCAATAAATTAGACTTTTCTAAATTCATTGTTTCTGTTCATAGCTGGCTAGTTAATTACATCTGCTAAAATGTTGTAAAATAGACCAAAATTGCAAATATCTTAATTATTATAATCTGTAGTTTTAGTCCTTGCACTGACGTTGTCATTAGAAAGAGGACTTAATTCTGCATAGCTAGGAATACAAATACGCAGGGTGTCCTCTTTGAGATAAAACAGTTATGGGCTTTTTGAAATTTTTAGAATAGAAATAAAAACGAAGTAAGGTAAGGGCATTCTAAGATAGAACCCTCTATGTGACGCTAAGTAGTTTTAATCAACAGCCCTAATAGCGCAATGACACGTGCATTAAACATTTTCTCTATCATATTTCTGAAGGGCATTGCAGTCCATCCCCACGGTCATGGATACCCATTATAGATAATACACAATTTTAATAGTAATCTCAATAATGATAAAGCAAAAATGAAATACAGCAATTTTTTCAACCACCGGCACACATTGTGAGTCACGTATCACGTATAGAACTATAATCTAAATTTTTCTTATTGTGTGTATAACAATATTACATAGTATAGGAATTTTGTGAAGTTTATAATATATTCATTGAATAAGATAATTAAACGTGGCATAATAAAATATTATTTATAAAATACAATTTTCATTTTTCGGCTACCGCCGTCACTATATTCTTATACTACAGTTGTCCTTTTTCTTGTCAATCCTCACTAATCCACCTAAGGCAATGTAACTTTAAACTCTTCATAGAAAGTTTCACGTCATGCCAGCATTATCAGTTTATTAACTCTGCATAAGGTAAAGTGACATTAAATATTCTAGTTAAATCCTAAAACCATGCCAGCCTCGGTCTTGTTTCAGTGTGTATTAAAACTCTCAAGGTAAAAGTATTTTAAATATTCTTTAAAGTTGTGTTATATTCAAAGGATGAGGATTACTGACGGCAGATTCGTTAACTTTTGAACATATAATAGATGCTCATTTATTATGTATAGCATAAGAGAAAATGTTTAAAAGCTTTTATACGCAATATTTTTTTGCGGCTAATAGTATTTCATGCGGATTATTATTTAAATAGTTTTTAACTAAAGAACTTTTATTAATACAGGGTCTTGCAACGAAAACTTCCCCCCATAATCATAAAACCGAAGAAGAATTAGAATCCGCAGAGATCCGTTGATTTATGTTCTTAGGGGAGCATTTTTTTGACAATCAAAAGACAACTTGATATGTTCATCTCCTTAACCCCTAGCAACTCCATCTTCAAAATTTCAAATGGAACTACCCTACTTCTAACACATCATTTTAAAGCCTTTTTCATTGCGAATACACTAGTGCATCGTTTTTGGGAATCGGTTGAGATTTAATAGAGTTATTGGCTAAAAACGAAACGTTGACAAACCGACATTCGTGTATTAATTTCTACAGAAATGCCCACCAATAATAAGGCTTTTTACCTACTACACAACCACATTACTTTTTCTGATGTGTCGATCAGTTTATAAAAAAAAACAGTCTCAAATTACAAAAACCGAAGCAAAACAAAAACAAGTTTCATTTAGGGTATTGCCCAAAAGGCTCCCGTTAACTTGCAAACAATAATACACCTCTACAGAATATAGAATACAGAATACAGTCTGTCTTCAAATTCTGTTCGAACATTACTAAAGACATTCGGTGATTAATCGGCACTTTTCCACAATTCTCTGACGAAACACTAGTGTTTCAGGCTGCGTATCGTACACTCGCCGATTTCAAATGGTCCCACAGGAAAAAGTCCAAAGGGGAAGGGGATAGATCAGGTGATCTTGGTGGCCATTCGACGGGACCTCTTCTACCAATCCAATGCGCTGAGACATGATCATCCAAAAATTGTCGCACATCAACATCATAGTGAGGGAGTGCGCCATCTTGTTGGAAAGTTATTTTGTTTTCTGTTAATCGTGTCTTCCAATAATTGTAAATAGGAGTTCCCATCAAGATTTCCTTGAATAGAAAACGGTTTAACTAGATGATTGTCCAAAATTCGGCCCGAAAAAAGTCTGAGTATAAAATTTCCTTATTATATGAGGATTAGTATCACGCTAATAGCGAAAATTGTGTCTATTCACTTCGCGATTTAACATAAATGTACATTCGTCTGAAAAACACGTATTGAGAGAAGATTTAGGTTCAGTAGAAGTCGTTCAGTAGAAGAAGAGACTAAAATATTCATAAAGTAGGGTACGATGATCAAAATCATCTTCATGTAACTCTTGAACCAGCATCATTTTAAATGGATGACACTTGTATTTTTGCAAAATTTGATGAACACTTGAACTGGATACGCCAGAAACTTGAGACACCGCTTTGTTCAACTTATTATTGTCCTTCTGCAAGTGACCCAAAACTTCCACTTCAACTGCTTCATTTCGAACTGGGCGATTGACTTCGCGTTCTTGTTTAGAAGCGAACCCGTTGCAACAAACTTATCCATTACTTGTTTAACATACTGATGGCTTATACTTTTTTATGAATGATTAGCATAAAAAATTCGTGCTGTAGCTTTAGCGCAATCGCGACTTCGATACCAAATTACACCAATTTTTACTCTTTCTGCGATAGAATAAACCATTTCGAAAACACGTTTACACTTAACGTTACACACTTTTAATGGATAAGGTTTGAATTTGTTTAAAAAATAGATGTATGCCTGGAAAATAGAATACATAGAACAACAGTTAATAGTTTTTAGAATACGCATCAGAAAAAGTAATGTGGTTGTGTAGTAGATAAAAAGCTTATTATTGGTGGTCAATTTTGTAGAAATTAGTACGCGAATGTCGGTTCGTCAATGTTTCTTTTTTAGTCCATAACTCTGTCAAATCTCAACCGACTCCCAAAAACGATGCAAGAGTGTATTCGCAATCGAAAGAGCTTTAAAATGATGTTAGAAGTAGCGTAGTTTCATCTGTGAAATCAAATTTTAAAGTTGTGGTTACTAGGGGTTAGGGGGATGAACATATCAAGTTGGCTTGACTGTGATTACCCTCAAGAACAGATATCGACGAATTCAAATTTTTTTTTGTTTTATAATTATAGGGGGGAGGGGTGTTAAGTTTTCGTTGAAAGACCTTGTATATTTACATTCAGCTTAAGCGAAAGAATACAATTATCTAAGGTAGACTATAACTGGATTAAAATAATTTCTATAGATGGGATGAATTGAGCAAAGAAGGATAGGAAGAAATTTTTTTATGAATTATTTCATAAAATAATATCGTTAATTTAAACTTCAATTGCAAAATAAACAAAGATATTTCGTGACGGTAATTGCGTCCACAATTATTAACTTGTTGGAATGTTGCACCAAATAGTTACCAACTTGTACGCCTCGATTCGAAATATATAGTCTATATACAGCCCGGTTAAAAAAACTGTGGTCATACTTCTAGGTACATAAAAATACATAAGACAAAAGTTCTAATAATCATAAAATCTGAATAACTCCATAATCTATGGAGGAAGTTTTATTTAAGAAAATGATGTTTTGTAACTAAAGATTTTTATTTTATAATTGACACATACGTTTAATCATGCAAAGGGCAATAATTTTGTGCATTACTCAATATTTTATCTTAACCACTGGTGTAGTGTTAGGCGCTTTATTGGATATTTTAAAAATATTTTTGACAAAACTGTTGTTTCTATAGAGCCGGCCACTATTTATATACTGAATCTGTATAAAACGAACCGTTTTTCAGTAATTAATGTATGAATGAATTGTTCCATCATATGGCATTAACTTTTTTAAACACAGTATATCGATTGACAGAATACTAATAATTTTAAAGTTTGAGTAATACGCAATAGTATTACTTTCAAAGTGTTAACTAAATATATATAAACATCCTAAGGCTATCATTTTTTTTTTAAAACAAAACTTCAACCTAGCTTCCCCTAAGGAGGCATTTTAGACTAAAGAAGATTCAATATGTCAAAACAAATGGAGGAGCTCAGGTGTACTTACATGATTAATTATTTTCTTAAACCGCAATAAATATAATCAAAAGCAACTAATTTAATTTATAGCGACTGGAATAAAGCATGCATCCTATGGGAAAAAAACATATGGGGAACTCTGGATATATGCAACTGTTTCCGCTTCATTAGAAATCCCAAAAAGCAGTGTCGTTTACATTTTAGAGTTCAGCAGGAATTTTTACAAAATTCAAAAGTTAGCTCATAGAAATATCCCAAAATTTTATTTAAAAAAGCGGTTTGCGATTTGTGGAGTTATACACAAATTTGAGTAACAATTGAAAAAATTAAGTAAAATAGGTACAAAATTGTAAGAAATAAATTATTTTTTAAGAAAGGTGTAACTTAAAACATTTTTATTTAAAAATTAAAATTAAAATATATTTTCAATCAAAAGTAGTTTGCAACTACTTATTGCTGCACTACATTATTGCTGCACTACAAACTGCTTATTGCTGCTAAGCAAAGTAGGTAGCTTTGAATATATTAGAAATTGTATACCTCGACAAAGCAGAGCCCTTCTCAGTGTAAAGTAAAAATTGCAAATTTGCTTTCCATTCAACTGTTTCGTAATCAGCACGGACCTATCTTATACAAAGAAGAATGCAAAATTAATAGAGATAGAAAACAATGATCTTCAGGGGACTACAAAATGAAAAGTTACATATTTACTATATTCAAGAGATACCTATTTATTGTCAGGTAAAATTAGGTGTCTTTACAAATCAAAAAGATTGTGAACGGTTTTCAAATGGACGGAGAATGAACCTTTTGATTATTCCTTCCTTTATGGAATTCTAATAATATTCCCTGGCGGAAATTTTATAATTTGGTGAAGAATATGCGAGAATCTGGAAATATGTCAGTTATTACAAGCAATAAGAGCTCGAATATTTTAGCGACAATTGTTATGTTAAATTGCTTCCTAATATCACGTGCACTGTGGTGCACCCAGGGATAGATAATATAGATATATTACTGGACTGGAAGGTTAAGATTGTATGACTTCGTATTCCAAAAGTTTTCCGTTTTAAACAGAATTTCTAATTTAGAGAACAAAAAATATAAACATTCTTCACTTCGAAATATTATTATTTTTATTTACAAACGTTTATATTAAATGTTTTATTATAAAAAGGATGAAAATATTTGCGCCATAGTAATTATTCAGAATGGTGTGGCTGAAAGTATATGGTTATTTAAGCAACAATATGGTTTTATATAAATTTTATACAATTTGTATGACATTTATAACTCTCACAAAATACTATCGTAGAATACCATCGCACACATAATATCTACTATTGTAAAATTTTGTGAATTCCATTTGTGGGATATCGCGTTGTCATTTAGTGGTAGAGATAAAACTCCAGCAAATGTAGTAAAATAATAAATGAAATATTTAGTTATGAGCGATGTTACATTGTTTGATATTTAGGTCGACCAATGGAAATTGAAGTTGTAAAACAAAATACGTTCGCTATAAATACATCATATATAATAAAAATAAATATTTCCACAATTTTCAGTATAGCACTTCATGAGATTATTAGCTATACGTACGAAATACGATCCGGAATATACAGATTGAGTTTTATGTATGGAACGCCTCAATTATCTCAGAAACGGCTTGCCCGATTTTTATGAATTTTGGTTTATAAGGGTTTTGTAATATGGCCGATATTATTGTGGCATTTACATTGTTGTCAGATCTTTCGTTTTTCCGGAAATATACTGAAATTTGTTATTTCAAATGGATCACCCTATATATTTTTTTGTTTTTGAAATCTCTAAGAAATTTAGAATATTTTTCATGTAATGTTCCCTATACCTAATTGCCATAATTTCGGAGTTACAGCTACATTTGCAATACCTCCGCCGAAGTTAAAATATTACATCAGGGCGGCTATGTCTGCGACAAAAACAATTTTGACGTTTTAATAAACTATTATTGTTGGTGTTTATTGAAAGTTACAATGGACCGTTTATCTGAGAAAGAACGAATTGAGATTTTAATGATATTAGGATATGGTGATGTGCGTAGAAGTCAACAGGAAACGTGTAATATCTTTAATAATTTATATCCTAATAGAAATCCCATAGGATCTTTTGAAAACATAAAGTAAAGGCGGTTACAGCTGATGCTCAAAATGTTGTCCGTTTACTTCCATACAAGAAGCCATGCGATGTTTAAAACTTTGCAGTACATTTTGTAACATTCCGGACCAATAATTGGTCCTTTTTTCATTGAAGGAAACTTAAATGGTCCGGCGTATTTAAATTTATTACAGAATAATATTATACCTGAGTTGGCTCGGTTATTTCCAAATCTAAGTAAGTATTCTCAATTGCCTGTTAATTTAGAAATTTTATTATTTGAAACTTTCAGACAATAACAATGTCCCAAATAACAATATTTGGGTGCAACAAGATGGAGCTCCACCTCACTATGCGCGTGACGTGAGGCAATACCTAAACGATGTGTTTCCCAGAAGATGGATTGGAAGGCGTGGTTTTATCGAATGGCCCCCGCGATCACCCGACATGAATCCTTTAGACTATTTCCTGTGGGGTCACTTAAAAAATATTGTTTATAAAACCAAACCTGCCAATATTCAGGAATTAAAAGATAGGATTACCACAGAGATAAGAAGAATTGAGCAGTCAGGAATGTTACAAAATGTACTGCAAAGTTTTAAACATCGCATGGCTTCTTGTATGGAAGTAAACGGACAACATTTTGAGCATCAGCTGTAACCGCCTTTACTTTATGTTTTCAAAAGATCCTATGGGATTACTATTAGGATATAAATTATTAAAGATATTACACGTTTCCTGTTGACTTCTACGCACATCACCATATCTTAATATCATTAAAATCTCAATTCGTTCTTTGTCAGATAAACGGTCCATTGTAACTTTCAATAAACACCAACAATAATAGTTTATTAAAACGTCAAAATTGTTTTTGTCGCAGACATAGCCGCCCTGATGTAATATTTTAACTTCGGCGGAGATATTGCAAATGTAGCTGTAACTCCGAAATTATGGCAATTAGGTATAGGGAACATTACATGAAAAATATTCTAAATTTCTTAGAGATTTCAAAAACAAAAAAATATATAGGGTGATCCATTTGAAATAACAAATTTCAGTATATTTCCGGAAAAACGAAAGATCTGACAACAATGTAAATGCCACAATAATATCGGCCATATTACAAAACCCTTATAAACCAAAATTCATAAAAATCGGGCAAGCCGTTTCCGAGATAATTGAGGCGTTCCATACATAAAACTCACTCTGTATATATATATATATATATATATATATATATATACAGGATCATTCACGGTGACCACCTGTTAGATGTATCTTTGAAACTAATAGGTATATAAATTTGAAATTTTGAGAGATCTATTTTTTTTTAAATATTTTCGATTGTTTTTTACTTCCGGTTATACCGGAAGTCTATATCAACTTGTTTATTTTAAATGAAACACCCTATATATTTTTGTATTTCCGAAAATGGCATAAGAGTCTGAGAAAAAAATATGTAATATATCCTATAGCCAAGCCCAGCTGTTTCGGAGATATCTATTTGACATTTCATGAAAAAATTTGATATGTGAAAGGGTTCACGAGAAGCATTATAACTTTTTAAAAATTATAACCATTATAAGTTATACCATTTATAAATATAGGTATAAAGATTCTTGCAAACCTTTGCCCCTGTCAATTTTTTTATAAAATGTTAAATAGTTACGAAACGGCTTGGTTTAGCTAGTGGCGTTTGACTTTTAAGTCAACATTTTATGCTATTTTCGGAAATGCAAATATATTATTATATTGTAGGGTGTGTCATTTAAAACAAGCAAGTTGTCATAGATTTTCGGTATAACCGGAAGTAGACCAAAATCGAAAATAGATATTTAAAAAAATAGCCAAATTGCCATCTGTCACGATTTCAAATTTATATGTCTATTAGTTTTGGGGATACGTCGAACAGGTTGTCACCATGAATGACCCTGTATATTTATAGTGTGGCTGATTTTTCATTATCCAGCTAATATATTCTTAAATATTAAATATACGAAAAAAGTTAAATAGAAGACTTGGCAAAAAAACTTCATCTGGTTTTTTAAATGGAACACCCTGCATATATTTTTACAGAATGAGATTCTATATCAATTTATCTATACCCTAGTATATCACAAACACCATTTTAATTTTAAATTATTCTTAGCTTTCAACAAATAAAATTATTACAGATCCGTGATATTTTGTTTTATGATTGTAACTTATCGTCAAATGTCCAAAAAATTTTTAGAGTTCAATGTGGGGGATTTGACCAGCCATCATACCGAGTTAATCGATTTTATTAAATTTGTTGTTAGTAATAATGCAAATTTTATCAAGAACACGTAATATATTTGTTGCAGTTTAAGCATAATTTAAAATCTAAATAGTGTTTGTATACACACTGTAATACATTATATATAGAGAAATTGATGTAGAATTTGATTCTGTAAAAATATACAGGGTGTTCCATTTAAAAGAGTATGTGAGATATTTTTGCGGAAAATGGGTAGGCCTTGGAGAAAAATTGTATGCGCCGTTGAAGATCAGGTTTTTTCGATAAGTCTCCTATTTAACTTTTTTGCATCTTTTATATTTCAGAGAATATTTATTACCTTGACAATGAAAAATCAGCCACATTGTATATATACTAGTGTATCTTCTTGTGGTGCAATCAACAAAAGTAAATATTATTTTAAATGTTATTATTAAGTAACAGAACGTATTTGTAAACATAAGATAAAATATTAAAAATTAAGGTTTTTTATATTTTTTTTTCCTAAATTTTTTCTTATGAGATTTCTAATTTGTAGCTTTTCTACCTGTCCCCAGTACATCATGATCGCTGATGTAATTTTTCAGCAACTTTTTTCCCAACTTTGTTTATAGTGTAATGCCGAGAGCATTACACTATAATTCGATTAATTTTTTTGCATAAAAATAAATAAAAACCCATATTAAAGATAATTTTGCTCGCCTTGATATTTGAAAGCCTTTAATAAAACTCCACATAGTTCTTTCAAGAACTATGTGGTTGAAAATTTCAAGGAAAAATCACATATATCGCTTTCGATGTGTTTGTTACTGATTTCAGTGGAACTTGTAGTTACATGATATCTCTTGTAACTTTTAGACTTGTTAGAAATTTAGTGTTTGTGTTATAGGCCTCAGATTGTGGTGTATTTAACATTCTCTGACTAATTAGACTATTTCTGTAGCGGTTGCTTAAATCTGACATGTCAGCTTTCCCAACTTTAGAGCATTAACATGTATGCCTAAATTAAACTTTGTTTAAATTATTGTAGGCTCAGCGGGACTTTTCTCTGGAATATTTACGTATTACAGGTATTGGTATATCCATTTTGGTATTATTTGGGGTTTCTCATATAAACAGGTAGGGGACCGCCTCATTCGTAAATAATTCAGTTATCAAATTTAGCAGACATTTATAAATACATAATTTATTAGTACCTACCAGTTACTCGGCGATTGCGTTTGCATATTACGAATCAAATAAAATGAACTGAAGTAGATTTTTGGAATTACATTTTATTCAATAATAGGTATAACTGTACACAGTGTTATTCAGAACTTATCCATAATAAAATTTGGGGATGTTCAACATACATGTAAATTGTGGTAGTGCAAAAAAAACAATTTTTTGGCGGCTTCTGAAAACTATTTAAAAATTTTTCATTGCACGCCGCTGGATACTGGTCCACTGTAATGGAGTGACCTTGGGACTGACAATGCAAACTCGCTAGCACGAAAAAAACTTCGGAAGATCTGAGAGTATACCGACACCCGGCGCAAAAAAGATTTGCAGCGTTTTTACTTTAAAATAAACTTAAAGATAGATAGATCTGACCAAAGTGACGTGTCTTTAAAATGAATAAAATTTTGTTACACTAATTTTGAAGAATTGCGCTACTTGATTACTAGGTATTAGAAACATGAAATTTAGGTATAAAAAATTTGCACACACTTTGTTACAAAAGCTTTTCGAAATAATATTCCTCGGCTTGTACACAATTTTGGGCACGGCCTTATCCAATTTTGCCGCACTAAACCGAATGTTCCTCCTGGTTGCTGATCTTGTAAACGCAAATTATTAAGTAAACTGGGGATTTTCAGCATTTTGCTGCAACAACCACTCACAAAACCTAACTTTTAATTGATAATCCACTGGTAACAGTCCATTAATTCAGCATGACTATACACATGAGCCATTTTGAAAATTTTACAGTTTAACACTCGTACGATAAATAAAACACCGGTACACAGAGAGTATACACATAGACTGATTAGACTGAATAGACAATAGAGATATTATCTCCGCTCCAGTTCTATTCGCTCGGTCGTCGTTCGAGGTACAAAAAACGTGTTTACTTTTTTTACCACATTCTTAGGAATGTGGTAGGTATATCAAATGTTGAAGTACAGTTGCCCATCTACGTAGTCCTTTATAATGGTATAACTTTAAACATTGTTTACGGGAAATCCTAAGACTTTTATTATAAATTTTTTTGGTGATATCGATTTCTTATTTAAGGATGCACATATCCTCAAAGTTTTAGAGATAAGTTCTGAATAACCCTGTATAATCGGAAACCATATTATTGAAAGAGATTTTAATTCTAAGCTTTAGAAATAATGATTATAAATATAGTGTGTTACTAAAACGAAAGAAAATAAGAAATATTGATCAAGATTGTATAAAATTAGAATTCCTCTTCAGATAGGATTGAAATGATGTTTGCTAGAAGCACGTGACATAGGTTAACAAATAAGTAGCGTCTAATGAAGAAAACTGAAGGCATTAAGTTGAATTATGCAATGTTATTTTTTCTACTAATGCTTATTTTGATCATTTTCCCAAGAATGTTTTGAACACCGAGTTAAATGACAAATATCAGAGTTGTAACTTTATTCCCAATAGAGCCTATATTCAAGGGCATCACCCCCAAAATTTCCAGGGGGGGGGGGCGAAATATTTTTTTTATTTATAATTTGCCTTCAAACAACAAAATATAATTTTTCTATTCACTTCGCAGTGAATAGTAAAAAAACATCTTTAGGTTCGTTGAAAAGGCTGAAAAAATTATTTGAGAACCTATTATTTAAAATTTAAGCAAATACCTATATGAGGTCAAAAAAATAAATGTCCAGTAAAATAAAAAATACCATATCACAAATAAAGAAAATGTATTCTATCAAAAGATCTACATGATCAAAACACAACAAATATTTTAAACAAAAATAATTTTCTTAAAATAAAATAAAATAACAAAATAAAGGAATATACATCTAGGATTATAACAGCTAATAAGTATATAATTTGTAAAACAAATAAACAGAAAAAAGGTGCAAAAGTATTTCTAAACAGTGTGTGTGGAAATATAAGTTTTGTATTAAAAAAAAAAACAGTTTTCCACTGGACACCAAAATATCTACTCCACTTAGTTTTTATCACCTTGAAATGATGCTAGCATTGTTAGGGAAACGCGCGTCAAGAAAAATGCAGTGTTTTATTGTAGTGGAGTGGAAAACTCATCTTTTTTTGTGATTTACGAAGTAGAATGTAGTCATAAAATATCAGTAAAACGATAATCTTACCAGAAAACGCCGATTGGCATGTTGCAAAGGTGTACAACGTTTTCATTTGGTAGGACATTTACACACATACGGCATACGACATTATTGCTCATCGCTTGGAAGGGGGAGGAAGGAATGGTCAATTATTCTCGTATCTTTTTTATTGCTGGTGGCAACTCTTGTTAAAAAAAGCTAATGGGACGCGATATTTTGTTTTGTATATATGTAGATGACTACAACAAACTATAATAAATTTTAATTGTGAATATTAATTTGGGCTATTTTTTAAATTACGTGACCAGGCCAGGGGGCAGGGGGGCCTGCCCCCTGGCGACGCCCATGCCTATATTAGACATATAATTAAATTATACATAACATAATTTAGGGTCCTAGGGATCAAAATATTCTCAGTTTGTTGCTAAATATTTTTTAGTACGGTGTATTACTTTTCGAACAATGTTCGTATCGTCTCTGGTATATATCAATCATATATTAATCACATAGCAACCATTCATCAATGATATATTAACCATGTACCAATGTTTAAGAAATCTTGGCAAGGTGGCCAAGACAATAAACTATTTATAATCTTTGCCTATACCTTCCAACATGGCCAGTGACGGTGGTAGACCCCAGACCAGTGTAACCGAGAAATACTGCCACAATAGATCCACTGTACTGCCGTGGCGGTAGTCGGACGTCATCTAGGAATTTCTCAATATGTAGGTGCAGGCAATTCCAACAATTTTATGCATTTACACGATAAAATATAATGCGAATGAACTAAAAAGAGGATAAGAAATCAATTGAAATAAATTATCTTTAGATATTACCTTATACAAATCTGTCATCTAATGATCCACACTAGGTTTTTCCCAAAGTGACTTTCTGAATATATTAAAATATGGAGTTGAAATAAGTTGAAAACATGTTCATGTAACGAAACATAAACTTACGTCCATTCAGGGTATTGAATCTGGGAAGCTAGATGATAAATACATGATCCAGGTATCATTTGCTAAACCTATTTCGAAGTGAACTGTAATTATCTTGCAGTTGTTGCTGTCTTGTATAGTGATATGGATGTTGTTGGGCACGTTTTAGTGCACGTCATTAAATCAAGAACTATATCATCCTGAATACTACCATGGCCAGCACTTCTACCTGATCGTACAAGAACTTTACTATTAACGAAATAGCTTGTAGAATTCGATCATCTAGTTTCGTAATTAAAATTGAAGATAATGGGAAAACCAGTGATGAATTACGATTACTGGCGATTACTGTACGGCTATTGAACCAGTGAAAAACCCCCAAGTGTGTGCTCCAGAAATTCACACTTTCAGCACTAAATATATGCTCCTAGGCAGCTACACACGGACGTAAATGATTTAATACATGCACGTGCGTTCACTAACGCGCATGCAATAACGACAGTATAGATGCTCTATAACGTCACGTTGTTGACTGCACACTCCTTTATGCACGTCATGCAAAATTTCTGTCTCGGCTAGAAATTATGGACGCACATTCACTAACGCGCGTACATGTCTCAACGTGTAGAGACAAATATAGCAACATCGCACGTTAGTTTATCAGCTGCGTCGGTAGTGTGTAAAATTATAACATAAAATATACTTTTAAATAAAGAAAATGTCGGATTTTAGAACTCTCTCCCGAGAATTTACGCGTGAGTTCATTGTACTATATAGACAACAGCCATGTCTTTGGAAAACCAAGTGCAAAGAAGTTCTTTTTCTTTATTTTTTCATTAATTGCAAAAACGCACGCCACTGTCAATAAATCTAGTTCAACGTCGTCTACCGACATCTTCAAAAATACTGCAGGAACACAGACAAAATTCTGGAATAAGTTCGTGCGTCTGTAGACAAATTGAATACGCGTTATTGTATGCACGTTAGTGAACGCACGTGCATGTATTAAATCATTTACGTCCGTGTGTAGCCGCCTAATCTGCTATAATGCCGTGATTTTTTTATTAAATCGTTCCCGTTTTGAGTACCTATACATATATTCATAAGTTCGTGTTTTCTAGTACCTAAATGACTCATGTTTTTTGAAATTATACATTCACCTACACTAAAAATTAGAATAGATAATAATAAGAACTAAATATATTTCAACTAATTAAATACTGACCCCGAACTGACGGAAATGTGGTCTTGATAGTCATAATTTGGCCCGCAAAAAATTGTAATTTATTATTCTGATTAATAATTGTTGTCGGTCGAGGATGAGCAAGGTCTAATCGAGGAGAATATTGTGACAAAATTAAAATTATCGATTTTTATCCGATTAGTACAGAAATGGAAACGGTGCATTCCAATTATTGAAATAATCCAATTATACCCATCACAAATTCTAAAAACGGAATGACCCGTATTGTTTGACCTACTCGATTGTTTGAAGCGCTGAGAGCATTATCATGACATTACTGGTTTGAATAGCTACGGCCCATTATTTAGCAATCTGGATTAATTGAAATACCTACGCTATACTACTACTACTACTAGTACTAAAGCAGTATTATACGATACGAAAATAGAAATATCAAATCATCAAAACAAAATAATATTTAGAATTTTTTATTATCATGATTTTTTTATTGCACAACTGCCTATTTTGCGCAATCCAGTCAATAATACTATATAGCTATTTATAACGTTTGATTAAATATTTTTTAAGCAAAGATTTTTTACCACAACCACAACTGGAATAGTTCAAACTCGGGTAGCTTGAAAAATATTGTAATTTTTTGGTTAGCTTTTGTCGCTGTTTACATATCTTGTCATAGTCCCTGTGCTCGAATTTTGTAACACTTTAAAATAATACTTTTCAGAGGAATTTCATGCTGTTGTAACTAATGCAATTATTTAGAAGAATTAAAAAACTCGACTATATTTTTAATGTTGGACCTTTTCCGGAAAACACTAGGATAGAATATTTTTTCCATTTCTTTTTTGGAGAATTAAACTTATCTATTGCAATTTTATTAGAATACTTGATATTAGCAAATTTTTTCCAACATCACATATGAAAATGGGATTTGATGGCATTGAATTTAGAGAAGAAAATTAGTCTTCGTCGCGCAAGTGGGATTTGCAAATGCCATTACTACATACATTTATAAATGTAAACTATTTATAAAATATATACAGTGAGGTTCAAAGCTCTGGAACGCCCCAAATAAATATTGTTTTTTTGCAAAATCGCTCAGACACGTCAATTTTTGATTCTACTTTTCTGTATTTTTGAGGTATTGATTTATTTGTACAGTGACGTATCACTGAGGTGCAAAAAAAAATTTTTCTTTAAATGGCAACCCCAATTTTTTATTCGGAATTCATAAAAAACACATTTTTTTACGTATCTTTGACTAAAACTTTACAGAAAAAAAACCTTTATAGGGTTACAGAAGAAATTTTTCGATATAAATGCAATGCAATTTATTGAAACAAAATATCAAAAATTAGGTTACTTACAATAATATTACAATTAAATCAAATGCTCAAATTGTTGTCCATTGACTGCCTGACAATGAGATAAACGAGAGATGAATTTATTTTGAACATTATTGATAAAATCAGGCGGAATGTCTTCTATTACTTGCTTAATTCTGTTTTTTAATTCATCAATATTTTCTGGCATACTCTCATACACTAGACCTTTAACGTAGCCCCATAAAAATAATCGAGTGGGGTCAGGTCTGGGGAGCGAGCAGGCCACTCTATTGCACCACGTCGACCTATCCACCTATTAGGAAAAACTTCATTTAGGTAAGTACGAACAGGAAGAGCATAGTGAGGTGGAGCACCATCTTGCTGAAACCATATCTGGTCATCAATTGAATTTGGATCATTCGCATTTGGAAATAATCAATTAGAGTCGGGAATAACTCCATTCTTAGGAATTTCAAATATCTTTCCCCATTTAAATTTCCATCAAAGAAGTATGGTCCCAAAATTCTGTTTTTTACTATTCCCGCCCAAACATTAACTTTTCTAGGGAATTGCGTGTGGGATTCCTGCATCCACCGTGGGTTCTGTGTTGCCCAATAGCGGCAATTTTGTCTGTTGACGGACCCATTAAGACAAAAAGTGGCCTCATCAGAAAAAATAATATTGACAAAAATTGACGTGTCTGAGCGTTTCTGCAAAAAAACAATATTTTGAAAGTTATTTGGGGCGTTCCAGAGTTTTGAACCTCACTGTATAGTTAAGAACCACCAACTGATGTGGTTTTCCAGATTTCCCTCATTCCAGCATTGACTGGTGGTTCGGGTTTCTCAGCGTAAGTCGTTCCTGAGGCGCAAATGAGGCATACTGAATAATAACATGCCGCCCCTCTCCCACACAAGTCTCAGACTTCCGGGCTAATCCTTGTGATTAGAATAAGGGGTGGAGCCCTAAATATTATTATTAAGCTCGGTTGCACAATAGCTAGTTACCATTAATTAACCGATAGTTAACTAACTCTAAGTTTAGAATGTAGGTACATAGTTGAAGATCAAATGTTATCTAAACTTATAGTCACTAAACTGATGGTTAAAATACATTGCAACTGACCGTAAGTGAAATTTGATTCTTAGTCGTGTTTAGAAATCAAGTACACGAAAGGCTAAGTCTAACTGAAAATTGTTGGAAAGGATTGTGTATTTTAAAAACTAGTCTCTGGAATATTTGCAAATTAATTTTTGTTTGTGATTCTAATGATTACACATAAAATGCTTTGAGCTGTCGACAGTGATGAAGCAATTCCATACGGAAATTTTATGAAAATAGAAAATGGAATAGTTATAATAAATACACACGTCTCTATTATAAATTATAAAATATAAATTATTATAAAGAATAGTAGCTTTCATCCAAAGCCTCACTAAATTCCAAACATTTCTATCCTATCTCAATCACGCCAACGTGGAACTTGGAGTATAATTTGCACTGTTATTATGCACACACAATACTGTTGTAATCATGTATACTTGGTTGTCATGATAGATTAAAATCTAACATTTCGCAAGCGTATCTCGAAAATGACAAACAATAGAATTATAAACTTGGAGTAACAGCGTAAATGTGGTCACAATCCTCATTCAAGCACTCTGCATGAGATGGCACATCATAAAAAGTTCTTGTCAGGCTTCGAAATTGGAGCTTTAATAATATTTCGTAATGTAATGGTCAGAGGAAGAGACCACATCTGGAATTATGTCGACGATGGCCGGATTTTCATTTAGGTTTTAATACTGGCTAGTTGTATATTTTTCTGCGTTATGTTTTGGACCCATAAAACTAAACAATAAAAATAGGATAAGGAAGATTTTACCCTGTCATAGGAGACACTATTCGGTAACTGAGTATCTCCTAATTAGCATTTCAGCTGTACCACTATATGCAGTTTTTTATTAATAATGCACTAATCGCCCCAAATATGCAGTCAACGATGCTAGGGATGATGTTTATTTATAATTTGATATAAATTATGTAGGGAATAGACAGAAAGATATTTATGATACATTTGGCTTGAAATATGGCAGAAGTGTGATTTTACGGAAATATTACCAATATGCTCTTGATTTACTGTCTATAAGCAACAAAGTAACAATGAGATAATAGAGAAGATCCCTGGCAGTAATAAACTACAAGTTTTAAAATTAAAATGAAAGACTAATAACATTAGTTATGGTTGCACATTCTTACAAGAAAATATTTTGAACATACTATTTTTGGGGTAGGAGTACTACGAAACTGTAAGAGATACTAAATTGGTTAAATTAGAGAAAATTGATCTTTCTGATGAATATTCATAATCATAATACGTTTCCAGTGTTGCCAAATTGCTTTTAATTTCTGACAAAGGAAAATTTCTGACAAAGGAAAATTTCTGATTTCGGAAAATAAAAAAAAATGCCGAAAATATATGACAAAATTGAAGCATAACCTCACGGTAGATGCTTGAGACACCCTCGACTGGCTACAAATATTCTAGAAATTATAATCTCTATATATAATAAATATATAATTTTCATCTTAATATGATGATATGATTGAGTAAGAAGTAAATTATCTCTTAAAATAACATATACTGCTAATTTGCATATCAGAATGATCAACTTTGTAAAAAGGCTTCGGGAAGTCTGTATATACAGGCATCGACCTGACATTTACCATCAACGCAAACTGTAAACTCAATTAAATTAGTGACGGTAGAACATTTTGCAACAAATCCATGCTGATTAGGAGAAATGTAGCCTTTAACACTGTTATAAATGCACGTCTACAAAGACATCCGCAATACGAACTGATTTACTAGATTACTTACTTTAGGAGTATGTTTACTATATAGTTTAACTTGATAAAGATGAAGGCGCTTGAAAGGAATGTGACTGACTGAGTTTTGTATGTGCTTATATCCGTACATATCGATTGGGAGAGATAAATTGCACTTATTTTTTTGCACTTATAGTCGCAGAAACATGGCAAATTTTATCGCAATGCCTCAGTGCCGCACCTCCCTTCTTTCACTGGTCAAACAGTACTATTAGAATTAGATTACTATAAGATTTCCAAATAATACACGTATAAAAAAGATAATTGGCGATATTTAAGGCCAGCACTGGTGGGATTCCGAAGTGGCATTTAGTTGTCTGTCTTTATTTACTTTGTTGTTTGTAATTGATTTAAACAAATAGGTATCTAAAATGTTTGCAGAGTATTTACCTATATACAGGGTGTTTCCTAATGGTTTGCAGAACTAAAATTAAGGTAATTTTGTTAAATAAACATACATCACATTTTATCACACACTTTTATTACACATCATTTTATCACACATCATTTTACATTACATTTTATCTACACAGTGACAGCTTGTAACATTTGTAATTTACAAAAATTTAATTTTTCTATGATATTTTGTTGTTTTCTATTAGTAAGTAAAAATTTTATTGAAACTTCTAAATATATTTGTATAGTTGAGGAATTCCTTTATTTGTCCATCTCTAGATGTGATCCTTCCAATTAATGTCCTTTCGACAGATTCCACATATTTTTTTACATTCTATTTCTCACGAAAGAGGACGTAGGAGGCGTGGGCAATGCAGCAGAATCTTGGGTAAACAGTGAAGTAGGGAGCGATCTGAGACGTACCTGTTGTTTGTATGATGGAAATTCAGTAAACTTTAAGTCTAGCCACTATATGTGATTTGTTTGCTATTACGACTGTTTACTGATAACCTCGTCTGGTAAGTGCTTAGTTTCCCATGTGACAAATTTGTTTTCACCTAGCTGAGGAAATCTTTTGTATGAGCACGCGGCTTGTGCTGCCTCAAATCGAATGGTATACATTCTTCAGTAATCATCGACCCTATTTACAGGAATTTCAAAGTTGCATCTCGCTTCTTTACAAATATTTTTAGTAGATTCTAAGAGAATTGTATTATTTACAGGGTTTCAGGAATATATGAAAATATTTTATGTAGAACTTACTTTCACGTTTTGTTTAGAATGTTTATGGTTTATTGTACATACTTACTACCGAATCAAGCTTAGATTATAGTATTTGGAAAGTACTGAAGAGTATATCTCAAGAGGCTTTGTTATCAGTCTCTCGTGGAGTAAATTGTTGATTTAATCCAGTTCGCCAATTTCATAATTTCTGTTGACTCTTGTCTAAAATTGGAGGACACATCTTCCACATCATTAACAAGTTTGAGTCCATCTTACCAGGAAGCTTTTATATTCTAGACCAATCGCACTGACCCAAATCCACCGCTCGTAGAAGAGTGTACATCTATCTGCACAAGCACCAGGGTACTTATACAGAACTACCAGAGAAGCTCCAAAAACTAGTTTAGGCTAATTAATACTTCCTTTTCTTTTGGCTAATGTTGTATTTATGTTTGTACATAGACATTTCTCACTTTCTAAATCAAACATAATTGCTATAGTATAGTTTAGTATTTAAAATCAATACGAAATATTTCCTTTTATCTCTTGATTTGATAGCATACACTTTACACTATAGTATCAGTCGCACCAAGTTTATCGACATAGACTTGAAATCACTTTTATTAACATTTGTAAACCAACACATTATAATAATAATAATAATAATAATAATAATATTAATAATAATGATAATAATAACAATAGTAATAATAATAATAATAATAATAGTAATAATAATAATAGTAATAATAATAGTAATAATAATAATAATAATAATAATAATAATAATAATAATAATAATATCTCTACCTCTCATTCTAATTACAAGGATTAGCCCAAAAGTCTGGGACTTGTGTGGGAGAGGGGGCGGCATATTATTATTTCGCGGACCGCATTTGCACCTAAAGAACGACTTACGTTGGTAGGCCCTAACCACCATTCAGTGCTGGAATGAGGGAAACCTGGAAAACCTCATTAGTTAGGGGGGCAGTCAAATATGAACTGATTTTAATCTCTCACATTAACACCAAGTTAATGGGGATTCGAATCCACGACCTCTGGGTTGAGCGATAGAGACTCTAAACCTAGAGACCTAGCTACCGGCTCGCTTATATATCTTACTATAATACAAAGTGCAATGAATTAGTCTCACCTGACTTAGAATTAACAAATACTAAAAGAGGGGAGGAAGCCTGCGGTCTTACTGCATCCCAGGCCTCGTCATGGATTGCGTGCAGTGCCGTAGGTGGCACCACACTCACTCTCGCGGGCCCCAGGGGACACCAGGATTGTAAATTTGGTCGACACTGGGTATGGACAGTCGCTCGACACCACAGACATCTCCAGTCTTGTAACCTGTAAACAATGAATATGTGAAACAGAACATTCAATGGAAAAGATACATTGTGCAATATGTTTTTCTACTATATTACTATCAGAGTTCTTGGAGATTAAAGTTAACTGAAAGTTAAATTAACCCTCACATGAAGATAGAGTTAACTATAAATGTCAAATTTAAACCAAATAGGTCTTGTGTTTTATGTTCAGTAAGTCTGTGTATTTTCTATATAAAATTCTTATAATGGATTATGAAATAAATGCATACAGTAGTCATGAGAATGCTAGAAGACTGGAAATATTTAAACATATATGAAACTATTTTGAAGAATGGGTTCGGTATGATTTTGGGTACACTTTTATACTGTCGAGAATTTTATAAAAAAGATATTGTATTTATTGTAATATCAACATTTTCGAAATATCCGGTTTCCATTTTACCTCCTCCACTTTTGTCCCTTATATCTCACTGACTTTAAGAGTATTCAGTTGAAGACTAGGATGATAGGTTAATCCTATACGTCTAATAGTTTTAATTTATTGTCTTCAATAATTTAAATAGACGCGATCACACGGAGGCAGATCAACAATTACTAACTATGTATAATATTTGACAAATTTTAAAAATAATTTTTGTAGCCGTTCGTTCTTCTGATAACGTAAACGTGCATTTTTTGTTTAAGAGTATTTTTGTATTTTATTTTTATTCATTTATTATTTACTTTTTATCATTGTGAGATTTATACAGGGTGTCCACCTAGTGCGCGTAAGTCCAATATCTGGGTTAATAAAAGAGATAACTTAATTTTTTTTTCTACAGGGTTGTCTAATATCCCGAGCTGCACAAAATGAAAATATATTTACATATTCAGGGTGTTCAGTTTTTCCTGGACAGGTACCAACTTAATTTTTTTAAATGGAAACCTATATTTTTTATGGCATTATCGAATTCTACGTAAAAAATTAGTGGGACTTTGTGCATAACACTGCTATTGAAATATTGATAGTTTTCGAGATATTTGACTTTTAATTTTTTTTTCTTATGTTTCTTCACTTCTAATAGTTGACATAATTATGGTTGTATGACAGCTAGAAATTATTTTTTTTCAGAAACTGTAGAGTGAAGATGGCTCTTTCGAAAAACGTATCAAAAGTTGACCTGCGATATACAGGGGGCAACAGAAATCGTGCCAAACCTGATGGTTTAAAATTTAAAAAATCTCGACTTTTTCAAATGGAACACCCTGTGTTTTATGATTTCATTAGATGCCTTTCTGTAGACTCTACAATTTTATAATAGCTTTCCCTATACCTAAGTTGCGTAGTTTTTGCAAAAAACCCACTTTTATGAAAAATACCCGATTTGCGCACTCCTTTGACGGAAAAAATATTGTAAGGCTATTTATTTTTATAAAATGTATTAGTTTACACTTCTTAAAATAAAAATAACTGAAAAATTTAGATAATTTCAGTTTAATAAACAAGTCTTTATGGAAAGTTACCATTTATTTGTAAATAAAAGTAAAAAATCATAAAAGCTCTACATGTAATTAAGAATTAGCAAAACTGGCGTATGCTTTAGAAGAAGTTCATGGGAATTATTTGCTAGCAGCACGTATTTATAGAGATTCCCACGTGCTGACTGTTTTGAAAATGTGAAAGAAAGATTTGAAAGAACAGCAAATGGGAATTATGAGAAAACTACCAGGAGACATGGGAGTAACAACGATAATATTTAGTTTAATGTTGTGGTTTCTGCTGTTGAAAATCCAAAAATATAAGTATCAGAAAATCAGTAGAAATCTTGGAGTTTTCAAAAGCTCGACAAATAAGATATTGAAGAAGAAGTTTCATACGTATCATATTGAAAACCAAACGGTGTTACCGTAGTTAGAAAAATTATTAGTGAAATGGATGAATATACATAGAGTATTGAAAAAAGAATACGCAATACTCATACAAGCAAGCCAACCTAAAGTAAATGCTCAAAATGTCCACCGTTGTTTTCAACACAAAGCATTAATCTACGACGAAAATGAATGTGAACATTTCTTAACATTTCGGGCGTTATGGTTAGAAACTCATTTTGGATCTTTTCTTTCAAGTCTTGCATATCCGTTGGTGGTACTTCGTATACTCGCTCCTTGATATAACCCCACAAGAAAACGTCCAGAATATTTAAATCAGGCGAACGTGCAGGCCAAGGAACTGGACCACGACGACCTAACCACTTATTTGGATATACGTGGTTTAGGTGTTCTCTAATCTGAAATATGAATAGATAATAGGAAAAGTACTACAACAATAAAATAATCACAGTACCGCCAAAGTGGAATGTGGAGGGGCACCATCATGCTGAAACCATTGTTGAACCAAATAATCAGCGGGCATATTCTGTAGCTGTAGAAGGGGAAGTTCGTTTTGCAAAAAATGCAAATACACATTGGCATTTAAATTGCCTTCAAAAAAGTACGGTCCAACAATATGTTCTCCACAAATTCCAGCCCACACTTTCACTTTGAAACGATGCTGATTATCTAGTACCCTCAATAATCTTGGATTATTGTCAGCGTAGTGATGAAAGTTGCGACGATTGGGTAAGCATGTGTTTGAAAATGTTGATTCGTCAGTAAACAAGACATTCATAAAAAAGTTTGGACTTTCCTGAATTTTATCCAATGCCCAGTGGCAAAATTGCAGGCGGTTTAGGTGATCTTGAGGTAACAGTGCTTGATGGTTTTTAATATGATACGGATGAAAATTATTCTTCTTCAGTATCTTGTTTGTCAAGCTTTTGGAAACTCCAAGATTATTACTGATTTTCCTGACACTAATATTTGGATTTTCAACAGCAGACGCCACAACATTAAACTGAATATCGTCATTGTTACCGTCATGTCTCCTGGTAGTTTTCTCATAATTCGCATTTGCTGTTCTTTCAAATCTTTCTTTCACATTTTCAAAACAGTCAGCACGTGAAAATCTCTGTAAATCTGGATTATTTGCTTTGTAAATACGTGCTGCTAGCAAACAATTTCCATGAGCTTCTCCTAAGGCATAAACCATTTTCACTAATTCTTCTTTTGAATAGTTCATTGTATGCACGCTTAGTACTTACTCTAAACTCGTACGTGAATATTCAGTAAAAGAAGAAATGACATGTAAACTGATTGTCACAAATTTTATTGCGTGACAGACGCTCACTGCGTTTTTCCCGAGAAAGGAACGTGCGCAAATCGGGTATTTTTCATAAAAGTGGGTTTTTTGCAAAAACTACGCAACTTAGGTATAGGGAAAGCTATTATAAAATTGTAGAGTCTACAGAAAGGCATCTAATGAAATCATAAAACACAGGGTGTTCCATTTGAAAAAGTCGAGATTTTTTAAATTTTAAACCATCAGGTTTGGCACGATTTCTGTTGCCCCCTGTATATCGCAGGTCAACTTTTGATACGTTTTTCGAAAGAGCCATCTTCACTCTACAGTTTCTGAAAAAAAATAATTTCTAGCTGTCATACAACCATAATTATGTCAACTATTAGAAGTGACGAAACATAAGAAAAAAAAATTAAAAGTCAAATATCTCGAAAACTATCAATATTTCAATAGCAGTGTTATGCACAAAGTCCCACTGATTTTTTACGTAGAATTCGATAATGCCATAAAAAATATAGGTTTCCATTTAAAAAAATGAAGTTGGTACCTGTCCAGGAAAAACTGAACACCCTGAATATGTAAATATATTTTCATTTTGTGCAGCTCGGGATATTAGACAACCCTGTAGAAAAAAAAATTAAGTTATCTCTTTTATTAACCCAGATATTGGACTTACGCGCACTAGGTGGACACCCTGTATTTTTGTGATAAGTTAAGTTTCAAATAACCATCTATACTGCCACAAATAAATTGTTATTGTCCTTAAATTAATCTATATTAAATTTTTGTCATCATATTTGCTATCTATATAGAAATTCCTACCTAAGAACTGAACCACAGTTTTTATCACATACTGCGCATTTAGCTGAAACAGGTAGATTCCCCTCCATCCACTGATGAGGCATCATGATGGTCTGGAAAGAAAAAAGTTTATATTAATAGCGTTTTCCTTGATGAAGCAGAAAGGTTTATGAATTTTAATCGTAATTGTAAACTTATGGAGCAAACTTCTAAAGTTTGCTCCAAAAAACTACTGTATAATATGTAATAAAATAATATTTGATAAATTAACTAAATCATCAAAACGCACCACAAATAAGTTACAGACATTATCTATAGATACTTATTTTATTTTATAGATATACTGTTTATTTTGCATTATAAAACCAGTATAACTGATGGATTTTCGGCTTTATCATATTAATCTAATATAAGAAAAATAAAAAGTTTTCTTAATGCATGAAAGTATTTATTTGTGGGAATGTTTAATTAGGCGCTCTTATTTATTTGAGTATTATGCCACCACTGAAAAATACAAAAAATTAATAATCAACCTCTGCGCCTATTAAAACTGTCATACCTACTATTCTATTTTATACGTGTCAAACAGTTTTGATAACGATAACGGATAAGTTTTCGAAACGTAAACTTTTTAAGCGATGTGTATAATATATTGTTAATGTGCTTTTTAGTGTGAGATTTCTTGATTAGGCAAACATATTTTTCAAAAAAGCCAACCTTTGACTCGTGTGTCTGCGCAGTGGTTGATTATAATTTTTTTTGTATTTTTCAGCGGTGGCATATAATACCCAAATAAATAAGTGTAAAAAGTTTTCTAAAAGCTTCACTAAATTCTAAGCTACTTACTACTATTATCTGCTATTAAGATTTTTAGCTATTTTCTTTTACAGTTTTCTCTTTCATCTCATATATTTTTGAAAATATAAAAAATACAGATAAAAGGTTTTGAATATGTACATGATGAATTAAATGTTCTATTCACATGGAAGTTAATGAGATATTATTTTTTTAATTGAATATTCTGTTAAATTTGTGTAAAATACAATTACAATTTCTTTATAGTAAATAATTTTCATTAAGTGGAATGTAACAAAAAATTATTTGCTTTTATCAGTCTGACAATTTTCCATTTGATGGAAATGGAAGAAAAGTCAACTTTTGGCGCAGAGGTTTATTTTTGTAATTCTAACTTTTCTACTAGTGTAATAACTGAAAATGGAAGAATATACAGATAATTAATTATTAATATTTTCATACTTAATTATTTAATTATATAATTAATTAATCAACTTAAACCTAATTAAAAACTTAATTACTTAATAAATAAATCAATTGATAAATTGCCTAACAGGAAACAAATTATAGGAAAAACCGAATGCATTGTTTATAAGAAGTACATACGTACATTGTTCATAAAAAAGTACAGCAAGCTACAAGAACATAAATGACAAAGTAATAAGAAGAGAAAAAGTTAAATATATAATAGTGCTTCAATGCTTCATCAATGCCTCAATGCTTGACCAATGCTGTAGTGCTTCAACTCATACAGTTAAAATGGAATTAAACGCACTAAATCTATAATTAAATATTACTAAGAGGTAGAGTAGTATATAGAGTATGTACTTAAATAACAACTTTAAAGCTCAAGTGTGTAGGGAAGGTCCATGGAATTTTACCATTCCTAATGTTTTAGGGCAATCAGTTTTGTTAGTTTATACAAAACACGTGATATTTACTGCTGTGTACCAGAGAAGATATCTTAAATATGCTAAGCAGCTGCTTTTGAGGAAAACCCCCAGGGAGATATATTTCCACGTCTTTGAAATGCAAATATTTAAAAAAAAATCTTGTCTGAATATCTTTAACGTTATATTTGTTGTATACAGTATAAGATGGCTCCAAATAGTGGAAGTTTATTCTAATTTCGACCGTAGTTACAAAAATGTATTGAAAAGTATTAAACTTTATTAATACCTACCTAACTTTACAATATTTCAAAATGAAACGGTTATATTTAAAATGAGTGATGAAACCTAACGGTTTATTGGGTAAGCTATTGTTTGTTCAGATATATGGCCCAGAGAAGGCAGTTTGGGATAAAAATTATTTGGTTATTAAGTATTTCGTCAGTTAATAAAAGATTATGTTGTCGGGTAAATGTCAAAGTGGTAATTAATGCACTGTTACAGTTGGATTAATTTGGCTCAACTTCATACCTATGCGAGTACAGGAGTCCCGTATGTCGTAAGAGAAACTAGGTACAGGTTGAATCAATAATGTGACAAAGTTCGATAATTGTGTTGTTATGGAAAATTAAAAAAATATTAAATACAGGTATTACAGGATATAAACAGTAGAGTTGGGATTTGAGGCCAGAAGCCCGGGCAGGTCAGGCCCGGCCCGAAATCGGGCCTGACCGGGCTGGGAAAATGTGCCTATTTTACTGGCCAGGCTGGACCTGGTCGGATGTAATACCTGGCTGGGCCGGGCTGCAATTGAATTGGTCAGGCCCGACTGGCCGACTCGGGCCTTCGGGCCTCGCTTAGCCCGTTCGGGCCTGGCATGGCCGGTTCAGGCCTGGCTTGGACGGTTCGGGCCTGGCTTAACTGGTCTGGGCCTGGCCTGGTCGGTTTGGGCCTAGCCTGGCCTGGCTGGTTCGGGTCGGTTCGGACCGGTTCAGACCTAACCTGAGCTAACCAGTTTGGCGTATAACTTAACAAATTTAAAATAATATATCTTGTTCTTCGTATGATGAATTTGATTTCATAATAACATGAGATGTTTCACTCATTTATCTGATCACTTACAGCCAATCTCACTGATACTACCGTAGGGATTCATCAACGAGGCCTAACGTTAGTCCGACTAGCGAAAGTTACGCGAAAACTTTGCGCCCTTGTTGTGCGAGTTAAAATAAAAGGTGTAGTCGGCGGTGCAAATTTGGTTAGTCCGACTAACGCCTTACGCCCCTTTCATGAATCCGGGTGTAAAAATTTAAGGTGCCCTTAAATTGAAAAATTATACTTAACAATAACTATTATAAGTATTACTCTGCTATTTAAGCACATCTAAAATTTTTATTAATGTAGGTGGGATAGGCCATTATATATGTATCTTTTCCAATATGCATCAATATTTACTATTGAAAAATGAAGCCGCAAAATTTGAAAATTTTAAAATAAATGAATTATATTGATTGTATGAAAAACTTTGCGGCTTAATTTTTCATACAATCAACATAATTCATTTATTTTAACTTTAGTACTAAAAATGATTATTGGTAATGTTAACAGAAGTGCAGTATCTCTTTACGAAATATTTTGCTATGAATATTATAAAAGTCACTAGTGGCAATAATATGACATTGTTTTTCATTTCCGTGCGTTATCCCGGATCCGCCTCCCTTATTTTGTCATCTATTACTCAAATCCCATCTTTAATGGAAAGTGATCTGTGATCTAATAAAATGTTTTTGTAATTTTCCATTTTCCCGTTGTTGTTCCCATCTTCAATCTGGTTTGGTCGGTTCTGGCCTAGTCTGAACTGGCTTGTTCTGGCCGGTCCTGGCCTGAGGCCTTATTCTGTATTTATTTTTTGTAGACCGAATCGCTCGGTTCGGTAGACTATCGAACTGCGCAGTAGTCGAACATTCGGTTCGGTACCGTACATTGCAATTCAGTATGGCGTATCGGGAACCATGCCGCTCGGTCTGATTTGAATCGAAGGGCGATCGGAAAAATTGCCGAACGCCATGCGATGTCGCCCGATTGCTATGCTCCCAACCAATCACCGTGCGTGTGTTTGTGTTTGACAGTTTGTTGACATCAGTATTTTTTGGTTAACTGCACGTATGACACGAGTCGATATAGTGCCCAAGCTAATTGACTTTATAGTAAGGTAGGTAAGTTTACTTTAACCAATATATTATTTTGGTCTAAGAAGCATTTGGAAACCAGTATATCAGGGTGATTTAGGGCACCCACCAGTTTGTCTAGGCATCTGCTCACAGCAGACTGAGATAGGGCCGGTTTTTCAATGCCTGGTTAACATGGTTTAACCAATAGTTAAGCTAGCTATATTTACCTCGAAAATTTTATGAATACCTATTCACATTATAAACTTGTAGTTAGTTAACTCTAGGTTAAATTACATTAACCAAGCATTGAAAAGCCGGCCCTAAGTCCTAAACTAAAGTCACAGCCCACAGCTTTCTGGAATGAATCTTCTCCGAAGAAATTCAGAGCACATAATACCTAAGAAAAAAAGTAGGATGATTATTAGGACAGTTGTTGCCTATATAATGAAAGCTAGTGTGTACATCATTGACAAAATATCACATTATGTTGTACTGGCATTCCCGTAGTTTTCTCAGGCTCATGCAAGAAGGGTCGAAGCTCTTCAATGAGTGCACGAACCACCACCAGATCTTTTGACAATCTATATCTACCCGTAAAAATACTATCGGGTAATGTGAATAAAGAGTTAGAGGCATCCGGAAGATGCCTCTAACCCTTTCACATTGCGGATTTGCTCCCGTCTTATCGCTTCCCTTCTGTGCCTTAGAATATATCTATTGCGTAGCACTACAATAATATCCATGGCTGCAAAGCAGATTAAATCAATTCACCTTTCATTTAAAACTCTACTTAATACTCAAACACTATAGAAAAACATAAAATAAAAGAAAAATACTGATTAAACTTCCAATGTCACGCGTCAACATAACCTCGAAAACCTTTACCGAAATCCAAATCGAAACCCACAGTGCTCTCGGTCAGCGAACCGAGGCTTCGATTGAGTTACCGATCGGTCCGATGCTACGGAATAGCTTTTACGCTACCAAACCGAAAATTACGTCACAATCGAAGAAATCCTATCGAATCGAACGGTTCGCCAGTTACAGAATAAGGCCCCAGGCCGGGCCATTACCGTCAGGAGGTCTGTCTTTAATTGTGCCAAACATTCGGTGAGTTTATCTGGCCTGGCCTGAATTTTTTTAAAAAGTCGCAACTCTAATAAACAGTACCTACTATTTTTTAAAATTAGTTTGGGATGCGTATGGAACACCTTGTACATTTTCACATTGATTCAAACAGAGTAAAATTCTTAGTTGAATAATATGTATACTATAAACTCAAATCCAGCCGTTTCGGCAATATTTTCCAAAGACGTTGGATCGATTACAACATTGGTTCGAAATGAAAACTTAATATATTTTGTATCAGTCCACAAATAAAATTTGTTTAGCTGTTAATAAAATATATGACGCCCACGTTAGGAAATATTATTCTATAATAATATTTCATGTTATTTCCGATGACGGGGAATATTGTTGAACCATTGTACGTAACGAATACCTTTGTCATAATTAAATTGAAAATCATATTTCTCTAAAGCAACAATAATGTATTGAAAAATACTTTGCATGCACTGAACAATTTATCTTCCCGCTTTAAGAATTCCATGAATGTTTTTATATAGACTCGCAATTTCCATTTTAGCTTTAACACTATAATTTGGTTTAACAGGCTTTTGAATTTTTGAGAAATGTGAAGTTAATATACAGTGTCTGGCAAAAGTCCCGGGACTGTCTCATAATATTTTACAGGTTGGACAAAAAAATTCTAAATTGGAGAATTTTCATAGCCTATCCAGTAAGGTATATTTTGGAGTGGATGTGGACACCTCATCTTCATCTAAGGCTCCCAAAACGAGTAGCAACCCCGACAATTTTAAATGGCAATCGATGTTACACTCCAATTTAATCGTTATAAAATAAATTCATATCCTGGAGCAAACCGGAAGTCACTACGACCATCCGTCCGCTGGTTATTAAGAAAAATATTTTATCCGATATGATAAATTAATACAATTCAGTTCAAAACTTTCTATTTCCATAGAAACGAGTAAAAACATGGAACACTTTACGCAATCTCGCCAGAAGATTAACGTTTGGGCTGGTATCGTTGAATTTCACATAATCAGACCCTTTTTCATTAGAAATAATTTGGATGGAAATACGTATCTATAGAATTACCAGAAAATTAGATTGTTCCAGCTATTCATGGTATTGTATACCCTGCTCAAGTATTTGATAATGTTTAATGACAGTCAGAAAGTTTATAAACTTTATAAAGGGATCGGGGGGAGGGGTGAGATTGAACGGCCACCAAGATCACCTGATTTAATACCATGAAAAAAAGTTATTTATCGCCATTGGCTCACTGCGAAATTGAAGAAGAGAACCAGTTTTAACAACGTGTACAAAATTATTAACTACCTTACCTTCTAATTATAAATGTTTTTTTTTATATTTGTGTAATTTCTTATTCATTTTTAAACAGTTTTTCCTACTAAACCGGCAGTTAGTGACAGATTTTTGGTTGTGATTTTAATCAGTATGCCTTTCAGAGGGTATTATGAGTATATTATGAATACGAAAAGGAAGGAATTAAATAGTCATCCTGGGTTCTTCATATAGAAAGTGAGTTTTCATTTTTTCTATTTTAGTCAGGCTGCCATGCTTTTAAAATGAAGTTCAACATAAAAAGTTCCTTAGAAAACCACAGACATATCGTTAGCGTGGGTCCAAAGTGATCCAAAGGGCTGTTATCGTTACGTGAACTTGTATTTGAATAAAGAATTTTCCCCCTTTTCCGAACAGGCTGCCAATGATAAGTATACAACTTTTTGTTATAAAACAGCTGAAAAACAAGATGACATACCGTTATGCCCAAGCGCATAAATGAAACAAATGAAAACTCACTTTTCTATATGAGGAACTCAGGATGACTCTTTGATTTAATCATTTTCGTCATGAGAATATACGCAATATAATACCCTCTGAAAGCATACTGACTAAAATCACAACCAAAAATGTGTCACTGCCTGCCAGTATTTATTTTTTATCATCATAAAATTCAGTTGTATCATGATATATATTGGTACTCTCCTCAGTAACCTTGAAAAAAGAGGGAGGTCTACTATACCACTTCAAAAATAGAGCTTACTAGACGCTATGATAATCCACTAATTTAGAAATTTTTTTTACACCCTGTAATATTTTATACGAGTAAGACTGTGCCCGGACTTTGCCATTCACTGTAGATTATTGCGAGTCATTGATCTATATCGTATCTATGCTGAGAGATTATAGTGCTTAACAACCTTAAAGCCGGCCTATTAATTCTTGCTTTTTTATCGGTTTACATAGATGAAACACACAATGTATACGCCGTTGTACACAAACCGTTGTCGGGTAAAATACCTGCCGGCGCTTGATTTTGGGCCCAATTCATTGGTTATCGTTTATAAAGAAAGTGGGCTAGAACCCACAGGGTCTCCAGCTGGTGGCTTACCCGATCTATATATAAAAGTACTGATACGGTTTTCCTTAAACCTTGTATATGTAGTAAATACAGAGTAGTCTATATTTCAAAAATATTTTGACAATTTTGTCACTTGACAGGATGTAGATTGATTTTAAACGGAGCATCTTTTACATATTTACATTTTTCGATTCAATATATAAAATTTTAGAGTCTCTTATAATAAAACTTAATCCTAAACTATTTCTAAAAAAATTGTTTTAAAGTTAGTTATTATTATTATTATGTTTGCATCCGTTAATGGATTATATCGGTTGAAAAAAGTGCCATATTCTAGTCTTTTTTCAAAATGTTATCATTCCCGAAACTTACTACTACACTACATGTACTATTTTAAATTTAAAATATTATTCTGAATATTCCGTGGTTTGGAATTACCGAATTTTTGATAATTTTTGAAGCAGAGTTGTGATTGTTGAAAAAATAAATTATTATGATGCACAACACTAAAAAAAATAACTATATTTTATAACTTGTAGCACAGTGGTTCCTAAAATGTAACAAAAAGAACAAATAAAACGTTTTACTTTCAACAATTAAACTGAGGAATAAACCAGAAAGTTTGTACATCTTCCAATATCTCTTCAACTTTATGAGTAGATAGTAGATGAGTAGGATACGGTAGAGTTTTTATTACGTTTTTACTACTTTTTAGATTTATCCAGTAACATTTATATTGGAATCGAGCCTGTGAGATTTCAACAGTTACTTTTAATTTGTCGCATGAAAAGAGCGTGTAGACTTCTCAATGTATGTGGCCAGTTCACCATTAATAATTAGACACAACATTCATCACAACCCCAAGTCATTTATAGCATAATACATGTACAGCATAAAAATAGGTCAAACATTGAAAGCACCTAAGCTATTGATCGATTTTATATCTAAAACGTCAATCTAATTACACACACCAAAGAGGCTTGTTCTTTTAGGGGCGTATGAAAAATTTAATCGCTCGAGAATTTTTCACCCTTCAAATTGGTTTATCCGGATTTAGGATTCGGCCTCTTTTTTTTTATAAAGGTTTCATAAAAGTACAAATTAATTTTCCTGGGCATGACGATGATGAATTTTGTTAAATATTAATATATAGATGGATGTATGTATTAACTTTATTATTTATTTATTTATTTATTTATTCAATACCATATTTTATAGATGAAGTTTTGTGAATACCATTAATCCCCTTTGGGGATCATATAAATCATTTGAATCAAGCCAAAACATTAACTAAAAGATAAATTATTAACAAAATTAATAATTACCTATTATCCTAGGTATGTAAAGGAATAACTTTGTTACTTTTAAGATATGTCGTAAATAACTACTTTGCGTTCAACAGGCACCGAAAAACATTAAATTACAACTGCATACAGTTTCAATCCCTGAATACGGGATACATCTTTATTTTGGAATGTTTTGTTTTGTAATTAGGAACTTTTATCTATTTATATTTGAAAAAAGGTTTTTAATATTTTTTTACTTGTGAACTATTTTTTTCTATGATGTTCATATCCTCTACGGCTTATATAAACAAAGTTGTTATTATTATTATTATTATTATTATTATTATTATTATTATTATTATTATTATTATTATTATTATTATTATTATTATTATATTACCCTTTTTAGATCTAAATATTGTAACTCATTATTGTACAGAGGAATAAAATTGTTTCTTAAATTTTTCAGAAAACAAAGTTTCTTGGAATACCAAATGATGACATAGCTGATTATTAAAAACAAATTCAATAATATTAGCTCGAAATATCTGCTAAAATAAACATGTAGCACAATGGTAATATATCTTGAAGCGTCTTAAATTAGATTTTAAACACATTATATAAAATGGCGAATGCGCCAATGTTTGACTATAAATTCTTAATTCTCTTAGCAGAGAGTGTAGCACCATTACTTGTAACAATATTGGCTCGTCTCTATTGTTTATCTTGTAAACTACACATATTGGATTCCCCAAAAACGCATTGTTGTTTTTTCATTATCTCCCGCCATACCCATCAGCGTGGGTATAGTGAGCAATATTTATTTTTTTACACTTATATGTTTAGTAGATATATCGCTACAGAGATGTACATGTTGCTCTCTTCGAGAGTGGAAATCATTTGTTAAATTGATATTGAGCTTAAGTGAATTGGAGGGATGGAATTGATTCATAATGGTTTCTTTTTAATTAATGTTTGGAATCAGTTTTATATCAGTTTTTTACTAACAAATCATCATTCCAATATTCTTGTCACGAAGATAAATGAAAGTAAATTTGGAAGCTGCAGTTAGTATATAGAGTTATAAAAATCAATATTGCAGAAAATTGTTAAATGCGCTTACAAAAATGTGCATGATGAAAATATTTTTATTAAACGTAAATTTATGAAAAGTAAACAATTATTTATAAGTTGAGATTCTTTTTAAATTAAAAAAGTTATTTTGATTTGAATGTTATAAAACTGTATAACATGAAAATATTAGTGAAAATATTATTACCGCATCTAAATACAGGGTGATTCACGGTGGATGGAGTATTAGAAGTAATTATATGAAGACCGGGTCAATCAATCGTTTTGAAAATTTGGTTGCCAAGGTAACCAGACATGCTCTATCGGCCTAAAATTTTTCGAGAGTGCGGTGTTGTCAGTTGTACGTAAAACTGGGTTCGTTAATTTAAAAGGAATACCCTGTATACTTTTTCATTTTTGGATTCTACATGAATGTCTGAGTAACTTTTGTTAATATTTCCCTATACCTATATCAAGCCGTTTTCGAGATATTAATTAATTTTCAAATTTATTGAGCAAAATCCGTCTTTAAATAAATCATGCTGCCTCTCTACCACAAAATAATCACAAGTTGAACTTTGGGGTACAGTTAGACATAAACTGAGGATGTCTCATCCTTTAGTCAAATATTTGTAGTAATATACAGGGTGGACCAAAAATAACTTTTTTTAAGACACTTATTAAAGTGATCAAAAGTCAATTTTCTTAAATAGAATGATCCAACACTACCCCATTCACTGGGAAAAAACCAGGAAGGACGACAGGAACAGAGTAAATCCAACGTCAATAAAGCATCCCAGCCAAGGAAGGAAGCGAATCCATCATAAGCCAAAGAACCACAACGGAAAGAAAAGATGAAGAACCAAAAAGAAAAAGAAAAAAGAAGAAGCCCTGTAAAGGACACCCACATTATAAAACGCTCGGTAAGTAAACAATCAAATGTACTTGTAATAAACTTACTATGTTGGAGTGCTCCTTTAGATAAGATGAAGTTTAGTAGTCTCCATGTGCTATAATTGACTTGACTTCCTCTTAAAAAAAACCCCCATTTTGGGTTATGTGACACTCTATATGCACTACCTTTCCAAACGAAACCAGAGTTAATTATCAGCCAATGCACACAAATTATCCAAACTATCTTGGCAACACTAAAAATTCACATATGTATAATGGCTGAGGAAGAAAACGGCTTCCTAGAAATGTTTTCTATAGCACATCCAAAATTGAGTATGAAAGTGACGTAGGTACGTCCTTGATGATAATAATAAGCCCCCCCCCCCCCGAAGATTCGGATAATAAATGCACATGGGCAGCCAGTTACGTGTTATTAATCTATGGTCCGTTGAAGACCCAATTTCTTGGAATGGGTTTGTCTCTCTCATCTTGTCTTTAAAGTTCTACCGATGAAATCAGATACACAGTAAATATGTATGACTATTAGGCAAATACACTGTACCCTTAAGTACTCCCTAACATTATCTAGAATAAGAACACAGTCCAAAGTTTGTAGCTGTTGGCCGTGCCGTGGCGCATAGCCACTGTCGCAAATATATCACCTAACCTCTAGCTGTTACATAAATAAATACAAAATAGTTACTGGAATTTACTGATGATTATTTGTTTTTAAGACTACCTACATCAATTATCGCTGTTCTGAGTATGGATGTTACTGACGAATATAGAAGGGCAATAGAGTATTATAGATAGGTACATAATCAAATCTAGAATTCGGCTAGTAAACATCAGTTTTAGGTAAATCTGATGGACTGTAAAATAACTGTGACAAGGTGAGTGTAAATAATGCCTCCGTATTGTTTCCTTTTAGTTTATGGGCTGCTGCACAACCCAATTATACCCAGGGATAAGAAGGCTAGCGAACAACCATAGCGAGCAAAAGCAATCCCTCTAGGTACACGGCACTCATTTCGTGGACAAAATTCCAGGGTCTAAGCTTTACTACATCTCAAATAGACCTACCAGAGAGAGATTATCGAACACGAGGAAACCTATGCTATTCCAATTACGAAGGAAGATAATCTAACAATTAGTTACGCTAACCTAAACTATCTAACTGATACATAGATAACTTATGTCGTTACAATTTTACCCGTAATATTGGAAACGTCAATATGCAATTTTTTAACAATAAAAAATAAATAAATAATGGCAGTTGATTAGCTTCAATTGTAAAATTTGTAAAGTGAAATAAATCAATTTTTAAACATAAGTAGTCATATTATTGAAGTAATGTATTCAATAATAAGCAACACCTGATTGAAATAATTTTTTTGTTCTAAAACAGAAAACGGTTTTTCGTTCCGGGTTGATATAAGTGTTACTTTACCAGTTAGGGCAGATAACTGAAATGTCAACATTTTATGACGCAGTTTTCGAAAAATATTGTTTGATACAAGGTTGTGAAGCCGGTTTTGCATTTTCACATGTTTACTCTCCAATCATCCAATTCTCTATTCTTTAATATAAAAGCGATAGTTTGCAGCCTAAATGAAAAAATTACTATTTTTGTTACTGCATGGAATAATCATCATTTCTGCTCAACAATTCAAGCAAAAGTTTGGGAATCGCAAACTTTTTCTTGAATTGTTGAGCTTTTTATTTAATGCTTTGAACGTACTGTGTTCACCGAGATCCAAATATTATCAAATATAATTAAAATTATTTGGTTGTGCACCAGTTTGATTAATATCAAGCAGAAATGTTCTTATAACATTTTAATTAAACAATAACAAAACATATATTTTATATGCGAATAAATGTCATTATAATAATAAACATTAGTAAACAAATCATATAGCTGATTTAGATATACTATATACTATATAGATATTTAGATATTAATATTTATTTATTTTCCTGTATTCATATTTTCTAATTGATCATCGCTAGCACCAGAGGGCCTCAGTACCCGACGGGGGCTACGTCGTCAGAAACCCCGAAGCCACAAAACCTGCCTAGAGTGGATGCAGAACTTCGTAGGGACTACCAGAAGGGGCTCACATCTGGCACATTAATTGTGCCTTGTATGGTGCCCTTAAACGGCTCGCTCGGGTGGAGGACGACGTGAAAAAGTTTCTTCCCCACAGGAGAGAGCACAGTAGTGTATATGCAAGATGGAGATTAAGATCTCCTGATGGCTAAGATGCGTGTTGTCGCCGAGACAATATGTGATGGACTACATCGAGGCCAATAGGGCCTTCTACGCTTAAGGTGCGGGGCATAGTCACCACGCTAAGACGTATTAATCACATGCTTAATCCTGCACGCCGGATAGTTTGCAACACGCCGAATGGTGTTCCAAACCATCCAGCAGCACTGTGTCGATGGAATACGGATGCTAGTGACAGTGCAAAAAAGTCACTAGTGAAGCGGGCGAGAGGACTGACGGAGAATGACCAATTCCGTCAAAAACCTGTTAGTCTGTTCCAACCGCCTCAGCGTGTTGTTGAGAACCCGTCAACTGTTGATGAGGTATATACCTTCTGGAAAACTCTCTACGAGGAGAAGCTACCGCTCAATAGAGACACTCCAGCCATGGCACACTTTGAAGCTTTCTGCTGAAGAATTCAGCGACCTCAAGATGTGTGCCAGCCGATAAACCCAGAAGAAGTTCGAAGAGTCATCAAAAGCTCTAAGAACTTGGACCTGGTCCCGATGGGATCAACAACTTTCGGTGGAAAAAACTATCAAGTACTCACCATCATTTGGGCAAAATATTCACCTTCTGGCTTAATGGAGAGCAGCAAGTTCCGGCATGGTTTGTCGAGGGGAGGATAGTACAGACTATAAGAACGAAGATTTATCTAGCCCGACCAATAACCTGCCTTAACGCATGTTACAAGTTGTTTACACGCATTTGTACATGTGGATACTCCAGGCAGTTGACCCGGTATATGAAAGGATATATAAGCAGGGTGGGTCCAAGAAGAGCACCATAAATAAGTTACAGACATGACCATTTTAGTTCAAAATATACGTGAACACCCTGTACGTGTCTGGCACGCGAAGCTTATCTCATGAATAAAATAATTAAAGGACGTCGTGCAGTTACTTGAGGCTATTATAAGCAAATTAATTAGATTTTTACTACAGCGATGAAATCGTGCTTTCCGTCGTACCATTTTAATTACACATTTAGAATGTTGCCCTCCCTGAAAGCAAAGGATTATATTGTTACCACAGTAAAATTTAATTTCAAATAACTACTAACCTCACTGTCAACAGCAATTGTTTAAGTTGCTGCAATGAAGTTTAACTGAGAGCACATCTGCGGAAAGCGATGATATATAATTTAAGTTTTAAAGTTTCTTTTCAGCCGAAATATAACAATAAATTAAATTTTGAGGAGGAAAATCATAAGTTGATATCCCTTGTAGACAGTTAGGAAGTAATTTATAACGAATTAATACAATGCAATATTAATTCAATTTAAAAAGATTAATATAATTTACATTAGATTTACAATAAAAGTTGTTGATTTTTTAAAAGCTTTTATTTAACTTCACTTGTACAGGGTATTCGCGTATATTTTGACCCCTACCTACAAGGGTTATTAAGAAATTAAGAAAGTTAGGAAAAAAGTTTAAAGACAAAAGTTGTTTGGTTTTTTACGTAGTATCTTTTGGCTAGGTCGAAAAAAAAATTGATTGTCGTAAATTTGAGGAAACCAATTGAACATAATATTTTTAAATGAGACACCCCGTATCATTTTACACGCGTGGGTAAACATTTTTTTTCTGATTTCAAAAATATATTTTTTTTTGACATTTGCACCGTCAGTTTTCGAAATCTTTAATATTTAATGTTTGCAATAAATCATAAAAAAAATATTAAAAAATGAAAATATTAGAAAATGTTTAAATAACTAAGGAGGTTACATAAAATATCATTAAATATTTTTTATTACTGTTGCAATTTTTGTATTTTTTTATGGTACCTACTCGCTGTCGAATATTTCGAAAACTATCAGTGTAAATGTTAACAAAATATATATTTTTGAAATCAGGAAATACAATTTTTACCCAAGTGTGTAAAATTATACAGGGTGTCCTATTTAAATATATTATGTTGAACTGATTTTCCCAAATTTACGACATGCAATTTTTTTTCGACCTATCTAAAAGATAATACGTGAAAAACCAAATAACTTTTGTACTTAAACTTTTTTTCTAACTTTCTTAATAACTCCTGTAGGTAGGGGTCAAAATATACGTGAATACCCTGTACATTAGATAAGATTTCTGTAGGAGTCGGCCCCCTGGCCTGGTTACCCTGTACATACAAGGATGTACATTTAAGGATGCCTCATCGGATTTGCGGTTTTAAATTTTAATAAATAAAATAAAAAACTGAAAGTACGATCCTTCAATCTTAATGCCGTTCAACTGCTGGCCAATTAATTATTTCAAACATTGTAAGAACTCTTGTTCTTACTTTTCCAATTATTAAGATTTTGCACCCACATAAATAACGTAAAGCACAAAAAATATGTATGAATTCCTGTCTTTGCATAATATGTAGAACAGGGTGTCTCGCCAGGAACTCCACAAAATATTTTCAAAACGGTGGCAGTTCCGGTTATACCGGAAGTGGATGTCAACTTGCCTATTTTAAATAGGCAGAAATAGGCAGAAGAGATAGGTTTTCCCTATGTATTATTCAATTGCTAAAAATGATCAAGTCATGGCTAACTAAGAGTAACTGAACTTAAAAGCAGTAGGTAGCATTTTTGCAATAGAAAAATGTTAAATTGACAATATCTCGAATTTTGCCAATTTTGCCCCAATTGATTAATCGGAACTGAAGATAAACAATGTGAAAATGTGGCCAAAATTTCAGTGTTTATTGAATGTTGCACAGCAGTTTAGTTAGCGAGGGTTGACACATTTCGAATAAAACAAACAAACGTTTTTAATATCTCCACAGATTTACATTTTTGATTGAACGTTTCCCCATGAATACATACCAAAATATATAGGGTTTGATGGATAATTTTGTTAATATAGAAGATATGTAACACATTACTTTTCTAAATTTATTGAGATACTTTTTGTGAAGAAATAATTGAATTTATTTTCTATAAATGTAAACAATTTAATTCCTTACTCGAATGACTGGTTACATAGAATCAGGACAAAACCGAGTTCCCATCTTCTTTTTGTATAATTATAATAATTGCAAACCTTACCCCATCAGCATCCTCAACGATGTCCTTTCCAACCGAAGCCAAAGTGGTCCATTTGCAGTTATTGATTGCCTTAGCGGCACACCGTTTGTGCACCTTGCTTTTGCAGACTTCGCAAGAAAGACCATGGCTGGTGACCCCGCTAAGCGCTTCTCTGCAAACGTTGCAATACGTGGGGCGAGCGTGAGAAGTGGCATACCTAAAATAAAGAAAAAGAGGTGATTACAGTGATTTAAAAAACGCCGCGCCGCGCCGGTGCAAGACAACAGACAACATAATGATGAGAAGAAACGGTATATTTTTCCATTACTGATATCAGAATTATTTTACGCAACGGTTTGGTCGGATTTAGTAAACAATAGACTCCACATAAAACAGATAAATAAATAAATGAAATTTACGACCCCGATTTAGCCATGCGTACTTAACCTCAGAACCATAAGAAAATAGTACCGAACACCGAGTATAAGTTCATGACACCACTCCATTATTATCATAAATTATCGAAAAAATCGTATTCTTTAAATCAAACTATTATCAAAATAATATGAACTATTCTAAGGATATTTTATCCTTTGATGATTTTTACAAAAGCGCTTTGTTGCGAAGATACAGGGCGAAAAAATTTTTCAAGAAATAACAATTTATTACTAAAAATTACATGTAACATTTCTGAACCTACAAGAATTGTTCAAAATGGCTACCTCCAGCTCGGATGCAACCATCCAATCTTCTCCTCATAGACTCCCGAACTCTTTCAAAAACACCAGGGTCCTTTCTTATTGAGTTACACCCAGCAATTATTCGATCTCTTAAATCGTCCACATTTTCCACTGGCCTAGTATAAATTAATGACTTTAGATGGCCCTATAGGAAATAATCCAGGGGGTTTAAGTTCGGGGATCGAGCAGACCATACGTGAGGTCCACCTCGACCAATCCAGCGATCTCCGTATGTTGCTGTTAAAAACTCTCGAGCAACTACACTAAAATGAGGTGGTGCTCAATCATGTATAAACCACATTGCCTGTCTTGTAGCCAATGGTACATCCTCCAAAAACTGAGGTAGCGTTTGTTCCAAAAAGTTGCGGTATACTTCGCCGGTAAGTCTTCCTGGTAGAAATACCGGTCCAATTAACCAGTCACCCACAATTCCAACGTTCAACGAGAACTGATGTTGAAACCGATCGTCACAAATCTCATATGGATTTTCGTCAGCCCACACATGATTATTGTGGAAATTCCTTATTGCATTTCGCGAGAAACTGGCTTCATCGGTAAAAAGAATCAGCGTAAGTAGTTGAGGGATTTCAATCAATGTGTGCAAAAGCCATTGACAAAATGCAATACGTGGAGCAAAATCCGCAGGAAGAAGTGCCTGAACGCGTTGAATGTGGTATGGGTACAACAAATTATCTCTCAGAATTTTCAACAGTCCAATTACTTACATTCAAAGTAGTTGCAATTCTTCGCGTAGAAGTAGCTGGATCTTCTTCTATCATGTCCAGCACATTCTCTTCTACGTCTATCGTTCTTACAGTTCTTGGCCTTCCTGGTCCTCCACTTCGCTTCAATGTTCCCGTTTCTCGAAGACGTTGATGCATACTTTGAAAGATTTTTCTATCGGGAGCAATGTGGTTAGGAAATCGTTCAATGTACAGTTGCCTAGCTTCTAATGCATTGCCATCAGCAAGTCCATAAATAAAATGCATGTCAGCCATCTCGTCATTCGTATAGCGAACTATGATAGAGGACTTCACTAACAACCGTTTACACGTCAACTAGCCAAACGTCAATCAATCTTAACAAATGCGACACATACAAACTACAAAAACACAACATACAAAAACATACAAAATAATCACTCCGAAGTATCACGGGATGTTGGTAAGAAAAAACAACTCATTTTTCTTACAGGTCTTTTACTTGATACGTCCAGTATAGTACGCCATACTTTTACTTCACCTACATTAATAATGTGAAAATACCAAAATTGGATTTGTTGAAAATTTTTTTCGCCCTATATCTTCGCAACAAAGCGCTTTTTCAAAAATCATCAAAGGATAAAATATCCTTAGAATAGTCCAAGGAATAACCTCTTGAATTTTTGCCGCATGTTTAACTAACATCCTGTATATAATTCTATCTCTGATATCAGAACTGACCTATAATCAACGGTTAGGTCGGAAGAGGTCATTAATACGTATTACAAAAAAATTGTACTTCCAACTGCAGAACATTATCTAATATTCTGTAGTATTAGAGTTTATTTAAGTTGAAATTCAATATACATGTAATATGTTAATGATGCATATTATTACAGCCACAGCCTTCTCAGATAAAGAAGGCTGTGTTACAGCACAAGCTATACATTTATTCACCCGAAAACCAACACCTATACGTGAAGTTCAGATGGTCATAATTTCTACACCACCTTGTAAATTTCTTACTTTCTGTGACCGACAAAGAACAGAGTAGGTACCTTAAAGACTTCTAATTGGAATATGAACGTGGATTCTTCAGAATTGATTTTATATTTATATAGGTAGTATGTGTTGCTGATCTACTTTAGAAAAATTTCGTAAAAATTCTTCAGTTATTTTTATTTTAAGAAGTGTAAACTAATACATTTTATAAAAATAAATAGCCTTACAATATTTTTTCTGTCAAAGGAGTGCGCAAATCGGGTATTTTTCATAAAAGTGGGTTTTTTGCAAAAACTACGCAACTTAGGTATAGGGAAAGCTATTATAAAATTGTAGAGTCTACAGAAAGGCATCTAATGAAATCATAAAACACAGGGTGTTCCATTTGAAAAAGTCGAGATTTTTTAAATTTTAAACCATCAGGTTTGGCACGATTTCTGTTGCCCCCTGTATATCGCAGGTCAACTTTTGATACGTTTTTCGAAAGAGCCATCTTCACTCTACAGTTTCTGAAAAAAAATAATTTCTAGCTGTCATACAACCATAATTGTGTCAACTATTAGAAGTGACGAAACATAAGAAAAAAAAAATTAAAAGTCAAATATCTCGAAAACTATCAATATTTCAATAGCAGTGTTATGCACAAAGTCCCACTAATTTTTTACGTATAATTCGATAATGCCATAAAAAATATAGGTTTCCATTTAAAAAAATGAAGTTGGTACCTGTCCAGGAAAACTGAACACCCTGAATATGTAAATATATTTTCATTTTGTGTAGCTCGGGATATTAGACAACCCTGTAGAAAAAAAAATTAAGTTATCTCTTTTATTAACCCAGATATTGGACTTACGCGCACTAGGTGGACACCCTGTATATTCATCAATTCATCATCATAATTTAGAACAAGCAATTGTAGCTCCAACAGCTACCACGGCATTTATGATTGATAATGGTGTTAACAGTATGGGATTGACCATGTGGAGATAGTAATTACTGCTAGAGGTGGTCGATTATTTTTTTTTAAATTCTTATTGTAAAATTGCGTTTGTGATTATATAAAAAAAATACTTGAATAGTTTCCAGTTTTAAAAAATATGTCTCCTTTAATAATCGAGATAAAATGACGATTAGCAGCCGACAGGTTTAAAAAACAGGGTTGCATAAAACTCGTAAAGTAAGGCTTGTGTGATTGTGATTACTATGCAGATAATTTATAGAGTATTATATTTAATAATTTTCGGGACAAGGCCAAAGTGTCGTTTTTGTCCCTTTCCTGAAATATAAACATACGTTGTAACTTTATTACCAAAACCTACAATCGTATTACAAAATGCAAAAATATTAACATTTTGTGATAAAGAAATTTACTTAGTAATGTCTTTAAATAGAGTTTTTGGCATTTGTCAAGACGTTGTAACAATATTGATATCGTTGTAACAGACGTTATAATAGACGTTGTAACAATATTAATCGAGGCGAGTCGGTGGCGCAGGGTTTAGTGTCTCGATCGCTCAAGCAAGAGGTCGTGGGTTCGAGTAACATGTCTATGGTTCGAATCCCCTTTCCACCAGAAAATTTTTAATTAAATCATCTAGTCATAAAGCAAGGCTTGTTCGCAGGGGTTTGGCAATCATTCTGGCGATGGTCTAGGATTGGAAGAATATCAACTTCGTGTTAATGTGAGAGATTAAAATCAGTTGATGTTTGACTGTTCCCCTAATTAATGAGGTTTTCCAGGTTTCCCTCATTCCAGCACTGAATGGTGGTTACGGGCTACCAACGTAGGTCGTTCCTGAGGCGCAAATGCTGGCTGCGTAATAATAATATGCCGGCCCTCTCCCACACAAAAGTCTCAGACTTTCGGGCTAATCCTTGTGATTAGAATGAGGGGTAGAGATATTATTATTATTATTTCTGTTGAAATCCAGTCGACCGGTTCCCTGGCTCAGATTCTCAGGGTCGACTGCTGGTGATTAACAGTAGCTACTCCCCACGTCCGTGGGGTGAGTAACTACTGAGTCATGGAAACGTGTGCCCTGAGTAGACGTAATGAGCCCAAAATGACGGTCTTCTGCATTCTTCCGGCTAGAAGATCTGCCCAATTTCGACATGCCGGTATGATCTTCAGTTCCGAAAGCAGTGTATCTCTTGCTCCGCCGAGGTCTCCTATTATCAGTACTACCACAAGCTTCACAGTATGTTCTGGATAGAGTCTGTGGAGTTCAAAGAAAAGGTCTCGATATTTCGTCCGTTTCTCCTCCTCTTTCAAGATAATGTTGGTCTCGGCAGGAGCCGAGAACTCGGTGACAAACATTGTCTTGAGCTAGTGGTCGAGGAGGACTACATCAGGCTTATTGGCTCGAATCTGCCTGAGCGTGGGAAATGAGTAGTTCCAATAAATTCGGCACCTCTCATTCCCCACAACGGACTCAACATCCCCCGGAGGGTATGGCAGCACTGGTGTTTCGTCTATCTCGTACGAGTGCCGTAGAAAGTAGTAAAGCACTCGTAATTACTATTATTATATTTAAGAATACAAACCTTATCACTCGGTAATAGTTAAAAAATGGCATTAAGTGAAGAATATTAAAATATGCAAGAATCGTGGATCCCTGATAACGTATAGCGATCTGGATAACTACGTAATCACTTTGGCGAAATGAAGTATCAGTTGATTTAGCAAATTAATAAATGCTTGTATAAATAGTAAAACCTTTCCGTTGAAAGATTGTTCAGCGGAATATCTATTTGCACTAAATGGGAAATGAATAAAATGCAAAAATTTTTGTTACATAAAATGATTATTTATTCTTGTGGTAATGTTTGGAATCATTCCGATATGAATCCCGATGGTGACTTTATGGTGACCGGTCGGCACCGGTTACCATGAGAAGTTAACTAGAGCTCTTTCATGATCTTTCGACATAAACCATCTTCGGAGCAATGGTACAGGCACACACACACACACACACAGGTCTGATGGGTAAAAAGGGGTAAATATGACTTTAAAACATCGTAATAAGTTCAAATTGAGTTCTTTAGCTTTTTTATTTTAAAATGTAAGTGGATGGATAGAGAAGGAAAAGATATATAAGAAGATACTATTACTTCTATTTGTCAGCCCGTTTGAGGGGTTGAAAAAGGGTGAAAATCATTTAGAAAAATCGTAAAAAGTTTTAAATTGCCTTGTCGAGTTTTAAAATATTTGTGAATGGATAGAGAACAAAAACATACATTCGATACAATTTTACTTAATCCGTCAGGCCGTTTGAGGGAATGAAGAGGGGTTAAGATAATTTAAAAAAAATATAACAAGTTAAATATATCAACAAAAAAATATAACAAGTTAACAAGATAAATTGATATATCGAATTTTAAAATACATGTAGAGGGATTGGGGAGGAAAAAATACGACAGAAAATGTGGAAAATGTGGAGTGTGGATGGATAGAGAAGGAAAATATACAACAGAAAATAGTATTACTTATTTGTCAGCCCATTTGAGGGTATGAAAAGATGTCTACCCTTTTATTTAGACTCAAAATTCAAAAGAGAATTGAGCACAGCAAAATTATACATGTTCCATTTAAAATAAGGAAGTTGATGTTTACTTCCGGTAGAAGCCGAAGTGATACAATATGACTGTCATTTTTAATCGATTTTAGATATATGTCTACTGTCAACTCGTCGGTACTCACGGTCATATACATATACATATATACATATACAGGGCGATTCACGGCGGACGGAGTATTAGAAGTATATGAAGAACGGGTCAACCAATCGGCCAAATTGAAAATTGATTCGAAAATTTATTTACCAAGGCAACCAGACATGTTTTATCGATAAATGTTTTCGAGAGTGCGATGTTGCTAGTTGTATGTAAAACTGGCAACGTCTTCAAATAAGTCCGGTAAACAAATCCGGTTTTAAATAAATCGTGTTGCCTGGCTACCACAAAATAATAATTAAATTTTGGGGTACAGTTAGGCAAGTACTGAAGGTTTCTCATCCTTTAATCAAATATTTCAAGTTATATACAGGGTCGACTAGAAATGGACAATTTACCTAAGAATTACAATCTATGACATTTGATAAGAATTCAATATATGTATATAGGAATAATTTGAGAGGACCTTATAATCCCAGGAAAGATGTTAGATTTAACATACCTAATACTTTTTTATGTTTCTGGATCTCCTGGATCCATTGTCTGTTGGATCTCTATTTACAAAAACTACATGCCTTGCAGAAAAGGATATTAAAAGTTATATACCGTAAGGAGAATATTTACCCATCTGATCTGTTATATCAGACCGCGAGTGTGATGGATCTTAGACAAATATTAAATTAAGACAAACATTAGATTAGACAAAGACAGTCTTATTGTAGTACTACATTCATTTTCTTTAAATAAGACAATAACAAAAAAAATTTCCAGTATTCAATAAGAAATTTTAATGTCTTAGACATTCCCAAGAAACGAAAAACAGTAGGTCAACGGTGCTTTGTATACATATAGGTCCAAAACTATTTAACACTTTATCGCATGAAGTTAGAGAAATAATTAATAGGAGTAAATTGAAATACATAATTTTCAAATATATATTACAGATCGAAAGAAAATTTTTTCACGATATAATTGACGCAAAAGTTTATTAGCCGTATATAATATAATGCCATTTGCACTGTTTATTTACCTATTTTATATTATTTATTTGTTTATTTGAGCCCAGAGTTATTTTACAGTCTTATACAAAAAGAGACAAAATATTGTATATTTAATTGCTGGGGACTGTCTTGTTAATTATACTAGGCTAGGTATCTTGTTAATTATACTTATACTAAGCTTGTTAATTCTACTTAGAAAAAAAAGTGGGTTAATGATAACGTCCGAATATCCAGTTTACAGCTGAAGGATTTATACAGGTTAAAAATTGCGTACCCTGAATTGAGTGAGATCTATAAAATCAATAAAGAAAAGCATAATAAATTAGTTGCAGAAACAAAAAAACAATATTATCAAAATAAAATACAGGGATCAAAGAACCCTTCAAAAACCGCATGGGGAATTGTGTCCGAATCCGAATTGTCAAAGAAGCACCCATGTAAATCTCATAAAATTTCTATAAATTATAACAACACTCTTTTGACCAATACACAGGATGTGGCTTCTTTGTTTTCCGATTACTTTGAAAACGCCGCTACAAACGTCATTAAACAAATACAGCCACCCCAAGAACATGGTACACTGTATACTGACAAAATACATTTATACGAAAAATCGTTCTTTTTGCAAGGATACAGGGAAAAAGAGCTTTATAATCTATTGTCCATTAAACTAAATTGTAAGTATTCATCAGGATATGATGAGGTTCCGGCCTTTCTCATAAAAAAGATTTTGCATATTTTGATCAAATCGTTTGTTTACTTGATAAACTTGTCTTTCATTAGTGGATGTTTTCCAAACTATCTGAAAATGGGGAAAATATATCCTATCTTTAAGAAAAACGATGCTACCCTAATAGAAAATTACAGACCTATCACTGTGCCCTCAGGATTCTCTAAAATTTTTGAATATTCTTTCTTACATAGATTGTTACCATTTCTTATTCAAAATAATGTATTAACTGAGAACCAACACGGGTTCTTAGATAAGAGGTCAACCAATACTGCCATTCATTCTTTTTACGATCGTGTAATCAAGTCTATTGAGATGGGCGAATGCCCAGTGGGAATCTTCTGTGATCTTAGTAGGGCATTCGACTGTCTCAATCATAATATTTTTCTTGAAAAATTAAATAGATACAGAATTCGAGGTATTCCATTGAACTGGATAACCAGTTTTCTCAGGAACAGAAAACACTATGTATCAATTGACCATATTTCGTCAAAGATAAAAAATGTTAACTTGGGAGTACCACAGGGCTCAGTTTTAGGACCTGTATTTTTTGTTCTTTATATCAATGATCTCGATAATCTATCTGGTCCGGCCGAATATACCTTCTATGCTGACGATACATCAGTAATTGTCACTGCAAAGTCGGATGAATGTTTATTTCTGAACACTGACAAAATCAACGAGATTCGCTTTCACAATAGACAGAAAGCATGCGCTAGTATTGGTATGAATATTAATGATAATGTAATTGTTACTAGTGACAGTAGTGTTAAATTTTTGGGATTAACAATTCAACAGTCAAACACGTCTGGTTACTAAAATACTAAAGCGAAATGCTTTTTTAAATAAAATATCAATAAAAATTCGTTTTAAGTTAATAGGTGTAGTTTACATAATCGTTTTAGAAACATTGTTGAACGTCATCCGGTGGACTAGTGGGTTGAGCGGCTGGGTTTCAAACTGAACCGCAAAATTTTGCAGGTTCAAATCCCGCCCGAGACAACTTTTTTTTTTTACTTTTTCATTAATTACAAATTATTAGTGTTTACTTATTCGAATAAATATGCTTCATTGTCAGTACCTAGTTATTATTTTTGAAAGTCACAATATTTGCTTATCAAAAAAAAACATGTTTTAATTGGTTCGTTTCCTTTATCTTTAGCTAAAGCTACCATCTTATAAAATAAGTAATCAGCAAGCTACATATTTTTTATTTATTACATGCACTGTGCTTTTACTAATAGCGTACTTATCTCTGCTAATAGTTACTACATATTATACCTCAATCTGGATATTGAGTTAAACAGTATTACAGAGGAACTGTCGTGAATTAGTAATAGTTTTTTTTTTAAATAAAAAACTATAATTCTAAAATTATGAGTTTTTTAAAATAAGAATATATTTTAAAAAAACTCATCATATTTTAAAAAAAACTACTCAAAAAAACCTATTACTAATTCACGACAGTTCCTCTGTAACTGTTTAACTCAATATCTAGATTGAGGTATAATATGTAGTAACTATTAGCAGAGATAGGTACACTATTAGTAAAAGCACAGTGCATGTGATAAATAAAAAATATGTTGCTTGTTGATTACTTATTTTATAAGATGGTAGCTTTAGCTAAAGATAAAGGAAACGAACCAATTAAAACATGTTTTATTTATTTTTTTTGATAAGCAAATATTGTGACTTTCAAAAATAATAACTAGGTACTGACAAGGAACCATATTTATTCGAATAAGTAAACACTAATAATTTGTAATTAATGAAAAAGTAAAAAAAAAAAAAGTTGTCTCTGGCGGGATTTGAACCTGCAAAATTTTGCGGTTCAGTTTGAAACCCAGCCGCTCAACCAACTAGTCCACCGGATGACCTTTAACAATGTTTCTAAAACGGTTATGTAAACTACACCTATAAACTTAAAACGAATTTTTAATGATATTTTATTTAAAAAAACATTTCGCTTTAGTATTTTGGTAATCAGACGTGTTTGACAGTCAGTACTATCGATTCCGTTAGCAATATTTTTCATATTGTGCCTTGGGAATATAAAATTCAATGAAATGTAATAGCCCATGTTAATTGCCATTAGTCAAATGAAATGGGAAACCCGGTATAATTATATGTAATGTTTTCTTGGACTATTCAATTGCTTTCAACTGTATATTCAAATTAAATTTCTTAATAAAGCTGTGTTACTGATATTACTTATTAAAATTAATTTAGGTAATTCGCTTTTCATCGAGCGAATCATCAGCATTCAATAAACACGTTTAAATAATGTAGATCTAAATGTATACATTAAATTTCACGATGGTATATCGCCACAGTAGTGAACCTTCGCTAATTAATAATTAATCTTTCTTTAATTGGTTGTTGTATACCAATAAATATAGAAAAAATAATATATATTTTTTTTAGTAGTAGTTGTTTATAAGATCGTTTGTTACATATAATTAAGAATAGTAAACAAAGAATAATTCTTTAAGCTCTTATGTGAATTATGACATTATTCTCTTAAGCCTATTCCAATACTATCTCCCAAGCCCCCTCGAAAATTTTTTACAGCTTCCGAAATAGTGTATGCCTGCGTTAAAATATTCAGCTCAGATAAGTTTGAAATTAATTTGGGGTTGCTAGGAGTTTAGACTCAAAACTGTGGAGCTAAATGAGAATGCCATCAACACCCTTCCGTAAATAGGGTTTAGTGATATTTGACCTATTTATGCGATTTATGTACAAGAAGTATAATCGAATGTATATACAGGGTGGCTAAAGAATACGTGAGCGGTGGGTTTTCAGGGGGTCAAAGCTTGATTTTATCAAAAACGGAACATCTAGCATATTTTTACATTTCTGAATTGTCCAGTCATTTTTATTTAGTTTCTCTTGAGCAAGTCCCATACTAAATTTTTCTGGTTTTCGAGTTATTTGACATTTTTGCAACTGTAGTAAAATAATATTGTCGAATGTTATTCTCCCTACTCTTACACACTTCTGTGAGTTACTTACAAATCATTGCACGTGCAAATGAATTTCATTAAAAATACTTTTGCTACAATAGTAAGTTCCGTTGAAGGGATTCAATATATTTAGATAGTATAAATTTAGTGTGTAGAACCTAATTATTGTCCCAGAATTCTCATATATCGAGGGGGCTACAAAAATAAATTAATGTTTGTTTATTATTTACTCATTATTATAAAGGTATAAAAACAAGTGCAGATGTTCAGTGAAAAAAATTCCCATTGATTTATGCAATTTCATATTTTTACTGTTTCAAAAATATTTTTAGTGAATGAAACAGTCATGAGCAGAAAGAATAATACTCGAAAATATTTTTTAAGGCATTTGCAAAAATGTCAAATAACTCGAAAACCAGAAAAGTTAGGTATAGGACGTGCTTAAGGGAAAATAAATCGAAAAGTCTGAACAATTCAGAAATTAATATACACGATGTTCTATTTAAAAAAATCAACTTTTGACCCCCTGAAAATCATGAATAATATAAAGAATACCAAACCGAACATACAATATATACAGGGTGTCCCACCGGGAAGGGGCGCGATCGATTTATGGAAAAGTACGTACAGGGTGATTTTGAAAATTAGGTTATATTTACAATGGTCAGTGGGGGCTACCTTTTTAAAATATTTTCACGTTTCTGGCACTTCCGATATAACCGGAAGTCGACACCAACTTGCTTATTTTAAATAAAACACCCTGTATGTTTTTGCAGTTTTAGATTCTGCGTTCAATTTTAAGTTAACTTTGTGTAAAGTTGTACATACCTACCTAAATTCAGTTATTTGCGAGATATCTCCAGTTTTAAGAAAAAATTGACAGTTACAGCACCATATTAAAAATGTGGAATCTTGAACAGTGGAAGGCCTTTAATTACAATATTTGCAATAGTAATGGTTTAGGTATGGCTATATCTGAAAATTATTTCATAATGTCTGAGGAACATACAGGGCCCTCAAAATTTATAAGCCAATTTAATAATTTAAGAAGTTATAAAACTTGATTTTTTCTAATGGAACACCCAGTATATTATTCTACGTTCGAAAGAAGAATTAAATTCTGAATCGAATGGTATTAATTTGTATGTACCTATTTTTTAAGGTTTCCAAGCTACAGCGAATTTTGTTATAAAAACGTGTAAAAACTGAATTATTTCATTTTGCCAAGTAGACTGTGAAAAAATAAAACAATTTAGTTTGTATCGAGTGTCAAATTGGTTGTCAGAAGCTTCGTCAATATTGTTTGTGTCCATAATAGAAATCAACAACAATATTACCTTATTATATTTTACACTAATGAGACAAGAAAACAAATTTAAGACAGAATGGTATACAAAAAGCACGTGGTCAGAACGATACCTCAATTTTAAATCAAATCATCCCATATCTCAAAAGAAAAGCGTAGTATAGGTCTTGCAAGCAGAGCAATTAGTCTTTCAGATCCAGAATAGAGAACAGCTGCTATAAAAAAAGCCAAAACAGCGTTGCAAAAATAATTACTAAGAAATAACTATACAAAACTTAAGAGCGAAACACCGTTGGAGAAGTATAGAAAATTAGAAAACACATGTACTATAGAAAATTCCGTGTGCAGTCTGCAATAAAGTTTATATAGGACAAACTTCCCAACATTTAGAAATAAGACTTCATTCACAAATATGACAGAATCAGTAAAACAGCTCCCACAAAACACACACCACACCAATTTAACTTTAACCAAACAAAAATTTTAGTAACAGAAAACCAAAATAAAAAAGAGAAATTCTAGAAATGATAGAAATAAAAAAGAACCTAGTAGTACAAATGAGTGATAAAACAGAGACACAAAAGCTCAGTAAAATATACTATAGTATAGTCGCCGCGGCGATAGCTCAGTCTGTTAGGTGCTGGGTGATAGCCTGTGACTAACAGAATGGGTATATTGCGGCGCGAGTTCGAATATCGCCAGGGGAGAAATGGCACCTCTCCCATAGAATGGTTGTGTGTCTGCGTTTTTTTCATGTGTACCCTCCCTCTACACAAGCCTTAGGCTTTCAGTAGGGAGGTTGTCCATTTCTGTGGTGTGTTTTATGTTTTATGTTTTTTTTATAAAAAGTTAGTTAAAAACTAACAGTAGTTAGTTAAAAACTATACAGTAGTTGAAAAGACTTCAGTACACACACAAAAATTCCAATAAAATATACCTACAATAGCATCCTTTAAAAAAACTTTAGTACCTCACCACTGGTCATATAATTACTTACTTTATAGCCCTTGACAAAATACGTAAGAAACCACAATAAAATAAACACATGTTTCACAATACTTGATTGTTCCTAAAAATTTCATTAAACATTCAGTCTAATACAAATCTTTTAATCAGATAGTCTGAAACATGATTTACAAAAAGAAAAAATAGTGTAAGTTTAGATACACTGATAGATATAGAAGTTTTAAGTAAGTTAAGTGAAAGTGCAAAGAATGACTGATGCCATCTATATGGTTGAGATATTAAGTTATTTCCTTTCTGCAAAATGTAAAATATAATTTCTTTATATCTAGGTTAATAAGGTAAATTCATTGATAAAGACAACAATCAGTTACCGAAACGTCTGAAAAATACAAATTTCCGAACCGATACTCTCTGATTAAAAAATTTGTATTATTAGACTGATTACAAATTTCCAATAAATTAAAGGAGTTATTTCGAACCATATTCCCAAAAAGAACCAACCAAAAATATATAGAAAACAGTGTCGAAGAAAAAATAAAGTTCACGAAATGTTATAATTTTTATGAATTGTTACATACTTTTATGCGTGTATAAATCGATAAAAAGTTTATTTTATGAGATATTTTCAAAAATCTTTTTTTGTTCGAAATGTTTTCAAAAAACGCTTCTTTTGACGTCATTACTTTGGTCAAAATACAAATCCAGGGACGGCTACGATTTTTTATACCCCCGATTTTCACAAAAACCATTTAAGTAATAATTTTTTATTTAAAATATAATACAACAGCGCTAATCAGGAACCGTAAAAGCCCCCATGAGGACAACTCAAAGTGTTGATGGACTAAATTGCAAGAACAAATATACAGGACGTTTTTCTCTACAGCGTCTGAAATATTTCACATTTTTCGATTTTTATGATGGTCAAAAATCAAAAATCCAAGGCAAACTTGGCCATCATATAAATCGAAAAAAATCAAAAATTTCAGACGCTGTAGAGAAAAACATCCTGCATATATCTTCTTGCAATTTCGTCCATCAATACTTTAGGTGGTCCTGTTAATTCTTCAATAGTTTTAAAATAATTCCATGGCACGCTTGACTCGCTAGGTGCTTTTGAAGTTCATATTTTGCTCAACTTTAACACGGTGTAGAACTGAACTTAAAAGTAGACACACTGTATATATTATGTAGGTTAGCTGATGTAAACTCATCGCGATAGGCTTGTCCATCGTCAATATAATTATATATTATATCTATATCTATATCTTTATAATTTTCGTATGCAATCTTGTAAATCTGTACCAAGTCAAATCTAATAAAATCATAATAAATAAATTCATGTAATTTTTTCATAGAAAAGGGATAATATTTTTACTTTATATTGTCATTGTCCTATCTTCTTGACAGTGAACGGCAAAAGAGTATTATCACTCAATGTGCAAACACAGAATTGATTACCTGCCTACAAATTTCTTTCTGCTTTATTTGAAAAGTTAGAAAGTAGGTTAAATAGAAGTTAAGTTGTAACTTAAGTTTGTATAGATCAATATGACGAGCAAGTTTAGGATGGAACGCTTCTGATTTACCGTTTGCAAAGAAAAGTTTGAATCAGTTTTCCTCCTAACAAACTGGTCCAATAATATAGAATTTGATTCTTCGTCCCTTCTTTCAGATAAATTTATATAGGTCAAAAAATAGTTTTAATCAAACACATTCCATAATTCAGAAGATATACTGTAAGAAATATATGTGGATACAATTTTCGCTATATATGGTTTTTGCTAGTACGTGATAAGAGAATTGTATAACAACCCATTTTAGAGTCACATGAATCACTAGTGTTGCTGTAGTTGTATCAGGGGTAAAACAAGTAGTTCCTTGTGTATATTAATGGTTCTTTAATGTGTGATTATTATTTGAAAACAAGTCCAATTATTGAAGTGTATGTTCCTTCAGTTTACATAAATTGCAACAGCTCTTGTATAAAGGTTATTGGTGCTAATAAACCATATTCAGTGATAAAAGTGTAGTAGAATGAAAAATGTTTCGACGCAGCCGGGGATCGAACCCGGGACCTTTGGCTTTCCGGGCCAATGCTCTTCCAACTGAGCTACCACGCATCCACACTTCCATTCTACTAATCAGGATACCGTTCTTAACATAAGTTTACATAATTTACTACAGTTCGCCCATACCTGACAACACAGCTGTCCTCGGCTGCCGGCCATAATCCGACACCTCGGTAAACATAATTCATAAACATAAGGTGAACTGTACTGTCAGGCGGATTCCCTATCCCACTTCTGAAGCTGTAGTAGAATGAAAAATGTTTCGACGCAGCCGGGGATCGAACCCGGGACCTTTGGCTTTCCGGGCCAATGCTCTTCCAACTGAGCTACCACGCATCCACACTTCCATTCTACTAATCAGGATACCGTTCTTAACATAAGTTTACATAATTTACTACAAAAGGGTAAGATAAGTGTTATTACATGTATGATGCAGTGCCTCATATAGTTTGGTGTAGATGCTTAAGAGTCCATTCACTAGGTCGAAATAAGCCCTAAATCGGCGTTCGCCACGTGTCTAATTATAAAAAAACTATGAAAGATAGCGACTTTTAATAAAAAAGTATTGAAAGATAAGACTTTAATCTAAGTCCCTATAGTAGTAATTTTTGGTATTTCTATTTATTTTTAAAATTCCAGGCAAACAATCTTGTACTAAAATAGCGAATTTTCAAAAATTATTTTCTCTAAAATACATGTATTAAACAAAAATTTGCTACTATAGGGAGCTAGTTTATCTTTTGATCTTTCCGGTGATAAATAATTTATAACATTAAAAAGAAATTTTGTTGCAATTATAAGACAAATCCGGTACCCTTGCAATGAGGGCTAACTTTATTTCCATGTGCCTTTTTACTTCGGCTTTACGTGCACCTCCGAAATCTTAATAATTCGATAGTTGGAATATATAAGTCTCCACCCATCGGCCACCCATCCTCTCAATCCGACCAAACATTCATGCCTGTCAAATCTACAGAGAATGGACCCTTAAAGAGTATCAACGTAAGTACTTACGGCCATTATATTGACCTTCTAATGTGATTATGTTGATTATGAGTTATTAGTTATATGGATAAATCTTACAGTACATTTTATAATCTCACAATGCGGAATATATTCATGTAATGAATGAATGAAAACATAATATCCGTTTATAAAGCTAAAATTCCATGGTTACACCGTACTAAACATGTACTCAACGTAGTAGTTTTTACATATTACTGCTATATTTTTAAATTCTTCAAATCATAACTAGTTGAGAAAACCTACAGGAACATATAGGATTTTTCGACCAAAATTAAGTTATAAATAATATTTTTCTTCAACCCTAACAGAAAGTAAATTTTCCCATTGATATCATCTTGAGCAATATTGAGAAAGTATATGATAAAAATAATTACCCTCAGTATCTATTCAACTCTGTTAACAGGAGTTAAGGTAGTACCTTAATCAACAGTTTATAGTGTTTTATTTTTAACAGTTTTGAATGTATTCGTCTTTCTGCACAATCTTCTATTGGACAAATATTTATTTTTGTTAATTAATTACCACTACTTCCGATATCGTAAAGTGTTTTTCGTAGTTGGTGATGGCCAACTGCATCAAATTCTTTTATCGGATAGTAATCTTATGTACTGTTGCACTACAAAGACTGTTGACCTAGGAGGCAAACAACAACATTTGCAAACTAATTTTCTTGTAACGAAAATAAAGTACATAAAAGACGAAAATATATTAAAGTATCTAATCATTCCAGGCACTATCGCATACAGTTTCAATATATTCCAGACTACATGCGCTAAAATAGTTTATTACTGCACAGTAAAATTTGTAATGCAAAAATATAGTAACCTAATTTATTTTTGTTTTCAGAAATAGCGAATGTAGGCTACGGGTAATACCTTCCAATATAAATTTAATAATAAATCTATAGTTATATATTAATATAACGGCCATAGGTACGGATTTATAAAAAATAATGATATGCTTTATGCATATGTATGATTTATGCCCATAATTAACATATTATGGAAAATGTATGTTAATCGATCAAATTAAAGTCCTCTACCCATAAATTATGCAAAACAGAATTTGTACTGCAGTTTATATAGGCAGGCAATCAATTGATTATACCTACCAGTACATTTTCAGCTAGGAAAAACGCAAAAAGTCTAGATTCATACCTTTACACATTTAAATATAATGTTTATCTCTAGTAGTTAGAGTGACATACTAGAGAAAGTAGGAAAAAAGGTAATAGGTTAGAGAGTGACTTACTCTTTAGCATATTATTACCATAATTTGCTTTTTTGAGCATTAATCAACTCGTGATTGAAATTTCAATTATTCAAAAACAATAATTCCACGGATCTTTGGGTTAACGATTATACCTTATGTATTGTAACAAAAGCTCATGTAGTAAATGTTAAGTTATGCACTTTTGTTTGGAAGTTAAATACCTTTAAAAAATAACATCCTGCTTAAATAAGTCGAGTTAGGAAAATCGTGTCTGGTTGTTTAGCAAAGATATCATTTTGGTCATAAATACACTCGAAAATGTTCTGGTTTAACAACTTTATGGTTTTAACGTTTTAAGAACACGACACAAACCAGGCTCGCAAATCCCTGGGGACGGAACAGTGTTTATTAGACAAAAGCGCCAAATGTGCATGGCGATAATAACAGTCAAGTAAATTATATGAATTATGGGTGGCACTTAGTTTCTCAAAGATATTAGTTCTATGCATATAAATGTTCAAAATGCCAGAACATAGTAGCCTGGTTTTTCGGGGAATTTTCCAGGTCAGGAAATCAGTGGTAAAGTAAGTCGCAATACTCCCTATTTTGGAACGAGGATGAGAAAGGGTTTTATGTTATTAACATATAAGCACTATTTTCATTGGATAGCGTGACAGAAAGATGTCATGGTCCGCGGTACTAGACCGAGGGGAGGAACGTACTTTAACAACCAATTTGATTCGTGTATTTGAATTTTGAAGTAAAGAAACTTTACTTCGAAAGTTTTCTCGGCACAATTTCAGAACGGGTTTGGGTATTTGGGGCTTTTCCCCATAGTATGAGTGCAAATCACCAAGGGCGGGTAAAGTATGTTTGTCGGACCCGAATTAGATGCCGTTAGTAGTTTTATATAAAGTTCATTCGGAGTCTAAAACTTCGGAAAGTTTAAGTTTCATAACTAAAACGGGCTTCATTAATCTCAGTCTCAATTAATTCAGTAATTTGTATTTCTCTTTTGTTTACGTTTTTCAATTATATTTCTTTGTTATTAAAAAAAAACCCTTGCCTAAAGTGTTTTCATCCAAATCTTCTTCTTAACTAACCTTCCAGCGTTCGAATATAAGGCGTGTCCCAGGAATACATCCGTATACATAGAGGCCCAGGATAAGATGCCCCACGGTAAGTCAAGAAACCTTTTTTTATACGTAGATCAAAGCATATCTTGAAGCCAGTGACAGAGAAATCGATTCAGTAGTAAACTTAGGGTCCCTTCCGAGAAAAATGATAACTAAGTAAGTTTCGTGAAGCCTGTATAGTACAATGGGCAGCCTGTTACAGTACTATGCTACATGTATATATACTAGTACTTACAGTACTAAATATATGTGATTGGAGAGCATAAAATTCTGTTTTAATATTGAATAGGAGTATATCTAGGAAATTTCATAAATACCATATGTCTGCGAGTCCAGATATTATAGATTCTATTAAGAGGGTTTGTAGTTACTATCCTAAAAAAAATATGAGTTAACAGCTTATATGGAATTCTGTTTTAAAATCGAATAGGAATATATCTACGACATTTAATGAAGCTCGTATGTCTGTGAGCCCAGATAGTTTTGATATTATTTAAAGTACTAACTATTTACTACCCTAAAAAAAATTGTGAATGAACAACATATCTAGAATTTTGTTTTACCATCGAATAGGAATATATCTACGAAATTTCATGTAGATTGTATGTCTGTGGGCTGAGATATTTTTAATACTACTTAGAGGATTTGTAGTAACTATCCTAAAAAAAATTAGCATATCCAGAAATCAGTGTTTCTATCGAATTATGATTTACTTATAAAAGTTCATCAAAATCTGGGAGCAAGGATAAAGGTGATTGCATTAAGTGATAAATGCGTACCTATTACTACCCTTAAAATATTTGTCAGGGGACCACATATTGAGGTGTATTTATTTTCAAATCTAATTTTGGCATGCTCACATTCTTTGAAAATCGTATGTCTGTGTGCTGAGAAATGAACAATTTACAATTTAGAAGTTTACAATTTACTACTCTTAAAAATTACCAGTAACGTATGAGAATTGAAAGAAAATTCGGATAATTTAACTGCTAATTTGAACTTCTATCTTCACGCCAGTCTTATTGGCTAGACCTTGTCAAACAAGAACTTATTAAAATTTACACACCTTTGTTTCATCATTAGAAGATATAATTTTTTTTTCAATATTCAATTAACTATTACTTAATATGTCAGCATAAAACACCAACACGATTTGTGCATTGTCTAAGAATTAAAACTTTAAAATTTAAAGATAAAAAATTGTATTAATTCTCGTAAACTTCATAACTTCTCTTCTACTGAACTAGTCATTACTTGTACCAATTGTTTTATAAAGGTTATATTAGTTTATTATCTAGCAAGGCCTGAACAGTTATTAAGCATAGCAGGATGTTGGAATGCATGAGAGAAAGGAATAACAATAGGGCTCATGTAATTTTGTAACCGCAAATATTTGCTGAACGATGTATTATATTGACGTAGAGGGATACTATATTAGAATTAATTGTAGTAATAGGAAGGGTGTTTGAATTATACTGTGCATATGATGCTTCTTTTGAAAAGGAGACTGCGTATCTATCCCGGAGTCTGTGAAATCAGTGAATTGAACATTGATATACTGGATGACATTTTTGTCGTTAAAAATATATATTGTAATTTCTTAATAGAGGAAGTTATAGAACTTATACCGGGTGTCCAGTTAGTGTTCCCTCGGAAGATTGTACAAAAAACGGCTAACTTTATAAAAAAACTTTCTTTACAAAACTTTTAATATTTCATCTTTACTACAACGTAAAATTATTTAGAAATATACAAGGTGTCACAAAAACGAGTTACACAAGAAAGTATAATTTTTTTTAATGGAACACCCTGTATATTTTTTCATTTTGGATTCTACAGAAAATTCTAAACACATTTCATGTAGGATGTCCATACCTATCTTCAACTGTTTTTGAAATATTGACAGGTGAATATTGACATTTTTGCAAATTTGACACCCTGTAAAATCTAAGCGGTTTGAGATCAAGCAAAACGGTTTGCACATTCCTATCTTAACTTTTCATAAGCTATCGTTTGGAACTAATTTCAAATTTATACAGGAATAAAAAATTTTAAAAATTTTCAGAAAATTTTAAATTTTTGGATAATTCTGAAATTAGTACCAAACGATAGCTTATGAAAAGTTAAGATAGGAATGTGCAAACCGTTTTGCTTGATCTCAAACCGCTTAGATTTTACAGGGTGTCAAAATTGCAAAAATGTCAAAATTCACCTGTCAATATTTCAAAAACAGTTGAAGATAGGTATAGGACATCCTACATGAAATGTGTTTAGAATTTTCTGTAAAATCCAAAAATGAAAAAATATATAGGGTGTTCTATTAAAAAAAAATATACTTTCTTGTGTAACTCGTTTTTGTGACACCTTGTATAATTCTAAATAATTTTACGTTGGAGTAAAGATGAAATATTAAAAGTTTTGTTAAGAAAGTTTTTTTATAAAGTTAGCCGTTTTTGTACAATCTTCCGAGGGAACACTAACTGGACACCCGGTAGAAGATATCAATAAAATTTCGCAGTTTCATTGGTATCTCAGATATTTAGTATTTATTATAGTTAATATAATTCGAAAACAATTGATGACAGTGTTTTCCTAAAACTCGAAAGAGTACTATTTATGTCTTCTGTCTAAATTTTTAAGAATAGGGCGTAGGAAGCAAATAAATTCCAAAAGATTTGCAAACTGTATAAAATTTGTCTTGTACGGTATATCTACATCACTATACAGGGTCATTCAGTGTGACCTCCTGTTAGATGTATCTCAAAAACTAATAGGTATATAAGTTTTAAATTTTGACAGATGGCATTCTGGCATGAGATCTATTTTTTTAAAATATTTTCGGTTGTTTTCTACCTATCAACTTGCTTATTTCAAATTAAACACCCTATATATTTCTGCATTTCCCAAAATAGCATAACATTTTGAGTAAAAAATATGGAACATACCCTTAGCTAAACCCAACCGTTTCGAAGATATTTGACATTTTATAAAAAATTTATAGGCGCAAGGGTTTGCGAGAACCTTTATAACTTTTTTCGTTTATCACATGTTTATTCGGTTCTTAGCAAAACGAAAAAGTCTAAGTTATGCTACAGTTTATAGTAAAGATAAATTCAATAGTACTATAGCAAATATTGTATATCTCCCGTTACATTTTAGGAAATTCAAGTAGCGAAAACTCCCTTGGGCTAATTGGAAAACCCTGTATTTTTTACATCATGTTATTAGAATTAAATTCTCTCTCTTCCAGTATATTCATTGTAGGTATTAAAACTACAACTTTTTGAGAAATCTCTATTTTGTTCAATTTTATAAAATTATTATAGGAACATAGCAATATATGTACTAAATTAGCCACGATTATAATATAATTTATAAGAGAACTATACTGCAACTAAAAACAGCAAGATTTCAATAGAAACACATATTATGAATAAAAAAAAAGAAAATTGAAAATAGAACTCAACTACCAAAAATACGAAACTAACATAAACTATTGCTTCTATGCGACCCCATAAATAAAACTCGAATGATGTTAAAGTTCATTGATCGTGATGTCCACAGCCATGGTCCAGCCATGATCAAATCCATCGATCTTCAATTTAATAATATCTTGTTTTAGGTAATAATTTTATTTTCATTCGAAGTTACTGGACTGATTATGTCCTTGGCAGTATTTATTTTTCCAAAATTGAAAAAAATTGGATTCGATTCTCCGAAAGTTTTTTGCGCCATAGGAGCAATAGAGGAAAACGCGGATTGAAAGTTCTACAGATTCTTCCATGTGTTTTCGTTTGAGTATTCCATTGCAACACACAATATGGAAGATACGGATAAAGGACGTGAGCAAAATTTTGTCAGCTTAAATCAAGACCCTATTTACAAAAAATTAATAGATATAAATAAATTAAATGCAAATAAAAATATCTCAAAAAGTTGTAGTTTTAGAACTACAGTGCACCTAGAATGTATATAGGACTAGAAGAAAGAGGATGTAATTTTAAATAACATCATGTAAAAAAATACAGGGCTTAATACAGGCCATTTGATTTAAAAAAAAATTTGCTACTTGAATTTTCCAAAATGTAACGTGAGATATAGAACATTTGGTATGGCACTATTAAATTTATCTTTCCTCTAAAGTGTAGTACAACTTAGGATCTTTCCTTTTAGGAAGAATCAAATAAACTGTGTTAAACGAAAAATGTTATAAAGGTTCCCTTAAACCTGTTTAATTTTTTATAAAATGTCAAATATCTCTGAAATGGCTGGGTTTAGCTATAGAGTATGTTACATATTTTTTGCAAAAATATGTAGGGTGTTCCATTTTAAATAAGCAAGTTGATATAGATTTCTGGTATGACCGGAAGTAGAAAACAACCAAAAATATTTAAAAAAATATATCTCCTGCCAAAATGGCATCTATCAAAATTTTAAAAAGTATATCTTTATTATTAGAGAAGCGTCTAACAGGCGGTCACCGTGATAATATAAAAAAGGAATTAAACGGAAACCTAAAATAGCCACATGATAATACATATATATAATATTTCAAGTGTTCAAGACTGGCACAGTTCATCATAAAATTCGATGTAAGAAGATTATTTTTGTTTTTCAAAATGTTCACTCTAACGAAATCAGCCATTACCATTAGTTTTGAACCTTCGCGAGTATCCCATATTATAAACCGGCTGGCAGCATTTGACTGATACGCTCATGGGACTAAAATTCGTTTATCGTATATTTAGAACTGTTTATTTTTAATCAAGTTACCAAGTTTTTCGGTCGCTTAGCGTATAGAGCTTTTCCAGAGGGATCGTGATACAATAGACGGCTATTTGCGAGACGCCAGATGGTCAGTTGCGTTAGTCGGTTTGAGTATAATAATAATAAGTTTACCGCATTTATTTTTAATTTTGGAAAGGGCTTGTCTAGGAGAATTGGAAATAAACATAACCCATAAGTTTGCAAAGCATGGATTCGTTACTATGTTCTGTTTTGTGCAAATTAAAATATAAACATAATATCAAGTGCACGATTTATATTAATGAAGATAAATTCAGATTGTGTGGATCTTCGAAAATAGAAATAATAAATATAATATCTTTTGACAATTACTATTTGATTGAGTTCACTCTTCACTAGCTGTCATAACCAAAAACGCCCTTGCCGCGTATGCTCAAATCTTGCACCCATATTAATAATAATCACAATAACATCATGTTTACTAATGACAACTAACCGCATTCTTAAATCAATCTAAGTAGTTCATATTAATAATTAAATATTTATAGAAAAATAACTAACAGCATGCTAAATAAGAAGTTAATGCGACAACATCTCATTTTATAGATAGAGCTAATTTCATTGCAATAAATCTAACCTGCATTTACAAATATTTACCCAAAGTGTCAAGACTGACAAGTGTCTTGTGTCAAAATTGTTTTGTTCTAATAATTAATCAAGGGCGGATTTAGCTTTTCAACATGGGGAAGTATCTCAAAGAACCTCATTTTTAAAAAATGTTGTGAAATTAAAAATTATCTGTGCATTTAGATAGGTACGTTTTTCTTTGGACAAACATGAAATAGCAAATAGAAGTGTTTAATAAAATATCCTAGTGAAAGTACCCTATTTGAATTCATGGTAAATCCGCCCTTAATAAGCATTAACTTTGCTTTTTATAATAGGGAGATTTTGAACACCTTAAATTTTTACCTTATCGTTATCGCAAACGTTATACTGAGCACGCGTAGTACCAAAAATGATACTCTTTTTGGAACTGCACATGCTCAGAATAACGATAATGACGCGACGTGTTAAAATTTAAGGGTTTCAAAAACCCCCTAATGAATTGGATAAGTAACCGTGCCATAATAAAATTTTATATAATTATTGAGGTTACTGACATATAAATACGGAAAATTTCGCATTGAATTATTTAATATTTCAGAAAAACGTTCTTGATCTGTTAACTGGGAGGGAAAAGAAAAACTGCTGACATTTCTGTCAAACTTTTAGGTTAACTTTAACTTATTGTAAAACATACCCAAACTGATAACTAGTGATTTAACATTATTCTAGCGTTAACACGCATTTAAATGGTATTATTAATACAGTTTTCACTAATCACGTTCTAGTCAGGTCTTAGAACATTCTAAGTTTTATTATTAATAAGGCTGTCAATGTTTATTAGAATGCAAGCATCAAAGCGGATTATTTTTATGCTTGCTGCTCGAAAAAGCTGCTTTATTTGAGCAAAATGGTAGCAAGTCACTTGCATGTACTTGCAGCAGCTTTCACTACTAAATCAAGCTCTGTCACTTTGAATTAATTGCACTGATCCAATGTAGAATATTATATTAATATTACAATCACATAAAACTTTATTTCAAGCTATAACTAAACAGCAGAAAGCACAAAACATGAATACAATATGCGCACGAAGTACCAAAATCGTGCTACGCGCCTGAACTCTACTCAGGTGGTGGATGAAACTGGGCGGCGTTGCCACTTTTTTAAGAAAAGTCGGCCTACCCGCCTTGTATGCACAATACTATATCATAATATAGTAAAATTATAGTAATAGTAGGTACTAATAGTACATACAACATTAATTTAGAATGTGAGTGGTGCGTATAAAAGTTTTCAGTGCGCCTTTTTAAGATTCATATGATGAAATTATAATTTTCTTGATGTTTGATGTTCTTATTTTCTAAATTATAATGTTATTTATCATACAATTTGTTGCTAAGATATACGAACTTTCATTGGTCGGCCGCCTAGTGAAGGTAAGTTAAACTATGCGCTTTGTGTTATGATGTTCAATCATAGAGTCGATTGCATACAGTATACATTTTATTAATATGCATAAAATATATGGTATAATAAGAATATCCATACCAGTGATGCTGACCAGACAGGCAGTCCGGTTGGTCGGGCTCGTGGTATCGGCGCTGGGAAGCGGCAGTGAGAGCGCCAAGCCACTCTTCCATCTCTCGTCTCGATTCACAGCAAAGCACTAAGGATCTGAATGGAGTTATCACCTTGAAGAAACAGAGGCAGCGTTTATTATTTAGCATGTAAAATAGTCGAGCTTTAAAAATTCAAGGTGGAAAACATAGAAAACAAAGGAACATAGTTACAGGTAACTTACAATTAAATATATACAAAAAAATTCTTACTTCATCGCAATTCTGACACATAAAGTGCACCGGACAAACGTTTAGTTGGTATGTCGCACGGGTTAACTGGAACACTTGGGGATCAAGTTTCAATATTCGTGAATAATTTATTTATTTATATATTTCAATACACTGTTCAACAAGTACACAACTACTGAAGAGGAGGAGATGCAAATAAAACATGAAAAAAATACATTATAACAAACATCAAAAATACAAATATAAGGCATATACACAACAAATAGATAAAATAATAGATATGCCGCTTAGAAATAACAAAACCCAATTTCCAAGTAATTCTAATTGACCTCCTCTGAATGTGTTCTGCGTAATTTACTTAAGTATATCGAGGTCTTATATAAACATATAGACGATCTCGGGTAACCTTCGCCTTTTTGAGATCAGTAGTGCTGAATTCTGAGACCGAGGGTTTCATAATCATAAAGAGAAACATAAACATCGTTAATCTTAGATGTATTATGAGGAAGTGTAAAAATTTAAAAAATATTTTGTTCATCAAAAAACTCTATTGGACCCTAGTGTGACTAAATTTGGACTGTGGATCTGTCATATGATTTGCCCAACCTATGACTCTTTATTTTATACATAACACTTAATTAATTCAACTTAATTATGAAAATTTTACAAGTTCATAACTAAGAAAGGAAAGGATATATAACCCCTATAATAGAAGAGATTTAATTGCCATGCTTTTCTGCTACAAATTAATAACCAAAACTTAATTGATTCTACACAATTATACTCTCAATATAACCTTTTATGCGTCATTAGCTTTATCCGTTTTAAATCTGATTTTACTTTACTATTAATACTAATTAGCTTAGCTACACCTCACGTTATTATCAATTCTTATGTTAATAAAATCAGTTTTACCATTTGTTATCACCAAGCTTCTTCAGACGTTCCTCCCGTGCCTTTCTCCTATGCGTAGGCGCATTTTCGTTCCGTTGCCTACGCGTTTTCCCAATTTAAACGCCTTTTCAAAAAACCTCTGTAAAATTTTCGTCGTTCGCCGTTTGTCCTAGCGCCTAATAGTCCCGTCACGCCCGGCGAAATCCAGACTTTTCGCGGGATCCCTAGACCTTTTTTTCTCATTTTTACGGCTTCGAGAACGACTTCACGCGAAACTTCCGTCCTTTCTCTAATCCTTTGAGATTTTTTTTTTCGAGACCATACGTCGACTCCTTCTACGTCTATTTCGTCTTCGAAAATCTCGAGTCGCATCCGTCTCAACTTCTTTCTTATTTTACCTGCCGATGTGAGATTGCACTAACGAGACAAGCACCTCCTACGAAAACTGTGAAATTCATTAAACTTCAGATAGGTTATCTATGAGAAATATTGCTAACGGAATCGATAGTACCGACTGCCAAACACTTCTGATTACCAAAATACTGAAGCGAAATGCTTTTCCAATTCTAATTAATTTTTCAGGTTGACAAGTACAGTTTACATATTTAACTGTCTCAGGGTCAGCTTTTGAGAAGTGGCGCGGTAGCGCAATGGGATAGTCATAACATTTCAAACATCTTAGTGTTGATTTCGCGTGTTTGAATCACGGTGGAGGCAAATTTTTAATTCCAATTATTTATTAGTATTAGTGTTTAGTTATTTTGTTTTTATTCTTTCTGCAGTTAACGTTTGGAATTAATTCGTTCGTTTTGGCAGTCTGTAAAATTCATCATTTTAGCTTACAAAAGTAAATATCTCCTACAATATTAATTTGTTGCAACAATTATTACAGCAATGTGTTTTTGGTCCCATTAATAAAATTGATAAAAATGTTTACTAAAAAATAATTTCTACTTTCAGCACTTAAAAAAATATGATGTTTTACCATCAAGAACCCTTACAGTTTTACCCTTACAATTCATCAAAATATTAAGAAAAATCGTTTAGTATAATTACATCATCATTCCAGATACAAAATTTATTTAATATGTATTTTCTTAGAAATAATATTATACTAGATGCTTTTGTCACCCGAAGGATGAAGGAGTGACCCCAGGTCGCAGGCCTGGATCCCCGGTAGGGCTACAACTGGGAACGAAAATCGCTGTCGCGATTTTCTCCCATTTTTAGTTACTATCTTAAACACGCAAATATGATACATCAGAGACCTGTACTCTCTTACGCTCTAGGGGATATTGAGTTCGTTGTGAGAAACGACAACTGGGACTAAATCTTAGTGCCAGTAATCACTACTTTGGGTGATTACCGGTCTTCCTAGTGGCACTACCATGAGTGCCGCAGTTGCAGAAGAAGGTGGCTCGATTGTGTCAAAACAAATATTAATTGTTTTCGTTGGTGGTGTGAGCTGTGTGATTCAGAGCACATGAACTTCAGATCTAGTAACCACTAACTCCATGGTTGGTGATGTAATTTCTGATCCTGACCTTTACTCAAAGTCACTTCAAGTACTGTTATAAAGAGTCCTCTTTTTAATCCATTTTGTTATTTATTATAAAACGCAAATAAACATTCGTTTGAACAATCTGTTTAAATTAAGTTTTCATTCTGCCTGCTCCGAATTAATGTTTAGGGATGACTACGTTATACGACTGGCTAAATTAAATAAATACTTGGAATCAATATCGTATAATGAACGGCAAACTCAATGCGAGACGCTGTAACAAATTTACGAAACAGAGGGAATGATGAAACGATGGATGCCCTTTCTATATAAGTATATCAAAAAAACTTTTTCAATTTTCTATCTACTTTAATTAATTCATATAAGAAAATGTTGTTCTGCCCATAAAAGCGGATAACAGATTTTTCTCTTTGTTGAGTACTGTCAAACTTTGAGAGATCCACACTGAAGGTCTGGAGGCGAAATATATTCTTAGTTAGCATCAATAAAAATAAAATATAATATTATATGAAGTAAACAAAAGTAAATTAATTCTTCAGTCACTAAGTTACTCTACGGGACAATAAGAAAGTTAAGGTCCTTTATAAAGGCTTCTCGCACAGTGCGGAAGCCTTTGTAATATAAATTATATTTTATCTCGTTCTTTAAAACGAGATTAAAAATGATTCCATCTGGTATCCAAACTGAATAAAAATATGCAAAACCTTTCAAAATCGTGTACTTTGAAAAGTAAATAAAGATTATTGCTTTCTATTTGATTTAATAATTACAATAAATAGATGAGATAATTGTTTAGTGCTCTGCGTTTAATATACCTACGTGCAATATACAGGGTGTTATAACGTCATATGTCACAAACACGTGGGCGTGTTCTACGGAAAAAAAACAAGAAAAAAAGTTCTTTACACTTTTGTCCCAGATTGATTCGTTTTCAAGTTATAGGAGTTTAAAATTTTTCGAGAAAGAAATATTTTATTTTATAATTTTTTAATGAATAAAAATAACGCTGTACAATTTGGGGTACTGTATGAACTAGCGATACGAAATTTATTACCGAAATATGACATTTCAACTATAACCTGGCAAAAAATATGTGACGCCATTGATTATAGTTTAAAAAACACGATTTTTAAATTTTACATTTAATTTGTAACAAATATAGTATTCTTCATCTTTTTCGTGTCTCTAATATTTTAGGCACTAATTAAATATTCAATAAAATATGAGTAATCAAGTTCGAGGGGGTCACTTTGAACAATTAATTATTCTGAATTTTAGTTGACATGATAATCTAAGTACGTAGTGATTAATAGTGGACACAGTTGAATTGCACAATTTGTGTCGATATCAACATTTCAATATTGTCTATTGTGTTATTTGTGCTCGAAAAATTTTAAACCCCTATAACTCGAAAACGAATCAAGCTAGGACAAAAGTGTAAGAACTTTTTTCTTCTTTATGTTGTAGAACGCACCCACGTGTTTGTGACGATACGATGTTGTAACACCCTGTATAATCTGAATAAAAGTAGTCGTACCAGCAAAAAACGAAGAGCAACCACAAAAGAAAAGGGTAGATAAAATGTATCTACCCTTGTTCTGTTCTTCAAATATTGTCGGATATTATGAAACAGGTGCGTGCCGGAGTACTAACTAGAATAATTATTATGCAAAATAGTTTGAATCAATACTGAACTGTTCTGGACGATTTGATCCATCTCAAACTCCTGTGTTTGTAAGGATCTACAGCAAAAACGGAATAAAAGGTTCAAGAGAAATATGATAATTAAACATCAGAATAAAATGAATATTCATATATTTAATGGGAATTATTTGATTAGTTTACAAGAACTGTGAGCGCTACAAAATTATATCAAATGTAGCAGATAATGCTGATTTTAAATAGACAGTACTGTTTAAAAAAGCTCTTCTCTCTTTCCTTACCCTTAAGTGCAATAAAATTACACCTAAGGCACAGAATTACACACGTATAATTCTGTGCCTAAGGTATCATTTTAAATACAGGGTGATTCACGGTGGATGGAGTATTAGAAGTATATGAAGAGCGGGTCAACCAATCGTTTCGAAAATTTGGTTACGAAGGTAATCAGACATGCTCTATGGGCCTAAAATATTTTTGAAGTAATATACTGGACTGGAAATAACGTTTTTTAAGTGACATATAGAAGTGATCAAGTCAATTTTCTTAAATAGAATGGCTCTGTATATTATTGCCGATTCAGAAAGCTGACATATTCCGGCTATTCATCTATGTATATTGTACCTATACCTAACTATCAGCGTCTTAGATTTATACACCCATATTAATAATAATCACAATAACATCAAGTTTACTAATGACCACTAACCGCATTCTTAAATCAATCTAAGTAATTCATATTAATAATTAAATATTTATAGACAAATAACTAACAGCATGCTAAATATGAAGTTAATGTGACAACATCTCATTCTATACATGGAGCTAATTTCACTGTAATAAATCTAACCTGCATTTACAAACATTTACGCAAAGTGACAAGACTGACAAGTGTCTTGTGTCAACACTGTTTTGTGTTAATAAGCAATCAAGGGCGGATTTAGCTTTTCAATATGGGGGAGTATCTCAAAGTATATTTTTTTAACTAATTACGTTTTTGCTTTTTGCTAATGTAAAATTTGAATTCATGGTAAATCCGCCCTTGATAAGCATTAACTTTGCCTTTTATAATAGGGAGATTTTAAACACCTTAAATTTTTACCTTATCGTTATCGCAATCGTTATACTGAGCACGCGCAGTGCCAAAAATGATACTTTTTTTGGAACTGCACATGCTCAGAATAACGATAACGACGTGCTAAAATTTAAGGGGTTCAAAAACTCAAAAACTTTCCGCAAAAAATGCGGAAAATTTCGCATTAAATTATTTAAGATTTCAGAAAAACGTTCTCGATCTGTAAATTGGGAGGGAAAAGAAAAACTGCTGCCATTTCTGTCAAACTTTTAGGTTAACTTTAACTTATTGTAAAATATACTCAAACTAATAACTAGTGATTTAACATCATTATAGGGTTAAAATGCATTTAAATGGTATTATTAATACAGTTTTCACTAATTACATTCTAGTCACGTCTTAGAACATTCTAAGTTTTATTATTAATAAGGCTGATAATCTCTTATTTATAAATTTGCCCCAGAAATACATATAGGTATTGTTCTCTTATAGCGGGTAAGCCTTGAAAATTTTGGTCGTCACAGAAATGTCATTTATTCACTTACACTTTTTGCTCACTTTTGATAGTATTTTTGAGCATTTATTTTAAATTTTGAAGCCGATGGTGACAATAATTATAGTGACCATTAATATTGACGAATAAACACACGACTGCAAAAATGTATAAAGTGATACAGAGTGTCTCATTTTCGTTGTCATCGCTAGGTAATTCTCATCTGTAACACGGAAGTTGTAGGTGCTATTAAAAAGATGAGTACGCCACTGGATTCTACCTCAAAGAATATGTAGAGTTCGCTCATAAAACTGTTGTATCTTTTCTAGTTAAAGAAGTTATGAAAATGTCTCCGGAACAGCCAAAAACGTCATTTTTCTATATCGAGAAATAAATCTTCTTACAGATGTAAAATATTTTTAAAAAATTTAAACTAATGTTCTTAAAAATATGATTTTGTATTGTATTATCATTTAATTATATTTAAATATAAATATTTAAAATATTCTGCTCCCGTTTTACATCAAAATTTGTTTTCTATTTCCTAAATGATTTAAATGGATTCCATAATTTGTAGTTCTGTTACAGATATCTTCACTAAGTAAAATACATTTTCTTTGCAACATTGTATCGCTTGTAGCGTGATATCAATAAAAAGTTATCGTAAATAGACTATAGAAGACAATTATTATTGTAGTTACACGAAAACAGACGTTTAATTTCATAAGATTCCTGGAAACCAAAGAGGAATACGAATTTAATGATATAAAAAATTTTATTATGTCAACTTGACCATGCATGAAGAAACTGGTTTTTATAAAAAATTTTGCTGCAATAAATGTTAGGTCTGTTCGTATAAAAATGTATGTTCCATTAAAGAGTGGAATAAAGTGTGTTTTAGTCCCTTGCATGAGAGGAGCTTACTTCCTTGGTGCATAAATATCTATTCTTCTTTCTTATTTTATTTTGCCTCTTAAGGAAGAAGCGAAATGGAATGAATTTATAGTTTGTGCAATAGTTTTATAAAACAAACTTTGTTTGCATTTGTTAACCACATTAACTTTAATGCTTTTCTACTTAATACATTATTAAAGCTGAAATAATAGTTCATTTTATATGTACAAAGTAAATAGAATAAAGTATCGCTTGTCACTAGAAAAATGAATTAATTACAAAGTTAAATGAGTAATTTTGTACATTAATATTTCATTTGCCAAATTATTTAATGTATACTCGTTAGTAAAATATCGAGTAAAATTAGCAATATGTATAAACGGCAGTTAATTTGTATTACAGCAATTTACATACAGTTAATTTATATGTACAGTTTCATACATATGAATACAGTTTCGAAATAAATGGGATTCTCAGAGAATATAAAATATATGTAGAGGCGCTACATTAGAACAAGTAAAGTATGTTATATATACGTTATTGTTCATTTTATCCCCAACACTGTTATTACTTGGAACGTTTATTTAGGATTTTGTTGAACGTGTTCAACAATAAAAACTGTTTACCCTTAAAGGGCTTCCTCCTATCTATTTAAAATCGTAGTTATTATTCCGTTACTATGTATAGTACTTTAATATTATGTCGATACAAACTGAGCTTATCTGAGCTTAAAAGAAATTTATATAAGAGGAATTTATGCGAAGGGCAAAGCTATTGGTCGAATAAGTGAAATCGTTGAATGTATAGGGTCATCGATAGTAAATGTCTTATTGCCTTGACCTTTTTATATTTGATATTAGAAAATGATTAATATAAAACTTATAGAAAATCACTTATCTTTATATAGTAGCTAAGCTTTTTATGATGATACTGAACTTTATACAGGGAGCTCTGAATAACTGCGATAAACTAAAATTGTTTTTAAAAATTGATTATCCTTGTAATTTTGTTTAACTTTTTGATCTCTCGCGAATATATGGTTGGGGTTTGTTGGCTTTGTCATTAACAATAATGCATATAATATGTCCAAAAGAGTCTATAAGAACAATGATTTGAAACGAATGAGAGCAAGCAAAATATTCGTATAATACGTTACTTTGAGCTTATCCCTTTTATTATTAGACACATTCCCAGAATAAATGAACTCACGAGATAAAGATATTTTCAGTACACCCTGTATAAAGTTATAAGACCGTAAAAAACTTTTAAAGTTTTCACCCAAGAAAGAAAAACATGAGACGCATAACAAAAAGGATAACCCGAACAATGAAAAATTTTTAATATTAAAGATATTATTGATAAAGCAATAATCTTCTTCTAAATCAAACTTAAAATTAGCCCTCAACCCTGACTTAAATATCGTCAATCTTGTAATAAAAACACTAGCAGTAGCTCATTTAAAAATATAACCCTAAAACGAATTATTATTACTTAAGTCCAAGAATGAACTAAGGAAGAAACAGGCACACATAAACAGGAATCTTTATTTTATTCTTCAGTTTTTTATATAATTGACGTTTTACTGATGATTTTATTATTACTGCTACGCTTCATAAAATACAAGTTGGCATTGTTTTTTTAAATTTCTTTCAAATGCTGTTGGATCTGTTAAGTAGTAGTAGCTATTATGTTAAACACTGGAACTGCAGACTCCAACAGAAAATTAAACCTGCCAAAAGTTTGTACTTTAAAATTTCCGTTGCTTGTCTTTTACCTATTATTTAGGTACTATTTGTCTGCTAGCTTATCAAAGCTGGAATTTGATCATACATTCTAGCCGCGATTATAAAATGCCTGTCGATTTTTCATTTTATTGTTTTTTATAACTGTAAAACTGTAAAGGAATAATAAAAAACTGGTCAACATTTTAAAATTATAAATTTTATTTGAATTTTTCTCTTGAACTATTTTAACTTCTCTGTTACTTGACCGATTGTGATGAACCTGGTATTAATTAAATACGTTATATTGCTCAGCAATAAATTTAGTCACTTTTTTGATATTAAAATAGCAAATTATAGCTGACTATGAAATTGGGAACTTCAAGATTCTTGTTTTATTATATTATTTATAAAATGAACATATGATTCAATTTTTTTATCCATGAGTTATATGGTCTGTACATAATGTAACATTGATCTGATATATTATTACATTACATAGTTGAATTAAGATTTATATAGTTCGAAGTATTAAAAAAATAAATTTTAGTAACATATGTTTAATAATCAAAATCAATTTATATTTATGTATTTACTTGTTTGTTGTTTTATTATTTTTTGTATGTGAAATGTTTTTACACTAAAAAATTAAACTAAGATACCTTAATGAAATTATTAAAATATTATGAAGTTTCTCCACTTCTTGTAACTTGTAGTGTTAGTTTTATTAATGTGAACCCCATCTTAATATATTAATTATTTACAGATAGAAAAAACTTGTAAACTGGTCTTATACAATTTTTTATATAGATGCAAGTCATTCTAACACTTTTGCGGTGGCAAATTATGTATACTTACAGGGTACACAAAAAAATAATTTTTTTTATATGGAACACCCTGTATATTTTAATATTTTTGGATTCGGTACGTCATTCTGATAACAAATATATATATATAATTTGTATAATTGGTTTCATATTCTTTGTTTCATTCTCCAAAAACTGTGGAAACTTTAAGGTAACAGAAATATATTATTATAGATTACAAAATATATTCGTATTAAAATATATCACATAACATTTTCAACATATCCACCATTAACCTCAATGCATTTTAAACAACGTTTCATAAAGTTCGCGCGAATATTTTGAAAAAGTGTTATATTCAAATTTAGGATATTTATGTTTTCCTCAATTTTATTTTGTTGTATATATATATATTTTGTATATATATTTGTTATCAGCATGACGTACCGAATCCAAAAATATTAAAATATACAGGGTGTTCCATATAGAAAATACATACTTTTTTGTGTACCCTGTATACATAATTTGCCACCGCAAAAGTGTTAGAATAACTGGAATCTACATAAAAAATTGTATAAGACCACTTTACAAGTTTTTTCTGTCTGTCAATAATTAAAATATTAAGATAGGATTCACATTAATAAAACTAACCCTGTACAACCTAGGAGTGCAAAGGATACCTACATAAATGCATACACTAGCAAAAGTTAATAGAAAAATATTACTAAAAAAAATTTACATTAACTTTTGCTTCATTAGTCAATGACTACAATTCTCTAAAGTTTTAATACTGTAATAACACGTTGCATTTCCTCGAGATTAAGTTGAATGAACACTACTGATGATCCGAGACTATTTTAGTAGTCACGTTATTCATCCTTATTTCTTAGTACATACAGTTTTACCAGTTCTACACGAAACAAAAATACAAACAGTGCACCTCATAAAGGATTCAGAAAGTCATTTGCTAGAAATATAAAAAATATATACAATTTTGATGTACCCAACATAACTTAGACTAGTGTGATTAACTATGATTACATAATTACAAGGAAACAGATGTTTAAATCTCGTTGAATTGAGCGTCATATTACTAAATAAAGTGGATACTCGAAGCGGATGATTCTTTATGAAACATCGTGAAAATAATTGTTTTGAAAAAAACATTGATCTCATTTAGATGTTCCAAGAAATATATAGAAAACACTCAATATACTAGTATTTCGGCTTATTAGACCTTTTTCAATAGAGTATAATAGAGTATCTATTAAAAAAGACCTAATAAGCCGAAATACTAGTATATAGAGTGTTTTCTATATATTTCTTGGAACATCTAAATGAGATCAATGTTTTTTTCAAAACAATTATGTCATATTACTAATTTTATAACTGATGACGTGCATCGTTTGGATTCTTGTTTCGAGTATAGGCGGATTACCATTTTGTTACACATGTGAGATGCCAACATAGAAATTTTCACAATAAAAGTTCATTGTATTGGTAAGTTTGATTCTCTAATTTCACTTCCTACCCGACACAGACGAATACATATTGAAGAGAAACTTCTAAAGATAGACTATTATAGAAAAAAAATCCATAATGTTGAAGTAAATAAACATTGAAGAGTTTAAGTTTGAGACCATTATTAATCTCGAGACTTAATTAACTAGAATAATGCCGGTTAATTTAAAAAAATACAGTACAAAAAATCCAAATCATTAAATTAATAAATCGTTTTCTCTGTGTAGTAATTAGTGTATTAACTTACCTGAAAACTGTGATTGACGTTTTTGGTTGAACACTCGGCTAGGCACAGGTCGGTGAGTTCGATTTCATCGAAAATCACAGCCTGAAATGAAACAACTTTAGTATTTGACATGTGCGTAATTAGTAGGTAACTACATTAACAGGCATTTTAGGTAGCATATAATAAAAATAGATTGGCATCACTTAACAACAACAAATAGGTAATTAATTTAGTTAATTAAAAGGCTCAATCGTAATTTTAATTTGAAATAATGCAGCACACTTTATAAGTCACTAATAAAATACTAAATTTCAATCGTATTAGTATTAATTTATAAAGCTTTATATCACTAATGCAAAATATTGACGTAATATCAAAAATTGTATCTACAGTGCGAGTTAATAAAAATTAATTATGCGATAGTTTGTGAGAAAAAGTCATTAAAGTTGATATTTTTTATACAATGCTTAATTACTTTTAAATATACAGGCTGATTCACTAAAGGAGGCTCACCATTGGGATATCAGTAATGGTAAGAGATACAGGGTGGCTCAAATTACAAAAAAGTTGCGCAATTTTATAACGAATATTTTGGTAAAAGCAAACCTGAAATATCTTTTTTAATTTATGAAATATTCTGAAAAAACTGAAAATTTAGATTTTTTAATTTTTGCCGTAATTCATTTGTTTTTCAAGATAAGTTCATGAAATTCGGTTCCCAGGCATAAAATGCTCTATTGATTGCATTGGCGAAGTTAGATCACCTCTATCTCTTATTGTTTTTGAGAGACGATAGTCAACTTTTTTTTTCTTATGGGTGCCATATTGAATTTTTATATTTCCAGATAGCTCTTCTCATTCTCTTTACGACGATGTATCATAGCATGGGTAAATTTAAATTATTATTTTTTTTTATTAGGCTGTTATGACATCGGTCTTTTGAGAAAAGACCTTTTTCGTATTCCCGATCAGTGTTCGGCATTTTCTGTTAAACTCAAAGTAAAATAAATAAGTTGATGTGATTATAACTTTGCAAATGAAAAAATCTGTAGTAAAATGTTATAAAATTTATTTAGAATTGGCTCCCTTACAGGGTTATTTAAAAAATATAATACATAATATTGTTTTTATTTAGCCGCGGCGATAGCTCATTCTGTTAGATGCTGGGTGATAGCTTGTGACTAATAGAATGGTTATACCATTCTATTATGGATGGAATATTGCTGCGCGAGTTCGAATCTCGCCTTGGGAGAAATGGGACCTCTCCCAGGGAATGGTTGTGTGTCTGTGTTTTTTTTTTATTAATTTTATTAAACCTAATAACGTTCTATGTGGTTGTTCTCTTTCGGGATACATATTTAAATACATCTGCTCAGCTGCTATAGAATTTCTTCTGCACTGAATATAAATAGAATACATATTTTTCGTCGTAATGGTAACAGTAGCAATACAAATATGAACGAATTAGTGCAACGATGCTAGAATAAACACTTTTGATAATCAATGGACTGACAAGTTTTAGTTTAATTTCATAGCAGTCTACTCAAAAATATTTTTTTATGACTATTACCCTAATAATTTAAATTTACCCATACTATGATACATCATCGTAAAGAGAATGAGAAGAGCTATCTGAAAATATAAAAATCCAATATGGCGCCCATAAGAAAAAAAAAAGTTGACTATCGTCTCTCAAAAACAATAAGAGATAGAGGTGATCTGACTTCGCCAATGCAATCAATAGAGCATTTTATGCCTGGGAACCGAATGTCATGAACTTATCTTTAAAAACAAATGAATTACGGCAAAAATTAAAAAATCTAAATTTTCAGTTTTTTCAGAATATTTCAGAAATTAAAAAATATGTTTCAGGTTTGCTTTTACCAAAATATTCGTCATAAAATTGCGCAATTTTTTTGTAATTTGAGCCACCCTGTATCTCTTACCATTACTGATATCCCAATGGTGAGCCTCCTTAAGTGAATCAGCCTGTATATTTAGCCCGGAGAGCATTCCTCTTATTTTTTTATACAACGTAATATTTTTTTATATAACGGTTTGATTATACAACGAAAAGTTTCATCCTCGATTATCTGTCAACGGATTGGTTTCCATGGAAAATGCTGGACAGGTCGATTTTTATTTGTAGGGGGACACATTTTTATATTAATGTCATTTATACATGGTGTCGCAAAAAGGTGAGGTTTACCACAACTTATATTTTTTAAATAGAACACCCTGTGTATTTTGACACATTTGGATAGAACGTCCCCTCATGGATATTGATATAGGGTTTCATGGATAAAGTTGTATGTGAATAGATAACAATAAAAAAATAAAGTATTTTGTCCACAGCTATTGAATAATGTATCCATTATGCAGGTGTTCCCTCGAGAATAATACTATTCATTATTCACTGTAGTGAATAATGCGTAAATTCACATAATATTTGACATGACAATTTGTCAAAGGATAATTTTGTTATTGATACGTCTAAATTTGTATAAAAAATGTGTATTTAAATTTATATTATTTATAGCCGTGGACAAAGTATGGTATTCTACACATCTCCCTCGTGAATAATAGATTGACTCATTATATTATGCTCGTTGAATAATATACTATAACGCGATTAAAATGCTACTTGCATGATCTGTTGAGTTGAGTTTTATAAAATACAATTGCAAATAGCATTTCCTATAGAAAAAAAATATTGACGTTACATTATATTTTTATTGCTATTTAGTTTTACGAATGACTCGTTTAAATTTCGTGGAAATAAACGTCCGTTTTAGTCCCTGTTTTGTGGTTGCAATATATTATCTCCGTTCAGATAAAATGGTTATTACCACTGGATAAAGTGTGTGTTTTAGTACCGGCAAAAAACACACGTTAACTATATTGGTTATATATATATATACAGGGTGTCCACCTAGTGCGCGTAAGTCCAATATCTGGGTTAATAAAAGAGATAACTTAATTTTTTTTTCTACAGGGTTGTCTAATATCCCGAGCTGCACAAAATGAAAATATATTTACATATTCAGGGTGTTCAGTTTTTCCTGGACAGGTACCAACTTCATTTTTTTAAATGGAAACCTATATTTTTTATGGCATTATCGAATTCTACGTAAAAAAATAGTGAGACTTTGTGCGTAACACTGCTATTGAAATATTGATAGTTTTCGAGATATTTGACTTTTAATTTTTTTTTCTTATGTTTTGTCACTTCTAATAGTTGACATAATTATGGTTGTATGACAGCTAGAAATTATTTTTTTTTTCAGAAACTGTAGAGTGAAGATGGCTCTGTCGAAAAACGTATCAAAAGTTGACCTTGCGATATACAGGGGGCAACAGATATCGTGCCAAACCTGATGGTTTAAAATTTAAAAAATCTCGACTTTTTCAAATGGAACACCCTGTGTTTTATGATTTCATTAGATGCCTTTCTGTAGACTCTACAATTTTATAATAGCTTTCCCTATACCTAAGTTGCGTAGTTTTTGCAAAAAACCCACTTTTATGAAAAATACCCGATTTGCGCACGTTCCTTTCTCGGGAAAAACGCAGTGAGCGTCTGTCACGCAATAAAATTTGTGACAATCAGTTTACATGTCATTTCTTCTTTTACTGAATATTCACGTACGAGTTTAGAGTAAGTACTAAGCGTGCATACAATGAACTATTCAAAAGAAGAATTAGTGAAAATGGTTTATGCCTTAGGAGAAGCTCATGGAAATTGTTTGCTAGCAGCACGTATTTACAAAGCAAATAATCCAGATTTACAGAGATTTCCACGTGCTGACTGTTTTGAAAATGTGAAAGAAAGATTTGAAAGAACAGCAAATGCGAATTATGAGAAAACTACCAGGAGACATGACGGTAACAATGACGATATTCAGTTTAATGTTGTGGCGTCTGCTGTTGAAAATCCAAATATTAGTGTCAGGAAAATCAGTAATAATCTTGGAGTTTCCAAAAGCTTGACAAACAAGATACTGAAGAAGAATAATTTTCATCCGTATTATATTGAAAACCATCAAGCACTGTTACCTCAAGATCACCTAAACCGCCTGCAATTTTGCCACTGGGCATTGGATAAAATTCAGGAAAGTCCAAACTTTTTTATGAATGTCTTGTTTACTGACGAATCAACATTTTCAAACACATGCTTACCCAATCGTCGCAACTTTCATCACTACGCTGACAATAATCCAAGATTATTGAGGGTACTAGATAATCAGCATCGTTTCAAAGTGAACGTGTGGGCTGGAATTTGTGGAGAACATATTGTTGGACCGTACTTTTTTGAAGGCAATTTAAATGCCAATGTGTATTTGCATTTTTTGCAAAACGAACTTCCCCTTCTACAGCTACAGAATATGCCCGCTGATTATTTGGTTCAACAATGGTTTCAGCATGATGGTGCCCCTCCACATTCCACTTTGGCGGTACTGTGATTATTTTATTGTTGTAGTACTTTTCCTATTATCTATTCATATTTCAGATTAGAGAACACCTAAACCACGTATATCCAAATAAGTGGTTAGGTCGTGGTGGTCCAGTTCCTTGGCCTGTACGTTCGCCTGATTTAAATATTCTGGACGTTTTCTTGTGGGGTTATATCAAGGAGCGAGTATACGAAGTACCACCAACGGATATGCAAGAATTGAAAGAAAAGATCCAAAATGAGTTTCTAACCATAACGCCCGAAATGTTAAGAAATGTTCACATTCATTTTCGTCGTAGATTAATGCTTTGTGTTGAAAACAACGGTGGACATTTTGAGCATTTACTTTAGGTTAGCTTGCTTGTATGAGTATTGCGTATTCTTTTTTCAATACTCTATGTATATTCATCCATTTCACTAATAATTTTTCTAACTACGGTAACACCGTTTGGTTTTCAATATGATACGTATGAAACTTCTTCTTCAATATCTTATTTGTCGAGCTTTTGAAAACTCCAAGATTTCTACTGATTTTCTGATACTAATATTTTTGTATTTTCAACAGCAGAAACCACAACATTAAACTAAATATTATCGTTGTTACTCCCATGTCTCCTGGTAGTTTTCTCATAATTCCCATTTGCTGTTCTTTCAAATCTTTCTTTCACATTTTCAAAACAGTCAGCACGTGGGAATCTCTATAAATACGTGCTGCTAGCAAATAATTCCCATGAACTTCTTCTAAAGCATACGCCAGTTTTGCTAATTCTTAATTACATGTAGAGCTTTTATGATTTTTTACTTTTATTTACAAATAAATGGTAACTTTCCATAAAGACTTGTTTATTAAACTGAAATTATCTAAATTTTTCAGTTATTTTTATTTTAAGAAGTGTAAACTAATACATTTTATAAAAATAAATAGCCTTACAATATTTTTTCCGTCAAAGGAGTGCGCAAATCGGGTATTTTTCATAAAAGTGGGTTTTTTGCAAAAACTACGCAACTTAGGTATAGGGAAAGCTATTATAAAATTGTAGAGTCTACAGAAAGGCATCTAATGAAATCATAAAACACAGGGTGTTCCATTTGAAAAAGTCGAGATTTTTTAAATTTTAAACCATCAGGTTTGGCACGATTTCTGTTGCCCCCTGTATATCGCAGGTCAACTTTTGATACGTTTTTCGAAAGAGCCATCTTCACTCTACAGTTTCTGAAAAAAAATAATTTCTAGCTGTCATACAACCATAATTATGTCAACTATTAGAAGTGACGAAACATAAGAAAAAAAAATTAAAAGTCAAATAACTCGAAAACTATCAAGATTTCAATAGCAGTGTTAAGCACAAAGTCCCACTAATTTTTTACGTAGAATTCGATAATGCCATAAAAAATATAGGTTTCCATTTAAAAAAATGAAGTTGGTACCTGTCCAGGAAAAACTGAACACCCTGAATATGTAAATATATTTTCATTTTGTGCAGCTCGGGATATTAGACAACCCTGTAGATAAAAAAATTAAGTTATCTCTTTTATTAACCCAGATATTGGACTTACGCGCACTAGGTGGACACCCTGTATATATATATATATATATATATATATATATATATATATATATATATATATATATATATTATAACTTTATCGAATCTAGATATTATATATGTCGAAAACAACAAACTATTATATGAAGGTATGTCATTGTAACTCAAGTTGTGGGTTGCTACATTGTAACTCATGTTGGGAAAATAACTACTTTGGGTGCATATTACACCCAAAGAAGTTATTTTCGACATATCTCGAAAAATAATAAACTTATTCCTTTGCGTACCTAGGTTATGGGTAACGAGGAAAATTAAAAACTTTATTGAACCATAATATTTGATAATTTCATTATCTCTTAGTTAACTTTTTGGCTTAATTCCTATATAAAGAAAGATATAAAAAGCTCTTCATGTGTTTCGCGCTTCTAGGCTCAACAAATAATGTTCGCCTTCTACTCCTAGTAGAAGCCGAAAAATGGGTTTAGTTGTAAAAAAATATATGCTCTAAAAGAGCGGTTTCCGGGGAGGACGAACGGGAAGGGAGGGGTTTTGGTCGGTACGAGTCCGACACTACTCAACGCGATAGAACTTTAGTGCTGGGCGTCCATGATGGATTTACTCTTTCACAAAAAAAAAAGTTGTAAAAAAATGAGTTATAGAAGTAAATCCTAATATAGTCAGTTTGATATACAGTAACATTGACGTTACCTATATTTATACTGCTCTTTAAGTTCCATTGCGCCTTTAAATCCTACAAGAATACGCGCTAGTTTTTTCTCTCTGTTTTGAGGAGGCAGTAAATTATCGTTTTATTTCCGTTCATGTACAAAAATATAATATAGGTATTTTTGTAGAAATTTTGTAGAAATAATATAGGTATTATAGAATCCGTGCTCCCTAATGTATCTGAAATACATCAGGGAGATTTCAGAATTTTGTTCGGGTTAGGATAATTGTGATTTCGAGCAAAAAGATTATTCTGCTATCCGTGACCTTTCTGAAAGATCATTCGTAGAAAATTGCTTTATTTCAAAATTGCATAATTGGACAAATTAGTGAGAATACCTACATTATCCATCCAACTGTCCTAATTAGCACAATTCAGCAAAATTTACCCTTTCATGCTAGCTTTCCCCTGAAATGAATCACGAAATCCGATTCCCATAACTTCGTAATCAAAATTAAATCCCAGATCTGCGTGATCGGTGGCTATTGGTTTTCTCTCCATAGACAATAAGTAAAGAGAAACCGGCGCTATTTTAACTAGTGACCCTTGACATTTATATGTTTTGTCTCTATGAATAACAGTTAAAGTGCGCTTTATGTTAATGCTAACTGTTAATGAAAAAAGATGGTTAATGTTCTATTACCTGAATGAAGTCTTTAATTTATTTAATTCGTATACAGTAGAATAGTAGTCGCCTGCCGGCAATGTCTTCAACTACAGGGCGTGGACCTGCTTAAAATGGATGGACCACTACCTTGTCTAGTGGTGACAGATCATCGGCAATTTCAGGTTTTTATTTTTTTGCATTTTTTACTATTTCCTATGTGTATGTGGGTACAGGATTGATTTGTGGGTACAAAACGAACAAGTGTATAGTTTTTAGCAACTTATGCCTTATTAATTTGATTGTCCATAAGAATTAAGTAAATAAGTAAGGAAGTAAGACTTATTTTTAATTCAATTTTTAATTTCCTGAAGATGTGAACAAACGAAAACTTTACACTCTAAATATATAAATAAGAGACGAGTTCATGTTTATGAAGAATAAGGAAAAATTTAAGGTTTTAAGTGTTTTCAAGAACTGCTCGGTTTGTTTTTTATTCAAGCGTTTCGTATAACTAAAATCCTAAAAGATGATTTTATAAATCGTAGCCAGTTTTGAACATCTGAACTAAATAAGAGGCAGCGAAAAGAAACTAACATGATGATAAACATTTGCGTTGAGTTTTTATTTATCCGTAACTAACGTTATTAATAATAATAATAATAATAATAATAATAATAATAATAATAATAATAATAATAATAATAATAATAATAATAATAATAATAATATCTCTATCCCTTATTTTAAGCTTAATGATGAGCCTGGAAGTCAGAGACTTGTACGGGAGAGGGAGCGGCATATTATTATTACACTTTAGAAACATTACTTTTCTATCACATTTTTTCCCACGTTCATAATATTTAATGGATAAATTTGTGCCATGCGCCAGGTCGCACGTGCACGTACGCGTCTGTGAAATAAATATTTCTGAATATTATATTTTCTGAAAGGAACTCGTATATAAATTGGATTGTGTTTACCTATGTATACGAAATTAATTTATGTTGAGCGTTTCAGTCGAGAACTGCTCGCCTGATCAATGTTAGGTTAAATTTCAGCTCTTAAATTTCTGATCATTATTTCACTTCTTTCACTTATTTCCTTATTTGTTTATTTCGCGTTTACGTCTGGAAATCTATATCAAGTTGGCAATGCTACAAACAAGAAACAAGTTAAAGTGGTGTACTAAGTTTAACTTTTAAATAAACTAAAACTTTTATTTAAGAACGTTCTTTCTTATTTGGAATTCGTAACACTGTGAAAAATTCATTTCTATCCTGACGATCAATACTGCACGAACTGAGGAAGTTGTCGATACTCATTTACATGTTTTTTCGATCAATAGTCGAGGTTTATATAAAAATTGTGCTTCGGTTACACACTATAACAATCAGGTATACTGGATTAACTAGATAGGTTTCCGTTTGTCGATAATAATTGATTACAATATTACCATACATACAAGGAAAGGATTTTTTAAGGATCAGTTTGTCTAGAGGCAATATACCTGTCGGGTAGTGATATGATAAAAACCTCCTGCGCTAAATATTTGGTATGCGACAGTAGGTAGACATTTGCAGCTTCGTCTTTGGTGATTTGCTAGTGGAAAGTTAAAAGATACAGTTTAATATTATTTCTGGGTAACGGGAGTGCTTGCTTTCAGCAAATTCACATGTGTGTAACTAGACAATTTTGGGCCCCAAATGGAGTTTGTTTAAATAGACAATTTCAAGAAAGAGATAAGAACATATAGCCAAGTCGGCAAGATTCGTACATACAGTCTGTCCATAAAGTAACCCCTCCCGCTAACTTTTGAACGAATCGAGTTAGAGAGTTCTAACAAAATACAGGGTGAATCATGTAAAATGAAGTTGATTCTGACGATAAATTCGATTCTTCAAAATCAAAGATGGCGCCACAGGCGCTGTCAACTCAATTTTTTTAAATGGCAAAGTGTGCCATGTTGTACCTCATTTAAAAGATAATTCAATTCTCTACTTTCTCGTTTTTGAAAAATGACAATCGAGTTAGCCGTTCTCTAGTTACAAGCGTTTCTGTTTCTAATCTGACCATGAATAAAATGTTAATTAATATTTTAATACAACAAATTTTGAACCAATATTTATTAAAACATAAAATAAAAGAATTAAATAAGTTGTTCAAAATGTTGTCCATTGACTTCTTGGCACATAAAAAGTCTACTTTGAAATTCTTGCCTGATATTTCCTAAAATTTGTGCAGGGATATTTATACACATATGTGTTAGACATTGCTGTAGTTCGCCGATATTTACTGGAGGAGTTCTGTAGACTTTTGACTTCAAATATCCCCATAAGAAAAAAACAAGAGGAGTTAAGTCCGGGGAACGAGCCGGCCATTCTATCGGTCCCCTTCTGCTAATCCATCAGCCCGGGAAATAGTTATTTAAAAAATCGGTAACAGGTCCATAGAAATGAGGCGGCGCCCCATCTTGTTGAAATACAATACTTTGAATGTTATTGCCTGGTATTCTTTCTAAATTTGGAAAAATTTCATCCCGCAGCAATCTTAAGTACCGCTCTCCTCTTAAATTTTCTCTTAAATCTATCAAATCGAATAACTTAACATTTTTTAAGTTTATAAAGGATTTGTAGAATATCTAAAAAGCCTCTTGCAGGGTGAGGTTTAATAAACAGTAATAAATTAGTTAGATATATCGATATATCGTTGCAAAGAAAAAAAACCTGTAGAAACTTTCAAACACTTAAATTGAACGCTAAACAACTTTCTCGAACCTTATTGATGTTTCAGTGACAGTGGCAAGCAAAGGAAAGGAGATTTGATAAAAGCAACATTTTTAAATATCGTTAAGACAAACGCTCGTAACTAGAGAACGGATAACTCGATTGTCATTTTTCAAAAACGAGAATGTAGAGAATTGAATTACCTTTTAAATGAGGTGCAACACGGCACACTTTGCCATTTAAAAAAATTGAGTTGACAGCGCCCGTAGCGCCATCTTTGAATTTGAGGAATAGAATTTATCGTCAGAACCAAATTCATTTTACATGATTCACCCTGTATTTTGTTAAAACTCTCTAACTCGATTCGTAAAAAAGTCAGCAGGGGGGGTTACTTTATGGACAGACTGTATAATAATAAAAGACTTAAAATAAAGAATGCAATATTTTTATCTGTGATTGTATAATAAAAAGATATTTATGAACATGATATCTTTAACGCACCTATGGCGGTGGTGGTTTTATTTATTTTGATTACTTCTGTTTTCCTGTTTTTGTTATTTTATAGATGGTGACATTCCATAAGTATCTATTTAAGATGAACTTATGAATAAGATAATACGATAATAAGATAATAAGATAAGATATAATAAGATAATAATTACTTTTTTCAGTGTACTTTTTCAAGTGTCCTATTAATACAGGGTGTCCCAAGATAATGTGACACATTTTAAAGGCTTATAACTTCAAGGTAAAATGAGATAGCGACGAGCGTTTTCACTGGTCCTCTTATTTTTACAAAATATAAAACAATTAAAACATAACTAAACTAATGTTTTTCAGACCATAACACCGGAAAAGTTAGAAATTTCCTTCAACAATTTGCAGTTTATATTGCAAAAGTGTATTGAAGAAAACGGTGGGCACATTCAGCAGTTTAACCTCAAATACTTATTAAAGATGTACAAGACATATGTGTGTTTATTAAAATTGAATGTTTCTTAATTGGTGTTTTTGTTTCAATAAGTTATACTGTAATGTAATTTGTATAAATTTGTATTAAATTAGTTCTTTTCTTAATAATAGGTTTAGTTGCTGCAATACCAGTTGGAGAGTACCTGTCAGTATCCTTAAGTAATAGTAGTTACTGATTTTTCTCTCTAAAATAAAAAGAGCCCAGTACTTTTATTTTACGTCTAAAAGGATCAATATATTATTAAAGTTTTATCAAAGTTATCTGCATATCTTGTAAGTCAAATAAGTAAATTAAATAAACTAGGAGCTATATGCTTCCAGATTTTAGACTGCAAAATATGAAGACCAAATAAGAAAATGTATTTAAAAAATAAAACCACTGAAAATTAATAAATCTGTCATACGTAGTTAAATTTTTCTGAATTTGGTTCATTATATTCTTTTCACCCTCCAAAACTGGACCGCTTATATTTTGTTATTAATCATTTTATATCTCTGAAACAAAAATCAGAAAATAATAGAGATCAATAAATCATTTTGCCATTTCATTTACATCGCGTGAAAGCTTAATTGACAGAGCTTCCTGCGGTTTTTGGCTCCATTATGAGCTTCATATTTCTATACTGTTCATTATTACAAAAGCATTAGGTCAGCGGACAGTAAACATATTTGATGGAATATTATTTCGACAACAATACTTCTATTGTACTCGTAGAATCCTCATTTTAAGCCTGGGTAGGTTTTTTATTTATTTTAAGCAGGAAATTCTTAAAATAGAATTTCTTCTTATACACCTTCAGACATGTTCGTATATTGTTAATCCAACGTACCTCATAAAAAGGACAAACGAACGTTTAGGAGTTTTGACAGGACCTAATCCCTCGCATTAAAGGTAGCAGGACCGACCCACATCACAGTAGCTGAAATGTCAAGAAAACTTAGCAAGTTTGCTAGAGAAGATCCATTTTATAAGATTTATTACAGCCAGATTTAGCTTAGAGGTACAACCGTTCATTATATCTACAAAGTGACAATAATTAATTGGGAGATGAAGTCGGTTATTAAATATTTTTTTTTTGTGTAACTGTGTATAGGATTCCAACATAAGTGTGCACTGTTAACTTTTTGTAATAATTGAAGCTATAAGCAAAGTTTACAGAATTATATAAGCTGCCCTGTTCTCGATCACGTGCCGCGGTACCTATTCCGCCCTCCTCACCCGTCTCAGGTACCGTTGGGACCCAGACACTTACACTGTGGCTCACGCTCGACCTGTAACGTGTTGTGTGTGATTGATATACAGAGAAAAACAAGTAATTATTTATGAATGTTTTATTTTAATTTCATTTTTGGTAAAAATGCCGGTGGCGAGACCGGTGGTCTATTGTACTGTAGGCAGTTGCCCCTCGCAATTTATGTAACAGAATATTTTTTAAGAAAATGTTTTTTACAACATTCCTGCGAAATTTTAGCAAATGGACAAACCACGTTCTGTGGTCTTAAATCCTATAGTAGCACAACATCAGGGGAATTAGTTGTACCCTTTAGAAATATCGTAGAATTTGTCGTAGTATTAGAAGATTTTTATTAGTAAATTTGAGGAATATATTAGCCACGAAAATATTGGAAACATACTAAAAAAATAATTTCGTAAATATAAGTTTTAGTCATACATATAAAAACTTTCCTTTGGTCTGTTTTAATAATTTTTATAACAGAACCTGTATTTATTTTACATTAAAATTTGCTAATCAAAATATCACAACAGGGACAGCATCGAGCAAAGTTATTACAAAACTTTCAATATTACAGCATTTGTGATTTTTGTAAATAATAGTATACAGTGTGTCCAAGATAAAGATGGGATAGCATTGAGATCTTGGAAACGGTAAGAGCTACAAAGTTGGTTAAATTATGAAAAAGTTGTGCAGTTTCAATACCTTTTACATGGACTTTGCAAAAATGAGTTATCTTTTTTTGATTTCGAAATATTTGGAAAACAATTGTTTTTGCGATATTGGTTTTTATTTATTTCTGGCGTTATTTTAACAGCTATCAAAAAATAAAAAATACTTTTCCATTGTCACTTTTTGAGCTTAGCAAGATGCCATTCACCAAGTTTTTGTCCGACGTTTCGTTTCCGAGAAACCATCATCAACTTTTTTTTTAAATACGGCCCTGTATTTTTAAATAGAAATTTTGGTACTATTTTTTATTTTCAATTCAATGATGCATCACAAGTAATGGTTTAATTACGTTTTTAGCTTGTTTTTGCCACCATTAAAAATTAACGAGGAAAAGCCTCCTGAGTTTATAACAAATAAACAAGTAAAATAATTTATTTATCTTAATTATTTTTATTAGCATGTTAATTACAAAAGATTTTTGAACAAAAGACCATTATTTTCTAACATCGTTTAACTGTAGTTTCCAAACAATTGTTAAGTTCATCTGGCGTAATAGTTTGAAATGCTTCTAGTACCAATTCGCGTAATTCTTCCTCTGTTTGAAAATTACGTTGCTACACATAGTTTTTTATGTAGCCCCATATTAATATTATTTTATTTGTTTATTTGTTATAAACTCAGGAGGCTTTTCTTCGTTAATTTTTAATGGTGGCAAAAAAAGCGTAAAAACGTAATTAAACCATTACTTGTAATGCATCATTGAATTGAAAATAAAAAATGGTATCAAAATTTCTATTTAAAAATACAGGGCCGTATTTAAAAAAAAAGAAGTTGATGGTTTCTCGGAAACGAAACGTCGGACAAAAACTTGGTGAATGCCATCTTGTTAAGCTCAAAAAGTGACAATGGAAAAGTATTTTTTATTTTTTGATAGCTGTTAAAATAACGCCAGAATTAAATAAAAACAAATATCGCAAAAAAAATTGTTTTCCAAATATTTCGAAATCAAAAAAAGATAACTCATTTTTGCAAAGTTCATGTAAAAGGTATTGAAACTGCCCAACTTTTTCATAATTTAACCGACTTTGTATCTCTTACCGTTTCCAAGATCCCAATGCTATCCCATCCATATCTTGGACACACTGTATATTATGAATGATATTATTTTTTATTTTAGTTAAAATAATGTATCTTTTGTGTTTTTTGAAATATTAAATAATTTGTATCAAGCTTTAGTTCGTGACACTCGTTACTGCACACGCTTTACTATCGATAATGTATGGAACCTCCTCCTATAATACTAAAATTATTAATCAGAATTCCTAATTATCAATCATGAGCTGTCTCCTCAATATGTTTCCTAAAGTCTTATCCATTTCGTTGCCACATTTGACGACAAACTGTACTTAAACTAAATTGCTTCGTATGTTACGTAATGGAATCATTAGTTTGATGTCAACTTCTCACTTTATGGCCAGGAAATCTATGATTTCGTTCCCAGCCTTCAGCGTACTGAGAACTGATATTCTTCTAGCAGTAGATAATTAAGTTTTCAAGATTTATCTTCATGAAAATTAAAAAAAAAATTGTAAATAAAGCCACCTTCATATAGTGCAAATTAAAACCCTTTAAGATTACACTAATAATGAGTAATGTGTATAACGAGGGGTAAACCGCTGAGGTAATTTGGTGTACACCTATGGGGAAGTACCTGGGTAATGCGAGGTAATACGAGGTAATACAAGGTAATATCAACATTTTTGGGGAAGTTTGGGTAATACTTAGGTAATACAGGGGAAGTATGGGAAGTGCCGGGAAATTCACGGGAAGTGCAAGGTAATACATCAAGTATTACCCGAGGTGTATTACCCATTCCGCGCCAAGCCAATAATGCACTAACAAACAAGTAGAGGGCTGCATGTTCAAGGTTAAATTTAGCAGACAAGCGTTTCTTTTCTTCAGTTATCTAATGTCCTTTGAGATGTGATGTACGTACCTACACCAATGCATATGCATAAATGAGAAAAGAAAAATATTACATATGTAACTTATGGAAGTGGACGCATGTGAACTTGTGTGTGAAAAGGTAAGTAGATAATTATAATCGAGTTTATAATATTATTAATATTTTTTTACGATTTTTTACTAAAATTTCAATTATAAACTGACTAGTGTTACACATAATTCAGATGCTTTACTTTACTTTAGATCGAGCTTTAAAATATTTTTGTACCTACTATTATATTGTACCTATTTTAAAATATAATTGTACCTACTTAAGTACCTACTCAGTTATAAACATATACTGACAAATAATATATTATGGAGGCTGTAGTCAAACTAGATTCAATTGTAAATATAGAGATATATTATATCAAATGAAAATCAAAGAAACCGTACGCGCATTAATTATTAATTTCATACACATATGTACAGGGTGTAACCACGAAACCTCGTATGGAACTAATACGTAATAAATAAATTATTGACATTTTGGTTGTTAATAAAATAATATATTATAAGTTAAATTTAGGATTATATTAAAGCACGTTGTACCGAAATGAGTAAAATATAAATGTCTGTAAATGTAAATGCTCAGAAATATTTATAATCTATAGCTTAGATAGACCAAACTGGTTGTGTATGTGTATTAGGCCTCGGCTACGATGCATGCGGCGAGCGGTGAGCGACTGGGCGGCAGGCGTCACAGCGGTGCCACTGATCTTTATATATACATGAAATTAATTATTATATTTTAATAATTGTAGCCATCTAATTTAAAAATACAATTAATTTTATGTATATTATATAAGATCAGCAGCACCGCTATGATGCTTGCCGCCCAGTTGCTCACCGCTCGCCGCTTGCATCGTAGCTGAACACTAACACTTTTAAACTATCAAATAGGTAAAACAAAATCAAAATACTATCTAGGTATTATCGAGTATTATCAAATAAAAACTTATAATTAATAAAGCAAACATTTTGTTAATTTTTGTGGCAATATCAAATTGATTCATCTCAGTATTGATATAATACTAAGATTTCGTATTTCAAGACTGCATATTTCAGTTGAAAATTACAGTAGTAGTAGTTTTTATTTTCTTGATATATTTACCGAGATATTAACACCACACTGAATGTATCAGTATGTATATCTGTACCGCCTATTGACCCTATCGGCCGTCGCCATGCATGTATTATGCTCAGAGAATTGCAGTCTCGATTGCAGTGTATACATCAGGTAAGGTAAAAGGTTTTTTCTTAAATATTCCTCTAAAAACACATTCTTCTATTACTGCCAGAACAGGAGATGTTGTAAATTGCTCCCATTACAAAGGCGACGGGCGATAAGCTCAAGTTAACGGCCTAGTTTAACGTAGTCTTATTTTTATTGGATTTTATTTCAGATGGGTGATGCAATTGAAATTGACGACTGCTTCTTAGATGCAGAAAGTTCATTGAATTTAAAAATTCCGTCGACGTTAAAAAATCTCTTAATTATCAACGGGTATGACAACGGAGGTGTCATTGCTAACATAAATGAATCAAGTTTTCAAGAAATCGAGACGTTTGCAAAGAACGTTCTGCATAAAATTATACCTCAAGAGGATTTTCAAAAATATTATGGTCCTTTTGCCAGAGATCCTTCATTATTCCAAATTGTTAGTGGGCATAAAAATATCGTTTTAATGTTGGCCAAGTACTTTAAAGAACACAACAAAGGAGTATGTAATAACAAAGAACATAGCAAGTGTTGTACAATGCAAGCTACACAGACAAAAAATAAAGAAAAATATCGAAGGAAAAAAAATGATTCTTCTCATCTTTCAGATGATAGTTTAAGTTTCCAGTCGAATTCCCAGTTATCGGCAGCAGATGAAAATGTAATATTGAAACCGAGATTGAAACCAAAGGTGAATGTTGCAGATGAAAATGCTGTTATCATGAGAAACTTAAAAAAATGGGCTAAAAGCAAAAGCAATGAGTCGATGTGGAATTTTTTATCGCCCCATTTTGATGACATAATTTTGAAAACCAATATTAATACAGAGGGCGATTTAATTTGTCATGCTCGGTGCTTCTGTGGTGTTTCTACCACAATATATAAGTTATCCAAGCCCGGTTTCACTGTAAAACGTTGGGTGAGTTCCAATTTTCAAAAGCACCTACTACAAAAACATATTAAATCAACAACAGACCTAAAGCATAATCGAGAGCATAATTTAATAACATCATACATGTCAACCCACAACTCAGCTCACTATAAGCCAAAAGTTAAAATCTTACAAGATATTTCCCTTCCATCAACCTCTTCTGCATCATTTATTGCAGAAAGAGCCGAATCTGATTTTAATGCAGAAACAAGCCATGTAGATATTGAAACCGATCCAAGTTCGCACAATACAAGTTCTCACAATAGTATTGTTACTACTCCAGAAAATGTTTTAAGTGAAAAAGATATGTCAAATAACAAGTTCGTACTTAAGACAATAAAATCTGATGTTTCTAGAATAGACGAAAAGCAGTTGGAAAGTGAGGTTAACCAAGATGACACAGTACGGTCAGAATCCGATTTCTTAGAACAAGAAAGCATATTACAAGTTGAAGACGAATTAAATACATCTCTTAAGAGGAAGACTAAATGGGAATCAACAAAATATCAAAGACCGGAAAGGCGTCGTAGGGCTCGGGAAAGCTTTGATCAAAATCAATCCCTTATCACGGATTATTTTGTGCTAGCCGACCAAATATCAAAAGTACTGATAGAAAATTCAGAAGTAGCTCGGAATATATTTGAGAAAATAGAAAAAACAAATCTTTTATCTCCTGGCGTGAATAATACAGAGATAGCTCCCAAAATATCCGATACGACTAAATTCTTACAGAAACTTTTAGATATATCACTACAAAATGCAGAAAGATCTGAAAACAAAAACACTTTTGATGAGGCTATAAAGAAGTTTGCTGTTTATATTTTTTATATTGGGGGCAGATTGGTCTATGAAACAATACACGCTAATTTGAAAAATATTTTACCGTCGATATCAACTATTAACCGATTTTTAGATAACAAACGAAAACAGAAAGAAGAAGGCGTATTTGATTTTAGTGGCTTGGCAAATTTTTTGGAAGCAAATAATTTGCCTAAAATGGTATGGATTTCCGAAGATGGAACTAGAATCACGAGCAAAATCGAATATGATCCCAAATCAAATAAAATAGTTGGCTTTGTATTACCTACGAATAAGGGAATACCCCAAACCGATACATTTATCGCAACTTCGTCAGACGTCATTCAAGATTACTTCAGAACCGGTACTAAAGCTACGTATGCTTATATAATAATGGCGCAGCCATTAACGAAAAATTCGAAGTCATATTGCTTATCATTATTTGGAACTGACAATAAATTTACAGCACAGGATACTCTTAACAGATGGGATTATATAAAAAAAATAGCAAAAGAATACGGTATTACCATAGTTGGATTTTCTTCGGATGGCGATACCAGATTATTAAAAGCAATGCGTATTAATTCGTTACTTCCAAATGCAGGTAATCAAACATCAGAATGGGAGTGGTTCCATATAGATATGAATAAAGTCGATGAATGTTACCTACAGGATGGTGTGCATATTTTAACAAAAATGAGGACAAGATTTTTAAAACCTGGTATAAAATTGCCTATTGGTAATTTTACTGTTACAATGAAGCACCTTCTCGAATTAGTCCATACTCATACTAAAGATAAACACCTACTTACATTATGGGACCTGAAAGCGGAAGACAAAATGAATTTCCTTGCTGCAGAAAAAATGTGTTCAGACCAAGTTATGACCAATTTAAAATCAATTTCAGAGAGTGAAGGTACAGTGGCCTATTTGAAAATCATGAACTATATTTTATCTTCATTTTTAAATGGAACCTCGAATGGAACTCTTGACTTAACCAGTCGAGTATATAAAATATGGTATTCTGTCTTCTTTCTTAGGATATGGAGAGCCTGGATTAAACAAAATAAAGAATATACCATCAAAGATAATTTTCTAACAAATAATTGTTATCTTTGCATAGAATTAAATGCCCATAATTTGCTCAAACTTATATTAAAATTCAAAAGTTCATTACAGAATAATTCTCCAGAAATGAGCCCAGATATGTTTAATTTAACAAACTTTAGCAGCCAAACGTGCGAAAAACTCTTTCGCGCAGCCAGGTCACTTACTTCCACATATTCTACTGTAATCAATTTCAGTATTAAAGACCTCATGTACCGCATAGACAGAATTGAAACTATAAATTCAGTAACTACTGATTTGAATGGGGTTTTCATTTTTCCAAGGGAAGATAAGAGGCGGTTGAAAGAGACAGAAACAGATGGAAATGAAATCGCCACTTTAGATATAGAACAAACAGTAAGACTGGCTTTAAAAGATGCCATAGACGATTTGTATAAATTAGGTATAACCTCCGACGGGGAGCATTGGAAACATGTAGATATTCCATTAAATTTTAACGATAAAAACCAACAAGTTGAATACGAGGAAGTAGAGAAAGAGATTGATGAATTGCAAAGCAATAATATTGACGATATCAATGTTGACTTACTTTTAGAAAAAGATTTCACGCGGGATCAGGCTGAACACAGAACACAAGATAATAAATTTCATGATCTGACCTTAAAAGATTATTCAGATACAGTTTCAGAGATACAACCAAATTCAAAATATGTCGAGATAATATTCCCAAATAATCATAAAATTGTGGTTAAAAAATCCTCATTTTGTTGGTTACTAGACGAAAATAACGGAAAAGTTAGCACTGACCGATTAAGAAGATTTGTTGTGAAGCCAAATTACGAGGCAAAAACTCAAAAAAAGCGACCACGGTGCAAAATGTCTATAAGGAAAGCCCCAAAGAAAGTTAAAAAAAAGACGCCTGAAATATTTCTTTCATCTGAAGATGAAGATTCTATAGATGAAGTTATATCATTGGACGATTCAACGGACACCGAACGATTTTCGAGTACTGATTCAGAAGAGAAGAATTCCTATTATAACTTACATATTGATCTTGAAATGTATTATGCCGTCTTTTACGAAGAAAACTGGTATATAGGGCGGGTACTAGAAACACACGAAAGCAATAATTCGTATAAAATGAAATTTCTGAAAGCAGAACTTGATCATTTCGTATGGCCACGTTCTGATGATATTGCTGTAATCAATACAAAATACATATTTTTTGGACCAATTCAATTAGTAGGAAGTGGCCCTTTTAAATTAAAAAGAGGAGATTTTTTAAGTATAACAAAAAAATATAAGTTCCTCAAAAAACAAAATACCTAAATCGAGACCTAAACCTAATTGAGTACCTATATCCTGTTGGATATTTTATATTTTTAATAGTTAGAATACAATGAGAATTAAGCATTATTTTTATATACAAACCAACTTATTATATTTATATATTTACGTATTTGTTATTTACTTTATATTTTTATTTATTTTTTTGTGATATATTGCATTAATGGCTGTCATAATAAGATTTTTGTTTAAATTATATCTATGATCTCTTTATTTTTAATAGGTGGTACATATTTGTTATGTACTTTATATTTTTATTTATTTTCTGTGATATATTGCCGAGTATATTGCACATTATTGCATTAATGGCTATCATAATAAGATTTTTGTGTAAATTATCTATGATCTCTTTATTTTTAATAGAAAGTACATAATATTTTTATTTATGCGGGTACTTACCTAGCTTAAACTTGTTTTCATATTGGTAATTACCGAGGTAATTACCTAATACAAACTTTATATTTAAAAGAGTATAGTTTTTTATTTTCCTCTCCCCTTATATTGTAAAACTTGTTATTGCAAATAAGTTAAGAGTTTCTCATGTGCCTCCTCATGTCTTGATACAATAATTATTTTTTTGACCTAGTTTGATGTACCAAATTCTTATTTGAGGTTCTATGGCTTCAGCAATTTTTTTGTGGGAATACGCAACCTGTAAAACCATCAAAACAAGAAATCAAACAACTATCTCTACTCTTTGACCACGCGTTAATTTTAACAATTTTTTTAAACTATTGAATGGATTGATTTATAGATTTCTTGGGACAAACTTTAAAACTGCACCTATGATATTCCTTTCAATAAACCTTTTCCTTTTTTCCAGTTTTTATGGTTTTACATAAGATCTGCTAAGGTATTCCCAAAGATATTTTTTCAATAATATACTTATAGTCTACCTATATTTAAATATACGAGTGAGTATACATATATTAAATAAATCAACAGAAACCCATTATCTTTTACACTATTTGATATTTTTTATATCCAAAATATAGTAAACGATAAATTATATATTATTATACTATATAAATATAGTAAATTGGGTAAATTGGGTTGTATACCATTGTTTGCAATTGAACTGCAATACGTAAAATCGTCTCCGCACACATTTGCCGACGCAGGTCAGACTCTCGACTCATTCCTCCCGAAATATTTATATATCCATTCCAGCCTGCTGGTTGGAGCCTCCACCGTTTACGTGTAGCCTACTCTACTAAACTCCACCTATTTTGCGGGTGAAATAGCAGTTACCTGTATAAATCCTCGTATACTTATTTGGGTAAATACTTACTGGGTAATCCTAGGAAATTTGGGGTAATACTAGGAAATGCGGGGTAATGAGAGGTAATACTCGGAAATTTGGGGTAATAGTAGGTAATACAGGGAAATTCATAGGTAATACAGGTAATTCCGGAAAATACTTGGTATTACCCAGGTAATACTAGGTTTACAGCAAATAATGGGTAATAGTGTACACCATTTTGGTTAGCGGTTTACCCCTCGGTGTATAACTAACAATGGGGTGTTTGCGACATATATAGATAAAGGCACAGTCGTAAATAATATTTAAAATATTGCATTTTTGCAAATGCTTGCATTTTTTATTTATTTTTTTGAGTGGTATTTAGCTTATATTAAATTATTAAAGAAAAGTGGAATTGATATGGCGGGAAATCGTGACGTACTAAAATTTAGTAGTCGCGCGTCATCTAGTATTTAAAAATACTTGCAAGAACAGAGTACAAATTTTCGTCTTCTTCTTCTAGGACTGCGAACAAGAAAAATACGTCAAAAACGAAAATGTCAAATATGAAATTGATATGTTTACATCATACCTATATATATAATTATTATTGATTTAATTTATTGTTTATTGCGTTTATTGAGTTTATTGTTATTTGTAAGTGTGCGCTTTGTGTGTGACAGAGTGACACAAATGCGGTGTTCTGGTGTGATTCTGCATTTTAGTTCACATATTCCATCATTTCTTTTTAATTGGACATAACCAATGGCATTATCTCCATAATTTTCTCTGGACGATCTAGAGCAAATAACTTTTAATCAGTTATGAACATATTTACACACGTACAATATATTTTTTACCTGCTAACTTTCACACCTCTCATTTCAGGAGCTATATTATCCATGTTACTTATATAGAACTCATGCATCATTTCCATTGAAACTATAGGCAAATTATTGGAATATGCTTTTTCATAGCCACTATCCATTTCGAAAGTTTTTTTAAATAAATATGCCACAAACTGTCCCATAACAAACACCAAAAAATAAACTCAAAATCGTGACTGTCGCGCTTCATAACCAAAAAATATATAATGTAATAATTCTTTCTTTCTATTATCTATGATACTAGATTGATCCGGAAGAAGAAGAAGAACTATTGCCAAAACTAAACAAAGATAAAAGTTAAAAATAATAGAGATGGAAAATAAATTTACATACGTCATAAGTTTTACCTGTAATGGAGGGTTATCCAATTTTAACATTTAATTTCGATTATAATAAATGTATTACTACACAAAAAATTTATTAAAATACAAAAATAAAGGTAAATTTCAATGCTAATTAAATATCACACATAAAAAATATTTCTATTTGAATGCAAACACCCCATTAACGATATATTACAAACAATATTAATTAATTAAACTGTTTTTTACATTTTCTCTCTGTATATAAAAGTGCATGAATTTATTAAATTTAGTAAAGTGAATTAGCACTACATGTATATGGAGAGCTTACACGCATTTTAATTGGGTTTTGTTCTAGAACTACACATTCCTAGATCCTTACCTTTAACTACGCTACGCTGAGCAGCTATGGCTGTGTAGTCACTTTCCGTTGGCAACAATGGGGTCGATTCTATATAGCAATTGTTGCTTTGATAACCACTACTGCTTATTGGTTGTTTCGCAAGGCTGAAGTTGCCTATTAATCTATATTGACGTTGCAAAAGCAGGTGTTACAGAAACATATAAATTCGTGGGATATAACATAGATCCATTTCTTGTTGGAAAATAAAAGTATTGAAATAAAAACCTATGTGTATCAAGGTAAACTTATAATCTGTCATTTTGGTAGATAAACTGCGGAGATAAATTAATACTAGGGAGCACGTAGCTCTCACCCTCTCAGCACTTACCACTTCAAGCCTAAAATCTTAAATGTCACTATACCCTTAGTGGAACCTGAAACTAACGGTAACGGTAAACAACAGTGAAAACTGTTTATAAATATATTTATGTTTCATGTAAGTCTCATATAATATGTTAAGGAGAGGTTAGGGCTGAAAGGGTGAGAGCTACATGCTGTTCAATACTCTCAATCTACGTCCCCCTTTAATCAAGAAAACAGTTTTTCCGAATCTCTTTTACTTTAAAACTTATCCCTGATTAAAGTTTTCACTGGGACACACTCTATATCTAAATGTATGATACACTCTGTTGTCGAAACTGATATACCTGTTGTACTGTGTGTTATACTGTAAAAACCGAATAAATATTGCCATATTACTTTATTACATTAAAATGATTGATCATTACAATACAAGTTACATAAAGTTACAATACAATTTGGAACAAATAAACACTTGGTGCGGTCGAAACAACTTATCTCTGAACACCGACAAATGCCATGTTCTTTTATTTTATCGAACGCATAACCCAATAATTTTTCCCTATAGCTTGGACAAGGTCTGTTTAAAGCGTCCCAATTTTTTTAAAGATCTTGGGGTAATTTTTGATCGCCAGTTGAGTTTTAATGAACACATTTCTTCAATTGCTGCTAAAGCTAGCAAAAATATGGGATTTATTATTCGCCACTCTAGAGAGTTCCATTCTAAGGATGTTCTACTTTCTCTTTTTTATTTTTTTATTCATTTGTTCGTTCCTATTTGGAATATGCTTCTATTGTTTGGTGCCCCAAATATGGGGCTCAAGAACAACTATTAGAAAATTTGCAGCGTAAATTTCTGAAATATGTTTCTTTTAAGATAGTGGAGCCTATCCGCCTATTGGTTATCCTCACAACATATTATTATCTGAATGTAACGTCACAGCCTTAGATATACGCAGGCAAGCACAATCAGTTATTTTGCTGCACAAAATCATTAACTCTACTGTAGATTGTACCGAATTATTGCATAGGTTAAACATAAATGTACCTCGCACGAATGCAAGATACTCGTTGCTCTTTAACTTAGCAGTGCCTCGTACACGAGTCTTACAATCATCGCCAATTTACACCATGTGTCAAAATTATGTCAGTGCAAGGTACCATAGACTTGTTCAACACAACCGATTCCAAAATAAAATCCGTAATACTTCATTAGTCCTATTCTGTTTATAATGTAGATGTACATATTGTACATAGATATTTATTGCCCTTTACGTACTTGTCATATACTTTATATTTAATTTGTTTGTATCTTACTGTATTTGCTAGCTGTTATTTTACTTAGTTATTTTACTTAGTTTGTTTGTTGATATTGGTTAGTGTACAATATTATTGTAATTGTTTATTTGCCCAAGTGCATTTAGTTCATGTACTGTGTTATATTACAATACTTTTTGTCAACTCCTATCCTGTAAATGGTTTTTTACTGTTGGATAGCTGTAACCTAAATAAATAAATAAATAAATAAATAAATAAATTACAAAGTTACAGCTTCTACTACTGATTTTATAGTTTATTATTAATGGTTCTTTCATTTCGACATAAATGAATATTTTAATATTACCTAACGTACGTTATATTATAGATAAATTTATTGTTACTAGTTAATTTGCTTTTAGTACATATTTAATGTAATGGTATTACGTTTAAAATCATAATTTTATTTTATAGGGGGCGCATTTTTTTTGTCTTTTTGACATTATAATAAATAATATTATAATAATATGTACTTTATTAGCAAGAAAGCTATTCACATATACAATTTTTTATACGTTTACAATAAGAACAATAAGAAGGATTTAATGAGTATGATATATGCAAAGAGTAATGTGTAAATATTTATGTAGGTATTTTATTTAGCAAGCCATTTTATTATTCTAATGATGATGCACTTCTGACATATCTTCTCCTTCAGGATTATCTAATTAGTAGTAATGTAATTAGTATCCTGTAGGTCAGAAAAAGGAAACAGTTTTTTCTCAATAATTTTTATTACTGTTTCGCTGACAAGTGAATGTCTGTATGTGTGTGTTATACTATTTTCTTGTTAACGCATTTACAGACCTTATAGTCTTGGTAACGCTTTTACTGTGTTATAAATTATTATCAAATTTTCTCCATATACATATAATAAGAAACCGATGTTACGAGTAAGTTAGAATACTAGAATAAAATTGAGTTAATTTATTTTTAAGTATTACTTAATTATTTTTAGTTAATTGATACTGTACATGGTCTTTGAATATTTTTTGTTTTCTTGTTGATATTTCACAGATGGGATATTCCCAAAAGAATTATAAATACATTTTCTCTGTACTTTTAGTACTAGGCCTCACGTTAGGCAGACACAAATTAACATTATTTTTGTTAAAACATAATTTAAATTTACAATTTACATATTGTCAAGATGTCCATGCATTTTTCTGTATGCCATTTAAATACATTACTAGTTAATGACTTGGGCATTTTATTGATTCAGTTTGATACCTGATTTATGTTGGCTTATAGACAGGTCCTCCTGTTATTGCAAAAGCATGATCGTTAAATTTCAACGTATTAAGCGATGATGATAAAACTGTTGGTGGGTACAGCAAGATAAATGTTTGCTCAATAAATTAATAATTATATCCACAAGAAATTTGGACATTTCTCCCGAGGCCATACATTTGATCAGTATTATTGGTGTCACAATAATAGCAGAGCGAGTTGGGGCGTTGTGACTTAACATGTCTTTTTGCCACCAAGTTGTTGATGAATAAGAATCGATGCGTTGTATCACACTGGGCTATGTATAATTATCAAGCAACGTGTAGTATTTCAAATTCCAAACGAATATAATATGCATCAGAGCCCTGATTCTCGAATCGTGCGAAAAAGATTGTATCGTGAAATTACGTCGATATAACATAGTTTGACAGTTTTGTTGCTATAAAGCACGACCGTCTACGTAATTTTGACGTAATTTTCAGATACGAATGTACTCGCACGACTCGACTATCGACCCCCCAGCTGAGATTTAGGATGAGATAGCTCGTGTGCATAACACTTTGCAGAAGTACGAACTCATACAGTTTTTTTATCCATTAAAAATAATTATAACTTCAAAAGTAATGATGACTTACATTGACTTTTGCTCCTCTATATTTTCAGTGAAAAAAATGCTTTTACAAGTATAAACATTTAAATAATAAGGCATGATAATATGCATCGTTAATTAAAGATCATCAGAGACTGTAGATATATATGTCTCTGATATTATACAAAAACTTAAAAATAAGATGAAATCTGGCCCAGAATAAATCCCATCATTAATAGTAAAAGATCGCATGTATGTTTTGTCCTTATACCATTATATACATTCAATCGCTCACTAAGTACAGCTAAAGTTCCAGACAGATGGAAAGTAACAAAAGCGTGTCCCATTTATAAAGTGGGAGATCACGTGAATGTGGCTAATTATAGACAAATTTCCATACTGTGCAATTTTGAAAAAGGTGTTTGAGATCACATTATACAACTTCATTTACTAGTACTACATAAAAATGTATTACCGCCACACCAGCATGGATTTGTAACAAACAGATCAACAACGAATTTGATAGAAATGATTGAGAATATCCGAATCTCTGGACGAGCATGGGCAAGTAGATGTGGTGTACACTGACAAGTAAAACATTCTCGATCGAATGCTTTACTTACTGATCAGAAAATGTTATTAAAAAAATTAGAATACTTTGATTTCTGTACATTCTCTGTAACATTCTTTCAGTCTTACTTGTCGAATTAGTCACATTTTATTCTTTATCATGGGTTCAAGTCGTCCACGTATGTAGCATTAGCCGGTGTTCCGCAAGGGAGTAACCTCGACCCTCTATTATTTTTGTTATTTATTGATGACGTGTGTAACGTCAAAAAACTTTCTACTGACGACGAGACGAGGATCGACTGGAAACTTTTAGAAAAAAACTAGTTAAGTGTTTAATTTCTTCTAAATTTTATTATAACAATTATTTTATTTAGACATAATTCAAAATATAATTTGTAATATTACACAATTTTGTATAAAACTCAAAAACTACTGATGAGATTTAGTTAATTTATCAATTTGAATACCTCTGGTTTCCTGTTTTTTATTATTTTACAGGTGGTGTAATCCCAAAAAAGTCTATGAATCATGAATCATACAACATTTATATTACATATTAATTACTATTTTATTATACTAAACAGAGCAATTTATTATTCTACTGGAAGGCATGGTTAATTATGATTTTAATTATGTTTTCTTTGCTAAGATGGGTTCAATAATAAAATTGGTACATAAATAAAATGTTAGCATGTGAACATGCTCAAGGTATGGATAACTTTGATTATAACTATTTTATATTTCAATAAATTTTAGAAAATTAAACATCGTTGAAATCAGAATTGGCTGCTCTTTTGAATAATATAACAAAGTGAGGATATTAATAAAATTTATAGGGTACACTCTTCAATAAAATTAAAATAAGTTGTATATTTCGTAAAGGTATGCAAATTGGTTTTTGAACGCAGATTTGAAATCGAGCCCAGAAAATTGCAATTTAAGCTATTTTGTAGGCTTGGTATTAATTACATTCCCTTTTGTATTCATTTCGCACTATCCTATGTACCCGTTTTCATGAATTCACTGTATATGATTCGCCTGTTCTCGTATATTAAGTTCATTATCCCTAATCATCCGTTTTTCAATCCCAGTTTAATTAAATTAAATGTTAACTCGTAGTTTAAACTGCAAGTTAATCAATCAGTGAAAGTTAATCGAGATTATTTGCCTTATTATAAAACGAACCAAATATAGATCTAAATTTTGTACCATGTGACTATCTTGGCAAATTGATTAAATTACATTAGTAGGTACAGTTTAACTGATGAAAGGAATCTAGTTTCTGCATCGTGTTGTCTGTTCTTGTTATTAAAAAATAAACTATGTTCAATTTGTCTTCCGTTTTCATTTTCTCAAAATGATCTTTACATCTAATTCTCGTTTACCAGAGGCAATCAGTTCGAATGTGAGCGGTATACAATTTTAAAACCTTTGGATTTTGAACATTTAATTTCATATATAATGAGCCAAAAAATCTAGTAAATTCCAACCAACCAGTTCAGTCTATTATTTTTTAGTTAAATGAACTTTTGTGGCAATAACAATTACTGGAATTTGTGGAATTTGTAGTTGTAAATTAAATTGCTATGCCATTACAGTAGTGATCTTTCATCTCAATAGAGGAAATTAATACTTAAAACAAAATGTAAAAAGTACCAGCTGAGTCTTGTATCAGATGTGTATGCAGATCCTTTTTTTAATGATGCCTATTGGAGCGTTTGCCTGAAGAATAGTTGTTCTCGAAAATTCTCTTCAATCAATCTTGTTTGCTGTTTTATTCTAGTCAACGAAGTGAATTGTTATTAATATATTTTTTTTCGCTAAAAATCAGGCATGAAATACCAATTTTCATGTCAGTAACCTCCTTGAGAATGTAATTTTGGGTTAAAAGAGTTACTGTTAGTTATCTGTGCAATTATTTAAATCACGTGAAAATAAAATAAATTCTGTGAACGAATCTCTTTTTGAAACATACTTGAACTGCTAAAAATAGAAACTAAACTTTACTCATGATGTTAAATCAAATTTTAAACTGTGCTTTAAAACTCATCAGAACAAAGTTATATTATGAGGCCTTCAAAACTGAATGTTTGGAACTGAATATAAAACACTGGCAATACATACGCTTTACAGTATACAGTTGTATAATTCAACCTAACCATTCATATGTGACACCGCACAAAAGAAAAATATAAGGAAATTACGAGGAAAACTTTTCACCGTACAATATGTGTCACAAGTCTGCCTGTGACGTTAAGCGACGTCTATTGTAGTAGTGGAGAAATTACTTTCATAAAACAGCGTGCTGTATTTCTAAGAAATAATATAAAATGTAAAACCACTTTTATATTGTGAATGTTCTATTATTATATAGGGTATTTTCTAGTTTCAAAAGTTCACATGAACATTGATCTTACATTTTTTAGAAGATGGTGGCAGGGCGAGAGAATCGAATATTTAATTTTATTTTTATTAAGGTAAAAAGCTCTTGAGGGTCTAAACAGATATAGGGCGTCCTAAAAATATACCGATAAAGTTTCAAGGGTGGTAGGGGACATAAAATAAACATTTTTTTGTTAAATAGGCAAATAAAATATTTTTTTGACAGAAAAAAAGAGAAATGGTTTAGGATGTCTGTTTATTGAATAAATAATGAATATTAACTTACGAAAAAAATTAAAAGAGTATTAAAAATTAAAATTTTGAAAATTTTGCTTATTAAACATTCTTCTTATGTTTATATTTATTATGTTTTTACATTAAAATTGTTTATTTCATTAATAATAGTTTTGAAAATAGTTATTTGTTTAAATAGTACAAAAAATACACGTTTTCGGGACGAAGGAAAGGGTTACGAGTCTCGACGTATTTTTTGAACGAGTTTAACATAATATTTTTTTTCCAATCGCTTCTAATTAGCACCTCCAGTTTACCGGTTCATCGGAGTCATTATCTGTTTCTATTTTTCTATTTAATTAAACTTCAATATATTATGTGACATGCAATGTCAATGTCAAATTACTTTTCGGTACTGTACAACTGTACAAGAATCTCTTTCTTGTACAGTTGCTATGGCGATCTCAAACAGTCCTGAAATGGCCTTTTTTTTATACAAAATAATTTAATGTTATAGTGTCTTATTCGTATGGTTGGAAAAAAGATTTTAGATTACATTTAAGACAGTTGAAGATGTGCAAGGTAATACACGATCTAAATATATACGAAACATTTATGGAGGTGGTTCCGTGGTTATTAATTATAAATTAATTAAATTAAGGGATGTTTTCTATATAATCATATCCTATACCTCCTCCTTCTGAATTTGGAAAGGGATGTAAAAGTGAAATTTGGGGGAAGTAATGAATTTACATAAGGGCTTCCTACATATATTACCGCTTACTGAGACATTTGAGTTTTGAATTTTCCTATTAAATGATATGATCAGTTTTACCAAAAAAGTAAAACAGGTAAAAAAATCTAAAATGATTAAGCTTTCCAACGCATATTTTTAAATAAGTTAATTCCTAAGTTTAATAAGTAAATTTTTTTTAACTTATTCCAATAAAAAAATAAAGGAAAGATGAAAATTTCACTTTTTTCTAATACGAAGGGGAGGTTGAAATAATATCTGTAAGAAGCATTTACGTACCTAAGTACATTATGTCCCCCAAATTTCACTTTTGTATCACTTCCCAAATTTTCGAAAAAAGTAAAATAGTATATTATTGTATGTTAAGAGCTGAAAGTGTACTCTTGCCGCTTACGTAACAATCATGCAAAAGCGGTAAGTCCACTTTCAGGTCGAAATATACCTACATACTATTTTTTCGGCGACTATTGGGACAATATTTAGTATCATTCAGTTTTATGACAAACAACAACTATCATAAATCTGACAAGCACTGTGGTTATTTTAAAATAATGGCAGTAGTTGTCATTGCCTCGTGTCATGGCTTATTAGTTTTTCCAGGCTGAATCATAAATTGCTCTGCGAGCGACAAAATATTAGAAAAGCTCGCTCAGCGGCAACTGCAACTTTTTGTTTTAAAATATTAGTTTGAAATAGCTATTTGTGTATTAAGAGCGCAAAGTGATACAATGCCGCTCTGAATGAAAAGTTTGACTATTTCGCAAGAGCGGTAATGTCACTTTGCGCTCGAATTACACACATGATTTTTTCTACAACCGAGCGCAAAGTAAATTTGCTGCTCGCCGAGCGACAAAGTAACCAAAACGCTCGCTCCTCTGAATAGTGCTATTTTGTATTTTCTTTTGGAAGCGCAAATTTGTACTTTGCGCTCGGTTGTAGGAAAAATCTATTTTCGATCTCAATCATCAAAAAACTTTATATCAATTATAATTTGGGGGGTATAACTCGAAGGGATGGGATTTAGAACATAAGTTTATATAGAAAACTCCCCTTAATTTTAGCCGAGGAACCATCGCCTGAAATATTTTGCATATATTTAGAATAACCCCGTATAATAATTAAAACATTAGGTAATTGCTTAAAGTTCAACAAGAACAAAAAGTAATTTTTTAGTGATTTTTTAACTTTTTCTGTAAATTAATACCTATTCATTAGGTATCTTTCAATAAAATTCCATAAATTGCAAAACTCATTTCTCAATTCTCCAGTGGCGGCTCGTTGGTCAGTAAATAGGTGGCGCAGACTGCGACATGTTCTAAAGAAGCATCGTGCTTAAGACACCCTCTCGTAACATTCCCAAAATTGTTAATTCCCTCCTTATTCCACACGCCTAATTTTTTTACACCCAGTTAAACACGGCATATAAAAAAAATTTTTTTAAATAAACACTTCCACACAACTACTTATACTCCGAATACCACTCATTCTGAACGGACACTTTGTCTTTTGACTGTCTCTTTTTTCGACATCGAGAGAGAAGGCTCAGGTTTCTCGCAATTTAAAAAATCTTTTTGTCCTCTTTTTTCCATCTAGAAAATGGTGTTTCTAATAAAACACAAACTGGATCATGCATAGGAAACATTCCTACGATTGATAGAAAACAATGGTTATTTATTATTATTAAGAATTGTTTTTTAACCGGCGCGGCGTCACGTATATAGGCAAAACTGACACTCATTCGCCCACAGGGCAGTTTCGTAGCGTCACGTATCGGCCGCCTTGTTGCCATGGCAACCACTGTCACAACTGACGTGGAAATACCACCTGATAGCGATCTGCATCACTTGATTATTATATGAACGGAACGGTACGGGGTTTAATGTTCGCTCTCAATGAAGGCAATATTTTTTTAGAAGGCGTTCAGCGCGCAACGTTTTATAATAATTATTCTGTTTATTACAAATTTTATATGAAATTAAAAATAATTTTAAAAGATACCACCAAACGGAAATTTTAGGTGAAGCGGTGCGTCACTTGCGTCCCCTGGCGAGCCGCCACTGCAATTCTCATTCAACTTAAAGTTCATTTTTACTTTTTCCTGCCAAGACGGCTCATTTTCGGAAATAATATGTTTATTTAGGAAAAAAATATTTATTTCAATGTCCATTACCGCCCCTGAAAGTCGGTATTTTTTTTCGGTTTTTTCTGTTTTGATACAAAACAAGTCATTCACATATATGGGTCCTTGTATCTCTGTTTACTCAATTGTTTCTTGAAAATTTGACTCGGAGAACAAACATTGTTTATTTGTTTTGTTTAATACACTTTTAATAAAACGTGTTGTATATTAATTGTATATTATTGTATATTGTATATTATTTAACTCACCCTGTAGGTACATATACTAGTATTGTCATTATTTTATTATGTTATTATATTTTGTTTATAAAATATACCAAGGAATTTCTGAATGTTGTTAAACGTACTCATTTGCATAAAGTTATGTAATGTATAACCTTGATAAATCTGAAGTAATTTGCTAAATATTTCTACTAACATTGCTGGAAATGGAAGAACCTAGTCAATTCGAGGTAAATGAATTTCAAGTATTTAACATAATTTTGGTTACATTGCAGCTGAGGCAGGTGCAGACTGAAACCCAAATTAAATTCTCGGTGCTATTTCTGCTTAATCTAGGGCAATGCAAAGTTCCCCTGCTAGTGTAAATTGAAACTACTACCTACTCTCTTTGTTTGCTGTCAAAGTTAAAAGGTTTGTTTTAGCAGTCAGTTCAAACATATTCTGAATTGGTTCAGGGCCATTTCCTGCGCATGTCAGTTTAAAATTAGTTAGAAAATTTCACACCGCCATATTTTAACCAATCAGAGGCTTCTTTTTTGTTCAGTTTCCATGCCAACCCAAAAAATTTCCGGAAATTTTTAACGTTGTGTCAAATTAATAAGTGGAAATTTTTCTGTCATTTAAAATGTCAAAATAAAGACGCGGCAGTTGAACCAATACATTTCCTATGCTCGAATTTAAGTAATATTCTCAAAATTAAATTATGTTCCACCAATATTAGTAGATCAAAGAAAAATATAATATGATTTTAAGTTATTTATAAAAAGTTCATGTAACTAAACTTGGAAAATGGTAGGTATGTTATTTCACTAAGAGATTTCGCATTTTATTAAACATATAAATTTTGAAGTAGGTACTTCAGAATAATTATCAAAAATAAATGATGTTCCACTCAGTTCCACCAATATTAGTAGATCAAAGTTAATAAAAAACAAAAATATAATATATTTTAAGTTATTTCCAAAATATGTATGTAACTAATGTTAGAAAATAACATTTTATTTCACTAAGAAAACTCACATTTTATTAAGCATAATATTTGCAATGTTCAAAGTACTTCAGAGTAATTATCAGAAATAAATGTTTCCTTTCCAAAGCGGAACATTTTCAAAAATACAATCTAATAAATCAGCAAATTGCACAAACACAATGACACGATGACAACTGGTGGACCTTGACCAAGGTACCGCACTTGACAGTCGTAAAAAATGTTTGTTATTGGTCATGGCTCACTATGAGGAATGAATGTTTGTCATTCGTAATTAAAATGTTCAATTTTGGCATAATATAATATTTATTAAGTAATGGTGTGAAATTTTCTTACCGAATATCCCACGTGCTTAAATTAAAAACCGGAAATTTTTCCTCGTTCATGAATATTTTAAGAAAATTATCCCTCGCCTGCGGCTCGGGATAATTTTCAAAATATTCATGACCTCGAAAAAATTTCCGGAAATAATTTAAGCACTAGGGATATTATAAGTGAAAATAGTTTGTGTAAATATTCGAATTGCAAATTAATTTTCATTTTCCAGTTTCTTAATTAAATTTTAAAAAATGTTTAACAACAAAAGCTAATATCGAAACAAAACAATTGAAATTTGTTAGTAAACACATCCCAAGTAAAAAAAAATAGGAGTGGATGAAAAACAAGAATTTTATATTCCCTCTTTTTCAATATACCGTTTCTGAAAGAATTTAATTAAATGTGAAGAGTATAGTAAGTACTATAGTACTTCCTGAGAACTTTCACCATGTATTGGATCACATATATGGACTTTGTTTTCTGTTGCTAGTACAATGACATCTCACGCATTGTTTCTTTCCTTATGGCAGTGAACTAATAATTTTTGATTCTGAACTAGTACCAGTTACGAAACGATTTTAGGATGGCTTCGAATCAGAAATTCGTAGATTGGAACATGGGATTATTGAATCCCTCAGAATAGATAATTGTAAGAACGGGGAGCTGAAACGGTAGTATACCTATACAGGGTGTCCTACCGGAAAGGGTGGTCGCGAACGATATATGGAAAAGGGATATTGAAAATTTGGTTATTTACAAAGGTTAGTGGGGCCTACCTCTTTAAAATATTTTCACGTTTCTGGCACTTCTGGTATAACCGGAAGACAACACCAACCTGCTTATTTTAAATGGAACACCCTGTATGTTTTTGCAGTTTTCGATTCTACGTTTAGTTTTAAGACAACTTTGTGCAAAGTTGTCTATACCTAAATTCAGTTATTTTCGAGATATCCAGTTTTAAGAAGAAAGTGACAGTTACAGCACCATATTAAAAATGTCGAATCTTGAATAGTGGAAGACCTTTAATTACAATATTTGCAACAGTAATGGTTTAGGTATCGCTACATCTGAAAATGATTGCATAATGTCTGAAAAATATACAGGGCCCTCAACATTTATAAGCCAATGCACCAATTTAAGAAGTTACAAAACATGATTTTTTCAAATGGAATACCCAGTATATTATTCTACGGTCGAAAGAAAAATTAAATTCTGAATCGAATGATATATATAAAAACGTGTAAAAACTGAAATATTTCATTTTGCCAAGTAGACTGAAAAATAAAACAATTTAGTTTGTCTCCAGTGTCAAATTTGTTGTCAGAAGCTTCGTCAGTATTGTGTGTGCCACAAATGTGTTAATAAAGATGCCATCAATATTAAATCATACCTACGAATATTAATTAAATTTATTTGTAATTTATGGACAATGTGATATAAAAGCTTCTGACTAAGCTTGAGGGGTCATACGCCATAGTGCTGCGTTTGAAAAAACAAAATTCGGGGTGATTTTCGCTCTCCCTGAAGGGCTATATTTCGCATATTGCTTAGAAAAGGTAGGTAAATACATTCAAACGTTGACGTGTTTCGGGAATTTTTCGAAAAATTATTCAGCTCCCCGGTAGCGAATTTATTCCCGTTAAAGTCTCCACCTTGTATAATAAATATTATGACCCTGTGAAAAATTTAAAGTAAAAATATTAAATATTTTTACTTTAATATTTTAAATTATTATTGAATTTATAAATTTTATAAATTCTATTTAATTTCTAACTTCTTTAATTTCTAATTAAATTCTATTTAATTCTATTAATTTATAAATTTTATAAATTCAATGTTGCATGCTGATACAAATTCCGGAATAAGGTTTTTATACTTTTAGATAATTGGACTACAAAAGTCGGTAAATGAGTTTGGGTTCTATTAAATACGATCACAAAAAATATATTCTTAAAGCATTAGCAATCTCCTTGTTGCTACGCACCGCCTTTTTCTGTTGAAACTAAGGGATTATTTGAGATGCGGGTAAAAAGATTTCTTCTGCGTATTTCTAAGGAAGGTGAAATTAAACAAATTTCGGGTAAGACTTTAATTTGTGTTAAAAATTGGTTGTGCTAAATGAAAAACTTTTTGAACTTAAACAGAATTTAAGCACTTAATATGATACTGGTTAATCTCCTGTATAAGAATAAGCTATGTGTCCTTTAAATTAATTTTCTCTCTTACATAATGTGCATTTAAAAATCAAGGCTCACGTAATCAGTTTTTTGATAATCAGAAAATGATGCAAATACGGGTTTAGAGGCAAGTGTCCGAAACTGGATGGAAACATATCTTGTTGAACATCAACCGTCAGTTATTGTAAATGAATGCCAATCGCAAACAATGAAGATTAGCTGTGGTGGGCCCGGAGTTCAGTCTTGGAACCCATATTGTTTCGGCTATTTGTAAATGACTTGGCTTTTACTTAAGCCTTGTTCGCATTATTCTATTTTTTTAGTTGAGAGGCGAGTAATTTAGCAGCTAAACTATGCTCTACTGACCAAAAACCGTTCATATTACAGTCGTGTATAAGTGCATTAGAGAGTGCTGCATTGCGAGATGAGCAAACTACAACGCAACAAAGTTAATAGACTAATAAAGCTAATTGGTTCTTCACACCAACGTGACATTTTTGAGGCAGATAATGAGCTCGACTAAAAACAACAGGTTCGCATTTCCTTGCTGAGCAATTTAATAAATAGCGGAGCGTGGTGGGGGTTGCTAATCGACACACAACAGATTGAATCCTAAATAATAATGCATATATGTATACAATATATTATGTAAAACGCGCTCCGCGCTATTCTGTAAAAAACGCGCTCCGCGGTTAAAGCCGGCTACTCACTATTCGTTGATTCGTTTCGTTAATGCGATTCGTCGGTTCATTTCGCCAAATCGCGCTTCGACCATCCGACGCGTTACATCCTACTCATTATGCGTTGATTCACTTCGCTTCGATGATGCATGGAAATTCGTCCATAGTGCGAAGTGCGACCAAAAAACTTCAATGTCAGAATAAAAATATACTGGTCAAGTTTACTACGGTTATCTACTGTTTAAAACAAACATTTTGTGTTTTTTTTATTGTCGTTAGTAAAAATGAATTGTGAAGAAGAAGACCTGCTTCTTCTCGCTGCAGCTCAAGCTTGTTATGTGGTTATGGTATTTTTTATATAAATTTAAAAACAATATCGTCATTCCATTTCATTTTGAAGTAAACTAAACACACACGACGACTGGTTTCTTCAACGAATGATTCGCGAATGAGATCTGAGACCGAACGCGTTCAACTTCGTCGCTTCGTCGACTTCGTCGCATCGTTCATTTTCCCTTTGATGATTCGTCCAAATACCGACATCTGGGCGAAGTCTGCCGAAGCGCCGCACAACGAATCGCATCGGCGCAGCGTGTCATACTCACTAAGCAATACTTCGTGAATTACTGCGACGAATTGACGAAGTAACGAATAGTGAGTAGCGGGCTTTAGTATAGATACCGCCTCCGGCAGATCTAGTGTCTAGATCAGTGTTCCAAACTTTCAGGAAGAATAAGGTGAGTGCTACTAATATGCTTGCCGTTCCGATCCTCCTCTGCTCCTTCGGAGTAGTAAAATAGACAGAAGGAGGGCTCCGACAACTCAAAATAGGAACACGCAAAATGATTGGAGTGTCTGCACAGCAGAATTGTACTGGATGAAGTGAAGCACAGTGTCTTCTATGAGAGCCTTGAAAACCACGGCTTATCCGAAACGCCGACCTTTGCTTTTTTAAGGTCAGCGGGGCTTAAGTTTGAGACCGAGGGATTCATAATGGTTTGTCAGGATGGTGTAATTAACACCCTCTTCTATCGAAGCCGTGCCATGGGTATGGAGGTCCCTGATGTCGACTGCAGGGCCTACCATAAGGCGTCGGAGACAATTATGCATCTGCTCTCCGCTTGTCCGGCATATGCAGTCTTGGCCTATATCCATAGACATAATGCGCTTTACGAGTGCTTTTCTACGGCACTTGTATGAGATAGACGAAACACCAGTATCATACCCCCGGGAGATATTGAGTTTGTGGGGAATGAGACGTGCCGAATTTATTGGAACCACTCGTTTCCCACGCTCAAGAAGATTCGAGCTAATAAGCCGGATGTAGTCCTTCTCGACCACCAGCTTAAGATAATGTTTGTTATTGAGTTATCGGCTCCTGCCGAGACCAGCGTTGTCTTGAAAGAGGAGGAGAAACGGACGAAATATCGAGACATTCTCTTTGAACTTCGCAGACTCCATCCAGAACATACTGTGAAGCTTGTGGTACTGATAATAGGAGCCCTCGATGGAGCAAGAGATACACTGCTCTCAGAACTGAAGAGCATATTCAATGAAAATCATCATATAACAAATATATTTGTGTTGCATAATATAAGAATAAGTTTGTAAATTCGGCGTACTTGTGTTTTGACCCGTGTGCAAATTTTGATGTCTAGTAGGTCGATTACGGATGTCAGTACCTTTTATTAGCTTATTAAATAAATATTGGGAACACCGATATTTATTAATTTTGTACACTAAAGAAGACAAGTGAAGTTAATATCGTTCATTTAACTTAAGCCATTTAAACTCCACACAAAAATTTCTGATATGGTCAGGTATGGTCAAATTTTTTCAAACCAAGGGAATATCAAAGACAACTATTTTGTATTCTTTGTAAGGTATATTTATCAGATTGTAGTAAGCAGGGCCAATAAACTGTATCGCAATAATTCAATAAGAATAGTAATAGAGTATCACATAATTTCAATTGCACTGCCGCGCCGTAGTGCGAGATTACTTATGCATATAGAGTAATTTTAATCGATCGTAAGATTTTTGCATTAAATAGTTAACACGTTTATGAAATTCTAGGTTAGTATTAATGTAAATACCAAGATTTTTATATACCCCCTGAGGCGTAATTATGTCATCATTAGAGCTAGGCGAAAGTGCGGAAGATGAAATTATTATTTATCTGTTTACCATACATCAATAACTGTGTTTTTGTTTCGTTTAATACAGGTTTATGAGCAGCACAATAATTAATCTTACAAACAGAATAATTTAGTTCATTAGATTGGAATGATTAAAAAATATATGTATCATCCGCATACTGATGAATTTGACAACTAGAGAGATACGTAGGTATTATAGACATCTGCAGTATACAAAGAAAATAATAAAGGACCTAACACGCTTCCTTGAGGAAATCCTAAATTCTAAATTCCTAATTCCTCAATCAATAGGTAGGTGCTCGACTAAATTTTTCGTTGTTCCGAAACGTTTAGCTGCTAAATTACTCGCCAATCGACTAAAGTATTGGCATATTGCGAACAAACCTTTATGCTATAAGTAACTTGACATTGTTTAAATATTATAATGAAAGTAATTTATTGATGTATGTGGTAAGTCCGTCCAACAGATTAAATCAACTAAATGATTAGGTGTATATATTCATAATGCTCTGAGTTGGTAGGATATTAGAGTTGGCTACATATTGATGATATTGATATTTTTCAAAAAGTCACTGATTCATTTTTTGTTATATAGGTTAAGATATACCTAAGTATTAGATTATCTTTTTATTATGGCCAATTTTATTCTAAAAATAAGGCTTTTCTCATTCAGTGGTAAGTGTATAAAAAAAAAATAAGTTCGTACCGGATGGTTTTCAAGGATCTTAAAATATTTCTAACTGCGTTCGGTCATATTCTGGAAATAGTATAATTTGTGAAACTTCATGCACTCGCTTTGAAACCATAAATATCATAATCATAAAATTCAAACAAACACAGTAATTCCAATAGTAGTAGTTCCAATAAACAATATTTGTCAATACATGAGAGGAGTCCCCAGGTACATGAGGATTTAGTTGTTTTGTTTACATACTTAATTTTTATTTTGAGCATTGCTTTTTTCTATTTGGTTATTTAAATCATGATCTATATTCTTTATATACTTGATGATTCATGATGAATAATCAATCGCTCGTGTAACTTCTATAAAGGTGCCCGACCTTTAGTGACTCCCGATATTTACTCGAAGTGGGTCACATGCGGTATGCCTCCTCTCGTGGCGCGGACTTTACATATCAGTTTGGCCTTCACCTCACTGGACTATTATAGAACCGCAGGTGCTGTCTTGTGGCCCACGATATCAATGATATAAAATACCCATCACGATATTTACCTATGTTTCGGGTTCCTTTATGCTTTTTCTTACGAAGTAGTAAAATAAATACATCTTGGAATTGAAGTCGTTTCTCACGTCTATATACTAAATTAAACTTTTCCGGGTTTTTATGGTTGGCAATCACTGGATGAAGGTTTGTATGAAGAACGAGTTGTATAAAATAGTAATTCTGGATTAAATTCTGCATTAATAATAATCTCAGATTATTATATGAATCAGTTATGTAGTATTGGAAAATTATACAGTTTAATCAATGTTTATTGCTTTAAAAGGATATAGGTATACAAATTTTCTGAGTGATGGAAATCACGTGTTTCTTACTGTCACGGTGGATTGAAATCTTCTGCAGGCAGAACTTATGTATCGAATTTAATAAGGATTAAATTAGTAACATATATCAAATGTTTATTATTCTTTCATTCTTTTATTTATTATTATTATTATTATTATTATTATTATTATCTATCAATAAATATAATGTTTTTTATATGTTTACTAGCACAGCACTATATTTCTGGTAACATATTTCATTTGTATAAAAGTGAAAGTTCTCTAAAATTCGTAATAAATATGTAATAAAAGAAAAACGGCCTCATGCCTTTGGAAACAAATATTTGAATAATAAAAATGCACTTACGGTCGACTAAACAATAAAATGGTATATTCATGAGAGGTATATGAGGAAAAATTATAAATTACATACCTTTGAACTCTATAGACTCCATAAATATGAGATTATTTGATAAATCAGGAATTGTCGTTAATCCATATTTCGCATTGAGAGTCCAACTTAAGATTTATACAACTGTTTTGCAGATTTTATAGTAAAAAATCTAATTTAGCAAACTATGTAAATAATAAATTAGCCCACAATATACCTACAGTTATGAAATTATAAGGGGAATTAAACATACGCGATTTCATATTGCTTCCTTGACTTTTCATGGATAATCGGATCTACAGTACATTTTTTTCAGTATCTAATACCTCATGTGGGCTACAAATACATTTTTACACAATGGGGTTTTATTACATGCAATAAATCAGGTATTTATTTAAGTTTGAACAATATAAAATCTTTTCCAGCCCAATAATGAAGTTTGAGTTCTGCTGGCCTATTTGTTTCGAATAAATTTAATATTTTAGTTAAATAAACCACGATCGTAGAAAAAAGGCGTATTTACCGAATACGTATGTTAAATATATTTTTAGTGCATCTGACACGACGACTTTCTTGATAACAGTAATAACTTAATATCACAATAAATGTAAATTTAATAAACTAAAATATTACATTATATTCATTACTAATAAAATTATAGCTGATTCGATTTAATTTAAACTCTAATTTGAAATTTGGAAATTCAAAACTTTTCTTTATAACAAAAAATTCAAGAATGCTTCAAAATAATGAAGTTATGGGGACTATAAAAGACATTAAAATTTTATATGAGGTATATTAATCTTTATGCGCGTGCTTTTGAAAAACCGCAAACCTCATTATGTTTTTTTAGATGTACCTAACATCCCGTATATTAACAAATAATGCTGATTATGGTTCGCTGTATGTGTTTCTAATAAGATTGATATAACAAAAGAGTGTCCCACAAGAGCAACGAATTAGGGAAACGACCCCTTTGTAGCTAAATAACAAAGTGTTTATATAATATGTGACCCCTTTATGTGCTCTTATGGCACAATAACTCTCTTATTGGGTATATGTACCTTATTATTAAAGACAGCCCTATCAAGCTCTGTACTAACATATATTTGGAAAAAACGGTCTATTAAAGATATATGGAACAGGGATGGAGTAACAGGGTGTTTACTAACTTGAAGGGATTTTCTGAATGGTAAGTAGAATACTTTAATAGTAAGCATTTTAAATCAAAGTGGGTCAGACTGCAAAAGGGCGCTTAAAATTAATAATAAATCAAAAACTTATTGAGAACCTCTGGAATTGTCCTCAACCTACGTTAAAAAAGCTGAATTAGTTGTGGCCTTAGATAAGCACGTCGTTCGCTTTTATCTCCCGTTTTTTTACTGTTTAAATTTCAAGCAAACTTGTTACTGAACAGACATTTAAGTAAAACTATTTATTTTTTAGGGTTTTAGCTCGGTGTTAGTATTTTCTCTTTTCAAAAAGAAATGAGGATGAGAGAGTGACGATGAATTAATAGATTTGGTGGTAACGTACGGCGCTGCTATTCAAAACTGAAGAGTTAGCTGTATCAAGGCAACAACAACAACGCTCTTAACATCGACATCCACGGGCTCCAGCTAGGTCTTTAGCTCTGATCCTACGTGGATGTGATACAGGATGAAGATCTGTTATAGTTGCTGCAAAGCAAATTTTAAATTAAGTAGTAGATACTCTCTCGATTAAGTTCAAAGATCAAGTAGGCGATAAATAACTTTTTCAACTCTTCCAACTTCTAACGCCGTGTGCGTACATTACATGAAGAAGAAATGTATCTGTTTCACGTGAAGGGAGTACAGAGTTTGCAACATGCAGATCATCCTCGAAGGGTTGCTTTTTGCAAGTGGTTACTAAATCAACCTCAGGTGCACCCTCTTTTTCCACGAGAAGACTGGAGATAGACGAGATTTGTTTTACTCGGACAGGGGTACGTAATACCCGTCATTCGACTATATAGAAAATCTGCATGCTACCCGATAAAGAGCATTCCAGCGATTTTTGGTAAATTTCTCGGCAGGAATTATCTGTGATACATTAGTTGGACCGTTGGTTTAACGGTGGTGCATATCTGGAATTTCTACAGCAAATGCACTTGTAGCTACTCCTCATTTTTGTTAGAGCGTGCGACAATTTTTGAAAAACATCTTTCCAGCCCATTGGCTAGACGTAGTGGAGTGATAGCGCGCCCGTTCCCTAGAGACATTTTTTGGGATACATGAAATCTGTTGTCTACATAGTTGCAGTGAATATTTTAGAAGACTCGGTAGAAGAACTTCAAGAACGAACTGAGGCAGCTGCGGAGGTTATACGGGATCTTACTTTTAGGTACATCGCACTCAGCTGTGTGTAAAAGTGGAAGGAGGTCATATCGAGAACTTTGATAGACATGGAGCAATTGATAAAGTCAGCGGCCCTAAAATATTTCTTCCTATTATTATGGTAGGTAAGTTAGTAGTTAAAAATAGTAGAAAAAATGAAATTTGCAAAAAATATTTCTTGTAGTAATATATTTGTCTTTATTTGATTTATTTACTATTCAAATATCTCACCAAGGTCGTGAACACCCTGTATATATGATGTAAAACACCCACATACAAAACAGTAAGAAAGTTAATATCTCTACACTTCATTCAAATCAAAAAGATTAGCAACAATGAGAAAACTTAACCTCATTAGTAATAATAAGTAGTCAAACACACACCCATGTTAATTTATTACATTAAGACCGGGTAGTTTTTCATTCCAGCTCACCAGCAGAGTAGGTTGTCAACCCACCTCTTCGAGCTAACTGTAAGAAGATTGGAGAAGAGATATAATTATATGAGTTAACAATTTAATTAAAAATTATCTGGTCAGAGTGAAATCGAACCCATTACGTATGGATTTAAGGACCAAAACCAAGATCTCAACTATAAACTCAATTTAAAACCATTATTATGATGCTATGGATTCAATTAAATAAAATCAATAGTTTGATTTGTAGCGGTTAAAAAGTAAAATAGATCAGGTCGAGATGACACATAGTTACAGATATAACGTACACAAAGTACACATAGTTACGGTTGACACATAGTTATGGGCACAAGAACTGAATACTACTAATTTTCAGATTTGTGCTTTATATTCAAAAAGGTACATTGAGGCAAAGTATTATTAATTATAATTAAAAACATTTGGTTGTGCATAGTTGTGCTTAATATAAAACTGATATAGCTCTTATAACATGTTTTCTAAACAACAATTAAACACATTTATTTTAGATAAAATAAATTACTTAGAAGGCATTGTTTGCTTAGGCACGTCTAGTATATAGAATATAATTAAGGTTTATTTGAATTTAAATTTAGCAATTATAAATGAAATTATTCTTAATGTTTTTTCATTGATTGAAAGAAGGCATAATTCCAACACGCGTTAAATATATCAATAGTTTACAGTTCACTTTATTTAATGTCACTTTAAAATTAAGGTTGGCTTATATGAACAACTGTTTAGTAAATCATGTTCATCAAATATCAAAACAAGTGAATTAATTTTAATTCTGTTCTTAGTAAAGTTTTGGTTACAATCACCAAATAAGATATTAAATTGTTAGTTAATCAAATAAAAAAAATAGTAATATAATGCCTTGGATATAATATCGAAGTAACAAGTTATAACAATCAAGGTTTATAAACTAACCATATAGCTGACTTCTTTAAAAATTTATAGTTGTACTCAAACTTACCATTTGTTAAAATAAATTAAATTCTATAGGTATAATTAGCAAACCTTTCTTTACTGTACCTTCGCAAAATATATGTATGAAATTTAATTAGGGCCTGTAAAAACAAGTTGTTCGGAATTTCAACAGAAGTAGGTACTATACTTTATTGGTAGGTACATGTATGTGGGCATGTAAAATGTAGGCTCCTAAAATCTCCATTGCCCCTTTTGAATTTTTGAATTAATTGTGTCAGAAAGTTTGGGCAAAATACAGGGTGAATTATGTAAAATAACGTATTTTTTTAAGATAAATTATTTTTTTAAATCAAAGATTGTGCCATAAGCGCTGTCTACTCTAATTACCACAATGATGATGACAATGATACCCTGTTGGTTGGTACTGGTACCTACTGATACTCATACTCATATTTATAATGATACTGATACTTAGGCATACTGATACTGATCTATACTATACTATGCTAATAATATTTAATACTATCATACTTTTGGACGCAACTCTTGTAACTAGAATGAGGGGTAGAGACAATCCATATAATATATTGAAACGCGTCGACTCTGTCTCGCTCTAAATTCCGTCGCCAAATCGATAAAGTTTCTAAGCTATCTCCTCCGAGCGGGGATCACGGAGCGATCCCCGTGGGCGACCGGAGGTCGAGGTCGCCCCAAGCCTTTCTCCTATGTGTAGGCGCATTTTCGTCCCGTTTCCTATGCCTTTTCCCAATTTAAACGCCTTTTCAAAAAACCTCTGCAAAATTTTCGTCGATCGCCGTTCGGCGAGAGAGGAGCGGCTAGCACCGGCGTTTGTTCTCGCGCCTTAATAGTCCCGTCACGCCTGTCGAAATCCCGACTTTTCGCGAGACCCCTAAACTTTTTTTCTAAATTTTACGGCTTCGAGAACCGCGTCACGTGAAAGTTCCGTTCTTTCTCTAATCCTTTCGAAATTTTTTTTTCGAGAGCGTACGTCGAGTCCTTATCTCGAAAATCTCGAGTCGCATCCGTATCAACGTCTTTCTCATTTTATCTGCCGATGTGAGATAGCACAAGCACCTCCCACGAAAACTGTCAAATTAATTAAACTTCAGAGAGATTATTTTCCTATGAGAAATATTGTTAACGGTTATAGTATCGACTGTCAAACACTTCTGATTACCAAAATATTGAAGCGAAATGTTTTTCCAATTAGAATATCGGTACAATTTACAGTTTACATACTTAATTGTCATCAGGGTTAACTTCTGAAAAGTGGCGCGGTAGCGCCATGGATAGTGTTAGGATTTCAAACATCGTAATGCTGATTTCGTGAGTTCGAATCACGCTGGAGGCAATTTTTTTTTTACTTTTCAATTCAAATTATTTATTAGTATTAGTGTTTAGTTATTCTGTTTCATTGTCCGTAGTTTTTATTTTTTCTGCAGGTAAAGTTTGGAAGTTCTTTCATTTTGGCAGTCTGTAAAATTCATAATTTTAGCTTACAATAGCAAATATCTACAATATTAATTTGCGGCAACAATTATAACAGCAATATATTTTTGGTCCCATTGATAAAATTGATAAAAATATTTCCTGAAAAATAAATTCTACTTTTAGCACTTCTACTGCTTATGCAGCAAATTATGATGTTTTATTATCAAGAATATAGTACCCCCCGCGATAGCGATTTTCTCCCATTTCTAGTATTATTGTTAATAGCCTACACGCTCTCTTATATTGGTTTGAATTTATAACAAAATATTTGTTGAGTAATACCAAAATATTGTGGTTCCTTCATGAACGTGTTCGAATGCAGTATCTTTTATTCATTATTAAATTTACTCAAGTTCATTACTTATTCATCACTTATTCATTTAATAATGAATAAAAGGTACTGCATTCGAACACGTTCATGAAGGAACCACATATTTTGGTATTACTCAACAAATATTTTGTTATAAATTCAAACCAATATAAGAGAGCGTGTAGGCTATTAACAATAATACTAGAAATGGGAGAAAATCGCTATCGCGAGGGGTACTATATTCTTGATAATAAAACATCATAATTTGCTGCATAAGCAGCAGAAGTGCTGAAAGTAGAATTTATTTTTCAGGAAATATTTTTATCAATTTCATCAATGGGACCAAAAATATATTGCTGTTATAATTGTTGCCGCAAATTAATATTGTAGATATTTACTATTGTAAGCTAAAATTATGAATTTTAACTTATTAAAGTGATCTTGATTACTTATTCATTATTAAATTTACTCAAGAAACGTTAACTCAAGCATGTATAATTCAACCCTCAATTGGAGAAAACCAATTGAGCTACTATAAAAAAAGTTTATTCTACATGAGTCACCTATCGTCCTGTCCTGTATAACGCGGGATAGGGCTTTGATGCTCAATTTATTCGTATGTATATTAAATCATCATGAACTCACTCTATATCCACACTAATATTCATGAAACGATGAAAATTAAACGGGACAACTACTACCAGGCACCAGTAAGTTAAGTTGATTTAGACAGTTTTAGTACCAGACTAGAACTGCAAACCAATTTGTTAGGTATTCGGTCGTTCTATTGTAGAATTTCAAGTAGGTATCCTGAATCTGACAGATCTAAATTTTCTCTACGTAACATAATTTATAGTTAGAGTGGAATCCGCTTAATAGTTTCCTAAATTATAATACGTTATTTGAATAAATAACGCAACAGGTCTTTATGAGATAAATAAGTGAGCTTTAGCTATAATTACTAACATACAGCGCACACATAATAATACATAGGTAGATGATACATTTATTTGTGTACAGGTTAATCAACTATTACAATGGTTGGTACAAATTTTATAATATGTGAGTTATAGGCTGATACAGATATTTTTCATTGAACATATACCTCCTGTTGTGTCCTTTGATTGGGTTGTACAGGGTATTCGCGTATATTTTGACCCCTACCTACAGGGGTTATTAGGAAAGTTAGGAAAAAAATTTAAATAAAAATTTTTTCACGTATTATCTTTTGGGCTAGGTCGAAAATTAGAAAATGTTTAAATAACTAAGGAGGTTACATCGAAAATCATAATTTTTTTTTTATTAGTGTTGGTTTCTACTGATAAATATTTTTTCTTCTTTGTATTTTTTGTATTTTTTATGGTAGGTACTCACTGTCGAATATTTCGAAAACTGTGCCAAATGTGCAAATGTCAACAAAATATATATTTTTGAAATCAGGAAAAAAATATTTACCCAAGCGTGTAAAATTATACAGGGTGTCCCATTTAAAAATAATATGTTCAACTGGTTTTCCCAAATTTAGGACATTCAATTTTTTTTTTCGACCTAGCTAAAAGATAATACGTGAAAAACCAAACAACTTTTATATTTAAACTTTTTTTCTAACTTTCTTAATAACTCCTGTAGGTAGGGGTCAAAATATACGCGAGAACCCTGTACGTAAGGGTGTTTTTGAGAAAATGACATTTATTTTAGAAAATTATTTAATGTAATTTTTCATAAAAGAAATTGTACTTGGAAACGAAACAAATGCAAATAATTAACAAAATTTTACGTAAATTTTCAAATTGTCCTTCACCAACAATTTGGCACTGGCCCGCGAGTGTAAACACTTCGCAAACTACGCTCAATAATTTTTGGGCTGACTCTTTCCATTTTAGCATGAATTCTCAGTTGTATGTCTGCTAAATTGTTTGGTCGATTGAGGTATACCCTAGATTTTAAATAACCCCATAGAAAAAAAAACACAATTTTTTTAATACTATACCATATGAGGAATTGGTTGACTCTTTTGGCAATTTCTTGCTTGTTATTTGAGATAGATCCATCAAACCTTACATCACTATATTCGTAAGAGTAAGCTGTATCCGAATATGGAAAAATATACAGGGTATTCCATAAGAAAAAACAAATTTATTGGCCGTCCAGCTTTTCTGGGTCACCCTGTATTCAAGTGAATCATCTTAAAAGATGCCCCTCCCGACAACAAAATCGACCTGTCTCAGCGTTTTTTTTTAATCACTCTATAAAAGTTATGAATTTTGTTACAAACTTATTTTGGTTAATCTTGTTACTTCAAAATATCTTGACCATTTTACGAGTCTCTATATGCATAATATAATGTAATATGTAGCTACACATAAGAGTGGAAAATTGCAACAAAATTGTAGAAAATTAAAGCAAATGGAGAGGATTTTATAGTTGACGGTTGGCTAAAACTGACATGAGAGTGGCATATAAATCAAGGGAATGTTATTTACTTGACAAGTGTATGTGCAATAAATTTCTGAAATATAGTAGAAAGAGGAATATCTCTCTGCAAGACAGCAGAAATACGTATAAACCTAATATAGCCACGTGATATATGGAATAACTCTTATCTTTTATTAACTTGGTGAAAAAAAGGTGTAATTAATGTTGGGCTTTCCAGAGGCTGAACTTTTTGCAAGAGGTATATTAAGTGGGGTCATTCGTTACACAGTATGGAAAGAATTACGAACTGATAGTAATAAACGATTTCCAGATATCAGGCCACAAAGTTTCTTTGAAAAAAAAATTGTCAGCGGCGATTCTTTCATGAAAAATTTTAGATGAATATTTCTGCTTGTCATGCTATCTTATAGTTTAGAATAAATTAAAGAGTTGAAAATTTAACAGTTTGTTAGTACTAATCAGGAGTGTCTAATTATGCCGGTTAATTTTTTATTCTGACGAAGTAGCATTGTTAACAAAAATGAATCCTCTAGTTTCGTGGAAGTGAACCGAGGTAGAGGATCTAATTAGAGTGATATTTCTTTGCTGAGCTAATTACTAAAGAAAAAACTCTTCACAGTTTCAAAATGTAGATTCGTGTAATAGGGGAATAAACTTCTACTTGGCATAGATTCATATTTTACCTAGATGCAAATTTATTTCGCGTTAGAGTGACGAAAATGCCGTGATATTTGGGAATTTAGTATCCTAGTTAAATTATAGTTAGTTATTAATATTGGTAGAATATCTATTTAAGATTATTTGAAAAAAAATCATATAACGTTATTTTATAAAACATGTTTTAGATAAGAATTAACGTACAAACAAATTCCAAATAATATTTAGTAGGTAGCATATAAGTATGTCTTAAAACGAATTTGCTAAATTTCAGTTCAAGATTCTACGTTAAAAATTAGGGAAAAGTTGTTATAAACATAGATTCAAAAATGTTTTCTAAGAGAAATACGATCCAATAAAGATGCAGCCCTCAATAGGTTGTTATTAAAATTTCCAGTGGTCCATGAAAACAATCATGACCCACTGTTCACGAAGTTGTTGATTTATAAGCAGTAATCATGGCAGCGTTTATCAATATAATGTAAATTCAATGCAACTTTAAACTTACATAATGCAAAAACGTGTATGGTATATTTTAAATCAGAAAAAAAGATCTTTCATTTTAGTTAAACATATACAGGGCATTCCATTAAAAAATATAATATTTATCGCCCCCCGTATATATGCAAAGTTACCGGAAATTACACTGCAGATTTGGAAAGTTCAGAATTTCCCTGTATGTCAGTTTTTTATTTTTCTGTACGGGGGGGGGGGGCTGCTAGTTTATACGAAGTCACCCGGTACATATACATAACTGCTTATTTATTTTAATCGCATAATTGCGCATAATGGAGCTCGGTGTCCGAGCGGTTAAGACGTCTGATTTTTAATCGTTCTCCGCGGTTGACAACGGTTCGAATCTCACCGTGGCCAACTTTTTCTAATTGCTCCAATATTAAATCTGTGTGTATAAGGCTGGTAACGTTCTTAATATGGAACTAGTAATGCAATATCACTATATAAATGGCTAACAACCTACTGTATACTTTAATTAATAAGGTTTTCCAGGTTTCCCTTATTCTCGTACTAAATGGTGGTTAAAGTTATAACATCGTAAGTCGTTCCTGGGTTCACTCGCGGCCCGCAAAATAATAATATGCCGCTCCCTCTCCCACACAAGTCTCTGACTTCTGGGCTCATCGCTAAGATGAGAATGAGGGATAGAGATATTATTAATTAAAGCATTCATAAAAATATGTTGCAAAATTAAGTTAAATTGCAAAAATCAAACCCTTTAAGCTAACACTTATCAAACATTTTTCGAAGTCTTTAGAGAGTTTCCCATAGAATACGAATAGTTTTTATTTTAAAATATATTTTTGCGGTTTCCCAATTTTCGTTATTTTTTTTTGAGTAAAAGTTATCGTATCCATGAATGTTTGATAAATCACTAGTTTATATTTTCCTTTATATTAAACCGTTATATATTTTTTTGAAACTGCATCATATAACGTATTTTCATTACATTAAGAACCGAAAATTAATTATATACCTCGTTTTGTTTTTTGTTAAAATTTTGCTTTACTGGTTTATACAAAGAGCTTCACAATGAAATTTTAATTCTTATTAACGTACCTACAATTTTATGGCTACAAATTTAATTTCCATTTTTCTGCATTCTATACTGCCTCGTTAAAGCAGCGCACGTAAATGAATATTTGATGAAAATAAAGAAATAATTGTATTTTTATTACAGAATATATTCCTTTCCATAAAACTTCTGCGCATTTAACTTGCTTTTCATAATTTGTAGTTTTTCCTTAAGCCTTAACTAAAAATGGCAATTTATTGAAACTTTCCATTCTTAGCTCGATCCTACACCCTGTAAGATCCCAAAATTATTCTACATAAAAACATTTATCGTGATTTATCGAAAAGTAAACGAGGAATATAACTATAAAAATATATGCATACAAATATTTAAGGAAGGACTTCGGTTACATATGGTTCCAGATAAGGAAGATATTAAAAATGTCAAAACTGTTTGTCAAAAATAAGATTTATAAAGCTATATATTGAGTTTTCGATCTTCAACTTGTAATATTAATCACATTACGAAGTAAGGCAAAGACATCTATAAAAAGTACTGAATTAGTAAATAAATTGCCTTAGAATCGTAGTTTTCTTTTATATATTTTATTTACTATTAGCAAACAAAATGCGCCAAGCGAAAGATTCAGTTCTAAAGTTATAATGACTTAAATAAACCAAGTTTATAATTATTGCTTTAAAGCAAAGCAAAAATTACTTCGGTAAAACTTTTGCTAATAAAGCTCAGTTTGAAATAGTTTACAAATTATTATGGAACTAACTTTGAGTTGTATCATTAATAGTTGCAAAACAATTATGGACTATTAATATCAAGCAAATTTAATGAAATTATCCATTTTATATAAAAAAATCCATTATCTATATAAAATGTTAATTTAAGCAACTAATTCGTGATTTGGTTGAGTAATTGAAACCAAAACAACTACTGTTATGCCCTTGTTGTGATTTTTTGGCTAGCAAGACTTATTCTTATTTGTAAAAACTGTATTTAAACTTTAAATTTATAAATTATATGTTTCTATCTATATTCGTTTTAAACTGCAAACTTAATTTAATACAGTCACGTCGAACTTGTATCTGTATTATTTTCCTATTTTTATTTAAACCTTGGGATTTGAGGTCCTTATGTCTCTCGCTGTTGGATGAACGAAACAAATCTTGGAGCAATCCAGTGGCGGATTATACCTATATACAGTGATTATATACAGTGTGTTGATAAAGTTCGTAATAAAATTTCTAACTGCGTTACCTAATATTTTTGAGAAAATCGCTCAGATATGTCGGTATCCGAGCTAGCCACAGTCTGTTTTTGTTCAATATAGTCCTTGTATCCTTCGCGGTGCTATTGACTGACGAGAGAATGCGAAATACTTCCATCTCATGTCTCTTTCCAATTTACTGATAATAGCCGTACGAATATAACTGTATAAACAGTTTCCACATTTATATATAAAGGGATTAAGCCAAAAAAAATTACTGAAAGACAAGTATATTATTATTAATGAAATTACGACACATTCCTTTAAACAATGGAAGTAGGTGTGAAATGACAGAGCAAATGGAGCGGAGCAGTTGTGTTGTGTTGTGTTGTGTTGTATGCTATACCATGTATAGTAAAGTATGACTCATCAAACACCTGGCGTCTAGACAGCATCCGGTTTCAGAGTATGATGCAATATTTAAAAATATCTGACGATGGTATTTTGAAAAAGCTGACGGCGATAAAAAATGTGGGAATAGCCGTTAGAAGTAGTTCTCACAATCTGCAAATAAAACACCTGACGTCTAGAGATCATCCGGTTTCATAGTATGATGCAATATTTAACAATATCTGGCGACGGTATTTTAAAAAAAGCTGACGCCGATAAAAATTAATTTAATACTCCGCGTCAGCAATAAAAAAAAATATTAAGTGATAATACATATGAATGACATGCTTCTGTTTAAATAATATCTAATCCTCCTATTCTCTATAAGAAGCAATATACATAGTAATAATATACCACTTATTCCCCACACAAGTCATCTAGAATCAAATATATCATAATATAAACAGTAGTAATATACTCGTGAGCATGATGTAATAACTAAAAAAAACTGACTTGTTGATAAGGGGATAAGAGGGGAGCTACCCGTAGCTCCCAGGAGTTGCAAACACGTGTCAAGAGGTTAACGAACGCTACAAACAGACAGGTCTAAAATTGTTTGAATGATCTTGAATGCTTGGTCCATTATTGATTATTAAAGGGTATAGTATAAGGTACAGAGCATGTAAAACACATATTGAACTCAAGACTAATATATTCCACATGTTTTATTTTACTCAACAGTATCAGCAATAAAAAAATAATAAGAGATATGAATGACATGCTTCTGTTTTAAATAATATCTAATCCTATGTTCTATAAGAAGCAATATGCATAGTAATAATATACCACACAAGTCATCTATAATCAACATATCATAATATGCACAGTAGTAATATACCGCCCCGTCCCCACACAATGGTGGGGGGTTACTCTATATAAACCACAAAATGTCTCAGAGAGTGTTAGTATTCAACATGTCTTCAAAGTTTTGCTTTACCCAATATCAGCCTCAAGCTGATTTGCCAACTGATGTTAAAAGTGAAGAAGTAATTGTTAGTGCACGAAAGTATGAACTAAATAAATCAAAGTGTAAGTTTGTTAGTGTAGGCCTGGCATTCCATTCTGGTTTGGAACCCTGTGTAAGGCTATCAGGAAATAAAAGCGATGCAGTTATGTTCGACGAAGGCGAATGGAAAATCTTTTTAAACTATCAGGGAATAATAACAAATTATCTATATTCCTTTGAAAAAACCGATAATATTGATACCAGTCAATTTTCTATACACTTCGAGCAGTTTTCTCATACAAGAGTTGTGAAGATAATAAAAAATGATTCTTATATTTATTTGGGATTTGAATCAGTATGCAAGCTCTGGGAGCTATTGCCTTTGATCAAGTTCAGACTGGATATATTAAAAAGCCAGCAATTTAAGAATTACTTCAAGATATTAAAAAAAGGGCTACAGCAAGGAGATGGTAATGTTTTTCTAAATGCCTTAAACATACTTCATCCAGAGGATAATCCACACTCTGAAAACGTCGGCACATGTTTGGAGCTTATTTATTTGTATCCAGAAGTATTTGAAAATCATTGTAACAACATACATGGAGACAGAGAAGAAGAAAGTTGCATTCAACGAGAAGCAGAACCAAGTTCATCATATAATAACTTGGAGTTTTACTTAGAACGCCGCTAGGAGGATATATTGGGAATTTGTTGCTCTCGACCGACACCGGCTCCATCAGAGGATTGAAAGGACTTCAAAACTTCTTAATCCTATATTAGAAAAAGAACATAGAGGTGTAATATACAATATGAGGTTCATAGATAATTTACTGAAATAAAAATGCATAACAATAATAAAGTGTTTTATTTAAAAAACAAGTATCTGTATTATATTATTTTGACTAATCCATGATTTATGAGATTTATCGACACCGAGTCATTTAAAGTTGTAATATATACAGTGTTCCTAAACAGTAGGTACCTATATAGTTTTAATTCTCGTTATTCACAGAGGAGTGATATACTGGTGATATACGGTACTTAAAGGAATACGCGGTATACCATAAATAAATAGACAGACAGAGAGCTGTATCTAGTAGGGGTTTATGGGAGGGTGTTCTACCAAGAAACAATAATATTTTAACCCAACAGAATTCAGCTGTAGAGGTGAGCTTAATGAGGTAATATCTAAATATAGCACCTGATTAATTGAATAGCTAATAATTTCCTCAATAAAAGTAAACTAGAAGGTACTTCAACTCTATCGGTGAGAGGTAAAGCCAAAAATTATCAGCGTCATCTATCGCTAATATTTTCGACAAGCCTTCAATAAATACTATCATAAAACAGCACCAACAGTGAAAGGTTAAGAAAATTATCATGTCTTCTCTTGTTAATATTAAATTGTGGAGAATATGTTTAATATCTAACTAACACGCAGTATAATACAAATTAATATTACCGGAAACGTACTAAAAGGTCTTCAATAAATTCCCAAGCAAATGAAAACGCTACCAAAAAATTGTCACCAGAACAGCCACATTGTTACATGGTCTCCGAGCTCCGAGCATAGCTTTAATTATGCAGCAATCAAGACTAACGTATTTCCCTAAAACATTATTTACCCAAGTCGGGCTATTAAATCGATACACCGTTTACAGAAGCCATAGTGCAGATGCTGTAATTAGTACAATATTTTTATTATACAGGGATTCTACGCTGAATCTTCTCGTAAATAGCAATATATCGCCCCTTCGACCACATATACCTCCCACATCAGTAATCCAAGAAAAAAAAACACTTATTACATACTAAAGACAATACATATGTGTAAAATGATTGTTCTTTTACATAATTGCATAATAATAATATACAGCTCCTTCCTCCACATAGATCATCCGAGTCAGCAATGCAATAAAAACACTTATTACGTGCTAAAAGCGATAAATATACTTACATAAATGCTTCACTTTAAATAATGCCTAATCCTCTTATTTTTGCACCAATGGCTAGAAGTAATACTGCTGTAGTAATATACCGCCCTCATCCTCCACACAGACCTCCCACATCAGTAATGCATGAAAAACACTTTAATCTTCTCATCAATAGTAATATACCATCCCATCCCCCACACAGACCTATCACATCAGTTATGCAAGAAAACACATTAATCTTGTCGTCAATAACAATATATCGACCCATTAATCCACATAGACCTCTTATATCAGTTATGCAAGAGATTCACTTTAATCTTCTCATCAATAGCAATATACCGTCCCTTCCTCCACACAGACCTATCACATCAGTTATGCAAGAAAAACACATTAATCTCCTCGTCAATAATAATATATCGCCCCTTCCTCCACACAAACCTCTTACATCAGTTATGCAAGAAAAAACATATTAATCTTCTCGTCAATAACAATATATCGCCCCTTCCTCCACATAGACCTCCCACATCAGTAATACAAGAAAAACACCTTAATTAATCTTCTCGTAAATAGCAATATACCGCCCCTTCGACCACATATACCTCCCACATCAGTAATCCAAGAAAAAAAAAGAACTTATTACATACTAAAGACAATACATACGTGTAAAATGATTGTTCTTTTACATAATCACATAATAATAATATACAGCTCCTTCCTCCACATAGACCATCCTAGTCAGCAATGCAATAAAATCTTCAATAAATTCCCAAGCAAATGAAAACGTTATCAAAAATTGTCACCAGAACCGCCACGTTGTTACATGGTGTATATGCGAAAGGAGTTAATGGTCTACACATATTTGTGGAGGCGGGATACAGTATAAGGTGTAAAAAAAGATGTAAAACACTCAGTATATAAATATATTACATAATTTCATCCTCTCTTTAAAAAACAGAGGAGCAAACCAAAATTCAAACAAAACAGACAGAATAAACTATATATTGGTTGACGGAGGCCATAAAGCAACACATGCTGAAATCAATTTCAATTCTACTAACGTATTTCCCTAAAACATTATTTACCTAAGTCGGGCTATTAAACCAATACGCTCGTTACAAAAGCCCTAGTGTAGATCCTACCAACTTTTTAACTATGAATTTATTTTTTTCCACCTTGATAATGGATTCTACGCTGAATCTTCTCGTAAATAGCAATATAACACCCTTCGTCCACATATACCTCCTACATCAGTAATGCAAGAAAGACACATTAATCTTCTCGTCAATAACAATATACAGCTCCTTCTTCCACATAGATCACCCGAGTCAGCAATGCAATAAAAAAACACTTATTACGTTCTGAAGGCGATAAATATACTTATATAAATGCTTCTCTTTAAATAATACCTAACCCCCTTACTCTCACACCAAAGCGATAGGCTAGAAGTAATACTGCTGGTAGTAATATACCGCTCTCTTCCTCCACATAGGTCTCGCGAGTTAGTAATATAACAAAACAATACGTATTAAGGCGCTATAAATACACGTAAATGATAATAATGTCACCCTAAATCCCTTATTCTTACACCAAAGCGATAGGGTAGAAGGAATATTGCTGTAACAATATAATAATACATAACCCACATAACATTCGCACATCCATAGTAGTCAAGGAGTAATATGTATAGTAATAAGATACCGCCCCATCCTACATATAAGGTGCAAACATCTAAGAAGTTATAAATGTTATTTTTAGCCACATGAGAAAATCGTTGCATCGAAAAGCCCCGGGGAATATAAAAAATCATAGGTCTAGATGTGGTCAGATTTCACACTATCTATTGGCTTAAAATACCTACACGTGTATTTAGGAGATAACGCTCGGTATATAGGTACATAGTAGGTACAACTACAGCAGTCTCGGAGAAATATAATAATACTCGTTCTCAAGGCTTCGTGAAAAAGGTGCTATTTAAGCGAAAACTACGAGTTAAAACAAATTTTAAGGGAATGTTTAGGTATAAGAATAATCGTTTCAGAATTTCTAAAACATCAGTGCACTTGTTTATATGTGTATCTAAACTAGTAATTTAAACTATAAATCACAAAAATGACTACAGAACCACACGTCGCGAGATTCGATCACCCCGGGACAGCTATACGGCCTCGACAAGCTGTAAATGTTATGATTATCAGAAAAATCAAACCCCATTCAAGAACTATATGAATAAAGTATGGTTTTATATCGCCCAGTATATACAAAATATAAAACGCAAGTAACATTAAGAAAAAATGAGAGCATACCCCACATATCGCAAAATAAAACATACCTAGTGTTATTAAAATCTGGCGTAACTAAATATTAATTCCGCAGATCCCCGACATGTAAAATTTCGTGTCTTATCTGTTTATAAGAAGGCCCCACTATATTTCTATCGAGTAAGGATTTTCCAGAGTATCTTGCAAAAAAGCAAAGGGATATTTGATTAGGTTATCAGTGCATCTATCATTTAATCAGATCTGTACAAATTATTGACATTGCATGAATTAGATATTTCACGTATTTATCATTAAGAACATGCTAATGAATTTACAGGACTTTATCAAAATAAAAAGATAGCTGTCAGCAAATATTATAAAAAAATTGTCGTCAAGATTAACCAGACAGTAAACCGATCTGAATCGTGTGTACATCCGGTTGCGCAGTGTCACAAGGGTATATATTACTGCAGGTCAACACCCTGTATAGCGATTGTCTATGAAAACAGATAGGTATTATAATAGAAAGCAGATATTATAACGCAAATAGCTGCCAATGCAGATTCTGGTCAACACCCAGTACAGCACATTTAAGACTAAATAAACAAGTGAGAATAATATCATAATGTATCCGTATAAGGAAGTATTAATTAACTGACTGTAAATATGTTATTCTAATACGAAAAACCTGGTAGGTCCCAAGTACATTTGCAAATTCAGATTATGTAGAAACATGTGATATGCTTTCGCAATGTCACAAGGGTATATATTACTGCAGGTCAACACCCTGTATCGCGATTGTCTATAGAAAACAGATAGGTATTATAATAGAAAGCAGATATTATAACGCAAACAGCTGCCAGTGCAGATTCTGGTCAACACCCAGTACAACATATTTAAGATTAAATAAACAAGTGAGAATATTATCATAATGTACCCGTATAAGGAAGTATTAATTAACTGACTCGGTAAATATGTTATTCTAATACGAAAAAAACCTGGTAGGTCCCAAGTACATTTGCAAATTCAGATTATGTAGAAACATGTTATACACAGGGGTTTTTATAAATACAGCTATATAGAAATTATACCAACCGAATTTAACAATTTACCGAGTTTATCTACATTAATCTAAAATATAAAAGTGCAGTATAAAGTTATTGAAAGTGTTTGATCTTCATGAGATTTCATAGTATAAAAATATATGTATAATGTCTAACCTACAAAATAGAGATAACTAACCAACAAATCTAAAAGGTATACATTCTAACGAAATTGGGGTAGATATTAGATAACAGGTGAAATAAATTGGGATAAATAAAAGAGTATAAGCATACTACGAATTTACCATTTGCTGTAACTTATCCAAAGGGCAAGCATAACACATACCTGCAAATTTTGTAACAAAACATTTTCTTAGATTAACAGTCTAAGTCGTCATAATAATATACATAGACAAATCTTTGAAATGAAATTTATGCCATAGCAAGATGGATACTCATTGATTTGCAATCATTATACATGGGATTCTAGGGTATTCTTTAAATAATCCTTACCACTTAGATGAACCGGCTACCAGTAGATGTGTCTCCATCTTGCTGTAATTGGCTGCATTTAATTGCATTCACGAGTCACCAAATCCATAACCACTCGGATTTTTATCATGAATTCTTATCCCCACCCTAGAGAAATGGATAATTTTCTTCATCAGCTTCATCGCACTTACAATCTCGTGACATGTAGAAACTAAAATTCGTTTACATTTTCTTTCTCCTCAATTTTGGTAAATCGATTATGTCTCTGGTACCGGTACCGGTATACCGGTCATACCGTACTTATAACTCTATGTCCCTTCTCCCAATAACCTCATTGTTTTGACAAAAACCTTAACATTATGTAACAAGAATAACCCATTACTGTTTGCTTTTAGTAGTAGTTCGAGCTATAATTTCAATATGTCGACGTCATTATATGTATATGTATATGTATATGTAAAGTATTCAATAGTCATTGGAGTTCGTTCAAGAGTTTATCTTTAATAATTTTACCATCTTTATCAGGCAGTCTAACACGTACTTCCAAAGTTAATATACTCAATTAAATGTGGAACTATTAACTATAACAATATCTCTGCTTTGTAGGCACTATCCTCATTACTTAGATACCCGGCTACCAGTAGATGTGTCTCCATCTGGCTGTAATGGGTCGCATTTAATTGTATTCACGTGCCACCAAATCCATTACCACTCGGATTTTTCTAATGAATTCTTATCCCCCACCCTAGAGATGATTTGATTTTAATAAATAAAACAGAATATATTTAATTTGGTTTTTATTTCATCATAAAGCTAGGACATTATAAAATGTCCATACAGATAATACACATTAGATAAAGCACACATACATATATTCTTTGAATGATATAAACATTTAGGTGGAGAATGCTTCAAGCGGGGTTCTTCTTCAAATTCTATAATAATTGGTTTTGACGAAAAACGCCGAAGATATTCAGCCTTCTCTCTTCCTTTAACATAAATCTGTTCTGCTTTTGAAGTCAAATACTCAATAATGTTAAATTTGTGTAGTTGTGTAAAACCCTCTTCCCACTGAATGCAGTGATGATGTTTAGTTACCCAATTAGCTTCTTCTTGAAATTCTGATGGAAGTGCGTCAAATGAAAAAGGTGGTTTAAAAATATAATGACATATGCGTTCACCATCAAATGACTTGAAACAAAAAAACCTTGAAGCCTTGTACATCTAAGATTATTGGCATATTTTCAAATTTGTTAGCTTCTTCAGTACAACACTTTTCAAACTATACAATTCTATTGCTTTTCTTAATTGTTTCAATTTTTTCCTGTGTTCTTGCAGGGTCTTTCTATATTCAGATATCATTATCAACTGAATTTATTATTTATGTTACTGAGTTTATGTATACTAGACCTGTCTAACAATTTTTACCGTTGGATTATATCGAAACGGTGCTTATAAGTATCGGTACCTATATGGTACCGGTATACCGGTCTACCGGTTACACTGGTACCGGTATACCGGTCTACCCGTTAGACTGGTACCGGTATACCGGTAACACGGTACCGCTATACCGGTCATACCGGTATTAGTATCGGTACCTACACTAGTAACAGCAGGATAGGCCATACATAGGTTCAACTATCATATGATGTCATAAAATAAATAAGGCCCCAGTTAGGTCAGGTTAGGTGTTTCGGAAAGATCTAACCTGACCTAACTGGGGCCGTTATTTATTTTATGACATCATATGATAGCTGAACCTGTATGGCCTATCCTGCTGTTACTAGTGTAGGTACCGATACTAATACCGGTATGACCGGTATAGCGGTACCGTGTTACCGGTATACCGGTACCAGTCTAACGGGTAGACCGGTATACCGGTACCAGTGTAACCGGTATACCGGTGCCAGTGTAACTGGTAGACCGGTATACCGGTACCAGTGTAACCGGTAGACCGGTATACCGGTACCATATAGGTACCGATACTTATAAGCACCGTTTCGATATAATCCAACGGTAAAAATTGTTAGACAGGTCTAGTATACATAAACTCAGTAACATAAATAATAAATTCAGTTGATAATGATATCTGAATATAGAAAGACCCTGCAAGAACACAGGAAAAAATTGAAACAATTAAGAAAAGCAATAGAATTGTATAGTTTGAAAAGTGTTGTACTGAAGAAGCTAACAAATTTGAAAATATGCCAATAATCTTAGATGTACAAGGCTTCAAGGTTTTTTTGTTTCAAGTCATTTGATGGTGAACGCATATGTCATTATATTTTTAAACCACCTTTTTCATTTGACGCACTTCCATCAGAATTTCAAGAAGAAGCTAATTGGGTAACTAAACATCATCACTGCATTCAGTGGGAAGAGGGTTTTACACAACTACACAAATTTAACATTATTGAGTATTTGACTTCAAAAGCAGAACAGATTTATGTTAAAGGAAGAGAGAAGGCTGAATATCTTCGGCGTTTTTCGTCAAAACCAATTATTATAGAATTTGAAGAAGAACCCCGCTTGAAGCATTCTCCACCTAAATGTTTATATCATTCAAAGAATATATGTATGTGTGCTTTATCTAATGTGTATTATCTGTATGGACATTTTATAATGTCCTAGCTTTATGATGAAATAAAAACCAAATTAAATATATTCTGTTTTATTTATTAAAATCAAATCATCTCTAGGGTGGGGGATAAGAATTCATTAGAAAAATCCGAGTGGTAATGGATTTGGTGGCACGTGAATACAATTAAATGCGACCCATTACAGCCAGATGGAGACACATCTACTGGTAGCCGGGTATCTAAGTAATGAGGATAGTGCCTACAAAGCAGAGATATTGTTATAGTTAATAGTTCCACATTTAATTGAGTATATTAACTTTGGAAGTACGTGTTAGACTGCCTGATAAAGATGGTAAAATTATTAAAGATAAACTCTTGAACGAACTCCAATGACTATTGAATACTTTACATATACATATACATATACATATAATGACGTCGACATATTGAAATTATAGCTCGAACTACTACTAAAAGCAAACAGTAATGGGTTATTCTTGTTACATAATGTTAAGGTTTTTGTCAAAACAATGAGGTTATTGGGAGAAGGGACATAGAGTTATAAGTACGGTATGACCGGTATACCGGTACCGGTACCAGAGACATAATCGATTTACCAAAATTGAGGAGAAAGAAAATGTAAACGAATTTTAGTTTCTACATGTCACGAGATTGTAAGTGCGATGAAGCTGATGAAGAAAATTATCCATTTCTCTAGGGTGGGGATAAGAATTCATGATAAAAATCCGAGTGGTTATGGATTTGGTGACTCGTGAATGCAATTAAATGCAGCCAATTACAGCAAGATGGAGACACATCTACTGGTAGCCGGTTCATCTAAGTGGTAAGGATTATTTAAAGAATACCCTAGAATCCCATGTATAATGATTGCAAATCAATGAGTATCCATCTTGCTATGGCATAAATTTCATTTCAAAGATTTGTCTATGTATATTATTATGACGACTTAGACTGTTAATCTAAGAAAATGTTTTGTTACAAAATTTGCAGGTATGTGTTATGCTTGCCCTTTGGATAAGTTACAGCAAATGGTAAATTCGTAGTATGCTTATACTCTTTTATTTATCCCAATTTATTTCACCTGTTATCTAATATCTACCCCAATTTCGTTAGAATGTATACCTTTTAGATTTGTTGGTTAGTTATCTCTATTTTGTAGGTTAGACATTATACATATATTTTTATACTATGAAATCTCATGAAGATCAAACACTTTCAATAACTTTATACTGCACTTTTATATTTTAGATTAATGTAGATAAACTCGGTAAATTGTTAAATTCGGTTGGTATAATTTCTATATAGCTGTATTTATAAAAACCCCTGTGTATAACATGTTTCTACATAATCTGAATTTGCAAATGTACTTGGGACCTACCAGGTTTTTTTCGTATTAGAATAACATATTTACCGAGTCAGTTAATTAATACTTCCTTATACGGGTACATTATGATAATATTCTCACTTGTTTATTTAATCTTAAATATGTTGTACTGGGTGTTGACCAGAATCTGCACTGGCAGCTGTTTGCGTTATAATATCTGCTTTCTATTATAATACCTATCTGTTTTCTATAGACAATCGCGATACAGGGTGTTGACCTGCAGTAATATATACCCTTGTGACATTGCGAAAGCATATCACATGTTTCTACATAATCTGAATTTGCAAATGTACTTGGGACCTACCAGGTTTTTCGTATTAGAATAACATATTTACAGTCAGTTAATTAATACTTCCTTATACGGATACATTATGATATTATTCTCACTTGTTTATTTAGTCTTAAATGTGCTGTACTGGGTGTTGACCAGAATCTGCATTGGCAGCTATTTGCGTTATAATATCTGCTTTCTATTATAATACCTATCTGTTTTCATAGACAATCGCTATACAGGGTGTTGACCTGCAGTAATATATACCCTTGTGACACTGCGCAACCGGATGTACACACGATTCAGATCGGTTTACTGTCTGGTTAATCTTGACGACAATTTTTTTATAATATTTGCTGACAGCTATCTTTTTATTTTGATAAAGTCCTGTAAATTCATTAGCATGTTCTTAATGATAAATACGTGAAATATCTAATTCATGCAATGTCAATAATTTGTACAGATCTGATTAAATGATAGATGCACTGATAACCTAATCAAATATCCCTTTGCTTTTTTGCAAGATACTCTGGAAAATCCTTACTCGATAGAAATATAGTGGGGCCTTCTTATAAACAGATAAGACACGAAATTTTACATGTCGGGGATCTGCGGAATTAATATTTAGTTACGCCAGATTTTAATAACACTAGGTATGTTTTATTTTGCGATATGTGGGGTATGCTCTCATTTTTTCTTAATGTTACTTGCGTTTTATATTTTGTATATACTGGGCGATATAAAACCATACTTTATTCATATAGTTCTTGAATGGGGTTTGATTTTTCTGATAATCATAACATTTACAGCTTGTCGAGGCCGTATAGCTGTCCCGGGGTGATCGAATCTCGCGACGTGTGGTTCTGTAGTCATTTTTGTGATTTATAGTTTAAATTACTAGTTTAGATACACATATAAACAAGTGCACTGATGTTTTAGAAATTCTGAAACGATTATTCTTATACCTAAACATTCCCTTAAAATTTGTTTTAACTCGTAGTTTTCGCTTAAATAGCACCTTTTTCACGAAGCCTTGAGAACGAGTATTATTATATTTCTCCGAGACTGCTGTAGTTGTACCTACTATGTACCTATATACCGAGCGTTATCTCCTAAATACACGTGTAGGTATTTTAAGCCAATAGATAGTGTGAAATCTGACCACATCTAGACCTATGATTTTTTATATTCCCCGGGGCTTTTCGATGCAACGATTTTCTCATGTGGCTAAAAATAACATTTATAACTTCTTAGATGTTTGCACCTTATATGTAGGATGGGGCGGTATCTTATTACTATACATATTACTCCTTGACTACTATGGATGTGCGAATGTTATGTGGGTTATGTATTATTATATTGTTACAGCAATATTCCTTCTACCCTATCGCTTTGGTGTAAGAATAAGGGATTTAGGGTGACATTATTATCATTTACGTGTATTTATAGCGCCTTAATACGTATTGTTTTGTTATATTACTAACTCGCGAGACCTATGTGGAGGAAGAGAGCGGTATATTACTACCAGCAGTATTACTTCTAGCCTATCGCTTTGGTGTGAGAGTAAGGGGGTTAGGTATTATTTAAAGAGAAGCATTTATATAAGTATATTTATCGCCTTCAGAACGTAATAAGTGTTTTTTTATTGCATTGCTGACTCGGGTGATCTATGTGGAAGAAGGAGCTGTATATTGTTATTGACGAGAAGATTAATGTGTCTTTCTTGCATTACTGATGTAGGAGGTATATGTGGACGAAGGGTGTTATATTGCTATTTACGAGAAGATTCAGCGTAGAATCCATTATCAAGGTGGAAAAAAATAAATTCATAGTTAAAAAGTTGGTAGGATCTACACTAGGGCTTTTGTAACGAGCGTATTGGTTTAATAGCCCGACTTAGGTAAATAATGTTTTAGGGAAATACGTTAGTAGAATTGAAATTGATTTCAGCATGTGTTGCTTTATGGCCTCCGTCAACCAATATATAGTTTATTCTGTCTGTTTTGTTTGAATTTTGGTTTGCTCCTCTGTTTTTTAAAGAGAGGATGAAATTATGTAATATATTTATATACTGAGTGTTTTACATCTTTTTTTACACCTTATACTGTATCCCGCCTCCACAAATATGTGTAGACCATTAACTCCTTTCGCATATACACCATGTATCAACGTGGCGGTTCTGGTGACAATTTTTGATAACGTTTTCATTTGCTTGGGAATTTATTGAAGATTTTATTGCATTGCTGACTAGGATGGTCTATGTGGAGGAAGGAGCTGTATATTATTATTATGTGATTATGTAAAAGAACAATCATTTTACACGTATGTATTGTCTTTAGTATGTAATAAGTTCTTTTTTTTTCTTGGATTACTGATGTGGGAGGTATATGTGGTCGAAGGGGCGGTATATTGCTATTTACGAGAAGATTAATTAAGGTGTTTTTCTTGTATTACTGATGTGGGAGGTCTATGTGGAGGAAGGGGCGATATATTGTTATTGACGAGAAGATTAATATGTTTTTTCTTGCATAACTGATGTAAGAGGTTTGTGTGGAGGAAGGGGCGATATATTATTATTGACGAGGAGATTAATGTGTTTTTCTTGCATAACTGATGTGATAGGTCTGTGTGGAGGAAGGGACGGTATATTGCTATTGATGAGAAGATTAAAGTGAATCTCTTGCATAACTGATATAAGAGGTCTATGTGGATTAATGGGTCGATATATTGTTATTGACGACAAGATTAATGTGTTTTCTTGCATAACTGATGTGATAGGTCTGTGTGGGGGATGGGATGGTATATTACTATTGATGAGAAGATTAAAGTGTTTTTCATGCATTACTGATGTGGGAGGTCTGTGTGGAGGATGAGGGCGGTATATTACTACAGCAGTATTACTTCTAGCCATTGGTGCAAAAATAAGAGGATTAGGCATTATTTAAAGTGAAGCATTTATGTAAGTATATTTATCGCTTTTAGCACGTAATAAGTGTTTTTATTGCATTGCTGACTCGGATGATCTATGTGGAGGAAGGAGCTGTATATTATTATTATGCAATTATGTAAAAGAACAATCATTTTACACATATGTATTGTCTTTAGTATGTAATAAGTGTTTTTTTTTCTTGGATTACTGATGTGGGAGGTATATGTGGTCGAAGGGGCGATATATTGCTATTTACGAGAAGATTCAGCGTAGAATCCCTGTATAATAAAAATATTGTACTAATTACAGCATCTGCACTATGGCTTCTGTAAACGGTGTATCGATTTAATAGCCCGACTTGGGTAAATAATGTTTTAGGGAAATACGTTAGTCTTGATTGCTGCATAATTAAAGCTATGCTCGCAGCTCGGAGACCATGTAACAATGTGGCTGTTCTGGTGACAATTTTTTGGTAGCGTTTTCATTTGCTTGGGAATTTATTGAAGACCTTTTAGTACGTTTCCGGTAATATTAATTTGTATTATACTGCGTGTTAGTTAGATATTAAACATATTCTCCATAATTTAATATTAACAAGAGAAGACATGATAATTTTCTTAACCTTTCACTGTTGGTGCTGTTTTATGATAGTATTTATTGAAGGCTTGTCGAAAATATTAGCGATAGATGACGCTGATAATTTTTGGCTTTACCTCTCACCGATAGAGTTGAAGTACCTTCTAGTTTACTTTTATTGAGGAAATTATTAGCTATTCAATTAATCAGGTGCTATATTTAGATATTACCTCATTAAGCTCACCTCTACAGCTGAATTCTGTTGGGTTAAAATATTATTGTTTCTTGGTAGAACACCCTCCCATAAACCCCTACTAGATATAGCTCTCTGTCTGTCTATTTATTTATGGTATACCGCGTATTCCTTTAAGTACCGTATATCACCAGTATATCACTCCTCTGTGAATAACGAGAATTAAAACTATATAGGTACCTACTGTTTAGGAACACTGTATATATTACAACTTTAAATGACTCGGTGTCGATAAATCTCATAAATCATGGATTAGTCAAAATAATATAATACAGATACTTGTTTTTTAAATAAAACACTTTATTATTGTTATGCATTTTTATTTCAGTAAATTATCTATGAACCTCATATTGTATATTACACATCTATGTTCTTTTTCTAATATAGGATTAAGAAGTTTTGAAGTCCTTTCAATCCTCTGATGGAGCCGGTGTCGGTCGAGAGCAACAAATTCCCAATATATCCTCCTAGCGGCGTTCTAAGTATAACTCCAAGTTATTATATGATGAACTTGGTTCTGCTTCTCGTTGAATGCAACTTTCTTCTTCTCTGTCTCCATGTATGTTGTTACAATGATTTTCAAATACTTCTGGATACAAATAAATAAGCTCCAAACATGTGCCGACGTTTTCAGAGTGTGGATTATCCTCTGGATGAAGTATGTTTAAGGCATTTAGAAAAACATTACCATCTCCTTGCTGTAGCCCTTTTTTTAATATCTTGAAGTAATTCTTAAATTGCTGGCTTTTTAATATATCCAGTCTGAACTTGATCAAAGGCAATAGCTCCCAGAGCTTGCATACTGATTCAAATCCCAAATAAATATAAGAATCATTTTTTATTATCTTCACAACTCTTGTATGAGAAAACTGCTCGAAGTGTATAGAAAATTGACTGGTATCAATATTATCGGTTTTTTCAAAGGAATATAGATAATTTGTTATTATTCCCTGATAGTTTAAAAAGATTTTCCATTCGCCTTCGTCGAACATAACTGCATCGCTTTTATTTCCTGATAGCCTTACACAGGGTTCCAAACCAGAATGGAATGCCAGGCCTACACTAACAAACTTACACTTTGATTTATTTAGTTCATACTTTCGTGCACTAACAATTACTTCTTCACTTTTAACATCAGTTGGCAAATCAGCTTGAGGCTGATATTGGGTAAAGCAAAACTTTGAAGACATGTTGAATACTAACACTCTCTGAGACATTTTGTGGTTTATATAGAGTAACCCCCCACCATTGTGTGGGGACGGGGCGGTATATTACTACTGTGCATATTATGATATGTTGATTATAGATGACTTGTGTGGTATATTATTACTATGCATATTGCTTCTTATAGAACATAGGATTAGATATTATTTAAAACAGAAGCATGTCATTCATATCTCTTATTATTTTTTTATTGCTGATACTGTTGAGTAAAATAAAACATGTGGAATATATTAGTCTTGAGTTCAATATGTGTTTTACATGCTCTGTACCTTATACTATACCCTTTAATAATCAATAATGGACCAAGCATTCAAGATCATTCAAACAATTTTAGACCTGTCTGTTTGTAGCGTTCGTTAACCTCTTGACACGTGTTTGCAACTCCTGGGAGCTACGGGTAGCTCCCCTCTTATCCCCTTATCAACAAGTCAGTTTTTTTTAGTTATTACATCATGCTCACGAGTATATTACTACTGTTTATATTATGATATATTTGATTCTAGATGACTTGTGTGGGGAATAAGTGGTATATTATTACTATGTATATTGCTTCTTATAGAGAATAGGAGGATTAGATATTATTTAAACAGAAGCATGTCATTCATATGTATTATCACTTAATATTTTTTTTTATTGCTGACGCGGAGTATTAAATTAATTTTTATCGGCGTCAGCTTTTTTTAAAATACCGTCGCCAGATATTGTTAAATATTGCATCATACTATGAAACCGGATGATCTCTAGACGTCAGGTGTTTTATTTGCAGATTGTGAGAACTACTTCTAACGGCTATTCCCACATTTTTTATCGCCGTCAGCTTTTTCAAAATACCATCGTCAGATATTTTTAAATATTGCATCATACTCTGAAACCGGATGCTGTCTAGACGCCAGGTGTTTGATGAGTCATACTTTACTATACATGGTATAGCATACAACACAACACAACACAACACAACACAACTGCTCCGCTCCATTTGCTCTGTCATTTCACACCTACTAATGGATATTACTTTTCATGGAGAATAAACAGTTTGTCTTTAATTTGGTCCGGTGCCAATCTTGATAATATATCAAATTAGTTATAGGTTTACCTCTAAGTTATTTTTTTTACTTAATCCCTATACTTAAATAAATATTATATAAATAATTAAATAAGCCAAAAAGATAATATTAAAAAAACTACATTTTAAAATAATTGGATAAGGGCTACAACGTTAGTAGTGGTGAGAAACACAGTAGTGCCCTCTTTCCGTCTATGCTACAATCCGTCTAACAGTTATTGTGTAATTGACAGGCAGATAGGCGACCTGCTTTTCTGCTGGTACCATTATGGCTTTGACCTCTATCGTTTTTAACGAAGACTATCCTATTTATTTGTTTGAAATAAATGCCTAAAACAACTTTTCCACGGAGTTTGAGCCCCGTCTAGCATTGCATTACTCCGGCATCTCCATGAAAGTCGCCACATCTTTCATCGATACCAACCATGATACACTGAGTGGTTTTTCGCTTATTATGTGCTCGTTAAAGTGCCATAGGTAGTGGACTGAATGAATGATGCTGCGATATGATTGATGCCTAAAGGGCATCTGGTATGTTAGTAGACTGCAAAAAGATTGTCTATACAAGAAAGTCTCGAAAAAAGTATATATGCGAACATATTTAGAAATATAAATTCCCATAAAATGGCGAATGCGCCAAGAACTATAAATTTTATTACGCCTTGTACTATAAACTATGAACTATTTAGTGACAGAGAGAGAAATTAAAATATTTATTTATTTACAGAAGAAATTTATGGCGAAATTTTATAAAATGGCGGATGCGCCAGAAACTATACATTTTATTACGCTTGTACTATGAACTGTGACGCAGTGACACAGAGAAACTAAAAATATTTATTTTCTACGGGCGTGTGGAAAGTTACAATTTTCTGCACGCATTTGAGTGTAGAAAATTGCACTTTTCCGCACTAGTGCGGAAAATAAATACCTATGTATTACTTGCAATGTGATCATAATATTATCTTAATTCCAAAAAATCATGTTGTCACTGTTCAGATTTTGACATAAAGAAAAAGGAATGCTTGACACTTCTAATTATTAGACAGCATTGTGTGCAAATATTTATTTTTCTTATGCCAATTTTCTTCACGCCCGTAGAAAAAACGTTGTTCCTAACACATGTGGAAGGTGTCTTTTCCTCACTCACTGCTTGTCCGAACTCCGCTTCGCGTCGTTCGGACAACTGCAGTCGCTTGTGGAAAAGTATCACCTTCCACACTTGTTAGGAAAATAACTATTTATTTGCAACAGAAATTTCTGGCGAAATTTTATAAAATGGCGAATGCGCCAGGAAGTATAAATTGTATTACGCTTGTACTATGAACAATGACATAGTGGCAGAGGGAGAAACTAATAATATTTATTTATTTATTAAATCCTGTCACAGTACGAACTAGCCCACTGCGCATCAAGGCGGTTTAAAAATCAGTGCCATGGAACTACCTATGTATACATAGTGGAATGTTACTTGAAATCTAATTTAAGCTAAACTTAATTTCATGATAATATCTGTAATTTATTTGTGGTGCGTTTTCATGATTCATAGTTTCTTTTGGGATTATACCACCAGCAAAATTTTGTTTTTGTAAATATTGATCTTAAAATGTTTTTCTTTTTTTGTTATTTTACAGGTGGTGTAATCCCAAAAGAAACTATGAATTGATTTCATGATATTTTGTTAATACCTAAATAAATAAAATGATGTAAAGTCAAATAGCATTCAACTATTTTTAACATAATTCTTTACCTCCATCCCAATAACCGCCAACATAACATAATTCGGGGCATAACATAACAAATTTATTTTCGAGGGCATAAATGAAAATCGTAGAAGACCCTGGATGTATAAAATCAATTGCGGGGTGAAAATAATCAGTTTCTTTAATGTTATTTAAAACAAAAAAAGAAAAAGGTTCAGTCAATTATATTGAACAATACAAGTTTTATTTGTTACACTAAAATAAATTATTCAGATATTTCTATATATTCTTAACATATTTTCCTGTATTAAAATGTTTTTATTTTATTTATCGAGCCGGTGGCTCAGGGCTTAGCCTCTCGATCGCTCAACACAGAGGTCGTGGGTTCTAATTTCCATTCCACCTAACAATTTTTCATTAAATTGTTTGCTCGTAGATCAAGGCTTATTCGCAGGGATGGCTTGGCAACCATCCTGGCGATGGCCTAGGATGGGAAGAATGTCAACTTGGTGTTAATGTGAGAGATTAAAATCAGTTGATGTTTGACTTGTCCCCCTAACTAATGAGGTTTTCCAGGTTTTCCTCATTCCAGCACTGAATGGTGGTTAGGGCCTACCAACGTAAGTCGTTCCTGAGGCGCAAATGCGGCCCGCGAAATAATAATATGCCACCCCCTCTCGCACACAAGTCTCCGACTTTCGGGCTAATACTTGTGATTAGAATGAGGGGTAGAGATATAATTATTATATTTATATTAAGTGTTACACTATTTATTAAATATTGTACTAGATGTTATTTTTAATGCTGTTATGGTGTCCTGAAGGTAATAAAGAAATCCAATGTCCACCAATAACAAACCCGAGTTCTTCTTACACTTCACTAAACTTAATTCCCCTACTGACCTATCAACTATTTAGTATAATGTAAGGCTCTTAATTTTTCCATTAATTAAATTCAATTTGTTTGGTGTACCTATTTTGATCGTAGGTATATATTCGGTCTTTTGAGCTTTTCTGTAAGATTTATGTATTTTTGTAAGTTGTAGTGTAGATGGTTCTTGATGTGTAGATTTTTCTTGTCTTTGTAATTTTTTAATGAAAATTTCCAAGGAATTAATGTCAGTTTCCGCTGTTAGTGAAGTAATATGCTCTTGCTAAGTTTTTCCAAACACAATATACTCTTATTTTTTCTAGAGCATTTCTGCCTTACGTATTAAAAACAGTTCTAGAATCTCTTTATCGATATATTCACGAGCCAATGTTTTAATAAAACATGCACTAATACAGATATGATTCAGTACAATTTCTTTTACAACCTAGACTAATTACCTAGTCAAAATAAATTACCTAGATGAATTATACATGTTCATCGCAAATAAGTTAGATATTAGATAGAAAGTGAGTGATCTCTGGAACTTACTTGTGGAGCAAGATGGGTTGCTTTATAATATCATGATTTCCTCGAATTATTATCAAAAAATACAAATAATAGAAAAAACAGGAATAAAGAAGTATTAAAAATATATATTGAAAATGTCGTATCCAGGCAAATTTGAATTCTTCAAAAAAAAAAAAAAAAACACGCACTATGAAATTTATTGATTTAAATACTGACTATCCCTAATAATTAAGTGCACCTAAGCATGTCACACAAGTAACAAAGAGAAGGGAAACGAATATTGCATCAGGTAAAGTTTTTGTTCCCTAACGGCAAAGTGATAATTTTCTTACACATAAATCTTCATCTTTATATTAATCTTTATGTTCATCTTTATGTTTTTACTTTAAAGATAACGTATTAAAGTGGTTTAATGGCTATACAAACTGTTTCTCTTTTGAAATAATAAAGGTGGTTTTTATTTGAAAACTTTATTACATAATTGCTATTTTTTTCATTATTTTAATTAATTTTTACTGTCTAGGTAAGATAGGAAAACTTTTTTACTCAACATTTTGATAGCTTGATCATCCGTATAAAGCGCAAAACATACTTCATATTTGTTGGCAACGTAAAAACCTTCTTTACTAAATTACTACTAAAAACTATTTAAACAAAAAGGTTTAAATGGGCAGTATAAATAACTTCATATAAAAATCACTATATTTCTGTACATTACCTATTATTAATTAAGACATTTTAGTATAGAACCAATAAAAATACTCCTTTTAAGAAGTACCTAGATGCATTTATCCTCATCCATTAATTTTGCTTTACTCCAATTTACCCAAATACCTTCGAACCTCGGACATAAAATGTCGCCTTCCGTTTATCCGGCCTGTGACTCCTTTTTTTATGTTACATATAAATGTGAAATATACTTTATTTATAGGGCGTATTAAAAATATAATCAAAAATGCCATGTACACGGGCACAGAGCTACATAAAATATGACCTCCATTGCTTTACCTTGTGAAGAGAAAGAAAGGTATAGAAGTTTGTATATTTGGTAGATAAATTAACTGTAGTCCTTTGATATATCAAACTGCTAGAGCCACTGGAAATTATATGTCAATGTTTGTTTGTTTTTTGAATACTCATTTGCAGCTGGTAAAACACGGAATAATAACTTTAACTAATTGGAAGTAGCAGTATAATAAAACTTATTTGGACTGAAGGTCTATCATGTTATGATAAATAGGTACTTGAAAATGTAAAAGCAAAAGTCTGATTTTAACAATTCTCATTGTCCCATTTTCACATTAAATCATTTAATCTTACACTGAAGAAAAAATTTGAAAACTATTTCAAAGTTCTTGATATATTTGGTGTCAGAAAAAGACCTAGTATAATTAATTTATATTTTTTTTATTTATCTAACCATAATCGGCTAAATCACGTCGCCTGCTCCTAGCGATTCGGCCCAATTTGGGTATAGGAGTCTGCAATTCATTTCGTGGTCGCCATGGAGATTCGGTAGCTGTCATCACCACATAGTGCCGCTGAGAACTACAAAGTGTCAATATGGCATACTCTATCTGTCAAAAGTTGACAGTGTCACTAGTGGCAGCAGTTGCACTTTACGGCACTACACAACACAAAACTCATAGAAGTAACCAAAACTTTAAAACTTATATACACAACGACAAAATAATAAAAAATAACGAAAATAAAGCTCATAAAAGTCATGAAAATACTAGCAGATAGGTTTGACAGCTGTCAGGCTGTCACAAACCTCAAATCAAAACAAACAATTGAATACCATAAACTTATTAAAGTCACTATGGTCACTAGCAAGAACCCTAAACAAAGAAGGACTGATCAATCAGTAATAGCCAATCACATTTGTTTATCACTTATGTGACGTCAGTGGATTCCCTTTAGCGGGAGATTTGAAATTTAAATATCCTCTTTGTTTTAATTTGACAGCTTTAACCTTTTAACATAACCTATATATGTCACATTGTCATGTAGAATGTCTCGGTTGTCTTTGGAATGTCATCACTGTCATCAGTCATGTCATCATATCAAAGTATTTCTGTATCATATCATAGTAATCTGTGCACTGATTAACAAAGCACAAGTTATCATAGTTGTCAAATCGACAACGATTTTTGCACAACGCACTTCAAATCGTAAGATATATATCGTAAAACATATATATAAGTACTTTAAAATCACATTTGATTGCATTAATACAGTCTCTGAAATAATATTGGGTTGGATATTTTGACTGAAAATTTTTGAAACTGTTATTAGAGGCCAATTTGGCAATAGGGGATCCACTGACGTGTTACGAGAAATCTGTTGAAAATGACCTTCAAATTTTTATGAATGAATTGATCAGTCCTTCTTTGTTTAGGGTTCTTGGGTCACTAGTAGATAAATAAAGTAGTATATAAACAGCAAGAACCCTAAACAAAGAAGGACTGATCAATCAGTAACAGCCAATCACATTTGTTTATCACTTATGTGACGTCAGTGGATTCCCTTTAGCGGGAGATTTGAAATTTAAATATCCTCTTTGTTTTAATTTGACAGCTTTAACCTTTTAACATAACCTATATATGTCACATTGTCATGTAGAATGTATCGGTTGTCTTTGGAATGTCATCACTGTCATCAGACATGTCATCATATCAAAGTATTTCTGTATCATATCATAGTAATCTGTGCACTGATTAATAAAACACAAGTTATCACAGTTGCCAAATCGATAAACGATTTTTGCACAACGCACTTCAAATCGTAAGATATATATCGTAAAACACACATATAAGTACTTTAAAATCACATTTGATTGCATTAATACAGTCTCTGAAGTAATATTGTGTTGGATATTTTGACTTAAAATTCTTGAAATTGCAATTAGAGGCAAATTTGGCAATAGGGGATCCACTGACGTGTTACGAGAAATCTGTTGAAAATGACCTTCAAATTTTTATGAATGAATTGATCAGTCCTTCTTTGTTTAGGGTTCTTGTATAAACAGTTCATATGACCAATGAGTTAGAGAGAGAAGTACATTTCTGGGACCCAATATGACGGATGACGGATTTAGTCAGTGGTTAGTTATAGATCCATGTCAATGTCAACAACATGAGAGAGACTGAAAGTTTTCTTGGTTTTCTGTCCTGAACTGTTGTTCTGGACAATCAATTTACATTTGACGCCATATTTGGGACCCAAAATGGATGCTTATGGCTTAATTGTGGTACTTTATATATCTAGTGACCTTAAAACTTACGTTACGTAAGTTTCAAAGTAGTTACGTGCTGTCAATGCCGATAATGCCGAACAGACTAGTAGGTATAAGGTGACTAGTACCAGGCGACTTGATCTAGTTAATTATGATCTAACGCATAGATTTTTTCAGGTATTTATTATGATTTATTTTATTTTTAATTTTAATAAGAAAATCTTTACAACACCGGTCCCGAAAATGTTAAACAGGATGAATTTATTTGTTTATTATTAGATATTTAAAATTAAAGAATAAGGCGGTATTTTATTTTAAACAATATTCTATGGCGGTATATTTGTTAACAATTATTACTAAATTTATACCAAATATTTATTTACGAGACTTTACTCAGCTAATAAATATAAACTACGTGAAAACTTTATTTTTCATAAATCAGTATTTCTATCTTGCACAATTCTAAATATAGATGCAATAAATAAGTACACAATATGACGTCGGGTGTATCATTGATTATCAGTAGAACACAATTATCGCATTAGAGTTATTTTGGAAGGTAGATATATGTGAGATCAGAGTGATATACTTATATATTTGTAATCTACTTCATTACCTACAGAAAGTTACGTTCAAATACAAAAGAAAACATAATTTTCTTGCTGCAGTACCATCTAGAAAAGTCTATGAGAAAAATAACAACACCAGTATAATTATTTATTCACATTATGGATACTCTCACCTACAGGGGGTATCTAGTATCAGTAGGTACCATATATTTACTAATAGATAAAATAATATTGGTACTGAATACATTGGGATAAGTTCTTTTTTGTACGGGTGACCCAACGCTGTGGCAAAGCTCGTTTTCACCTCCATCTTCCTTTTGGAAAAAAATTTGATCTGGATATATAAGTAGGGAGGCAAGAAATGCACCACTTAAAAATAATTATACCTGTACAGGGCGATTCACTTTTGAAGGGCAGACCAAAGTCCTGCCCTGGTCCTGTATTTGACCTTTTCAAATACAAAAACCATCGTTTTTCAAATGAAACACCCCGTATTTTTTAACGGGATGTTTAACGTCTAACATATACAGGGTGTTCCATTTGAAAAAGAAAGGTTTTTGTATTTGAAATAGTCAAATTTTGGCAGGGTTTTGTGTACACCCTGTATGAAATTGGAAAATAGTGGCCAAGCTAGAATTCATAGTGGACCTATTGCATTAAGTGTGCCACCCAGTTAGATCCTATCTCAAAAACGAATCAGCAACAATGATCTAGTGCACCGCTGAAAATGTTGTTAAACCTGTTGGAATATTACTATAAGTAAATAAATAAACCTCCATCGTTCAAAAGTTAAGGGAGGGGGGGGGGTTACTTTATAGGGACGAACTGTATAGGGTGTTCATACTTAGGCTGTCACAAAAAATGCATTTTTAAATGTAATATCTTATATATTTTTAAACATAATCATTCGCCTTGTTGTGAACTATCCGCCTATATTATGTGTTTTGTTACTACATACGACGTTGCTATTTTATTAACGTTTTTCTCGGAGACTCATACATCTACTTGTGAATTTTTTTTAGCGCTGCAGATTGCCTAGAATATGGAAATGGATCACCCTGTATATCTTTAAATTTCTGAATTGTTCAGTGTGAGTGAGAAACACTGAGAGTGTTTATTTTATGCTTTTTTTATGTCCTGTGATGTTTAACGTTTTATATTTTGATACAAAGTGGAAATTTATTTTCTTATTGAAAACCGTCAGACCATTACACTGGCTATTACGGCTTAATCATTTGGGCATTTGTTCGAAGTAAATAGAGAGACTAAACCCAGTTAGGCGCCTCTAACTCCTAGCTGGCACTAAAGAAGGGTTTAATAAGATTTGCTTGTGGATGGCGTTCAATCTCCCTTCATTTAAACGTGATGGCTGCTCCAGTGTCTCTATCAACGAAATATATAGCTTAATCAATCATAATCGATTATCTTTTGATAGGGATGCGGAAGTTTGTTTCAGAGTAGATGACCGCCCATCGGGTATACTTCATAGAAATACATTATTCTGATAAAGGAGGAAGTTGTATCCATTGATGCCATTATATGATTTGTGGATTTATAAGGAAATTTAAGTATTGCCATAAATTGTTGTGGCTATTTTTATTAAATAGTAAACATAACGTCAATTTTCTCAGTTAATACATACTCGTAAATAAGCAAGAAACTCTTATCTGGGAATATTAGATTTAAAGTTTAGTGCCATGTATTCTCATCTATAGAGAATAAATACAGCATAAATATATTCTCATCTATACAGAATGAGTTTTATGTATGGAACGCCTCAATTATCTCGGAAACGGCTTGCCCGATTTTTATGAATTTTGGTTTATAAGGGTTTTGTAATATGGCCGATATTATTGTGGCATTTACATTGTTGTCAGATCTTTCGTTTTTCCGGAAATATACTGAAATTTGTTATTTCAAATGGATCACCCTATATATTTTTTTGTTTTTGAAATCTCTAAGAAATTTAGAATATTTTTCATGTAATGTTCCCTATACCTAATTGCCATAATTTCGGAGTTACAGCTACATTTGCAATATCTCCGCCGAAGTTAAAATATTACATCAGGGCGGCTATGTCTGCGACAAAAACAATTTTGACGTTTTAATAAACTATTATTGTTGGTGTTTATTGAAAGTTACAATGGACCGTTTATCTGAGAAAGAACGAATTGAGATTTTAATGATATTAGGATATGGTGATGTGCGTAGAAGTCAACAGGAAACGTGTAATATCTTTAATAATTTATATCCTAATAGAAATCCCATAGGATCTTTTGAAAACATAAAGTAAAGGCGGTTACAGCTGATGCTCAAAATGTTGTCCGTTTACTTCCATACAAGAAGCCATGCGATGTTTAAAACTTTGCAGTACATTTTGTAACATTCCTGACTGCTCAATTCTTCTTATCTCTGTGGTAATCCTATCTTTTAAATCCTGAATATTGACAGGTTTGGTTTTATAAACAATATTTTTTAAGTGACCCCACAGGAAATAGTCTAAAGGATTCATGTCGGGTGATCGTGGGGGCCATTCGATAAAACCACGCCTTCCAATCCATCTTCTGGGAAACACATCGTTTAGGTATTGCCTCACGTCACGCGCATAGTGAGGTGGAGCTCCATCTTGTTGCACCCAAATATTGTTATTTGGGACATTGTTATTGTCTGAAAGTTTCCAATAATAAAATTTCTAAATTAACAGGCAATTGAGAATACTTACTTAGATTTGGAAATAACCGAGCCAACTCAGGTATAGTATTATTCTGTAATAAATTTAAATACGCCGGACCATTTAAGTTTCCTTCAATGAAAAAAGGACCAATTATTTTGTCGCCTATTATTCCAGCCCATACATTAATCTTTTGTGGAAATTGGGTGTGGGATTCTCTCATCCAACGAGGATTGTTACGTGACCAGTATCTGCAATTAAGCCGATTTACGTTTCCTCAATACAAAAAGTGGCCTCATCGGAAAACATAACATTATTTAAAAAATTTGGATTATTTTGATCGTAACATTTTTCCATCATTGTGTCGGCAAACTCTTCACGTCTATCGAAATCATCATCTGACAACTCTTGAACCAATCTTACTTTGTAAGGATGGAATTTATTGGCATGTAAAATTTTCATTATGGATGTTTGAGAAATATCAACTTCCCTGGATATTTGTCTAGTACTCAAGTGTGGATCTTCTTCTAACATAACACAAACATCTAAAGATTTGTCTTCAGTTGTTGCAGTTTTTATACGCCCTGATTTCGGTAAATCTTTTATGGCTCCAGTTTGGTTAAACTTTTTTAACAACTTACTCACAGTAGATCTTGTTATGGGATTTCTATTAGGATATAAATTATTAAAGATATTACACGTTTCCTGTTGACTTCTACGCACATCACCATATCCTAATATCATTAAAATCTCAATTCGTTCTTTCTCAGATAAACGGTCCATTGTAACTTTCAATAAACACCAACAATAATAGTTTATTAAAACGTCAAAATTGTTTTTTCGCAGACATAGCCGCCCTGATGTAATATTTTAACTTCGGCGGAGATATTGCAAATGTAGCTGTAACTCCGAAATTATGGCAATTAGGTATAGGGAACATTACATGAAAAATATTCTAAATTTCTTAGAGATTTCAAAAACAAAAAAATATATAGGGTGATCCATTTGAAATAACAAATTTCAGTATATTTCCGGAAAAACGAAAGATCTGACAACAATGTAAATGCCACAATAATATCGGCCATATTACAAAACCCTTATAAACCAAAATTCATAAAAATCGGGCAAGCCGTTTCCGAGATAATTGAGGCGTTCCATACATAAAACTCACTCTGTAGAGATATAAGTATAATTCTAGATCATCTTCATTTACTTGGCTCTAAAAGTGACAATTTTGATAGCACAATCAGATATACTGCTAGATCCGTATCTAAATTATATAAATATTACGATAAAATAATAATTAATAATGTAGGTAGCAAGTCAATGTATCTGATAATCTTTATAAACAAAAGTGCGTGTCCCCATGTGGGTGTTCCTGAAATGTACGTAACCATGAGCACTTAAAGTTAAAATGTTTCAACTTCAACTATTTTATTAATAAAAACGCATCTTATTTCTTATGACTAAAGGATTGCTTCAAGTTTTTTAATGATGTGTTTATTGTTCTAACTAGATAATAGTTGATTTTTTTAGTATATTATATCTACTTTAATGTAAATTACAGTTCCATCCCTCTAAATCCAGAAATTAATAAAGGAAGAAGCTCTTACTCACATCGTGCAGCGTTTATTTGATGTTGATAGTGTTATTTTCTTGTCAATTTAAGATCAAGATATTACTCGACTTCTTCCAACAAATTTATTTGATATTACTAAATATTTACATTACTCTAGTGAACTGAAGTATTTATAAAGCAAAACATTCCCGGTATTAAGAATTAGGTTAACTTTTATCAAAACTCCTCAAGTTATAAAGCGAAGCTTAATAGAGGTTTAAATTAGAACAAGGTAAACTGAAAGCTCTTTCTGAAGTTTATTTCTCCAAACATCAAAGTTGTTTACAATTCCCACCCGCCATGTTATTAAAATAGTTAGACCTAACTTGAACACTACATATTCCTTTAAGAGGTGGAATATAAAAAGAATTTTCAATAGAAACGAGATATAATGCAAAACTTACTGCATAGAATGCGCAAGTACAGAATTATATTATCGCAGTGGGCCTGCAGCATATGCTATAGGAAATTAATAATCCAGAGTGCTGTTTGGAGTCAAATTCGAGATATTGCTGCCGACGAGAAAGAAATTGAACACCGAAACCATGCAAAGAAAGCAAACGTACGACTTTAGCATTTGTTTACCAGTTTATTAGAACCAAAATGCCCAGCATTTAGACTTAGCAAAAACAGTCTGAATGATTTTATAGATTATGTAGTTAATTTTGTCTCTTATAAAATAGATTAATAATACAAACTCTTTGTATATTAATTTTTTATAGCTTATTTCAAAAATAATATGTTTTGTACAATTATTATTATATTAGGTATGCTTCGATATATGTCGTACAAATATTTTTGTAAGTTAGGCTATGCCGTTTTACATTTTGGTATATCAAAACTGAACATGTAAAGATAAAACGAAAATTGCTCCATTTACGATGTTGAGTTGCTCTTATAGTTTGGAAACATCATTTTGCAATTTAAACCATTTGTGACACTTATCATGTTTTAAAACGACATGCAAAAACTACAGAATTTTTCATGATCACGAACAAACTTCATTTAATTATCGAATATACCACTTAACGTAGGATCACTAGAACCATAATTTGTTTCAAATCACTAGTAGTAAGGAACATTATGAATAGTTATTATTTTTTTCTTGGCTAGTAATCACTCGTTAATGATATTTTTAACTATTGGTTCTAAGTGATTCAGTCTGTATCATGTCTGTTAATTTTAACGGAACTGTTAAAATTAAATATAGCAATTTTGTTGAAATATTTTTATATTCAACAGTCTCTGTTTTCTATATCCTTATAAACAATAAATAATAAAAATTACTCGTAGATATATAATTTATTTCAGAAAATCAAATTTGCTGGATAGGTCTAATTTGAAGAGTAAAACGAAGTTGCATTAATGCATGCATACAGAAAATATATTTTCTATGCATGAAACTATATTAAAATATGCAAGGTATTCATATTAAGGATACATGCATATGTCTGCTTTCGGTTTTGTAATAAAACTTTGTTAATAATCTTACCCAGTACCTCGTCTCCATTTTTTCTTTTAATATAAAGGCGTTACATCATCAGAGAATCAAATAAAATGAGAAAGTAGAAAATTGGGATAATTTTATTTAACATCACAAAGAACCGAGCACTAGGTACTAGGATGACTCATTTACATCGCTCACTATTGCGATCTTGGAAACTAAAAGAGATACAAATAAATTCGACGAATGAAACCATGTTACTAAATGTAAAATTATATATTTTACATTTAATAATATTGTTTCAAAAATCCAACTCAAACTTGACCGTCATAAAAATCGAAAAAAGTCAAACATTTCAGACACTGTAGAGAAATGCATCCTGTATATTTCTTCTTGCAATTTCGTTCATCATTACTTTGAGTAGTCTCGTTAATTCTTCAACTGTTTTGAAATAATTCCATGGCACGCTTGAATCGCCAGGTGCCTTATACACAGTGACAACACTTTAACACACAATTCATTATTAGAATGAATTAATATATAAAACTAGGCTGCAATAAGTGAACCAACATTGTTATACGTGTTAGTAACATGTTAACGCTTTGAAGGACTGATACTAAACCATATTACATGTGTCAACATCAACAATTCTAGAGTTTTAAAATGAACCAATCCAACCAATCCAACATCCAACATCCACCTAAGTGAGACATCTGGCTGTACCAACAATTTCGTGAAATTGAAGAAAAGGCTAAGTTTATTATAATAATATGTTAATTGTAATTACCAAATCTAATGTTTATACATTAGATTTGACCAGACCTGGTTAATAATGAGTGGATCATGCCAGTTTTATTAATGCAATGTTGACATTATCCGGTTTTTTAGTGAAGGTCTTGTAAAGCATTTTTGCTTTATAATTACTAAATTAAAATTGAAATAAAAAATGGTTTACTAAATACAATAAAAACAATGTCTTTCAAATAATCTATTTATATCTAAAATATGTGTTCAGTTATTGTTTAGCTAAAAATCTTGTGAAAACTATGGCGGTTTTGCATAAAACGAAATGTGCACAATCAAATATTTTTAATTAGGTATAGTTACTAATCTTTTTCCCGAGTGTAGTGTTTACTGAAATACTGTGTATAAAAGTAAGTGCAGCTGCAATTACGGTTTCGTATTCCATATTATTCAAAACGGCAAGGAAATTAATAAATACGTGACCTATCATACTTAAAGTAGATAGGTACAGAAATAAAACACTGCCAGTTTTAAAAATATTTTCTTGACGGATTACAAAGGTTCTAGAAATAGGACCCAAATGGAGTATGTATGTAGCATGTGTTTATAGTTGCGAGGATATAGGCTTAATGTTATTATGCATAAATTCGAGCGACTTTCCCGGTAGACATGTACATCAATCATTCATTTTATCCTTTTACCAATATTCAGTAACAATATGTGAGCAGAGTCTTAAAATATATGAAATATACCTTCTTTTTGGCAAGTAGGATAATGGAAATAATGAAAATTGATTCTTACATCAGGAGCACCTTTTTATGGCCGACATACCGATTCAAATATAGCATATTTATATTTATGTATTTTATATTTAAACAAATATTAAGACTTACTAAGCCCGTACTTTTCAATGGCAGATTAATGACAATTATACGTATGTACGTTATACATAGTGAGATCAAAATAATTGCAAAACAGAGGGTTGGTTAAATGGTAAATGGTATAAAAGAGCATGTTTTATTTGAATTTTCAGATACATTTAGTTTGCTATTAACTATTTTTTATGAAGTTATAAATATACCACAGAATATCTGAACATCAGCCAGTGTAACTACGATACAATAGTTAATAGTTTAATAGAATTTGGTTTTTCAAGGCCAATAACAATTTAAAATTTTCTAATATGATACTAGGTGTTCCAATCCAGTGTTAAGAGCAGTTTGAACTATATTTGAATGGATACATTCTTGATTATTTTCCGTGCCCTGTCACATTTAAAGCAGATTTGGCTTTGTTATTATAGCTTATGTACGGCTCTGTATGTTTCCTTTTTAAGTGTTATTACATATCTTTAAGCGCAATACATATATAAAATAACTGTTGAACTATCTAACCTACTTCGTGGGTCTACATGTCTATCTGAGTCTTCTCAAGTCTGTAATCATGGGGCAAAATAACGGTAGCCCGTATTTGTTTTCCTTTGGCTGTATCTATCTCGAAAGTTAAATAAGAAAAATAATTCATTAAATTAACAATCACCAGTTTTGTGCTGATTGAAATGGTTCAAAGGAAAAACAATAATTGAAGATCATATTTTTCCAATATTGACAAAACTGTATAATTTTTGGATTTGGACATATAATTTTCTCAGGAGTACGTTGAAAAATAGACACATTAGAAATAGATAAACGAAAGAAATAATGATTTGTAACAATAACAAGAAAATATGTAAAGATATTTAGAACAGTTGAATTGTTATCTATATTCTTTTAAAACTTTATAATCAAATGTAAGACGAGTGTTTGAATATTTAAGCAATGGTTTGTGGGCTGATCAATTTACTTTAGAATTTCAGAAATTTAAGTGTGCCATCTTGTAGAAAATGTAGAAAATTGAGTGTCCAATCTTACACACCCAGCTGGTGTATTCAGTTTAGGAAACACAACATATTTAAGCCATGAAACAATACAAGAACGAGAAGAACTTTAGGGACGGACAATTGGTTAATAATTATGAATGAACAGATAAGATAGGTACGTAAATATAGTCCACTAGATGGACATATTCTTGCAACCAGCTCCTTCAATAAAACTTATAAAACTTTCAGTACAAAAAAACGCAGGAAAACCAGTAGCAAAGCAATAACACAATACATCTCCAGAGGCTTCGTTAGAAGTATCAAAAGACATTTTTTGACGTTACCATTACCGCAAATCGCCAATTTGTGCCAAACTCAGTTACATAGACATCCTCAAGAAAGGTTTTTAAAGACCATTATAACCTTTAAAAAACTGATGATAGAATGGATTGTAGTAAAAACTTATGTTGAATTTAACGATTTATGGGCAGAATCTCCTTATCTAGAAGTTTTTAGAAGGAAAGTAACTAAAAGCTACTACGCTTTTATGTGATATTTGCATTCGCTTTTGATGCCAGAATTTGCAGATGTCAATATTCCAAACACATTAAAAAACAGATTTAAAAAATTATGGATTTTCTGTTTGGACCATTGAAATCAGGACAAAAATAACACAATTTTGTGTTAATTTCATTGATCATCTATATTCCTATATCAATTTGTAGATACCAACGGTCTTTTAAAACTATATGGCGATACAAATCCCTAGAGCAAAGGCAATATCGACTTCAAGCGAGTCTTAGTGAGTTATTTACTACTAATAAAAAAAAGTAATTTTCCCAAGTATTTTTCTGGACCGTTTGAAATAAACGGGATATAAGGTGCAATAAATGCCCCTCTAAATATTCTACAATAACTGTGATACAAATTTATAGTATACATTTGATGGACATTTAACTGAGTTCTAATATAAAGAAATAATATTTAAATAATCTAACAAATATACAGGGTCGCTGATCTGCATGGAAACGGTCAATTGTTTCCTAAAGTAAAATAGCTAGCAAAAAATGTTGAACATAAAAGTTTTAAGGTTTTTAAAATCTATTATATCTAATAAAAATTAATTATACAAGATCAGTCAAAAAGTCATGAAAAAACAAAGTTGCTCTATATTTTAATAGAACACCCTGAATATTTTTTCATTTTTAGTTGGGCCGTTTCTTTAAGAGTAGGGGAAACTGGTGTCAATTGTAACAGGTGTCAAATGTAACAAAGTGTAGTATAACGACATCTGTTGTTCGGGTGCGAAAATATCATACACTAAGATTCTACAGTAGCCTTTACATTGGGTCTCAAAGTTTCAAAGCAGTATTCCACGTTTTCTGGAAGTAAATGGTCGGTACATCATTTTGCGTTCAAAAGTAAATATTTTATTGAAAACTCTTTGGTTTATACCACATATTATATTGAAGTTAGTGACATTGTGAGGTAAGTCCGTTAATAAGTGTTCTTTTAACTACCTTTTCTATAAAAGAGTTTGTTTTAAACTATAACCTAACCTATATTGTCTATGCGTAAACACTAAATGGTGCTAGTGGTGTCAGTTGTAACGTAACCTATGGTGTCGAATGTAACATGTTACAATCGACACCAGGTTTAGATTATTTAGTTTAATATGTTTGTTTCATAATTTTACAGTTGTAAACGAGAAAATGGTAAAGCCGAGACCAAGGAAAACGGAAAGAGGGTTGATACCTCAGCGTATTTTTGAAGAAGCTGCGGAGAAAGTACTCAATGGCAGAAATTCTATTAGAAAAATTGCCAAATATGGATTATGTCATGTCACATTATATCGCTACGTAAACGCTCTTCGTGATAATATCCAACCAAGGATTGGATACAATCCTTATAACAGAGTATTTACAAGACAACGAGAGCAACAACTTGTTAACTACTGTGAAACATCTGTGAATCTTTATTACGGCCTCAGCACAAAAGAGTTACGAAAATTAGCTTATCAGTTTGCAGTTTGCGAATGCAAATAATTTAAATTATCCCAAAAAATGGGATGAAAGTGGACAAGCAAGCGAGGATTGGCTTATCGCATTTCTAAGAAGAAATTCACAATTAGCTTTGCGAACTCCTCAAGCGACTAGTCTGGCACGTTCAATGAATTTTAACAGGGAAAACGTGGGCAAATTTTACGATAATTTAAGATCTGTAATTGATAAGTACAATTTTGAGCCGCAAAACATTTTTAATGTCGATGAAACTGGCGTAACCACCGTTCAAAAGCCTACTAAAGTAATCGCCAGGAAAGGAACTAAACAGGTGGGCTCAATTACATCCCATGAGCGTGGGACACTGGTCACCATGTGCTTGTCTGTAAATGCAGTTGGAAATACTGTCCCTCCTATGTTTGTTTTCCCGCGAAAGCACTTTCATGATCATTTTACGAGAGATGGGCCAGTGGGATGTATAGGAAGTGCAAATACTTCAGGATGGATGCAAGAATCTGACTTCCTTATTTTTATCAAGCACTTCGTAAAGCAAACCAATCCCAATGAAAACAATAGAATTTTACTGCTTCTCGATAACCATTCTTCCCACTTATCAATTTCTCTAATAGATTACTGCAGAGCAAACTACATAACCTTACTTTCTTTCCCCCCACATACCTCCCATAAATTGCAGCCACTTGATCGTGGTGTGTTTGGCCCTTTCAAAAAATATTTCAATAATGCTGCTGACCAGTGGATGAGAAACAATCCTGGTAAAAGGATGACTATATACGATTTACCATCTATTGTTAAAGAAGCACTTCCACTGTCTACTACTCCAAATAACATACTTTCTGGATTTTCTTGCACGGGTATATGGCCATTCAATAGGGACATTTTTTCTGATGTTGACTATGCACCATCTAATGTCACTGACAGACCTTTAACTGTTGAAGTAAATACAACACAAAATGACATTTGCTTGCAAACTGAATCAAACAATACATATGACATAAATCAACCATCAACGAGTAAAGCTATAGAGAGATGTCTTACTCCACCATCATTGCCTGAAATACCTCACACATTCCTAACACCAGAAGAAATAAAACCATTTCCCAAAGGCGATGTGAATAAACCAAGGAAAGGAGGACGAACCAGAGGAAAAACAGCTATTTTGACAAGTACGCCGGAGAAACTTTTACTTGAAGAACAAATAAAGAAGAAGGGATCTTTTAAACGTAACCCCAGTAGCACAGCAAAGAAGGAAAAAAAGAAACAGAATAAAGTAGATAATCACAGGAGTGATTCATCTGATGATGAGGAAACATACTGTTTAGTATGTTGTGGTGCTTACTCAAGCAGTAAAGAAGACTGGGTGCAATGTCAAGGGTGCAAAAATTGGGCACATTCTAGTTGCACCAAAAATAGTTATTATTATGTTTGTATAAACTGTGAGTCAGAATCAGATTAATTACTTTGATACCTACTTAAAATTAATGATATTACAAACCATATTTGTTTTTACTGTTCTTTTTCAAATCAAATAAAGTTTTACTTTGATCAATAGTTTTCCAGATTTTGAGTTTTCTTTCTTGATTATTAGTAGTTGCTGTTTATTATACCTACATGTCTTACTATATGAATGTTTTAATTGTTTATTACCTCTGGCAGTAAACAATATCATCTAGTATCCACCCCAACTTAACTTTTTCCTAAGTGTATAGATATCCGTTACAATTGACACTTGTCTTGTTACAAATGACACCGATCAGGTGTCATTTGTAACATTTGACAGGAAGACACAAATACGTCACTTAAATTATTTTGGTAATGAGTCACTGAAAACTATAAAACTATTTTTCGAAAAGAAGCAAGCCAGATTACAGTAAAACAAAAACAAAAACTATACTTCAAAAAGCTAATGAAAAAAATTGGGTTAAGTATTTTTTGTTACAATTGAGACCAGTCTTCCCTACACTGATGTAGGAGTTGATCGACCTATCTATAATAATAAGGAACATATGATCAAAAGAGTGTGCCATAAGAGTAATGGGTTGAACAAAGGCTATGTAGCCATGTAGCCCTTGTACCTTAGCAACAGATTTATGTTCTTTTTCCAACACACTACACTTATGCTATACTCTTTAGGGCATCTCTTCTTTATTATTATAGATAGATCCATCAACTCCTATATCAGTGTATTCGTAAAAGAACGTTTTAACTACAAAATGAAAAAATATACATGCTGCTCCATTAAAAAAGGGCAACGTTGTTTTCCATGAGTTTTTGACTGATGCTTATACTCTATTATAATAATTTAAAAAACCTTAAAACTTTTGGGTTTAACATTTTTTGCTAGCTTTCTTACTTTAGGAAATAATCCACCGTTTCCATACATATCAGCGACCCTGTAGGTATAACAGTTATAAACAATACTTTAATAGGTGTTGATGTTATATATATATATATATATATATATATATATATATATATAATAATATATTATATATAATACAATGAGGACATAAAGTCCGTCCCCCCCCCCTCTAATTTTTGAACCACTGGGTAGATGGTGATGAAATTTTGAACGATGATATATGACTAAATTATGCATTTTTTGACACATCAATGACAGCTCTAAATGTCAAAGTGACAGCTAAGCGCGCAGTACGAAAATTTTTTTAAATGGAAATGGGTGTCGAGTAATAACTTATTTTGAAGTTATTTTTATGCTCAAAACATCCCCCAATTTTGAGAACATTTGGTTCAGTAATTTAAAAATAAACACCAGTAATATCAGTTTATAACATAATCTTTTTACCACATAATCTTTATAATAGAACTTACCCATGGTACATTTATTTGTCAGGAGGCTCATGGTGGTCATTTTGAACATCTTTTGGAGTAACACGTCCTTTCTAAATTTGTTTCTCCCTCTTAGTTTAATTTAAATTATGTCATAATTTTTTTATTTAGGTTATTTTAGGTTAGGGATGGTTTATTATTATTTGTTTACTTTTAATTTTTGTTTTGCTTTGAATAATTTACAATAATTTGTAATATTTTTGTAAAAAAATGATATAACAGTAATCGATATTACTGGTATCAACCACTGAATAATGTGTGAAAAAATAATATTTGCTATATAAGATGATATGATATATTAGATATATAATAAGATTAACTAAATTTCATCGGTGGTTTTTCAGTTTTATGCAAAATTTTATATTTTTTTTATCACACATTATACAGTGGTTCTTTGGGGCAAACTGTAGAAGTTTGCCTTGATACTACACTTTGAATATTTAATTTGTATGCTTCTGGTTTTTTTGCTTTTTGTTATTTTACAGGTGGTGTAATTCCAAAAGGAACTATGAATCATGAAAACGCACCACAAATAGTTATAGACACTATCTGAAATTATAAAATCTGTTTCTGAAAATAATATCTGAAATTTGTTTGATATATCAAGCAGCCTCTCACATATAAGCTATGTAAATATAATATCTGCAAGAGAATTCAAATAATCAACTTTGATATAAATATAAAATATTATGTGAAAACTTTAAGTTTACCAGGGTTTTCAGATTAATCTAATTTAACATGTGCATAATTATAATTATGAAAACTCAATGTTCACAAACCGAATTCTAATTAGTACCTATATTGCTTATTCCAGCCTTTATAAAGATGATGGTATGATTTGGGCTGGAGTGATTTGATTATAATTTATGAATAAGGGTAGTATATGATTCAAGCCACTCTTACAATAATAAATCAACATGATCGGTTGCGCTACTTCTATATACCCACTTAACATATGCGATTGGTTACAGTGCTATTGAAACGTATGTTATTATAATTTGATTTAAATTTTGTTGAATGTTGCTTGACGTAAAAGGGGTAGAAATTCTATAAATAATGAAATAAAATAATAAAATTATATTGGCATTCATAATAATAATAATAATAATAATTTATTTTCCATTATTGACATTTTACAAAAATGAATAGGAATTGTCAGAAACAACTTACATCTACAACACAATACCAAGAAATTCTGAAGTCGAATAGTAACAGCTATCAAGTAAAAAGTTTTTTAATAATTTCTTAAACAAAAATTCCGTTTTCACGGATCTTATATCTAAAGGCAATTGATTAAAGATTTTTAGTCCTCAATAATTCGGTGAATTGAGTGTCATTTTCAGTCTAGCAAAGGGTACATGAAAATCATCCTTCTGTCGCGTATTATATTCATGAACAGAATTATTACGCAGAAACTTACATTTGTTCTGATAAACATACAAAGACATCTCATAAATAAACAAACAGGGCAGTGTCAAAATTCCTTAAGTACCTATATCTAGTTATAAACAAGAACTTTTGGTGATATAAAGTTGGGATCAAAGCCAGAAATAAAACCTAGAGTTGCAAGAATTTGTAACATATATGTAGAACAACTTAAAAATGTTTATTGAAAATGGCTGAATTTCGATAATCAAACATGTTTCTAGACATTTTAATTTATAGATTAACATTTGAAAAGTGATAATTTACTTTCATAATGTAGGATAAACTGGACATTAATTTATAGTAATTTTGCAAAAAAACGACATATATAATTAATAATAGTTGAACGAATTTGAAGCAAAATCTAAGATCTTGCACTCTTGGAGTAGATGACTATTTGATGGGATAGTTGTACTCATTGTTAGGGATAGATGCCCATACAGTGCTAAATGCACAATGCGGGATAAATTATTAGATTTTACTTTATTTATCACTTTTACTATAAAACAAAATAAAACTATTTTAACAACTTTGTTGATGCTTAAGGATTTATCGTCAATTTGCCTTATAGCTGCTGATAAATTATTCTCGGTCCAAGATACCCTGTTGCATATGCGGGTGTATCTCCTTCGCATGGTCTTCCTGTAAAAATATTGTTTAATCTAAAAATTTTACTTTTCGTACTATCACTTGTATTTAAAATTCCCGGACTTTATGCTTTTTCCCATTGGTTACAAAATTGGCATCTATCCTCCATTGCATATGTGCATCTACCCCCTAATGTTATTAGTGCGTGGGATAGATGCCTACCTACGAATTTATTAAGTAAGTACATTTTGGAGGGAAATTCTTGATTTTGACATAACCCTACATTTCCCAATTGACAATATAAATTCAAATTTATATGTGTAAACAGTCATTATCACATAAAACTCTTATTTCTCCTTGTGGTTGCATACATTAATGTTATTGATGAGTCAAGCACTTACCTTGTAAAGTTTAGATTTCTTAGAAATAAACTATTATGTAGAATTATTGTGTACACACATTTGTTAACTATAGAATATATACTGATTTAGGCGCATGCGTACTATTGAACCTAATTAATGTTTTATTGGTCCATTGCCATCTATCCCCAATAGGCGTCTATACCCAGTTTACCCTATGCAGTAAATCAATTGTTACATATCATTGCGATCACATAATTTTTATTCCAATATATGTTCAAGTATTATTTATTTGAAAAAATGGTAATTTTAAGTATAGAAGCTGATTCAAATGGGACGTACACAATTGGTATCTCCAAAACCGTAGTATGTGGGGCGATGGCTCAGAGTTTAATATGTCGACCGCTTAACCCAGAGGTTGTAGGTTCGAATCCCCATTACGTCCGACAATTTTTTTATTAATTTGTCCCCTCGTATATTACGGTCTGTTCGGAGAGATGGGTTGGCAATTGGGGTCAATTTTTGATATCATCCGTTTGTGAGCGTAGACGAATAGATGCGAATGAGAAGAAACGTATACGTTTGGAAATGTCAATTTTTTAATGGTCTACGTAAATGATTTAGGAATATTCGCAATTATATGTGTATTATAGTACATTTGTCAACGTAGCGTTCGTGGGACAAATGAACTAGTTGTAGACCATATATATATAATACTACTATATCGCGGGTAGAGGCCCAAAAATTCCGAAAACATCACGGCGCCGACATACAATCTCTATCCTTATCGAGAGTACCTTAGTCAAATATGCGCATGTGCACGAATAGCGCAAAATCCAATAAGCATGCAGCATAAATACTACATCTTTGTCTATCGACTTCTTTTAAAAAATAATTGAAAGTTGGGAAGTCTGTCAGTCTATAAACGATGTGTCAGCTCCTGTAACCATGGAGATCGACAAAATCTGCGCATGCGCTAATCGAACAAAGGGTCTCTGGAACTAACAGTATAGCACTAATATCTTTTGTCCTTTGGTGTTTTCGGAAAAACCGCTTATGGACTAGTATAGGAAATACGCGATATAGTAGTATTATATATATGTTGTAGACACTTTCCCGCCATCATAAATTCATAATTGTCATCTAACCTCTCGCAAGTTGTTGTTTTGTTACTTTTACAATGTTTTATACTCTGCTTAGTTTATTGTTTACTTGAAGGTGTTAATTACATAGATGAATGAGAACAAAAAACGGGGCGCAGACGCCACGGAAAAACAGAAGCAGTTATTGGTCTGTTGGTGGAGTTTCTGAAAAAGCAGACGCAGTTAATTTGTGGCAAAAAAACAAATAACTTTAAGGTACTTTAAAAGACATTACCAAAGACTTAACTTCCACTTCCAAAGAACTTCAAAGCAATAATATCTACAGTAACCAAAACAAATATGACATTTCAGGAGCTTTCTAGTTAATACCAATCTACATTTGTTTATTACATCTATAGTTCTGGTTTATTATGCGGTGGAATATAAGGCTCTAAGAGATCCACCAGATACCGAACAACGTCTTTAGATAATCGAAACATGTTAATAAACCGTCTTCCACCAATGTGTTTCTCTGCATGTTCAACATTTCGGATTTCAATAACGTTTAATAATTCATTCATTTCCAAAACTATTTGAAAACCAATGTATACAACTAAATCAACAAAGCTTGCATCACCTTACTTGCCAAATAGTATGATTATACGAGTAGTATACGTAACTGTTTTGAGTTCACTTGTACACCACTCGCAGCAAAATGAACACAAATTTACGCATACGCAAAGATACGCACGATCAAAAATTGGATTTCTAAGTCTTTAGTATACGCGTACGTACAGAGTGATTCACTTTCGAGTGTGTAACATGGGTATCTCGCTTATTATAAAAGATAGACTGTAGGTTTAAATTCGGCAAAGTTGCGGAATTTTGTGCTCAATAAATTGGCGCAAAGAAAACCCCCATATCTGCTTTTGTTTTTGAGTAAGGGACAAAAACAATTTTTTTCCTGTTTTCGTTTTCTGGCCATAACTTCTATATTTTTGAAAATATTGGCTTATCGTTTTCACATTATTTGGACACTTTCTTGAGACAAATACGATGCCGTAAACCGTTTTTTAAAAAAATGTCACTTCTATTGTAAATTATCGTCAACTTTATTTTTTCTTATGGGCGCTATATTAATTTTTCTCATATTTGAATAAACCGATTTTTTCTGAATACAACAATATAATATATGTTAATATTTGCCTAAAAAATAAGGGCATTATGAAGGAAAATAGGTATTTTTTTGAAAATGTCTAGTTAGCCATGGCCATGACAGTCAATTCTTGACAAACCACAAATATCACTTATAATTTTTATAAACTGCATCTGTGGAGTACTTTTTACATTGACTAACGATGTATTCAACCGAAGAGAAACAAAATATTATAGATATTTATTACAGATGTAACAAAAATTTAAACAGAACAGTTGAAGAATATTTAAAGACATATCCTGAAAGACGACAATCATGCAAGACATATATTAACTGCCATAATTTCTTAAATTACAGTGCAGTTTAGTAATATAGTATAGTATAGTAGTAGTAGTATAGTATAGTAGTAGTAATATATATCTTGCATGGTTGTCGTCTTTCAGGATATTTGTTTAAATATTCTTCAACTGTTCTGTTTAAATTTTTGTTACATCTGTAATAAATATCTATATCTTGTTTCTCTTCGGTTGAATACATCGTTAGTCAATGTAAAAAGTACTCCACAGATGCAGTTTATAAAAATTATAAGTGGCATTTGTGGTTTGTCAAGAATTGACTGTCATGGCCATGGCTAACTAGACATTTTCAAAAAAATACCTATTTTCCTTCATAATGCCCTTATATTTTAGGCAAATATTAACATATATTATATTGTTGTATTCAGAAAAAATCGGTTTATTCAAATATGAGAAAAATTAATATGGCGCCCATAAGAAAAAATAAAGTTGACGATAATTTACAATAGAAGTGACATTTTTTTAAAAATCGGTTTACGGCATCTTATTTATCTCAAGAAAGTGTCCTAATAATGTGAAAACGATAAGCCAATATTTTCAAAAATATAGAAGTTATGGCCAGAAAACGAAAACAGGAAAAAAATTGTTTTTGCCCCTTACTCAAAAACAAAAGCAGATATGGGGGTTTTCTTTGCGCCAATTTATTGAGCACAAAATTTCGCAACTTTGCCGAATTTAAACCTACAGTCTATCTTTTGTAATAAGCGAGATACCCATGTTACACACTCGAAAGTGAATCACCCTGTACTTACGAAACTTTAGAAAGTTGCGAATAGTTAAAAATTGGCTCCCTGGCGTGCATGCCTAGGATGGGAAGAACATCAGCTTGGTGTCAAGGTGAGAGATTAAAATCGGTTGATGTTTGGCTGTTCCCCTAACTAATGACATTTGGCAGCTTTCCCTCATCCCAGCACTGAATCGTGGTTAGGGTTTACCAACATAAGTCGTTTCTGAGGCGCAAATTCAGCCAACTGAATAATAATATCCCCCTCTCTCCCACACAAGTCTTAAACCTCCGGGCTAATCCTTGTTATTAGAATTAGGGGTATAGGTATAAAGATATTAATATAGAGAGACGATCAAATAGGAGCAAAGGTGCGCAATATAGTGCTCTGGAATATGTCATAAAGAAATCAGAAATATTTATGGTAATTATTGAGATATCCGAAAAAAATTAATAGTAAAAGACAAATTTTCGATTTTCTGTTTTTGTAATTATCTGAGTTATTTCTAAAACTATTAAAAAGTCAATAATATTTTCTTGAATTAGTTTTACTTCTTTACACCCCTATAGCATCAAATTTCATTGCGACGTTTCGGCACCTCAGAATCATCATCGACTACCAAGTTTTAAATATGGACCTATAATTTTTATTTTATTTTTAAAAAGATTTTTGTAACGAGATTTCAATATACATTTAATTATTTTCCGTCGTTTTGTTTTAATAAAATTGTATTTATACTAAACAGGTTGTATGAATATAGTTCTGAATATTTATGTATCGAAACGCTTCTGATGATTTATGTACGTTAAGTTATTTTATTTTGTTCTTAATAAATAAAAGTTTAGTTTTAGTTATTGTTGTAAAATTGATGCAAATTTTTACAAAATAAACATTTTCTTAAAAATTATCAAAAGAAGTACCTACAATCACATGTAACATTGTTGTTACAAATAGATATCCATCTGCCTTGAGTCGTAATTTATTCTTCTGACGGTGTTTTATACTGTTCCTTCAATATCTCTTCTTTGATGTAATTGAATAATATGGTTGACAGATTCCTTATAAACCCTTTTTTGTAAGGTGCTCCATCAACAAATGCTGTTATGTTTTTTTTATTAATACAATCTTAATTTGATAGTTTTAATAAAGTAAAATTATTTGTAAAATTGCATATTTTTGCAATGAAGATGCAACAAATTTTTTTTATTTCTTCAAATTTTAAATTCAAATTTAATGTAGACATTCAGGCCCGTATTCACCCAAACAGTTAAAAAAATACTGACAGGAAGGGACAGAAAATAATTAAGAGCGCCATATCAGCAGTGACTATAAAAAGAATTATAGTCACTGATATCAGTGAATATAGATTACAACATGCTTTATAAAATTGAAGAAAAAATATCAGGTCCGTATTTAAAAATTTGTAGTCGGTAACGGTTCTGAGGAACCGAAACGTCAATGAAATCTATTGTTATAGATCTCTAAAGAAGAAAAAAACTGCTCTAAGATAATATTATTGACTTTTCAATCATTTTAGAAATATATCCAGAAAATATAGCTTTTTTCGAATATCTCAACAATTACGATAAATATTTCGGATTTCTTTATGAAACATTGCAGAACACTAAATTAAGCAACTTTATTAAAATTTGATGGTCCATGTTTTTCGGTTTTCGAGTTACTAATGGGAACAAATGCTTTTATTTAAAGAAAATATTTAAATAAAACTGTTCGTGTAGGTATATGGCCAAAAGTATTACAAAACTATCGCGGATTTTTCTCAACCTACTGGCGATATATGTCCATATCTTTATAAAAAAAGGTAAAGAATACCTACGAAATATATTTTTATCCCTTTCGAATAGCTGATAATTAATTTTCTTTTGTTTTAAGAAACATAGGAATTATAGAAGAAGAATGAAATATATATATTATTGAGTAACTATGGAAATGGTTTTTAAATGCTCATATATTATATTTTCCTATGCGGTAATAAAATGTACGTATTTTCCTTGAAACTCATACAAATTAATGTACCCATACATAATTCCGCTAGGGAACAGAGATTATCGAATGGGAAATACATTGTGATATTTTACAAGCATTTTCCATTAATCAGAGCACTTTGAATTCACAAAGTGCACCAGTACACCGATAAATGCAGTATCCTATTTTCAAATACTAGGTCATTTCCTCTAATTAGATTTTTTAACGTACATGAAATGTGTATTAACCTTTTAAAAGAAGTCAACTATACTGATCATCGAATTCACTGGAAAGGAAAAGTGTGGAATTAGTGTTGGAAAGCACAAAGAAATAAATGATTAAAATCGAAAAATTAAAGATTTTGTACAAATATTATATAAGCATATACAATATATATAATACTTTAACTACATTTTTTGAAAACTGTCATCAAAATTTTCGTTAAATTTTCAGTTGACAAAATGAGTCTTTTTTGTCAATACTTTGCGAAATACTTTTATGTTCTAGAACGCCAAAGTCTTTTTCGTTCTAAAACATAAAACAAATGTCAAAATAATTTGCCATTTTTCCGAAACTTATTTATGATTTTATTAATTAAACAATATATACATTTTAAATAATGTAACATTGCAATACAAAACAGTAACTATTATAAACAGGACGATTACCATTTACTTTACACTACATATGTACATTGAAAGTGCCGACATTGCAGTGAGTTAAATTTATGCCAGACCCAATGCTGTCAGTTATCGTAGCTTTTAGTTTTGGATGTTCAATGAGGCTGCTGCTGTAATTTGTAAATGCTCGTCTTCATTTTCCAGCCTCATTTTGAATTAAACATTCTTAGATTATGAATTATTTTGATGACAGTTTTCGAAAAACTTTATCTTTGTTTGGTTGCTATCGTTATGATAGTCACCGCGCCTAAACCGTCTTGATTTAAACACGGTTCAAACATCCGACCAAATATTATATAGATAAATTGTAGCAACACAGTTTTGTGACCAACAATATTTAAAACAAAAGCTTTTTGTTTACATTAGTGCCCAAGCATTTGATCCAATCAAAAAATGCCATTTAAATTTACCGCCTAAATTGTTAGGGATTTTGTGACTGTCACCAATGGGCGTGGTTTACACAGGTAAGTAGCCAATAACTAACGTAACATGATATTTTTAAAAGTTATCAGTACAATGTAATAAAAATAAATTTTTGATTTTTTTAATATAAATGAGATTTTGCTCAACCCTTCTAAAGATTAACCTACGCTTAGACAATAACAGTCTCGTTAAATTTTATTTTATTTCATTTCAAACAGTCCACCCTGTTGCTGAATGCACATTTCAAGTCTTGTTCGAAATGAAACTTGCACATTTCTTAGGATATCTGGTGTAATGTTTCGGAAGCAATGTCTAATTCTTTCTTTCATATCGTCCGCTGTCTGAGACATTACTCTATCTTTGACTTATCCCCATAGAAAAAATCCAGACATGTAAGGTCTAGAGAACGCGCAGGCCAATTTACTGGACCCCCTCGACCAATCCATCTATTTGGAAAATGTCCGTTCAAAAAATTCCTTACATTAACGCTATAGTGCGCGGGGGCACCATCCAGCTAAAGCCATAGTCTTGGTAAAATATTTAAGGGAATATCATCCAATAGATAGATATTCTAAAAGGTAATTTTGTAAAAAATCTAAATATGTCTCTCCTGTAAGTGGATTTTCAAAAAAATATGGACCTACTACGTGCTCTCCTAAAATTGCTCCCCGCAATTTATTAGCCTTGATTATTGACAACTCTCAAAAAATTTGGTTGTTCTGTTGAATAAAAATGAAAATTGCAACGATTCACATTTCCATTTTTATGAAACGTTGCTTCGTCGCTGAACATTACAAAATTTAGAAATATTTCTTCATTGTTTATTATTTCCAACATCTGTTCGCAAAATTGTAGTCGTTTTTCAAAGTAATTTGGACGTAGAGCTTGATTTAACTTAATCTTGTAGGGATGAAATTTTTTATCCTTTAAACACTTACTAACTTGTGTTTGACTAATGTTTAGGCTCATAATTTATGTTTACTTGTAACCAAAGAGTAAAATATTTTAAATTTCAAAATAACTCGAAAACTATTATCTTTGGGTATATAACATACTAATCTGGATGGATAGAGTTTTCAATTCTGAATCTGATCCATTAAAAATTTACAGGGTGTTCCATTTAAAATAAACGAGATATTAGCCCTTACAGATTTCCAATTTTGCTACGAGATTATTAACACCCTGTATAATTTATAAAACATTTATATACAGCAAAATATTCGCCATGGCTTATACTAAACGAATACTAATATTTATTATCGAAATGTAAAAACTAAGGAAGATACTATTATTTTCACCAAAGTCTGCATTTGTCATTTTTTACACAAACTATTAAATATCTTCGAAACTATAAAGTTTAGCTATAACAAATGTTATATGGACTGAAAGCACTTGCGATAAGGAATCCAATGAGCTAATAATATACAGGGTGTTCCATTTAAAATAAGAAAGTTTTTATAGGTTTGGAAGGATGCGAACACCGTGTAAATCTGTAACTAATTTTAAATTATAGCCCTTATTATTTCTGAAAACTTTTGTATTAGATATTTTTTTCTAAAGTTGATAATAGTGGAGACATAAAGGAATCCCAGACGAATGGGTCACCCTGTATATAACACAATTGTCTTATTTTATTGCAGTTTTCGAAAAAATATTGTTTGGATTTTGAACGCAAAATGTTTTGCGTTTTAGAATGGATATTTTGCCTCGCTAAGCTCGGCAAAATAACTTTAATTTTTGAACCCAAAAGTACCATTTCGCGTACTAGATACCAAAATAACTATTTTACGTGGCATAAGCTACATATTCCGTATTTTGTGTATTCTGATCCTGTTTCGTTTCCATTTAATCTAGACGCAAATGAAAATCGTAATTTTTTAATATCATCTGCAAACTTTATTTGTAGTCCGGTCTGTATAAGTTGAATAATAAACGATCAGTTAATTAAAAATGAACAAATTTACGCGAAAAATTTTAATGACTTTTTGTTTTCTGAATATTTTTTTCCGTTGACACAATTGGGTAGATTGTTACCTATATTTTTATAAAATTCTCTTTTTCTTTGCATATAAAACTTTCACGAATAAAGTGAATAACTAGATCCATCTCTGCCTGAAACAGAATTCTAATGGGAAATGAGATAATAGGAAACCGTTTAGATGAAATAGAAGTAAAAAGCTTCTAAAGTGCCCTTTTCAGCTCTGTGAAGCTGTTCTTTTGGAAAAAAGGAATGGTTTTAAATGTATTGACGTACTAAAGTTAGAGAAGTTCTCATCTAATATTTCCTTATCGTCCTAGTAGTAAAGCTGCGAGTCATATTTAAATAAAAGGTTTAGAATATAATCGCATTTACAATAAAGCTTTACGAACAAGAGAAGAATAAAGGGAAGGATATAATGTAAGACAAAGAAGGAAATTCATTCCTCAAAAGGTTATAAGACCTAAAATCATAATATTAATAATAGTAATTTCTTACCCAACAGATCATAAGTACAAGTATGTATATGCTTTGGAATAAGTATTTTAAATACTCTTCCTTTTATTACTTCTGTTGACTTATATGGCAAGTTTTAGAAAGTTGACTAAATGATTACAAAAACACATCACTACCTTTATAGAAAATAACAAATGTTGTCAACAATATCAACCATTACATATTAAGACACATTTATATAACAATAGTAATTATTGTAAAAATAATCACAATTAATAATTAAAACATATTGCATTGCAACAGGCCTATTTCTGCGTCGGATTTAAAAGTGTTACCTAGTAACTCATTCATTTTCATACGAGTAATGAAAACGTTAACTTTAAAGTAAAGGTTAAGTATTTTAAATTAGAAAATCCTCTATTGGTATTGGGCTTCCGGCGAACGTCAGTTTCATGGTCAGTTTTTATTGAAAATAAAAATACAGTTGCCGTGAACATTTTATGAGAATAGGGACTTCCAACAAATAATAGTTATAATAAAAAAACTTTAGGAATAACTAAAAGAACGTCAACAGCAGTATCCTCGCCAGAAATAAATTTTTCAAATTGTAAATCTCTTGTACTGAGGGAGAAGATAATGGGCCTTTTTCGCTAAATTGAATTTTACTATTTTATTAATATCAAACGTTATACTGCTACATAAGTAAAAGTAGAATCAACCCAATTTATTAAAGAATTGTAATTAAGCGAAGTTATACAAGTACAAAGTGACCGGTCTTCATGGATCATTTCAAACTGCGCGGTTCGCTGACATCACACTCCACTAGCCAATAAAATGTAGACAAGTTAAAGAACGGCTCCACGTTGCCACCTACAATTTTACTTTTTTCTTGGCAACGATTAAATTTACATTCTGGTAATTTTGAAATGAAAATATTATGTATTTTTAGGTGAAATGGTAATTTTGAAATGAAAACATGCATTTTTAGGTGAAGTATTCTCCATAAATTATTACTAAAGCAAACCAACATGATTATTTTACAATTATCATTTGAGCAAAATAATTTTTAGGTATTTTTCGCTAAAGGTGACAACATTGCACAATTTATGCTAGAATTAACTAAATGATGTTTGATAACTTAGGTTATAAAAGTTAACCTCCTTGTCTTAACATTGCGCACTTCAGCACTTAGAAAGTTCATATTTGTGACGTAGAAATCATTAACTATTTCACTATCAACTCTTGGAAGGTTGTCTGAAGATATCCCTCTTCAATTTTATTCATTTTAAATCAAATTAATCAAAACACAAAACGAAAGTTAGGTTAAGCACACTTCACTTGACAGAACACAAAATGCAGGGCAGCCAACAGACAACAACGAAATGGAGTATGACGTCATGGCGCGTTATTTGAAATATATAGTAATTTTAACAACTTTTTCAAAATATATCTGGCGAAGAAAAAAATTAAAAAAAATACTTTTTAGGGATAACTAAGTATATATTTTATAATAAGCAAATAAAAAAAAGATGTGTAAAATTCCCATTACAATTAAAAATATTTGGTTGCGCATAGTTATATTAGTTCTTATATTTTTAGCTTACGTATAACTAGGAACATGTTTTAGATATAAATTAGTGATACCCTTTTCTTTGTATGTAATAAACCTTTATTTCAATTTTAATTCAGTAATTATAAATCAAATGATTCATAATATTACTAAACCTTCATTAAAAGAACGAATAATGGCAACATTACATTAAGAACACTGACCTGATCCGCGTAACCCAGACATTATTTGTGTAAACTTTGAGTGATTTGGTAATAATAACTAACACTTTATTATTATAAACTCCGTCCTATGCGACACAAGTTCCCGAAGTGGTTGGGGTAGCAAAACCTCTCAGTTAGGTGGATGATTTTAACCAATCGTTAATCCGTTATTGTCAAGCATGACATCATGAAGAGGGAATCATTTAAAGATCTGGAATTGTTAAAACCCAAATGTTTATACCCACAAATTCAGAAAAATATTAAAACACTAACTGTGCAATATCGCAAAGAATACCTATTAAAAATGATGTTTTGGAAGGGTTACAGATTTTCCAACTTTAGATTTTTTCCACGGATAATATTTATCATTTAGTAAACTTTGCCATGGTGTGTAAGCCATGGTTTCTACCATTGCCATGATAGAAATTTAAGTAGCCATATTTTATAAGGTACGGCTACTTAAATTTCTATTACTTAAAATAATTGTAAATAAACAATTTTTCTTTAGCAACAAAAGAATAAACTATGTGATAATTTTAAATTTATTTTAGGAGCATCGTGCTGAAAAATACTATATAATATAAATGTCAAAGTACCCGAAAATCTCAATAAGGTAAAATACGTGGGTATTTGAAATTTTGCTTGAAATATCCAATTAGAAAAGTAAATATTAATTAAACGATTCTAAATTTAACTACGAGAAAAAATCGATTTCTTATGAGATGTCCGTGTACAGGCTACGTAATGTAGTCGTTTCCATTAACAGCGACAAACACTTTGTCAAAGTCGGGAAGTTGATTATACTTGAGGTTGACGTCTACCAAAATTTATTTGAACGTTAACTCACGGATGAATTTTTATTTCATGATTAAATTTGTACTCTGCCTCTAATTTCATGACAAATTAACGTTGATATTTTCCGATGAAGAGTGCTTTTGACTTTATTTATAGTTTATAACGTCCGAAAATGCCTGTTCCGTAACAAGCGCTGACGCTAAAAACATTGCCTATGCTTGACGCACAAAGGAACTAAATTGAAATGTAAAATTAACATGAATTTAGAGACACTTGTAAAAGGCTTTTTTATTAGAATTAAAATATTGCATTTTAGATAATTTTATGCATATATTGGCTCGCCGGGATCATTCATTTCTTGATATTTTCAGATTTTATTTCTGACAAAAATATCCAGTTTTTTAAAGCTGCTAAAACCATATAATTTAATGGTGTTCAAGCATATTTATTTATTTATTTATTTATTTATTTATTTATTTATTTATTTATTTATTTATTTATTTAGCGTACACCACCCGACAGCTATGCCAATTAATGGGTGGGAGTAGTGTAAAAATTACAAAAAGATATAAAAATATTAAAAAAAGAACAATAAGATGAAGGAATAAAAACATACAATACTAATAAAAAAGAATATTACGCATATTCTCTTCACATTCAACAAAGTTAGTTGTTACACTAGATAAGTAACATAGATAACAAATTAAATTAACATAGATAGTGAATAAAGTGTAGAAACAGGACCCAAAATATAATAATAAGATTCTAAGGTTATAAAATTGTATGTCGGATACTAAGTAGCAGAAATTTTCTTTTTAATAGATGGTATAGTATCATGAAAGATGTCAACGAAATTCTGCACCTTGCAATGATAATAGTCCATTCTGTACAGCGGAGAGAATTTTAATAGGTTGGTCTTGGGTGTCGGAAAGTAAAACAATGATGAAAACCGAGTGGTAAGGTGGGGAACACGAAGACATAGAGAGTATAACAAATCCAGACAGTCAATTCTGTTGTTTACAATTTTGTGAAGAGTCACCAACGAATTACACATACGACGAGTGGCCAAATCATTAAGTTGAAATCGTTGGAGTAAATTTTCTTGAGGAATTCCTCAGGGTGGATAAATATCATCAGATTTGAACCATAAGTATTTAACATATTTCCTGTGTATATGTTCCAATTTTCTGATGTGAATTTGATAACCTGGGTCCCACACAAGAGAGGCATATTCTAATTTTGGGAGTACCAATGCATTAAAAAGTAAGGACACCGTTTTAATTTCTCTAAATTGTATTGAGTTCCTCAAGACAAAACCAAGATTTCTAGAAGTTTCCCGTAAGATGTTATTAATGTGCTCCACAAAACTTAATTTACTATCAAGTGTTACTCCAAGATCTTTAATGGTCGTGCATTTCTTAATCATGTTAACGTCAATACTGTAGTTAAAATCGATGGGGTTATTGCTTCTAGTAAATGTCATTGTGTTACATTTCGAAAAGTTAAGGGGGAGGGAATTTATTGTACACCAGTTGTGAATATTGTCTATGTCATCTTGAAGCATAAGGCAGTCACCAATGTTGGACACAGAGAGGTATAGCTTAAGGTCATCAGCGTAGAGTAGAGATCTGCAATTCAGGGACAGGATGATGTCATTTATGAAAATTAAAAATAATAATGGTCCAAGGACTGAGCCTTGGGGGACTCCAGAGGTCGCCTTAATATCAATCGACTGGACACCACGATATCCCACGGTAAGTCTTCTTTGAGATAGATAAGAAGTGAAAAAGTGAACAAATGAAGTGGTCAAACCTATTTTATATAGTTTTAATAGTAGGATACCATAATCCAGTCGATCGAAAGCTTTAGAAAAATCTGTAAAAACAACATCAACCTGCCCACCATTGTCTAAATTTGTTGCAACATATTGCGTTAAACATATCAGATTAGTTACTGTTGATCTACCTGGATAAAAACCATGTTGTTCAGAACATATGGAAGGTTTCACTTGGAAGGAACACTTTGGAAGGGTTGCAGATAATTGTAATGGGACGATAGTTTTCGACTTCACTCTTATTACCCTTTTTAAATATCGGAGTGATTCTACCTAACTTCCAAATATCTGGAAATTTGCCTAGCTTAAATGAGAGATTCTACAGGAAGCATAATGGTTTAGCAAGTATTGTTGCACAGTCCTTAAGAAGAAAGGCAGGCAAGCCATCAGGACCAGCTGTGAGTTTAGGCTTCAGTGACTTCAAGGCTTTTACAACTTGAGATTCAGACAAAGTGGGAATGCTACAGTAGGAGGAACTTATGTCCGGTTGAATATTGCTGAAATTAGGAACAGACAAACTAATATAGCCAGATTGAAAATAATTGGCAAATGCATTCACTATATCTTCAGGTTCATTTAACGATAGATTTTCACGAGTCATGCTGTTGGGAATACTACTTGTTTTTTTTTTTTAGAATTTAAATATGACTAGAATTGATTGGGATTAGCTGTTATCTGTTGTTCAATGCTTACAATATAATTGTGGTAACACTGATTTACATCCCTTTTATTGCAGCCCTCAAAGCACTGAACTCAATGTAAACAAGATTGTCATTCGTCCTTTTAAACTGTATCCACAAACGGTATTTCTTCTTTAAGTTACGGATTATATCGAGTGTATACCAAGGAGGATAACGCGTGTTTTTTCTTGAAATAGTTTTAGGGACATTAGAAAGTACGGATGCATCAACTTTGGAATAGAAGAGTTCACACGCCTTATCGATATCCTTTTCTAACATAAGATCGTCCCAGCAAATCTGAAGTAGATCATCGTACAGTTGAGGCAAGTTGGCCTTACGGAAGTTGTACCTGGGCTTTGATGATGCTTCAAAAATTCTTTTTTTTTGCCTCTAACCCGAAGTTAATTTCTAAAGCAGGATGAAACACATCCACATTGATTAGGGGATCTATGCATTTATTCACAGTTAGCTCAGTGCGACATCCAGGGTCCGGTTATAAGAGTTCGTTATTTGATTATATTGCTTTATATTAAGGAATTCAGAAAAGTTATGCAATGACACCATAAATCTATCATTTCCAGCAAACTTTCTTTGTAGATTGTAGTACTGAGGGATGTTAAAATCCCCAATAATAACTAAGTTATCGTCATTTAGAAAGTGTATGCTGTTGGAAAGAAGATCATAAAATGTGTCATAAGAATCAGAGTGTAAACTTGGTGGAAAATATACTACAACAAAATACCACGATTTTGAGGAGAGGGTAGCCTTAATACATACAACATCAACCATGGGAATTGCATCGGATATATCTGACAAGTCAATATTAACTGCATTATAACATTTCTTCAAAGCAATTTCAAAACCCCACCACCCATCTTGGTATTGGTTTCCTGGAAATTACGATCACATCTAAAGAGCATAAAATCATCACAGAATATTTCAGAGTCGAACACAGAAGGCCTTAACCATGTTTCGGTAAATGCAATTACATCAAAAGAACAGTCAACGGAGGTATTATATAGGTCAAGCAATTTGGTATTCAAGCCTCGAGCGTTCTGATAGTAGATCATAAATTGATTTAAATTGCAACTGTTGTTGCTCCTCTGTTGTGACCAAGAAGATGCAGAATCGTTAAGTTTATCATTGATAAAATTGTGTAACTGTGATTGCTACTTAATATTAAACATATCTGACTTGTATTTATCCAGTTTCTCTAACAATGTAGGACAATGAGAGTCCCATGCTGCATGATTAATATTAGGTAATTCTCGAGAAATACAATTAGTACATTTAAATAAACAAGAATCAGAAACACTACAGTCATTAATCCTATGATCTCCGCTACATTTCGGACATTTAATATTTCTGCTACAGTTCTTGGCAAAATGCGAAAAACCGCAACACTTGTAACACATTCGTATTTCTACAGCGTCGTAGACTGAACAACAGTCATAACCCACAAACAATAAGCCGTCATATCGCAGATTATGTTGAGAACCGATCCTTGGTTATTAATCTGTTATCTAAAAATGCTTCTAAATAATTGACTGTCTCTTGCTATATAACTAAACGCTGAACCTTATTGAATAGCTAATAATCGTGACAAGAGAGAAGCTAAAGACAAACGTGAGAAGATAATTTACTATTTCTAACGGGAACATCGAAGGAGTCAATCTTGTCGAAATGTTTCGAAAGTATTTCTCTCTTCGTACGTCACGAATTGAGCATTCAAGATTCTTCCTAGGATATAGAATTGGAAAATGTACAAAACAATGTACGTTGCTATAAATTCTATAGGAGGTTTCCCTAAAAAATTGCAGAATTTTTGGAATTGCCGAATGCTGGGAATTACACCGGCCACTGTTTCCGGAGAACATCTGCTACGATACGGCTGATACAGGAGCAGACATCACCACTCTTAAAAGGCATGGTGGATGGAAAGAAACGAACGTGGCAGAAGGATATATAGAGGATTCTGTTCAATAAAAACTTGAAGTAGCCTCAGAAATATTGGGTCAAAGAGAGGGTCAAGAATCGAGAAAGATTGACCCCTGATTGATTGAAGAAATATTGAGTCAATATAAATACAAACTCGGCCTCTACTTCATCAAATACCTGCGCAGGGCTTTCGTTAAGCAATTGTAAAAAAGTTATAGTTAAAATTTATAATAATGATAAGAGATAACTTAAATTAGCAATAAATGAATAGTTAGTTCAAGAATTAGGATGTATTTTTAGCGTACGGGAAAATTTTTCCCGCACTAGTTAGGAAAAATCCAACTTTTCCCAACTCAAATTAGTTACTGAATGTGCAACTTTTCAAAACACTATTAAAAAAATGTTTTGTATATATAATTAATGTCAAAATCTGACAAGATGTTAAATGGTTTTCCAAAGAGTAATTCCTCGAATTGATCTTATCGGAACAGGAGTACAAGCACCAAGTTAGAAGTTGATACTAATCTGGTTTGCTTTTAAAAGGCGAAATATATTGGCGAAACGTGGAAACTTTAAACATTGTTTCTCAGTAATGAAGCGTCTCTAGAACATTGACCCTAAGAATTTGTCGTCACATTTCTTAAATGATGAACCTCTACAAGTACTTTGGAGCATGTTTCCTTAAACAGTCGGTATAAAATTATTATGCTATAATATATATTATGGTATAATGGTATAGTCTAGAATAACATGTTTAATTACTGAATAACAGAAAACGGAAAGCAAATATCTAAATACATGAGAAAATAATAAATCAGTAACATGGACGTATTGTGGCCAAGATATCAAAATAGAGCATTTATAGTACCAGAAATAGTTGGTATGTTAATAATTCATACTTGTGGCATGCCGCTACATAGTAACTGCGCTTAATGTCCAGCGGTAATTGCATAGGTAATTATTAATTCAAGTCATGATGTATTTAGAGAACGCCGTTGTTCTCAAAATATGTGTGCTATTACTCGATCAATACTGAAATGGTTGCAAGATGCTGCTCTATTTATTTTAATGGTATTTATGGTAATGGTATGTTTTTTCAGGTTATTATTTTAATTTTGGCTCAAGTATTTTTGTTGCTTAATTTCATAATTTATTGGATAAGGTATTAATAAAATTTGTAGCTATTGACACATTTCTCCACCACCCTTCATAATATGAATAAAAAATATATATATTATGATGAAAATATTCCACGTAATCGTTCTTTCATATAGGTATCTAAAGCAATATATTTTTCCAACGTATTTCTATCCACCACCGTTAATGCTAAGAACAAAAAAATTGATGAAGGGAGGACACTTGTAGAACTTATGATATACGGATAACCGTCTATTACCGTAATTATTTTTGTACCAAGGAGTAAAAGCGTTTACCTACAGACCCGTCAGTGATACGATATTGCTCGAGGTTTGGAACACCAACAATTCCTTTCAGGACCAAAACTCAATTTATGCCAGTGGTTAACAAAATAAGATATCAATGGGTATTCCGTCTTATATATTCAAACTAAATTACAACCCTTTACACAAAGACGATTATTCTTTAACTTAAAAAGACATATAAAAGATAAATGATATAACTTAAGTTATAACTTGAGTCTCAACGCAGATAAAACTAAATTTATAACATTTTCACTAACAGCAGCAGATCAACCTGAAAGAAAATATATAAAAATACATAACTGTACCTTAACAAATTGTAAATGTAAAACTATAAATAAAACAAAAAATATAAAATACCTTGGTGTTTTGGTTGATCAGCACCTCAGATGGAATGATCACATAGAATATACTAATTCAAGGATTAGAAAACTTATGTATAAGTTTTACCAGTTAAGAAATATAATGCAGAGTAAACTGCTACTTGTAATTTATGATGCACTAGTGCAATCTCTAATTAGATATTGTATATTAATATGGGGTGGGTTATATGATAATTCCTTGTGTGGTCTTCAAACAACTCAAAACACATTGCTTAAAGTGTTATTCAAGAAGCCTGCAAGATATTCGACAACTATTTTGTTCAATGAATTTGATATTCTGCCTGTTCGGAAGCTATATTCATATCAAGCACTGCTATGGATAACATCGAATTTAAATGATTTTTCAAAACCAACTCATAATTATTCCACAAGATCAGTATATAATGAAGTATTAATGGTACCACTATATAGAAAATCTCATATCCGCAGAAGTCTATTTTTTTATGCCCCAAAACTGTATAATTTTCTCCCAAAGAAAATTAAAAATATAAAATCATTAAATGTCTTGAAGAAAGAAATAAAATTGTTTATAAAAGAACATTTTCATGAAGTAGAAACAATATTTTCACTATGTGTTCAATAACACTGAATTCTAGATTTCCAGTAAGGCATTTTTTGTATTTGATATTCTTATACTTTTGGCTCATCTTATTCAGTAGTTTATTCCAGTCCTCTTCAATTTCTCAGTCACTCTATATGTATATGTGTATGTATAGGTATTATACAGGGTGAGTCAGTTTATACTAGCAGGACTCTGGCATTCGAAGAACACCTTATTTTAAGTGAAGTTTGTCATATAAACATATGTCGGGAATCGCTTCGTTTTTGAGATACAGGGTGTCAAAGTTTTGGTTTTTTTTAGTGTTTTCCACACAGCTCCTATAGTTTTCAAGATAATTTGTTCAAATTTTTACGGTAGATTACCTATGATGGTCCACAAATTTTGACATATGTAAACGATTTGAAAATGTACAGGGTGATATTTTTTCGGGGGTCAGGCCCCCTTTTATCGTCCAGAACTTTTTTGTGGTGCGCCACTGACTGCTCATTTGCAGTGAAAGTTCATTAATCTAAATTGTCAGAGGTTACATACTTACAGTACAACTTTTGCCACTAATTATTTATTTTTTTGTAGCATTTCAAAGACTTTTAATAACTAAGTAAAATAATTAAGAATTATTTGGACTATATTTTTGCCAGAAAGGGTCAGTTCGCAAAACTTCATACAGTTTCTAGAAACCGAACATCCTAATATGTGGGAAGATGTCCCTCTAAATTTAAGACAGCAAGCTTGGTTCCTGTTGGATTGCTGCCCAGCTCATTTTGAAAAAAATGTAAGAGCTTGGTTAGAGGACAAGTATCCAGAGAGGTGAATTGGACGTGGAGGTCCAATCGCACGGCCCTCAGGTTCCCCAAATATAACACCAATGGATTTTTTTGTGTGGGGCTTTTTTAAAGAAAAAGTGTATGCCACTCCTGTTCAAGATGTTGACGATCTTAGAGGGCGTATAAGGCATGCTTGCGAAGACATAAGAGTTCATCACTTAGTTTCAGCAAGAAAGTCTATTGAAATGCGATGCCGATTATGTATCCAACAAAATGGATCACATTTTGAAAATTTTAATTTGAAAATAAAATTATTTCGGATTATTTGTAAAGTTATTTGTATTTGCCTTGGTTTGTTATTAGTTCTTAATTATTTTAATTAATTATTAAGTCTCTGAAATGATATAAAAAATAAATAATTAGTGGCAAAAGTTGTACTGTAAGTATGTAACCATTAATAATTTAGATTAATGAACTTTCGTTTGACAATAATTATTGTTTTTAGTGAACATTTTCATAAAAATATTTTTTTTAATAACATATTCTTTCAGAGATTTCTTCAAATTACTCGACAACTATTACAGCTACGATAAAAATGCAAGAGACAAAAAAGTTTCTAAATTGAACAAGGAATCCAAATTTTGGCAAATGAGCAGTCAGTGGCGCACCACAAAAAAGTTCTGGACGATAAAAGGGGGCCTGACCCCCGAAAAAATATCACCCTATACATTTTCAAATCGTTTACATATATCAAAATTTGTGGACCATCATAGGTAATCTACCGTAAAAATTTGAACAAATTATCTTGAAAACTATAGGAGCTGTGTGGAAAACACTAAAAAAAAACCAAAACTTTGACACCCTGTATCTCAAAAACGAAGCGATTCCCGACATATGTTTATATGACAAACTTCACTTAAAATCAGGTGTTCTATCGAATGCCAGAGTCCTGCTAGTATAAACTGACTCACCCTGTATATTTAAAGTTTTTTTGTTTGTAATTTTGTATTTTTTATTCAGTAATCGATATTTTGAAATATTATATAGATAAATACCTAGTGGTTGATCATAGTATTAAATTGTATATATATGTATGTATGTATATCAACACTAATACCGCACACAAGCTATATATGCTTAGGCGGGTTTGTAACTAAAAAAGTTAATATTGTAAATTGTAAAAATTAAGTTGTTGTAAAATTGTAAATTGAAATAGTATAATGTTGAATAAACTGAAACTGAAACTGAAACTGAAACTGAACTTAAATGATATAACTACATCAATAAAAATATATCAGTTTAATTTCCTATAAAAATATTAAGAACTACTAATTTGTAATGTAAAAAAAATTATGACTAAACAATGTCAGTTGTGACTGATAGTACATGATTGTACTGATGTAATAAAGCAATATGAGGTAATAAGTATCAATTTGTAAAATAAATACTTCAGTGAAATTTTCTCATTTAGACAATAAAATGAGTTCCATATTAGCAAAAATAGTATTTTTTGTTTTTATTTTGTTTAGAACAACAATTCAAATCGATTTATTTTAAGAAATCTAGTCTTTGTTTTCAGATGAGTGCTTTTTGGCTAATAATGTATTCTAATTTATTGAAATATATTTATAGGGTTTGCGTTCCGAGGAGTACAAAACAAAGGTTTGCGTTGTCTGAAGACAATGGTATTCAGAACAAGACTGATCTGTTATATTAAGTGATCTAAATTACCAATTCTAATAAATGTGAACTAAACCAACCTAGTATTTATTCAGCATTTTTATAAAACAAAATATTTATACAATTTAATTGAATTTTATCCTTAGAACGTGTACCTAGAATGTTCGACTTTTTTAGGTATCCTTTTCAACTAATAAAATCAATGGTAAAACTGGTAATAGATATTCATCTTGTTAGAAGTGCTGTGGTATTTATGTATCAATTGTTTATAAAAGGATTGTCATGCATGAAAGACAATGCGTTTTTTATTTACTTGTGCTTGCACTGATAATTTTTAATTAAGTATTGTATCTACTACACCCTGTACATAGTTTTAATTCCTCCGTACTGTTTTAAACAGAGGATTTGTATTTAAAACTCGGCGATATTCGATGCAATCCGCAATACTTGAGGAGGTCATTGCTCTATAGCAGAAATAGAACTTAAAGTGCTGAACACTCTTAGAAAAATAAAATTTAACGGTTCACTCAAGTATAATATACTCCAATACCGAATATCGAATGATTCAATACTAAGCAATGCCTGCCATGTTAATTTGCACAGCAGTAATACTGCAGATTTTACCCTTTGGCAACGCAAAGTGCTTTAGTTGTTTATCTATTGAAAATTTAATTGAAACCTTAACTCGCCAGTAAAAAAAATGTTCATACATACAAAATAGTTAATTGTAATTTAAAAAAATGTTAATGTATGAAAGCCATCATTAAAATAAAATAATCTCTGAAAATAATCTAACTTATTTATGATGCAGTTGTACGATTCATATTCATTTCTTTTGGGATTACACTAGGTATCTGTATAATTATAAAAACATCTTTTTGGGCAAACTTACAAAATATTGTCTTCATACTCTTTGCTTGGAGTCTTTATTTTGAATACTTTTTCGGTTTTTATTATTCATTCCATATGAAATTTCGATGAATTTTTATAGCTGATTTGTCATTTTTGAAAATCAGCTATAACTTTTTTATTTGTAGTCTGATAAAAAAATCGGTTTTATTTGGTTTTCTAAGAGCATTTCAGTGTCATAGTCAGTTATTTTTTTATTAGATTTCCTGATTAACTTTCTGATTAAGTCAATGTATAATACGCTATAGTTACTTCAAAAGTACGAAATTGGCTTTTGGCCCAAAACATTATTTCTGAATATTATTATTTCTTAGCAGGTCATGAAAGAAATATTTTTTAATAACTTTTTACTTATGTATTGCTCAGTATTCAATTATAACATCATATCCTGTAATTAATCACAAATTATTTTTTTTTTAAATACTATTTTCATCAAACTTTAAATATAAAAATACTAACTATTCACTTATTTTAAATCAAAAAACATTATTCAGAGGCCACACCTTTTACCTATAATTTAACATTTATTGAAATTTTAATATGTAAGCAACTTTTTTGTCAGCTTAAAATGAATCTCCACATCTCTTGAAAGATATAAAAAAGATTGGAAGATACACTTTCCTGTGGCTCAATTTCGTGTAAAGACGTTTGCGGTACTTTCTCATAAAAATACCGGTTCTCCCTTTCATGAATTGAGGCATTAAAGACTAAGGTCTATAGGTATAAATAGGAAGGGATATTCCGGTTCAGTGGTTTGAATAATAAATAGTTTACACATTACCTCTTCGAGATTATCGTATTTCGGTCATATGCAAATTAAAACTATAGTATATTTTTTATAACAAAAGTGATTCAGGTAATGTTTTTTACTATAACAGTAGGTGTTTGTATTAGGTATCTTCACACATACACTTGTATGGAAGTTATGAGACTCTATAGGTCGAAATTCCTGAAACAAATCTACAGAATAATGCTTTTCAAGAGGAGCCGACACAAATACTTACGTTAGCGCCATCTTGGTTTCAGGTATTTTACCATTATTTTTATGTGGTCCTAAGTTAACGCTAGCAGGTGCTAAGTTAAAGCCACAAAAATTCGCGCTAGCGTCATGTCCGCCTGGCTATTATGAACGTTCAACATTTTTTCAGTGTCGCTGGTCACTGCAATTGCAACGGATCTGCAACTCTGACCATTGACTCTCTATACCTAGCGCCACCTAGGCGAGGTTAGGTTAGGTTATGTTAGGTTCGGTTAGGTTAGGTTAGGTTAGGTTAGGTTAGGTTAGGTTAGGTTAGGTTAGGTTAGGTTAGGTTAGGTTAGGTTAGGTTAGGTTAGGTTCAAAAGTGAGTGGGACAAAATCAGACCCTCCACCGCGATCATGTGGTCTATTGTGGCTCACACCTACTTATATTTCACCCAACAAATCCAGCCTCTTAATCAAACTGATCACCTTATTGGTGAGAATTTATTCAGATGCTCTGGCAGAAGTTGTCCTTTGCCAAATAATGAATATCTGATCCTTTCCCCAGCGGGGCAGGTGCATAATATGTGTTCTGCCGTTTCATCATCTTCTATAAGCACGAGCGGCACTCAGCATCTTCCGCTAAGCCGAATTTGGACAGATGATATTTTAAACGGCAGTGACCAGTATATAGGCCAATTAAAGTTCGTAGGTGCAACCTGCTTAACTTTAAAAGTTTTTTAGTTCTTGTTTTTGAAGGGTTTATTATGCACGCCTTGGAATGAACTAATCTTGGTAGTTTTTGCCAGTGTTGGAGGATTTGCCCCTCAACCACCTAACGCTACTATTGTTTTCCTGGTACCTACCATTGTAGTTTCGAATATTGTTTTCAATATTTCAGTGGGTTGTGCGTTAACTTAACATCGCAAACTACAGGCAAACATCTGAAAATCTCGTGGTACCATCTTTAGATCTAGCGCCAGTTAGCAACATAAAAATTAGAGCTAGGGTAACCTCCCTCTGATTGTAAGATGGGGATTTTCAGAGGCCTGTCTTTTGTTTGCGGTGCTAAGTTAACACAGAACCCCTTGAAATATTGGAAAAATATCCGAAACTACAATGGTGCTATGACAAATAATTTTGGTGCTGGCTGGCGCTAGTTATAAAAAGTTTATGAGCAGAATTTCGTTGCAACTATTTGCGGTACTACGGAAAAATCTTTGCACCCACATAAAATCCGGGGGAAGATGGTGCAAACCCTATTTTTGTGGCGCCAGCTGATGCTAGGTCTAGGGATTCTGACGATAGGTTTTCAGAAAACCATCTCTAATTTGTGGTGCTGGCGTTAACTTAGTACATCACAAAAATAATAGTAAAAATACTTGAAACCAAAATGGCATTTGCGTCAATAATTGCAGCGCTAGCCAGCTCTAAACCCTTTTTAAAGCTTGATTATAAACAAGATAAAACAAACATATAGGTACTTACTTGATAGGGAAGAATACAAACCCCCCTTTTTATTTGGTATTTACTAATTTTAATTACTATTTAAAAGTGAATTCAATTTTTCATCAAAATATTAACGGTTAGTTTAATTCACCCTTATAATTGTGTAACCCCAAAAATGGCGATTTAGGTATATTAAAAATTGTAAAGATGCTTTTTCTTATTGGCTGTAAAATCAATATAATTATATTGTATATATAATATTGTATTTTCATGATAATAGTGTACTAATAATACGTTATGCTTTTTACAATTCTCCTGCAGATAATTTCTTCGTATTTTTACTTCATATTACGTAAATATTTGCGTAGTCTACACCAGACACCTAAGGGTACCTAACAATTTAGTCTTTACAAATCAAACAATTATTATTATCGACCTGCCAATAGGAATTCAGATATACATATAAAAAGTGTTTTTATTTTGTATTTTAGTATACATTATATACTTACTTCAAAAAGATTCAGAACATAAATTTTAGAACAGTTTAATACTTGCTTAAAGGTTATAAATTTCATGTTTTACAAAATTAAGTTATCCGTAAAATATCACGTAGCCGTAGATCGGATGATATTTCAGAATAATTATTTTCTGAGTATTAATTTCTAAGGAAAAGACAAAGCTCTCTCAAAAAATTATCAAGACAATGTAAAGGTACAAGTGAACAATGTTTACCTAGACGCAAAAATAACAATATAATAACGCAATATAATATGCATAATTATAATAATAATAACGCAATAATAAATATACTTACTTTTTACTTACCTGCTAAACGCGATTGGTTAAATGTAACGTTCTTAAAAAGTAGGTACAGGAAAATCTCTTTAAATGTTTATTGTTTAGTACTAATGTAGCTGGAATTTTGAAACTTACTCTTAACAAACCAAGCTTGTTATCAAGATAAGATTATTTTCTATAAATACAACATTTCCTCGGTCTGCTTGGAAAGTTTTAGCAAAATTAAAAATGAGGTTTCTTATGAAGAGCCTATGGTAGTGACCCCATTATTTAATGACTTTTTTTAAATGCCCCCAAAATATACTTGATCAAATATAGAATAGGTTATATAATTTAAATTTCAGTAAGCTGATTAGGTAAAATAACAATACATTGCAAATCATCCCTATATGTACTGCAGAATAAATTATGAACTTACTGAAAAAAAAAAAAACTGAAAAATTAGATATCAGGTGCAGATGACATTCTCATGTTATTGGTGAAATGTTTTCTGGGTTGCATAATATAATAAATTACGTATTAATTAGTCCTTTCATGTGGTGCATTGAGAATGTCAATTTTCAAGTATGGTGACTAATTGGGTAGAAAATTATTATCTGCCCGTTTACTCAGTCCATTGCTTTTTTCAAAATATCTGAATACTGTCTTTTACACTGATTATCAGATTTCTTGCAAATATTTCAAATACTAGCAATGAATCACTATGGGTTTCTAAAAAATATCAAAAGTATGGCTATGCATTATTTGTTAAAAAATATTTACAATTTTCTAGAGATTGACCAGTGGTCTGTGACGTAGATCTTTCATTCAATTGTATCAATCTCCAAAACTTATTGAGTAAGTTGAGTACCAGAGGTCTTTGAGTACTTACTTTTTTGAAAACGGGACTCAGGGTTCGATTCTTGGGCCTCTGATGTTTTTGCTGTACGTACGCACGCAGTACATGAAACGAACTGAATTCTGTTTCATGTACTGCGTGTTCAACAATCTATCCTAATGATACTGTCTTTATATTTTATGATATTTTATTTATGACATTAATGATAATGTATTTAATGAAAGTAATATAATATAATAGTTTTCCCAAAATTTTTTATATTTTAATACTGATAAAATTACAATTTTGGGATTTTATGGTGGCCAGCAAAATTATTAACTTCTTTGTAAATAATACCTTGTTGTCTACAAATTTCGAAGCTGTAAAATTTTAAAGTCACCATATAGACACAATTTTTAAATTGGAAACCTCACTGCGAAACGTTAAAAATTGAGGTCTCACATCACTAATTTATTTCATAATTTAAGAACGGTTCTTGAACCGAATAACTGTATCTTTATACTACGTACAAATTCATTCTCTGGTAAGTATGCTCTTTGTTTCTGGGGAAATTGGATACTTTTGTCTCCAGTTTTTATTGATCAAAAGAGTGTCCCTGCTGGTATTCCTAGTACCTAGGTACTGTTGCAAATATGTTTTTAACGATCTGAAGATTTTAGGGATCTTTACAACGTTTCTTCATTTTTGAAATATATGTACATTTTTTAGAATAAAAATAAATGTAAAAGTAAATAGTAATTTTCATGGTGTAGTACAGGGCAAGGTAAACATTTATATGTTCTATTTGGTAGAATAAAAAGAACATCCGTAAAACTATATTGTTATGGTTATAATACAATTGACGTTATTTGCTTTTTTTTATAAATCTTTATATTTCTATGAAAACGATTTTTATATTCAGCGGTTTTTCAGAGGTCCGTCTAGGTTTTAAAAATAATTTGTAATATATACACAAATAAACAGAATTTTGATATAACAAATCTAAAGAAATGCCACTTACTTAATATCTATCTAGTGCTTTTATTTCAAAACGAACCACCCTAAATATCTTTTGAAATTGAGGAAAAAAAAATACAAAAACAGGTTAATTGGGATATCGAGGGGGAAGTTTGATTACATATCGGATTTAATTTTATCTGTCACTCCTTCCTCCATAGCCACCCTCACTTTGAAATTTCAAATGGCAACCCACGTCGAGTGATGTATCGTTTGAAATTTCAGACAGTCCCTTATCCAACCATACCCTAAAACGCTAAATCGGTGGATTGATTCGCGAGCTAGGAGAAAAATTATGCACCATTTCTGTTACATATTCGAAATAGCTGATTGATTCGACCTTTACTTCATTTAACTCACGAGTGAAAACATATACTGTTTTATGATTTTCACAAATTTTTTATTTACATATTAATTTTAAATACATAAAACCTATTAGTTGTTTCGCCAATACAGTGTCTTCTTTATGTGAGTTCTAGACTAATGTTTCAATGCCAATACTCTGTATAATCTAAAATCTAAACTCTCAGTCATATGTATAAAAAATATTTAAAGTGGTACAAATGAATAGAATAACCTATTTTATTCAAGTTTGAAATATATTTAATAATGGTGAAGAGTTAGTTTTCAATTGGTCGTTTAAAATTATATCTGAATATTTTGAATTTTTTAAATAAATAAACTAAAAAATTGAGATACCTATAATTTTAATCGATCAATTGGAGACTAACTCTTCACCATTATTAAATATATTTCAAACTTATTAAATAAAATAGGCAGTGGCGTAACTAGAATTTTTGGGCCCTTGTGCAGAAATCTTCTCGGGCCCCTCCCCCTTAATTAATTATTGCTTAATACTTTTCGTTTCGAAGTCGGTGAATCACTGCATCACTGCCACAGCATTATTATTTATTATGTTGTGTCACTGCAATCACAACACGCAATCGACGCAATGCGAACTCGGGATTCGACAACACCCGACCGAATTACAATAGTTAACTTCTTTATTTCGCACTCGGACTGGGCCCCTCAAGCTCTTGGGCCCTTGTGCGCCGCACACTGCCGCCCCAGCGTAGTTACGCCACTGAAAATAGGCTATTGTACTAATCCATTTGTACTAATTTAAATAATTTTTATACATAGGGTTTCCCCAAAAATATTTTACCTGAGAGTTTAGATATAAGATTTTATATTTATTTTTATTATTTTATTACTTTATAACTTATATTTATACAGATTGTCATATTAGTTTATACAGTTTTCTTTATGATCTTAGTTTAAATATTTCCTATTTCATATAAAAACACATTGCCATTGTGGAAGAGGAGAACCACCTGGAATTTCAACTTCCACCGTTAGAACAACGATATAAGGAGAAGGCACTTGCATCCCGATAAGCCGTATCAGGATCAACAAGGAGCTAGCTAGATACACCATCTTCTTCACAGTTTCCTGTATCTGCTGTACGTTGCCGAAAGTCAGTTAAATACAAAATTATTCTGACGGTCGTATAAAATTAAATATTAATTAAAGCTTCAGCTGGAGATAAGATTAGATAATCTAATTTAAATTAAGCCAATAATAGTTATTTATTGTATAAGTGTTTTAGATAACATTTTATCCACTCAAGAATGTTTAAACGCGAGAAAACCAGTTTGAGCCTTTAATTTTCTTAAGTGGATAAAATGTATCTAAAACACACTTACCATACGTTTTATCCACAATCACCACATTAATGGAATGGAGTTATTTGAAATTGAATTAAAAAATAGTCATATTCATAAAATGAAACGTGGCAGGCAGTCATACTTACTGGTTGTTATGGTGCGTTGTTGACAACAAAAACTGTGAAATTTTGAAACATTCAAGAAAGTGATTGTGTTCCTTCTGTAATTCTTGAGGAAGCTCAAGAAGCAACTCTCCAATTATTGCCTGCGAAATCCAGAGAACATTATGAAAATGCGTTTGCCGAATTTATCGAATGAAAAGAGAAACGGCAGGTAATCACAATAAATACTGCACGTTGTCATGCTATCGTATTTCCTAAATTTGAAGAAAAAATTTGCAATTTCATCCATGTGGTCGAAGTATTCAATGTTGAAAGCTACTATAAAGAACGAAATTTTAATAAGTAAATTAAATTTGGTTGATTTAAGTCTATATTTTTTTATTATTTCAAATAAGTGTTTATTGCACGCGACGTGAAATTGTCCAACGAGGCCGTTAGGCCGAGTTGGACAACACGTCAAGTTCAATAAACACTTTTAGTACGAGTTACATACAATTTTTTTTCTACGTTTATTTAAAAACCAAAAAATGTTTTATTTAGGTGGCACCAAGTGCCACGTCGATTTGACGTTTATGTTTGTCATGATCACAAAACACTGTAGTAGAATGACAGATGAGTGCAATAAAATTTTTATTGTACTAGTGCAATAAAGAACCAGTTTTTTCACTAAATATAGTTCAATAAAGTTTTGTTTTTTGCATGAACGTAGAAAAAATTACTTTATCCTACTACTGGATAATAGGTTACTTTATATGCTTTATATAAGTGTGGATAAAACTGCTATTGTAATGTGATTGTGGATGAAAAAAATTAAAGAATGTTCATTGCAAGATATAATCCATTTTAAATAAGGTTTCTAAATGTCGAAATTACTTAAAATGCCAAACTGACTTAAATCGCGAAGACAATACGACAACAGTGAGAAATGGTTTTAAATAATGACTCGTAACAAAGGCAGCTAAAACAGAGTGTTTTTTATAAGGCGTTTTTTGGCGCAGCTTGTTTCAAAACCGTTTCAACCGTTTCAAAACGTTCGTATTTTCGCGACGAAATAGTGACGTCATGAGATGAATGTTTTGAAACATATTCGTTTGGTATCAAAACGACTTCCGATCTCGATTTAAAATTGTGGAGATGGTGGGGGAACTATTGTAGCCATTTTGACTTCTGTGTTTTTCTGGTTAGAATTATCTGTTGTGTATATTTTTGCTGCTATTTTACAAGTTAAATATGGTTCCAGTTCAATTAGATACTTAATTTTTAATATATTATTGATGCTCACTACTTAATCTAAGAAGTTTTAAAACTAAAAAATGTGGTTATGTTGAAGTTTCAAAACTTAACATTTCGCAACTGTCAATTTGTGTGACGTAATAGATGAATCGCTTTAAAACTATTTATGAATACGGTTCAACGCCAAACAACTACTTTAATATAAATTGATATTAAAGGATACTGAATGTTTTTTTATTAACGTACAATGAAGTAATTAATTCTTGACTAAATTATTCTGCTAAAATGTAGACAGTTTGGCTAAAATTATTTAAATTGATTGACATATTTTTTCTTCTAACTCGCGAACTAATCAACCGATTTAACGTTTTTGTATGGTTGGATAGGGAATCAATTATATGCCCTTTTCAGCTATGTATCACTCGATGGAGGTTGTCATTTAAAATTTCAAAGTGAGGGTGGCTGAGAGGAAGAGAGGGGCTGCTAAAATTATATCCAATGTGTAATAAAATTTTCACCTCGGTATTTCAATTGACGTCTTTTTTGTATTTTGTGAATTTCCTCAAATTCTAAAGATATTTAGGGTAGTTCGTTTTGAAATAAAAGCGCTGTATATAGGTATGTATTTACAAAGAGAATTTCATTTAAATCTATTGACGCGTTCATGGGCCATAGGTGATTACAAAAATGTTTTCCAAAACTTCAAAGCTCGTATTTGGCCTGCTGCCAACGTATGATTATCGGTTGATAAAACATCTTATACGAGACATTATAAAGGGTGTCCCAATAAGAATGATCCAATTTTCAATTAAAATAAAATCCGATAGGTATGGTATATTCTAAATTTCCTTATTGTGCATCAAAATGTAGGATATGACATTAAACGTGAAAAATAATATCGGCTAAATGGTCGCCACGGCTCCTATGAGCTGCTGTGATCCTTCTTATCCAATTCCTCATAAATTTTTGGCATAATTGGGGCTCAATCATACCAATAACTTCCCGAATGTTGTTCTTTAATTGTTGGACGATCTGTGAATAATTGTTATCATAAATCTTTGATTTCACCTAACCCCCACACAAAGAAATTTAGTGGAGTTAAATCACATGACTGCGGCGGCCAAGGCATATCACCACTTTGGGATATCTATTACGCGACCGGGAAATCTGTCTCGCAGTAATGCTATTGTTGTTCGAACTGTGTGGCATGTGCTCCATCTTGTTGGAATCATTTTTACATTATCTAATTGAGGAACAAAAAATCATATCTAACGATATCGTTGAATCGTTGAATGAAATGAGGAGAAGCACAACACCAGCCATATCTTCAAAAAATTATGGCTCTTTCTATTAGTCCGTGTGCTATAAAACTGCACCAAACCATGAACCTAAAGGGACACATTTGTAATCCGTGAATGCCTTTAGGGTTCTCCGTGGTCCAGACACGGCAATTTTGTTTATTTATAAAACCATTCAGATTAAAGTGCACCTCGTTACTGAAAATTATTTTTTTATCGAAAAATTCATCCGCTTGCACCTGTTGTCAGCATCTGTTGCACCTAGGACCCAGTCAGTTCATGTATTAATTGGATTTTGTAAGGATGAAGAAACAGATCACTCACCATAATAAGCTGTACAGTGTTTCTAGAAAGATGCAACTACTGTGATCGCCGCCAAATGAAAAGGTCCAGATTTTCATTCACATTTTGGTTGACAGATTCAATATTTGGTCTTGAACGGCCTCGACGAGAACGCATATGTAGTTTTTGATCCTGCACACCCCTCGTGTTTTCGAATTTGCTTACAATTTGACGAATTGTAAGTGCAGAAGGTCTATCATGGATGCAATAAATTGCTCGTAATGCGCGATGAGTTGCCGCGATTGAAGAAAGATTTTCATAATAAATTTGTATGATTCCTAAGCATTGTTGAATCGTATATCGTTGCATTATGACTAATCAAAGTTTACTGATTCCAATTGTTTCAACAATATCATGGATACATAGACAGATTAAGAATGGCGCAAATTTTAAATTGGATAATGTATATCCCTATAATTGTGGTGAATAAAGTTTGCGACTGTTAGTTACGATCTATCACAGTAATTGTATGTTTGTTTAAATTTAGCTGCTTATTTTCTGTCAAGTTGCTGTGTTTATGTTTTATGTACCTAGTGTTTGCCTGACAGAAAGTTAATCTAAACTACGTACGTGTCCCTTATGGAAACTTTTCCTTTTACTTGTTAATGCAAGTAGACACCGACCGTCACGAAGTAAAAGGTACCAGCTGGCATTATATAGATCGTGCCCTGTTTGTACAGTAGCTATTTGCAAAATATTGGACATGCTTTACTTACAGTTATCGGATCAAGAAATAATCGACGTATTTCACATATAAGTTAAAATAAATCGAAAAATTTATAATTGACTATATCTTAAATCAATTTAAGATGATCCTATATGTTCAATAAAATATAATATATAACATTATAGAGAGTTGTCTATGTGGAGTAGGCAGATTTTGAGACTCCGGAATCGAACCACAACATCTTAATCCTTTCCTTTGTCTGAAGAGTAGGCAGATTGAAGCTTCTAAAAATTTCTATATTCCTATTTCAGTTTGTCTTGAAAATGACTCCAAAAAGGGAGCCGAAACGTCGCGACTAATAATCACCAACTCGGTTTAACCCGAGAACCTCTGGTTAAGTTAAATCGCAGAAGTTTTAACTGGATACAGCAGTCTTGTGAAAAGAAAAAAGTGCACTCTTTTCTTCAATTCAAGATTTCGAAGCTAACATTGCTTCTTTTACGTTTCACCGAATCGTAAAAATAATTTAGGTATAAATAAGGCACAGTGTTAGTATAGGTTTAGTTTTAATCATCTCCAGATTATGCCAACTTGGTTGGCGAAAAGCGCGTCGAGTGCAGTATAGTGTTTTGGTGTTATGTAGGAAACTATCAGTATTAGCTATCAGTCAGTGTCATTATTTATTACTGATCTTTACGCCATTTATTTTTAAAAGTTCTCATAATCCTATTTACTTTTCAAATGTTTGTTACTATAGTGTATTAACAGCACTAAAATAAAATTTCAGTCAACGTTCAATATACGTTCCTATACATATTATATGGGAAACATTTTTAACTTTTGACGCAAACTTTTGTATGTTTTCAAACTCAGAATGCACTTGCAAAAATTTTGATAAATTCTTGCGAATAGAGGGTGGGTTAAAATTTGTAAAATGGTTCAGGGGTATAGACTCAGGGGTTTCATTTTCCAAAATATACAAAAATTTCATTTGGAAAGGTTGTGGTACAAAATAAGAAAGCTATTATTGTTTTTTTTTCACCATTACCCAGTGTTGCAGAAAAAAATATGTTCTTCCGAAATTAATTTGTAATTAATTGAAATTACCACTAAAAACATAATATTTTGTGTAAATGAGGTATATTTAAATAAAACTTAGTTTTGGGTTGATTTGCATGTCTGTAGGATATGCTGTTAAATTTTATTTAAATATAATTTACCACCACCACTTTCTGCTGGACACAAAATTGATTTTTTAGTAACCATTTATATATTAACCTGATTCATATGTGAGCGAAACTTAACTCCCAGAACATACATATGAGTAGATATACTCCGGTTTCTCCGATTTTTTCATAATTCTAAAAAACTTTTCAAAATAATATTTTTAGACATTTCGAAAATAAAAGCAATTAATATTAGTACATTGCTTATAGTGTTTTGCAGTATTACGTGTCATAAAATATTGTTCTCGATAAAAGATGTGCATATTTTCAAGGAAATACCCAAAAAAGTTTGTCGAAATTTATGCTATTTACTGTATGGGATCCAGTTTAATGTTTTCTGTACTTTCATATCAGCATGCTAACTTTTAAAATAAGATTATTTAAATTATACCAAAGGCAATGCATACATTAGTGCTTACTTTCATTCTTCTTAATTACAGCATGCCTTACCTGAAACAAAAAAAAAGTTTGTTAGTTACTATTGTCAATAACTTTTGAAGATATAAAAAAAATTTAAATGTTGGTCAATGATATATCCCGTAGGTATGTTATTTTATAACAAGGACTGTTAAGTTCATATCCAATCAGAAAACATGTTTTTGAAAAACAATAATTCTGATTGGCTATAAAGTTTAACATCGATGTTATTTTAACATCAAAAGATACATCATAGGGCCAATTGTGTCTATATGAGTAATGAGTTTAAAGTTATGGAAACATCTGGTACCTTCATTTAATAAAAGAACTAAAGTTATCTATAAAAAGCAGAAATACAAGTGGATCTAAATTGGAGCCCTGAAGTACCCTATAGATACCTACAGCTAACAAATTGTTATATTTGTTGGACCCTTTTACTCAGTTACTAAGCAAATAAATTTATAAGTGGTTTATTGAAGGCAAGTTCATTTGTTATTTGCTTATTGATTTTTGTGATCTATGCGATCAAAAGCATAAGAAGGTGTCTATTCTGTATCACATCTGTTAAAATTAACGGCGCTGTTAAAATTTATAGCGAATCGGAAAAAAGTATTTTTGGAAAACTTGGATATGATTGGATAAGAATTTTAACAGTGCCGTTAAAATTAACAGGCATGATACAGAATATACCCTGAAGTCGGTTAATTTGACCCTGTTTATCAATAACTCCAGATGGAACTATTTTGGAACTTTACCATCATATTAGTTGAATAAGACATCAGTTTTAAAACTAAGATGTAATCTTATTGAAATATTAAGAAATTAAATCCTAGGATACAATTTTATACAGAATGGCACAACTTTTCCTCGTTGCAAAATAGAAGTACTGGGAGGTGCGTTCATGATTTGTTCCTATTTAATGAAAATATTTTTAAAATATATTTATTTCACTATTTTAAATAAAATGGAGTATTTTTTATTGCACATTTGGAATCCACCAATTACTTCGAATCATCTGGCCATTTTCAAAATTAAAGAAGTGATGAATAACATTATGAATAAAGGGATCCTTAAGCTTTGCACTGATACTTACACTATTGCTAATTTATGTACAGGGTGTCCAAAATATAATTTCGATTTAGTGAAAATTTACACCGACAAAACTCAATTTTTCTAAATGCAATGCCCGTATTTGTATATAGCGATATCAAACTCAAGTCTCCGTCGACTTGTAATAGCACTTCCTATTGGCAATTCAAATTTTCGATAAGGGTGCTGAAAATTGTAAACAAATATGGAGGAAGACGAGTAAAACTTTTTCATTTCATGACATCATTTAGCAATTAGCATTCAACTGTCATAAATATAATGACTATGTTCTAGTTAGATTGAAATTAATAATATAAGGTATGATAAAGCAATCATATGTCCTATAAATGTTTTTTGCTATGTTATGTATGCCCTAAGTATATGCAATTTATCATAAATTTTTCAACCACCAGACACTGATCGATTTCGCACTTATTCTGTGCTCTTCAGAGTTCCAGTAAGACAATAATTTTAAATGATTGTACTGAGAAAAATTATTTTCGCTAATAATAAATCAATCATGGTTTTATAGTATTTTTTAGAAACCCTATATGTTTACATATTTATTTATGGGTATTGGGTCAACAAAATTAAACTAGGATTATTATTTTTGTTACCAGGTACGGAAACGAAATAACCTCATATTTATTTTATTAATAATATATCTCTTAGTACTTTTGTTGGCTGAATGCTAAAAATAAATATGCATAAACAGAGCAAATAAATGATATTAAAATTATATCATTAAAATGAATATATTTTATATGCATTATTGAACAGGGCAAAATCTAAATACGTAACTGTATTTAGATTTGATGTTCCATTTTATTTATTTAGGTATTTACATATCATCGAAAAATGTAATAAGTAGCTATATTTAATTCAACTTTGAATATAGTCGAATCAATTGCATTATGGGAATTTAGGATAACTTCATATGACTTGTTATTTTGTACAGGGTGTACAATATAAGAAATATTAGAAAATAAATCTCTACTTCAAATGGAATAGATAGGGATCGGTATCTTAATACCTGGTTTTGCCTAACAAAAAAGAATAATAATTTTACGCCGAAAAATAAGATATAATTAATCATTTTTGACCTTCCGAAAATGTTTAAAAATATAAAAGTAAATAATAGTAATTACATTAAAATCATGATTCAACAGAAAGTTGTTCTCTGTCTATATAAATATAAATCTGCTGTTTGGTAGCGTAAGAATAACATTTTATTGTTTAAACAAAACAAGTTTGCAAAACATCAACCTCTGACTGTTCCTATTGGAGATAGGGTTTATTTTCTTATATTTTATATTTTATTAGAAGCTGGGCTGAATACCCAATAAAAAGAATAATATCTACAATTTGCAAAAAATAAATAGTAAACAGTTGGCTGACAATAAAATTAATGAATATCACATAACATCAGAGGTACATTTTGTAAGATAACCTACTGAGATGATTAAAGTTCTTAAAATAAGGAATAGCGCGCAGGAAGTGCGAAGTGCGGAAATTACAGATTTCTAAGAAAAACAGACCGTCCAAAATTATTGTCAAGTTTAATAACTTTGCAACCACTAAGCTGATTTCTGTTAAATTTTTTAACCGAAGGGAATAAAACAATATTTTAAGGTTTCCAAACAAGGAGTAAAAAGAGCGTTAATTCTCTTGGAATTTAAAGGAGCCATGCAAAACAAAGCAACACAAACATAACGTTAGGTCAAATGTTTTGTTATATCATACTGAAAATGTTAAAATGAGTTTCTATACTTTGCGTTTCGGCCCTTGTATGAGTGTTTGCAAAATAAACATGTTTGCAGAGCCAAATAAATGCTTTAGTCCCAGGGTATATTTTGCTCCCTTGACGCATAAAAAATATTTTTCATTCAAAAAAGTATGTCTTATTATTGCCACGTATATCTGAATTTTCCTGAAAATCTGAAATTATGGATGATTTTTCCTAAAGTGGAAATCAAGTAATTGATTTTTCTCTATTATTTTATAACACATTTATTTTATTATATTTGTTTTAACTGAAACGTGTTTATATTTATAGAGATTTTTTTACTCGCCGTCTATATACAATACTATATCTCTAAAATTTTTTATCAAAATTTGGTGGTAGTGACTATTTGATAGCCACTTTCATATATAAGGCAACAATTAACAAGATTTCTCTTACTTCCGTGAAAAATATAAAATATCCAGTTCGCTCGCGTCTTATTAAATTCCCAATGAATAAATTCAATATTTGTAATTTTGAGTAAAAATAAAAAATAATCCAAATTTGCTCATATAATAAAATAATAGCTTATATTTTTTATTACCTCCTATATATAATATTTATTTATTTAACTAGACTAAGGGCCGGTCTTTACACCTCCTTTTAAGTTCCTGATAACTATTTGGTAGATTAGAATGTGACATTTCAGTATTTCAGTTTTCACAGTCTAATCTGCCAAATAGTTATCAGGAACTTAAAAGGAGGTGGAAAGACCGGCCCTAAGTCCTTTTAGAAATCACAGGGTATAACGTAGTAGCCTTTGAGAGTATTTATGAGTATCCAACTAACAAAACAAAAATTAAGAGATGTAATAAAAAATACACCGTTAAAATATTTTAGTAATTAGATTTTGGATACCCTTTAGTTGTCTCCTCTTTTAGAAGAAAACTAATTAGCCACAGTACTTTTCTATAGGAAAAGACTCAGAAGGACTTAATAGCACTCTATCATTATCTTAACTTAATTAATAGAACATTTCATTAATATTACTGGAATTTTTTATTATTACTCAATTATTGAGTTTCATTTCTGAAATATACAGGGTGTCCACCTAGTGCGCGTAAGTCCAATATCTGGGTTAATAAAAGAGATAACTTAATTTTTTTTTCTACAGGGTTGTCTAATATCCCGAGCTGCACAAAATGAAAATATATATACATATTCAGGGTGTTCAGTTTTTCCTGGACAGGTACCAACTTCGTTTTTCTAAATGGAAATATATATTTTTTATTGCTTTTTCGAACTAAACCCTTGATTTTAGTAGGACTTTCATCAGCCTTCCCTATACCTAACTTAAACTGTTTTTGAAATATTTACGGGTGAATATTGACATTTTTGCAACTTTGACACCCTGTAAAATCTAAACGGTTTGAGATCAAGCAAAACGGTTTGCACATTCCTATCTTAACTTTTTATAAGCTATCGTTTGATACTAATTTCAAATTTATCCAAGAATTAAAAATTTTCCGAAAATTTTGAAAATTTTTAATTCTTGGATAAATTTGAAATTAGTATCAAACGATAGCTTATAAAAAGTTAAGATAGGAATGTGCAAACCGTTTTGCTTGATCTCAAACCGTTTAGATTTTACAGGGTGTCAAAGTTGCAAAAATGTCAATATTCACCCGTCAATATTTCAAAAACAGTTTAAGTTAGGTATAGGGAAGGCTGATGAAAGTCCTACTAAAATCAAGGGTTTAGTTCGAAAAAGCAATAAAAAATATATATTTCCATTTAGAAAAACGAAGTTGGTACCTGTCCAGGAAAAACTGACCACCCTGAATATGTAAATATATTTTCATTTTGTGCAGCTCGGGATATTAGACAACCCTGTAGAAAAAAAAATTAAGTTATCTCTTTTATTAACCCAGATATTGGACTTACGCGCACTAGGTGGACACCCTGTATGCTATAAGAAACAAGGTTGCCATATTCCCGCTGAAACGCGTAATTTATAATAGCTGTTTTCATTGAGTCTGAAAATTATCCCATAAATTAATTAAAATATATGGGTTCTAAAGTAAGAAAGGTCATTAATCATGCTGCTGGATACGCAAAATAATTTTTGTCTGTCATTAGTCACTCTAATTCAAGTTCATAAATCTCATATACTGGAAACGTGTCAAGGAAATTCTCACGCAAGTTACAAATTAGGACATAACGTTTATTACGGACATTTAGGAACGTGGGTTGTATACACAAAATAGCATCTTGTTCTCTATTGTGCTCGTGTGAAACAAATAGCTGGGCAGTTTCAATCATCTAAATAGAAATACCTATATGTGTCTGTAGATCCGTATTGTTAGATTTTAATAAAAAAAGTCAGATATTCGTAAGTTGACTATACTAAAGTAGTGTGTCTATAAGATGAGCCAAATTATCGTTTCGTCTCCTCTCTGGCCTGTACTTTGTTTGTTCCGACGATATTTTATCTTCCTTTTCTGCACAAAAGGAAACGAAATAACTATCGTCAAGAACAAGACAAGTCGGTAAAATTCTGAATGAAGTATCGAGACATGGCGATTGAGCTGCGGTAATTTATTTATTTATTTATTTAGGTTACGTCTATCCAACAGTAAAAAACCATTTACAGGATAGGAGTTGACAAAAAGTATTGTAATATAACACAGTTAAGAGAACAATAATTACTTAAAAAACGATTTACAAACATGAACTAAATGCACTTGGGCAAATAAACAAGTACAATAATATTGAACACTAACCAGTATCAGCAAACTAAACTAAGTAAAATAACAGCCAGCAAATACAGTAAGATACAAACAAATTAAATATAAAGTATATGACAAGTACGTATAGGGCAATAAATATCTATGTACAGTATGTACATCTACCTTATAAACAGAATAAGACTAATGAAGTATTACAGATTTTATTTTGGAATCGGTTGTGTTGAACAAGTCTATGTTACCTTGCACTGTCATATAATTTTGACACATGGTGTAAATTGGCGATGATTGTAAGACTCGTGTACGAGGCACTGCTAAGTTAAAGGGCAACGAGTATCTTGCATTCATACGAGGTACATTTATGTTTAACCTATGCAATAATTCGGTACAATCTACAGTAGAGTTAATGATTTTGTGCAGCAGAATAACTGATTGTGCTTGCCTGCGTATGTCTAAGGCTGTGACGTTACATTCAGATAATAATATGTTGTGAGGATAACCAATAGGCGGATAGGCTCCACTAATCTTAAAAGAAACATATTTCAGAAATTTACGCTGCAAACTTTCTAATAATTGTTCTTGAGCCCCATATTTGGGGTACCAAACAATAGAAGCATATTCTAAATGGGAACGAACTAATGAATAAAAAAGAGAAAGTAGAACATCCTTAGAATGGAAATCTCTAGAGTGGCGAATAATAAATCCCATATTTTTGCTAGCTTTAGCAGCAATTGAAGAAATGTGTTCATTAAAACTCAACTGGGGATCAAAAATTACCCCAAGATCTTTAAAAGAATTGGGACGCTTTAAACAGACCTTGTCCAAGCTATAGGGAAAAATTACTGGGTTATGCGTTCGATAAAATGAAAGAACATTGCATTTGTCGGTGTTCAGAGGTAAGTTGTTTCGACCGCACCAATTGTTTATTTGTTCCAAATTGTATTGTAACTTTATGCAGTCCTCAATGCAGGAAATCTGGTAAAATATTTTCATGTCGTCTGCGTATAATAAGTATCTTATATTGAGATTAGTTGCGATATCGTTTATGTAAATATTAAACAACAAAGGTCCTAGGATAGATCCCTGAGGAACACCAGATGAAGCACTTAAATGTTTAGATATGTACCCTTTATGCTGAACAAACTGGATTCTGTTCTCTAAATATGAGCTGAATAATTTAATCAACGAATCTGATAGTCCAACACTTTCTAATTTAGCTACTAATATTTTGTGGTTTAAACGATCAAAAGCCCTCGAAAGGTCTGTATATATTATATCAACCTGGCCTTGCTTGTCTATTACCTCAGATATGAATTGTGTGGCACAGGTTAAGTTGGTTGTCGTGGATCTACCTGCCATAAAACCATGTTGTTCGGGAATAATGATATTTTTGAAATGAAACAGGAGACTGGAATGAATCAAGTTTTCGAGGGCTTTTGAAAAGTTAGAGATGATGGCGATTGCCCGGTAGTCACTAACATTCTGCTTGCAACCATTTTTGAAAACGGGACAGATGCGCGATACTTTCCAGGATGTTGGAAAAGCTGATGTTTTAAAAATTAGATTAAAAATAAATTTAACGGGTTCTAGGAATACTGCAGCACAATCTCTTATTAGAAAAGAAGGAATATAATCGGGCCCTGTAGTCATTTTAGGTTTGAGACTTTTTAATGATGATAAGACTTGTTTATCAGTTACGTCACTGATATAAATGGTATTAGTGACTTCTGTATGTGATATTGCGGACTGATCAGAAGAACTACTTGAATATACACTTTCAAAGTAGTTGGCAAAACCGTCAACAATGTCTTGAGTATTTTTTAATTCAACGCCGTTAAGTACCATATTTGAAGGAATGGGAGAGGTACGTCTTTTATTGTTGACATAAGACCAAAAAGTACTTGGATCAGAGTGTATTCTAGATTCAGCTTGATGAATAAAATTGTTGTAAGAAGTCTCAATATCAGACTTAATCATCTTTCTCAGTTCTTTAAATTTAGTGTGGGCTATTGTGCAGCCATGAGTTTTATATCTACGCCAATGAATATTTTTTTCGCGTAGCTTATTTTTTATTTCTTTGGTAAACCACGGTAGATGTTTGTTTATGTAAGGAGATGTTTTGGGCACAACAATCTAATACAGAATATAAACTGTTATAAAACTTATTACAAGTTGAGTCGACATCTGTCAAAGTGTACATTTCGAACCAGTCAATATTTGCAATACCATCATATAGAAGTCTCAAATCTACGAAAATTATAGCTAATGTTATCTGCAAACGATAGGTCAGTAATTACTGGGGTATTTGCTACATCAATGACTAAAGCGGGGTGTTGCATGTCCAGTGGTATGAGAGGTAAATCACATTTGATAACCGTGCAGTCTTTGTTGTATAATACCAGATCCAATATCCTGCCATTACTGTTCAATATTTTATTGTGTTGACTCAACTCTAAAAAGTTACAAAATTGTAATAAAGAGTTAGCAGTAGGATTGTTAGTCGGAGTCGTGATTGATGTTAAATAATTGGGGATATTAAAATCACCTAAAATTAGTAAACCCTGACCATAAATATTTCCGAGAGACTCAATACTTTCAAACAATTTGTTATATAACTCTGTAGATGTTTTTGGAGGAATGTATACTACAAATATATTGGTAGAACTGTGACCTGTTTCAACATTAACTGCAACGACATCGATACATTCTATCTGATCAAGTGTTTCATTTAATACATTGGAATCTATCTGTTTCACTTTTAGGCACGAATTTACAGCGAGCAATACACCGCCACCTTTACTTTTATAGTTAATTCTTCGATCGCTTCTAAAGACATCAAAATGATGGTCAAACAATTCGCTATTTAAAACATCTGAATGTAGCCACGTTTCAGTGAGAGCTACGAAGTCTTACTCCGTCTGGCGACCGACAGTTTGATTGTAAAGAGTATCAGTCTTAGTATTAAGACCACGCACATTTTGGTAATAAAGGTTTTTTGGTAATAGCTCAGTGAGTTAGATGCTGAGTGATAGCTTGTGACTAACAGAATGGTATATTGCGGCGTGAGTTCGAATCTCACGAGGGGAGAAATGGCACCTCTCCCAGGTATTGGTTGTGTGTGTCTGCGTTTTTTTTTCATGTGTATCCTCCTTCTGCACAAGTCTGGGGCTTTTAGAAGGGAGGTTGTCCATTTCTATAATGTGTTTTATGTTTTTATCTTTATGTTTATCTTGATCTGGGTTACTGGCTTTAGTGTGTCGGTCGTTTAACTTTGTCTCGACGATATTTTATCTTGACTTTCTGGACAAAAGGAAACGAGATAACTAGCATCAGGAACAAGACGAGACGGTAAAATTCTGAAGTATCGGGACATCCCCATCTAGTCGGGTCATTGGCTTTAGTGTGTCGGTCGCTTAACTCAAAAGGTCGTGGGCTCGACTCCGCAATCCCTCGATCAATTTTTGATTAAATGGTCTACTGGTATATTAGGGCCTGTTCGCAGGGGTGGGTTGGCAACCATCCTGCCGTGCGTGCCTAGGATACGATGAATGTCAGTTTGGTGTTAATGTGAGAGACTAAAATCGGTTGATGTTTTGTTGTTGTTGTTGTTCATAGGCGGCGCGGTCACCCGCAGCACTCAGGTCTATCGATCCATTGTGCCTGCCGCTATTTGGGAGCTATTGGAAGAGACCCGTCTTATGCGCATAGGCCAACACCCGTTGTAGGGGAAGCTCCCTAATGTCCTGAGGCAGGAGAAATGCAGGAGAGATGATTGTGTCTCTTGACCATGAGGCGAGGCAGGCACAGCGGGTTGATGTTTTACTACCCCCCTGCCTAATGGATTTCTCTCCCATTCCAGCACTGAATGGCTGTTAGAGCTTACCAACTAAGTCGTTCCTGAGGAGCAAATGAGGCCCACTGAATACACCTCCCCTCTCCCACACTAGTCTTATATTTTCGGGCTTATCCTTGAGATTAGAATGAGGGGTAGGGATATTATTATTATTATTATTATTATTATTATTCGTGTTTTTGCGCATTATGCACTTTTCAGTTCTTCGTTGGTTTATGTTTCTTGTAGACGGGTTAATAAGTCGAACAAGACATTATTTTTGGTTTAGAAATGACCTTTCTATATTGCATGTGTGAATTATGGCTGCTTTTTGTGACTGGGTATATGTATACCCCTTCTTCCAGGTTAAGTTGAGTGACGTGATTTACGAATGAGTAGGGAGTAAGAACCCATCACCAATATAACCAATAGTATAATATGAACTTGTGTAGGCGTTATTCCTGGTTATTGTGGGCTATCATTTTATCAGTTTGTATGATGGTTAAGTCCCAGTATAATTAATAATATTTGTATTCTATTATAGTTAGTGGAGAATATTGGTTGTACGCTTGACTCGCTGATTTGTTACCATTTAATTTTTCTCGTGTTGACAGGGGGGAGAATCTGACTATTATAATTTTTCTCTTATTGTGAGATAACAAAATTAGTATTTTAAGTGCCCTCTCTGTAATACATAAACGTACAGAGACGACACTGGCTAGCTCAGTGGGCGGTGGGGTGAGTACGTCACGGTATTAAGGGTGAGTAAACAGACAAAGATATTTGAACCAATTTTACTATTAATATCACATGGACATAATATACAGTGAATAAATAATATCAATCAATAAATCAATATACACAGTAATAAACCTTTATTTACCCTTAGGTACTAAAGTACTTAGCTGATTTTTCCAGGGTGGCGTTGATAACCTTGGGAGGTGGTACTCCAAAATGGCGCTAAGCGGTGAATCTATTCCTGCGAACTCGCAATGGTGAAGGAAGGATAAGTATCCGGTTACAATCCCTCACAGCTCTGTAGGTACCTACTTCAACCAAATATTCCTCTACCAAAATATCCTAATTTCGGAATAGGGTCGCCAAATAGGGTTTTCATTCAAAACTTTAACCAGGAAAACCTCAATTTCCAGGAGATGATCTAAGAAAGGAGAATTTGGAAAATTCTCCTAAACAAGAAAGGAAGACCTTAAAAACTGGTACAATCGGATAAACCAGAAAAACTGTAAAAATTGTAAAAGTTGGAAAAGCCCTAAAACAAAAGAAAATAATGTAACCCTAGTATATATATAAATCATGAACTAGGCACGACTTTTAAGCACCTAAAATGGATGGGTATAGAAAAGAACAATTACCTCAAGTTGTTAATCGGGCTTCTTAGAAAACTTTATGGTTCCTCGTGGACTCGTAGAAATGCCAAAAAAAATCCCATACATAAAATGGTCCAAGTGTTGATCAAAACTAATACACAGCTAACCACACTTATACAGAGTATTTTCAAGATATCCCAATCAGGAAAGTATCACAAACTTTAAATTCTTGTAAAATACACAAGGCACTTCTGAATACCACGACAGATTCGTCAATTCTCGTCCCCTTTGACAAGACGCATCCCCTCTTCCATTTTTAATTCGCGCCAAAACGGTAACCCAGAAATTAAGTAGAACAAATAAAGGCCTATCTAGCTAATGAATTAATTTAAATTATCTTTTAATTATTATTAGAAGTATAGAAATATTAAAGGGAGTAATAGAAACATTCCAAACAGGAGATTTATAATTTATTTCAGTATAATTTGACTAGTCAAGTATGTCTTGCGCAGTAGAGGAGAGATAACCGTAGTCCATATTTTTACGATTAGACTCATTAACCGACTAATTATGGTAGGTCGAAAACTAGACAAACTATAGATCTATTATCTTGGTGTAGAGTAATTCGTTGGAGATGTATCCCACGACAATTCAGAAAAAGTGAAAAAGTGGCAAACATGTTGCTAACATCTAATAAAATGGATGCGATGGTGACGTCACGCCGACGTACCTATGAAAATTGAAACTCGGTATGCTGGTCTATAAAATATGCCTAGACTTTCGTAGCTTGGTTCGCCGAGTGCGGGTAGTAAGGAGGCAAGAAGTGGAACCTAAGAGTAAGACAAGGAACCAAGATACCTAGCAGCCATGAAACCTAAAGTTCCTAGAGAACCATAGTTTAAGCCTGCATCATACAACAACAACAACAACCATCACCAAATGCAAGTCTTAATATGCAGCTATGCAGCCCAGCATCGGCCTCCAGGTGGGACACATTATTTTATATTATGTTTGTTACTTACTATGTATGCTTAATTACTGTGGCTATGGCTTTGGATGTTTTATTTGCAAGCTTAGCCTAACGAATTTACTATTATTGTTTCAGATCCACCTAAGAAAAGAGAAATCGATCCTATATCGCTATATGTGGATATGTTCTAAAATGTGAAAATAAAGGAGCTACGCAGACCAAATGGTAAGTAAACACATTTTGATATTATTCTTGTTGATTATAATGTGCTTTCCTTTGTTGCAGTACACACCTTGATGGAAATGGTCTGTAATACTGAATATTTTAATTAAATATCATACCAGCTCTCCGAGATGTAATTCCTTTTAATAAATGTTGTTTTTTTTTTTAAATTATCGAATTTATTTATTTTTTTCTTTTCATTTCTGCAAGCACTACTGTAAGGGAGAAAATGACTTGTAACAATTCCCCGTCAACCCCCAGGGGATTACACCGTAATCTCCTTTCGTAATGGAAATTTACCGATTAATATAAATTGTAGAACTTATGTGAAAAACTAATAATTAAATTAACCAATATTAACTAAAACTAAGTGAAGACTAACTAACATCTAGGGAAATTACGAGACCTACGTCGCTCCTCCACAAACGTATTATCTATTCGCCCCTAGTAGACCCTACGCAAAAAAAAAAAAACAAATAAAACACATTAAAGATACATATTACTAGGCCCCTTTATTTAATCCAGCTTCCACACATGTTTCCTCACAAGTCACACATCGAGATCAGGAAACCTAATATACGTAAGCCCTTTATTTCCCTTCAAATGATAAACTAAACACTTAAATCTAGAGTATGACTTAAATACTAACTGACGATTAAAAATTTAAGCAAACGAAGGTGAAACTAAATGGACTCATTCCGAATCACTATTATCATTAGGTTCAGGCGGATGAGCTTTAATATCCTTCACATGCCAACTACCTTTACTTTTGTCGTTCCCGTCTGCGAGTTCATAAGTGGTGGGTGAGAGTTTACGTTGAATAACGAACGGTCCTAGATACTTTGGTGCAAGTTTGGCCGTGAATTGTCTAGCAGCATCCGATAACACATAATTTTTCCGGTAAACTTTATCTCCAACAGAATATGTTACTGGGCGTCGCCGAAGATCATATCTACGCTTAGATCGAATATGTGCGGTATTAAGTCTCTTTTGGACATCTTCGTAGACCTTCTCTAGGTTGATGGTAGAAGGAGCTAAAGAGTTACTTCCAACACCTTTATCTGAAAATTCTGGTAACTCATACTGATCGCCAGCATTTTTATATTCACGCCCGAAATTGATAAAAAATGGTGTTAATCCGGTGGTCTCATGAACTGAGGAACGAATAGCGCATCCGACCTTTGGCAATAACTTATCCCAAATCCGGTGATTGTCAGACACATAACAAGATAACATGGTTTTAAGTACTTGATTAACTCTCTCTACCGGGTTACTTTGGGCATGATAGAATGGAGTGAATATAATGGACACCTTATAAGACGCGCAGAGGGTTTTAAATTCTCGAGATTGATACTGTTTACCATTGTCACAAATACAATATTGTGGACAACCAAAGATTAAGAAAACCTGTTCTTCTGTAATTTTAGAAATGGCGGTTGCAGTAGCGGTTCGAATAGGGAAAAACAGGGAAAATTTACTGAAGGTGTCGGTAACTACATAAATATATTTATATCCTTGTGAGGATCGCGGTAAAGGGCCAACCAAGTCCACACTTATCATTTGCCACGGTTTGGTTACGTTCGGGTGTCGACCTAGTAAACCAGGTTGTGATTTTAAAGATGGCTTATGGGTTAGACAAACGGAACAGTTACGAATGTAACGAGCTATGTCTGCCCTCATTTTTGGCCAGTAATAGCGACTCTTAATGCGTTCAAAAGTTTTATAAATACCCGCATGACAGGCTGTTAGCGAATCATGGTTGTCGTGAATGATTTGTTTCCGTAAACCTTTAGGTACTACCTCTTTCCAGCTATCATTTTCGCCACGCAAGTGAGGATAATTACAGGAAACGTACTTATAGAGCTTATTATTATCGGTACGCCACTGCGGAAATTTTAGAGGATTATCACAAATTTTTAAAAGCATCTGGTTGTACCATTTATCCGATGATTTTGGCATTAAGTTTAACGTTTGAATTTCATCCACCTGCGGAACTGATCGCGATAACATGTCGGGAACAACATGTTCCTTACCCTTTCGATGAATCACTTCAAAATCAAATTGCTGGAGCCTGACCGCCCAGCGAGCCAAACGTCCGGTTGGTTCCCGAAGGTTATGCAACCAAACAAGACTATGGTGATCGGTTACCACCGTAAATGTATAACCCTCAAGATAAGGCCTCAATTTTTCCACCGAATAGAGCACGGCCAATAGCTCTCTTTCTACGGTACTAAAATTCCGCTCCTGTCGAGTTAACGAGCGACTTATGTAACATATAACATGCTCACCATCGTCATATTTCTGTGATAAAACAGCCCCGATTCCAAAATTAGACGCATCTGTTTGCACAAAAAATGGACGGCTAAAATCCGGACATGTTAATATGGGCGCGGATACTAAAGTACTCTTAAGCTGTAGAAAAGACCGTTGACACTCCTCTGACCAAATCCACTTTTTATTTTTACAAAGGAGGGCGGTAATCGGCGCAACTAAAGTGGAAAAGGAGGGAATGAATCTTCGGTACCAGGATGCAACTCCGAGTACACGACGAACTTCAGTAGTATTCTTAGGTGGTGGGATATTAAGAATTGCCGCCACTTTATCAGGATCCACGTGCAAGCCACGATGGTCCACTACGTAGCCTAAATATTTAAGTTCCGGCCGACAAAAGAAACATTTTTCTTTCGATACAGAAAGTCCCGCTTCCTCAAAACGATCAAAAACTTCAACTAATATTTCTAAATGTTTCTCGAATGTATCGGTGACGACGATTACGTCATCTAAATATACAAAGACGTGTGGTTCCAGCTTTTCCCCCAACACTCTATCTAATAAACGCTGAAATGTAGCAGGCGAATTAGAAAGGCCAAAAGGCATCCGCTTAAATTGATACAATCCACGTCCTGGTACGCTAAATGCTGTAAATTCTCGAGACTGTTTAGCTACCGGTACCTGCCAATACGCCGATTTTATGTCAAGAGAACTCAGATACTTAGCGTTGCGTAATTTATCCAATATGGAGGACATATAAGGCAAGGGGTAAGCGTCTTTCTTACTTACGCGATTTAGGCGCCGATAGTCAACACAAAATCTATATTTACCGTCTTTCTTTGGTACTAGTAGGACTGGACTAGACCACGCTGATTCAGAGGGCTCGATAACATCGTCGGCTAACATAGATTGGACTGCCTCATCAATATGTTTTTGCATGGCTGGAGATACACGGTAGGCGCGCTGCTTAATGGGCTCCGAATCTGTGAGGATCTTATGCTCCACCAAGGTAGTGCAACCTATTTTGTCGCCTTGTTTGGCCAAGTATGCTGCGACTATCGAATTTAACTGATCCTTTTGTTCGGAAGTTAATACCTCGCGCGGTATTAGCGAATTCACAGTAGAAATATGCGGAACCGTGTTGTTAAAGGACCAGCAATCTCGCTTAAGATCCGGAATAATTCCCATCGATACCCAAAAATCAACACCCAAAATCAACGAATGCGGAATGTCCGGAATTACGAGAGCATCAATAATTTGAATGGAATTCTCCAATTTCATCGGTAGGCTAACACACCCTAGAACGTTACAAATATCGCTATTAGCCACCCTACACGATTTTATGTTAGTGGGAGATAAGTACAAATTTAGACCTTTCAATGCTGCCCAACCGTACTTTCCTACGATCGTATTATTTGCACCTGAATCAAGTAAAGCTTTAAATTTTATCCCTAAAATATCGACCTCTAAGTGAGGACGATTGTCGCCTTCACAATGAGCAAAAATATAAGAAATAACCGATTGAATTTTAATTTTGGGCATAGTCGGCTTATTATGGCAAATTGGATCAACTACGCGACCTGTTAGTGATCCCACTGGCCGTTTCCCGAACACGTTGGGCAAGATCTTATCGTCACATCAGGTTTACCACATCTAAAACAGCGTTTGCGCAGAGGCTGCGAACAGTTACGACGTACATGACCTTGTTGACCACAGTTCCAACAGTTATTCGGAGAAGTGACATTCACAGAAGCAGATACCACAGGGGTTGTTATATTTTCCGAGGTATTGCTTGACGGGTCCGAATGATCGACTATTGCAACTCGTGTCCGATTTACCCGTTGATATTCCAGTCCAGGTTCGACTGAATGTCTCGGATTGACTGGAGGTTCGCGATATTGTTGAACACTCATGTTAGTTTCCTCTATTTCTCGACCAATCTCAATTAAAGACTGTACAGTGTTAATCCCTTTACCGATCATAGCAATCTGGAAAGGTGGTAACATTTTGCCCTTAATAAAAGTTACTCTATACTGTTCCGGTGGTTTCTCAAAAAGTTTACTAAACAAGTTTTCCATATGCGCAACATATATTACTACCGATTCCGAAGCAGCTTGAGTGCGGTGTCTAAGAATGTCTCGAATTCTTTCGTCATAACTAGTAGGTAAGAAGCTCGAACGAAATATTTGGCAAAATTGATCATAATTTCGAATATTGTTACGCGCAAAGCGGTACCACACTGCCACCTCACCGTCTAATAATTCTGAAATGGAATTAAAAAGTCTTTCTTTTGATAGATTACGAGATACCCGCATTTCCTCTAATTTTTCTAAAAAATCAGTTACACTAGTGGTGCCATCAAAACGTAATCGCCATCGACTAACATCTACAAACTTTGATGAATGAGGACATGAAATCGGTACTTGGTCACAAGCAGTAGAATTCGCGGCGTCCAATTGTGTATCAAAATTTTCTTCCAAATGAACACGTGGTCGTAATTTGGATTTATCTAAATTAGTAGTGGAGAGACTGAAATTAACCGCTTTAAACTTTTCCGTAAGTCTAGCCACGGCATCGTTAACGTATTGGGATAAATGTTGATTTATGGGGGTGTTTGGTGGTACTATGTCAATTAATTGCTTAGAAGTAGAAGGAACCTGTCCAATATCGATCAAATCGCCCAAAGCTAAATTAGTGGAGACGTTATCTCGATTATTGGCAGACACCCTCGATGATTGCCAGCAAGACAAATTTTGTTGTTGAATTACAGGCGCTGAGGTATCCGGGTTTGGGGCATCTAATACTGACTCTCTATTTCGATTTTCAGTTGTCGCAGATCTTGAGTTATAAATATCGTCTAATGTTTGTAATAATTCTATACAAAGTTCAGCTACTTTATTTTTCTCAGACTGTATAGATAAAGCGCTAGAATTGATATGAGCTAAACGTCCTTGTATATGTAATAGGCGAGCTTTTATACGCGTATATTCATTGTCTTTATTTTCGAAGTTAAATTCCTGGATGCTGCCCAACAATTCATCCAACTTATTAGCACAAATATTTAATTCTTGAACCGGATTAAGTTCCTCAGTAACGGCAGTACCAAAAATACCCAACCGCTCATTACGTAACGCCTCTCTCAACCGACTTCTCTTATCAGCCACCGTACCATTTCCCACATCATAACCACGAATTCTGAGTTCGAAAGTAAGCTCGTCACTAAGAAGTCTTCCAACGTCCATATTTAATATTAATTAGAACTAATTATATTCTTAAAGCTCTTGTATAAGACAAATAGTATAAAATATTATCTACTATAAATCCAATGAAAAGATGCCGACAAAAAAAATTGTTGAGTCCTGGACTATAACAAGTTAAATATTTTATCTAGTACAAGAAATTCTGATCCACAAAAAAAACCTCACGATATAAAATGATAATTATTGAACTAATTCAGTATTCCTATTGTAGTTCGATAAACTTATTCTCTAAACCTTTTTATTCTTAGTGCTATAATAAAAAGATATGCCTCCATAAAAAAAACTTACTAATATTCTAAAGCCCTATCTCAAGTGAATGACAATGATTGAAGTAAGCAAGTAATAATAAAAACAAAAAATGTTTACTTTACTTTTTTCTGTACCGCTTGAAAATAATTATTAATTCCGCAGGAATTATTCTCTCGCTCTTCCCCAAAAAAAATAAATAACTCGGTGGCAATTCACTATTATCACCACACATAAAAGAGAAGATTCGCCAAAACGGTAAGAGTACCAACCCCCTAGATCTATAAAAAAAGTTGCATAGAACCCGAAAGTATATGCAAGTATTTTGTACCTTTACAAATACCTATTTAATTTAACCAATTATCAACATTTTCTATATAGCTATGATTATCCTTTCAACTAGTTCTAGAATTTTTTCACAAAAAAAATATTTGCCCGAAGATGTAATTACTTAACTTAAACCGAAATAAAATTCCGGGTGTATACAATTATACCATGACCCTTAACTACCCTATTTTGTGTAACAAAATTATGGGATTAAAATACAGTTGTATTGAACTAATACAGTATACTCAGTGAACTAAATAATAGCATGAATTATATATAACACCCTTACGTAGAAAGATACCAACTTACACACCCTATCACCAGTGAACTAGAAAAAAGTTGGGCGCCATTTGTTACCATTTAATTTTTCTCGTGTTGACAGGGGGGAGAATCTGACTATTATAATTTTTCTCTTATTGTGAGATAACAAAATTAGTATTTTAAGTGCCCTCTCTGTAATACATAAACGTACAGAGACGACACTGGCTAGCTCAGTGGGCGGTGGGGTGAGTACGTCACGGTATTAAGGGTGAGTAAACAGACAAAGATATTTGAACCAATTTTACTATTAATATCACATGGACATAATATACAGTGAATAAATAATATCAATCAATAAATCAATATACACAGTAATAAACCTTTATTTACCCTTAGGTACTAAAGTACTTAGCTGATTTTTCCAGGGTGGCGTTGATAACCTTGGGAGGTGGTACTCCAAAATGGCGCTAAGCGGTGAATCTATTCCTGCGAACTCGCAATGGTGAAGGAAGGATAAGTATCCGGTTACAATCCCTCACAGCTCTGTAGGTACCTACTTCAACCAAATATTCCTCTACCAAAATATCCTAATTTCGGAATAGGGTCGCCAAATAGGGTTTTCATTCAAAACTTTAACCAGGAAAACCTCAATTTCCAGGAGATGATCTAAGAAAGGAGAATTTGGAAAATTCTCCTAAACAAGAAAGGAAGACCTTAAAAACTGGTACAATCGGATAAACCAGAAAAACTGTAAAAATTGTAAAAGTTGGAAAAGCCCTAAAACAAAAGAAAATAATGTAACCCTAGTATATATATAAATCATGAACTAGGCACGACTTTTAAGCACCTAAAATGGATGGGTATAGAAAAGAACAATTACCTCAAGTTGTTAATCGGGCTTCTTAGAAAACTTTATGGTTCCTCGTGGACTCGTAGAAATGCCAAAAAAAATCCCATACATAAAATGGTCCAAGTGTTGATCAAAACTAATACACAGCTAACCACACTTATACAGAGTATTTTCAAGATATCCCAATCAGGAAAGTATCACAAACTTTAAATTCTTGTAAAATACACAAGGCACTTCTGAATACCACGACAGATTCGTCAATTCTCGTCCCCTTTGACAAGACGCATCCCCTCTTCCATTTTTAATTCGCGCCAAAACGGTAACCCAGAAATTAAGTAGAACAAATAAAGGCCTATCTAGCTAATGAATTAAATTTAAATTATCTTTTAATTATTATTAGAAGTATAGAAATATTAAAGGGAGTAATAGAAACATTCCAAACAGGAGATTTATAATTTATTTCAGTATAATTTGACTAGTCAAGTATGTCTTGCGCAGTAGAGGAGAGATAACCGTAGTCCATATTTTTACGATTAGACTCATTAACCGACTAATTATGGTAGGTCGAAAACTAGACAAACTATAGATCTATTATCTTGGTGTAGAGTAATTCGTTGGAGATGTATCCCACGACAATTCAGAAAAAGTGAAAAAGTGGCAAACATGTTGCTAACATCTAATAAAATGGATGCGATGGTGACGTCACGCCGACGTACCTATGAAAATTGAAACTCGGTATGCTGGTCTATAAAATATGCCTAGACTTTCGTAGCTTGGTTCGCCGAGTGCGGGTAGTAAGGAGGCAAGAAGTGGAACCTAAGAGTAAGACAAGGAACCAAGATACCTAGCAGCCATGAAACCTAAAGTTCCTAGAGAACCATAGTTTAAGCCTGCATCATACAACAACAACAACAACCATCACCAAATGCAAGTCTTAATATGCAGCTATGCAGCCCAGCATCGGCCTCCAGGTGGGACACATTATTTTATATTATGTTTGTTACTTACTATGTATGCTTAATTACTGTGGCTATGGCTTTGGATGTTTTATTTGCAAGCTTAGCCTAACGAATTTACTATTATTGTTTCAGATCCACCTAAGAAAAGAGAAATCGATCCTATATCGCTATATGTGGATATGTTCTAAAATGTGAAAATAAAGGAGCTACGCAGACCAAATGGTAAGTAAACACATTTTGATATTATTCTTGTTGATTATAATGTGCTTTCCTTTGTTGCAGTACACACCTTGATGGAAATGGTCTGTAATACTGAATATTTTAATTAAATATCATACCAGCTCTCCGAGATGTAATTCCTTTTAATAAATGTTGTTTTTTTTTTTAAATTATCGAATTTATTTATTTTTTTCTTTTCATTTCTGCAAGCACTACTGTAAGGGAGAAAATGACTTGTAACAGATTGCAGATTGTATCACAGGGATATTATCTAGTGAATAATTTTTGCCATTGTATCATATCTATTGGTATATTGCACACCTGTTTCAGGAAATTGAGTTTGATTGAAATATCCTTTGAAATATATTTTTTATTTTCAGTTCCTATATTTTCATTAAGTAACCTGTATTCGGCACCACTGAAGGTTTAAGTATATGATTTATGAATGTATGTATTTATGTACCGGTGCTTGGCATATCCTCGAGTACTGCCAAAGCAACGCTCTTGACCTGGGCTGAGGGGCAAATCCTTCAGTACTGGCAAGAACTACCAAGAATAGTTCATTCCAAGGCGTTTATAATAAACCCTTCAAAAACAAGAACTAAAAAACTTTTAGACTTAAGCAGGAAGCACCTAGAAACTTAAATTGGTTTATATACTGGTCATTGCCGTTTAAAATATCATCTGTACAAATTCGGCCTAGCAGAAGATGCTGAGTGCCGCTTGTGCTTAGAAGATGATTAAACGGCAGAACACATATTATGGCACCTGCCCCGCTGGGGAAAGGATCAGATACTCACTATTTGGTAAAGGACAACTTCTGCGAGAGGATCTGAATAAGTTCTCACCCAATATGGTGATCAGCTTCATTAAGAGGCTGGAGGCTTGAGCGAAATATAAGTAGGTGTGAGCCACAATAGACCACATGGTCGCGGTGGAGGGTCTGGTTTTCGGCCTACTCACTTTTGAACCTAACCTAACTTAACCTAACATGATTTATGTTACAATTACTCAGAGCCGGCACGTTAAAAACTGGCGCCTGAGGTAAGACCCGATGTGGGTCTTTAGATAATAATTTATGCGAAATCTTTGCATATGCAATTGGGTTTTATTCAAACATGTGTTCGAACAAATGAGTTTTAAACAAACTTCAGTTGTGTTTTCAGTGGCTAATGATTATAAAATTTTACGGCTGTGTATTGACAAGTTCTTTCGGAAAATTGCCTGAACTATTGTGAAGACATTTAATAGAACATTTGATGGGACTGATCCAATCAAACATATTTTTGCATTTTTGTGATTATTGAGATATTTTTAATATATAAGAAATATTAAAGTAAAAGAAAAGAATAATTATATAGCGAAATTGCACTTGTTTTTAACCAGCGACAAAAAGAATTTCAACAAAATTTCGACTTATTAGACAAAAATGATTGTCCAAAAAATCAACAATATTGATTTTATAAATGGTTTTTCTTTATGTATTTTAAACATTTTTCGATATAGACTACCTAACTCCAACATATTCCATTTGCACAACATCAAAGTACAGTTGAGACTCCGAGGCACACAACGAGCTTAATAGAATGCCGCCACCCTCTGCCATAGCTTGTGAAATTTTATAAAGCTGTGGGGTTGGACCGAAGTTTTGTAAGCTCAGCAAAGATTTGCATTTCTAAATTTAGGTCTATGTGGATCCGTTTTCCTTTCAATAACCTACAATCAATCAAGATATATTCAGAAGAATGGATTTACATACACAACGTGTTAAAATTGATAAAAAATATATGGGTAAACCTGTTACAGACTGGGTATAAAAATAAAACAAGAAAAGGAAGTACAAGTACAAAGTAGCTACTTTATGACTACCTTCATTACTTTGTTAATTATTGATACAAAATAAGTTAAATTAGCAAAGTTTAGATACTATGTATTCTTTAAGTATTCTTGTTCTTATTAGTAAGATTTAGGACAATCTGTAAAACCAAATGAAAAGTCTAATTTGCCATTAAGATCACTTGCCCTAGTGTCGATTTTGTCGTATCCAGCAAATTTTCATCATAAGTGTAACTTGTTTTAATAATGTCTTAAATTCCATTTAGATATAAACAAGGTCTGGAGGTATTACTAATAGTTTAGTATATAAGTAGGTATAATAAATACATATTAAGCATTTTATAAAACATGGCAATTTTAATGGTCTTTGAGCTTATATATTACAAAAATATATTCTGGAAAGATTCTCAATAAATGTCTAGATAAAGAAGTTATAAAGAAGGAAAGCCATTTCTTGGTCTAAAAACATGAAGTAATTACATATGACTTATTTTCAATACATCTATAAAATATTTCCATACATTTCCATTAAACCTGAAAATCTGCTAATCTGTATATATTTTAAATTCAGCAATAAAATGTCAAATTTTCTAGAAAAATGGTTAAAAACAACAAAAGTGATAATTTTAAAAAGCAAGTGAAACCCAGGTTATTAGTTATTAGTCAACGACGGCGTGTTAATTTAAGATATTTGTTGGAAAGTATAAATAAGATAACCCCAAACATTTTACTACGAGATTATAGGATGTTTTTACAAACCCTCAAGTACCCAAACCCCCAGGGTGGAAGGTGGGAAATGGGGAATACTGGCATCAAGGTCTGTTTAAATGCATTAAAAACATGTTTTCTTCAGATCTGTTAAGCTGTCAAGTCAAATCCAAACAATTTTCTGTTTTTTGGCGACATTTTTAAATCCGAATGGATTTATTATAGACATAATTAATTCTAAATTATCCACGGTAAGTTTGTTTGTCCTTAAAAAATGAAAAATCGGTTTATACTGCACTGCGGTAAGATTACACATACTTTATTTAAAATGTTTATTTTAATATATGACGAATTGGTAAAATTTCAAAAATACCCTTTTTCTCAAAACCTAAACACAGTAGACCCGATCTGATTTCACCATTAAGTCATACCAGTAAAAGTAGATCGAGGAAGCTTAAGCGGTTTGTAGTTTCCGAGATACCCTGGATTCCCATAAAAAATGGACTGCTCCGTACAAGATTGGTGGGCGTAAGTGGGTTTTAAATCAGTTTAGAAAAAATTATAACACTGATAAAATGGTTTGGATTTTTAATCTGTACTTATACATGTTTTAGGTAGCAATGCAAATGTTTTCTTGAAAACAAGTTAACGTCATTCCAAGCATTGTTGGTTTTAAAATTGATTTAAAGAGAGGCTGTAAAAAACACCTACAACGTTTTTAAGAGCAGCACCGACTTTTATTAAAAAGTTTTAAGAAGGTTTTTCACAACCTTCATAAGGGTGGGCCCTCTTGCGCTAAAGACTGATTTAAAATGGCATTAAGGAGGTCGCTACGGCAAAATGCATTTATTCTGGCATTTAATAAAATTGCCTTATTATACTCCTACAGACGTTTAAAAAAACGAAAATTGTGTATTGAGATATTTAAACCCTAGTGTTTTAGTATGCTATATGATGTGAAATGTGGAAGTATAATATGGGGAATGGAAATATTTTCAGATATAATATAAATATTTGTTCTTCTGGTCTCTCAGGTCGTGACCATCAGAATTTTTATTTTTTAAATACGAACGTACAATTTTTTAATTGTTGTTTTTGTTATTTAATGTCTTATTTAATTGTTTTCATGTTTATTTATAAGCCAAAAAAATGTGCGAAGAAATATGTTATTAATGGAATGATCCAACTATTATGATTCAATAAAGTTTTAATTTTCTTTATCAGGTACCTATAAACTATAGGTATGTAAAGGAATAACCTCACAATTTAAAAATATAATTTAAGAACTTATTCTTAACAGGAATTGGTCATTTATTTTAAGTGTTGATAACGTTGAGGATATATTTTCATTATTTTATGACAATTTATACAATCTACTTGATATAGCTGTACCAAAGTTCACGTCTTCACCCTATATTCGCCGCTATCATTATCCTCCTTGATGTAATGACGTCAAGGCCTCCGTAACGTAATGACTTTATTCGTAACACCAGCTTTCCCACCTACAATTACTCCACTGGTATTAATCTCATCAGCAGAGTTGATGTATTCAAAGATTTGAGTATTTATTTTGACACTCGCTTTTATTGATCATATAAATCATATTGTTTCTAGTGTCTTTAAATCATATGGCTTCATTTATCGCAACTCTCGGGACTTTTCCGATACAAACACTTTCAAAACCCTCTGGTGAGGTCTAAATTGGAATAGGTTAGTAACATCCTAACGTATCCTACAGAATAGTATGCCACCGCCTCTTCCACATTAGTCTCTGTCTTCCGGGCAAATAATTATGATAAAAGGGGTATAAAAGAAATTATTATATTATAATACATATCTACGTTCATTATGCATATCAAAAATTCTATTTTTGTGTTATTCTGTTATATTTCTATTCGATGTACTTAGATTATTTAAAAAAATGCTTATATAAAAAAGAGCGAGATGGGCGTCAGCGTAACTTTATAAGTAAGTATAAGTAAGGTAAGTGTTGGAAAAAGTATCGTTTAAAAACTGTTTTAGGCAACTAAGTAACATACCCTAGTCGCTGGATAAAGCAAGTATTTAAAAATTCAGGACGCTTTATTTACAAATCTTTTGAGGATACAGAACGAGAAGCAAGGACCATTTAAAATATAAAATATGGGTAAAAATGGGAAAGTTTAGGGGATAGGCTTCAAAATAATGTGTGCTGTGCACTAACGTGTAAGCAGATAAGGTTCTTTTTTGATAAGGGGTTCGTTCGTTGCCAAAAGGTTTTTGGCCATGAAAAAATGTTATCCAAATATGTTATAAATATAGACAGGTCGATTTAATACTGTAGATAAAATACTGTAGTATAAAAAATATTAAATATTAATTAAAATATGCTTTTAATATCAGTAATCCTGCAACACAGGATATCAAGCTCAGGTTCAACTTTGGAATACTGTTGTATCATTTGAAAACAGGAGAGCTCTTATAAATATTTGTTCTATGACTCTTGATACAAAACAAACTGCTTTTTCTGGCACTAAAACTTGGAACATGAAAATCAAGTAAAGTTAAAAGATATTCACAACTTATCACATTCCTAACTATCTTATAAAGGAAAATGGTAGACAACATATTCCTTCTGCTAGCCAAACTGTTCATATTAAACCTTTCGGTAAATATTTCGTTAGGCGTACCTCTCACTGGATAAAAATTATCCAGGACAAATGACGCACATTTATAAAAGCGTCGCTGTACCTTCTCTATTGCTGAAATATGTGTAGCATATATTGGGCTCCACACTACAGATGCATACTCGAGCTTGGACCTGACAAAAGTGGTATGTAATAATTTCATGGTATCGATTGATTTAAAGTCTTTCATGTTTCTTATAACAAATCCAAGACTCTTATATGCACTGGCTACAGTACTATCAATGTGGAGAACAAATGAGAGTTTTTTATCAAAAATAACGCCTAGGTCCTTTATAAAGTCTGGTCTGTTTAGGACACAACCGTCAAGAGAATAATTATTATTAACAGGATTAAGCTTACGGGTATACAGGGTGTCCACCTAGTGCGCGTAAGTCCAATATCTGGGTTAATAAAAGAGATAACTTAATTTTTTTTCTACAGGGTTGTCTAATATCCCGAGCTGCACAAAATGAAAATACATTTACATATTCAGGGTGTTCAGTTTTTCCTGGACAGGTACCAACTTCGTTTTTCTAAATGGAAATATATATTTTTTATTGCTTTTTCGAACTAAACCCTTGATTTTAGTAGGACTTTCATCAGCCTTCCCTATACCTAACTTAAACAGTTTTTGAAATATTGACGGGTGAATATTGACATTTTTGCAACTTTGACACCCTGTAAAATCTAAACGGTTTGAGATCAAGCAAAACGGTTTGCACATTCCTATCTTAACTTTTCATAAGCTATCGTTTGGTACTAATTTCAAATTTATCCAGGAATTAAAAATTTTCAAAATTTTCAGAAAATTTTAAATTTTTGGATAATTCTGAAATTAGTACCAAACGATAGCTTATGAAAAGTTAAGATAGGAATGTGCAAACCGTTTTGCTTGATCTCAAACCGTTTAGATTTTACAGGGTGTCAAAGTTGCAAAAATGTCAATATTCACCCGTCAATATTTCAAAAACTGTTTAAGTTAGGTATAGGGAAGGCTGATGAAAGTCCTACTAAAATCAAGGGTTTAGTTCGAAAAAGCAATAAAAAATATATATTTCCATTTAGAAAAACGAAGTTGGTACCTGTCCAGGAAAAACTGAACACCCTGAATATGTAAATATATTTTCATTTTGTGCAGCTCGGGATATTAGACAACCCTGTAGAAAAAAAAATTAAGTTATCTCTTTTATTAACCCAGATATTGGACTTACGCGTACTAAGTGGACACCCTGTATGACATTACGTTGCACTTACTAGCATTTAGAGGTAATTTATTTTGTTTGCACCAAAAATCAATATGATCCAGATTTCGCTGCAATTCAGCACATTCTAAGGAGGAGGTGATTTCAGAATAAATCTTAATGTCATCAGCATAGATCAAAACACAAGAGGTCATTCCACAAACAATGTCATTAATAAACAAAGTAAACATTAACAGACCAAGTGTGGACCCCTGAGGGACACCTGATGTCTGTGCATACCTAACAGATTGATGTCCACGGCACTGCACAAATTGCCACCTTCCAAATAAATATGATCTAAACAAGGCAACAAGATCAGCACTGAACCCAATAGAGTCAAATTTACTCAAAAGTAATTCATGGTCGAGCCTATCAAATGCTTTGGAGAAGTCAGTATATATAACGTCTACCTGACTTCCCCGATCTAGGACCTCGTTTATAAATTGTGTCTTACACGTTAAGTTAGTAGTAGTGGATCGGCCACGAAGCCATGCTGTTGAGGTATTACAACACGTTTCACTTGATATGTTAAATAATAATGAATTATATTCTCAAATATTTTAGAAAAATTAGAGAGAATGGCAATGGGCCTATAATTGGTAATATCGTTTTTGTTGCCTTTTTTGAATATGGGACATATTCTTGAGACTTTCCACATTTCTAGAAAAGTAGAAGTTTTTAATATGAGATTATATATCATACATAACGGCTCACACAGAACTGCACCACAGTCCTTAATAAAAAACGCAGGAATGAGGTCGGGACCCGTGGTCATATTTGATTTTATTTTTTTTTAGAGCTGTTAAGACATCGCTGCTAGATACACTTCTTAATGCAATAACATCATTATTAGGAACAGTTGTCCCAGCACTAGATGGGCAAGAGTCAATATAGGCGTTGGAGAAGAAATGTGAAAAACTATTAACAATTTGTTGCGGATCTTGAATTGTAACACCATTATAGGGCATAACGGATGGAATCAAAGTATTGCCTTTTTTACTATTTATGTATTCCCAAAATTTTTTTGGATTCGATTTAATGGCCTCTTCACTCTTAGCAATATAACTGTTATATGCGGTTCGTATTTGTGATTTAACTGTAGTTCTAAGAATACGAAATTGAGCAAGATCATTCTCCAATTGCGATGCCCGATACCTTTTCCATGCTTTATTTTTCCGTTTAATATGCGATATTACATCATGGTTGAACCAAGGAGGGTACTGGTTAAAGGTCGAAATATTTTTTGGAACGTGTCTAGCAAAAACAGCATTCAATATGCTATAAAATTCCGTGACAGCGCTATCGACGTCGCTAAGAGAGAGAAGAATAGACGAATCGGTAACAAAAATTTCTTGATAAAGGGCATGGAAATCTGGAAATCTGGAAATTATTAAAGTAGGTAATGATGTACTAAAAATGTATAAACAATACTGAGGCTATCAATATCTGCCCTACATTCATTGCATTATCCTCCCTTACATATTTTCAAAAATTCGCGTGTTTATGGTTCATTTCTCAATCTAATATGGTAACGTCGTCGTAACCAACCATAAAAAACGGAAATTTTTGGAAATAAATAGCATCTTTCAACATAGGTATTTCAGTTTTAAAATAAATATAATACACTTTTATTTAGCTACATACTTGTGATATTATACTTATATTTTGTGTTATTTAATTTTTAATATCTATAACCACAATGATGTAAATAATATTATTCCAAATTCTCATTTCTTACAATCCATTATTTTAATCTATGGTTCCGTTAATGTTGGGTTAATTGTAGGTACCTAGCTGTATTTTGAATTATTAAAATAAAATTTTATTTCCCTTTTATAGCTCACAATAAAAATAAGTTATCAAGTAAATAAATAGAAACAGTAGTTCACTTAAGTACTACTATCAGATGTGACACAGGTAATATCACAACTCGTAGTAAAAATGTTGCTATGTTGTAAGGTTTTGCATGTGTAATACGTGCTTTAGACGTATTACGTACGTAGTAATACGTACTTCATACTTTTAGAGGCATGAAGTTTGTGGGCCTTGCAACCGGAGGATGAGGTAAAGGGAAGCGAAAATAGCTCTTTTTCATCTCGAAGGTTGGCTGTAAATTTGTACACTAACCCGTCAACCCTTGGATATTTGGTTTTTCTGGATATTTTATGCTCGTCACAGTATGAAAAATTGAGGACATACCTAAAATTAAAATAAAATAAAACAGGATTATTAAAATGTAAGTAACAGGAAGCTTATGATTTTATTTATTGATTTTCATCATCCTAGAACCTGCCTAAAATTATTCTTGGTGCTTTCTTTAGCTGGGTTTATGCAGTTTTTCAAAAGAATAAAAACAGGAATAGCAATAAAATTAAGGAAATTAGTAATGACTTCTCCATAGTTGTTACTGTTAGATATACTATTTATATGATTAGGCATATTAAAATGTTTTATTATTAGACAAAAAATTGAGGCCCAAAAATTGAAGAGACTTTTTTTTCAAAAATTAGGAACTAGACCCAAATCTACATAAAACATGTACTTAGATATTAAGGGGTATCACATGATTCAAAATTTAAATAATATTTCACAAATGTAATAATGTACATGGTTGCTATTAAAAAATTATATATACATGGTGTCCATCTACTGCGCGGATATCCAATATCTAAGTTAGTAAAGGATAACTTAATTTTTTTTCTTCAGCGTTGCCTAATTTCACGAACTCCACAAAATAAAAATAAATTCGAATATTCAGGCACTAACTTTTTTATTTTAAATAATAACTTATGTTTTTTTTATTATTTTATTGAATTCTGTGTAATAAATTAAGGACAGTTTGTGTGAAACACCCCTATCGGAATAATGATAGTTTTCGAGATATCTGACAAACATTTTTTCTTAAATTTCGTCATTTCTTGTACCTAAAATACTTTGGTTCTGTGAAAAGAGATTTAAAGGAACAATAGATATGGGTTTTTTGCAAATACTTACTATACAACTTAGGCATAGGTAAAGCTATTGCAACATTGTGGTGTCTACAGAAGAACATTTTATGTTTTAATAAAAGAGAGGGTGTTGAATTTGAATTAGTGGAGATTTTGAAATTTTCGATTGTCATGTTTGACCTCTGTATATTGCAGTTCAACTTTTGATAGATCTTTAAGAAAAAAATATTCAATCATATATCTCGAAAACTATCAATATTTTGATTGAGGTGTTTCACACAAACTGTCCTTAATTTATCACGTACAATTCGATAAAATAATAAAAAAACATGTTTCTTTTAAAATAATAAATTTAGTGCTTGCACATAAAAACTGAACAGCCTGTATATCCGAATTTATTTTTATTTTGTGGAGCTCGGGAAATTAGGCAACAATGGAGAAAAAAATTTAAGTTATCTCCTTTACTAACCTAATTATTGGACTTTCGCGCACTAAATGGTCACCCTGTATAACGTTGCATGTAATTTACCCTTTATGCAGTTACTTAACTTTAACACATTAAAGAATACTAATAAAACTCTTGGATATTGCACTATCTACCTAATAGTAACATGGAACTCGTGTTACCGCAAATTTCAGATCTCCTTTTTTATGTTATCTTTGAAATTTATTATTATTACCAAGGCCGATAAGGTTCTGGAAAAAATATTCCAAGAAAAGAAAGTATTGGAAATATTTATGGGAATATTCGAGGAAGGCACCCCTTGTCTATAAATTGTTACCATTATCCGAATTCCCTAGAGATTCGCCTTGTCCCAGTTTCCGATTGTATACCTACAACGTATTCATCTTATCTCGTCTCTACTTTAACTCACGATACTTCGATTGTAAATTAAGACTTTGCACATGTTTATAAAATATGTTATAGGATAGGGTAGCAAATGAGTGGTTATGAATAGGGTAGGGTAGAAATAATGGAGTAATATACATATATGTAGATATAGGTAATTTTGTATGTTTATTCTGAATATTGATCTTAAAATTAACATCTGTAGGTACCCGTTTACTCATAGGGATTAAGTCATTAAGTAAAAAAAATTAACAAGTTACAAAATTAAATACATCAAATATTATGATTCAATAAAGTTTAAATATGACCTAGGTACGCAACTAATAAAAATTAGTAAAGATCTTAAAAAAATTGACATCTATTGTTGAATTATTTTAATACCTATCTTAAAATACAGGGTGTCCCAAGATAATGTGACACGTTTTAGTGGCTTATAACTTCAAGGCAAAATGAGATAGCGACGAGCGGTTTTCACTGGTGCTCTTAATTTTACAAAAGTTTTCTTTTGTCATTGGTACTAGTTTGTTACTTCTACAGGTGCTTGAAAAAAATTGCCACTTTAAATGGAACACCTACAGGGTGTTCCATTTAAAAAAAATATTACTATTCGATAAATACACTTTTCCTCTTTTCAAAAATGTGTAGTTTGATAGAGTTATACCAAAAAATAAAGGAGTTATTTCAATTTACACACCAACCCTTTTAATTTTTTTGGAAGAACGCATTTTATTTTTTTTTTACATTGTCAGTACAGAATAACGGTATGCATCAACTAAAGCTATTATTAAGAAAAGAACTAATTTAATACAAATTTATACAAATTACATTGCAGCATAAATTACAAAGTTATTGAAACAAAAACACCAATTAAGAAGAATTCAGTTTTAATATACACCCATATGTATTGTACATCTTTAATGTTTCAGGTTAAATTGCTGAATGGGCCCACCGTTTTCTTCAATACACTTTTACAATCTAAACTTCATATTGTTGGAGGCAAGTTCTAATATTTCCGGTATTATGGTCTGACAAACATTAGTTAAGTTATGTTTTAGTTGTTTTATATTTTGTAAAACAGGACTATAACAATGACCTTTGACGTAACCCCATATGAAAAAATCAGGTACCGTTAGTTGGGGAAACTATGCAGGCCATTCTATTGGTCCGGCTCTACCTATCTATCCTCTGATGCATTCCGTTATTCTGTACTGACAATGTAAAAAAAAATAAAATCCGATTTTCCAAAAAAATTATGGTCTATTGAAAAGGGCTGGTGTGTAAATTGAAATAACTCCTTTATTTTTTGGTACAACTCTATCAAACTATACATTTTTTAAAAGAAAAGTGTCGAATGGTAACATAATCTACAGGGTGTTCCATTTGAAAAATGATCACAATTTTAAATTGAAAAGTGGCAATTTTTTTTCAAGCACCTGTAGAAGTAAAACCAACTAGTACCAATGACAAAAGAAAACTTTTTGTAAAATTAAGAGCACCAGTGAAAACCGCGCGTCGCTATCTCATTTTAAAAGCATTTAAAATGTGTCACATTATCTTGAGACATCCTGTATTGTGAAAATGTTATGTATGAATATAGCTCCTTTTAATTGATTTTCAAATATAGTTTTAATTTTTATATGATTGAATATAATTATAAATTGATGATTAACTGGAATTGGTGATTATAAAATAATATTCTTAACTGATACAGCATGTAGACTCATCGAAGTAAGTCAAGAAGTCCTTATAAACGTGGGGCCCAAAATGCGCCCCTTGGGACTTACAGTTTCTAAAATGGGCCCGTTTTATTTGTAATTATTACAGAACGGTAAAAGATAAATAGTCAGAATTTTAGATATTCACTTAACTTTTTATGCTAAATAAGGTGCGTTAGTTAATTTTTTAGTTAGTTTAATGTTTCCCATGGGAATATTTTCGGTGGTGTTTCATCCTGTATTTTCTTTTGTTTCAACATTATCGTTTCAACATTAAGTATTGGACATTTTTGGACATTGGACATTATACGCCTACAAGTGTAGGCGAAGGTAGATTGATAGTCAATAAAATTTATCAAAAAAAATTAAGTAAACTCCCAAAATTTTCTTTATTTATATTTTACAAGTTCTCTGATAATTAGGAAAAAATCCAATTTGCGTCGGGCCTATTTCAGGGTCTGTAATTCCCAAGGCGTGTTTTTTAGACCCCGTGTTTATAAGAACTTTTCGACATACTTTGACGAGTAGGTACTGCAAACAATTTTATGCAAAATTGAACTGTACTGTACACATTTATAATATAAGTATTTAAAAATATAACATTAAAATTCTCGGGGTGTTAACGCTCTGTATATTCTCACAGAATATATACAAAATTCTTATACAGTTTCCCATTATCTCTTGATAACCGGAACATTGTGAATTAAATTGGAAACAAAATAAAATGGCACGTTTTACAGATTTCTCGGGTCAATTGGAGCTCACGTGCCATGCGATCACGTGCAGAAGTTATTGAAGTTCAGCTGGAAATAGTGAAAATATAGAAATATGATACCGAAGTATATATACATCTTTCCAAATATAATATCGTTATAATAATAAAATATTATTATTAGTGATGATCAAACGAAACTTCTTGCAGTGAAATTCGATTTGAAAGAAACAAACTGCATTTCTTTCACATTATGTCAAAACCTTCAAACAAAGTGCACGTGCAGTACTACAGGGTGTACTACTTAGTAAAAAGTAATACAGAAGATTGACCGCTGAAATATAATTATTATTACCTATTATTAGTGGTAGACAAGCTTCTCATTTCTCTTCTACTTTACTTGTTCGAAGCAGTTAAAGAGACACTACAAAGAGCTGCGATAACTCGAGAGCTCATAATGATGTATCTTCATATGAGTTTGCATTCGAAATCTTCCGTTCCACGATTATGTCATGCGCAACAGGGAGGCCATGGTCTCTTGAATAACTTGTGTCTCTTGAAGTTCGAATACCCTTTTCTCACTCTAGGGCAAATACTGGTAATCAGTTTTATGATTTCTCCTCGATTACTAGCTCAAAATAATGTATGTTATAAAATTCTCGCCATCTGCTGAGAATAACATTGTCCTTAAGGTACTTCGAACTCCGCAGACCTTACCAGTAACCGTTGTTGTGCGCTAAGTATTGATTATGGGAGTCCTCTGTGGAGTGTATCACACTGACTTCTGAATTAGATATACTATATTTCGAGATTCGACAAAAATAAGAATATCTAATAGTGGGTTGAAAGCCGTCGTCCGTTCTATGGTTGTACTTCCCAAGACATCGGAGAGGCCGTGGACTCTTGAGTTTGGAGTGTCTACACAACAGAATGGTATTGGATGGAGCCTACAAGGTAATCAGGAGTTCGGATCCCCTTCTCTGGTTGGTGCAAAACCATGAAAATGCAGGGGTCGGAACATTTCTATTTAAGGTAGCACGAAGAGCAGCTGATGAATTGGGGTAATCTTTGATACTGAGCGGAGAAACCTAGACTCTGTCACCGAGCTGGGACCCGTTCAGTTGAAAGCCCAAGTTAAAGCTGCAGAAGGCCGTAATCTTCTGCAGTTGCATAAGGATAAGCCATTGCACGGTGTCTTTGCTTTTTTAAGGTCAGCGGAGCTTAAGTCGGGTACCGAGGGATTCATAATGGCTTGCTAGGATGGTGTATTTAACACCCTCGTCTATAGAAGCCATGTCATGGATATCTATGCAGGTCCCTGACGTCAACTGCAGGGCCTGCCATAGGGCGCCGGAGACAATTATGCATCTGCTCTCCGCTTGTCCCGCATATGCGGTCTCGGCCTATATTCATAGACATAATGCGGCTTTACGAGTACTCTCCTGAGAATCGGAGCCATGGAACCGGTAGAATAGACTTTAGCAAATAATAATAATATAATAAATAAATAAATAAATAAATAAATAAATAAATAAATAAATATTTAGCAAGTATTACAAGTCTTCCTTTTTCTTTTTCTTATTGTTCCTTCAATGTTTTGATTCCAGTTATATATTTATATTTTGTTGGGATTACCGTTACATGATTATTTTGTTCTTTCTCTTTGGGGGTTGAGTGCAAGAGCAGGGGTTTTTTTCTTAAAAACACTGAACTCTGCCCTTTATAACATAACTCTGTTAACTGTAAATGTATTTCTTTTGAAAGATGGTTGTAATAAAAGCATTTATTATTATTATTATTATTATTATTATTATTATTATTATTATGTACTACGCACGGTGTATTTCGCAATTTTCCATAGCCATTTAACATATGGCATCACGTTATGGGGAAATTCAAGTGCTGCTTATAGGGTGCTAATTTTGCAAAAGGCTGCTGTTCGCTCCATAGAAGGTGCTCCTTGTGGTACCTCGTGCTTACATCTTTTTAAAAAATTTAAAATTATGCCCCTACCTTGTATTTATATATTCGAGTGCAAATACACCGTGGATTTGACAAATAATTTCAAAAGCATTGTGATGTGCATTCCTATAATACTAGGAATGCAACAAATTTGATTCAGTCCTATTCTAGGGTCCTATTCTTGGGTTGTATAATCACTTTGTTCATTGTTTTAACAATGTTAATGTTACTAGTTTGAGTTTTAATAAGTTTTATAAGTTGTGTAAAACGTTTCTAATAGACAAATGTTTTTATAGTGTGAATGATTATTTTAATTGGTCAAATTCTAATGGTTAATGTTTCAGTGACTTCAAATGTACCTTTAATTGTATGTAATGTGGTCGTTAAATAAAGTAAAGTAAAGTATTATTATTATTATTAATAATAGTAATAATAATAATAATAATATTTGTTTAGCATAGATTTATGAATATAAGAGCATAAATAAAAGTAACTGAAGTATAGTAAGTAATCTAGCAAATAAAAACAAAATAAATCCGCAGAAAAATAAGTTTCATGTTGGTATTTCCTAAAATAAAATACATCCTTATAAAGCGTTGGCTGAAAGCGTTAAACTTGAGTTAAATATGTCTTTAGGAATGGATTTTAGATATTCTGTTCTGATTCTATCTAGCTCAAGTGATATAAATATCTTGTTATAATAATTCGTCCATTTCAAAAGTTGCGCTTTAAATACGTACATTTTTTTTACAAATGTATTCAATTTGTAAAGAAAATCTGATAACGCTCGAGCTCCAAAGGGAATCCTTTAAGGGTTAAGGTTATTTGTATTGTAATTCAAGGTTTTATCACATCGTTTCGGCAGCAGTTTTTAGTGGGATTGCGTCTTGATGAGTTTTTTCCGTTCTCTAAGTGGTTGAAGGAAATAATTGCTTTCTCGGAATTATACGTTGGTGTCGGGAAAATGTGTATGGATTGAATTTCGATCCTTGTATCATCGAATATAAAGACCCAAACCATTTATACATAGATACATCCGGAACTGCTGTAATTAGAAAAACCATTAATCCATTCTTCAAGCAGATTATTCACTAATAAAAATACTAAGGGTATCCTAGATTTCAAGGACCTTACCTCATAATGTAAATAGCAAGTCAATTTAGTAGAAAGGTTACAATGAACATATTATTTTGTTTAGTTTAACAGATGAAAGATATGTAATAGATAATAGATAAATGGCATGTATGTCTACTGAAAATTTTAATATATCTTGTCAAGACATGGATGTTTCGAAATATCTGTGATGTTTCGAAACATTTTAAGCTATTTAGAACTTATATTTCTGTGATCTTTTATATTTTATTTGATGGGGGGTTATTCAATTTATATTTAAAGGGGTAATTTTTCTAATAAAAAAATGTATTATTATAATCTAGTTATAATAAATTTTTTTAATAAAAAAAATTACCCATACACAACAGTCCTTCATAGAATCGAAATAGATAACCACTCAATCCCATTTATCCAATATAATAGTAAGTTCCCAGTCTCTTCCGTGTTGCCATATTTTTGTAGTTTATATCATATTAAATTAATTCTTAGTTTTAAAAAAATTATAAGATGGAAAAATACATACAAAATTTAAGGAGTAAGAAAAATATGTAGATGTTAAACACAACGAATCGCATAGCACAATAATGTAAGAAATTATTTGAACAATTAAAATTAACAATACTTAATAAGTGTAAAAGTATCTATTACAATTTAAAATATCCACGTGACAATAAATGATAATTCTAGTTTTATAATAATAATAGACAGTTTTTTTCTTTTATCTATTGGCAATGATAATAAATAATATGTATTATACAGTGAGGACATAAAGTCCGCCCCCCCCCCCTCTAATTTTTGAACCACTGAGTAGATTGTGATTAAATTTGGAACGATAATATATGACTAAACTCTGCATTTTTTGACACATCAATGACAGCTCTGAATGTCAAAGTGACAGCTGGGCGCGCAATAGGAACATTTTTTTAAATTGAAATGGTGGTCGAATGGGGACTCATTTTGAAGCTATTTTTATGCTCAAAACATCCCCCAATTTTGAGAACATTTGGTTCAGTAATTTCCAAATAAAAACCAGTAATATCGATTTCTGTTATATCATTTTTTTGCATACATATTACAAATTATTGTAAATTATTCAAAGCCGAACAAAAATTAAAAGTAAACAAATAACAATAAACCATCCCTAACCTAAAATAACCTAAATTAAAAAATTATGAAATAATTTAAATTAAACCTAAAAAAAAAAAAAATTTAGAGGCAGAAACAAATTTAGAAAACACGTGTTACTTCAAAAGATGTTGAAAATGACCTCCATGAACCTCCTGACAAATAAATGTTCAATGGCTAAGTTCTATTATAAAGATTATGTGGTAAAAAGATTATGTTATAAACTGATATTACTGGTTTTTATTTGGAAATTACTGAACCAAATGTTCTCAAATTTGGGGGATGTTTTGAGCATAAAAATAGCTTCAAAATGAGTCCCCACTCGACCCCCATTTCCATTTAAAAAAAATTTCCTATTGCGCGCCCAGCTGTCCCTTTGACATTCAGAGCTGTCATTGATGTGTCAAAAAATGCAGAATTTAGTCATATATTATCGTTCCAAATTTTATCACAATCTACCCAGTGGTTCAAAAGTTAGAGGGGGGGGGACCGACTTTATGTCCTCACTGTATAATAAGGTACTATTTAAAAGGGAGGTTATGAATATTGATGCTGAATAGTGATTCATTGTATCATGATAGTGATTGGTATAACATCGTACTTTAAGAATATAGACTTCATTGCCAAAAAATACGTCAGTAGTAGTCTTGATCTATTATGCTAGACTTTAGAGTTAAGACAAATTCAATAGTGCTGTACCAAATGTTCTACATCTCCCGTTGCATTTTGGGAAATTCATGTAGCGAAAACTTTTTTAAGTCAAATTGAAGTCCCTGTATTTCTTTAAATCCCTATGTATAAATAAAATAATAAAATAAAGAATTTAATGAACATGAAATTTGTATTGAAAAATATGGAGCACTTGAATATTAAAAAAAAATCATAATAAATGTTCAAACTGGTAATTTTCGGGAGCCTGACAATATCCTAATCGATCAACGAAGGCTCTTAAGGAATTTTGAATGGCATGCTGTGATATTTCGTGAACGGCCATCCTAATTAGATCTTCCAACTCTTCTAACGACTGAGGTTTGGTCTTGTAGACAACAAATTATGACCCCCAAAGGAAATAGTCTAACGGACTTGATGCTGGAGATCGCGGTGGCCATGCAACTTCAATCAATTAATATCCTCTCCGCCCTTCATCCAATCCAATCAATCCGATCCAATCCGATGCAATCCATCCGATCCAATCACTATCCTATTCAATCAATATCCTCTTCGCCCTATCCATCTCTTTGGAAATACATTATTTAGGTACCGACGCACGTCAACTCCATAATGAAGCAGAGCTCCATCTTGTTGGTAACCAAATGCCATTTGAAAGTAGTTCAGCATTTGCTTAGTTTGGAAATAAACGAATCAATGCTGTAACAATTTGCTCGGGCAAAAGTTGTAAATAACGATTAGAGGTCAAATTTTCTCTAATGAAGTATGGGCCGATGGTATATCCTCTGATTATGCTCATCCATATATTTAATTTCTGAGGATATTGAATGTGATTTTCTTCTATCCATTGTGAATTTTGACCACTCCAGTAACGGTAGTTACGTCGATTTACAAAACCGTTGAAGCTGAATGCCGATTCATCGGAGAAAAGTATATTATTGACAAAGTTTCCATTATTGTCAAAGTTGTTCATCACTTCCTCACAAAATTGTATCCTTCTATCAGGGTCATCCTCATTTAATTCTTGTACCAAATGCAGTTTATGATGCAGATGAAATTTATTTTTGGACAAAATCCTCCTTACTGATCTCTCCCTACCTCTCCCTACTTTAGGCACTGAAATTTTTTGTTCTTCTTGTAGATTGAGAAGAACATTAAGTGAATTATCTTCATCTGTAGCTGATTTACGTGCGCCGGATTTTGTAGGATTTTTAACACTTCCCGTTTCGTGAAACTTTATCATAACCCTTGAAACTGTTGATTTTGAAATATGGGAATTTCTTTCAGGGAAAGTTGCATTAAAAATATTGTATGCATCTTGCAGAGATCTCTTCCTGACTCCAAACCAGCCATCATCAACAACGAAATTCTCTAAAGTTCACTTAGTTCACCCATAACTTGAAGTTTTAACAGCAATCTTAATAACTAATAATTATCTGCCACTATTGGCTGCATCTGACAGGAATAGATAATTAGATTTTTTTTAAACAAAATTGACACAAAATGTAAACAGCCAACTCTTTATTTTACTGTTTTATTCAACGTTTATAAAACAATAAATCGCAGACCCACCAAACCCTATATCATTATAATCGGTGAAAATCTGTGTTTCTAAAAATATTAAAATCAACAGGGCGGTCCATTTAAAAAAACTTCCGGCAACGCAGTATCTCTAAAAATAAAGTAGATGTTGGAAATGAAAGTACGTCATTGAAAAGAATAAAATGTTACAAAAACTTTTGTTTATATTTTAATCAAACTTATGGTTCACCCGGTACAACACAGGTGTTCAGACACATTTGTCCAACCCTGTATATATGTATATATAAATTACCATCTTTAAAATTTAGAAGTTCGTCGTAAATAGAAGGAAATTCAAATATATCAAACAGTTACATATACGTCTAGCTTATGCTTTGAATATTTTCTAAATGCGCTTGATAAATGACACACATTTTCCAAATGAGCAACCGTGACGTAAATTTATGACTTTATAAGCAGTAAAATGTATGCGAAATGGAATACAAAAAACGACTCACAAGGCGAATAAAAAAGTAAAATCGTATTTGATTACTTGCTATGTCAGAAGGCGTCTCAAAGGAAAAAATATCGTTACGCAGAGCCATTCAGCATACATTTAGCTTTAAATGCGTGTGGTTTCCACTCTTCTCTGGAACGTTACACGCTTTCTTGATTTTGCAGTTCTCCCATATGGAAAGGAAATATTAGATCGGGGAAAGGAAACGTGGATTAAACCCAAATCCTTCTTCTATTTTTCGTATATTCAGGATGTTGACTTCTGTATACAGGTATAATGTGCAAGTTCAGTCATGAACTGAATTATGTACCGATTTAGCATTTTAAGTATGTAATGTCGTGCTTTGTTTCCATTTCAATGATAATATTAATATTTCTAAAAAAAATGCAAACATTTGTGAATACATTTTTTGAAAACGCTCACTTATAAATTCGATTTTTATTTTCACATATCTTTTCCATGTTCAGCTAATTTTAACCTATCAAGAATGGAAAGTGTTTTTATTACTCTTGCTGGCTATAACTGTATTTTGTCAGAAACTCTAGTCATATCCTTCCAAAAGCATGTTACCAAAAGAAAGCTAATAATATTTTTGAAACTATTTTAGGTAGAGGTATGTTTCACGTTATGTTATGTTATGTGTTATATGTTGAGGTGGCAATATTTTATTATTAAGTTTTATAAAACATGTTTATCTGTTTAATAGGTATCTGCTATAGGTAAGATCTGGTGTTTCTCAGGGTTCTGTGCTTGGATATCTATATTTTATCATGGTTATACACGTTATTCTGGATGGGTTGGATAAATCTAAAGTTCACTTTCTCATATATGCTGATGATTTATAAATATATCGATTGATTGATTCAATTCAGGACTGCGAAATTCTTCAACAAACATTGGAACTTATTAATTTATGATGTACCAATAATCAACTTATGGGTGGAAGACTGACTTGTATGTGTTTGTATATAACATCGAAATATTGGCTTACAGAGACTTGTCTTAATTAAAAATTTAGGTGCGTACTTTTATCATAAACTGTCATTCAATCAACACATAGAAAAAAATAGCGCCTTTACATTTAAAAATCTTGGTTTTGTGATAGGAAACTATAAGAAATTCAAAAATATTAAAACTTTCCTTATTGTATCAAACATTTGTTCAATGTCGCCTAGAGTACGCATCAGTTCTTGGGAATCCTATCTACAATACCAGTATTTAACAATTGGAGAGCATTCAGCGGATGTTTTTAAAAGCTGCTATGTATACACTTGAGGGTATATATTGGGTATATATTGGGTATATATATGAGGGTATCTACGGACACCTAGAGGTTTTCCCCAAAGCCTTTTATTGGAACCATTTAACTTGAAAAGTTTTTAATCTTTTCAAGTTTCAACTTCATTTGGATTATATAGATTATAAGGTTTCGTGATTAAATTTAAGACATAATCACCTATTTACTATGAAAACTCCAAGAACTAATATGTTAGTTGCGTCCCGTTTGTACAGAATGTAAGTCAATAATTTTTTGGTTGAAGCGAGTTGTTTTTTATTTTTTGGCAGTGAGAGATCTATTAAAAAACTTATTTTTGATATTAATATTAACTGGTTTAAGTTAATTATGTTACAGCAACATTTTTAATGTATTATTGTATATCTATTTAGTTTTAAAATCTTGTCAGACTTCAGTCTGTGTTGAATGTCTATATACGATGCGTTAGGTTTGGGTATATGTATATCTATAACATGTAATTTAATTTAATATGGGTACCTCTATTAGTCCCTTATACTTTCTAAATTTGGTAACCTAATCCTGTAACTGGTCCTGTTCGATTTTGTATTTAAATAAAAAATAAAATATATAAATACGTAAGTTGCATGAATTGAAAATATGATAATATTACCAGTAATATTTTCTAAAAGTCTAAGGAGTTTTCCCTCTTTCTTTTACTCTACCTATTTAGCTATTTTCGAATTGAAATTTAGGCAATTACAAGTGAAGAACTTCATTCAATAGTCTTATTTGTACTTATCGTTTGCCTTTTATACAAATTAATTATAAGTCCGTATATAACGTAAAGTAGGTCAGAATACTGACAACGACTTCCTTTTTTAAATACTGCTGACGACAATATTAACCGTGGCCTAGGAAATATTCATTTCAGTCCCTAATGAAATACCGTCACATTACCATTTGCTAATGAGATTTCGACCTTGTTTAAAACTTTAAACTTTTAGCTCTGTATTTATAATAAATTAACAATCAAGCCTGTTAACCTCTCTGCTTTTCCGCAAATGCTTTATTCGCAACACGCAAATCACAGGAAATCGTAGCACGTTCACGTGTCTGTTGCTGAATTCTGAAGTAACATTTTCTTATTTGTGAAATAAAAGTACAGGTTCGAATATAACTTTATACAAATGATTTAAGGTAAAGCTTTAAAGTGCGGCAGGAAGTGGAATGTCCGTTTTCGATGATGGACAAACAGACAAGTACCTACAGTACAGAAATAATAATTTAAGTGTAAAAGTCATAATAATACTAAATAAACCAATAATTGTTCAACCAACAAGAAAACAGCAATTTAAATTGTTTGGTCCTGAATATATTGAAGTAACTGGTGTTTAAACAAATTGAGAGATGCACATTGTTTCAATTTAGAAGGTAACTGATGTTACTGAATTAAAGCCTGTGAAATATTGGATTCCTTGTTTTTTGTAAGTAGAACAAGTTTCATATAAATCACGGTTTGCTCAAGTAAGATAATGGTGTATCACATAATAAACATAATAAGTAATAAACTCGTTAAAGTAAGGTGGACACATTCCACTAAGTATCTTATACATGGATATCTTTGAAAAATAGAAAAACCTGTCCTGAACTGACAACTAATTCAACACACTTAACATTAAGTATAAATGAGTACACCCATGATATAATAAGTACAAGGTATGACATTCGTGAGTATGAAAATGCGTCCGCTGTGCGCATTACGTCACCGAGAGCGCAGAATGATCGCTAAATACAAATGTTATATACGATTTCAATGGAAACATTATCAAAACTTTCATATAATTGGCACAAAACAGTGTCCCGAATAGGAAAATATTGGGAAATTTAACCAGTGTCCTTAAATGTGTTCTTTAATAATCATAAGCACACATTAGATATACTCCATATGGTAGGTACCTATCATATACAAAATGCCCTGGTAATCCCTGGTGGTTTAAAATTGGCTCTTTCAATTTCTTACCTACTTCAATAATAATAACTGTTATCTGTGATTATTGCAATTTTTATTATAAGTAATTAGTTATTCTGATTCGTGTGTAAAATGATTAGTACTTAAATATAGAGTAAACGCTTCATAAACATAGGATGTGGGCAACAAGTTAACTTTAATACATATATTTCGCCGTTCGCCTTACACCTACGACTAAAAGTGAAAAATGTATTCATTTTTTTTTAATTATTCGAAAATTTTAAATGTTTCTCATTTTTTTTATTTAATGACCACATTACAGAACCATATCTATTACAGGTTATATAATTTATTACAGGCTTTAAATTTATCTCATAATCATCATCGGTGAAGTGTTTGGAACATATTCTGGCAGTATGTACATTAAACTTTTCTGCTCGACAGCAAGCTACCACCCACAGTTTCTTTATTACTTCATCCCGTGGAAACGTGAAAAACCTTGTAACATAATAGATAGTGCAATGTTTACATTGTCTAAATATCATAGCAATATAATTACCTAATATTATTTAAATTATTGGGCTCTTGGTTGCGATTATCACTATTATACAAGCACACAGCACAACGCATTTTTATTGCACTTTTAGTTTAGGTACGTGTTAATATAAAATTAACTTTAACTATACTCACATATGATTATAATTAGTATACACTAGAATTATACAAATACTTTGCCAAAAAAAATGAATTTAGAGGACAAAATGTAGTAAGAAACTTTCACAGCTTTATGTAAACACTGTTAAATGTCAAATTTGCGCTCTCGGTGACGACACTTATGTGGGAGGGATATGCGTAATATCATACCTTCCTTTATTGTATCATGGAGTACACCTATTGCGTTTGAGAACAATACGCATACCCGTATTTTGAAGTTCTTGCAATGAAGCAATGCAGTAGTTATCAAAAAGTGACATCAAAATAACAAAGTAGTCAAGAGGTTGAGTTATAGTCTGATAAACTTTTATAGAACTCTGAAGAGACAAATGTGCCCTAATTCTTGAAATGAAAAATAACTTTTTACTAATCTTTCGCCATTTTTGCTATGGCAACTTCTAATGATTGATGACTAGTTGCTAAAAGTGTCGTCAGCGGAGAGATTAATAAATTCACAGTCAGCTATAAAACTTATGTCATTTTAGTATAATATAAACAGAAGGGGTCCAATATACTACCCTGTGGTACACCCCGTAGTAATGTCAATAGTATTTGAAAAGACACCATTAACTTTAGTATTTTGCGTTCTATCCACTAAATAGTGAATCTTCAGTGGATGGAGAATGGTATAAACATCCAATCAACCAGTTATCCTTATACAATTTTGTGTAAATAAACATACACCAGTATTTTTTATCAACAGTGAAATATTTGAAAGTCCTAAAATTGTGGTCGTTCCTTACATATAGTAAGACACCTCATGTATGCCGACTTGCTGATTCACATCCTGAATGTTTGTGGCCGCACCGCATCCAAGCAAGACCTGTCCATCTTCACCGCTGCTACCAGTGTACATACAGAGACCAGTAAGTAAATTAGCACAAGTCCCCAAAGGCATTGGGACTTGGTATAATTTCATCGACTTGTGTGGACTACGCCGACAATATGACAAGTCGAAATAGGGAGCTATTGCGAAGGTATCAAAAGCTCTCCCACCAGCCATTCCAGTACCTGCTACAAGCTGGGCTACAAGTATTCAGTCTTCACCGACCACCCGGAAGCAGCAGACGTGCCCAGGACGAGTAAGGAAGTAAGAGTAGATTTTATTATTATGATCTGTCCTGTGACGTCTAATTTTCCCTATCGACCGCCTGGTGAACCGTATCTTCACTGAAGCTACCTATGTAGTGGTGTTTCTGCACTGTAAAGAGGAACTGGCGCCCGAGGCAAAAGAGAAACCGATCCTCGGGCACTAACGTGACACTTCCTACCTGCAACTCGGGAAGTATCTGTCACAAATCTGGCCTTCAAGTTCGATTTCAACATCGTCAGTTGTTCTAGTTTCACTACATCGTAATACTGAGGGGTACGAATACATTTCTCTAGAAAGAAGTACGATGTAGTAATCACATTTTCAGTAGGTACTGAGGACATAAAAATGTGTGACCAACTATTTTTACAAATACTGTGAGACAGAGGAATGCTTGTAAGGTTAGTCAGTATAACAGAATAGTATCTGTTGGCCTTTTGATTTTACCCATAATTACTCAGTGTTTCAAAGTCTTCATCTCTGCATGGATGGTAGTAAAAACATTAACCTAAGTCGTATATGCTTAGTCGTATATGCTAGGTCGCTGCTTACGGAATAATTATACTCAGTCTCTACACCACACAAATCACAGGTTTAATGTTGGCTTTTATAAAGGGGCGGTAATATCTCAACAATAAATATATATAAACTGAATATAAACTTGTGTTTTCGGGAAGGACAGTTCTGTATACAGTTTCAAGTAATATTGATGTTCAAAGTTTATAGAACAAAAGCTTTGGTATTTGGGGAAATAAATGACTGTATTAGAGCCACCGCATTGTGTTTTGCTGAAAATTGTAAGTTATTTAGAATCGTAAATTTATTTCAGAATGAGAAATCTTCTCTGGCAATCCTAGGATTCTCGTGTATTATACTTTAGTTGTTTATATAGGTGTGCCAAGTCATAATAGCAAAGATTTTTGTTCAGTTTTCAGAATATTTTAAATTATTATAAACACAAAATACGGATATTAAAAAATATATTTAATGAATATTCGACACAGAATGTTGGTTCCATTCAAATCTGTAAAAACATAAATATACATTTTTTATTCATTTATACAATTATTTAATTAAAAAACACACTTCATGGAGAAAAGTGAAAAAGCATGTATTTAACAGAATGTTGAAAAAAGCAGAGAGCATTTCTTTGTTTCATCATCAGAAATGCTCTATATATCAAAGTCGTACGGAAAATAGCGGTTTGTGCCAGTATGAAGTCACAAAAAGTGCTTTTGGTCTTCTTGTGAAAGAATTCCATTTATATAGACGTCTGGAAACCATTCGACAGAATAAGTTATGAGCTACTTATTGCCAGTGCTTACTGCATCAACGGTAAACTATTAACTTCATTTCATAGCTTGTTACTGTAAAATTATTATTTACAATTTCGAAAAAATCTCAGTAATAAGAAATTATTTAAAACTTATTTTACACTAAATATTTGTTTTCCTTATTAATTTTGTTAATTAATAGGTTTTATTTCTTTACTTTTTAACAGAAGCATGACACCAGAAGTTGTAGAAACTCGTTGCTTGCATATGAACACTTTTTTGCAGATTTGCTAAGATTTTTCAATATACTCGTAGTCTTATAAATGTTTTTATTGTATTTTTATTCGTTGAAATGCGTAATATCCATTTATTCCGAAGAATCTCTACAACCAGATTTAGATTAAAATGGAAAAAATGTTATCTGATTTGTGCTCTGAAATTTAAATTGATTTTAAACCTGATGCCATTTTCCCTGTTATCTCTTCTATAATTACTCCCCCCAACATCAACATCTTACACTCCCAACATCCACGGTAGAGTAAGGGGTTATTTATTTTTGTTTTGAGAACTAGTTTGGCCAAATCAAAAATAAATGTTATCGTTATCATATTGAAAAGGCAGATAATTATTATTAAACATAAAATACGACAGTTTTGAAAATACAGGCATTTCCGTAACGTCAACAAAAAAGTGTTAAAAGTTTTTATGTGCATTTTGTGTTTAATAATAATTCACATTTACATATTTTTTATATTAAACTTGGTATTTTACAATTTGTATGATATTATTATATATTATTATTTTATATATTATTATATTATTACACATTATTATATATATTATAAAATAGTCTTCTGAATTGGTGTGGTAATATCAGTTATACTGAAAGTATATGGGCATATCATATTATATAGAAGGAATATAGTGTTAAAAGGAACAACATCAATATTTTTATATTTTTTTTATTTGAAGGAGATGCCGAAAACAACTACTCCACGGACAATATCCCCCGACTGGAGTTGCATTACATCGGCATCTCCACAGGAGTCGCCACATCGCAAAAGCAGGTCGTTATCTGTCTGTCAATTTGACAATAATTGTCAGACAGATAGTAGCACAGACCCAAAGAGGGCACTACGGTGTGTTTCTCACCAGTACTAACATCAATATTTTTATATTTTTGAATTTACCGTAAAATTATCTTTTCAATATGTTCATTTTGGTCGTGACTTAAGCGTTGAAATCACCAAATATTGATTATATTGTACGAGGGTACATAAACGCTAGTTTACTGTATTTCAAAGAGCATTTTTAAAATGTTCTATAACAGAATACTATATGGAACACTGGAACACTATATTTATTACTTATGTACTTATTTTTTATTATTCATTTCTGAAAATAGAAAAAATTCAAAAATTATGAAGAGGAAGTGAATTTGAACATTTTATTTTCAAAATAGTCATAAGCATAATGAATAAGTACAATTAGTGGTAATTATAAGGAAATACAATTTTAGTTGGCATCTTTGGAACCCTTATTATTAATAGCATTATGTATAGTGACTTTAGTCCATTTAGCATCTCATTTTTTAAAACTAAAGCTGTTGGAGCAGATGTTTTGGTTTTCCTGATGATGGTTGGATTGTCGCAGAACTTGTATTTTCCAAATGACGAAGTTGTATTTTGCAACAAGTTTCGGGACACCACTGATGGTATGGTATCCAAAATGTTGCGTAACGCTTACGATTTCGGTATAATAATAATAATTTACTTTACACTTAATTTCGTAACTTTTCTAAGGGTAGTATGATACTTAAACCTTGCAAATTCTTTTGATAAAAGCCTCCAGAACCTACCTTTATTATATGCACTACTTCAAATTAAATCGAGTGTGGATCTAAACGGTATCTTGAATGTCTACTATGCACTAGTGTATAGTCATATTTCCTTTAATATAGTCACATGGGGACGGGCCACTAATACCAATAGAGTTTTCCTTGCTCAAAAGAGAATTTTGAGGTTGATTTTTAACTTGCAATGGTCGGAATCTTGTAAAGGTATTTTTGTACAACAAAAAATTTTGACACTTTCCTGCATATTTATATTAAAGTGTCTTACTTTCACTAAAAGACATATACAAAATTTTGGTCAAGTTAGCGACATACATGAACATCATACAAGATATGGACATGAACTTTTAATACCAACGCACAAAACATCAATCTTTGAAAAATCTCCTCACTATAGTTTTGTTACATGCTTCTACACAATTCTTTGCCGCAAGAGTATAGGGATATAAGTAATTATAACAGTCTTAAAAAATCAATAAGACATCTTCTTCTTCAAAAAGCCTATTACAGTGTTGAGGAATTTATTTGCAGATAGTATTCGTTTTTGGGTACCTTACTGTATAAATTGTGTTTCTTTCTTGTTTAAAATTTTTATAAAATTGTGTATTTTAATGTTTAATGAACTTTGTTTAAAATGTATATGTGTATATGTGTGTATATATTGTATGTATATGTGTGTGTTTTATTATTGATTATATAATTTTTAATACTTATTTATTCATGTTACTTATTCTGACTTGCCATATGTACAACTGATTTATTTGTGGCCAATAAAATCTATCTATCTATCTATCTATCTATCTATCTATCTATCTATACATTAAATAGTACTCAGTATAGAAATAGTTCATTAGCACATTATCTTCTGCACTCAATAACTATTATCTGATAGATAAAAAGTTATGAAAGAACTGTGACTATAGCTGCTGTTGGAACTTAATAGCATTGACAGGAATCTAGGTCAAATTACTCTATTGAACCATTGTGGCTCGTTGTGGCCAATAAATTTTTATTAAGGGATGGCTAATAAATTAGGCTTATATAATGATGGCAAACGAGGAGGAACCAAATAAGAAATTAAGTAATTTGAGCTTTTAATAGGTTATATCTTTAGTTGGTAATGTTTCAAATTTTATAAAATATATATTTTTATTTAGAATTAGGGGAGACGAATCAAATGAAAAAAAGTATTATAAAGCCTAATACTGGAGCCCTTCAAAATTAAAATTGCATCAAATATAATTTTTTTACAATGTCAAAAACTGTAATAAAATAGAAATTATGATTAATGTAAGTATTGTATTATTTCTCATACAACTATGCGTATTAGAAACTCCAAAATAGTCATTCTTATGGCCGGTATTTCCATCTCCTTATAAACATCATTTTAAATTTATCTTCCTTGTAACTACAAAATGGGTCCCTTCACTGTGTTTTAAATTAAATCCTGTCTTTAAAGTTCTCTATCTGCTCTTTAACTTATCGGTCACTTTTACTGGCCAATAAGTTGTTATAAAGAGATTTCTAACCTCTGAAATTTTACAATTTGAGTGTTAGTAAACAATTTGATTAATAAAACGGCAAAAAATATATTTTTATAATGAAAAACATTATTGATTTTGAAGAAGAAATATTATTAGATCATGAAATTATAAACATGGTAAATATTGCAAATCGCGAATGAAAAATATATACTGTAAGGCCGCATATAGAAAATTTAAACATCTGGGATGATGAAGAATTTATGAGAAGATTTCGTGTATCAAAAATAACAATGTTAAATATTCTAGAAGAAATCGAGCATCACACTACGGCATTTACGGCATCACACTAACAGGTTAATAACAAAAAAGAAATGATATCTGTGTTTGTTAGATTTTATGACATGTTTCATTGAATAATATTTTGAACGCAGGACTGAACTGCTACGATTTGTACTAGTAAGGGCCTCAAATTCTTGGGCAATTTGGTTTCAAGTTTTTTACTGTATCATCAACTAGAGATCCCAGAAACGACTAAAACTTAAAAAAAGTTATAGTTGGTTATAGCTAGGTAATTTTGTTATGATTGACATATTTTGTTGATTATGGTTGACGCATTTCATGTGTCTCACTTTATTATATAGACTTTCTAATTGAATCAGTATTGCCAATGTCATTAAACAGTCTTTTTACAAAAGAGCAGTTAAATTTTGTTGAAAAGACGCAATTTAGTTAAAAGCAACTTTATAAAGAGATGGAAAGACTGGCCCTTAGTCTAGATATAATATAATTTGAGTTATCAATAATATCAACTATATAACAGGTAAAAGTTAGTTACATTTGAACTTAAGGTTTGTTGGCATTCAATACATGGCAAACAAAAAAGTTAGATGCAACATTATACAAACTTAATTTTCATTATGTATTAGATGAAGGATTCCTTCTGTAAGGAAGGTAGCGTCATCAAGGCATATGATCCAAAACCTTAAAATATGGGAATATCAGTTGAGGAAAGGTCATGTATACATTTGTTATTTATTGTACAATAACATATTATTACTATTATTGACATAATATTATGCCAGTAATCAAACTGAATTGCTAAAAATATCTTGAAGTTGCAAGTATTTGCTTTCCTGAAGGATTAAGGATGTGTCAAAATTAATAATAATTTTACATTTTTAGTTTGAAGTTTATTTCAGTATAAAATATAATGCGAAACTACGTTATAATATAATACAGAAACACTTCTAAATTATTCGGACAATTACAACCATTCAACAAATGATACTATAAAGGGTGCCCTATATCACTGACATATCCCAGAAAGCAGGGAAGTTTAAGTATCTTTCTATATGCATACAACATTATATATTTTCTATTCAATGTAGTCTCTTTCAGGATTATACCACCTGTAAAATAACAAAAAACAGGAAACCAGAAGCATACAAATTAAATATTCAAAGTGCAGTATCAAGGCAGACTTCTAAAGTTTGCCCCAAAAAACCAGTGTATAATATGCAAGAAAATAAATATTTGATAAATTAACTAAATTTCATCAGTGTTTTTTAGTTTTATACAGAATTATTCGTTATTAGGTAACGAAAAGAGATGAAGTTGCCTTCCCTTGATATAAACGAAATGAAAATATGAGTTTTACATAAATAAATTAAAGCTAGACATATTTACTTCGAATTATGTAGATTTTCTGTGTTGTTTTGCCGAGATGGATACTTAATCGCAGACATTTAATCTTTTTTAGTAAATAGTATTTCTAGGGCTTTGATATTGTGATACCCATATACATGATATGAGAATCACTGAAGAAACAAGCTGTTAATAATGGTGAAACATCTGCGATTAAGCATGAATATAGCTATATAGAACTAAAAATTCCAAAATAGGCGGGGATGCAGTCAAGAAACCTTTAAAAACTTTTTCATGACTGCATCCCCATCTATTTTGGAATTTGGTTTATTGACAGTCGTCTAGTCTAATATTTGCATTATATATATACAGGGTGATTCACGGTGAATGGAGTATTAGAGGAATATGAAGAACGGGTCAATCAATCGCTTTGAAAATTTGGCTACCAAGGTAACCAGACATAATGCCTCTATTGGCCTAAAATATTTTCAAGAGTGCGGTGTTGCTAGTTGTATGTAAACTGGTAACGTCTTCGTTAATTTAAATGGAATAACTGTATATTTCTGAGTAACTTTTGTTAATAGTATTTCCCAACACCTATGTCAAGCCGCCTTCCTGATATTAAGTAGGTAATTTATTGAGCAAAATCCGTCTTTAAATAAATCGTATTACCTCTATCATAAAAGAACCACAAGTTAAATTTTCGGGGACAGTTAGGCAAAGACTGAGGGTCTCTCATCCTTTAGTCGAATATTTGTGGTAATATGGAGGGTGAACTAGAAGTAACTACCTATTTAAAATGACTTATAAAAGTGATCAAAAGATAACTTTCTTAAATATAATACCTTGTATATTATTGTCGATTCAGAAAGCTGACATATTCCGCTATTCATCGATGTATACTGTATCTATACCTAACTATAGCGGGTAGGTCATGAACATTTTTGTCTTTGCAGTAATATCACTTCTTCACATTGATTTCTTGAACTGGTTCCTTATTTTTAATTTTTTTTACATGGGGATTCTGAGTTGATACACTAATTATTACACAAATTCATTTATAATGGGTTTATTTATTATGCATGGACAGTGTGATATTTATCAGCAGAACTTTAGAATATTTAGTGAAAAGTTCCAGAATTTACCACAAATGAATAAGATAATATTTATACGGATCTGGATATCCTTAAATAAAGCATATAGCATTCTAAGTTAAACATCCAACAAAAGTGGGATAAAACCCGCAAGAAGCAGTTAGATAACTGAAAAAATAGAAAGTAATTACCAAAAAGAGAACTGTTAACTAAATATTATTTCAATAAATGTTAAAAATGTTGGCCGTTCACATAGATATAGAATGGACAGCATCTGTTGTAGTAGTTCTAATTTCTGCTTGCATCAACCGAAGTTCTAATTCATTTCTCGCATTTACTGGTATTTTATAAATTTCTTGTTTAAGAGTACCCCATAGATAAAATCTAACGGGGTAATATCAGGTGATCTCGGAGGCTAGTTCCGCGGCCCCAAAGGTCAGATCCATCGGACAACGAAAAGTCGATCCAACTCTAAATTGACTTCTACCGTACAATGTGCCGGAGTCCCATCAAGTTGATACCAACAACTTCTATATCGTTCTAGTGACAGATTGTCAGTAAAATATTCGACAATTATCCTTATACCCTTTAAATATTTACTATAAATCAATTGTTTGTTGTATATTAACATAACTTATTGTAGATTGGAGTCGTAAATTCCAACTACACAGCTTCGAAAGCGAAGAGTTGTGGACTGTATTTATTTTTTTGATTGTTGAGTAGGTGAAAAACTGTTCGTGTAATTGCAAATTCCCTTTATTGTTGCAAATGACAATAATTGGGTATTTCACTTCAACTTATAGGTAATATTTTACAGGTGTAAAATAAACCCGCCAAATGATACTAACTGCAGTTACTGTTTATACTTCCCAACATAGGGTTCAACAAAGTAATAATTATATTTATATTGTAGCCAAGACTTGAACATATAAGCTGGCTGTTATACCGTTCTTATGCAACTGGTCTTTTTCCTTTCTTGCCGTGGGGCACGGCGGGGCTCTCAAGGGTGGTCTGATCTGGACAGTGTTAAGAATTTAAAAGTACTTATACAAAGACATCATTTGGCGTTCACAAAAACTAATCTAATCTAGAACAAATAAATAGGGTTTCTCCAACACTTATTTTAATGTCTATTAACATGCAAATATTGAAACTAAATTTTTCCTGAAATGCAGCATCTCTGGTAAGGCGAGAGTTTTCAGTCGCCCAAAAATTATGATTTCGTCCATTGCAGATACCTTCTCTTGAAAATTTGGAATCATCCGTCCAAAAGACTTTTTTTTAAATGAGGGTCTTCCTGGGTACTTACTTATAACATTTCACAAAATTATGGTCTCTGTTCATCATCTTGAGGCCTAAGAGCTTGAACTTATAAATTTGTAGTCATCTATCTTATGGCTTATATTCTTTGAACCCACGAATATGATAAGCCCAAATCGTGTACGGCACTACCTATGGAATATTGAAGATTAGCATGGAAATATACTATAACATTAATGGTATTTACTTCATCAGATGTTACAGGGTTAGACTAAATTTTATAAAATTATTCCGGGGGTCCTGTAAATTTTCTGTTATTGATTTGTGACAAATTCGGGTACTTCTCATTAATGTTCTACAGTTCTGCTGATATTCCTATGTCACTGTCATCACATGCATAATAAATAAATTCATTAGAACTGTATTTGTTTAATTATTCTCTGTCATTAGTCTATCAAGTCAGAATGCCTATAAAAAAATCAAAAATAAGGAACCAATTCAAGAAATCAATGTGAAGAAATGATATTACTGCGAAGACAAAAATGTTCATGGCCTACCCGCTATAAGAGAACAAGGCCTATATATTTCTGGGGCAAATTTATAAATAAAAGCTTATAATCCGAAAACGATGCAAGTTAGGTATAGATACAGTCTACATCGATGTATAGCGGAATATGTCAATTACTTTCTGAATCGACAATAATGTACAGGGCATTCTATTTAAGAAAATTGACTTTTGATCATTTAAAAAAGTTATTTCTAGTCCACCCTGTATATTACTACAAATATTTGACTAAAGGATGAGAGACCCTTAGTCCTTGCCTAATTGCACCACAAAGTTCAAATTGTGATAATTTTTTTTGGTAGAGGGGCAACACGATGTATTTAAAGATCAATTTTGCTCAATAAATATTGAAAAATAATTAATATTTCGAAGACGGCTTGACATAGGTATAGGGAAATATTAAATAAAAGTTACTCAGAAATTGATGTAAAATCCAAAAATGAAAAAATATACAGGTTATTCCATTTAAATTAACAAAGATGTTGCCAGTTCTACCGGGATATCAAAAATTATCTTGGTCAAGGGTGGTTGTGGAATGTAAAACGTGTGTCTTACTTTAAATTTGAAATAATTATGTCACTGTCACACTGACATCATCAATAACCTACAAATTTCATACCTATTTATTTCAGTTGTAAAACAATAATGAACTACAAATTATGAAATAACGGTTTTAGTAAAAAGAAAAACTAAATTAGAGTAATTGTTGGAAATGTCCCCCGTTTTGTTCGATGCACAAGTTGACGCGCCTCCTCATGCTGTGAAAAGCGTTTTGCAGCATTTCTGGCGTTATGGTTGCACATTGCTGAACAATTAATTATTTGTTGCAGTTCTTGCAAATTATTTACCGGAGTTGCGAAAACCTTGATTTTTAAGTAAGGTAATATAAAATAGTCCATAATTGTCAAACAAGGTGATCTCGGAGGAAACTCAACTTCTGTATGCAAACTTATCAGCCGGTCATCAAAAAACTCGCGGAGGAAAGCAATATTTTCTCGTGTAGTATGTGCTGTTGCACCGTCATGCTGGAAATAACCGTACCGAAGTTCATCATCGTTTAACTATTGCACAAATTCAGCCAAAAAGTTGTGTCTGTACCTTTTTGCGTTGACGGTGAAATCGAAAAAAATTGGCCCAATTATTCTTCTGCGAGAAACTGCCATCCAAATACACCAATTTTTTGAGCATGTAGTGGCGATTCAGTAAAAACATGAGGGTTATCATTGCTCCACATTCGCATATTTTGAGAATTGATGTATCCCGAAAGGTGGAACCACGCTTCGTCAGAAAAAAAAGTTAAGTTCAGAAGATCGTCATTCATTAAATTATTGATAAACCAATGGCAGTAAGCAAGGCGTCTGGGGTGGTCTGCGGGCAGAAGAGCTTGATGATGTGCTTGCAAGTCTTTCTTTAAAATCTTATGACATGTTCCATAAGAAAGTCCAATTTCCTGAGAAAGACGTTTCAAAGGTTTTGCAGGCTCCTCTTCCATACGTTGACGAACGTCATTGACAACTTCTTCTGTACGAACTTTTGGTCTACCAGCACCTTTTTTTATGAGTCACACAACCAGTTTCGCGAAACACTTCAACACAATTTGTAAGGCACGCATAAAAATTGTCCGGTAATATTGCCACGTTTGGGAAGTGCTCTCGAAAATTGTCCAAACACAAACGTTGACTGTATTGTCAATTTCCATTAACTAGCGCACCCGTTCGAAAATAGGCTTCAATCATGAAAATTTTGTGATGTGTGGTAAGTGGCATGATTCAAAAACTGGATTAGAAAATTTCAGCACAATGACTTGACAGATTCTGACACAACAAAACATAATATATTCAAAAATTTAAAGTAAGATACACGTTTTACATTCCACAACCACCCTTGACCAAGATAATTTTTGATATCCCGGTATATACAGCTGGCAACACTGCCCTCCTGAAGATATTTTAGGCCGATAGGTTTTTATCGTATTGCACTTTATGTGACAATTAATCCACTTAGAAATATATAAAGTCAAATTGCAAGTTTAAAATTGAGGTTGCATCTGATTTATCTGTCTGGTATTTTTGCATTATAAACACTCACATGATAAAAATATCACATATCTCTCTGATCTGAATAAAAATGTAAACAACTAAATGCACAAATATGCAGTTTTGATGAAATTTTAAGAGCATGCACATCAAGCTCGAATATAACATGATATTTAATTGGCATCCTCTATTTTTTTAAATTAATAATTCCTGTAACTACATACAGGACAACAGAGTTAACAAAATAACTTGACAACGGAGATGGTATAATGTACTGTTTCATTCTAATGTAAAAGATAATTCGAGATTTCAGATCCAAAAATAAAAGAGTAGATAAACAGGGTGACCTAATAGTGCAGTTTATAGCATAATTTCGTTGCTATTAGCAATAAACGATTATCCTTTCGTATAGTCAGAGCACCCAGTAAGACCCATTTTCTAAAATTATTTTTATATAGAGAGTGTTCATACTTAGTGTTATAAAAAATATATTTTTTTTAAGTCTAACATCCCACATATTTCTATGCATTTTCATTCGCCTTGCTTGGGGTTATTCGCCGATATTATGTCTTTTACTATTGCGTATGCGGCTTTGTTATTTCATTAAATTTTTTTTCGAAAACTCGTGAATGTACTAGTGAACATACACGAGTACACTAGTACTGGTGAAAATTCTTTTAGTGCTGCAGATTGTCCAGATTAATTTTCTACAAGTTTTAAACCGGATCTAGCTCTATCTACACATACGACTAGCAGGCAGATATTCCATACAGGGGTTCAATAGGCCAGTCATTTAAAACATCGTAGGTCGCAAAAAATTGCACAGTTCTGATTTTTTGGAGTGTTGTTAGGATAGATATCAATAATGTAAAACCAAGTTTGTAGCTTCGAAAGACCTGTGCTAACTGCGTGGTGCCCGAAAAACCTTTTTTTTTTCGGACTTTTTTCACTTTTTGGCTTATAACTTCTAAAGGGTGCATCTTATGGAAAAAGTGGTCCTGTACAATTTTTAAGTAGATAAAATTTACTATAATTTGAGTACAACCGCAGCTCTCTAGGTCTAATAGGCCCCGAAATACAGCACTTCAATAAAGAATTTTTTGTTATTTCCTGATGACAAGGGAACTATTGACCCTACAGTGTTTCGCTTATGCTTAAATTAAAGATAAATAACTGCTCTACAACTTCATTTCCTATAAGTTTCCTCGTAGGCTGAGTATTTTAGCCGATATTCGGCTCTGAAGACGGCTAAAACAACAATTTCCAACTTTTTGGGAAAAATGGCCAATTTTTGAAGTGCTGTATCTCGAAACTTATTAGACCTATGGAGCTGCGGTTTACACTCAAATTGTAGTAAATTTTGTCTACTTTCAAATTATACAGAACGGCTTTTTCCGTAGGATGCACCATTTAGAAGTTATAAGCCAAAAACTGAAAAAAGACCGAAAAAAAAGGTTTTTCGAGCACCACGCAGTTAGCACGGGTCTTTCGAAGCTGCAAACTTGCTTTTACACTATTGGTACATATCCTAACAACATTCCAAAAAAATCAGAACTGTGCAATTTTTTGCGACCTAACGCGATTTTTGTGTCTACGGTGATTGGCCTAGAAACAAACTTCATGATTTTGAGAAAATTTATTTTTTTAAAATGGAATACCAAGTTTAGTTTTACATTTCTGAATTGTCCATTGATTTCTATTTAATTTCCCTTGAGCAAGTCCTATACCTTTTTTGGTTTTCCAGTTATTTGACGTTTCTGCAACTGCAGTAAACGTCAAATAACTAGAAACAAACTTCATGATTTTGAGAAAATTTATTTTTCTAAAATGGAATACCAAGATTAGTTTTACATTTCTGAATTGTCCATTGATTTCTATTTAATTTCCCTTGAGCAAGTCCTATACCTTTTTTGGTTTTCCAGTTATTTGACGTTTCTGCAACTGCAGTAAACGTCAAATAACTTGAAAACCAGAAAAGTTGTGCAGATAGTTCTAGATCTAGATTTATATAGGAGTCGCCCCCTGGCCTGAGTGCAGATAGTTAGATCACGTTTATATTTGTAGCAAATTTCAAATCATAAGCTTGATAAATAGCAGCTAGCATAATCTAACAGCGCTAAAAAATTTTTCAAGTCCAAGTCAAGTCCAATCAACGAGTTTTTGAGAAAAAAAACCTTGTAATAATTTTAGAAAACATATATGTGCATTCTAAAAATAGTTAGAACAAACTATAGAGTTTTTACAATTACATCAGTTTTTGTAATATTTTCTTTATAAGGAAATTCTGAAATATAATTATGTATCTGTAGTAAATATATTATGCGAAAATAAACAATTAATCATTTTAAAAAACTATGGCTTAGTAACCGTTTTAAGGCCATATCCTAAAAATGTATAAATATTTACCGTAGTTTATAACAAAAAATGTAATAATATCCTGCAAAACGCTAAACTGTATTCGAAATTCTGCCCCTGGGAATCGCTGGAGAAGCTTATCGTTCGTATGCTACGCTAACTGCATTAAAACGATCTACTAAAGAAGTGAACGAAATCGATTTCCCAAGAAAATCATCGCAGGAATATTCGGCCGGAAATATGACATTCAGGGCACGTCGTTTCAGGCCTAAGTGAAAGTCTGCTCGAAACCCTTAACCATGACAAACAGAATCCTATAAAACTCATGGTATTCGGGTCGAGGGATAGGTAAATTGCTTCAATGTTATGAGCTTTTAACTTCGCTTTACGAACAGGGTAATAGAATTTAAAAATAGATAAATGGAAATTGAAAATGAGTCATTTACGTCACAAACTGTTGTTAAATAATTTTAAAAGGCCGTTAAGTGACGTAATAAATAAATGCGATGTAGGTACAGGACGATTGTCAAGATCTTGACATTATTTGAAATATTAGCACGCGGATTCTACTGATTTTATAATATTTTTTTTGTGTAACTGACAATAACTATTGTAATTTTCGCTCCAAAATAACTAGTCTATTTCGGATATAGCATAATACTGCGATTTCAAATAGAACTCTCTGTATTTCTTTGAAGAATAGGAATGTTGGAACCCTTATATATTGATTTACCATTTGTTATGTTTGTATAGAGCAATGCTTTTAGGAACTATCAAAACCACTGCTTATACTGCTGCATCAATAATTATAGGTATAAATGTATAGGTTTTAAAAAGAGAACGCCATTATGTATTGTAGGTTAACACATTTATTGTCAAAGTCAGCGAAATTGAAATGTAGGGATATATAGCAAATAAACTAATATGAACATATTTTTAATGTTTTTTCTTATTTTATAATTAGATAAAAGAAATTATATTTTATAATAATACATTTAACAGATTTTGGAGATATCTCCATTTTATTTATTACGTACTTTAATAATCTATTCATCAAGGTATATTTAATTCAATAGTATTGCCTTGACACCACTATACCAGTCGGCTAAAATAATAGGCAGTGACTCATGGTCTAATTCGATACAGAATAGGGACGAAGTGTAAATACTTAATACATAGCGGCACAAACGTTTGCACATAGAAAAGTGATGCCGCTTACGCATTACTATTGAACAGAACTATAAATTGTCTGGTCCATGGTGGTTCCATGCTTCTCTATTCGATGCTACCACAATTCTTTACGTCGGATATAGTTCCGTCTTTGTTTAACGGATTAAAAAACGAAGAGCGAGATATGCAACCTATGCAACAAAAGTCAAGAGTGTCTAGAAGATCGGACATGCGCATTTCACACACATCCATGTAGTTCATCGCAGCCTAACATAAGCGTAGTACGCGGGAAATGCTGTAATTTGTGTCTGGACTGCATATATTAATTGGTGAACTTGGTGATGTGTTACTTAGTTTATTTAGTGTTCGAAGAAAAGGATTTTATTATGGAAGCGATCGCGGGGAGCAGTGGATTAGAAACGCGTAAACGATCTCATCTGACAAGCGAGGAAATTCGTATGATAAAAAATTTCTATGAGCGATTAAAAGCGCGTGAAACAAATTTAAGTGTAGTGGATGCGGCGGAACTGTGTAATGAATTAACAAAAGTCTCCGTTCGTAGTGTATTTCGTGCAATAAAATATGGAAACACAGACTCCATTGCTCTGGCAGAAGACAGCGATTTGCCCAAACTCTCGAATAAATTGCTTATAAGGACAATTCATGAAATGAATTTCAAATATTGCAAACGGAATCGGAAGAGTATTAATGCTTATAGAGAAAAATGAGACTTTGACATGGAGACGAGAATATTTGGAGAAAATAAGAGGATTTCGCGCTTTAAATAGAAAAATATATTATATGGATGAGACATGGTTAAATGAAGGATGTGTAGACATGTGTTGTGTAGTGTATAGTGTAGTGAAATGAAGTGAAGTGTTAAATAGTAAACTTGCTCCGGAATGTGATTAATCGCGTTTTCGGTGGCGGCTGTGAGTTGGTTGTGGGCCATCAACACTTAAAAGCGTTCTTTTAATATCTGTGGCAGTATTCATCAATTTCGTTCAATGTACAACTAATCTGTAAGGTGAGTTTGAAAAACAATTCACAATTTCTATAACACCGTTCATGTTCTGATATTTTTTATATTTATTTGACATTATTAGCACCTTTCCAACGATTTTTGCGTACGCCTATGGAATTACAGTCCCCACCACAATTTATTACGTCACGCGGTAATACGTCACTGCCTATTATTTTATCCAACGGGTGTACGTTAATGTATTATAAAATACAGAGTGTTTTATTAAAAAAAAAAACCCAAAAGTTGTCGTATCCCTGAAAAATATCATATATATTTTCGGTCAAACTGGCAGTGTAATCAAAACAAACTTAATGAAAATACGGGTTAGGCAGAATGACGTATCCATTTTTGAACTGGATTTATTCAATAATGTAAAAAGATCTAAATTCAAATCAAATCGCGATGTGTTCCCGATACATGACAATTTATGACAGTTGCCAAACTGTTTGCCGAGAAATGTCAGTTTACTAGTAAAAATGGAGCGTTGGACCAATATTCAACGTTCTCTTGCTGTTGAAGCTTATTTCAAGAAAAAATATTCTTTTGTAACCAGAGAGCGTCTGTTTCGCCGTCATTTTCACTTAAATCGACGAGATCCAGTTCCTACGAGAGTAACAATCGCAACGTGGGTACACAAGTTTCGCAGTACTGCTTCAGCCGCCAGACAAAAACCAAAAGGAAGAGCTCGCTCTGTAAGAACACCGGAAAATGCTGAAAGGGTAAAAGCAGCTGTGCAACAAAGTCCTAAACGATCGGCTAAACGACAACCAATAGCGTTCAATATTTCGAACAGAAGTTTTCGCCGCATTCCGAAAGACCTACACTTCCATCTCTACAAAATTTAAATCGTACAAAGAATTTTGCTTCCAGATGTTGGTATACGCTTTGCCTTTTGCGATCATTTCCAAAGGATAGTTGCTGAAAACCCGAATATCACCGACTGCTTGCTGATGTCAGACGAAGCTCATTTTCACCTGACAGGTTTCGTTAACGAACAAAACTTTCGTTACTGGGCGACAGAAAATCCTCAGCAACTTCACGAAGTACCGCTTCATAACGAGAAAGTTACTGTGTGGTATGCAGTATCCGCATTTGGAATTTTTGGCCCAATATTTTCTGATGGAAAATGGATTGACTGTTACGGTGTTAGGCAGCCTATGGCAGTTCTGCGAAGAATGTTTCCTGGTCGTGTCATTACAAAATTGGGGGATGTTGCGTGGCCTGCACGGTCACCGGATCTGTCAGCTTGTGATTTTTTCTTATGGGGCTATCTAAAGTTAAAAGTATTCGCTAATCGACCTCGAACTTTGGAACAACTGAAGCATTATATTTGAACCGAGATTAACGCAATCCCAATTGAAATGTTGCAGCGAGTGATGCAAAATTTTTGTGCTAGACTTGAGGAGTGCCAGCAGCGAGGCGAAGGTCATTTGACTGATGTGATATTCAGAAAATAAATTGCCATGTTTACTTAAGAACATTTTGTTTCAGTTTTTGATTAAAGTTTAACCATTAATGAATACCAGTACATAGAAAATAGATACTTCAATCTACCTAACCCGTTATTAGCAACAATCACATAGTTTTAAAGTATAGATATTTGAAAAGGGCCTATTAATATTGATAATAATGTAATGAATGTCTTGATAAACTGAATTTGTAGTGTAATTATTGCTTAATGGATTTTTTGGTTTAATACTGTTTTTTGATTATGTTATGAAGTACAAAACTTCATCATGAACGTTTCTACATAGTGTTACTCCTTCCGGGGTTCTAAGGATAAGTGAGACTTTTAACAATAGTAAAAATCTTTATTCAAGACTTCAGATACAATACAACACTTCTTATACAATATCTAAATAATTACACACCGAAAACACTTCGAAAATCGCACTTATTACACTTAAGTATTGCTTCTTCTCTTGATCGCTGCCTGATTAAGACTAACTTCTCCGTCAGCACGCCGCGGCCTTTATACATGTAAATTAGGCTTCTAGATCCTCGTAGAAATTTCCATCTAATACTCACGAATAATTCGCACGCACTAGGTAAGTTCAATAACTAATCGACAGCCAAGTTATACGAGGGATATTCGATGAGTACCGCTGGTGACATCCATGAAATGTGGGCAAAAGGGCCTATCTCTCTTATTTGAAGGCCTAAAAGGTTGAGACTTTGCCCTTGGGGGTTGTCCCTGGCACCCTCAGAGGCGGTGTTGCCAGATTGTGCACATTTTCCCTAAGGCTGATGAAAACGTAAATTTGGCAACGCCGCACTCGGGCACTGCGTTGGCGATTTTGTAACAATAGGCTATGAAAGAAAAAATGTTCAAATATATACATTTCTGGTATAGTAACAAATAATTTATCAGGTGCAGAAAAAATAGTGAATAAATATTTATGATTTATGATATTATGTTATAAGCGGAGTGCATGCACGTGAATTAATTTCTTGGATATTATTTTATCTAATCACCAATAGTTTATTAAACGTAGAAACAATAGTGTTAAAACGTTTTGGTCCAAAATTCAATTTATACTCGTATGCTATTTTATTCTATATCACAGCTGATGCTGATAAATGTGGAAATCATATAGGTATTTCAGTTATAGAAGACGTGTAACAAAACCTGATACCTGTGCCAAAAATGATACTCTTTTAGGCACTGCGCATGCGCAGAATAACGATAACGATAACGACGTGCTAAAATTTAAGGGGTTCAAAAACTCTCTATTATGTATAACTTATTTATTCGTTTTATGTACCTTTTCAGTGGTTAGTTGGAGCTATCTTTAAAGATTTGCTTCTATATTGCCATTATGTTCTTATAAGAATACTTATGGAAGATTCCTAGATGAACATATTAAAAATATTACCATAATTATTTCGTACTTCATATTTCATGTTTTTAACTCTTTCAAGTAAATTTATACAACGAAGGTATAATTATGTAGATTAAGAAGTACACTCCAAAAATTTCGAGAATAATGTCACTAAAAACGAACAATTGTTTCGTTTAAGAGAAATAAATCAAAAAGAAAACCATTTCAGATGTTAAGTTCAATATAATTACTAAGCTTAAAACATCAAATATGATTTATCTTCATTGGAATCCAGTTCATTAATTAAATAAATAAAAAAGATTCAAGCACGTATTTGGAAAAAAGTAGCTGATGGTGTCTGGAATTTGAGATCGAAATTCTATCACCACCATTCATTAGAAAGTAAAAATTTGACAAATAAACATGGCTTTCACTTTAATATTCAAAAAAATCTTAAACTGCAAAATATAACATTTAGAGCAAGTTAATTTTATTGAGAACACAATAAATAAAGTTGAACCCTCTGACACTCTACTATTAGTAGCAATAACTTTAAAACGTAAAGAGATATCGGCCTCCGGTTTTCATATTTATTTTTCTTATGTCATGTCCTATCAAGCATAGTAAGAGAAGTTGTAGGTTTGCATTTAAGTTTATTGAGAAATGAGATCGAATATGGCATATGTCTGAATATAGCTCCACCTACTGGTGCGCATACAAATTAACTTAAAGTGGTTAATAATAACAATAAATTGTATTAAATAGTACTTTAAAATGAGACATCCTTTGTTAAATTCCGATAAGGCAAACTGAAGTTATATTTTAAAAATTCCAGGTTATTCTTCATCCTGCCTTTTTCATGGTAATCCGATAAGGCAAACTCAAGTTACATTTAAAAAATTCCAGGTTAATATTCTTCATCCTGCCGTTGCCATGGTAATTACAAAAAAAATATGTTTATACAAAATTTTGTAGCAATTTGATCAAAGATTATAAAAAGTTTATTTCTGACTTACATTGCGTCTAAGAAATTTGAGCAAATTAACGACTTTTCGTAGCGCCATAGCAAATGTGCCCTAGCGATGAAGTTAGGAACAAAAAAAAATTTAAATAATATTATTATCTCAAAATCGTAAGCATGATTGGTATCCGAGATAAATCTGCTCCGTAGCCTTAACTGATCATGCTGTATACTTAATATTTGGGATAGATATAGGTTAAACATCATACGTATTACTCTACATTCCCTTTGAAGGTGCCAGAAAAAACCACATTCGTTTTACCATAAATTATATTTATCAGAATAAATTATTTTATGATTCAAATATTTCGTTTTATTTGAAGGAGATGCCGAAAACAACTACTCCACGGACAATGTGCCCTGACTGGTATTGCATTACTTCGGCATCTCCATAGGAATCGCCACATCTTTCATCGAGACCAACCACCAACTGACCTTATCTGTCTGTCAATTAGACAATAATTGTCAGACAGATAGTAGCAAAGACCCAAAGAGGTCACGACTGTGTGTTTAGTAGTGTCACCACTACTAACATTTCGTTTTATATTAAAATAGTTCTGTTTTTTTTTTGTTTCAGACAATCGACTCTATAACAGCGATAGATATCCCAACAAGTAATAAGCACCAAACCCCGAGCCGTCCATCCGCCGTCTGTATTTCAGACAATCATGATGAAACCAATCGGAACAAATATTTTTCATTTTTTATATACCTACCTAAATATTTTTTTATTTAACCAACTTTGATATTTCAAAACCACAAATAAATTGATTTCAAATACAAAATATATTTATTTCGCAATATTCAAAGATAAATTTTCTTTAGTTCAATTAAATATTTTTGTCTGTCCATCTATTAATTCTGGAAACAGTTATAGTAAACAATATTTATCATAATAATAATTTAGAAATTCTATTTGAGTACAGAGAGTAAACGGTAACTGGAAGTTTGAAAAATGACCCTGTGGCCTGTGCTGTGCTGTGGTAATCCGTCCATAATGCACAATTGAAAGTTATCTATAAACTTTCAATTGTGCATCATGAACGAATTACCTAGATAGAGAGAGATTTGACAAAAATGTAAACGAACACATCAAAATCCCAGGGCGGACTAATAGCCAAAACCGTGCCGTAAACATTTTCAACAAACAAGTAATTTAGAACGACACTTTAAAAGAAATGTCAGAGCTCAACGTCATTCAAGTTCTTGTTTGTATTTCTGAAACAATTTTTAGGGTGATACGTGTCGGTTTAGCTTTATATTGCATCGAAATATGCAAACATCCTAACCGGCAGCGAGAAAAATAAAATTTCAGCACTGAAAAGTGGATTTGTATTTGACATATCTGCATTTTTTATTTGGTTGTCAATTCCAGAACACAAAACAGTTTCAATATTGATCACCGGGATTGGAAACACATTTGCACGGTAACAAACATGTTATATAAACACCTATAGATTTGACGTAGGACTATTGCATGGATTCAATTACGGCTGCAGATATAGTAAAAAGATTTTGAAAAATATATAACGATAACCATCTTTATAGTATAATTTCACGCTAAATGTCTACAAATATCAACATTCCTCTCAATTACCTCACGGAATAGTTTAGATTAGACTACTTTATATCTTAATTTTACAGGTACCGATATGACCCAGGGTTCTTGGGCGGCGAAATTGTTCACCACAAGTAGCTTACTCGTCTCTATGTTTTTGATAAGTTTAAGGATGGTTTAGAGTAATGTCTTTTTATTGGAAAACTCCAAACGCCAAAGTCCGCCCCACCCCTGCTATCTTTTGAACTAATCTGGTTAGGGATTTCGAACAAAATACAGGATGAATAATGTAAAATGTATTATTTTTTGACGATAAATTAATTTTTTTAAAATGGAAGATTAGGACAGCACCACAGGCGTTGTCAATTTTTTTTTTTTTTTTAAATAATAAGGTGGGACATGTTGCATATAATTTAAACGGTCTCTTAATTCTCTGCGTATACTAGTCTCTGAAAAATTGAAATTGGTCCATCCGTTCTCAAGTTATACGCGTTTCTGTGATTAAGGTTATAAATTAATAAAAAGCAGTCAAATTCAACAGTTTAATAAAGAAAACAAAAAACAATATTTTAATATGAAAAACTAAAGATTTTGTTCATAATGTGGATTAGACGTCGAGAACCTTTTGAGTGGCCCGCTCGTACACCGGATACAGTCCATTTGATTTTTTCTATGAGGTTACCTTAAATCTAAGGTGATCATTACCTATAACCAGATACTTTTTTGAATTCGCGGCAGAGAATCATCAACGAATGTGCATCTATCCCCAGGCAAACATTTCTGAACGTGCGCCAGTAAATGTCTGATAAGATCTTCTATTATCAGGAGGTCCGAGGTGCTCATTTTGAACAAAATATTTAGTTATTCCCTTTAAAACATTGTTTTCTTTATTAAACTGCTTTTTATTCATTTAGATGCACACTGTATATATAGTGCAAGTCCCCCCCCCCCGCCCGTGTGCTAACTTTTAAATTAATTTGGTTGGGGAGTCCGGACAAAATACATGCTGAATCATGTCAAACGTATTATTTTTTCATGATAAATTCATTTTCCTAAAATAAAAGATGCTGTCAAATAAAATGTTCTATATAATAAAGTGGGACGTATTGTATATCATTTAAAAGGTCTCTTAATTCTCTGTATACTCTCTCTAAAAAGTTAGAATTAGTCCATCCGTTCTCAAGTTATAGGCGTTTCTATGAGTAAGGATATAAATGAATAAAAAAGTCAAATTCAATAGTTTAATAAAGAAAACAACATTTTAGTAGGAATAACAAAAAGAATTTGTTGAAAATGAGCACCTTGGCAGTAGAAGAACCTATCAGACATTTCCTGCCGCATGTTCTGAAATGTTTGCCTGGGTATAGATGCACACTCGTTCGTGATTCTCTATCGTAAATCCAAAAGATTGTCTGGTTTACCTTACATCTTAGATTTAAGCTAACCCCATAGAAAAAATCCAATGACTCAAATCCGGTGAATGAGCAAGCTGCTCAATACATCCCCGACGTCTAATCCGCCTGTTAGGATAAAAGTCATCAAAGACATTCCTGACATCCCTAAAACAATGTGATGGCGTATCATCCTATTGAGACGTTATGTTAAGCCCTTGAAACTCATATTCGTGTCCTGCTCCTTCATTGGATTTGAGTCCACTGGATTTTTTTCTATAGGGTTACCTTAAATCTAATGCGTTCATTACCCAACCATGAAAGGGGTTGGAAGCTTTGGTGTGAAGATAAAACTGACGCAGTTTTCCACATAACATTAAAACACTATACCGCACTGGACGCGCGTTCCACCAATCAAGTTAGCATCATCTGCAGATAATTAAACATGAATCTGTTTTGAACTGATCAGTTTTAATCACCTCCAGATGATGCCAACTTGATTGGCGTAACGCGCGTCTACAACTACGACAACTACGACAGTGTTATTGCCCAACCAGACAATCTTTTGGATTTGCCATAGAGAATCACCAACGAGAGTGCATCTATCCCCAGGCAAACATTTTACAACGTGCGCCAGGAAATATCTGATTCTTCTACTGGTCACCGGTCTGGTTCTTCTACTGTCAGGGGGTCCAAGGACCTCATTTTGAACAAAATATTTAGTTATTTTCTTTAAAACATTGTTTTCTTAATTAAACTGTTGAATTTTACTACTTTTTATTCATTTATATCCTTATTCATAGAAACGCTTATAGCTTGAGAACGGATGGACCGATTTCAATTGTTCAAAAACTAGTAAACAGAAAATTAAGAGACCTTTTAAATGATATGGAACACGTTCAACCTTATCATTTAAAATGAATATCTGATTCTTCTACTGGTCACCGGTCTGATTCTTCTACTGTCAGGAGGTCCAAGGACCTCATTTTGAACAAAATATTTAGTTATTTTCTTTAAAACATTGTTTTCTTAATTAAACTGTTGAATGTTACTACTTTTTATTCATTTATATCCTTATTCATAGAAACGCTTATAGCTTGAGAACGGATGGACCGATTTCAATTGTTCAAAAACTAGTAAACAGAAAATTAAGAGACCTTTTAAATGATATGGAACACGTTCAACCTTATCATTTAAAAAGAATTAATCAATAGCGCATGTGGCGCCATCCTTCATTTTAGGAAAATGAATTTATATTAAAAAATAATACATTTTACATGATTCACCCTGTATTTTGTCCGGAGTCCCGAACTAAATTAGTTCAACAGTTAGCAAGGAGGAAACGGACTTTAAACGCGTATTGTATATATTGGATATAGGAGTCAGCTCTATGTATTAATCATGCCTATAGAGTATTATATTATCTAAAGTTTTCTACTACGATTTAACATTTAAATTAAAGTTAAATATATTAATATCACTTTTATTGAGTTGATAAACCTTATGCTGAAATTAGTTTACTTCAAAGTAATTTTAAAATAAACTTTGTTAAAGGAATAATAGATGAGACTTATTGAAAATGTGTTCTGAATGATTCCTTAGAAATAAATTGCAAACAACTTCGCCTATTTCATCCATTATTCAATAACCATACATTAAATTTTCTTGATTATGATATATTTATAGATCTCTTAATAGTAGGCCACCTAGGCACATAATTATGATTTATGATGTCAAAGTACATAGTGGTATAGTGTGTTAACCAATAGTAAACCAATTTTCCAAGAAAATGCTAATTCAAACAAATTTTACCTTAATTTACAAAATTACTTCCTTTTCGAAGTAGCATCTAAACTATTACTAGTGAAATATCGTATTCCATAATAATGCTTCATAATGGAACCGACTTTGTATATAAAAACATTTTATTAAGTTCTACCAAAGTCGAGTTTATATTATATATTAAGTTAATTATTAGGACGTTCGTATCATCGATATGAAGATTAAGCGACGTGGTTCGTGGTTAGTACGTAGATGGTGACCTTACAGAGAAGATCCACGATACTGTCCACATCTTCTAGTGGCCTGTACATCGGTGAATTCACAGGAGCTACAACAAACTTAGGCTAGATTTGTATATAGAAGACGTATACCATCTTTCTGTAAAACAGGTAATCCTTTCCCTAGCACAAAAGTGGGGGTTCGGCAAAATTTACAAAACTGTTTAGTTTTTCACATATAGTGCGAGCAGTAGTAAGTGTTACCCCTCTATTTATCTTTTTTATTTCAAAAACAAAAGAAAAACGATCAGACAAGTCAATTTGTAATTTGATAAAAGTATACATTTTATATAAGACAGTCATCTCCACCACCAACCCCCTCCACGTGACAGTTACCCCGTCAATTTGTTTAAATGGTAAAGGTGCTCGCACATTTGTACACTTTTTGTATTGCGCAACCTGAAAATTGGCGCAATTTTGAAATTGCGATGTGTGAAAACCACTTTGAATTCAAAAATTGCGCAAATTTTAAAACTGTGCGCCACTTTTCAAGTTGCGTACATTTTACAAATTGCCGTGTGTGAACAGTTTAAAACCGTGGAGTTGCGCAATGTAAAAATTGACCAACTTGTCGGTTAAATAATGTGGCGCAATATCTGCTTTAGTGCAACTCGACTGACTGCGCGAACAGGGCGTGTTTACCGTCTACTAATATTGTTTGTCTACCAATTTTATAGCATTTGGATAAAGTATTTGTTGGTATACGAAATAGATACATGAGTGACTGATAGCTATCACCTGAAACAATATGAAATATGTTATAAGGAATAATGTTCCACAGTGATAATATAAAATTACTTACCTGTGGCTAAATATCTCAACGTTACAACAAGTCGTTCAGTAGGTGTTATCGCTTTCCTCATGAAAGTATTTTTCCTTTTTATTAATAGAGTAACTTTTTCTAATAAATAGTCAAAATCAGTTTTTGACAAACGCAAAAAATTTTTATAAAATATTTCATCGCCGTCTCTTAATTCTTTTAACGAAGTATTTACTGCTCCACAGCGGTCACGTTTTTTTATTCATTCTTTAACCCAAATTCTTCTCTTTTTATGAGTTTGACGTCTTCTTCTTTGTCGCCTCCGCAGTAGAACAAGTGCCAAACATGAAACAGCTTGTATTTTCTTTTCATCATCAGAACACATTTTTGTGACTATACCTATACTCACATGGATGGACAACACAAGAGTTCTGATATCAAACTGGTACCTACCTATATATAACAAATTTTTTGACATACTTGTAATAAATTGCAGCAAGTTTAGTATTGAAGAATGGGAGGTTATGTGTGAGTATCCTTGCAACTTTAAAAAGCGCCATTGACACTTTTAAGTTGCGCAATTCACTTATGGCGCAATATTTAAACTATTTTTGGTTTACGTGTGAATGCAACATGCAATTTTATTGTTGCGCTATCAAATGTTGCGCCATAAAAGTGTACACATGTGCAAGTACCTTAAGGGGTATCAAGTTGCACCTATATTAAAGATATAAAATTACCTATTTAGCGGTGTGAAGAAATAGAAGTTTGATAAAACGGTTACTGAGATACTCAGATAATGCTTTTTTTAAATTTTAAATGTGGTTTTTAAAATATTGTCAGGTGGAGGGGTGGTGATGACAGTTTTACGGAACAGTACCTATACTTTGCTCAAATCACAAATTGACCTTACCGATCACGTTTCTTTTGTTTTTTAATTAAACTAGATAAATAAGGTCACGAATACTTTCAAAGCGATTTAAGGAAACAGCATTTTTAATGAAGTATTTCTAAATGTTTCTTATTAGAGTACCTATATAAGACTATTTGTGTTTCTTTGTCTGTATGACAAATAACAAAACATAAACATTATTATAGCACATCGCTTGATGAAGAATAAGTTAAATAAAACCAAGAAAATAATAATTTTATAAGAAATGGTATGCACGCTATGATTTTTCAAGAGGCTATTTTTTATGTAGAATTCGCGTTTCTTTCTTCAGTGTTTCTCCTGCGCAGTTAAAATTTATAATATATAACCAGAAAATAAATATTAAAATAATTGGTAGACAACTTGGTTGAGAAGGTTGACAATCTTATTTCATAAAACTCTCTAAAGCATCTCTTCGTACATGTATATTTGTACATTTAAAAATAATTCTAATTTTGCCTAATTTTTTAATTTCCGTAATTTTCACGAAAAAACATTATACGAGATACAGCATTCATATTGTCTAAATCCTAATTAGTTCATGATATAATTCCTCTATTTATAAATAAAATATATACATCAAACAGGAAAATATATATGAAATATAAATGGATTATTGATATTCTATTAGATACATTTAGAGACCTGTACATTTCTTTATTGCATTCAAATTGAATTAGAGGAAATGGGGGGAGAAATTCCAAGTGTCACGTTAGGAAGCATTGAATTTGGTTGAATAAAATACATGTGGGTATAGAAAACGTTAATATAGTTTCAAATTTGTATCTGGCCTTTAAATCCTTATTCTGACGTTTAAACTACCTTAGATAATATACAAGGTTATCATGAAGTAAGGGATATATTTCAGGATATTGTGTATTTTTACCTACGTCGCTATCATTATTGACAAATATTGACATTAAATTTGAGTACTGTTAAGAAGCTCATAACAGCACCCTTTTCTTATAAAACACCCTTTTTCATAACAGCACTGTTGCTATGATTTATATGTATATTAAAATGTTAGACACTATTTTATAGTTAAATTAAAATTTATATTCACCGACGAAGGTAAAATATTGAACGATACACGTTTTTTTATGGGATGTTTAACTCAACTCGTTTGATTTGTACATCACTCGGCTCACCACCTCGTTCTGTGAAATTAAACTCGTTGCGTTAAACCTCCCATAAACAAACGTGTATCGTTCAATATTGTCAGTATTGTCAGTATTGGCGTTGCATTACCCCGGCATCTCCATGGAAGTTGCCACATCCTTCATCGAGATCAAAAACCAGACACTGAGCGGTTTCGCGCTTGTTATGCTTTCGTCAAAATGTCATAGATAGTGAAATCGATGACCGATGTTGCGACATGATTGACTAAGGGGCATCGTGAATGTTAGTAGTGGTGAGAAACACCCCGTAGTGCCCCCTTTGGGTCTTTGCTACTATTAGTCTGACAATTACTGTCAAATTGACAGACAGATGGCGACCTGCTTTAAATGGTGACTTCCATGGAGATCCTGGAGTAATGCAACGCCAGTCGGGGCATATTTCCCGTGGAGTAGTTGTTTTCGGCATCTCCTTTAAATAAAAAAATTATAATGTATTTATTTGTATAGAGTGTAGCAATTTCGTTACTATTTAAGGGTATATCGATTCATTTCAGCTTTAGGAAAACTGATAGCATAATCAGTTCAATTGTTAATAATCAGTGTTTACATCGCTTCAAATTTTCTGAGACAAAATCTACCATCAAAATAGAAATCAGGTATCCCAATTCTCTTTCCAGTTATAAGCTGGTATTAATTTTTTGATATTTTCAGATGCTTCTATATTATCTGTTAAAAGATAAAGAGGAAATATAATATCAACTTTTATCAATTTACCTCCTTAAGCCACTTTTTACTTATTATTTTATAAATCTTAAACTCTAGCTAAGCCATTTATATCTGCTTATAACTCGATAACGAATCTATATACTTAGTTTTGGTTCTGACAGTTGAGTTTGTCTGTAAAAATTAATATACTATTCAGTTTTATTTTAAAGATGACAGGAACTGAAATAAGCCTGCATTCCGAAAGAAAGTGCTGCACTTTGTATGTTGGTTTTTCGCAGTTTCTATATTTCAGGAAAGTCTTGTCTTATACCGTTGTTTCATTTATAAAATATATCTTATACGAAAACTGTCTAGCTGAAATTAAACTTGAATTTAATATAAAGTATTTCCTGCCATTTTAGGATAGCCATAATATATCTTACCCTGTCACATTCCATGGCACTACAGATACTTATGAAACAAACGTTACCTAGTAATATTATTGTATTTTGTATGACAAGAAGCTTAAGACACCAGAGAAAGTTATATTAAAATGAAATGAAATATAACCTGTCTCATACTCTATTTTTATCTATATGATGAGCATAGTAATATAAAGTTAATTACCTTAGGATACGTAGGAGGTAACAACAGTAAATAATTTCGTATAGAATATACAGGGCGTCCACGTAGCACGTGTAACTCCTACATCTTAGTCAATAAGAGAGTTACGCTAATAGGGTGTTTTCCGTATGTGACGAATCAAGTTATAAATCTATACCTACATACTACTTAGTAATACATCCACAAATTGTTGTAATGTGTGATAAAAATGCAAATTTTGCATTTTTCAGAATAAAATCAAAGTTAGAAAATGTTAAAAAAGGATATATTTTAAACGGGAACCAAAACACAAGCGACGTCATTAAGCATATAAATGGCCGCCGTTTAGTGTTTGTTTATTACATATTTTGAACTGGAACTTTTTATATATATTTAAAACATACAATATAACTAGTACTTCATAAAATAACTTTAAAAAACTTGTTATCATACACGCTGGTCTTTATTATAATGAAAATATAATGACTGATATTGATAGCTTCCTGTCAAACTGTTTGTTTATATGCCTGATGACGTCACAAATATGTCTGCCGTAGTAGACGCGTTTACGCGCCAAATGCCGAATTTAAATTTCAACTCACTTTTTTTCGGATATGCAAATGTTTGTAATTTTTTTTAACTAGACATATGTATAATAGGGAAGGAAAACTCAACTTTTTGGTATTAAAAAAAATATGTGAGAACACCCTATTCTTTCTTGCGATGTATTTCTTGGACAGGAAGTAACTTCACTTTTTAAATGGCAACCTATATCTCTTATAATTTTCTTGAATTCTAATCTTCATTTTAGTAGGACTTTCATCACACTTCTCTAAGGGGGACTTAACTAATAAATAATTATGCAATACTAATTAGAGGGGCTAATAAATCATTATGTTAATGATAATTATAAATAATAAACTATGTATACGCTCCAAGTACCGAGTTTTATTTCATTTACAATACAAAAGTACTATTAGGACTGCATTAGAAGTCACTTTTTTTATAGTTTTCTTATAAATTCAAGTTGGTGTAAATAATAATTACTTTTAGGATAAAATTTTTATAATCTCTGTTCTGTTTGCATTGTTAAATAATGAATAAAAAATAGTTGTTATTAAAACGAAGATACTGTTTGTTCAAGAAACATCAAAAAATTATCACACATCACAAAATTAAACAGATTTCTTTCTATATAATTTTAAAATTTAAACTCGTCCTCTTTCTATTCTTCCTACTCGTTCTTGTCCTTCTCCTTCTCCTCTCCTCCATCTTTCCTCTCTTTTCCCCTTCCTCTATACGTGCCATTAGTTAACTCTATATGAAATATACAGATACATTAAAATTTGTATAGAGTATACATCCGCAGGAATGTGTTAAAAAAAAAAATTAAACAGACAACCGATTTCTTGCTATATTATTTTTAAATTTAAACTTCTCCTCTTCACCCTCTCCCTACTCTCACCATTAGTCGCTCCCTTTTCCCCCCTCGCCTACACTTTCCCCTGCGCCTTTATTATTATTTATTAGAAAATACATCTGTTTAGTTAAATTCTCACTTATAATTGCACAAGAGGTTTGTATTTTACCGGATCAATTTGGATTGTTTAATGAGAAACTGTTGCCAAGCAATTAGACGAGAAGAACTGTCAACTATTAAAAACGCGACACCGAAGGTGGAGTGTTTTTAGGTTGACAGTTTTTCGAGTCAAATTGCTAAAGGAAACAGTTTAGAATTTAAACAACACAAATTTATCCGGTATCAATACAAACATCGAGTGTAATTCGGCAGGACAATTTAATGAATAAGAAATTTAGAAACATATGAATGCAAACTTTATTTATGAAACACTGAAAATAAACATATTTTTATTTGAACATCACCGAATCGATTCATTGTTAGTGTTTAATAATTCAATAACTTGTTGACAGAAATGTCAAACTATTTATTTTGGCAGCGGACACCGCGATAATTGATTAAAAAATGAATAAGTGAAAAAACTTCTTATGTCTATGGAAAAAACCACTAGTGCATTTGTTACTGTAAAAGATGCAGGTAACTTTTGTCGCTGTCAAAGTAACAATTGCACTGTGGCATATGCGATTTTTTATATATAAATTAAATTGTCAGGATAAATATATAAAAATACAATATTTGAGATCTTAGCCCAAATAAACATTTGAGATAACATAGGTAAGCCAATGAAATGCATGTGTTTTTCTGGCTGTTTATCTCAAGAACAAACTTTTATATTAACATGTTTATGGAAAAATTTTTTTATAAGTAGAACTACTTTCTGAAGTTCGGAACTTCGCAATAATTTCCATTTTCCTAATGGAATCACACTGAATATTGGTTAATTTTTTAGAATCTACACAATGACATGTTACTTTTGTTTGAGGTTCTTTATATCTAAATTTAATACTGCATATAATTTTTTTTTCTATAAAACGTGCCATTAAAGTCTACAAAAATGTATTTCTTAATAACGAACAAAAACTGGATATCGAAATGTTCAAATGGGTAAGAGAAAATTGCGAGAGGAGCTGAGGACAATGTAAAAAAACTAAATATATTTTACAGTGAAGTTGAAATTGGCCACATTCTATAACGTGGAGAGTCCACATTTTATTGACACACAGATAGCGACCTGCTTTTCAGCAAGGGCCATTACAACATATTGTCTTTGAGCAAGACAATACTACTTATTTATTTGAAGGCGATACCAAAAACAACTACTCTGCGGACTATGTTCCCGACTGGCATTGCATTACTCCGGCATTTCCATGGAAGTCGGCACATCTTTTATCGAGACCAACCACCAGACACTGACAGGTCTCGCACTTATTATGCCCCTAATCGGGGCACAGTAGGTACGTGTAGAAGTTGCTTCCTGCATTTTTCTCAAATAAATATAGAATTTATATGTTCAGTAAACGGAAATTTAGGATCAAACAACATGCCAAAGTTATTAAATGTCACTTCTTTAATGAAGTACCGTCAACTTTGTAGTTAAATATTAAATAATTTTGCCTATCACAGTAGGCCATAACTTTACATTTTAAAATATTAAGTGTTTGATCATTATTATTCATGGTTTATTGATAGGCGAACATATTTTCAAATCATCTGCAAATAAAATGAGAAAACTATTTGACTGCGATATATATCGTTAATGCAATGAGAGAAAATAAAGGCCATTCATTGGACCCCTGTGGTATACCTGAAGTAGCAATCTATTGTTGCTATCTTGTGTTAAGTCACATTGGAAGCTGTAGATCTTCTTTGCATAAGCCCTTGCTGAGCAGGCGATATTAAATATTTTACAGCATTACAGAAAGTATTTTATAGTTATTTCAAATAGCTTACCAAAATTATATAATACGGCAGAAGGTCTTTAATTGATATTAATATCTTTAGCCTTGAATATGGTACAGATTTTAGTGATGTTCCAAATACCTACTAGGATAACAAGTTTTAACATTAAAATAAATATAATAGATAGACAGTTTTGCTAGCGCGTTTATACAGTCGCAGTCGTTAACAATAAAACTATACTAAAACTACTACTACTACTACTACTAGTACTACTATAAACAAAAAGTATATGCAAACGTATATTTTAAACGACTTTGTTTTTGATGTGCAAAATGTGGAATTTTACCCACAATAGAAAAATAGACTTGCACAGTTCTCACACAATTAAAGACGGCGACAAATCCCTCTAATGGCTTCTACAAATGTAACAGAGGAATTTCTAATGTTATTATTCTAATATATCTAATTCCTCTTTCCTGTATATGCGTAAATTAGAAAGAGTTTAGCACAAATTCACTTGAATTTGATAAATCCACCACCAAATGTGTTTAAACTGATTTTATGCACGTCTTATAGTATTTTAAATTAAAACTATCTCATTTGCAACAACTACTTTTCCCACGTATTCATTGTTGGCTTTTATTTTTGAACTGTTGACACTGTCATATCAGAGATGTATAAGAATATAAGTATTATTTAAATTTATCAAAATTATATCAAAATTGTATAAAAAATATTTTGGTAGTGTGGGAGACCTTGGACGTGAAATGTTAAACGTGAAGTGATGGCGGGACCTCAACTGACTCCTGCGACAGAAATACAGAGCACAATGTAAATTAGTATTTATTGCGTAATCAATTTTATAATATATTACAACGAAGGATATGTAATATTAGGCTTACCTTTACGCACTTAGCGAGACAGTCGTGTATCTTTCACAATCACAGTGTTTGCACATATTTACACTACAATATTACTTCCATTATATTTTTTTCAATTCACTGGGATATCAAACACAGCTATTATTATTTATTATTTAAATAAAGTATGAGAAGTCTCTGTTATTTATTATATTTCGCGATAGAACAAAGCCTGGTTCATATTTTTTGATACACGCTTTTTATAGCCTGGTCCCATTTTACTTATAAAAATATATAAGTTCCTGAAAATATCTCACGTATAGGTATACTACTTTAAAATTCAATCTAGTCCGTTGCTATTTTCCATCCTAGATGGCGTTATTCATATCCCACGCTTATATTGTCACGATAGTAAAAAGGAAATAAAAAATTAGTAGCTTATTAATTCAATATTTTAAAATTGGCAATTTTATTCATAATAATACTATGTCACCCTGTATATCAAATATAAAAATAAAATCAATTAATTCCTAAATTGCTGATTTGCTGCGTCTGCTATAATTGCCGACGAAAATTAAAGTCCAATGCCACTGAACTGGCAAAACTAGAGTCAGGAAAAATTGCGGAACAATTGGTTCCTAACCAAACAGAGTCATAAACCGGGCAGGGAGTTCTGTGCTGGCTTTCTAACAGTGACCATCTCCCCAAAGTGCCTCCAAAGTCTGGAAAGATGTAAGTAGGACTTTATAGTGACTGTATCATTACTTCTTCTACCTTCACTACTTTGTCAATCACACCAGTAAATTAAACTAAAATTTAACTAATTGTATTGCAAGCCAATAATCACCTTTTTATAATTAAATAGTTTTTATAATAAAGCAAGTGTTTTACTTTCACCTATTTACTCGAGTTATAATACTATTTTCAATCGGCTCCGTAGATCCTATTTCGAGAACGTACTCGGTATTGTTGCCTTTACAGTATAACAAACCTTATTTATTCGCATGAAAAAAGTACTATAGCTCCATCCATTCTACTGCATATCATATATAGAATTTTTTATGAGCCACCAGTAAATTATCTTCCAAAAATAAAAATTTATTGAATTATGATTAACTTTTTTATTCACATTTATTCTGTCGAAAACTAGATTACTTTGCAAGGTAATATCATATAAATTTTATTAAATTTAATAATATGAAAAGGTACAAAGAAATTTACCCTGGGAAATATTGTCCAGATCGGCGCCTCCACCAAATGTTACGCCGTGGGCGCACAAGGGGGTAACTTAGAAGTAAAACACTTGCTTTATTATAAAAACTATTTAATTATAAAAAGGTGATTATTGGCTTGCAATACAATTAGTTAAATTTTAGTTTAATTTACTTGTGTGATTGACAAAGTAGTGAAGGTAGAAGAAGTAATGATACAGTCACTATAAAGTCTTACTTACATCTTTCCAGACTTTGGAGGCACTTTGGGGAGATGGTCACTGTTAGAAAGCCAGCACAGAACTCCCTGCCCAGTTTATGACCCTGTTTGGTTAGGAACCAATTGTTCCGCAATTTTTCCTGACTACAGTTTTGCCAGTTCATTGGCATTGGACTTTAACTTTCGTCGGCAATTATTGCAGACGCAGCAAATCAGCAATTTAGGAATTAATTGATTTTATTTTTATATTTGATATACAGGGTGACATATTATTATGAATAAAATTGCCAATTTTAAAATATTGAATTATTAATAAGCTACTAATTTTTTATTTCCTTTTTACTATCGTGACAATATAGCCGCAAAAGTTTAACTAGTAAATAAATGTGCTATCTATACCACTATGAGTTCTTATACGGCTCTTCTGAGACATAATAGGTCGTTTTTTGTTAAAGGTGGGTGAATGATCATGTGGTGGCTGTGTATACACATAGATCTATACAGTTAAAAAGATGCAGCTAGATTATAACATTCTGTATTTCTAAAACTTATCTCTATGCTCGTACCAGTATTACTAAAATGAAACTGTTTATTATATTGTCATTAAAACTCTCAAGATCATTTGAAAGGATTTACGCTCTATATTGTGGAGAAAGGCTGCTATAATATTTACTTTAGATCCCCGTTTCATAATGAGAAATGTATTATATACTCCAGTAATTTGATAAATTCACATAAAACGGTTAGTTGCAGTTTGTGTAGGAGTATTTGCAGAATGGGCTAATTAAACAATTTCTGAAACTACATTATTAAATTAAAAGAGGCTTATGTAACTAACGGAAAATAAAATACTAAAGTAAATACTTGAAAATGAAAGGCCAGTAAGTACCCGTTTAAATATCTAAATTAACTAGAAGAAGGCATATAGTTGGCTTCTCCATTGTTATTAAGACTGTCTTGTCTACGGTTATTTTTCAGTAGCATAGATCTTCTTTAGAAAAGTTAGTACAAAGTATGTAATTTTATTATAAAGAAATTAGAGTAGATATTCAGATATAAAATGCATATTACATGGAACAACACAGAAAATAGGTGGCAATCATTTAATCTTTTTAAATACACTGAAAGAACAGTTTATTAATAATTAATGATATTGATTGACACCTAACAAAGGCTTTATTGGATAATGGCGTAATAAATTTTTGTTTATGAGAAAAAAACAATATATTAAATATTTTCAAATATACCTTATTACCGTCAAGTAAGGGTTTATTGATAATCAATATATCTTTTATTTTCTATTAATAACGATCGTTTTTAATAAATATTATTATGAGTAAATGTAGCATTACTTATTTATTATGAATATTTCAGTTATTTATTATAAATAAAGCATACTAATTAAAATTTCGACTTTATTAGAATATAAAGAACAATGTTTATAATAAATATTTGTCTTAATTTTAAAAAATAAAGATTATTTATAATGAATAGTGTCTTATTTATCACGTCCAGTAATTATTTTACGTTTATTTAGTATAGTTATAGTCCATATCTATTTTTTATGTCACAGCAATCACCACTGAACAGGTAATAATTCTAAACATTTTTAATAAATCACAAAATCGGCAGTTTTCCAAAGTTACGTTTTCAAAGGTATATAAGTTTTGAGGTCCCTACCTTGTGCACTATACACATATGGGTCATATAGGTATACCGTACAGCACAGTGCAGCGTCTATCGTCTCATCTCAAGTATTAAGTAAAGTAACGTACACTCACATTAACGAAAACGAAGCACTCGCGCCGCACCCAAATAATAAGTAAATGAAATGATAATAATGAAATGAAATAAAGTCACCCAATCCAAGGTAAATAGAAAAACATGTCTGCTACTCACTGTCAACAATGCCAACCTAGCCTACACTGCCAACTGCACAATTTTATAATGCCACAATAAAATATCTATTAATTAAAAAACTACTTCAGGATTTTTAACAAAAAAATGGATTACTTCATAATAAATAAAATAGAGTAAATTAGAAACAAACATATATTAATTTTTAGTCTGGATTATTCAATATTAAATAAAATCCAAATTAATAGTAAATATATTTTTTGGGAATACCACCAAATAAAGAATTTATTAAGATGAAACATTTCTCATTAACTATTAACATTTTTACACCAAACAAAGTATTTGTTTTTAATAAGTAAAATATATTTAGAAGAATATTTATAGTAAAAAATATTGTTTAACCTAAAATATGTATTATTTATTTTAAATAAATGACATCCAAATAAACAATTGTTAACTATAAACCGCGTCTTTTCTTTCAGTGTAGATAGATAGAGACATTCATTTGTATATAAGCTAATCAGCTTATTACAAAGGTTGATACAAATGTTAGAGATACAATAGTAAGTATTCAATAAATTAACCAATATGTAAAAAAGAGACAACAAATAAATTAAATAAGGCTCAATAAACAGTAATAATAGAAATAGTTGTGTGAAACATCATGGAATACCAAATCCATTTTAGATCTTCTGTGTAAATAAATGTAAACTATACGAGTACATTATTCGTTGAGGCAGAACTTTCTTAATCACAAAGTATCTTGAATAAACAAATAAACGTCATTTAATTGGTGAATGTTGGGAATAGTTAGTATAATTTTGCTAGACTACACAAATATGTATATTGCGCGGGGGTGTCACTAAATGTACGACGGTTTAAAACCAGCATACCCTAATCTAATCTTCCATCAAATTTACTAACTTTCTACCTCTAGATTTTATTTGCTCATCCAACACTAATTTCGTAGAGTTCAGGCGTAACTGACAATAGATATCTGAGTCTAATTCATTCAAATTACCAATACGACAGTTAAAATCACCAAGTAACATAACATATTATCTGTTTCAAAATCAGAAAAATCCTTGTCACCGAATCATACAATATTTCTAAACAAAATTCAATATCAACATTTTGCGAAAAATAGACCACTCCTAAAATAAATCTAAAAGTATTATAAGTTACTTCAATCAATACCCATAAATTAGTTTTTCAACCCTGATATTGTATTGCTTTGTGATAATACCTCCAATTATTATACCACCTCTAGCTCTATCTAGGTATACCCTTTGAATTTCTTTTTGTAAAATTATTTCTTTAAATACTGGAAATTCAAGAAGCCATGTTTCATAAAGACATATCAAAGTTTATTAAAAGTTCAATATGTTCTGTGCATAACAAGTGTAGAATATCCTTGACAGTTCCAAAATATTATTTTTAATCATCTCATCTGTTAAATTTTTTCTTCGGCAACATTTTCTTCAAAGGAGTATTATTGTAATAAACGTTTCTCATTGCTCATCCTGTAGGCCAGTCATTTAAGACATCGTAGGTCGCAAAAAATTGCAGAGTTCTGATTTTTTGGAATGTTGTTAGGATAGGTACCAATAGTGTAGAACCAAATTTGCAGCTTCGAAAGGCCTGTGCTAACTGCGTGGTGCTCGAGAAACCTTTTTTTTTCGGACTTTTTTCAGTTTTTGGCTTATAACTTCTAAATGGTGAATCCTACGGAAAAAGTCGCCCTGTACAATTTTAAAGTAGACAAAATTTACTACAATTTTAGTGCAGCTCAGCTCTATAGATCTAATAGGTCCCGATATACAGCACTTCAAACATTGGCCATTTTTCCCAAAAAGTTCGAAATGGTTGTTTTAGCTTTCTTCCAAGCCGAATATCAGCTAAAATACTCAGCCTACGTGGAAAGTCATGGGAAATGAAGTTGTAGAGCAGTTATTTAGCTTTAATTTAAGCATAAGCCGAACACTGTAGGGCCAATAGTTCCATTGTTACCAGGAAATAACAAAAATTAAGGAAAATGGGATTTTTCAAGAAAGGGACCCTGACGAATTGCAGGACTTTTGTAAAGGATAAGAAAGACATAACTCAGTGGAAAATGGTTTTAACGTATAAATTTATCAAAATTATATCAAAATTGTATAAAAAATATTTTGGTAGTGTGGGAGACCTTGGACGTGAAATGTTAAACGTGAAGTGATGGCGGGACCTCAACTGACTCCTGCGACAGAAATACAGAGCACAATGTAAATTAGTATTTATTGCGTAATCAATTTTATAATATATTACAACGAAGGATATGTAATATTAGGCTTACCTTTACGCACTTAGCGAGACAGTCGTGTTCTTTTGGAAGGCCCAGGTTCGTCAGACGGCTCTTCTTGGGGCTCCAGAGACTCCTCTGTTGTCTGATTAGATCTACTACTAGATACTAGTGGTAAAGGGTCATCGACGTCATCTTCATCCGACTCGGCCATGGCTAAGGGAGGAGTATTCAGGCAGGTCTTCCCCTGACAAATTTTGTAGAGAGCAGAGCATTTCAATCCTGCTCTCTGGCAGGAGCCGCTCCCTCCTCCACACTCTTTCTGGCACCTGCAGGACAGGAATTTCAGCAGGGCAATTTCTTATTCCTTGGTTGAGGTCACCGGTGTCAACCCCGGCAAGCTTCTTGTCCACCCCTAGTTGGTGGCTCTTTCTCTAATCCCAACCACGTCTGCACCTGGTCGTAGGTTCTGTAGGAATTTTGGGCAGCAGCCTCTTCGGTTGGGGGCAGACGACCGAGATGGACTTTGGCGTTCGCAGCAGAGCGGATAAATATCCCATAACACAGGAAGTGGAGACAGTCGTCTTCTTTCTGCAAAATTTATCAGGGGAAGACCTGCCTGAATACTCCTCCCTTAGCCATGGCCGAGTCGGATGAAGAAAATGACGTCGACAACCCTTTACCACTAGTATATAGTAGTACCACTAGTATAGTATAGTATAGTAATAGTAGATCTAATCAGACAACAGAGGAGTCTCCAGAGTCCCAAGAAGAGCCGTCTGACGAACCTGGGCCTTCCAAAAGAACACGACTATCTCGCTAAATCTTCGATTTCCTAGGAAGCGGTGCCGTCTTTTAACAAACGTCAAAATACGGTGGGTGACGTCACAAAAAACGGTTTTATGATAAGGAAAATAGTTTTAAAATTATAAAACTACGTCACCGCTATACAAAAGACACCGCAAAAAATCATTGATTAACTGATTCGTACCGTATGACCCACCGCTTCAAACAAGACGGCACCGCTCTGTTACGTTACGGTGTGCGCTACCGCTCTCTTGGGAAACACTTCCCACACGACACCATTTTTTATGACGTTACCCACCATATTTTTACGGCCGTTAAAAGACGGCACCGCTTTCTAGGAAACCGAAGCTTAAGTGGGAAAAGGTAAGCCTAATATTACATATCCTTCGTTGTAATTTATTATAAAATTGATTACGCAATAAATACTAATTTACATTGTGTTCTGTATTTCTGTCGCAGAAATCAGCTGAGGTCCCACCATCACTTTACGTTCAACATTTCGCATCCAAGGTCCCCCAAACTACCAAAATATTTTTTATACAATTTTGATATAATTTTGATAAATTTATACGTTATTATTAATTGAACTCAATTTCATTTTGCATGATATAAAACCATTTTCCACTGAGTCATGTCTTTCTTATCCTTTACAAAAGTCCTGCAATTCGCCAGACTCCATTTCTTGAAAAATCCCATTTTCCTTCATTTTTTGTTATTTCCTGATAACAAGGGTCCTACAGTGCTCCGCTTATGCTTATATTAAAGCTAAATAACTACTCTACAACTTCATTTCCCATTACTTTCCTCGTAGGCTGAGCATTTTAGCCGATATTCGGCTCGGAAGACGGCTAAAACAACAATTTCGAACTTTTTGGGAAAAATGGTTAAGTGGTGTATCTCGGGACCTATTAGACCTATGGAGCTGCGGTTGCACTTAAATTGTAGTAAATTTTGTCTACTTTAAAATTGTACAGGACAACTTTTTCCGTAGGATGCACCATTTAGAAGTTATAAGCCAAAAACTGAAAAAAGTCCGAAAAAAAAGGTTTTTCGATCACCACGCAGTTAGCACAGGTCTTTCGAAGCTGCAAACTTGGTTTTACACTATTGGTACCTATCCTAACAACATTCCAAAAAATCAGAACTCTGCAATTTTTTGCGACCTAACGCGATTTTTGTGTCTACGGTGACTGGCCTACTGCGTTCAAGTCTTATCTGCGTTTTGCCTTATTTCTACATTCTAAAGATCTTCAATTATAAAAATATCCCTGTAAGTCTCTTTTTTATTACATCAAGTGATTACTGCTGGTTGATTTTTGTATTAAATACCAAAAAAATTTCTGTTATAAGACGTGAAGATGGATTTTTCCAAGCAAGAAATGATCGCAATGATTTATGTGTGTAACATATCTTTAGAACATCGCATAAATATGTCCGTGTCGATCAAAACGGTGGTAATTTTGCACTTGTATGGTTCTTGTATCTTTATTTTATTATTTTCTCTGGCGTTATAATTGTTTTTGTGGTTCATTACAACCTAATTCTAGTTAGTATAAGGTTTGGATGAAGATCCGAACGATCCTTATTACTTCCGTTAATAACCTGTGAATATTTAAATTATTCTTAATTTTAAATTGTTTTTAAAATCACATAATTCCTTAAGCAATTTTATAGTTTATAGTTAATTTGTTCTCTCCATTTAAAATAGCTTTGTTTCAACAAGTTTCATTGTATTCTACATTCCTCGAATCAGCAAACCGTTGCATAAAGCCTTACAAAAGCGCTTCTGTATGGTTGTCTTCTATCAATATATGTAGTTTTCGCAATAAATTGTTCCTAACACTGAAACAAGGCTTATTAACTCTTGTACGATTAAAACGAAAAACTGTTGGTAATTTTTTAAATTTATGAATATTTGAAGTTATAAATTGACTGTGTACTTGTATTAAAAATGTTAAAACAGGGGCAATAAACCTTGAATAACTATGTATACCCCAACAACCCAATATTGAGGGGCAAAAAAAAGAGAGAAAAAAACAAAATTAAATGTCTACATCATGTTCCACTAAAAATTAGTAAATTCATAACTTCATGTGCAAAAATTAACATTGTTGCTTTTAAAACGACGAATTTTGTCACAAATTAAACAAGAGTCTAAATATAGTGTAATAAGACTTTTATATAAAAGCAACTAAGTACATACTGAAGGACTGCTAAACTGAAGGACTCATAAACAAAAAACAACATTTTTTACATTTTATTCAATATGTAATCGGCATGACTTTTAAAATCAGGGCTCAATGATTTATGGGTCAATAATGACCCCTAAATATTTAAATATTCTCAAACATTTATAATATTTTTGTAGGTTAATCAAGTTATATTAATTATTGACTTGAACTAAATAATCTTTAAAGACACTTCTATAATTAAAAAATCAGCCGGTAAGACATAAGTTTTAATTTGAATAATATTTGGACATTTATATTGATATTATTTGTCACACTGTGTAGATATGCCAGAAATAGACGTCACTGTTTCCAATATAATATAATAATATTATATGCTATATAATAAATAATTGTGAACTTGATTGTCCTGAGCGAAAATAGAAAAGGAATATGAAACTTGAATTCCTCTATAATTTTACGAATCTGCAAAATCAGCTTACCAGTTTAAGATAATGCTGACTTAGCGTACCTAAAGGCATTTTACGCTTATCCGAAGAAAAGAGAATTACACAAAAACATTCCATTCCAATAATTCTTCATTTTCCAATGAAAATCCTTCTAAATCGTAAACGGCGGACTTAAACAATTTTCTAGTGAAATTTATAAATCCTCGTAATGTTAGAGCCTTTTTTAACGGTAGTCTTTCTTTGTTCCTCATACTTCTCTTATTTCCTCAAATGCCTCAAGTGCCTAATAATATGAGGCTTTTAAGTTTGTCTTAAAACACAGTATTCCTTTACTCCATTTTCTGAACATAAAATATGAAATTCAAACAATAAACGTACGTATCATCTTTATCTCTGTTAATCTAAAATGATGTTTTATTACGACCTATAATAGCTTTTTAGTATCTATAAATTTTTTCATTTTTAAATTCTGAATAATGTGTTCGGTGTTAAATGTAATAAATCAGTGTATTTACTCAATATTTTTTATTAATGTAGATAATATATTATTAGTATATACATTTAAATTACAAATAAGAGTATTTTTGCCAACAACATTGTTTCAAAAATAGTTCTAAAATAGTTAAAAGTGCGGGCGCCATCAATATTGATGCCCATAAAATGGCAGGATTTTTAAAATTAAGTATTTAAGTATTAAGATTTTTCTGGGTATTGCATAGAAGAACTTAATCAGTATTGTATTATTAATATTATATACATATATAAAATATAAATTGGACATACAGACGTCCAGTATAAAAAATTATACTTTCAAAAACACAATTAAATCATTAGTATTTCAGTTTAATAACAATAATTATTGCCTTACTTTATTTTGCTACTTTTATCATCACCTTAACGAGCTACGAAACGACTTTTAAAAGGAATTTTCGAAGGTTTATAAATAGATACAGGACCCATTTTCGTTTCTCCATTAGTGTCAAATGGGATTTAGTCATAAAAACTTCCATGATGAGAATTTCACCGGCTTTCCGCTAAGTGGAGTTTGAGGAATGCATATTTTATAGACGAGCACGCTAACCACAAAGGAGCCGAAAGTAAAATCGACCACTATTTGTTATATATGTATAAGTTACCAGTCAAGTAGTACATTAATTTACTAAGAATTTAATTGATCGCCATTTATTCCTACATAAAAACTAAATATAAAAATAAAGTATACGTCTCACTTGATCACTTGATAAGTAAGATAAAATTGGGAACTCGATTTCTAATCATTTATAGAACCATGTGTTTGATATGATTCCATGTGAGCAGCATAACTTGAGTCAAGTCAAGTGAATCTTAATTGTGTACGATATTATTATTATTATTATTACTATTAAGTCAATATTAATATATACCGATTTCACAAAGTATTTTGAAAAACTTGACACTGGTGACTGGGTTTACTAAAAAGATTAAATCTTTTGTCTGTTCTAGTCAATAAGGAAGCTGTTCCAGTCTTTTTTGGAAAACAAAGATCAAAATACGCATAATTGATTTCAAATCTGACATATTCCTACATACAATTTCTGATGTACAACAGAGTTCAATACTTGGATGTTTTGTTATGTTTCTATTGAAAATGAGGAACGAAACGATTAAACGAAACGGGTGTCTAGCAGTACACCCCGAAAAACGAGTGACTGAATAAAAAAAATAGATAGAAATAGGATCGAAATGGAAATATTGAAAGTGGATTTTTCGGGATAAAACGAACGAATTTGCTTTGGGCCATGGAAGCATAACACAGAGATCACCACGTTTATCGTTGTTACAAATTTACATGGGTATATGTGAAGCATAAATAAAAGCATTAAGAGCATTGAAATATACCTAATATCATTATATTTAGTAATAAAAGAAATTTAATACCTACATTTTCCTAAATTTAGTGACACAAGGTGTTTCAAAAACATGTGACATTCTTGTTGGGAGATTCCTCACCTAAAAACAAGACAAGACAAGACAAGAGTTCCCATCAACATGAGTCACTGCTGTTTCGTTTCTTAGATACAGGGTGCTAAACTTTTTTATATGTTTACTTTTTTCAAAATATGAAACGGCTTTAGCAGTTTGAATAAATTTTCGGTTCTGTGATCGTGTTATTAAAACTTAACTTTTAAAAAATCTGTTATTAAGAACCCTACTCAAAAATTTCATTTATCTCTTGAAACAAGCCGAAAACTAAAAAAATATCAAGCGAAGACTTTTATAAGGCATTTATCCGTCTACACAAAAATAATGTATTAGCAAAAAGTAAAAAATTCAGTGGCGTCCATATATTTTTTCAAAACTATTTCAGTGCCAGTCCGAACGCGCGGTCCTGGTGAAGTTGACCACCATTATTTAATGCCAAATATGTATTATTTTAAGTAATTTTCAGAACCCAAATTCTATTCAAATTGCTAAAGCCGTTTCATTATATTTTTAAAAAAAGCAAACAAATTAAAAACACCATGTGTCTAAGATACGAAGCAAAAGTGGACTCATATATATTGATAGGAATTTTTTGTCTTGTTTTTATGTGAGGAATCTGCCCACAACCTAGCTAGGTAGATGTTTTTTGAAACACCATTAATAATAATTACTTTACAAATAAAACAGAACCAAAGAAACTACATATAGTTAGATTCGACAGAAAACATGGTAGTCATGGTCCGATATGAAATTGGGAAATGAATTAGTTTTTATGCAAAGATACACACATTTGGTAAAATACATTTGGTATATTATTTGAAACATTATGCAATCTTATCAAGAAATACAGTTTTTTTACCAATGTACTTGTAAATACTTAAGCAATTTAATGTTTTGATATTATGGTTCATTAAGTAATAGTTAGAGTTAATACTATTTCAAATAATTGATAGTTTAAAAGTTAGCGAGAGGTTAACTTCAGTTATGTAAAGCAGTCCGAAGTACAAGCAACTTCTCAGGATTTAAACTGCACTACTTATGTCGGTGCAATGAAACGGCTTTTCTAAAGAACTTTCTTTCATTTAGGTTTTCGTACGTAAGACGAGAGCAACAAATGTTGCGTTGTCTAAAATGAGGTCAAAGGTTTTACTTTTTATTAAGAAAATGTGTGAATAAGTACAGCCCTAGCGCAAGGAACAAGATCAGTCATGTCATCCATGATAAACCATGACCGTTTAAATGTATAAATCGTATATGTTGGACAAATAACTCACTTTGTCCCATACGTTAATTTGACAAATGCAGGGTGAGTATGTCGGTGGCATCACATTCTGATTTACATTCTGAATTCAACAATCATCTACACAGTAAATGTCCTTGGTATGAGTTAGCTTGTATACATACATTTTATATCTCGATTGATATAAATAGATTTTTAAAAACTTTTATTTATTACTGAGGATAGTATATACTATCCTTTATTACAATTAAATATACGTTGAGACTATTACAACGGAGTCTAAATCAGAACTGACTAACAAAGGTAAAAAGCGGTATTTATAACCTATAGTAAGCTGACTATTAACAATTTCAAGGATTTCCTGGAATGAATACAAAAGATATGCTGATCAACCGTCAGGTGGCTAACTAAATAATAAGATTAAATACAATGTAAGAATAAGGTATCATATAACTAAGATAAGGCACGTCTTGTTATTAAAGTCCCGTGCTGATTCTTATATAACAACTCCCTCCTTAAATAAAAAGTTGATGCTATGCATTAACTTTTAGGCAAAAGTTTTCGGGTTTGAGTTGAGTTCGATGTCCTCTTCCACTGGTTCCTGGACATTGATGCTCGGTCTTCTTCTGGGGGAAAGAGGTCCATATCTTCTGAAATATGACCTTGAACTCGGCGGTTGTGGTGGTTGGTCATTGGAAATAGCAATACCAATTTTCCTTTTTCTTTTACATTTGCATGTTATATACAATAAAATCAAACATATTATGAGGGTAATTGTAAGATAAGTAAACCAAGAAATATGTTTGGTCATGAAAGGCTCATTGATTAATTTATCTAAATTTTCAGAGTATTGGTCCAGTTTGTGTTTGGCAATACTTAAATCATCTGTATTTAGGTTACTTAATTTTAGGGGTTTTAAATTTGGAAGCTTGTTCTTTTCTGGGAGGTGATCACAACACTCGTATGGGGTTAAAACGGCATGTTTGGTATATGTAAAGTTGTATTGTTGATAGGATTTCGCATGAACTCGTGTACTTCCTATAAACGAGTTACAATCAGGTTGTAGTCTTAGTATTGAATTCGTATCGATAGTTTTTGAAATTACTTCCTTATTTGGGCACTTGATAGTTATTTGTAAAGGGTCCGAAATAGTTATTAGCCACTGATTTTTAATAAGTTCTTGTACACTATAGTCTTTAGCAAAGATTAAATTGGAATGACATGTTCGTGGTATGGCACTTATTGATCTTAATAATTGTGCTTCACAGATAGCATCACTATCTATTGGGTACGATAAAACATCTGAACATAATTTGATATTTGGACTTAATGGTTTACAGTCATTTAGATCTTGTAGGGGTACATATAACAAGGAATCATCGTTTTTCGCGATATACTTTTGGGATGTACCTAAAATATGGTGAAGACCTGTTCGATTATCCAATACCGGGATAGGGTATAAATGATAAACGGTATACCACTCTGGTTCTATTAAAGGAATTTTTAATACAAATACTAATTTAGAATCTGTTTGAAATGCCGATAATTCGATAATATCGAAGTATTGAGCAACCTTAGACATTTGAGGTGGTAACGGTAAACTGTCTTTATTTAGAGATTGGCCAATAATTTGAAGTGAGTTAACCAAATCTCTTGGTGTAATTATAGAACTATGTATGATCTTCAACCTAGCAAATGTTACTGAATTTAGCATATCGTCTAAACTGTTTTCCAGAAACATATAACTTTCCATGAGGGATTCGCATATTTCCAATATTTTTAATTTAGCGCGAATATAATGTATATCATCGGTTAATTTAAATATCGTTTTCTCGATTTCCTTTATGTCGTTATTAAAAGTTTCTTCATCAATTTTAAGTTTATTGATTGTAGAATTAAAACTTTGTATTACCGATGTTGTGACTGATATTTGATTTTTTAATAGATTCTCGATTTGATGTTCATCGTTTACTAATTTATTTATACAATTATTGTAATATTCACCATCAGAGGCGTCTAGATTACCGGTTATACTTTTCCAAATTGTTCCTATTCCGTTTAATAAGCCACGTTTGTATCGTTTAGTGTCTGCAAATGTTTCTTCGTATTTTAATTGTAAAGATTGTGAAATTTGACTTAAGAGACTAACATGTGTTTTAACTGCTGAATGAAATAATAGCATTTGTGGGTGTTCTGAGTTAAAAAGATTTAGTATGTTATCTAAAATTATGTTATTATTGTCAAGTGCTGTCTTAATTGGTTGTATGTCTTTATAGACAAGTAATGTCCATTTGTTATTTGAGATTTCGATTCTGCTTTCTTCCTGATAATAAATTCCAACTGTGTTGTTGATTGGTTCTAAATGGTACTGACATGTCACTGCTGTAAACAGCTGTAGCAACCTGAAAATAAATTTTAATTTTCATAGTATGGTTTCATACGGTCGAAATTTACTTTTGTAGATTGTTTAGTTTGGGGATTAAATAAAATTGCTGAATTTTTTAATATGTCTTTAATTTCAAAGGGGCCGTTGAATTTATTTTGGAGTTTGTCTGTAATTTGAGATTCTTTGACATAAACCTTGTCGCCTACTTTGTATTGTAGTTCTTTTTCTGACACGTGTTTATCATATCGAATTTTGGCTTTTTCTTTTTGTAAGTTAGTTTTAGTACGGGCTATATTGTAGTAATGTGAAATTCGGTTGTTTAAATCTCGTACATACTTTGATATTAATTCTTCCTGATTATAAAGTGTTTCAGGTGGACGGCATGATGTATGACCGAAGATTAATTCATACGGTGTAAAACCATGTGTTTTGTTAATTGAGTTGTTGTAACATATGACGGCATAGGGAATTATTGTGAGAGGATGATCGTCAGGGTTTTCTGATATGTTAGCTCTTATCATTTCCAATAGGGTCGCGTGAAATCGTTCGACTGATCCGTTTGATTGCGGATGATTTACGCTAGAATATGTAAGATTGATATTGTAAAGAGTACATAAGTCTTGTAGTAATTTATTGTTAAATTCACGTCCGTAATCGCAATGGATGCGGAGGGGAGTTCCGTAATGTTGAAAATATAGTAATAATGTGTTTACTACTGATTTTGCCGATTTGTCGCTGATAGGATAAGCTTGAGTGAATTTTGTTAGCTCATCTCGAATGGTTAGTACATAATTTTTAGATGGTATTTCAAGGATGTCTAGATTAATTCTTTCAAAAGGTGTCTTCGGCGTTTCGGTGATTACTAAGGGGTTATCGAGATTTTTCCGTAAAATTTTGGTCTTTTGACAAATTTCGCAGCGTTTTATAAAATTTTCAACGTCTTTTGTTAATCCTTTCCAATTAAATTTTTCTTTGATTCGACGTATAGTTTCATTGATTCCGCGATGTAAATTATTTTTACCGTTATGGAATTGATCGAGGATTATAGGTATCTGGTCTTGTTCCGGTGTTTCAACAACGTTTTGACAAATTACCAATTGTAATTCTGTGTCACTAAAAATAAATGAAAAAATTTCGAGTATTGGCAAATTTAGATTATTTTCTACATAATATTTATTAGATGGGTCGATTTCGTCTTGATTTTTATAAATTGTAACAAATAAATGCATTATAGCCGATTCCATGTCAAATGGTAATGGTATAATATAATATTTACGATTTTTTACTGATTTACTATTAAGTATGTTTATTTTATTTTTATAAAATTCTGGTTTTTCCTCAAATATATCTTCAATAATGTTGTAATGCAAATCTTCCAAATGATTATGTTGGAAGAACGTAATTATGTGTTTGTTGTCTTTGTCTAGTAGTTGTTTGTTCGAAAAAGAAATTTTATTGTAGTCAATTAAAGATTTTGAGTGATATGATTTTAAAAATAGGTCAAATTCTTCCGAGATTGTCTCAGGACTAATTTCGGTACGTTCAGAGTCAGATGTATCGACTTCATCATTGGTATTGGCCATTAATATTTTGTTATGAAATTTAGATGCTTCCTTGAAGTGATTAATTTTGATACGAGATAGTGCATCTGCATTTTTATTGATTTTGCCTGGTTTGTACATGATTTCATAGTCGTATTCCTCTAATTTGAGACGCCAGCGAGCAAGTCTACTTCCTGGGTCCTTTATTGAAAAAAGCCACGTAAGTGGTCGGTGGTCAGTTATTAATTTAAACTTTCGTCCAAATAAGTATGGTCGGAAGTGTTTTACCGCCCAAACGATTGCTAATAATTCTCGTTCTATAGTGGAATATTTTGTTTCTGCGCTACATAACGTACGGGATGCGTATGCAATTGGAAGATCTTTTCCGATAGGTCCTTGCGATAATACAGCGCCAATTGCGTAGGCACTTGCGTCTGTTGTAAGGATAAATGTTTCTTCAAAATTTGGATATATTAAAATGGGCGTTGACGTCAATGCGTCTTTTAATTCTTGGAATGAATTTTGATAATCAACATTAAAGTGAAATGGAGTATCTTTTTGTAGTAATTTCGTTAATGGTTTGGAAATTTTGGCAAAATTTGAGATGAAGCGTCGGTAATATCCGGCGAGTCCTAAGAAAGATTTGATCTCTTTAGGGGTTTTAGGTTCTGGGAAATTTTGAATACAATTAATTTTTGAAGGATTTGGTTTAACACCATCTTGTGTAATTACATGTCCTAGGTAAGCTACTTCCTTCCTAAGAAATTCACACTTATCGGGTTGGATTTTTAAATTGGCTTTACGTAAACGTTTAAATACTTCAGTTAGTCGCGATATGTGTTCGTGAATCGTGGGTGAATAAATTATTATATCATCCATATAAACGAGACATCGTTCATTTTGGATTCCTAATAGAATGTTGTCCATTACGCGCTGGAAGGTCGAAGGTGCGTTTTTTAGGCCAAATGGCATTCGAACAAATTCGAAATGGCCATTTTCAACTGAAAATGCTGTTTTTGCTATGTCTTTTTCTTCGATTTCAATTTGGTGAAAGCCAGAGGCGAGGTCTAGCGTTGTGAAATATTGACATTTTCCTAATTGGTCAAGTAAGTCTGATATGTTTGGTAGAGGGTATTTATCATCTACTGTCAATTCATTAATTTTGCGGTAATCAATTACAACGCGCCATTTCTGTTTACCAGAGGCGTCAAGTTTTTTTGGCACTACCCAAACGGGGGAGGACCATGGGCTAATAGATGGTCTAATGATACCTTGGTCAAGCATTTTATTCATTTGGGATTTTACTTCTTCTTTATGTACCTGCGGGTATCGATATGATTTTGTAAAAATCGGTTTGGCGTTATTAGTGTCAATGGGGTGTTTAATTTCGTTTGTGAATGTTAATTTATCACCTTCTAAATAAAATATGTCAGAGTAATCTAAGCATAAGTGAGTAATAAAATCTTTTTCTTCATCATTGAGGTGTTCTAAGCGTAATTGATTTTTTATTTCATGTTCCCTATCTGTATTATCGGTTTGAGTATTATAGTCGCAATCTGGGTTATTTAAATTACAAATTAATTTTGGATTTTCAATTGGTTCTAAAATTAAATCTGAAAAGTTAATTGTTTTTGGAATAGCGTTGGCGTTAATAACTGATGTAAAAAATTCGCCATTATGATTTATTTTCACTAGAGCATTGGGAAGTCTTACTTTCTCCTTTTCTTGCGCTAACAGTATAGCGTCAGTGTTTTTTAATTCACATTTTAATTTGAATATTTGTTCGGTACGCGGTTCTATAGAGATTTTATTCTCTGCGATGGTATTGGTACAGGGTGTTTCTTGCGTATCTTCTCCTACTTTAAATAATGGTACGGTTTTGTATTTGGTGATTAATTGTCTGTTTTTCAAATCGATTATACATTTATAATGTTCTAAAAAATCGGAACCTAATAATCCATCAAATTCAATATCAAGATTATAAATATAAACTTTATGTGGGTCACCTACTTGAAAGGGGATAAGAGTTGATTCGGTAATAGCAATTTTTTCATCTGTTATACCTTGAATAGCGACATTTTCTGGGAATCTCTGTGGAAAGTTTTTTACAGTGTTTTCATTAAAAATTGAAATTCCTGCGCCAGTATCTATTAAAAGTTTGAAGGTTTTGGAATGGTCTTTTATGTAATAAAGGTTATTTGAATTTACTTTGAATAAAGGATTTACATAAAGTCTTGTTCTGGGAAGTTCAGGTTTGGACTGAAATTGTCTAGGTTCATTGTCTGTATTTGGCTTTCGATTTCTGATAGCGGGTCTTGTACTTGCAATATTTCCTGGGTGTTGTAATCTGTTTGATATTGGTAATTGGGGGGATCGTCTTGAGACGGTAAGCCTATCTGAAAATCCTGAGTGGAATATTCATAGCTGTTTGATGTTCCTTGAGCTGATTGCTCTGAGTATTGATCGTAATCGTATTGATCAGTGTATTGGTCATCGTAGTAATATTGGGATTCATCATTAACATTTACAAAATGTGCTCTTGGTTGGTTATTATTATAGTTCGGATTTGGTTGGATGACTGAAGGTCGAGGTTGAAATTGATGTGGACGATTGGGTTGTTGTCCTGGTCTTTGATTTTGAAAGGTTTGTGGATTTGGTCTCTGTTGCTGCTGTTGTAGCGGAGCTTGGGACCTTTGGGGATATTGTTGAGAAGAGTTTCGATTTACATTAGAGTAATTATTTTGATAATTTTGATTTGGGTAAGAGTAATTATGGTAATTGGGGTTATTAAAAGATTGTTGACGTGTGCGACATTCATTCGCTAGATGTCCACTACGTTTGCAGAAGTTGCATAATTTTTGTTGATTGGAAATTGGGGGTTTCTTTACTTGATTGGAATTTACGCGAGATTGATTGGGCTTGTCAAATTTTTGGTTCTCAAAATATGACAGCTGGAGTTCTCGTCTGATGCGATGAGAAGCATCAAGCATGGTAGCTGGGTTTCCTGCCCTAATTATATGTCCTAAACGAGGTTCTAGGCCAGTGAGTAATGTGTTGAGTGTCATGGTCTCTATCAGTTGAGACTGCGCTTCTTTTTGATCGATATTCATATTGGATTTTTGAATAGCTGCGTGCATCTTGGAATTATGTATTTGTAAGCGTGAAAAGAAAGTTAATGCAGATTCATTGGGTGATTGTCTAATTCTTTGTAGGTCCTGGATGAGGGACGTCAGGTCACGAGGATCACCAAAATGTATAGACAATAATTGTTTTATCTCCTGCCAAGTTGCGGGATTGCGCGAGTTTATGAGCTGAGCTGCTCTACCTTTTAATTTGTTTTTTATGTGTAAAGTCATTAACTTTCGCTGGTCACCGACAGCCATGTTAAATGCATGATCGCAAGCATTTAAAAATGTATTTAAAATAATTTGGTCGCCCTCAAATTCGGGTACTATCGAAAATACTTCAGATAGTTTGTATGGTTCGATTATTGCCTGATCTTCTTGAACTTGGTCTGGCATTTTGTAAAAATTAAAAATTTAATAAAATAATAAAAATTTAGTTTTAATATTAAAAATAAGTTTTGTTGCGTTCGTTTGCTTTTTGAAAGCAAGTTTTTATTTAGCAATGTTTGATTTACTTTACTTAATTTTTCAATATTGGATAATTGAACAGTTTTATTACTTAAAATTAATTTATGGTGCGTATTACAACAAATGAGGGAAACGAGACAGATGATTCAATGTTAGTACTTACAAGAGTCGCGTGTTCATTGAAGCACTGGTTCTGCTGATCCTTGTTTTTGAAGCACTACCACCACGTTGCTGTGTTGAGAAATCTTTTTCTCCCGTCTTCTTACTTCTTTGGATTTCCTACTTCTTTGGATTTCTTACTTCTTTGGATTTCTTACTTCTTTGTGCGATGTAGATTTACCACTGCTAGTTAGGCAAAGTCCTTGTTCTAACGGCGTTTAAATCTATCTTGTTTCCTTACTTCTTTGGATTTCTTATTTCTTTGTAACTTTTTCGTTTCACTTAACTTTGTAACTTTTTCTTAAAACTTGGAACTGGGCTCTTCTTTGTTGAAGGATTAGGATCCACCACTGTTAGTTAGGCACTTCCTTGTTCTAACGGTGTACAAATGTATCCTACCGACTGCGCCACTTTTTATATCTCGATTGATATAAATAGATTTTTAAAAACTTTTATTTATTACTGAGGATAGTATATACTATCCTTTATTACAATTAAATATACGTTGAGACTATTACAACGGAGTCTAAATCAGAACTGACTAACAAAGGTAAAAAGCGGTATTTATAACCTATAGTAAGCTGACTATTAACAATTTCAAGGATTTCCTGGAATGAATACAAAAGATATGCTGATCAACCGTCAGGTGGCTAACTAAATAATAAGATTAAATACAATGTAAGAATAAGGTATCATATAACTAAGATAAGGCACGTCTTGTTATTAAAGTCCCGTGCTGATTCTTATATAACATACATTCAGTAGTCTTACTCAATATACCCAAATTTCAAAAAGAATAAATAGATCAAGTAGAGATTTTTCTATTTTCTTACTCTGTCCCACTAGGTGGACGTAGAAAAACCAGAATGTCTCATATGGTTACGCAATTTGAAGGTCATCAGCGATGAATTTTTAATATTGGGCGATTGGATTATTAATTTAAGTGCCGACCCAAGCTTTATAAAGGAGTAGGTTACCTGGTAACATCGGACCAATCAGATATTCTCATTTAATGCACGGGAATACGTCATCCAGAAGACGTCAGTCGTGATTTAGAACCTTATTGAGTTATTTATAAAAGAATGGAAGCTAAACGATTTTAATATATAAATTAAAACGTGTTTTTTTAAAGATGATACTAGACAAGTTGTTGGCTGTTATAGTTGAATTTATTTCTTCAATAAAAAAACCAAAAGAAAATCTTTTTATCCTTTTATTTTTGGAGGACTTTCAGCTCATTTTTTTACATACCATTTTTAAATGCCATTTTTTTTAAATACCATTTTTTGACAAATTCTAACTGATGTTATACCTAACCCTTATAAAATATTTTATACATATTATTAAGTTTTCCTAATACATATGGGTTAGATGGAAGAACAAGTACTTTATTCTCCTGCAGGGAAAGTTGCTGAGTCTCAATCTCAAATCATTCAGATGATAAATTATAGATACAATGTGAAAGTGTTTTAAACGTCATTTTGTAAATTTATTTACGAAATTACTGTCGCAAAAGCAATAAATAGCACAAGTATGATTTGTTGCCAAAAAAAATTTGTAGTTAAAGTATGATTAATTTAAATTTCCGCCAAAACGGACGCCATTTGCATGACGTAAATGTCACGTCGTGCAAATGGCTGCCATGTTATTGTGACGTCAAAAAATTCGTTTACTATTTGTTCCGCTACTGTAATGTGTAATCTAATTTACAATAATTATATTATGCAACGATCATTTAATGATAGCTATTAAGACACGAGTATGAGAACCGAGTGTCTTAAAACCCATTAAATGTGAGTTGCATACACTATTTTTTCTACAACCAGTCATACGAGTAATAATGAAAAATAAGAACAGTAGTCAACTACGACATGTCAAAATGAATAAATTTCAGTTCTGTCACAATCATGGCAATATTTAATGCTGTAGTCATCTTACATTTCTATTGGTTACAAACTTGTATCTTAATGACAAATCTGTGCCTTAATGAACCTCATTAAAGGACAGTTAGTAAATGTCTAATAGGTCAATTAAAATATTGAAGTAGCAAAAAATAATTTTAAAACTGTATAAAACATGAACATCAATCCAGTGTTTAATAATGAACAGACAAAATGTTAATATTCCAAGTACTGTTTAGTACTGCCGTATGATGATCGTCATTAGACAAAGCGCCACATAAATATTAATAAACACACTCAGGCAGTTATACAGAGTGAGTTTTATATATGGAACGCCTCAATTATCTCGGAAACGGCTTGCCCGATTTTTATGAATTTTGGTTTATAAGGGTTTTGTAATATGGCCGATATTATTGTGGCATTTACATTGTTGTCAAATCTTTCGTTTTTCCGGAAATATACTGAAATTTGTTATTTCAAATGGATCACCCTATATATTTTTTTGTTTTTGAAATCTCTAAGAAATTTAGAATATTTTTCATGTAATGTTCCCTATACCTAATTGCCATAATTTCGGAGTTACAGCTACATTTGCAATATCTCCGCCGACGTTAAAATATTACATCAGGGCGGCTATGTCTGCGACAAAAACAATTTTGACGTTTAAATAAACTATTATTGTTGGTGTTTATTGAAAGTTACAATGGATCGTTTATCTGAGAAAGAACGAATTGAGATTTTAATGATATTAGGATATGGTGATGTGCGTAGAAGTCAACAGGAAACGTGTAATATCTTTAATAATTTATATCCTAATAGAAATCCCATAGGATCTTTTGAAAACATAAAGTAAAGGCGGTTACAGCTGATGCTTAAAATGTTGTCCGTTTACTTCCATACAAGAAGCCATGCGATGTTTAAAACTTTGCAGTACATTTTGTAACATTCCTGACTGCTCAATTCTTCTTATCTCTGTGGTAATCCTATCTTTTAATTCCTGAATATTGGCAGGTTTGGTTTTATAAACAATATTTTTTAAATTACCCCCACAGGAAATAGTCTAAATAAGGATTCATGTCGGGTGATCGCGGGGGCCATTCGATAAAACCACGCCTTCCAATCCATCTTCTGGGAAACACATCGTTTAGGTATTGCGTCACGTCACGCGCATAGTGAGGTGGAGGGAGCTCCATCTTGTTGCACCCAAATATTGTTATTTGGGACATTGTTATTGTCTGAAAGTTTCAAATAATAAAATTTCTAAATTAACAGGCAATTGAGAATACTTACTTAGATTTGGAAATAACCGACCCAACTCAGGTATAATATTATTCTGTAATAAATTTAAATACGCCGGACCATTTAAGTTTCCTTCAATGAAAAAAGGACCAATTATTTTGTCGCCTATTATTCCAGCCCATACATTAATCTTTTGTGGAAATTGGGTGTGGGATTCTCTCATCCAACGAGGATTGTTACGTGACCAGTATCTGCAATTATGCCGATTTACGTTTCCATCAATACAAAAAGTGGCCTCATCGGAAAACATAACATTATTTAAAAAATTTGGATTATTTTGATCGTAACATTTTTCCATCATTGTGTCGGCAAACTCTTCACGTCTATCGAAATCATCATCTGACAACTCTTGAACCAATCTTACTTTGTAAGGATGGAATTTATTGGCATGTAAAATTTTCATTATGGATGTTTGAGAAATATCAACTTCCCTGGATATTTGTCTAGTACTCAAGTGTGGATCTTCTTCTAACATAACACAAACATCTAAAGATTTGTCTTCAGATGTTGCAGTTTTTATACGCCCTGATTTCGGTAAATCTTTTATGGCTCCAGTTTGGTTAAACTTTTTTAACAACTTACTCACAGTAGATCTTGTTATGGGATTTCTATTAGGATATAAATTATTAAAGATATTACACGTTTCCTGTTGACTTCTACGCACATCACCATATCCTAATATCATTAAAATCTCAATTCGTTCTTTCTCAGATAAACGGTCCATTGTAACTTTCAATAAACACCAACAATAATAGTTTATTAAAACGTCCAAATTGTTTTTTTTGCAGACATAGCCGCCCTGATGTAATATTTTAACTTCGGCGGAGATATTGCAAATGTAGCTGTAACTCCGAAATTATGGCAATTAGGTATAGGGAACATTACATGAAAAATATTCTAAATTTCTTAGAGATTTCAAAAACAAAAAAATATATAGGGTGATCCATTTGAAATAACAAATTTCAGTATATTTCCGGAAAAACGAAAGATCTGACAACAATGTAAATGCCACAATAATATCGGCCATATTACAAAACCCTTATAAACCAAAATTCATAAAAATCGGGCAAGCCGTTTCCGAGATAATTGAGGCGTTCCATACATAAAACTCACTCTGTATGTATAGATTTTTGTAGTCATTTTCGTCTTCTGTAGTGGTAAACTATATACAGGGCGAGTCAATGAAAAGTTTCATCCTCGATTATCTATCAAAAGATCGGTTTCTATGGAAAATGCTGGGTCATGTCGATTTTTATTTGAATATACACACATTTTTATGTTATTAACTAAATAATATAACAGTAATAACCCCGTATATTAAGTAATATACAGGATTCCCCAAAAAAAGTTTACCACAACTTCTATTTTTTTAGATAGATTGTCTTCCTCAAAGACAAAAGAGGTCACTGCTATAATGGCGCCTGCGTTAAAGCAGGTCGTTGTCCGTCTGTCAATTTGACAATAATTATCAGACAGATAGTAGTAAAGACCCAAAGAGGGCACTTCGGTGTGTTTCTCATCACTACTAACATGACTATAAATGGTTACTATAAAAGTAATTGTTTCTAATAGCCCACTATTAGAGTGTAATACCCCACTATTAGAGCTATATTCATCAAACCATATATACCTATATATTGTAATCGTGAGAGGACTATCTATTTTATTTATTCTAATAAGGACCATTTTATCTAAATCAGAAAAATTACAGGGTGTTTCATTAAAAAAATACAAGTTATCGCAAAAACCTGTCTTTTTTGCGGCACCCTGTATAATACTAATAATATCTCTATCCCTAATTCTCATCTTAGTGATGAGCCCGGAAGACAGAGACTTTTATGGGGGAGGGAGCGGCATATTATTATTTTGCGGTCCGCGAGTGCACCCAGGAACGACTTACGATGTTATATTGTAATAACGTAAATAATATTAACGAAAAGAAAATCTAATAAACAATTTAGTACGAGACTAAGAGGAACCCGGAAAACCTTATTAATAAAGTAGGTTACAGTAAGGTTATTAGCCATTTACAGTGATATTGCAGTACTAGTTGCATATTAAGAACGCTACCAGGTTTATGCACATAGATTTAATATTGGAGGAATTAGAAAAAGTGGACCACGGTGAGATTCCAACCGTAATTAACCGCGGAAAATTATTAAAAACTTCACGTCTTTAACCGCGCAGCTACGGAGCTCCCGCTCGGCTACGGTATAAATGTCAATAATATAAAATGTGCCCTCCTTGAAATGTCCTTCAGTCGGCCTGTCCGAGCATTTTCAATAATTGAGGATGAAACTTTTGTTGACTCACCCTGTATAATATTACAACAATAGTGTTATTTTATTCAGAAAGATAACAACACTTAAATGTGTATCGTAGAAAAATCTTTGTGACTGTCTGTAGATTATTTACGACGCATATCCAGATCCTCTGACAAGATAAGAGAAATAGTTACTTTTCGTATTAATATTTATAAAAAGTATATTACTTACATTTCTGCTTTCACACATATTATTTTAGTAGCATCAAAGCTTTTATTTGTGCCTATGTACTCCATAAGCATAAATGTCTCAATATTTGGAAAATTATCAGTCTGGGCTTCATTTTTTTTAATCTCACAAGTCACATTCCAATTACACTTTCAATGTGGATTCGTAGTCCCAAAGGTCAGAATATGGAGACGCCACTTAAATAATTACATCTGTAAACAGTTACTGACTCTTGTGCTCAAATTCGCTCTATTCGACTAGTATTATTACAGCCCACTGGACTGTGATCTAGCAAATTATACTGATATCAATCCGTAATGCTACTATATTTGCCATCAAGTGGGCAATGATGTCAAAAGCCTAGTTTTCTGCTTTACACATAATAAGGAAACAAGAGATTAAAAATGGGTTCTCATCGTGAGCTGTGGAATGAAATCATCATGATCATCCGTTATTTGGATTTCTTGATGTAACTTTTTAAATTAATATAAATATCAGAAGTCATAATGTGTTGAATTTTTGTTAATAGTGCTTTGAAAAGCTGTACATATAGTAACTGATTTGAGTTAGGAAAAGTTCGATTTTCCTAACTAGTGCGGGAAAAAATTTCCCGCACGCAAATAATATGAACGAAAAGAAAATCTAATAAACAAACTCGTTTCTATATCAACATTCCCTCAGGATTCTTGATTCGCATTTTCGAAATTCACATTTTTCAATTCACAAAAGTTATTATAGATATAGTTATTTGACCTATTTTCAAAACACTATTAAGAAAAATCATGTATGCAACTCATAGGAAAACTATTTTTTCCGCATATGGCAAATTTTTTGAAACCTACGCCTGATGCAGATGGCGTAGGCTTTCTACGTAGGCTACGTAATGTCTTTCTAATAATTTTTTTTTACCGACGTTCTGTTACTTTTCCTAACTTATTGCAGCAATAGCTATTCTTCACTTATTTAAAGCATAGTTTTTTAAAAAATGTCTTTTAAATACGAACAAGAAAATAATCTAGTGTCAAATTGCAATCAGTTATACCCAGTTGTCGAAAAATTATTCCAAATTATTGAAACACTATTCTCACATGTTAATCTTGCTGGCAATAGCCATTTCTAATTTCACAAGATAATAAGAATGCATAAGATAATAAGAGCATAAGAACTTATCTAAAATGGTGGGTGTAGCCAATGTCTCATATAATAACCAAATTCTTTTAAATGACAAAACATATGTAATTTGTGTAGAACCATCTCCAAAACTTGTGATAAACTTCACACCGAAGAAACAGTTCCTGTTTGATTAAATTCCTTACGTTATTGTTGGTAACTACTACTGTCCTCTCTCTAGGTCTGTCGTTTCCAGATTTCAGTCATATTAACAGGAAAGGTTTCAAAAAAACAAGAAAATATCTCTGTTGCAGCTGTGTAAATACATTTACATTAAACTCCACTTTTAAAAAGTAACTCTCAATTTATTCCATGCAAGCCGAAATTGAATAATCCTGTTTTCAATTCGTAAGCCGTTACAGAAATAACTTTTCAACATAAACGCGCTCTGTTTGGGATTAAACAAAATAATCATATGTGGGATTTCATATTATTAAAGTCCTTAAAAGTGTCAGGTAAACACATGATGTATTGTAGTTTCTTTTGGGATTACACCACAAAAAAATAATAAAAAACAGGTAATAAGAAGTATTCAAAATTAAAATTGAAAGTGGTGGTATCAAGGAAAACTTCTAAAGTTTGCTGCAAAACACACTTAGAATATGCAATAAAATTAAATATATGACAAATTAACTAACTTTCATAAGAGTTTCTCTAGTTTGATATAAAATTCTGTAATATTACAAACGATATTTTTAATTGTAATAAAACAATATAATAACATGTTGAAGAAATTGTACATTCAACTAGCTTTGTTCTAAACGTTTCCAGTAGATCCTCGACTCGTTTTCAGTTGAAGTTTATATATCATCAAAAAATTGTCAAATTGATTTTTAATTCAAATGTCATCGCAGTGTGTTATTATTAATTTTCCATTATTTGCTTATATTACATACGCGTCTATGATGTTATTGGAAAACATATTAGGTGCGAATCATGCAATAACAAATACGTACTAAATCTAATATAAAAATAATAAATAATAAAAGAATGAATGAACTTAGAAGAAATACATTTAGATGAAAATAAGTAATCAGGCATACTTTTACTCTAACATTTTATCAGCTATCGAATTAGGACTCCACTTGACAGATTTTAATTGCTTTTGAATTTATTATAATCCTAGTTTTATCATATTCGTCATTTTGTTTTTCGAAACTACAGTTTTGACAATTTCGTGTAATCATAAATCGATAGATACCAAAATCATAAAAATCGCTGTAGATAGGCGTTTTGGAGCTATGGTAGAAATACCAACATTTATAAGTATTTTATGATATTTTGGAACCATGGTGAAAATACTAATATTTATGTTTTTTGTGACATTAAATTTACAAAAAATAGGCTTGATAAGATACTTAATACTGAAAATCTACCTGGCTGGACATTGGACAACTATTTGGACTAAGTCTAAATAATAGACCCATACAACAAAAACCACTTACAATAATATATTGTCTATAACTCATTTATTTTTAATTATACCTGCTTATTTTTCCTGTTTTTAATATTTAACAAGTTGCATATTTCCATTTTCCATAGAAATATTTTTTATGAATACATTCAACCCCTGCTCATATGTAACTCATGAAAATTATAAAAAATATATTTGTATATTACTCTTTACTAAATCTATAAATTAATAAATACTGTTAGAGTAAAACAAATAGAAATACCATATTTTTAAGTATTTCAAATATAAAAATGTTTATACTAGCACACATTCTTCAGTTAACATCAAGATATGAGCATACTGATGATATATTATTTTAAAAATTCCACAGAATATACTTACCTAGATTCTTACTGAACTAACAGATAAGTTTAGCCCTAAATACAAACAACTTCTACCCCATGAACGTCATACTATATTCATGGCTCGAAGGCATTTGTTACGACTTATATTTATGTCATCTAGTTGTTGCAGTGGGATGAAAAAAATGTTTGTTGGAAATTCTTATCGGTGTTTGCAAAATAACATTACCTACTACTTATAATTTACAATTAAATTTATAATAGGTATTATAACATACTTTTGATGACCCTTCTACGGCCACATAAGAAGGGATGAATTAGTTAATTTAAACATTAATGAAGCATTCAGGAATTGAGTACCTCAATATTTAACAATTTAATCTTACAATTTTCGGTTTTATGCATTACAAGTTCGGCTGCTAGATTAGGCAATATACTAGACAAGACATTACATAGTAAAAGCATTACTCGTAAATAAGTAAACTATTAAAACTGTATTGCGTTCTTGTTTGGATATATTTTTAAAATATATTTATAACGGTTGCACTTGAAAAATATAATCATATGATATGTTATATCATAGGATATGAAATATAAGTATGACTGAAGCTGCCAAATATTAATAAACATAATTTTTTGTTGCTAAATTTTCTGTTGATAAATTTTCTGTCGATCTCCGTTGCTAAATTTGTTTTTCATATAATAAACTAAAGCCATTTCTTAGGTATACTTTTTAAAAATATTTTTATCTACTTATATTTCAAATCTAAGTTCTGAAGTTAATAAATAAATGTACTGGATACTTTCTGCAATTTTAACTATTATAGGAGAATGCTTTAAAGGGATTTAAACATTTCAGAAGGCAAGCGGCGACAAAGACCTGTTCGTGTTCAGGCTTCAACTTTTATTCTACATCTCACCTGATATTGCCGGATGTTTTGCTTAAATTTTCTGATTGATGTGCGAGCAGGGGCAAACCATAGGGATGGGACACGTGCGATAAAACATTACGCCATGCGATTGCGAGAGTAAAAGCATTTATGAAGCGGCGTCCGGCCACGTCTGATCGAGCTGCAAGCGTCGCTGTCACTGGAGCGTCGTGGTGCGGTGCTGGTGGTTGGGTTACAACTTTCCCGTGACGTCATCTCGTACTCACGATGGAGAGAGGTAACGGTTAAACGACCTCTCTAAGCATCAAAATAATGCGATGTGCTGTTTAATTCGGTTCCGGAGTGTAATTAGATAATAGATAATGATGTTTTTGTTTAATAATGCTTATACTGTTCTTTTTTATGCATTTTTGAGGGATTAAATTAAACTAATAGATAAAAAGATAATAATGTAGAATGAAAAATGTCAAATTTAACTATTTAAAATGCACTGATCTGTGGTCAATTTTCCTTGAAGAAAATTACAAGAGCTGTGAATCTTAATATTAGTTGAACACCGCCACAAATTTTCATGAATGGAATAAAACCCAAAATGTTTATTCGAGTTTTAAAAATGCACTGAAAATGTACTTACACATATATAATAAGTTAATAGGAAAAATTTCAGTACTTACATCCTCAGTCCCGATAGTATTCGTATTAATGTAGTAACAATTTTAACATAATACCCCCACTAATAAGAACGAATAATTTTATATCGCTTACGTAGTTTTCCACATAACACCAAAACATTATACTTACTCTACGCGATGCGCGTTACGCCAACCCAGTTGGCATCATCTGGAGATGATTAAAACTCGTTTTAAAACTCAGTTTTAATCATATCCAGATGATGCCAACTTGGTTGGCACAACGCGCGTCGAGTGCAGTGTAGAGTTTTAGTGATATGTGGAAACTACATCAGTGTTATCTTCACACCAAAGGTTCCAACCCCCTTAAAGGATAATTTTATATCAAGTACTAAACGAGTTGCATCTTATTTTCCGTATAAAATAAAAAATGTAGTTTTTAAAAAGTAAAGACAAAATCTCCACCAAGTTCCTTACAAGAGATGGAGATTCGGGTTTTGTAATGGCAAAATAAATTTACTAAATCGCCACAATAGCACAGCAGGTTAGAGCATGCTGTGGTAGTATTTCTGTTACACTGTCTATTAAATTGGTACTAAAAATTATAATATTTACTGAAGGGCATTTATTAAAGTATATTAAATATAAATAACGTATACTTATCCAAAAGAATATTTAAAATAAAATTTAATAGGTACATTATTAGTTAAAATAATACAATACAAGATTTTACAATAATATAATACAGACTTATTGTAAATTATTATTGACACCTAATGTATTAGATTGACGTAGTAATATTTTATAATGATCGGAAAATTTTAAGACTTGGGCAACCCTCTTGGCTGATGGGAGGGGTAGGATAAAATTCAAAAATAAAAAAACAGAAGTTGTTACTAGATAAGCTGCCGGAGGATACATCCAAACCAAGACAAACATTACGAAAAAAAATAAAGAAGAAAGAAAAGCTGTAAACTTGTATAACTATTATAATACTAGTGCTGTAATAAAATTTATTACAAGCCGTTATTGAAAGCGTACAGAGAACATTCTGTAAATCGGCCATTTTTGCCTGGATAACTATTATCTGCAGATGGCAACTCCCGAAAAGATTGCCTACAAATGATTCAAAATGCTCGATTAAGCGCTGGGAATTGCACTCTCTGCTGTTTTCTGCATAAAATAATGATTAATAAAATTAAATGTGAAGTTTTACTCGTTATTTTATATTTTCATGCATCCAGGATGAAGGCTAGACATAAACAACTATTTTATTCAAAATATCACAATAACAATTTGTATGAAATGTTTCCGATATGACTAGATACTTGAATATTGAATCTTAGACATTATTTCTATAACATTTATACATACATATGTATAATTATGCGTATATGTATACATAGGGTGTTTTTGGACGACCGGCAGCTGGCCGAATCTTGAAATCTACTTGAACATTATTCATTCAAATTTGTACAGGCAAGTTTTAAGAAATTTTGAATTCATTGAAAATATTTTCAACTCTGACGCAATCTGATTCTACGGCAAACTGATGCTAACTTTTTTTTTTAATGGAAGTGTATATAATTAGCTACACTTTTCTATTTTGCGTCTATTATCAAGTCATTATGAAACGCAATTGCGTATCGAAAAGAAACCCTTTTCGACACCAATTTTTGTTTGTAAATGTTGGTAGCCACAAATTTACATCCTTTGTCTTGTATGATGTGCTATAGTTGCTATGGTAATGGTATATAAATAACTAAATTTTCAAGCAAAGAAAAGTTAATAAACGTCAATGACACCAACTGTTCCAGAATATGTATAAAAATCCCTAAACGGAAATTCAATTTTCTGCTAATTTTTCTCTGTTTCATAGGTGCAAACGTGCAAAATAGAAAAAATAGTATAAACAACCCATTTCATAAGGCGTTTATCGCACTTGTGCTTTAGAAAACCTGGAGTTGTTGAATATACTATTTTGAATTGTAGGTACCGGGTTTTCCAACGAAATGACTCACCCCCTATATCTTTTTTATTTGTGGTGCTAATAAAAAAAGTGTTATACAAAAGTTTTATCATTTTTTACGAGCTTTCCAGATATGTACTTGAACAGCCAAAATAAGTGCAGCTTAAAGAAATATGAGCCTAGGTTCAATTTTTTTAAATGGAATACCCTGTATATTTTTTGATTATAGCATTCTACGGGTTTTTCTGATTTCAAAGATATATATATGTGCTATAATCGATGCAAAACAGTTGTCATTTTATGGTGATTTTTTTATAACATAGAAGCTACAGCTGCCTTAACACATTGTTCATTTATCAAATTAGCCTTGGATAGAAACGAGGCCTCAAATAGAAGTAATTGCTTCCAAAACGTATTATAAAAAAACTCCATAAAATGACAACCGTTGCAGCGATTATAGCATATATATATATATATATATATATATATATATATATATATATATATATATATATATATATATATATATATATATATATATATTTTTGAAATCAGAAAAATCCGTAGAATGCAGTAATCAAAAAATATACAGGGTATTCCATTTAAAAAAATTGGACCTAGGTTCATATTTCTTTAAGCTGCACTCATTTTGGTTATTCAACTACATATCTGGAAAGTTCGTAAAAAATGATAAAACTTTTGTAAAAAACTTTTTTTATTAGCACCACAAATAATAAAGTCATTTCGTTGGAAAACCCTGTACGTTCAATTTTAGGTCCACTTTCATTAGAAAGTACCACACCTATACCTCAATGACTTTTGATAAAACTTAACTACTAAGTATCGTCAATATCCATTGTCCGTAGTCACGACCTGGGATGGTTTGGGACCGAGCGGGATTATCGCTCTTTACCCTCCCCATCGTTGTAGGCCTGAATACAACCTTGTTTACTAGAGATGGCTGTGGCCTAGACTAGACTGCCTCGTAGAGGTGGACCACATCCTTCACTAACCCCGATCACAAAAAGTGATAGGTGTGGGCGATTCGTGGGGTCTCCTCCTGTACTGGCTCTACCCTGCAGGCTGGGTAGGATCTTCTGGCGGTCTTCTGTCTTGTTTTCTTTCTTCACCTGCATGTCTAACCCACCAGGGGTAAGTCTGCCTCGGGCGGGAATGCAAGTGCCGCTTTCGTCCAAGGTGATAGTTTGGGATAAGTCAGGAGTGACTGTGCCGAGTCGAGGATGCTCCTCTAAAGGACCCAACTGGCCCTTTAGCTTTATGCAAGGTAAGGGAAGGGTACTCGAAGTGAGCCCGCGACCGCTCTCAGCGGTCACGACTTCGAGGGGAGGTCTGAGGGTCGTTTTTTAGTCGCTTCGTAGCACTCTACGCTTGTTCCGGATGGAATCTGAAACATAAGAAGATCTTATTCTCATCCTGGATTCAGGAGTTGTAGTCTTGACCGCTTGTGTACAGCGGCCGCATCGGGCTCGTAGTCCACGGCTTCCCGGATTAGCGGGTTGCTGTGCGTCTCGGCACGCACGAAGAACTTGAGTCCACGCATCCTGATGAGTTCTAGGACTGGGACGTAGTCGAGGTCCTGGTCAGTAATTAAGCATATTCTTTAATTTTATTAACTGCCGAACACAGGAGATAACTAGATCTTAATTCTTTTTTTAACTGATTTAATTACAAATAAGATTGTGGGTTAGTTGTATAAAATGATTTCGTTAAAATTGAATTGCAAGCCTATTACCTATTTGGCTCTTTAAGTAAGGGGGAAAGTTGTTCATGAATTTTGCATGTGGAATCTGTGGAACTCTGATTCAAGATATGAAAGTCTCCCAGCGCTCACAACTGGCAACAGCCGAGGACTAATCTTTTTAGCGACAAAAATGCAAAGTAATTTTATAAATTGAGGAAATCTAAATTGAATGTCGATTCAGTTGGTGCGCCCCAGGATTTGCATAATTAGTTTTTTAAATAAAAATAATTTACATAACGTAAATATGATGAATGGAAACATGCCCCATGGAAAAATTGGTAGAAGTTAATGTATACGATTTGTTACAAAACAATGTAATGTGCAAAAAGGAAATAAACATGAAATACATGGAATTAGTTTTGCAGATAATAAATAAATAAGGCTGATAAGTTGTCTTGAAATAAATGTCCTATTATATTTTTAGTTACGACATACAACAAATAATTTATATATGTATTATGAGCAACAGGTTTTAGATAATACTATATGATTGTTTAAAACCTTTATTAAATTGGTAAATTTATAAAAAGTATTTGCTCCTCACGCTCATAGAAATTGTAAAAATTTCCAAAGTGATTTTGTTAGCACAAAGTTGCTATTTTCTATGTAAATTTTAAAGATCAAAATAGAGAAAAGTTGACTATCGGATTTCTGTATCTAGAAGGTATTTATTTAGACCAAATCTAAAGAGTATCGTACGGATTCATCAACGAGGCCTAACGTTAGTCCGACTAACGCCTTACGCCCCTTTCATGAATCCGGGTGTATAAGTCTAGACATAATAGAGGTACACAAATAATATAGTTCCAATAATATAATATAGTACACATTTACATAAAAGCTCAGACATTCATTAGCAAAGTCGAAACAAGAATCCAAGCGGTCCACGTCATAAAGGATCTACAACGTTATTTGTCTGAAATATAAAAAATATATACAATTTTGATGTTACTCAGCATAGCTTACACTATACACAGCAAAAAAAGAGATGTAAAATTTTACACGAAATTTACCCGGTTTTTGATCCAGAGAAATTCGCACGCATATGGGGTAAAATTTACCCCACGGCAATTTGGTAAATTTTACAAAGACATTTGGGTACATTATTTAACCAAAAATTTTGTAGAATTTCATTGCATTGTGTAAATAAATTACTATATTATGGGATATACTTTAAAACTAATAATTACACGGTGAGGTGTATGTCTTATTTAAAATTTACGAAAAACATACATACATATTTTATTATTTTATAATATAAATAAATATACCATTGCAAATAACTACGAATAGTAAGGACATCATTAGGAGTCCTCCATCTGCAAAAGCCTTATTTAAATAAGGACTAAAACAAATCAAGCTAAAACAGCTATTCTCCTATATACTACATGCCGCGCCGAGCGCTGAATTACAAAGCAAAATTTGCAACGAAATTCACGATTCAAATTGCAACGAAAAGTAGGAGGAAATACTAAGACCACATCGTTTAGACCTTTTTATGATCCCCTCAGTGCAATATAAGTGAGCATACCTACCAATGCTCACTTATATGCAAAAGTTGCTCCGGAAGCTGGCTCCGGTCCCATGAAAGCCATTTCAGATCCCTTTCTAGCAAGTTCATCTGCCGTTCATTTCCGTCAACGTTTTTGTGACCTGGCACCCAACACAATCCCACCGTATTGGTATTTGCTAATTCCACCAACTATTGCAAACAGTCCCAAACAAGCTTCGAACTGATCTTGTTTCAGAGAATATGTAGATGAGTTTACGTGTGTACCATCTCCTCACATCCTCCGCCGCAAATATGCCACTATCACATAAATTTCTGCTTGGAATACCGTCGGATAAATTCCCAGACTATAGCTTATACTCCTTGCCCAAATACCCCGGCTCCTGTTCCTCTGCCTGTTTTGGAGCCATCTGTGAACCATATAAGGCTCCAAGCCTCTAGAGAATATCTTTAACTCCGAGTCACTGAGATCCATTCTGTCAAATGTCAGAGTTATGTCAGTTGAATAATATTTTTTTTGTAAATTTAGTTTCGTCAGTGATATTTTGTATACCTATTTAAAAAATATGCTCATAAGCTGAATATTTTATTTTATTTAGATATTTCTAGGCCAATGTTTTTTTTTATGAATTACAGAGCTTTGTTCAATTAAATTATAGACAAGTAGAAAAGTGTTTTTGCATGTTGGTTTATTGATCGTACAAACTTAGTGTGAAGTAGAAACTCCTTTAAAACGAAGTGCTGAATATTAGAGCAGCTGTAAAACGTATGCAATGAAGTAGGATAGTTATTTTACAGTCCATTAAGCAAATTGTATTTATAAGAAATTGGGGGCCATAAAATTGGTAAAGTGCTAATTAATTACCCAGTAACATTATGGGAACAATGCTTTACGCTTTACAGCGGAATTTTCGTTAAATTGCTTTTACGTTTGACAATTTATTACATTTCTCTGTTTTTTCAGGAAGAACAACGAAATGTAGCATTATAAAAATGAAGTACACAACATGTAAATGTTATACCGAATTAGGTTACCATTGTCGGTGTCGACAATGGTAACCGCAATGGTAAATTGTGAGTCGGTGACTCACAATTTAGTGTTTTGGTCGCTTAACCCTGAGGCCGTGGCTTCGAATCCCCATTCCACCGGACAATTTTTAATTGTCTATTTGTATATTATTTAAGAACCAGTAGCTATTCCGCACATCCGTGGGCTAAATAACAGCTGAATCCCCCGTGAATCGTGTGCCCTGAGTAGACGCAATGAACCCAGAATAACCGCCTTCTGCATTCTTCCGGCTAGAAGATCTGCCGAATTTCGGGATGCCGGTATGAGCTTAAGCTCTGAAACCAGTGTATCTCTTGCTCCACCGAAGGCTCCTATAATCAGTACCACAAGCTTCACAGTAGGTTCTGGATAGAGTCTACGGAGTTCGAAGAGAAGGCCTCGATATTTCGTCCTTTTCTCCTCTTCTTTCAAGATAATACAGTTCTCAGTTATCAATTGGATATAATCTACTTTATTGTAGACGAGTTAATACCAAGTCTAACAAGAAATTATTTTTGATTTAGGAACGATCTTACTATATTGAATGTATGTAGTATGGCTGGTTTTTGTGACTGGGTATATACACTTTACTCCAGGCTAAATTGAGTGAGGTGATTTAGGAATGAATACGGAGTGACACTAGTCACCTATATAATGAATGGAACGATACGAACTCGTTTCTTTTTCCATATTCTTACAACTTCTATTGACAATTGCTGATATTTTTCTTTCTTTTCTGTATGTTTTTTCCAATATTTTGGTCAAATGGTATTGCCATATTGACATAAGAAGCAAACGAGTTGGCAAACAGATCCTTTAAAATAATAAAGCTTTAAGTAAATAACTAGTACTATAATTACATAGATTAAGGTGCTTTCATGTACATTACATTTTAACTACATTTAATTATAATTTTCATAATAGGAAGTTGGCGTTCATGCAAGTAGAAACTACTGGTTTTCCCAATTTTACAAATTCGAAAAACATCCATCGAAGTTACTGAATGTGTAATGCAAACTCATCCACACTGTATGTATATACAGTGTGGCCCATTAAGAACCAGGACACTCTTCTAAAAAATTTTTGGTAAGTGCGATTTCAATGAATTTTTTTATATATTATATATATTAGCCTCTTAGATGTACTTGTTGAACCTACTACGATGATCCAACTGCTAATGCTCAGCCTACTACGATTTTTTTTAATCAATTTTTTTTAAATTACTTTAGGCATTTAGGGATATAATAGGGGACTACTGTAAAGTGTTGTTTTAATGTTATTATTAATTTGTGAAGTAAGTAAAGGAAAAATATTCTAGATTAACAATAATTATTAGAATTTCCAATGCCTGCTATATCTTTTAAACGAAACCCAAATTCAATAAACTTGAAACATTTAAAACTATAAAAAAAAATTCTTCGATACAAATTGAAGAAATTTGGGCCACAGGGGTTTTAAGTGATGCTAAAGAATGCCACAATGTCAATTTTTTAATAAAAAAACCCCTAAAGTAATTTTCGAAAAAATTGATTGAAAAAAAATCTGAGTAGGCTGAGGATTAGCAGCTGGACCATCGTAATAGCACAGATTATTATACAGATGGGACAGTGAGACAGAGAAATTAAATTTAAAGAGAGATGTCAAGCACTTCCCATTTAAATGTCCACTGAAGACTAATGCGCGTATAATACCACAGAGTACCCATTATACTATATGATAAATACTACATTCTCGAAGACTCTTTAGGTTTAAGTTGTTTAATTTTATTTCTCTTTGGGTTCTATTCGATTTTTATAAAAGAATAGGTTCACCGACAAAGGCAAACACTGGTGATGCCGATATTATCATAACTTTTTTAGGAACAAACTTTTTTTCGCAAAAATAGGTAGGTACAAATGCATTCGAGGGAATCTTAAATCCAGTGGTGTAGTTAGACTTTTTATAAAAAAAATTGCTAACAAAGTGTTGCTATTTTTCACTTAAAAAAAATCGTAGTAGGCCTTGAAAATCAAAATTTCGTCGTCAAATTTTGCATCAACATAGACCTTTCGGCGATCTATCTTTTGAAAAAAATCTGTTTCAAATCGGTCCATAAACAAATTTTTTATGCTAATGTTTCCATTCTTAATGGGTCACACTGTATATACTCTTTTTTGTGTTTAATAATCCTAGTTATATGTTTTAACCAGTATGTTATTTAATATATATATATATATATATACCTATGTCGATAAAAGTATAAAAGTTTTTATCACTGTTCATGAAGTTATATGAAATATCATGGTTCAATGTTTTCATGTTTCTAAGGGCCAATTTTTCAATGCTTGGTTAACATAATTTAACCTAGAGTTAACTAACTGCAAGTTTAGAATGTGAATAGTTATTCATAAAATGTTCGAAGTAAATTACATTTTCAACTTATAGCTAGCTTAACTATACTGGTTAAACCGTGTTAACCAAGCATTGAAAAACCGTCCCTTAAGAAAAAAAATAAGCAAGAGATTAATTATTAATGAAGTTGATTAAACATTTAAAACTGTATTGAATCATGACTTCATAACTTCATTAATAATTTATCTCTTATTTTTTTTTTCTTAATTCCTAATTAAAAAAGATAGCAACAGTTAAATAAGGCAATAAATAATATTGAAATATACTATAGAAATAAAATATTCTACACATTTCCACTGCATTTTTAATTTGAACGAATATTGTATGTAAAAGCTCTGTAATTGTTACTTAAATAAGTTCATTTTAAATGTGTTTATAAATAAAAAATATTAAAACCGGTTTACGACACAATTTATGTTTCATTATCTTATGTACTGTTATAATGAGCCACTAACTTAATTAAAAAATATATAAAATAAATGTTAGGTAAAATGCAACAGCGCTTCTCAAGAAAAAATTGTAAGTTTGGCAACGTTGTACACTTCCCGTTTAAAGGCACGAGGTCATAGCTATGAACTGTCAAACATCAAAGACATTCCGCCGGCTGTCCCCTCTGTATATACTCCTCTGTGGTAATAGGTTCAACAAGTACATCTAGGAGGCTAATATATATATAAAAAAATTCATTGGAATCGCAATTACCAAAAATTCTTTAGAAGGGTGTCCTGGTTCTTAATGGGCCTCACTGTATATATAGATATATGCATTTGATTATCTTGAACTTCTTGAATTATTCCAAATTTGCGACTATTCCGACAAATCTACTTTCGTATTCTAAATTGGCACTTAAATTTGCATTCTACTGGTGAAAGGAGGCTGTATCTGAAGTTAAGCTCATTAAGAAAATTGAGTTTGTATTAAAACATGAAAGTTTGATTAATAAGTATTTCGCAAGAAATGTTGCTTAACGTTTATTTAGATTTAAACTTTATGTCGGAATGGTAATAATTTTTAATTGATATCAAGGTTCTGATGGGCTAACTCTTTGAGAAATATTTAATGATTAAACTTCCTGTAAGAATATTGTTTTATTCTTGATTGAGATGTTTTCTAATATGCGGGCATCAGTATTCTAATGGTTGATATTTATTGTACAAATTCTGTGGCAGCATTTCAAAAAATACACAAGGGACGTAAACTTTAAAAATTGTAACTACTTGAATACCTTCCATGAAACTTTTGAAATTGAAACTCAATGAAATTGTAATTCTTTATTTGAACAAATGCTTGTGTTTGGTTTTCTCTATAGGTTTATAGGCTTCTTATAGATATACTAAAATTCAAATTCTAATTAATATATGTAGTAATGTCGAAAAGTATAAAAAATAAATTTAATACTATAGAAATCCTGGGTTCATAAATGGGTAACTATTAACTATAGACCGAACATGCAGATTTCAGTTAATTTTTCTCTTATCTGACATATTTATTGTTTTATCCACATGATCTGGTTTGATCCACAAAAGGTTTTGAGGTTGATCCTCGAGAAGATCTGGTAAACCCAAGGTACGGTAAAGTCAAAAATATTTTTTTAAATAAAACACCAACACTGACGTAGTTTTCTACATAACACCAGAACACTATACTGTACTCAACGCGCATTTCTCCAACTTAGTTGGTGAAGTGCATGTCGAGTGCAGTATAGTGTTTTGGTGTTAGGTGGAAAGCTACGTCAGTGTTACCTTCACACCAAAGGTTCCAACCCCCTTCAAAAATAGAACACCATCTACATTTATGTATACTTGCATATAATATTCTTTCACAGACACAAAGGGTTTATGTCACGTTTAGTTTTGATATATCTATGTCTAACAATTTGGGCGATGTACTTAAAAGAGCGTGTCATAAAAACAATACACAAAGGCTTTCATGTTTTGCTGTAAAAATAAAATATCTCTAACTCATTATTATTATGGCACAATCTTTGGACATATCTCCATTATTAGAGATAGACGCAGCAATGTTATATCACTGTATTCACGAGAAAAATACCGTGCAAATATTAAAAAAATATACACAGTGCATTTGTGTATCTTTTGGGTCAAACTCTATAAAACCAGATACCTGTATGTTAAATAAAAAAAGAAAACGTGGCAGAACTGTTCTTAAAAAATACCGTCTCTGAAATATTGAATGTATTCGAATATCGAATATCGAGTACTGGTATATTTAAGCATGGTCGTAGAAATTGGTTTGCAAGTATTCTAACGTGTTTGCCTGGGATTCTATTTTTCAGTTATTCGCTGGTTTATTTTTCTTGTCCAACAAGAAATTATTTGGGTTTAGAAATTATCTTGCTATATTGCATGTATTATTATTATTATCATTATTTTGTTTAAATCCTGTCTACCGAGACTCCGATTATCAGTACCACAAGCTTCACAGTATGTTCTGGATGGAGTCTGTGAAGTTCGAAGAGAAGGTCTCGATATTTCGTCCGTTTCTCCTCCTTTTTCAAGACAATGTTGATCTTTGCAGGAACCGAGAACTCGATGACAAACATTGTCTTGAGTTGACGGTCGGCTTGTTTTAGCTCAAATTTGCTTGAGAGTGGCAAATGAGTAATTCCAATAAATTCGGCACTTCCCACCCTACGATGGACTCAATATCCTCCGGTATGTATGGCAGCTTGTTATTATTATTATTACTATTATTATTACTATTACTATTACTATTACTATTACTATTACTATTACTATTACTATTACTATTACTATTACTATTACTATTACTATTACTATTACTATTACTATTACTATTACTATTACTATTACTATTACTATTACTATTACTATTACTATTATTATTATTCAACAGATAATAGATAGAGAACGATATCTTTTTATATATTTAATTTTAGTAAAACTAATAGGAGCATATTGCTCCTAAAATTTGAATATATGTTTCGAACCAATTCTGAATAAGTTAAATAAATGAAACACTGCTTCAAATTGCATCAGTCAGAATCGCATTCATTCATTAGATCTAAAAGCGGTTTTAATAATATATATAGGTAATTGTAATGAACATTAATATATACAAAATAAGAACATTATGACAGATTATGAGGATTGCCTAAGACTATCAATTTCAACGTTTATTTACAGTAGGCCAAAAAGGATACGCCTCGCCATTTGGCCGGTTTGACATAAGAAGTTCTCTTATTTTTCTTTATGTCAAGTGTAATTATTGTGGAAAGGGAGAGGAAATAGTAAAGCAATAACAATATTTAAAAAACTCTGGCACTGGTCTCTTTATTATTGCAAAAGCGTCTAGATTAATGTAATAATTCTTATGCTGGATTGTTGTCATAATATTACTATTAGCAGCCTTGCATTTCATCATTATGACGAACAAAATGTAAGTAAAACTCTTTCCTCGTATCTATTTGCACATACACAAGCCCATGTTATTAAATATTTATGACGCATATTTAATTTTTCAAACATAAACCCTTCAGCGAAAACACAAACAGTATTGAGACATTTGAGGGCAACCTAAAAAATTAAATTTTGTGATAGTAAAATTAGAGTGCAGAAAACCGTTTTATTTAAATTTTTTCCGTTTCCATTAAAAATAAGCAAGTTGGTGGCGACTTCCGGTACAATCGGAAGTGCTACGTGGGCACCATTATTTTATTGGAGGAGGACATGCCCGAAAACCCGATATCCCAAATTTTCAAAATTCAAATCGAAGTAGTCTCTAAAATATTCTAATGGGTGTTCACCATGAGACACCTTCTATAACATACAGGGTGGGAAAAATTTTAATGTGCAGCATTGGTATCTCGGAAACGGTAAAAGATACAACGTGGCTCAAATTAGGAAAAAGTTTCTCAATTTTATGCTGATTCAAAATATGTGAACAAGTTTAATATATTCCGGGCCGTTCCGGAGTTATGCCAGAAAAATCAAAATTTGCCAATTTCTTTTAAGTCAAATAACTTCTCTTGAAATAAATGTAAACTTTTGAAATTTGGTACGTTTACATGGTTTGATGAGAGCTTTCGATCGCCATACTAAAACATGTTCTAGGCCTACTAGTTTTTCCGCAACAATATTCAACTTTTGAATTTCTTATGGGCGCCATATTGGATTTTTACTTCACTAAATACAGAAAGAAATTACAAGCACGGTGATATATCATACTTGATACTTTCTTCAATAAATATAGATAATACACGCGAATAACGATAAATATTATTTATTTACAAATAATAAACAATCATTCATTTATAGTTAATTATTACAAAGTGTGTTTTTAGCTTTTTAGAGGAACTAATTATTATAATAAGAAGAACAACTTATTTATACTGCTCGAATTGGCTGCCGTTACTCTGAATACAAAGTTGAGTCCTTACAGTCCATCCACTGCACGTCTTACTGTTCCACCATCTATTGAATTTATGTATTCATTAATTCTTTCCAACATTTCATCCTCTGTCGATGGCATTGGATTATTGAAGATATAATTTTTAACAGCTCCCCAGAAATAATAATCTAAGGGGTTTAGACACGGTGATCGCGGTGGCCATAGAATGGGACCATTTGTACCCATCCACGAATTCGGAAAACGTTGATCTAGGTACTGGGTTACAATCCTAGCATTGTGTGAAGGGCATCCATTTTGTTGAAACAACTGTAAATTTTGTATATTTTGCAAAGGAAGGTCATCCAGCATTTCCTCCAAATCATTTTGTAAGAAGTGTAAATAATTTCGAGAAGTTAATTTATCAATAATAAGATAAGGCCCTAATACCTTGTTATCTAAAACTCCACACCAAATATTTACTGAAAATCTAATTTGAAGTCTCGTTTCTCTAATCAGGTGAGGATTTCGTTGTGCGTAATGGTGCTCATTTTTTCTATTGAATACCCCACAATTAATTACTAAACGTTGACTCATCACTCCATAATATCTTTCTATAAAAACCAGTGTCATTATTCATTAACATTTGCATCCAGTGAGAAAATTGCAACCTCCGCTCATTGTCTCCAGGATGTATTAAATATTTGGTGTGGAATTTTGGATAACAAGGTATTAAGGCCTTATCGTATTATTGATAAATTAACTTCTCGAAATTATTTACACTTCTTACAAAATGATTTGGAGGAAATGCTGGATGACTTTCCTTTGCAAAATATACAAAATTTACAGTTGTTTCAACAAAATGGATGCCCTTCACACAATGCTAGGATTGTAACCCAGTACCTAGATCAACGTTTTCCGAATTCGTGGATGGGTACAAATGGTCCCATTCTATGGCCACCGCGATCACCGTGTCTAAACTCCTTAGATTATTATTTCTGGGGAGCTGTTAAAAATTATATCTTCAATAATCCAATGCCATCGACAGAGGATGAAATGTTGGAAAGAATTAATGAATACATAAATTCAATAGATGGTGGAACAGTAAGACGTGCAGTGGATGACATGTCTGTAAGGACTCAACTTTGTATTCAGAGTAACGGCAGCCAATTCGAGCAGTATAAATAAGTTGTTCTTCTTATTATAATAATTAGTTCCTCTAAGAAGCTAAAAACACACTTTGTAATAATTAACTATAAATGAATGATTGTTTATTATTTGTAAATATAATATTTATCGTTATTCGCGTGTATTATCTATATTTATTGAAGAAAGTATCAAGTGTGATATATCACCGTGCTTGTAATTTCTTTCTGTATTTAGTGAAGTAAAAATCCAATATGGCGCCCACAAGAAATTCAAAAGTTGAATATTGTTGCGGAAAAACTAGTAGGCCTAGAACATGTTTTAGTATGGCGATCGAAAGCTCTCATCAAACTATGTAAACGTACCAAATTTCAAAAGTCTACATTTATTTCAAGAGAAGTTATTTGACATAAAAGAAATTTGCAAATTTTGATTTTTCCGGTATAACTCCGGAATGGCCCGGAATATATTAAACTTGTTCACATATTTTAAATCAGCATAAAATTGAGCAACTTTTTCCCAATTTGAGCCACGTTGTATCTTTTACCGTTTCCGAGATACCAATGCTGCACATTAAAATTTTTCCCACCCTGTATACATGGCATACAAAAAACCGAACTGCCATTTTCCTTTAAATATTTATTTAGGCATTATGAAAGCCAATAAATCCACTGAATATCATGTTACAATAGCCCTGTTCCACCAGGAATCAGAAATTAGTCAGATCCAATCAAATCATTCCAAACTACTCAGCAATTTGTTTTCAACCAATCACAATCCTTCTGACTAGTTGCTGATTGCTGCAGGAATAGCCCTAATATAGCGCTGATAGACTGTCTCCTACCTATTCTATTTACCCTAGGTATACACGGGTTCAGTCAGATATATAAAAATCTACTAATATTCTTATGGTGAGTTATTAAATCGTACTGCAAGCTGCTTTTGAATATATATTTTCTTAGGATGTAATCAAAAAATAATATATCTTTGAACCAAAGTATACCTACAACATGTGGTAAAGTTTTTTCTGTTTGTTTTTTCTTGGTATTTGAGTCTTTATTTTCTTTATATTTTAAATACAGTACTTATTCTATTACCATATCAGTCACAAATAATCATGGTATGTAGATAACTGAGGTCACTGCTCTTATCAAAGATGCAAATGGTATATTAAAGGAAAACTTTAAAAGTAAAGTATGAAATTCTTCGTGTTCGTAGAATTCTTGCTGAATATTTTCAAGCTGAAAACAAAAATAAATTCCTCAATAATGTAATCGAATTTGCTTATTTAGTAACTATAAGAGGGCATTAAACTGCTATTTTTATTCGCGTACTGCTATTTCTACTTCCATACAGCTATTTTTATTCCTGAGTGATATGTTTTAAAATCATATACACAATGTTGCTTTAAAAGAATTATAGGAGCGCTTAAGCTGTATTGATTTAAAACAATATGCGGAAATTATGAATACCTCAACAGGAAATGGGTATGATTTGTACAGCAACTATATTTTTCCTGCTTTTTAGTATCAGTAGTATCCTGCAGTTAACAGTATTCAGATAGTATTCAGACTGTTAACACATAATAATGTTAGCTAAATAGTATGTCCTAGATAAGTAGTATTTAGTATTAGTAGTAAATAAGTAGTATTTACTGATTTGGGGTCTACCAACCTATATTTATAGATAAAAAATAACCAAACAAGTGCTTAAACAGTGTATAATACCTATATCCGGCTAGTATAAAATTATATAGTTTTAATTATAATGTGATTTCCAGGTATGCACAAGAGAAAAATTTCGTAATATAGTTTCCTTCTTTTTATTAGAAAATTATTATTATTATTATCATTATTATTATTATTATTATTATTATTATTATTATTATTATTATTATTATTAAGTTACGCTAAAACACCAAAGATATCTTGAAATATTGAAAAACTTTGTATCTATTTGTTTTATATTTTGTAACTACGTTGGACGTTGTTATTATCGATATAGTCCTAGTCCACTACGTATATATCAAAGTTTACTTTTCATCGTGAAAGATGCTTTACGTTACATAAAAATATAACTGTATTTATTATTTAAAAGTGATTTATAAAAAAATAAACCTCCAAGTCAAGTGTCAGATCGTTTAGATGTAGTTATTCAATTTTATTTACATTTAGTATACTAAATAAATTGTCACTTTATCACAAAAAATAAGTGTAAAAAAGTTTATATAAAATAAACTGAAAAAGTTATGTAAAATTAAAAAATATGAGTAAATATGGAGAAATAACAATTTAAATTTTGATTTTTTGAGAAACTGTACAAATATTTTCTGGTAGAAATTAAATAATATTTAAGACTGCTCAATATAATTTAGTCTAATTTTAATGGATATTTTCAATTCAATCATATTTTCAATTTATTTGGACTATCCATTTTTCCAAAAGATGTAAAAGATCTGTGTAGGTCATCGGAACAAAATTACTGAATTCAAGTAGACAAAGTAGATATTAAAAAAATATATTTAGACAGACGGCATACGACATGTAAAGATTTGAGCAAGCTTTTTTTGTAAATTTTTTTCTTTAAATCTTTATAAGGTAAAAGATAGGTATTGGACTACCCTTAACAATGTCGGCCTATAATTTTTACGAGAGCTCTAAAACGTAATTAGATAAAGAGTGTCCTGTTTAAAACGAAAAAGTTGGTAACTGAGCAACCTATATGCAAGAAAATAATAAAAATGAAAAATTTAGGCAGACACAAAAAACTTTATATACGCAATAGTTTATAATACCTAAGCCATAGAGTATACTAAATTTTATAAAAACATATATTGCGTTCTGTTTAAGTTTCGAAAATTAAAATAATGTCCTATTATAATTAATTGGAAGTGTTGGATAATATTGTCGTCCGTTATTAAATTGCTTGCAGATAAATATAAAATCCAAATATAACAAAAATATAGAAGTGGTTTCTGGTTTCCTTTTAAAACATCTCTATATTATATACACTCACATGCAAAAAATCACAATATCTTAATATTTGCTAAATTTGAGGTCTTTTAATTTTTTTATTTTTAGTTCAATTTTCATAATTTTCACCAAACTGTAGATAAAATAACTAATTTCAACTTGCATATCCAGTCTTCTGTAAAATGCTGACGTTTTAGTCATTATACAGGGTCAATTAAAAGTTCAGTTTATAAGTTTAGCAATAAAAAGGCAACAATATATTGTTTAGTTTTAATAAGCAATTATTGCAACTTGCAACATAAAAAATAAGAAAATCTCAATATCAAACTTCAAAACAAACCAATTTAGCTGTAACTTACTAACCTAAAGAAACGTACTTTTTACAACAAATTTAGCTTAATATTTTGCATTACCACCTCTAGCTCTTATAACTGCCTGCATACCTACGTCGGCGTCGGTTCATATTGTCATGTTACAAATAACATGACTTGAGGGATATTTTGCCATTCCTCTTGAAGGGCTAAACGAAGCTCATTTATTTACCGTAGCCGGAGCTACTTCGTGATCTCTGACTTGCCTACCAAGCATGTTCTACACATGCTCTATGTATATCCTCTGCAAATTATCATTAGGGGGCAACAACGAGCAAAGCCACCTCGACAAAAATATTTCTTGAGGTAAACTGTTGGTGACATGTTAATTTTGTTCTTAAAAATTAACCAATGCACCTAAAAACATTAACTAAAAAACAAAATATAGGAAAGGAATGGGTTTTTACAAAAATTGGTATTTTGAAAGAATTTGGTTACGAAACAATTCCACAGGGTGTTTTAAAATTAGGGTTATACAACAACCTTTTAATTAACCCTATATAATGACTCAATTGAAATATTTTTTTGCAAATTTGGATACGGGTGTTTTCGAGAAAGTTTTATTCATCTGAAGTATTTCCGCTTTTCTGTCACTTCCGGTTATACCAGAAATTGTTAGAGAGAAAGTAGAAAAACTTTCTTATTTTAAATGGAACATCTCATATATTTTTACATTTTTGATTTCTACACTTAAATATTTGTTTTTTAATGTCGCACAATCTGTACGAGAAATTAATATTTTAAATATTTTAATTAGTTTGAAAAAATTTGATTTTGTAGTAGGTATCTTATTGAAATGCTTGTCATCGATTGACAAGGAAAGTTATGGTGACAAACTTTGGGCTATGGTTAGTCTGTCGATAATGAAAATTAAAATCAATCAATATTGATTTATCTTACAATGAAGTAATTAATGTAAAAAAATATAGGAAAATTAATTTTTTTCTACATAAATAACTAAAAAAATTTTATTATAAACTAACTATTGAAAAGTTGTACAATTAACCTTTTTTAATTTAATATTCCTATTAAATTGTATAATGTATGTTAGCTACGCTGTTATAATGTAACTGGACACAATGTAGGTATATTGTATTCAGTTTCTTGGATGGTTTGTCCCACACGCTGAGATATCGATTGTTGAAAGAAATAAGTAGTTTACTAGGTCACTGTTATTCTGGACACTGAAAAAGAACATTTCCTGTGCGATTTTAACCTGAGTGATATGGATATATAACATTATAGATTACAACTAAACGAATATGAGGAAGTTTTACTCAACATAATAACTCGACCTCGTTTGTTAGGAATGTTTTAAACTAAGCGAGATATGTAAAATAAATAATAAAGAGTAGGTAGGTATATCATTATTATTATTTAATTTATTAGCTGCTTATAATAATTAAGTGTTTATTTTAAATTTCAAACAAAGGAATAAAAGGATACTTGGTACATAAAAATGTAGCGTGTGGCTAGAAATAAGCCAATAATCATATATGCATATTCATTGTACCTACTCAAATATTTACATTTTTATTACGTCCAGCAAAAAGGGTTTGAGATAAATTTTCCTTGGAATATATTATTCTTAAATATAAAATTATTACTTTACCTACTTTGTGTAACTACAATGTATCATTTGAATTTGTTATAACAGTATATAAATTACAGTTTATTATTTTATGGTATGTTTGAGTTAATACAACGTGCTTTGTTGTTCAAACCAAATGTTCGTAACGCTTTTCAAAAATTTATAATTATAACTTAATGAGTTAAATACTTCATATGACATTTTCTTAAATTAAAAATATTAAATTGAATTAAAACGTGTTAAAGTCTTTCAGAAAATATCCAGTATATTTTATTTTTGATTCACTGCCCACCATAAATATATCCAATATAAAATAATAATATAATGATGATATATAAAATTTAAATTTTGGAAATTCGTTTTTAATTTATTCCACCTTATTTGAGTAGATATTGAAAAAAGAACAACGCTTCTTCACATCAACTTTTTGTGGTCGATCGAACGGCATAATCATATTTTTCATAAAACTGTTTGTCTTTCCAGGGCCATCATCAATTCAAATTTTTTAGATAAGGCTTTGAACGTTTTATTACATTTTTTGAAATCTCTGTATCTCTCATTTTTATAATAATATCTCATAATATCTCTCGGCATATTATTATCTCGCGGCCCGCATTTGCGCCTCAGGAACGACTTACGTTGGTAGGCCCTAACCACCATTCAGTGCTGGAATGAGGGAAACCTGGAAAACCTCATTAGTTAGGGGGACAAGTCAAACATCAACCGATTTTAATCTCTCACATTAACACAGAGTTGGCATTTTTCCCATCCTAGGGCATCGCCAGGATGGTTGCCAAGCCATCCCTGCGAATGGGCCTTGATCTACGAGTAAACAATTTAATGAAAAATTGTTTGGTGGAATGGGAATTAGAACCCACGACCTCTGGGTTGAGCGATCGAGACGCTAAGCCCTGAGCCAGCGGCTCGCAGATAGAATGGAGGATAATTGAACTTCATCATAATATTTGGATAATTTAATTAATATCATATCTCTGAGTTTTTTGTACTTCATGGCTACCTATATATAAATATCTAAATCGTTAAATAAACCAATAAAAAATAATATAGAAAATATACCACTGACATGCAGACACCCACTATCTTTGAGCTGAAAATCATAAGTGCGTTGACTAAGGGATCTAATAAAAGGCGCAACTCAGTGAAATCGAGATTATTTGATGCCCTATATTTTTCAAGCAACAAGGCGATCATTAATTTTTGTCAATCTCGCTATAAAATGAGTATTGATGAGTAAAAATCTAGACTACTTTCGAAGAAATTTAGATACCTAAAATCTCAATTTCACTCGAGTTGTGTGTTCCATTAAACCCTTCAGTCAACAATCGGGAACTGTAGTCATTTTATTTTTAATTTTTCTTAATACCACAAAAACAAAGTTTTCATCATCCGATATGTATCACCGATATGTCCGAAAACCTGTAGGAGCTCAAAAATAACTAAAAAGTCGGCAAACTCATTCAGAATATTAGTGGAATAATAGGACACAAAAAAGTCATAACTCATAATATGGATAACACCATTTTCTTACTGCCTATCAATGTCCAGAATTAAAAGGACAATCCAATTCAGATTTAATCTTTTCCTGAAGGCATTAAAATTCTTGTATTCAAGTAGCGTCTCTTGAAATCTTGTATTCTGTTAATTTCCCTGATTTTACTTTGTTATCTTTAATTATCTGGAGAGACTTTAAGGAGAGGTAGAGAAAATATGGAAAAAAATCTGCTTTAAAATCTGCAGTTAAAACAGCTAAAACTAGAGAGTGGTGAATTGCTGATTAGATTAATTCTCTAATTATTTAAATTATTCTAATTTTTACGACCACGCAAGGATAATGTGATGTTTCTACAGTCAGGGAAAGGTTTAGTAGGTACCTATCATTTGGTTTATTTTACCAAATGGTAAATTTAAATTCAGGGAAACAAATATCTAGCAAATCAGCTGTATGATTTGTTTCTTCACATTGATTGTTATAATTTTATTTCGTTATTAGAATGAAAGTATTACAATATTTCATTTTTTCATTTGGTAACTATAACTAAATTTCTATTTGTCCTATTATTTTATTTTGTAATTATACCAAAACCTTTATTAAAGGTAAAATTGAAATTACCAAATCTGCTGTTCATATAAACCAGAACAAATCTTAGAGTTAAACTAAATAACTTGAACTATCAATTGTATTAGTATGTTAATGTCATGCCATAATCAATGGTATCCCATACTTACTTACCTTAAAACTCATACATACATTATTATTATTATGGACATTATGGACATACATTACATTATTATTATTATTATCAACCATGTGGCGAATATAGATAACCTACTTTTCAATTTACAGTTAATACAAAGTACTTACATTAAGCATATGTAAGGACCCAAACTTTAACATCGAATAATATTTGAAATCAATTTCATATCAAGGGAAACGGAAAGTTGTAAAAACAACCTTGATTTATATATAAAAATTACAAAATGATATTCTCATATATTCACTAGAGATTCACCGTCTAAATTTTTTTACAAACAATGCCATTATTAGAAAGAACTAATTTACAGTACAAGACTGCAATAAGTGAACACACATAAATTCCTTTTATATTTGTTATTATATAATTGTAAACGCCTTGAAGGTTTAATACTGAATCACATTACATATGCCAACACCAACAATTTTGCAACTCCTTTTGCAGCAGGGTAGGGATCTTTCACTTGCCTATTTATTTCATGGACAAGGGATCTCCGGCTTTACATCCTATCTAAGGGATGATACGTCTTTCTACACAAACCTCGAGGTACAAACCTCGCCTAAGTTTGCATAGCTTCTGTGAATTCACCGTCGTACAGGCCACGAGAAGATGCGGGTAAGCACCGCTGGTCTTCCCTGCATCGTGGCTCATCCAAGTACTAACCGCGGCCAACGTTGTTTGGTGTTCATAACGATAATATGAACGCCAAGTCGCTATCATAGTCTGCCTCTATTTTAATTATAATTACAATAATTTTTTCTCTCCGTGTCAAAGACGTGACTTATTGTGAATTAAGGAAATCAAGAATTATGTTGAGAAAATTATTAAGTAGGTACTAATTCTTTGGTATTAATATAACTACTTTATATGAAACTTGGAAAATCAGTGATATTGAAATCCCCAAGTATAAATGGGAAAGAGCAGTAATTAATTCAAAAAAATTTTCATCTTTTACAACTGTTGTGTTATAGGGCTACAAAGAACAATAACAGGCAATGTAGCAATAAACTAATTTAACTGAACAAAAATCAATTTGGTTTGCCTGAAAGGCTTTATTAACATCGAGGTAAACTTCACCTGCCATCCACTGCATTGAAAGTTTATAATTCCCATCAGAAGCAAACACTGAATAATTGTTATAAAACAGTTCACTGTTTGAGAAAAACTGTTCAGATTCATCGAATACAATTACAGATACCTGAGACAGAACCGAGTAATGATACGGCGATAATTCAAGGCGTTGACGTGTCGACGCGCCAACGGCTACAGCGGGTGATGTTGATTTTCCAGTTCGCTTATCTTTATATAGTAACTTCAACACACTAAAGCAAAACAAATGCTGGAGATTCCGTACAAGTGAAATTCAATACTAAACATTATTTCACTGAAAAGTTCTTGAGAGAATACCACTTAATTTAGGGACGAATTCAAACAATGATATGCTTGCTTTTCTGACCTCTTATATCCTGGAAACGAAAAAATTGCAGTCCTGTGTATTTGTAGCACTGTTAGGCGTGAGTGTATTAATTAGGTAGTATAACTCCATGTACCGTTATTACACACTCCTAAATTCAGCTTATTCAAAAATAAAAGTATGTACACTTTTATTGAAAACTGATTGAGGTGAGTTCGTGAAGATGAATATAATTAATTAAAACAATACACACAAACAATAAAAATAATCAACAATAGTAAATATCCAACCATAATTTAGAAAAAGAGCAGGCAGGCAGACATCTGCAGTTTACCTAAATAAATTTATTTTACAGCCTCATCCTCTATAAATTTGGTGACTTTATTTATAAACTTGTTAGTGTTTAAGCTACCGATGATGAGTGCATAGTACTCGAAATGTATAATACATTTAGCATTGCTAATAGATATGTAAAGAAAGGAGTACTGTTTTATTTACTTTATCTTTTATTGAAAGCTATTTCTCAGGTAAAGTTTTAAATACAGTGTTAATGAGTATTCTATGTAACATTATCTAATATTTAAAATAGGCACATAATTAGATATCCAGATATTATGAAAAAAACTTACTGAATTACAAGAAAGTAAAAAAAAGAATACGAGTCATATTAACAACATACTTATTGCATCGTACATCGTATTGCAAGTATGTACAATGTCTAGTTCTCCATTTTGTTATTAGTTACAAAATCGTAATTATATAGTTTTTTTTAAGCAAGAATAATTATTCATAACTAAATTAATCAATTAATCAATTAATCAATGTCTTTATTAATAATGTGCGTAACATGCAATTTATTTTCCAGCATTATGGTTTTGGACATTATGGTTGATATACAGGGTGGGCCATTAGTGCGTATGCGGGCCATACCACCTATACCGTTAAAGTTAGAATAATAATTTTTGGTACGAAGTTAGATGCCAGTGGCGTGCATATTTTAAAATTATTTTGGCAGATACAAGGTTTTTAATATTAAAATGCCAAACCGAACATAAATTTTTTTAAATGGAACGCCCTATATATTTTTAGATTTCTGAATTAAGCGTACTTTTTTGAACAATTTAATATAGCACTTAATATACCTAAATTTACACGTGGCGACGTTGTTGCATATTTTCTATGAAAAAGGTCACTTCTTCGCATTATTGTAGCTCTCCATTTAAATGAGATATGACGTCCATTTTCTCATAAGATACATTAAGAATATGTCTTTATTAAAGAAAATATAACGATTTAAACAAAAGTTACATTTGCTATACAGGGTGATACATTTCGCAAATCGTAATTTTACTTCAAAATTCTAAATGGAACACCCTGTATTTTATCATGTCGTCTTGAAGAGCTTCTGTTCAGCTCTCTAACGATACCATACTTGGTGGGGTTAAATAAAATTTATTTGTTAAAAAAAGGGTTGGAAGCTTGAAGAACCGTTGAAATTAAGATAAGTTGTAAAAAAATAATTGAATAAAAAGTTTATATTGGGAGTTTATTATTAGTCTTATTGTTAATAACAAATTGTGAGTCACACTTAATAAAAACATAATTAAAATTTTAATAAATAACGAAAACAACCAAGTCTTCGTGGTTGGTTGTAAATTGTAAAGATAAATTATTATTAATAGGGATACCTATACTCTTATATAGAGTGCTTTGAAAACAAAATTGAAAAGTGGCTTGGGGAACTGTCAATGTCATTATTAATGTTATACGGGGAAAAAATAAAAAGAAGTAGCAAGTAATTTTTGTTTAATGAATCCTAGAAGTTAGTATATAAGTTTTAACTTGTTTTTTAAAAACCTTTATCCTCATTAATTTTACGTTCTGCGAAAGTATACTATATAATATATTCTCTTGTGTATGATGCATATAAAACCACTCTGAAGTTAATGATACTACTATGAGAGAGACTCCTTGTTGTTTCGCTGATCAAGAGAATGGGCGATTGATTTTGTAAATCCGAATATTTGAGAATTGTAAAGTATATGATACCCAGGTCTTTTGATTTCGTTACTTTATACAATTTTCAAAAACTGCTTCATATTTTCTGCATCAGTAGTGTAAAATAAAGTATAATCAACTGTGATAAGACGAGATAATTCAGGTCGAGATAATAACGAGATAATAACACAGGTCTATGGGCTAGCCCATAGACCTGTGTTCAGTAGGGTAAAGCTAAAAAATAGCTGAAAGTCATCAGCATATTAATGTGAATTACAAAATTGTAAAAATTTCGAGAAATCGGAAGAATGTATGCAAAGCAATTTAGGTCTCAACACATGTGCGGTACACCTCTTTCCACTTTAATAAAGTTAGACTTTTCACTATTAATTATCACCCTCTGTATTCTATCATTTAAGTAGTTTGAAAAGAACTGAACAGCTATATCATTAAAGCATAGATATTTTAATTTAGTGACTACAACGGAGTGAACAGGATTATCAAAAGCTTACAATTTATACAATTTTTTCAAGTATTTTTGATAAGGTCGGATGAATTCTAATTGGGCGAATGTCTGAAATATTATATGGATTGCTATTTTTAGGTATAGGGGTAACAAAAGCCTATTTCCACAATTTAGGGAAGGTTCCACATGACAAACATTTATTAATAATAAAACTAAATTGGTTACCTAATGGGGGGAAAATTAATAGCAGCATTTTCAACTCGATAGAAATCAAAACATTTTCAATATTTTCGTATATCGTCATTTATTGCCATATAAATAAACGACTTGTCAATTTCAGCCTGTAGAATTTTATTAACAAAATGATCATTAGAAGTATTAACACTTGTAATACAGGTTTATGGGTGCGAGTGTGTATGTGTGTATATGAAAGAACCTTCCAAAAATGTTTTGTATCTTTTTCCCTTTTGCCTTTTTTTCAGATTTGATGGTCATATTGACTAAATTTGGTTTTGTCTCTTAGTATCATCATAAGTTTTAAGTTTTAAATCAAACCTACCCTGAAATATTTTAACTACAAGAAATACCTTTTCTAAACACACCAATTTAGTATAGCTAAACTGTAATAAACATAATTTCAGATGATGTTATTAATTTATATTGGCGCTCCGTGGTCAAGCGGTTAAAGAGGCGAGGTTTCTAATCTTTTCGCAACTTCACGGCGGTTTGGATTTTGCCGCCGCTCAGCTTTTCCTAATTACTCCTGTGCGCATAAAACTAGTAGCTTTCTTAAAATGCAGCTAGTAGTGCAACCTCACTGTAAAAATAGTTGACAACTTACTGTTCACTTTAAATAATAGGGGTTTCCAGGTTTCCCTTATTCTCTTTCTAAATGCCAATTACAGTTCTAACATCTTATGTCGTTCCAGGACGCACTCGCGGCTAGCAAAATAGTAATATACCGCTTCCCTCTCCCACACAAGTCTCTGACTTCCAGAATCATCATTACGATGAAAATGAGGGATATAAAAATATACGTTACCATAATAGTATATTATGAAATTAGTTTATAATGCAGCAGATTATGGCATGAGTGAATTTTGGCGCATGAGCGAAGCGAATGCGCTAACACTTCACGAATGCCATAATCGAGCATTATAAACGAATTTCATACGCTATTTTATAGTCGAACTGTGGTTTTAACAGACAATTTAAGTTTTAAAAACTTAAATTTGTGCAATCGTAGAATGTTCGCATATGGTTACTATAGCATTGTGCCATAAAGTGGATTTTATGGCACGATTCTTTCACATTACAGCACGGGTGCTAGAAAGTGTCAGATTATTAACGATTTTGACTTTCATAATGACAGCATTATGATGACAGTCGACTATAAAATATTTTAATGAAGTTGTAAACATTATCTATTATCTGCCATTAACATTTTTTTTTCTTCTTAATATTTAAATTTATCTGTGTTTGTTAAGATAGACTGTATTATATGCATTTTGTTTTTTCTTTACCTTGTACTTTGTGTTTTTGTACTTTGTACAAAAACGTACGGGTGATTTAGGTACCTGTAGAACATTATGAAATAAAGATAATTTTCCCTGCGCATCCGCCATTTCATAGAAAAATACTCATTTTTGTGTATCATCTTAACTACATATTTTTCTATTTCATATGTAAACATCATGTTAATAATAAACTACTTTATATTATTTACTCAACAGTGAGAAACTGATGTGCATAGGTAACTTTAGAATAAAGCTTATAGCAGAATTACTTTGGACCGCTAATGAGATAAGCATAAAAACCACACAATATCAATTAAGCTCGACTGCCATGGTAACGATTAGAGAATTAGCCGAGAATCACAAAGCAATCACAACATAGCCTCATTGTAGTGCATAATAATACCTAAATCGAAACAGGTTTATTTCGCAAGTTTCGCATCATCTTTCTTATTTCCCGTAAGATAACCGTGCACGCAAGGTAAAAAACGGTTACAGTAAAGCATTATTCTTATTTCAGTTGTCAGTTTTATAAAGTTGTCAAGGAATATTGATGAGAATATAGGCGTCGTTCACAAAAAGCTACAGATAATTAGTAATAAGAAATAATAATAATAAAGAATACCCCCACTAACTACCCAATAAACTCACATACGTTAAAAAGTCGTTTATATTTTCCTAACACCATTTGAAAAAGAAGTGTTGTTTTTACGTACAATTAACTTAAAAATGTCGCGGTTTTACACGTTTAAGATAACGAAAGTATAAACGTTTAATATTCGTAACTATGAAACGATAAATTTTAATATTAACATGCTTTAACTTCTACGTTTTAAAATAACGTTATATTAAGGTTTTTAGTTAACGTAAATTAAATGTAGTAGAGAAGGTTTAAATAACATATTTTTTTAACGTTTTTTTTAGATGTTAACTTGTTACAATCTTAACATTTCAAGAAAGGTTTAAAAAACGTATTTTTCAACTCATCACCTCATTACAGAAATTCTTATATTGTTTTCTAATTAATATTGATTTGCATATGCCAATTGTATCATGTCATAAAAGAATTGTATCAGTTAATAACGAATATCAATTACAAATAAAAATAATGGTTTGAAAAATTAAATGTATAATATTTCATTTTTCAAACCATTATTTTTATTTGTAAGAGATATTCGTTATTAACTGATACAATTCTTTTATGACATGATACAATTGGCATATGCAAATCAATATTAATTAGAAAACAATATAAGAATTTCTGTAATGAGAGTCTTAATAATATTGAAGACTTACAAGTCGGAATTAATATAACAGAGATTAACAGATTACAAACTTAGGTAAACATAGAACATAGAGCAAAAATAAAAATCTCTTTTAAAAGTCTTTTTTTAATAAATAAAGTTTCTGAATTGATTGATACAACGTATTAATTAATAAATTAACATATTAACAAATTGTTAAATAAGTATTTTTATTTATGTTTGCCTTGGTTTATTCTAGTTGATGAATGCTTGAGCCATTCCTTTACGCTTCATGCAACTCGCATGTCGTTCTTTTCGTTTGACGAAATGTTGAGTTTGGCGGTTTCTGAAACAAAGCAAATCTCAAGCACTATATTATTTATTTATTATTTATTATTTTGTCCTATATATACACTATATGTCCTAGATATACACAGAAATGAAAAAATATTTATTTATTTATCACATTAAAAAAACGGAAACAGAAGAGAAAAAATAATTTTAAATTAGTTAATATAATTTTAGCCCGTTTAAACCGTGCGCCATGTTTATGTAAAAATCACACAGCATAAATGTTATTGTCACTTTCATATTTGAGATCTAAAGTAGGTAAACATCGTTTGTAAAGAAATTGTAATTTGAATAAAACAAAACACCCAGAACTGTATAAATAAAATAAAATTCAATAGATACAAAAATTATCTTACCTTATAGATGAAAATATGCTAACTATGGACACGACGATGTGGTAACACGACTACACTTTGTCGAATGACGAATATGCAACTGACAAAATTTTGCAAGAAAGAACTCGAAATGATACCTCGAAATGATCACGTGATCATCTACGCACCAATAAAATTCTTTAATCCAGACAAACGTTTAATTACATCATTATTGACACGTGTTAAAAACGTCAATTTCTTCCTGGTTTCAACCACTATACTTGCTACAGTTTTCAAGCAATTAAGTGTTATATACTTACTACTGCGTATACACCTATTTATATATTTATTATGTAATGTCATTTTATTGAATTGTTCTGCGCAAAATATTTTTGGGTTAATGTTTTTCCAAATATGTATTAAATGCAAAACGTTTAAAACACGCTTTTTATGCATTATTAGAATCCGTAATTCTAAAACCTTACAAAAACGTTTTGCTAAAATTTGAATAAACTATTCAGTTGATGTGGACGTTTTATAAACGTTTAAAAAATAAGGTTTATTTACATATTTTAATAACGTTTATTTCACGTTGCAAAAAAACTGCTAACATTTTTAGTGAAAAAGCTATGTAATTCTAACGTTACGATAGACCATTATTTTTTCAACCATAAATAAACGGTTGAATTTATAACGGAACACGGATTATTAACCAATGGCACGTTGAGAATACGTTTTAAAAACGTATGTGTGTTTATTGGGTAGTCCAATCAGGTTTTACCTGGAAATAATTTCCCTAAATTGGAAACTTAGCATATGCATAGTACTAGTGATAAGTAACAACATACCAAGAATCAAAATTCTTACACACTTAGTTACAGTCGCCATGGTGAAAAATGGTGGATGTTTTTCAGTTTTTTACATAATATATAATTATATGATTTTTTTAGTCCTATCTTATTAACGGATGGGAATATCGACAAATACTTTCGAATATATCGATAAAAGTTAGAGAGCATTGCTACACACTTTTGTAAAGCACAATTTTTTCTCGTATCGACAATGGTTTCCGAGTTAAGTATAGGGCACACAATATTTACAGTCCAACTTTCTTTTTTTTTACTTTACATCTCACATACTTAACTTATTTCTAAATAACTAAAAATTTAAAATTGACAGCCATTGTGTAATATTGTAATATTGTAATATGACGGCGGTAGCATTTAGAGTATTTTAGAATTAGATTATTTTATATTTATTTTAGACATACCTACTCCAGTCCCATTTTCAATTTATCCATTGTTTAAGATTTTGATAAAAGATAATTTTCAATAAGTGACATGGAAAGGAATAATTGTAGCTCAAATCTGGAGGCGATTAAAAGCAATTATAATGGAAAGCAATTTAAACATTTTGAAGGGGTTCTCCATATGTATAGTATTATCATGCAGTTGCTCTTGCCACCATGTTGAAAATGACAGCCGATATTAAATTTTTTATATTCATTAAAAAATAGTTACTACGTGGGATGCAAACTGAATTTAAGGGTCTTGATATAAATATCGCTTCAATAAATCGAAATTCAAATCAAAATATTTTTTTAATATACTTATCTACCAGACAACAGAAAAAAATTATTTTTATTAAAATGTGTATCTTTTAACGCTTGTCAAACCCTCTTTTCCATAGAGTTTATGTTTAAGTTTAATTGATTTCCTTAAACGTAAATCAGTAGGACATAGATCCGAGAAGTCTAGCGTTTTAAGAAAATCAGAAGTTGAGAAATTTTTGAAAGAAGCAGATGATAAAAAATACTTGATCATGAAGGTAAAGTGTAATTTTCACATTTCTCTCCAAATATTGGAATTGTTTCTTATTTTAAATTGTGTTTTTTTGGTATCAGTGGAGCATGCCGTTGAGAAGAACTAACATTTCTTCAGCTTGAACAATAAAAGACATGGGAGAATATATATTGATAGAGATTCCCAGCACAAAGACGAATATGAAAAGAAAATTTACTATTTCTAGCGGGAACATCGAACGAGTTAATCTTGTCGAAATGTTTCGAAAGTATTCCTTTCTTCGTTCATCAGCAATTGAGCATGCAAGATTCTTCCTAGGATATAGATATGGAAAATGTACAAGACAATGCGTTGGTATAAATTCTATAGGGGTTTCCCTAAAAAATTGCAGAATTTTTGGAATTGCTGATTGCTGGGAATTACACCGGACACTGTTTTCGGAGAACGTCCGCTACGATACTGGCTGATGGAGGAGCAGACATCACTACTCTTAAAAGGCATGGTGGATGGACGAACGTGCAGAAGGATTTAGAGAGGATTCCGTTCAACAAAAACTTGAAGTAGCCTCAACAATATTGGGTTAAAGAAAGATCAATATAAATACAAACTCGCCCTCTTCTTCATCAAATACACGCGCAGGGCGTTCCATACCCAATTGTAAAAAAGCTATAGTTAAAATTTATAATAATGATAAGAAATTATTTAAGTTGACAATAAATGAATAGTTAATTCGAGAATTAGAATATATTTTTCCCGCGCTAGTTTTTCCTAACTCCAACTAAAATCGAACTTTTTCTAACTCAAATTAGTTACTAATGTACAACTTTTCAAAACATTATTAAAACATATATTTTTCGATATGCCGATCCCTTAATAAGGTACGACACAAAAAACTAAAAAGCAGCCGCCATTTTTCAAGATGGCGGCCATAGCACAGCATACACGAATGTTGACTTTTGGTATGTTTGTTACTGGGTACTTGTTCTATGCATATGCAAAGTTATCAGTTTAGGGAAATTATTGCTTGCATAGTAAGAGGCTGTTTTTCTCTAATATGAATAGGTATACTAAGCATGAGATACAGTAAGTAAGCCATTTCGCAAACCAGAAGGAATAGCAACCATTTGGTCTCGCACCGTCATCTGTTTTTGTATATTGCTTCAGTCGATTGTAATATATCGTCTCCAAAACAAATACAAACATAAAAAAAGAAAAGCATTACAATTAAGAGGAGTACTCTATTATACACTTTGGTTCACGTAAAACTGACCCCCACCACACTTATTTTGTTATTTCTCAACATATTTTTTTATTGCAAATGTAATCCCTTGTAATTTTTCCGGTAAAATTTTATTCCAATTTCAAAATTTTAATTACTTATAAAGTATACCTACTTAATAGACCAAAATCTAACTTCACAAAATATTTACTATTGTTATTAGTATTTACTATTATTACTATTAGTAATTATTTACTAAATATTTCGTAAAACCAAAATTTTTTATATATTATTTTTAAATCAGCATTAGTATTTTTTACGTCTTTACTACCAGACGTTAATCCAAAAAATCATATGATAAAAACAAAGAAGCACTTATGGCATATATACTATTTTAACCTAATATTTTTATTGTTTATTTCATTATTGTTTTATTCATGACAGTAGAATGCTAATTGCTAAATGATGTGATACGAAACCCAACATTTTTACTCGTCTGCCTCCATATTTATTTACATTTTTCAGCGACCACATCGGAAATTTGAATCATCAATAAGAAAAATAAGTAAAATTTATAAAATTTAACCGTACAGTCCATGAATATTGCTTACTAAAATGTATAAGTCAGCGATTTATAAAAGATTTTTATTAATTATTCATAGTAGTCTTTTTTGGGATTACACCACAATTAATTTTTATTATTATTATTGTGTAATCCCAAAAAAGACTACAGTGAATCATGAAAATGCACCACAAATAAGTTACAGACATTATCCACTAAAAAAATAGATTTTTATTCACTTTAGTGACCGATAAATTCCAGGAAACTATTATATTTTTTTTTTATTTTATCAAACAAAATCTAATAGATTTTTTATTTAAACGAGTTACTAAAAATTTCCGGCGAGATAAGTTGGGGTATGCTATTTAGTACTTGATTGTTAATATGACTATAAGATTTTTCCAACAGGCTGCATTTATCTAAAACTACATATTATGGAATGTTATTGATTTGCAAGGAATTAAATGTATTATTATGAGATCTCTGGATATTACCGTTATGCTTTCGAAAGTTATCGTATCTCCTTTCTACTTCCATTTGCTTATTAATGGTTGTAACAGTATATAAGTTGTGAAATTCTTATCCTCTTGGGTTAACCCGCATCACTACTTAAAATTCTTTAAGCATGTAACTAATGTTTTATAGCAAATATTTTTTTAATTGTATTTCCGCTGAGACTGGCACAACAGGGAACGCATTTTACCCTTGAGCTCTCTTTGGCTTGATTTATAACAGCTGCCATATTCGCGGGAAATCGAAAAGCACAACTGCGAGGCGTTTTTAATTTGCCAGAAACGAAAATCTGTTAAAGTGTAAAACCAAACCGTTAAATGCGCTGTGTGGTTTTGAACGGGTCTGTAGCGTATTAGAGGCATGCCAAATAAAAACGAAATGAGTTTTTAGTCCCGAAATTACCATATTTTCCATTTTTTAAACAATGTATGCTGATTAAAGTATAATACCAACATGGCAGAGTATTGCCAGAAATTAAATTTTGTACAGAGTGTTTCACAAGTCAGCAATCATCTAATAGGATGCCTATAAATAACAGAAGTTGATTATTAAACAGAGGGATTTAAACGCACACCTTGTATGAAGAACAAGAAATAACTAAAACGTGTATAGCCTTTAGCACCCGCACTATAACCTTAGAATATCTTGGTGGATGCCTACACATTTAACTAACTCACTAACCTTTTTTTAGTAGTGGTGAGAAACACACAGTAGTGCCCTCTTTGGGTCTTTGCTATACTATCTGCCTGACAATTATTGTTAAATTGACAGACAGAAAACGATCTGCTTTTCCGTAGACGCCATAGTGATCTCTAGTGTATTTGAGGAAGACAATCCTACTTATTTATTTGAATTAGATGACGAAAACAACTACCCCACGGACAATGTGCCCCGATTGGCATTGCATTGCATATATTGAAAAGTAGGCTATGTCTGACGATTAGACAATAATTGTCAAGTGGATAGTAGCAAAGAACCAAAGAGGCCACTACGGTGTGTTTCTCACCACTACTAATATTTTATCTTTATTAAATATATCTGGATAGGTAAATCTATATAACACAGTATTTCTAGCAAACATGTGTTTTATTGCCGTAAATTGGTAGTATTAAAACAGATAAACGTTTATAGAAAGATAAATCAAGTAAGATTACAGTAAGAAAGCAATTTTTTCTTTTAAGCGACTAGTATTTTGCCAATCATCTGGTCATCTCGACTAATGTGTGTCCAGTAGTCAAGACTAAAGACGTGACTACTGTGCTGATAAAGGGTAGACGTTAGGTTAGGTGATGGTTGTATAAAGGGGAAATGGAAATGACCATGTAGGAAGGACAAAAACTAGTCAGTTGTCTGCTGAAAGTTGTCAAAGGACTCGCATGTTATTTTTCTGTATAAATCCATACAATTGTTAATAATCGATTTATTTCTTTGCTAATCATTATTATAAATTGGCATCTAGTTATAGTAAGTTAATATTAAAACACGAATTTCGCAATTTTGAAAAACATACTATAAACTAATTGTGGAAAATATATTAAAAGAATAGAATTTCCATTAATGTATTTCTATATTAATATAATTTATGTAAAATGTACATTTAATAAAAGTTTCTTTTTACGTTACTGCTTGAGGTATAGGGAAGGTTTCTGGTTGAGACTGTATCTCTTAAAAAACACATAAAAATAATAATTTTCTTTGCGCCACTCCCTATAATGAGATCAGGCCATATTTATTAAACGAAAAATCAATTAATCGATTATCCAAGTACTAAATTTAAATGCCATTATAACACTACGTGGGTTTGGAATTGATCACAGGTAATAGCACTAGCTTTTCCACCTACGTGCCGATATCTTTGGATACCCAAATGAATATTTCAAAATTAAATTCAAGAGATGTCAAGCCGCTCCGTACTATCGGTTCGTGCCTCTTTATTAATAAAATATTTATTAACCTTGTAATTCCCCTTTGACCCCTTGACACCAACGGTAATCATAAGTTCTTGAAGACAGAATATAATATAACTATTGCAGCCGTTTTTTTTTTTTTTGTTTGTTTGTTAACTGATTGACATAATTTTTCTTGTAAAAATGGGACTTCTCGAAAGAAAATTTTCCTTTGTAAAATTTCGATATCTAATACTTTTCTCAAAAAAATATGACCGTTCTGCTGCTTCACAAAAAATATTTACTCAAGATCATGATCTCAAGATTTTATTTAATACAATTAAGTAACCTTTGAAAATAAAAACTAAATTTTTCCTTCAACCGCCTTAAAAGACGCTTATTTTAATACCAATATCTGCCATTAAAATTATCGTTTTCATTACTATAGGATGAAGCCGCTAGGCAATACTTTTAAATCCGCCGGAGAAAATAGTATATTATGTTACCGGGAGTAGAAGGTGAACATTATTTGTTGAGCCTAGAAGCTTACACAGCCGATGCGTTAGCCGAGGCTGCGTGTTAACTGGGCAAAACACACAAAGAGCTTTTAAATTTTGCTTCTTACTGAAAATTCGATTAACGAACTGTTTCCGAAATAAAAAGCTCAAATCTTTTGCCAATGAAATCATTTAAAAAAATATCCCCAATGTCTTTCGTTCATTAGCTCATGTAATTTTAAACAAAAAAAATTAGAGATATACGCGTAGGAACTTTTTTCTATTTGCACATCACTTTCTAAAATTTCTGAATATAGTTTAAAAGCATCTTATTGGTTTAAAATTAATTGTTATCGAAACTGGAGGACTTGGATATCCTCCCAGTTACGCTTTACAGATGAGTCATACAATACTTAAAGGATTACCTTTGCTACATGTGTAGCTTTCGGTATGTAAATCCGAAAAGTCCTAAGTATCTATATTTTTTACGCACCAGTGTAATAACAAACTCCTTTATGTTAGTGAAAACATGCAAGATTATTGTAAAAGATGCATCGTGCGCGTGCATCGTGGTTATATTGTAACGTTAGTCATTATTTTCATTTGTTTTCATAACCAGATCTATTTCCATTATTATTGAAATCGTGGGATTTATTATGAACAATATTTTAACATTGAAATACACTTGGAAATAATTTTAATAATAGTTCTTTATAAACAGCTCATAATAGCTAAACGTTCGTAATTGAATTGTTTGCTGGAAAAATATTAATTTCCATATGCGACGCACCTATTGCTCGGAAATTAAATATTTTCTACTTTTAGGTCAACAATAACACGACTTAAATAGTACACAATTGTCTCTTGTAATCTATTCACGTCTGTTTTTTAATGAATCACTATGTCTACATATTTTTATTTGCGGACGATAATAAAACCGTCAAAAGCATTTGTCAGGCAATAATTATTGTTCGATTTTCTAATTACTTTGCTCTAGCAAACTAATAATAAACATTTTCTATATAAATATTTAAACAGCACTTTTCAGCGGCATATGTTAATATTAAATTGGGAAAATAATTATAGCGCAGAGATTTCCTGTCATTGACTGTTTCCTTTTAAAAGATGTAAGTACCAAAGTAAGTAACAAATAATTATTTCCTTCACAAATTTTTTTTGAAATCTTCAAAATCTTGCTTTTATAATGAAGAATTTGTGGACCTATGTCTGAGTCAAAAAAATTATGTACTTATATAGATACCCTTTTACTCTTTCCACATATTGCCCTCATGTTCAAAAGATATTATCTACTTAAATTCCATATAAAATGTCGACTAAATGTATTAGATACTACAAAATTAAATCATTCAATTAGCTAATGGACCTTAAGAATGATACATGAAGAACCTGAGAAGTTCGAGGCAATCTGTAACATTTATCAAAGAGCAAGGAAAATGAAATGTTTGTTAATGGTATCTCCGCCTATATAACGGATTCACGATATTAGCGGTTCTCCGTCTAAATATTTTTCGAAACCCTTAATGTATATTTCTCGCAGATTAAAATGAAGCAGCTTTTATTAAAATATCCATTTATCAGTCACGTTTAATCCTACTATTCCATTAAATTATTGATGCAAGTTTTATTATGTAGGTTTTAACTTATTAAGGCACAATATACAGGGTCATTCACGTAACTGCTTCATTTAGAGTATTTGGCAGTTGTAGTGATAATTTTAGATTTTTTATGATATAATAATAAATGACTAACACCTCAAGCGTTGGTCATTTATATACGGGGCGTCCAAAATTTAATTTGGTTTTAGCACAAATTCAAACCTTCACTACTCTATCTTTTTAAATAGATTTAAAGCCCTATTTAGCCCTAGACACAGTAGATACGTTTTGCGTACCCAAACCTTATACCATAGCGGCGCCCCTTGGTAGTTCTCGTTATAATCCAAACCAAACTAATCGTATGAGAATCCAATACAATAGCGGAATGTAGAAACAAATTATGCTACTTAATTGACAGATGGGTTGTAAATAACACATAACTACGAATAGTACGAATCTACTTTATATCCACATCAGTAAACGCCTTATTTAAATAAGGGCTAAAACTTGTGTCAAGTACTTGGGTCATCGGATCTTTAGGTATGATCACTTATATTGCCCTGACGAGATCATAAAAAGATCAAAACCGGTCTGCAGTTAGTGACATCCTACGATGTGAGGACCAAATATTTCCTCGTAATTTTCGTTGCAATCCGAATCCTTGTATGTTGATTCTAACTGTGTTAGACAAAATACGGCAAATTTTGCTTTGTGATTCAGCGCTCTGTGATTCTTCTTCACGTGATTCGTACTATTAGTAGTTATGTATAACACATCTGTCAAGTAATAGAACTTGTTTCTACATCCTGATATTGTACAAATTTTTAGAAATACAATTTTATTGTACTATTAAAAGAAAAAATCCGTGAAGAAATTACCAATATTGCATTAGAAATGTTATTATGACTTTTCAAAAATTTCCCGTTGCCGCAGACCACTTCGTATATTTAAGATTTAGAAAATGCATATTATATATAAAAGCAACTGACTGTATCCTTCGTAGTAGTTATATTGAAGCGTTATATTCAGCTTTCTTTTGATTTATTTTAAATTTATCAGGATAGAAATTATTTTAAAAACTAATAATAACAAAAGTGTACTTGATCAATTCAATTAATGAAATAAACATTGACTGCTAATATTTATTGTTGGAATACACAGTAAAAAAATCCGAGTGATTTTAACACTGACTCCACACTCGTCAGTGTTAGACATATCGGTGTATTATTACATTACATAAAAGTAATTTAACACAGTAAATTTTACAAGATGATGTGTAATAGTTAATTATTCACCGTGTAATTATTCCGTATTTATGGCGGATTGATTCATTTTTAACACAGGGTTTTGTAAATTTTACTACAATTTATGAGTACTTCTACAAACTTGGCGGGTATATCGTTCGTGTAATATGAGTTCTAAAGGTTTAGTTATTATACTACCCAGTTCGTGTTAAAAATAACACTGCAGCAAATTACGATTACCATTTAGTAATTTTACCATTTGTCTTTTTTTACTGTGTATCTGTGGAAACTAAATAATACTATTCTGTACTATTCTATATATATATTCTGTACTATTCTATACTAATAATACTATTCAGTATTCTGAACAAAAGAAAATTGATAAAAATTAATATCAGAAAATATCAGATTACTACATACAGGTAATTGTCACAGTACCGATGAAAATACAGTTTTTTTATTATAACATATTTTCTATAAAATTAAGTACCCCCTCCAAGTTATTATCAAAGACATCGTGCAAAACTAAGGTTAAGTACCTCGTAGGCATAATAACAACCCGTATACCAACAAAAAATGTAAGGTAAACCTAAATATTCATATAAACAGATGTCTAAGAATTACTTATTTTCGTGTACATATTTATGTATGGGAAACGTATAACTTAAGCAATTCATGATGAATTGTTATTTTATTTTTGGACATAATGTAACATTACTTTTAGAACAATTAGGAAAAATAGACATGAAACAAGGCAAGTAACATATAGAAACTGTTCAAAGTAACCGCCCCTGCCAAAGTCCAACTGTCTGCACGTCTTTAAAGCATTCTCTTACCTTTATTATTTTATTATTTTTACCCTTGTTTATTTTTACTAATTTTTTGACATATGTATGTTTATATGAATTTCATTTTTTATGTTGATGTGAAATACGCTACCGCAATAGGGGCCCGCTTTTTTCTTTGTTATCCACTTTTTGACCAGATTACAATTTCAGAATAAACGAATAATGTTAATCTTTAAAGCAACAATGTATAATGTGAGTATTCATAAGTTTTTAAAATAGATTATTGGTTTCTGATGCACACTGCATTCTTCTGAGTATTAATACATTTTACACCAGAAGTGCCATAAACCACGAATATGTATCTGTTAACATCACTGGTGATTCAATTATGACAAACTTTAATATTCGCATTTCAAAAATGTATGAGTTTATTAATGTCATCGCCACATCCTATAAATATCAAAATCTGTGACATATTGGTAATTCATTCGGCTCATTCACATTCAAACTTACATTAAATATACTCACATAATATTTCTGCATATTATTTTATACTCGTAGGCTAGGATTTCTAGGACTCATACCTGAAAAAAATAGAGAAATTAGTTCAAATAAAAAGAGAAATAATACACGTATCCTTTCTATGACTTTCTTTGTTAAATACGAAAATATCCGCTGTTCGTTATTCTTTCAAAAATTCGTAAACAGATTATTACACCCGTAAAAGATTTAAATGAAATGATTTCCATAAAGAAGTTTTCAGGATATTAGCGTTTTTATTAAAGGAGGAGCTCGGTGCCCGAGCCGTTAAAGACGTCAGATTTTTAATCATTCTCCGCGGTTGAAGACGGTTCGAATCTCATCGTGGTCAACTTTTTCTAATTGATCCAATATTAAATCTATGTGCATAAGGCTGGTAGCGTTCTTAATATGCAACTATAGTACTGCAATGTCACCGTATAAATGGCTAACAAACTACTGTACACTTTAATTAATAAGGATTTCCAGGTTTCCCTTATTCTCGTACTAAATGGTTGATAAAGTTATAACATCGTAAGCAGTTATTGGGCCCACTCGCGACCCGCAAAATAATAATATGCTGCTTCCTCTCCCATACAAGTCTCTGATTTCCGGGCTCATCATTAAATCATTAAGATGAGAATGAGGGATAGAGAGAGAGAGAGAGAAAGATATATTATTATTAAAACACTACCAATAAATCATGGGTAGAGGTATACTCCGAGAGTCTATATAAAAATTTGAAGTAAACACTAATATTTTGAAAACCGTTAACTTAAGTATCGCACAAGTTACATAAAACTTGTTTAGAATTAACCATAGGAACCGAATATTCATCAAAATATAGGGTGTTCCATCTAAAAAACTTAAGTTTGGTTCTTCTCAATTTTTGTGGTCACTCTGTAGAAAAATAGAACGTTCACGTAATACATTGTACAATTTATGATAACGGAGATATTTGCTGTAACATTGAATTTGGAACACCCAGTATATCCACTCATCTTTTATCATTTAAATATGCAAATAAAATAAACTCTATACAAGGTACAATCGAGATACAGTCTTGATTCAAATGGGATGTATCATTGTTTTATTTTGTTTACAACTGTCACAAAAAGACGTTGTTTCTTAAAATTACTATAAAGCAAGACATTTGGAACATCAGCGGCGTCCTAAGAAATTTAAAATTTCTGAAATTTTTTAAATCTGAACACACTTTTTCATAGTAAGTTTCTTCGAGGAATTTCACTGTATATTTAGATTTTCATTGCGACGTTTCGATTGCGAGAAACCATAATCAAATTTTTTTTCTTATGACCGCCATATTGAATTTTAAGCTGAGCAAATAGAGCATTTATTTTGGCAACTTTTGATATAATGATATTAGTAAGAAAACATTTCAGGAACCACATAACTCTATATTTTAATATTTTTAATAATTCCGACAACACCACATAATTTTTCGAAACTATGTATTATAGAATAGTCCCAAAACTTTGTAAAAGCCTATGATTGATTATCATGGCGTGAAAAAATTATAGTAATGGCCACGTGTTTACATAAAAAAGCCCTATTAGTGATTCATAGTTTCTTTTGGGATTACACCACCTGTAAAATAACAAAAGCGAAAAACCAGAGCATACAAATTAAATATTCAAAGGGTAGTATTAAGGCAACCTTCTAAAGTTTACCCCAAAAAGCCACTGTATAATGTGTGATAAAATAATATTTGATAAATTAGCAAAATTTCATCAGTGGTTTTTTAGTTTTATACAAAATTCTATAATATTATGTCATATTTTAAAATATGTCTAAATAAAATAATTATTATAATAAAATTTAAAAGAAATTAAATACTTAACTAGCTTTCTTCTAAACGTTTCGAGTTGATCCTCAACTCTTCGCCGGTAGAATGTTTGCACGATAAGAACTCTTGGTATGAAAAGAAGTACTTTTTGCCAAATCTGACAAAAGGTACTTCTATTTTTGCTGTACTTTTTCTGTACTTTTACTAAAAGTACTGAAGTATTTCCTAATAATATTTCTAAAAATATCCGATAATTCCGACAGAAGCCATTTTAATGATGCAGATATATTCTAAAGTTTTCCTTGCAAATAAATGAGGCTGGTAAGTAAATTTTAATATTTACACACTCAAATTATTTTTACATTTTTTACGACGCCACTGCTTTGCCACCTAAATATCGAACTCCACTACTTATCAATGCCCGAGATTACACTTTCTTTACCGTAATTATTATATTTCATGACCCCGAGCGCAAAATTATTTTGCACAGTTTACTTACTTACTTTAGATGTTGATGATGTTATTATTTCAATTTGTTATTATTTTTAGTAACTTTATAAGCTAAAATTTTATTGGAAATTTTTTCTGGATTTGTCATAAATTGATTTTGGCGTGATGACCAAACGATTCCTTCTTTAAATATGGAACCAGTTTGTTAAACTTTCTTATATCAGCGATTTTATATCAATATGCTAATATAACGTTTTCAGATACTTTCCCAACTTTTGTTTTTTAACTTCGATTTATCCAGCAGAAAATTGGTGGCGTACAAGTAAACTCATCACTTTCGCTTATTTCCGTTCTTTTACAACCGAAAAATAAATTGGAAAATTTAATCATACCACTAAACATATCGTTGTCAAACAACGTTTCTATAGTAACGAGCATAAGTTAATAACCTGAAACTAGCATTTCGCGCTTTAGTTTGTGTACACTAAATAATTATTTTTCAAATGTTTATTGAAATTATAACTATAAAAACAATGACTTATTACTTAGTATTACTAACGTTCTGTTCTCTAGGCAGTAAAATCTTTAGAACTAAAAAGTATTATGATTATCAGTAGAGTGTTTTATTTAGTATAAGACTCAATTTATTTCGAATTTCAAGGCAAATTAAAGTGTCAAATAAAAAAATATTGGAGGTATATTTATTTTTTACACTTGCGACCTCCTTAGCCTCAAACCTGTAAGCCTGTATTACCTACAATTCTTGAGTTAGCTCTTGATCAATTTGTTATTTTAGAATCGAATAGTGCTAATATTAGATCGGGAGTCTGAGACTTATGTGGGAGAGGGGGTGACAACTTTTTTATTCAGTAGACCGCATTTACGGCTCAGGAACGACTTACGTTGATATATCCTAACCACTATTCAGTGCTGGAATAAGAGAAACCTGAGAAACCTCATAAGTTAGGGGGATAGTCTAACATCAACCGACGGTCTTCTCCGTAGGCTTAACGAAGAAGGCATTATGACACAAGCAGTTGACCTTACACTCTTAATGGCAAGCACAGTTAGAGAACTCACTCAAAGGGCCCTAAGAAGCATAGAAGAATGGTGTATAGGACAGGGGCTGAGAGTTAATTCCGTCCGGCAGGCGACAGCTAAATCAACTACGTCTGGCGTGTGTAAGCACGATAGGACCGATGCGCACGGCTCCCAAAGATGCTTTGAAAGCTCTCCTGTCTCTCCCAAAATTGCATATAGTGGTCGAGGGGGAAGCAAGGAGGAGATCTTATAGGGTAAAGCAGTGGGTGCGTTGGCTAGGTAAAAGCCACGATAGTGGACACACAAGCTTCTTAAGGAACTTGTGGGAAGAGGACTCGGTCTGCTGGACGCACCCAACGACAAGATATCTCCCACTTATGTCTTTCATAAACCTTTTACAGCAGAGACGCTGAACAGGGACGCCTGGTTCAAAAATCCTGATGCTCAGGTCTCGAATGGGCTCGTCTGGTTTACGGATGATTCCAAGACAGACAAGGGCTCAGGGGCGGGAATCCGCGGCGTGCGGCCAATGGCGAAATTACCCTTCTCCTTCGGAAAGTATGCCACGGTCTTTCAGGCGGAAATATTTCCTATATCTGCATGTGTTCAGGAAAATTTCAAAAGGAGATATTCAAATCAGCATATCCAGATATGCACCGATAGTCAGGCGGCTTTACATGCCTTGATCTTCTACAGGATCACCTCCAGGGCGGTCCTAGAGTGTATTAACGTCTGGGCCAATTGGGACTCAAGTATACAGTTTGCAGGGCCCGAACCAGTGCTCGAGCTGCCGCCTAGTTATGTAACATGTCTCCACAAATTGTAGAAACTTTTTCATGCACATGTGCATTTTTTTGCAAATTATGTTTTCCATATTTTTTTCGGACTTTCAGACTTTAAATATTTATAGAAACAAAAAATATAAAATATCGAACTTTACTATGACTGCTGTTTCAGAAATATTTCTACACTTATTATAAAATAAATGGAAATCAAATAATAATATTCAACGAAACTTTTTACAAGATGTCAAATGTCTAATCCAAAATCACAAGAACAAGATGAATAAGATAGTTCCGTGGTCTGGCATCAAGGTTCGTTGTGAGTTTTGCAGGAAGAAATTGAAAACTAAGAAGTAATTGGTAGGTAGGTACCTATTAAATTGGTGTTGATTATTTCTTGCATTGTAACAGTTTTGGATTCTCTATATGGAAGTGGAAATTAATCGAGGTTCAAGAATATTTGCCGTATGCCAAAGTAAGTTTCCTGTTGAAATATTCCTGCAAACATTAAATCTCGAAAACATTAAATATTCATTAACCAGATTAAATCTACGATTTTAGGTAAGATAACAAATTTAATTACATTAGTTTCAGCGATTTACTTCTTAATAAAGTAAAAGGTATCCGATTTATCATCTCTCAGTACTGTGACTTAAGTTTAGGGCCAAATAAAATTGAAAATATGTAAGTATGGAACGCACAGAAAAAAATATTTAGGAATAATAGTTCCATCTCTAGTTTTACTCAGTTTCAGAAAATTAGGTTTAATTTCACCTCTTTTCTAGTACAATAATCATGACTCATTCAGTGTTGTCGAAATGTACATATGTTATCTTTGACATAAAGAAGACATTCCAGAAGTAAATACAGGGAGGGTGTACTATTGTACACCCTATGGTAAGTACTTTGATGTATAAAAAATTGTTTACAATCGGTTATATACTGAAGGCTAGCAATAATTCGTAGATTTACGTCTAAGCTAAAGCTGTCACAACAGTGGCAAGAATGAACCTAGTTCAAGATTGCATAGCAAATATTGGAATTTATAACAGTCATAATACGCTGTTAATAATGTTTTTATTGCGACGGATGTAGTTTTTACTTTCCTGATTAGAAAAAATATTTTTATATAACTTATTATGTAATTATATACACAGTGTCCCACTTTGTAGGGCCGCGATGGATATATGGAAAAGTACGTACAGGGTGATTTTGAAAATTTGGTTATTTACAAAGGCCAGTGGAGCCTACCTTTTTAAAATATTTTCACGTTTCTGGCACTTCCTGTATAACCGGAAGTCGACACCAACTTGCTTATTTTCAATGGAACACCCTATATATTATATCATTTCTGGATTCTACGTAAAATTCTAAACAAATTCCATGTAGAATGTCCTGTACCTATCTTCAACTGTCTCTGAAATATTAACATGTAATTATTGATATTTTGCAAATTTGACACCCTGTAAAATCTAAACGGTTTGAGATCAAGCCACATGGAAGTCGTCACATCTTTGATCGACAATTATTGTCAGGCACTAAGGTGTTTCTCACCACCACTAACATGGAATATATATTTTCTATAGGAAGGTGTTGAAGGTATAAGAATCCCTGAGAACAAAATCAAGTAACAAAATTAATGATAAATTAATGACAAAATGGCTGCTAAATCGTATTCAAAGAATATCATATTAAGATTATGCCCTTTACTTCATCTTAAAATTTTATTATATTTATTAATTGAACTTAGAACAAATAAAATTTGTTCTATATTAGGTTTCCTATGATCTGGTTTGTTTGTTCTTTTGGTAAAAACTGAAGTATTAAAACATAATAAGTCTTTTTGATAACTTGAGGTGGTAACTGAGTTTCCGAAAGGCTATATAACTTATTAACGGAATATTATATAGATTAAATATACAGTGATTCGGTTTCTGAAAAACAGAATCAATAAAATAAAAAATTTTTAAGTGATGGCCAAAGTAAAATATGTTCATATTTTATTAATGACGATTAATTCTAAAGAACTTCAACGTAAAAAACTTTACCTCTGCGAGTATATAGGTGGGATAATTTAACTTAAATGAGATAAAGACAGTTACAATGAGTCTAAACTGGTCTCTTTCACCCAATTAGTTATTAAGCTGCCACTAAAAATAAATCTTAATTAACTTAAACCAACAATTTTCTGTGAATATTTTTGGCCTGAATTTGCAGGAGATCGCAAAATGACAGATAATTCAGTTAACCATTAATAACGTCTCACTATGCATAATTTATTTTATACCTTTTAAGATATCTTAAATAAACTAGGCGAGTTTAACCATATTTCTTTCATTTAGAAAAAATATATAGTCAGGAAAGTAATCAAATAAGAATGAATTGACGTCTCCTTATGAATGAAATGAGCACCTATAATATTAGATGGTATAGAAACTAAGGAAACAGATGTATTCTAGCGCTTATTAAGGTTCGCCACGTTCGCCTTGTTGGAAGCTTCCAAATTATTTCTCCAATTTGAACCTTGTCCTTCATCTAATATAATACGCTAAAAATAGAAATATCTTATATATAATCCAATACACGCAAAAAAATGTAACTGGTATAATCCTATTAACACCAAAAAAAGCTGATTTATTTATACTTAGAAGTAAATTCAATTGAAACTTTTTAGTTATAATCTAATGAACAGACACATTTTTATTGTAGCTCAGGATAATATATGAATACGAGTAAAACTGGTCAAGATCAATATATATTTAGCGTATACGCAAATTAGCAAAAAGATACAAAAAACAAAGTCTCAATTTGATACAAACAAACTCTTTACGTTAGACTCGCCTAATAGCCCCTGACATTTTGAGTAATTTGGATATTTGTTAATATTTTCACACTACAACACATGTCACTGGTAGCGAGAAATAACGAGTAATTTGGACAGTATTTTAACGGCTCACTTTAATGTAATAGAATTAAATTATTTCCTCATATTTCTAAAACCTTTGAACATCATACTAAACCACGGAAAGGTAAGCTAATCAACCTACTAGGTTCATAACTCGATTATGAGATTTTTAACATTCCCATATTTAATCGTAAAGTTTTACAAACTACTATATTCTTTCTCACTCTAATCATTGGTACTCTTATTTCCATTCAAGAATATGAATTGGATTAGAAATTAATATTCTATCTATTATTTACTTGTGGACTTTACATAATATTACGCAACTAAAGATTTATCTTATTCAAATGAAATCCAATTGCTCTCACATTATTATATCTCCATTTCTAAAGAAACTTAATATAGTGAAACTACGTGCTATAATTTATATTTATGCACGTCTAGTAGTTATCTTACTTAACCATTGCGAGAAACCAAAATGCGACATCATCGTCGCTACTGACAAAGCTTTCATAAAGTTATAAAAAGCAGTAAGATACCTCTCAACAGTTAGTTGTAGTTTTACCCCAGTTGTAATTCACTCATAATACCATACAAGACTCTTCGGAAAGTCCTTTTAATAAAAAAAAAACAATTAAATCTGTAAATCAAGCAAAACTTGTTAAAGAAACCATTTATTTTTTGGATAGTAAATTATTATACCTGTTTATATAATACCTACACGTACTCGAAATATCCAATTCGTAGGTTTGTGACCTTTGAACCAGATTGAATCGGATATGTAACATAAATTCACGATCAGATAAGCTGTAGGTACTGTAGATTGTACATTTATGTCTACTAGGGCGTAGGGTACCAGACACCAAAAGAAGCGGTCGAAAGAACATTTGTATTTGCTTCTTTTTAATACTTTTTTGAAAATCTACACGCCTTCCTATTTCCAGCAGATACAATCGACCATTATATCTTATTTGTTGTAATAAGTTATGTTAGGATAGTAAAGCTATCTTAAAAGAAGTTCAGGTATAAACGCGAAATGTGTGCCGTGAAGTGTTGAACGAGCCTTAGTGACATAGGTGGAGAGGTGGTGCAACAGAAGCAGGACAACTTAGACCATGAAGGGAAGGAATGGATGCAGCTTCTGACTTGAGATTTAAGAAAGGAAGATTGGTTGTATTTTTTTGAAAAAAATATTTGGATGCTACCGATACGTGGGTAAAAGTATCGAAAACTAATAACGAGAGTCCTTAAATAAGGCCGAATAAGAACAACAGCCCATGTACTGTGCCCGTGATTGTGCGTTGTGCAATATTTGTCTTGCGTCCATTGGAGGTCGAGATACAGAGGAGGAAAAATATTTACCCGTGTTATACGTCTGCTTCCTGCGTCCTGCTGACAAGCTGTAAGTAATTCAAGACTGTCCTCGCCTCCCTACATTGTGAAGAAAACAGCTCAAAAGTTCTCAATAGTCACTAGTGTGAGTGGAATTTAATTAACTTGTCTAAGGAAACTCAGTAGTACTCGTATAAATATAAATATAACCATAAAACGCCCTGAACCCAAAACCCCTCAGTTTATACCTATTTCGTTCTGTTAAGAAATAATGATTTATAGTAGAGTAATTATTATTTGCATAATTAGAACAGTTACAACGTACATGAATTGTAAGGAATTGAATTGTATGGAGAAGTTATGTTTACAAAATTTTTTCAGTTGTCCTGAAACAGCTGCATCAATATTTAATTCATCATTTTCGTTATTTCATCGAAATTATGTCAACCAAAACTACAACAATTTAATCTACAGACTCGTCTCAAAGACATCGTCGTAAGATCAATTCCGAGTCTCATATGGCGGACATATAATGCTAAATAAATGTTGAGGATGATCATCTGTCTCATAAACTGTTTGCATGTTTCATTTTGTCATTGTTATTCTTTACACCTTTTTTAAGTTAATATTGATTTATTTTGGTTGGTAATATTTGGTTTGTAAATCAACAACCACATAAATATTTCAATATGAAAAATCACAATATAAATAAAAATTATTATAAGATAATTAAGTTAACAAACTTTGTTTAATAATAATAATAATAATAATAATAATAAATGACTTTATTTCCCATGAGTTATAGCAATATATATTACACCTTACTTAATACACAATAATAATTATGGGAAACAAGAGGAAGTTCACTCCAAAGAGTGCTCTATCACTTAATCCTTGCAATGATAAAATAAAATTACATAAAATTATAATTATATTAGTATTATACACTTACAAAGTTTCAGTTTATTCATTGTAATTTATTTTGAGATTTCAATACCAGAAAAATAATAAAAACGGGATATATAAAACAGATTGTATGTTTATCTGATTAGGAAATGTAGAATATCCTTTAGAATATCTGAATATACGACTATTATTTACCATTATTATTTATACTACTATTATTTGTGAAACAATTTCTAGGTACAAAAAACATACTAATCCAGGCTTTTATAACAATACTCAACTTCGTGGAAATAGAGAATGCATACTGTGTAGTGGATTAATTAAAAATCATCCACTATATAAACAAAGTAGCTTTAATTATTTGCTTTGGATCTTTACTGAAAGGAAACGCTGGAGTTTAATTAAATTTCGTAGGGATTAATATAGAGGAAAATATATAGCTTATATCCTTTCCTTGAGGTTCTAATAAGAAGACTTGGAGATGGTTTAATTAATAATTTTAGCAGTGAATATTACAGAAAATCTCAATCGCTGATATTAATTATTCCATCTTTCAATATTTTATATATTCCATTTTCTCAGTTATCTACTTATAAATCTATGCAGATTCAGCTTTATGATTATCTAATTTTATGAATATTGAGAAAATGTTAATTAGAAATTATATTATACATCATTTATAAAAAAAAACTAAAATTCTCAATAATTAATAAATATTACCTACTTTTGCAAAATATCTTTAAATTTTTCCTCAAAACTAAATCACATAAAACATTAACATTTTTAAATGAATTGAATTAGACTATATTTCATGCTTCTCAAAAGTAATATTAAAACTGCAGTCTCTAACTTTTATGTAAAAACGTCACATCCAAAATTTGTGATATCTAGTAATTTAGGTCCTTGTGTCTTTTATATTTTTACGTTCCAAATAGTTCTAAATATATTTATTATACAAGAACTACTTTTATCAAATGAGTTGAGAAAGTACTAACGAATCCTTTTTTAAGTCACTCGTTTTAAACGATTGAAAAATGATTTTGTAGGTTTTTTCACTGTTCAAATAAAATAGAAAATAGATAAAAGGAGAACAGAATCTAAACAAACCTTAAAAGTAAAAGTTTGCCTTGGACTACACTTGAAATGGGTATTTATTTTGAGTACCTACTAATATCTCTCTGTTTTTAATTATTGTAATTCAGTTTGCCTATTTCTGGATTTTTCCATTTCTTGTATGTAGCGTTAGTAGATAGTATAAGTAGTTGTTTTGTAGTGACGAAATGTTCCGCAAATGAGTTATAATTAAAGGATAAAGGGCAAGGAAATCACTGGTGAATTATTAACAATCGAAATTTGCGCATACTTAAAAACAAAAAATCCCAAAAATTAGTATATTTATATAAAGTTTTTTTAGGGCAAGGTAAATCACTGCTAAATTACAAAAAATCGGGATGTGTAGGGTAAGGAAATTACGTCACAAATGTAGCAAGTATACTGAAAATAAATTAAATGTGGCAGCGTCGGCTCATTGTTGAAAGTGACCTAAAGAAGAGAAAATGGTAGAATGATTTTTTATTAACATTTTGAAGCATTTGCGCAAGAAAAAATATAGTGGAATGACACCCGTAGGTCATGTAGAACACGTGAGTAATTTTAGTTTCCTTATAACAAAGAAGTAATCAAATTGAAAAATGACCTATTCTCAAAAGCTGTGCCACAAAAAACTTTCACCAAATTAAATTTCGGTAAACCAACTTATAAATTCAGATAAGAATGGCAAATAACCGCAAGTAGCATGTCAAAAACTACCTAACCGATATAAAGGCCGTTTACTACAAGAGTCGAGTGACATCAAAACGTCAAATGGCGCGAAGATGACAGATTTATTTCCCTGTAAGTGAATCCAGGAACAAAATTTAATACTCTGAGATATTAATATGGAAAAATATGATTTGTCATTCGTAAAAGTGCTTTAATTCATCCAATAATGTTTAATTTATATAATAATATACACAAAAACACAAAATATCGAAAAAATGGACTAACAAGTGACAGAAGACAGAACAGAAATGACAACAATTTGTAAACGTGGGAAACTGTGACCAACGTACAAACGTTAAACTCATATACAATGAGTAATATATTATAGTCAAGAATTCAGAAAAATTAGTTTCAAACATTTGGCAAGACTTAAATTACTAATATGATGTCCTTTGGTAGTTGTAGTAAACAACCTTTACCTGCTATCTATCCTATCAACAGGATATTCCATATTACAGTACATAGTAGAAGTAAATGGAATAGCTGAAGCCTGGTAAGTAGACTTTTATAACATATCCTTTTTGGACGTTTCAAGAACTATAACTAAGAACATATCGTTGTAGGAACTAGCTTGCCTGTAGCCTGTTTCCTTAAAATCCCATAGGTACTTCGCTGACGTGCCTTTTAGTAACTTCTATATATTCTTCAGACTCCTGGCAAGGTAATTCTAACCACACTTTCAAACAAAGGATGATCTAGTTCTTGAGTTGCACGCAGATTTGAGGTAAAATTGACTAGACAAACAAAAATATTTAGATGAATATATTTCCTTACTTCCTCCGTGCTTGTTATTATTAAGATGGTAATAGTCTTCTATGCAAAATCCTTCACAGGGAAGTTTACCTATACGTTTGTGCCTTCCAGATATAATCTTATTCCAGAAAGCCTGTCTGTCACACTTATTACAATACATAGAAGCAAGGCATAATATTCTATGCTTTTCAGAAGATAGGTATCTTCTGTGTTGCGAAACCCTAATTGATTTAGATAATAACTCATCCTAAAGTACGTAATAAAATATTTTATGTATACCTTTTCCTGGCCCATATATTTATTGCTGTAGTTAAAAGTTGACCTTTCTGCTGGCTTCAATTTATGATCCTTGGCGTGCGGATAGAAGTTTTGTAAGTATTATTATACGCTTACCGTATGTTGCACTGCAAACTTTTATCTAGAGCACCATTTCTCAGGCTTTAAGAGTTAAGGGATACAAGTTAATTGGTATGCATTTATGGAGGATTTACGGCTTCTAACGTTTTATTAAAATGGATCTTACGGTTACAGCATAATTTTAGAGTAGGGAAGGATGGATGAAAAAGTAAAGCGAGCAATTGTAATAATATGTACTTAAACTTGTAAACTCTACAAGTGTAAAAATTGTTTATACATGTTTCAGGTTAGAATATGGTTTTGCTATTTGATGAATTCTCTGGAATGTTCATCTGATGACAAATGTAGCATACATTGCACGAACGATTATAAAGTAAGTACCTATTACATATTTTCTCTGCTTGGACAACTCTCAACAAGTCCTCGAAACAAATCTATAATATACTCAGAAACTTTAATGATCCCTTTCCTCAGAACCCTTTAGAAGACGGGCAGGGAAATAGGAATCAAATTCCGCAAATATAAGAGATATAGAAGAGATAAACATACATAATTGTTAACAAGAAGGATACGTTTGTAACAATGTATATAAGTACAAAAGTAGTTTTTGTAAAATAAACTTTGAGCACTGGTTCCAATTTTTTAAATTTATTATTTTGTAGTTAAACTACCTGCCATGTAGCCTTTCCTGAATTCAATAAAATATTTTTGGGTTAAAAAAATCATATGAAAATTGTTATCTGCACTAGACTCAGTAGGATACGTTTTTGTAATTATATTTGATTTAATTATTTTGAACTTAAAAGCAGTGTGTATCATCGCATTGATTTTTCAATTAGTTTAGTACAGCTTTTATATATATATATACCTACGTTTACAAATTTGTATTATTTTATTATAGATATTTTACATGTAGGTATTTTTAAAATATCTGCGGAGAAACGGCTTACATCATATTTTATATTTTAGATAGGTATTTTTAGATAGGTATAGGTAGACTTTTATAACTAGAATATAACAAAATTTTAATTTATGAAATAACGGAAGTTTATTCATCGAATTCGAAGTGGTCTAACTACGAACTCTTTTTACTAATATAAAAAACCGTAGACTAAAAATCGTTATGGAAATTTAGTAACTTTCACGCTTTTCTAATTCCCGACTAGAGTTCTCAACAAAGTTAAATCATCAGATCAAGTAACATTTAAAAGTAGTAAGTAGATGATGTAATAGTTTGACAGCAAGGGTAGATAAAGTAATCGTACAATTAACGTTTCCAGCAATTTCTGCTCTTGGAACACAACTTTTTTCATATAACAAACGTACAGGCGTTCTGCAAGAATTTTTTATTTCATCACTGGGTACTTTCTTTGAAACCTTATCAAATTTCCTCGTTCTGCATCTTCTATATAACCTTGGGCCACTGAAAATGACTTCTAACACTGTGCTCATGTGAGCACCAGAATTTACCAGCACTGTAGCTATGCAGAGCGCCGGGAACAAGGGATGGTATACATTTCTGAATTCGGTAACTTAGAAAACTGGACTGATATCTTATACAAGCTATTTATTCTTACAGGTTAGATAGTACACTTTTTTCTGTCGATAGTTGATAAAGAACTTATGGTGAGGCATTCTTTTAGGACGCAAATCAACGTATTTTCTGACAATACTAAAATCACTTACTCCACATCGTTTGACAGTAACGCAAAATAACCTATCTTGCTCAGTTTTGGTGTCAATAAGTGAGACGATTATGACTGATTTTCGACCAACGACCTTAGAAGATTCTACCTTGTATAATTCATTGGACCGGCCCAAATAAACCCATTATTGCAACCTGTAATGTAAAATCTAAATTACTAAAATTATTGACATAAACATAAACATCGACCGTCATAAACAGACAGGTCGTTCATCTGAACCATCTCTTAATAATCTCATTATACGATCCGGTTCTTTAGATTTTGTAGATTTGTAACCATCAGTTAATTTCTTTAGCAATGTAATCACTTTGCTGTTTCTGGAAACATTACGAAGCGTTATTTGATGGAGCGTACTCATCAGACGTATTACTTACTTTAAAGTGTCACCATTTTTATTTACCAGTAACACTGACTTAGCATCGAGTATTAGGAGTATGTTGACGGCTTTACTTTCTTTGACTTCTCCAAAAAGTATGCCAGAAGTGCCTTTTCACAAACACTATTGATATTCTTTGCGTTTTTCCAGTTTCCAGATTAGTCTTTTTCAATATATTATAATACCCAATTTCGTATATAAAATAGTATATTTTGTTTTTAGGATAAAGTCATATTTTTTCTGACGAGCAGTTGTTTGTGTTTGCGAGGCCGAACGTCAACGTAGCCGAGCGAATACAATACTGTCAGTGGAAAACATCACTTTTTATCCGAATAATACATACAATTTTCCTCCAATCGTCTGAGATGAATAATTTTTTATTATTTTAATGTTCTTTACAAACATCTAATGAATTTTAAATCGTCATTCAAATAAATGTCAGTGCAGCCATGACATTTGTTTGGATTTATATGAAGCGTCAAATGAATTAATAAACTGTCAGTTGTGTCTGAATATCATGTATTATAGTTTTAGTATGGGTTCATCACAAAGTAAGGGGTATACTTTAGTCTTATATAATTTTAAGAAGTCAAGCTAGTAGCAAAAAGTAAATGGAATCTAGTTGTTTCAATAATTGGATTTTACTGTATCTATGGAACACAAGACTTGTCGTGTCAACTGCTGACACAAGCGTCAAACGTAATCATTGCGACTTAGATCCCTGTGTATTCCAATCAAGAATTTGTCCTATATTCATTATATTGATTCAAGAAAATATATTTTGAAGTCAAGAACATATCATTTCAAAGCAAATTAATATACTTTTAATATAATATTTTCAACTACATGAGTCTTAACCGAAAAAATTATATAATTAATCTAAATATATATGGCAATTGAATAAAAAAAAATATTAATTTACAATAGAATGAAGAATATGTATCTTGAATGGAGTGAATATCTTCTTCATTCTCTTTTTTATGAAAAAATAGTATTTCAAAATTATTTATGTTTGAAATAAGCAGTAACTGAAAAAGAACAGCAAGCAAACAGAAAATTAATATTAAAAGAAGATTTTCTTGGACTTACTCAAACGCACCGTTCCTTTGATGTAATGCAGATTGTATTTAGTTCAAGAAAACGTTTTTATCTGTGTATACATAAACTGAATTAATAAGTAAACTATCTGCTGTGGGCAAAATTATCTATCCCCAGTTCAGGAAACCTAAATATTTAGGTATAATAAAACAACCTTTTGACGAGGGTAGGTACCTGGTTGAGTTATTTCCATAGACATAATAAATATATCTATGGTTATTTCTAAATAACACAGTTCAGCCGAAAAAAAATCTTTTTGTGAAGTATATCTCTCTATGAAATTAAACAAGGTTCTTGACAGAGACTGATAAAATAAATTAAACTCACAAACCAGTTTCGTTGCAAGGCTTCGAGGTAAACGTATTTCCTATCTAATGTCAAAAGCAATACTTTATTTACAAAAAATGAAAATACCTATACTACAACTTATAGTATGAAAAGGCGTACAAAAAAATTCATCGTAATTAGGTCAATGAGACTTGAAACACTTTATCAATAGTTTGCGGAACTACTAAATATTTTTTGTGTGTTTAAATGCAAACCAATTTAGGTGAAAATATTTGAGCAAAATCAATTTAAGTAAACCAATTTAAACTTTCATTTTTTAAACGTCACCTGTATTAAAGCATCTAGTTAAAGTTTTTAATGTATGTATACCTATATACAGTTCAGTCAAAGTATCCAATTAATAGGAGCCAATTCAAAAAAAATGAAAAAGGTTCATTGCAACCGACAGCGACTCTGGCGTCATCTATAAGTTGTCATAATTTCCGTTTGTGGGTAGAAAGTAATATTTTTTATACCATTCATCCTACACTTTGTTTGAGGTCGATACTTAAGCTCGTTAAAAACTTATACTATAACTCGTTCAAAACTTAAGCTGGGGGGGGGCACTTTAAGGATGGACTGTATAAGAATCCATATTAGTATCGGATAATAGTTGAAAAAAATATGGCCTCAAAGGAAATAAATGAAAAGTTGTAGAATGGAACAATGGCTCCTTGATTTATATATAAAAATCACAATTCTATGTTTTCATCTATTTATTAGAGATTCAGTCACAATATTTTTGCACACAATTCATTATTAGAACGGACTAATTTATAAAACTAGGCTAGATACAGTAAGTGGACGTTATTTTATTTTATTTTATTTTTATTTTATTTTATTTACTACAACACCCAACGGACAATATGCCCAGTAACAGGATAAGGCTAAAACAGAAAAATAACAGTACAAATACAAGTGTAAGAAAAGAAAAAATCAAATCACACATAAAACAGAAAAACATAAAAATACAGAAATACTTGTAATAACTATCAAAGAAAAATAATATACTATCCATACATTATAATAAATGTATTACAATGTATATATAGTATATTATTTTTCTTTGTTAGTTATTACGAGTATTTCTGTATTTTTATAAAAACATTTATAAAAACACGCTCACAACATTCTTAATGCTATATAGACTAACAAATGTAATATAAGAACACACAAAATGCTTAAAATGATGTGGAGTAACACCTTTTAATATGGTTGATATTGGAAAAATTATGGAGTCAACCCGTGACTCAATTTCATGATAGTTGGTAACCAGTTTTTAGATGGGTGAGCTTTTGTATATATTTGTGCGGTAATTTTTAATTGAGAGAAGGTGCTGATTTCGAGTATACCTAGAGGTATGTGAAAATCCATATTTCCAATATATATTTTGACAATTTATTTTATTATTAAGAATTTTATACAGAAAAATGACAGAGTTCAACTGACGTTTTTTTGTAAGCTATTGATGTTAAAGCGGTCATAGAAACTTTGCTGTGGAAATCCTCTCATTGGATAGTAACCATCTAGTACTATTATTGTTATTTAGTAGTATTATATGTAATAGTTATGTGAAAACATTAAAGGACTAATACTAAACCACATTATATGTATCACTAGTGCTAACACCAACAATTATAGAGTTCTAAAATGACTCGCTCTTCATAATGTTACGCTTGACGATTATGGATTCTGATTTGCTTTACCAACAACCGGATAAGACGAAGTTTATTAGTTATGATTACCAAATTTAACATTTACACAAATAATGACTGGTTACGCAGATCAGGTCAGTTTTCTTAATGCAATGTTGACATTATTGATTCTTTTAATCAAGGATTAGTAACATAACACAGTATTTGATTTACAATTAGTTAAATTAAGATTTCAATAAAGGTTTATTACATACAAAGAAAACAATGTTTTCCAAATCATTTATTTCTATTTAAAACATATGTTTAGTTATAGTTTAGCTAAAAATATTATAAAAACTAGGGCATTTTTAAAGAATACATAGACATAAGCATGTGTAGGTATATTGGGTTTGTTCTGTTCGATTTAATGTAAACCAATTAGAAATTATTTGATATCAAGTGAAATAGTGTCGATGGATGGATACACACGTCAAATCAAGCTATCGATGGTGATTTCAATTCATGTCAAGCACAACATAAATCTACTTGACTATCATTTTATTTGTAATTGTTCATAAAATGGATGCTGTCGTTTTTTACTGAAAATAGTCGACAGATGTTGAAGACGCTTTTATATGAAGAGTTCTTTAGTACATCTTGTAATAATGAGGATCCGGAGATATATTGTCTGCTTCTTTTGTTCCTTTCATTGTCCAAGAAACTGGCTCCGGTATCGGTGAAATATCCGCTTCAGGATTACATTGTAAGGAGTTCAGGGAAAGCCAAAATGTGTGCGACGATGCAACAAATATATTTCAGATACAAAAATACTCGATTTTATTCGACTACTAGCAATATGAAATATTATCTGCAAAAAAAAAAAGAAAGTGTCTACACTGAGAGAAACAATTGATAACATTGGTAGTATTTTGTTTAACATCTTTTATGTACAAGACAGCTTTTACTTCTGTTTACAAATAAAACACGAATTTAAAATGAACTAAACAGTGTTTATTTAATTAACAAAATAATTTTACGTATAACTATTCTTAATATTATAATAATCACTAAAAAAATATATAAATGTTTCAATTAGCTGAATTAATATAATCATAAGCTAATCAAAATTCATAAAGATTTCATCTACAGATAAATGAAACCAGGCACGTAGCATGTGAATTTGACGTGATTGTCGGAGACAAATAATTCTTGTCATATTTTATAAATGACAAGGAAACATAACGACTATGACCATTCGAACTTTGTGTCCATTCGGACATTTTATAGTAAACAAACTTACTTAAAATCTTACCAGAATTTCAACTTCGATTAGTTTAGCAACTTTAAGCATCTTTATTTATTGGATATCAATATTAATATTTAAGGCCAAAAAACATTTTAGTGTAATTTTTAACTTTTACGGAAATCTATTTTAAAGGTGCAAGAATTATGTCTTATTTACTCAAAGGTTTAATTAATGTAAACTAGCACCATTCAAACTAATTATTGTTTAAATATAATAATGATAAAGATAATTAAATGTGCCAGTATTGCAGATAATTAACTAATTTATTTGAACTAATTTATTATTTATTTGTATTTCGCGAATTAAATATCTAATTAGTATTAACATGGCATTTATTTCCATGGCAGTATTAAATATTTAATATTATCCAATAAATTTAATTGTCACTTATATTGCACAAGAGGTTTGTATTTTACCGGATAAATTTGGATTGTTCAACGCCAGTCGGGGCATATTGCCCGTGGAGTAGTTGTTTTCGGCATCTTCATCAAATAAATAAGTAGGATTGTCTTCCTTAAAGACAATAGAGGTCACTGCTGTAATGGCACCTGCGGAAAAGCAGGTCGTTATCTGTCTGTCAATTTGACAATAATTGTCAGACAGATAGTAGCACAGATCCAAAGAAGGCACTACGGTGTGTTTCTCACCACTACTAACATTCACGATACCCATTAGGCAATCACGTCGCAACATCCTTCAGCGAGTCCACTACCTATGGCACTGTAATGAGCGCAAAATAAGCGCGAAACTGTCAGTGTCTGGTATTTGGTCTCAATGAACGATGTGGCGACTCCTATGGAGATGCCGATGTAATGCAAGGCCAGTCGGGGCATATTTCCCGTGGAGTAGTTGTTTTCGCCATCTCCTTCAAATAAAAAAGCTATTACATTATTATAATTTTCTCAATATTGTATATTGTACAATTACTGTATCGATATTATTTGACAAAAATGTGCATTTACTTTTTAATAATCTTCATGAAATTAAAATGCGTTCAAAAAGAGATACGTTAATCAAAATGGCGGTTGTCGTAATCGGATTTTGTTTTTTCTGCGTTTCACTCTGACCATTAGAACCTACAAATTGACAAAGCTTAAATACGTCCCTACTTAATCCAGTCAAAACTCGTCCAGCCTCGAACAACACTGGAAAAAAGCCCTAAGTGCCTATAAAATATATTAAAGTTCATATAACTTAAAAAATGTTACTCGGTTTGTTAATCCCGTCAATTAGGTACTGCAAATAAGTCTTAAACTGTTTATGACACTGACATAAAAGCAAAAAAGGGCAGTTGAATTAGTGTGTTTAGTTATACTGTGTGTGTCAATGAAGTATAGATAAAATCAAAATTAAGAAAAAAAGGTTATTCGGAGGAATGTTCGGGAATGCTTCCTCAAGGACTTACGAGTCTCCAAATATGGCGATTTAAATCCTTAGTAGGCTAATGACAACTTTATTTAAATTTAGCTTCTAAACAAAACAACTTGACACACAATTTGATAGGTCATAATCGGCTAAATCACGTCGCCTGCTTCTGGAGCAGAGACCAGGCGACTTGATCTAGCCGATTATAGATAGGTTAAAACCACAGTCCACCGGCACCACCTGCCAGGTCCCAGCTCCTTATACTAGTCTGTTCCATTTGCATGTTTCACTGCTCAGTTATTTTTAATTATTTTGTCGTGTATATCAGTTTTGGTTACTTCTATGAGTGCCATAAAATGCATCTGCTGTCACTAGTGTCACTGTCAACTTTTGACAGATAGAGTATGCCATATTGACACTTTGTAGTTCTCAGCGGCACCATGTGGTGGCGACAGTTAACGGATCTCCATGGCAACCACGAAATGAAGTGCAGACCCAAGAACCCTAAACAAAGAAGGACTGATCAATCAGTAACAGCCAATTACATTTGTTTATCACTTATGTGACGTCAGTGGATTCCCTTTAGCGGGAGATTTGAAATGTAAATATCCTCTTTGTTTTAATTTGACAGCTTTAACCTTTTAACATAACCTATATATATGTCACATTGTCATGTAGAATGTCTCAGTTGTCTTTGGAATGTCATCACTGTCATCAGTCATGTCATCATAATATCAAAGTATTTCTGTATCATATCATAGTAATCTGTGCACTGATTAACAAAACACAAGTTATCACAGTTGTCAAATTGACAACGATTTTTGCACAACGCACTTCAAATCGTAAGATATATATCGTAAAACACATATAGAAGTACTTTAAAATCACATTTGATTGCATTAATACAGTCTCTGAAATAATATTGGGTTGGATATTCTGATTGAAAATTTTTGAAGTTGCAATTAGAGGCAAATTTGGCAATAGGGGATCCACTGACGTGTTACGAGAAATCTATTGAAAATGACCTTCAAATTTTTATGAATGAATAATTGATCAGTCCTTCTTTGTTTAGGGTTCTTGGTGCAGACCCCTGTACCCAACTTGGGTCGAATCGACAGACTAGAAATAGAAGCAGGCGACGTGATTTAGCCGATTATAGTTAAAATTGAGGATAAGCAATTAGGCATTGCAATCACCTGTCAAAAATGACTTCCGTGTTTAACAGTTTGTATTGCTTTTAGATCCATGCCAGAATGATGAAGATGAGGAATAGCGTCTTTCATCAACATCAAATGCTGATCAAAACAAAAACAGTAAACAGTGATCTTGAGCGAAAATTTAGCACCAACATACTTTTGCTAAACAAGCGTGTATACAAACATTTTTTTTTAAACATTCGATATTCTCAATTAAAAGATTTACAAGTATTTGCCGTTAGACAAATCCCCTTGGCCTAGCAGAACCGGATAAAAGAGGAAAGGGACAAACTCACAGGAGAATGAGCAATGAGCGAAGAACTTTTGTTATTAGACACATAAGAAAATTTCCGAAAACCGAAGTCACTATTTCAGAAAATAAAATGTGCAAATAAAGTACTTATCGCCTGACTTGAACATAAAGATTATGTATAACTTATATAAAGCTCAATGCGAAGAGGACAATAAAATTCCTGTGAAACTGTCATATTAACGACATATTTTTAATAACGAATTTAATCTGCGATTTCATCGACCTTGTTCGGACACTTGTGCGCGTTGTGACTCTCTTCAAAACATTATAAAAAAACTCGACAGATGAAGCCCAAGTGGCAGAGGCTAAAATATCTCTAGAAATTGATCAAAGACGAGCTGAAAAAGCAGTTGCGGCCAAGAAGAATGATATCGAAAAATATAAAGATTCCATCGATACTGTCGTTATATGTTTCGACTTTCAACTGGCTCTGCCAGCACCACTTTTAACAACATATACCAGTTAACAAGTCTTTTATTTAAGACAACTGTGACATATAACTTCTGCATCTATAATCTACTAAAAAATGTTTGGTCTGAGGATGTGCCTCAAGGGGTTCACAGGAAATAGGGTCATGTTTAATCCAATTTATTAAATCTCTCGCGAATCAGTGGGCAAAATAAAAAGAAGAATATAACCAAACTCTTCATATTCTTGGTGAAACTCGCTCCACTTGCAGATATACAACACAACACAATAAACATTGACTTAGCATAATAAAATTAGCTTCTAGACACTTTAAAAGTACATGAGATGAGTAAGGAACAGTTTTATTCGTTTGATCAGCTGAATGTCATATAGCGGATCCAAAAGATGTCGACAAAAAAAATTTACTTTCGACGCATATTCTTCACGCAAACGACGCAAAAAGATTCGGAAACATATTCTTCCCAGTTTAAGCATACGCTTAAGCGATGATGTCTTTCCTTTTTCCACGTGTCAATGTTCTTCTTTTGGTAAAGGTAGACCATCCAGCGATTTGCAGAAAGTATACTTGGCTTCATATTGAATAAAAACTATGTTCAAATTTTAGCAAAAAAAATAACATACAGACACTGTTAGAATACATACCACCTAAATATCAGAGCTTTTATAAAAATCTTAACCATGAAGACAAGAAAACAAAAAATGCCAAAAAATAAAAGAAAAAACCAACAAGTGTGCCTACAGTTTCAATGTCAAGAAATAATGAAGAAAATTCCAACCTAGATATGAATGATACACCTATACTGAACTCTGATTATGACTGATAATAAAATTAATTTCATATTTTCTTATTTTGCCAAAATTTAATATTTACTCTCTGTTCATGTAATATTTTATATTTGGCTTGGCTATGGTATTGTTTGGAATAGAAAGAGTACAAGTGTCTTCTTCTCAAAAAATATATTTTTTTCATAACATAGTTATCAAAATCTATTGTATTGAAATTAATAATTAAAATAATACAAGAAACTGGTAAATAGAAAACTTTGAATTGAAAGATCTCAAAAGAAAGAAAATGTTACTTATACCCTTTTTATTCAAACCCCCTCAATTATAACCTAATATATATTTTGGGAAAACTGAAAAAAATTACAAATTTACATACATACATATTATATCCTTCTCTTGTGCCAATAAACCAAATGATTATTTTAGTTAACTATCTTTTAAGTTTAAAAATATATGGTGTGCATACATATGCATATGTGATTTACATAAAATGTAAAAATATATACTACCATCTATTTACAAAAATTATAAAACTTACTTTGCAACTATTAAACGAAACTTGTATCCCAGTACAATAACCCTGTACATCCCAAATTAATTTAAATAGATGTCCTTTTAACATCCTCTAAGATCTCTATTTATATTTTCCATAATATTTTCTATATTTTCCATAATAGAGTATCGTACTTTGTCATATTGGTCCACCCTGTATATGTTTGTTTTTTCTACGTCCCGTTTTTCTTTCTGTTTAGCAAACATAAAGTGAATTATATAAACAAGGATTTACATTGCAAATCAGCGATTCAAATCAAATATATTATTAAAGGTTTCATCAAAAGGCTTGCTAAGTTTTCGATTAATTTAAAATTTGGTATATGTTATAAAATAAATATATAAATTTAATTTATCATATTTCATGTGTCAGACATTTTATTATGTTCTGTAGAGTGATTTTCGTATTAAATTAGCTTGGATGAATTGTAACATTTATATGAGTAATTATGTTATCCTGTTTTTTTATTACTCTGCAGGTGACGTATTCCCAAGAGAATTATTAATGAATTCAGATATTAGATTATTCTGAGAGATGTTTGTTTATCATTGTAAGGTGTTCTATTTAAAAGCACCCATTCTGTAATTTAGTATATGTATCAAGAGATCACCAATATAAGTAGTTGTAAATGCATTAAATTAACATTACACATTTTTAATAGAGAAAATTCAATTATCTAGCATTTGCCTTTTATAATTTAAATATAATTTAAAACCATTTGCGCTATTATAGTCTTCTCTCACAGTTGCCTGTAACGTTTTATATCTCTTGAATTTATCTGCTAAATAAGGTTAACTGCAAAGAAATAATCATATCCAATCGTAAACCACACAAAACTTGTATTTATTCTCATTATTAAACTCCTGCAAAGCAAAATTTCGTAGCAATCTATTTAAATATTAATCCTTCATCCTTACTTTCCTTTTATTCCAGGTCGCCTTTGTAGGTAGAGTCTCCCGGGTTCATATTATGGCTCCATGGACCAGGCAATCAATGGGATTCTGCGCCATGGCTGTCCTAGGAGCACACCTGTGTCCTTTCGTTTTGGGGTTGATCCATGTACGATATAAGCACAACAGAGCGCATATAACCCGAACCTGAATATAAATGAACTCTTGTAAGGAAATTACATCCCCTTTGTGAAGGCTTGATAGCAGCTAGATATATGTAGGAGACGAAGAAAAATTATAAAGCGAAAAAATTTAATAAATATTACTTTAGCTCTAAATCAAGGCAATTGCAATTAATTCAAGAAGATTTTAAGCAGGCTCTATACAATAATTAGCTAAGTTTAAAATAATATGGTTAAATATACCTACTTAACTAGTTTTTAATTGTAAATAATCCAATAAAGTTATTGTACCTAATTAAAATATAGAGGAAATGCTTGTAAAGACTTCGGAACAATACTTATTGTACTCCCTTCATTAGGGATAATCTTTTAAAAATATTTATAAACACACAGATACGACAAATATGTGTACCATACCTAACTTATATTGTATTGTAATAAGACACCCTGTATATTATTAAATATTTGAATCATTTTTTTATATTCTATGAATATGACTATACAGTAGAATAGAATAGAATAGAATTTATTAATGCTACTAACCTCATACAGTTTTACACAAGTCATATTACATGTATTTGTATATCAACATATAAAACATAAAAATAGTACAAACAGAAATATTACAAACAAACTTTAAAAGTCAAATACACAAGTCAAATCACAATCCAAAAATTCACCAATCGAGTAGAATGCTTCCCTTAGCAGAAATTCTTTTATTTTAGTGTAAAATTTTTTTGTAGGCAACAATCTGATGTGTGGAGGCAGGCAATTGAAAAATTTAGGACCATAATAATTAGTTCCGCAACGACTTTTGGTTAACCTTGAAAATTCTATACATATTTCATTTCTATGTTTAGTATTATAGTTATGAATGTCACGATTTAAGGTATATGCGTTTAAGTTTTGTTTAACATGCATTAATGCCGTAAGAATATAGTAACTCGGTACAGTCAGAATATCTAGCAGTTTATATTTTTCTTTAACATCATCCCTATACCTTAGACCGGTCATGACCCTCATAACCCGTCTCTGCAGCGCAAACACCCTCCCCAGATGACAAGAGTGCCCCCAGGTAAGTATAGCAAAGGAGAATGCACTCTGGAACAAAGAAAAGTAGACCATTCTTATGGTATTTGCAGACACTTCCGTCATTAGGCTTCTGATTAAATATACAATCTTTGACAGTTTGTTGGCTACGTACTCAACATGTTGATCCCAACTCAGATGGGGGTCCATAATGACACCCAAAAATTTCACATTTTCAGGATTTTCAAAACTGTCCACAGCACGAGTTGAAAAAATCATATTTTGGCTCTTTGAATCATTTAGTTTCAGTTTATTTGCACCGAACCAGTCAGAAGCCTCCGCCCGTGACTGCTGCATATTTTCTAATAAATCGTTTAAGTTGTTGTTATACGTTGTCATTGTCGTGTCATCAGCGAACAATATTGGGAAAGTGTGATTTAGATAATTTGGCAAGTCATTCACGTATATTAAGAAAAGGAGAGGTCCAAGTATCGAACCTTGTGGCACTCCCATCTTGACCTCGGTTGCTGGCGATGTTTTTCCGTTAAACACCGTTACATGACTTCTGTCTGCAAGATATGTTCGCAACAAGTTCAGCGATTTAGATTGTAGTCCATATCTTCTTAACTTTTTGATTAATATATCATGCTGTACACAGTCAAAGGCCTTCGACAAATCACAGAAGACAGCCCCTGCAAATCCTTTGGCCTCAAAAGCATTTGTTATTACTTGCACCATTTGGTTGATAGCCATCGTGGTTGATTTACCAGAGCGGAAACCAAATTGGCAATCAGCAAAAAGGCCGTTGTTTTCAAAGTGAGACATCAATTGGTTATACAAGATTTTTTCTATTATTTTCCCTAATGTTGGTATAATACATACAGGACGATAATTATTCAAATCATTTGCATTTCCTTTTTTTAAAAGAGGTATAATTTTAGATACTTTGAGACACTGTGGAAATGTTCCACTCTTTATACATAAGTTAATTGCTTTTGTAAACGGTATAATAATAACATCCTGTATGTAATTAATAATTTTGATATTTATTTCATATACATCTTTACTAGGCTTATTTTTTATTTGTTTTAGTATATCACGCATTTCAACAAACGAGATTTCCCTAAAACTAAAGGTATCTATATAGTTGTTTGAAATTAATTCTATAGGGTCCCTGTCACTTGTTATATTTTGTGAAATGTTTAGAGCTATATTTGAGAAAAAATCATTAAAATCACTCGCTGCCAAGGTGCAGTTTTTATTCGTGTATTCTTTGCCATTTTTACGCCTAGAATTTATTACCTCCCACGTCGCTTTTGATACATTGGTGCTGCGGTAAATGTAGTTTTCATTTGCATTTTTCTTATAAAAGTTCATTCTCAACCTATAGAATTTCCTGTATTCAGTAACCCTAACATTTATTTCTGGCAAACCTGGGTATTGTCTTTTTAGTGATTGTAGAAAGTGTAGATAATCTCGTAATTCCCGCAATTCATCATTATACCATTTTACTCTCGAGTCACCAGAGGGTACTCTCTTCTCTTTTATAGGCAATGTTAAATTTATTTGCTCTGACAGAATTTTTAAGAAAACATCAAACTTTTTATTAGTGTCCAATTTGGTATCGTCAATAAAGTTCCAGTTGACATATTTTAGATTGTTATATAACATATTTAGGCCCATCTCCGTCACGGGCCTGTGCCTTACCGTTTTGTTCTTATCAGTCATTTCTCTTTGTACACCCAGCCCCAGGACAATAGCTTTGTGATCCGAAAAACGTGCATCCACCGCATATGACGTGCTTGGGAAGGACTCAAAGTTTAGGAGAAAGTTATCTAAACAGTTTTTGTTTCTAGTAGCTTCCGAAATTAAGGATTTAAAACCAAAAGTGTTTATAAAATCCGAAAATTCGCAGTTTTTTAGGGTTTGTGAATTAAAATGTATGTTAAAGTCACCCACGATGATAACTTTTTTATTTAAGACTCTGATTAATTGAAAAACATCATATAATTTATTCAAAAATAGACCAAAATCACCATCGGGCGATCTATATAAATTAATTAATATGAAATCGTATTGAACAATTCTGACAGCAGAAAGTTCACATATCTTTTCAACAGAAAGTTGCTCTATGTCAATTAATGACTCATATTCGATATTATTTTTGACAAAGATCATGACCCCGCCACATTTTAATTGGGATCTGCTAAAGGAAGAACATAAAACATATCCTTGAATTTTAAAAAATTCAATCTCGTTTTGTAAAAGCCAATGTTCGCTAAAACATAATACACTATAACTAATTTTGTCTATGTTCCACAAGTCATGTAGATAAAACTCTATTTCATTTATCTTATTTCTAAGAGACTGTACATTTTGATGAAATATCAAAAATTTGTCCAAATTAATGTCTAATGTTGTTGTTGTCTCGGAGTGGGTCTCCGAAAATTTTTATTATAGAATGTAAAAGTACGGACAGCCGCCCCGTCGGGCCAAAATTCAGGATTATATACTTGATCCTCGAATTCCTCTGGGTAAGAAACTTTAAAACTAGATTGATAAATATTACTTTTTATTAGAGTGCACCTGAAAGGGATATGCTCCGCTGTTTCCTTCAAGCATGCTTCCAGTTCTTCTGCCGTGGTCTCGGGATGAATACGATAGACACTTAGATAGCCTTGCTTGGGTACAGTTTTTATTTTCTGGTTTACTTTGTTTGAACCTGTAACAAAAAGTGTAGATCTTTTTGCCTCGCTGACAGCTGTCTTTACTTGTTCGGCGGTTACAATTTGTTTTTGTTTTCCTTTTTGTGGAATCACTTTAGAGGTGTCGCGGGCGCTTGTGTCTCTTTGAACAGAAACATTATTTCTTAACTGTGGTGTCTGACTGCTAGATGCCGCATTCGCATAGCTTAAGTATTTTGAATTTGATTTCGCAGTGTCCTTCTCCCTAGTAGCTGGTTTGAGACCAGGATTATTTACTGTATTCACTTGTTCCTTACGTAACTCATTATTAACTTTTAGGAGTGTTATAAGCTGTTCCTGTTCACTCACCCTTTTTTCTAGATGAAATAATAATTTATGTAGATAGTCATCTTGGTCTTTTAATACATTTATCTTCCGGTTTGATTCCTGGTTGTCCTTCAAGTCAGCATGGCTGATATCGTTTTCTGTGTCAGAGAACGAATCACATTCTTTGTTTCTGCACTGATTGCACTGTTTTTCTTCAAGGTACTTTTTAACTATACCACTCTTCACTGTATTAGGAATATCACACGGAATATTTCCAGTCAAAATAATGTCGATTAACACTTCTTTTTTCAATTTTTGTAGCTCTGTATTGACATGCAACACTGTCTCCGGCGCCATTTTTAGATGAATTTTGAACAGTGAGGACATAAAGTCATAAATATTTTTTTAAATGGAAATGGGTGTCGAGTGGAGACTCATTTTGAAGCTATTTTTATGCTCAAAACATCCCCCAAATTTGAGAACATTTGGTTCAGTAATTTCCAAATAAAAACCAGTAATATCAGTTTATAACATAATCTTTTTACCACATAATCTTTATAATAGAACTTACCCATGGAACATTTATTTGTCAGGAGGTTCATGGAGGTCATTTTCAACATCTTTTGAAGTAACACGTGTTTTCTAAATTTGTTTCTGCCTCTAAAATTTTTTTTGTTTTTTTAGTTTAATTTAAATTATTTTATAATTTTTTAATTTAGGTTATTTTAGGTTAGGGATGGTTTATTGTTATTTGTTTACTTTTAATTTTTGTTCTGCTTTGAAAAATTTACAATAATTTGTAATATGTATGTAAAAAAATGATATAACAGAAATCGATATTACTGGTTTTTATTTGGAAATTACTGAACCAAATGTTCTCAAAATTGGGGGATATTTTGATCATAAAAATAGCTTCAAAATGAGTCCCCACTCGACCCCCATTTCCATTTAAAAAAATGTTCCTATTGCGCGCCCAGCTGTCACTTTGACATTCAGAGCTGTCGTTGATGTGTCAAAAAATGCAAAATTTAGTCATATATTATCGTTCCAAATTTCATCACAATCTACCCAGTGGTTGAAAATTAGAGGGGGGGGGGGGCGAACTTTATATCCTTACTGTATATTGGATGCTTAAGCGTATATTGGCTTAAGCGTATATTGGATGTTTAAGAAATAATGCGCTTTTCCTTAAGAACGGGCGGGCCACAGACTCGAGACTAAATCTCCCTTTTAGGTGCAACCAGGTAAAAAGATAATATATCGTCTCACTGTTGGTTTATTGTCAAGTTCACATTCATAAATCGCATTCCTTTTTGGGGCCTAGTCCAAGGAATGCTGCATTTTATTATGCTGTTTCGTCGACTATATTTGTAGCAACATTAAGGAGAGGAACAATTTTCATAGCTTGCGATCAGCGTTTTGAGAATAGTTTTCTTTTATATTTTATCCAAAAAAAAAAATTTAAAATATATACCATTGTGATGGATCTATTATATGTTAAAATAGCTATTTGTGCAGTAAGTTAAGAAAAGTGACTTTTTTCCGCGTCAGGCGTAGGTTTTTGATCGAGGCACTAGCCGAGATAAAAAATACGCCATATACGGAAAAGACACTTTTCCTACGTGTTGCACACATGATTTAATAGTGTTTGGAAATTAGCTCAAATTACTATGTTTATCATAATTTTTTTATTGAAAACTGTGAATTTCGAAAACGTGAATCAATAATCCTGAGGGAATGTTGAAATAGACACGATTTTGTTTATTAAGTTTTCGTTGCTTTAATATTATTGTGTCAACGATTTATGAAAATTGTCCCAATCCTCTGCTTCAAACGATAATATGGAAGATGCTATAGAAGAATTAGCAAAAATCGCGATTGAATTGCCCACAAAATCCAAAGATAAATATGAAAAAACGTATCGCTTATTTGAAAATTGTATTCATCAAAAAGGAGTAACTGTTATCACTGAGGCAGTTCTACTAGTCTATTTTGAACAAAAATCCAGAGTATATCAGAGTTCCACGCTGTGGAGTCTGTACTCAATAATGAGGACAACATTGGCAGTGAAAAAGAATATTGACAAAGAAATTTCCAAGTTTAATTGCATTCCTGAAACGTAAATTGGTAGGACGTAGATCCAGGAAGTCTAGTCTTTAAAGAAAATTAGAAGTTGAGACATTTTTTAAAGCAGCAGATGATAAATCCTACTTGATGATGAGGGTATAGTGGTAATTTTCACACATAGTGTTGATTGTTGATATCAATGGGGCATGCCGTCGAGAAGAACTAACATTTCTTCAGCTTGAACATATAAAAGACATGGGAGAATAGAAAGATTGATAGATTCTCAACTCAAAGACAAACATGAGAGGAGTATTTACTATTTCTAGCGGAGACAACATCGAAGGAGTCAATCTTATCGAAATGTTCCGAAAGTATTCCTCTCCTAGTCCGTCACCAATTGAGCATTTAAGATTCTTCCTAGTATATGGAAATGGAAAATATACAAGACAATGCGTTGGTATAAATTCTATAGGGGGTTTCCATAAAAAAATTGCAGAATTTTGTGGAATTGCCGAATGCTGGAAATTACACCGGCCACTGTTTCCGTAGAACGTCTGCTATGATTCTGGCTGATGCAGGAGCAGATATCACCACTCATAAAAGGCATGGTGTATGAAAAGCAACGAACGTGGCAGAACGTTAAGTAATAATAATATAATATAATAATATTATTATTATATTATTATTACTTAATCAAGTACATGCGCAGGGCTTTCCATAACAAATTGTAGAAAAGTTATAGTTAAAATTTATAATAATGATAAGAAATGATTTAAGTTGACAATAAATGAATAGTTAGTTCAAGAATTAGGATGTATTTTTGCGTCAACTTTATTCTGCACATTTATCCCAATGAATCGTTGCTATAGAAATATTTTTCTACCTAAATTATTTGTCATTTTTTTTGGCTATTCTCATTTATTTGAAACAATATAATCCGATTTAACTCAGGACTTTGTCAAAGTTCTATAAAGAAATTATGTAGTGATATAAACTCTCTCAATAGTTTTAGAGAATCGAGTTCGATAGTTCCTTGCTGCATATTATTCAGAATACTATGCAACTCTAATCCCATTTACTGAACAATTATTGCATAATCTGTTCCATAACTATATACCTACCATTTTAAAGATTCCAAATTGATGCCACATAATATGTACGGGTATATTATGAAATTTCTCTCGTTAGTAATTCTTATGAAAATAGATACTTATTTTTAACAAGCTAATTTTGCGTTTTTGAATACATAATCTTCAATTGTTATTTAACAAAGAAACTGCTTTCGTTATTAAAATTGTATTCATTGCTTTGTACTACCTGTAACGGATCGACGGAATTATGGACGATGTTACAATGAGAAATATTTTATTGAGGTAAACTTTTTGCCAAAAGAAGAGCTCTATGCCTTATAAAAGCTCTATAAAAGCTATGAATTCAGTATATGTAAGAGATTCAATGAATCAATTTAATTTATCCCTACAAATAAATTTTACATCGTATTTTAGATTGGTTGATTCCAGTAATCCCTTAGAAGATTGTCTGAAAATGATACAAGTGGATATTTCAATAAATAAAATAATCTGAACAACAGTTTTTAGCAGTAAAATATCCCGTTTATTATGTGTAAATATCATATATCTTAATATCATTATGTATTTATACCTAAATGCACTACCGAAATAATAAAAAATAAAACAAATGACGTTTATTTTGCTTTTCAAACGTGGAACTTAAACACCACCTGAACAAGTAGAAAGAAGATTGGACTTCTAATAAATGACATAGGATAAATATAATGTTTCAAAAGGGAAACAAGTAAATTACAAGATACAGAACATACAGGCTGTTTCACAGTAACCACCCATTAAAATATGTCGGAGACTACTTAGATTTAAAGCGTGAAAATTTGGATACTTTGGTTTTTGAGTATACTCTCCTCAAATAAAATAATGGCGTCCTCGTGACACTTCCGGTTATACCGGAAGTTGCCGTTAACTTTCTTGTTTTAAATGGAACACCCCATATATTATAGCATTTTTGGATTCTACGTGTTATTTTAGGAGGACTTTCATAAAACTTCCCTACACGAATTCTCAGCCGTTTTTGAAAAAATCAATTTCTTATTTAAATATTTGTAAAATTCTCTACCTAATTTAAAATTCATTATTTCTCGAAAAAAGAAATATTTAACAAAGATATTCATATGGGAAGTTGTTGAACATCTAAGTTTTCTAGCGGTACCTTAACAGATGTTTACATGTATACAGGGTGCTGAAAATGTAGTATCAAGTTTCATTAACTTCAAGCCAAGAAAAGTAGATTTTTTAAACAAGAGACCCTGTATATTATAGCATATTGTGATGTAGAATTTTATTCTCTGTCAATCTGTATTACACTTCTCTATACCTATCTCTTTTTGTTTTTATGTTATTAAGACTCTTAATTACAACAATAAAATCGTTAAATTTCTTGCAAAGATGGCTATGAATTGTAAACTAGAATCACAATCTATATAAACTTAATTTTGAGTATTAACTTGTTAAGTTTGTTACGAGTAGTAGTAGTAGTAGTAGTAGCAGTGGGGCGGCCAAGACCTGGCAAGTAGGCCGCAAGCGGGCCCTTTTTGCCTACCCCTGTCGTCCCTACCTAGCTTCATCACCTCTTCCCTCATCGAACCTACCCGACCTTCTAATGTAGTATTAACTTGTTAAGTTTGTTACGAGTAAATAATAAATATAAATAGTTTTTATATTTAAGTTTGTTATATTTTACCCTCACCTAGTGGCTTTCCACTAATGACAATTAGCATGGGCTATCACATTTCACTAAATTTTATATTCCCAAGGCACACTATGAGAAATATTGCTAAGGGATCGATTGTATTGATTGGCAAACACTTCTGATTACCAAAATAGTGAAGTGAAATGTTTTTTAACAATAATAAAATAAAAATAATAAAATCGTTAAATTTCTTGCAAAGATGGCTATGAATTGTAAACTAGAATCACAATCTATATAAACTTAATTTTGAGTATTAACTTGTTAAGTTTGTTACGAGTAAATAATAAATATAAATAGTTTTTTTTATTTAAGTTTGTTATATTTTACCCTCACCTAGTGGCTTCCACTAATGACAATTAGCATGGGCTATCACATTTCACTAAATTTTATATTCCCAAGGCACACTATGAGAAATATTGCTAAGGGATCGATTGTATTGATCGGCAAACACTTCTGATTACCAAAATAGTGAAGTGAAATGTTTTTTTAATTAAAATATCAGTAAAAATTCATGTCAGGTTAATTGGTATTGTTTACATAGTTGTTTTAGGGAGCGCATTAGAAATGTAACAGCTTATGCTAATTTTCATTAGTCAGATATGATATGGAAAACTCGATATACGACACCGAAAAACTAAAAATAAATAATCAAGTATAAAATTTTCCTATGCTATGTGCTTCAGCCGAAGCACCTAACCTTCGATGTAAGTAACCAATGACCGAATAATCGGTATTCTGTTATTCGGCCAAAACACCTATGGTGCATCCCTACTATAATTAGTAACAAAACTAGGTAAAATATCCTATTAAACACACCGCGTATCAAACAATTCGCTGCGAACATTGTAACACTCCAGATTTTACAGCACTAGCCGTTTCAGTATAGAATCTCAAATTAACCTGGCATTGGGGTTACGGAAAGCAATAGAGTGCGACATACGACATATGCTTCTGGTTGTTTACAGCACTTGGCGAGGCAAGGTCTCATCGTGTATGGTCCGTTTTATAGTAGGTTTGAGATGGCGCATACCGTAAAATTTGCGTTATAAACATGAGATATAGGTAGCGCCATCTAGCATGGAAAAGAGGAACGTATTAGGCTGAAGTTTTATGTGTTTCTCTTGTGTTTCTCTTTGATTATAGTATCCTTCCACGACTGCATGACCGCAGAAGGCTATTTGCTACGGGCATGCAGTTAGGTAGGATTGACTCTCAAGTCCTCATTTTTAAACATAGTGCGTTCAACGTTCAAGTATTTCTGAAAAACGTAACAATTTTTTGAAGTTAAAGTAAAATTATTGCAATCTGAAAGTTCCTTTTCCTCCTATTTTTTAAACCCCGCTTATTCTGCTTATCTGAGAGAATTATTTGTAGAGAATCTGATTAAGCAAATCTATTTCAATATTATATTTCAATATTATCAGAGACGTATAGAATCTACAAAGACGTTTCACCTATATGGGCGACATGAAGCCGAAAAGTTACTGGACATTCGTAGATGGCTCTGCTGGAATTTTACCAGCAGCGCTTGCAGCATTGTCCATTGGAACTAAATTGGACATTCTCAACAATTGTTTCCACCGTTTAATACCAGATGTCGCTAAATAAGGTTGACTGCATATGTATAGGGGCTGTCGCTGTTGCCGGATTTATTATATTCATATCTGGTGTGAAATATTTAAATATTATTTGTGAATATGTTTTCTTAACAGTTGTCTACCAAATACTTCGCATTTGATATACTTACATTATAAAAATCAAATTACAATAATACCAATTTAAAACATTTTCTAAATGAAAGTTTTGCAAATGTAGTCTACAAAACTCTAATGTTTAAGCGTGTCATTAGTAACACATTTGATTATTTCATGGCGTGTCACCCGAGCGTCCCAGGTTCGATCCGTAGTCGATAACAATTTTTTTCTTAAGAATTCGTGCCATGTGGACGTGATTCATACACATTGTCTAAAGATTATGTACTCAATATCTACACAATCTGCAAGTTTGGGACTTTTGTTGCTGTTTGTGGTGTTCGACTGTTCGTATAACGAAGATATAAGGTTATAGGTATACATACTACTGTGCCTACTAAAAAAGTAGGTATTTAAATTACATTACATTACATTAATATTGCATAAAGTATATGGAAATATCTCGAACCATATAAATTAGTAATTTGTGTAAACACAATGAAGGGTTGATATGTTTATACTAAAACACTGATTACACAGGGTTAGTTGCATATAATAGTTTTAAAGAATGTGTAAAAAATTACACCGTTAAAGATCGTAGAATGTTTGAACTGTTGGTGTTTTATTTAGGCTTCTGTATCTTAACAATATCGTGTATTTTTTATAGCTTTTTTTTAGGTAATAACCAAAGTCTAGGTACATATGCTTTGTAACTAACTAACTAAAATGTCACTATTTTATAGAGGATAATTTTAGTCGCTGAAATAGAATTTTAGAACGTTGTTATGGAGTCCAATTTTACAAAATTCTTGTTTTTCGAATAAGTTCCCTTGGTGCAGCGAGGTAGGTACTTTATATTCTTAGATCTACATCTGTAGGTAGGTATTCGTCGCTGCTAATACCTAATTTTTATATCGGTTGATATTCCAAAGTTTACAGAATATAACTATATCAGTTGCTTGCTCCTCTCCGTCGGAACTTTTATTTTTCGAGATCATAATCGTGCCGCCGCTATCGGCCATCTACGTTCGACAGTAAAATCTCCTCATTACGAGGGACATTACAAAGATAGTTTGGTTTCGCGCCGAGAATATTTGATTACTGACTGGGGTTTTCCAAAAGAGCAGCATTAAATTATATAAATTGAAATTATTCAATGGGTAGGAAGGACTATGTTCAAAAATACATCATACTAATTAGTTATGTTTAAATTGTGCCTAAGTAAAAGAATGAAACACTTTTGGAAACTGGTGTCTATACCGAATGGCTAAAAGTTTCTAAGTATCCTATTAGATTATTTCAGAGACCGAGACCACTTAGATTTAAATTTTGAAATTGGTAATAATATAATGACGTCCCTGTAGTAGAGTTGGGATTTGAGGCCAGAAGCCCGGCCAGGCCAGGCCCGGCCCGAAATCTGGCCTGGCCGGGCCGGGAAAATCTGCATATTTTACTGGCCGGGCTGGACCTGGCCGGATGCTTTGTAATACCTGGCCGAGTCGGGCCAGGCCTGGCCGGGCCGGTTCGGGCCTGGCCTGGCCGGATCGGGCCTGGCCTGGCCGAATCGGGCCTGGGCTGGTCTGGCCGTTTCGGGCCGGATCGGACCGATTTCGACCTAACCTAGGCTAACCGGTTTGCTGTATAACAATTTTAAAATACTATATATCTTGTTCTTCCTATGAGGAATTTGATTTCATAGTAACTTGAGGTGTTTTACTCATTTATCTGACCACTTACGGCCAATCTCATTCATACTACTGGCCTGGTCTGGCCGGGCCGGGTCTGGCCTAGTCTTGGCTGGCCTGGTCTGGCCGGGCCGGGCCGAATTCAATCTGGCTTGGTCGGGCCTGGCTCAAATCTGGCTGGCCGGGCCATAATTGTCAAGAGGTCTGGCTTCAATTGGGCCAAACGTTTGGTGGGTTTATCTGGCCTGGCCTGGCCTGGCCTATACTCTGTCGGGCCGGGCCTGGCCTGGCCTGAATTTTTTTAAAAAGTCGCAACTCTACCCTGTAGCTCTTCCGGTTACACCGAAAGTTGGCGTCAACTTTGTTATTTACAATGGAACACCCAGTTTATTATCGCATTTTTGGATTTTAGTGTTACTTTTATCAAGTTTCCGTATTCCTAAAGTTAACCATTTTCGATATATTTTCTTTTTTTTATATGTATATATTTTATAGTTTAAAACCCCGTGTTTTTTACATTAAGAAAGATAGAGCGGTCATAATCACAGGGGAGTCAGTTAAATTCATAAGCTTTCTAATCACATCTTCAGGGTTGGTGGTTGCTTATTACAGGGTGGTAAAAATTTAATACCATATTAGGTCAACTGCAAGCCATAAAAACTTGGAAAAAAAAGTCCCATGTAAAAAATTTTACATGGGACACCCTGTATATTATGGTATTTTTGGATTCTACACTTTCAGTCACTTTCGGTCGGTACTACGCTCACTTTCATCAAGTTTACCTGTTTTATAGACATTTAATTTTATTAAAAAAAAAAATCGAAAATCCTAACTTAAAACCCTGTGTTGTTTAATCAAGAACGATAGAACGACAATATTCACAAGTGAGAGAGTTAAATCCATAAGCTGCATAAGCTTTCTAATCATACGATCAAGGTTATTGATGAATGCACGGATTGATGGATTGAATAATATACAGGGTGTTCCACTTAAAATAACAAAGTTGACGTCAACTTCCGGTATAACCGGAAGAGCTGCAGGGACGCTATTATTTCATTTAAAGAGAGCATACCCAAAAACCTCAGAATACCAAATTTTAAAAATTAAATCCAAGTGGCCTCTGAAATAATCTGAATATCATTCATCTATACTATTATTTACAAAAATCACAAATGCTGTAATTTTGAATGGTTTGTATTAACTTTGCTGGATGCTGTCCCGGTTTTTATATTTTGCTAAACAAATTTTAATGTAAAATAAATAGAGGTTCTGATATAAAAATTAATAAAATAGCCCAAAGGAAAGTTTTTACCTTGAGGTATTACTAAAAGTTATATTTACGAAATTATTTTTTAGTGTTTTTCCAATATTTTCGTGGCAAACTAATTCCTCAAATTTACTAACACAAATGTCTTCTCATACTACGACAAATTATCCACGATGTTTCTAAATGATACAATTAATACCCCTGATTTTGTGCTACTATAGGATAAGATTACAGAACGTGGCTTGTCTATTTGCTAAAATTGCTACAAATTTCACAGGAATGTTGTAACACATTTTCTTAAAAAGTATTCGGTTACAAATATTGCGAGGGACAGCTACCCTCACTATAATCCACCACAGGCATTTTTACAAAAAATAAAATAAAATAAAACATAAATATATAATCACTTGTTTTTCTCATTCTATATCAATCGCGCCCTACACTTTACAGGTCGAGCGTGAGCTCCTGTGTAAGTAAAAGTTTGAGTGCCGAACGGTACCCGAGTGGGGTAACTTATTTAATTCTTATATAACTAATATAACACTTTTTTTAATCTTCAGTCACTACCTATATACACTATACTAACGTGCATTTTTTATATGATTATTAAAAAAAAACTATACATTTTTATAGTTTTTATTTGAGCCGTGACTATTTATTGCTATTTATTTATAGCCGCAGTTGAATATTTATTCTATGAGGGCCACTATATTAGAACAAATAATTAGTAAAATTCGAGAATATCATCTTCATATATTTCATCTTATTATAGTTATTCGTACATAATAAGAAAAGCTTATCTTTACATCCAAGAAATTTTAATAATTTCATCATTTTAATGGGCAGCTCATCAAAGTAAATTTTTTCAATAAACATGTAGGTACCTAACTGTCCTTAGATAGGGTCACCGCATGTAACTAACCTTCCGCAAACGCAAAGAAGACTCGCGGCAAGTAGGCAAAGACAATAATCCGTCTATATTCTTTGGTACAGGTTTGGTAAACCGGAGTTTTCAGTCCTCACATTTTTTAATATAACCTTTTGTATAGGATGCCGTAGAAAAATGAAGCATTCGTTTTGAGGTTTTAGGTTATATAGATACTTTTTTCTTAGGTACCAGTTTTGCAATACACATTTATTTAATCCCAGTATTATTTGTTAACTGTACATATGAAGATATTGTAACTGTGTCCAATGTTATAAATTTTTTTGGATTTTTCTAACATTACGAGTAGGTACCTACTACCTTACTATGATGGTTTTAATAATAGCAGCGAGGTTTAAATAGTGTAGTAAGTACCTAATACGGTCTACTTTTATTTATTACATTATTGAATTCATTTATGTACACGGCATGCATAAGATACATACAAATTTCTTTTTTATAATGTAGTAAAGATTTTACCCGAAATAGTAAGTTTACAACATTATAGGAAGGTGGCTCAATTGTAAGAGCGTTACCTGTTAGCCGAAGGTCCCGAGTTCGATCCTCGGATGCCGTTTAAAGCCAAAGCACTTTTTATTCTACCAGAATATTAAATAAATACAATAATAAAATTATTAACGTAGGCGAATTTAAACTTCCGTGTAAAATTATTAAAATGATGTTTATGTTAAATCCATAGCGTTCGTTAGGTTACGTCTGACAACACTGCACTATTCTCTTAAACGTGTGCGCTTGAAAAATTAAATTCCTGTATGGCAATGCGAAGCGATAGTAGAATCCTGCACATGTAATCTACTGGTACTGTGAGGGCGCAACTTGCCGGGTTGAATTACTCGATTTTGATTGGCTAATTGTCATCTCGTATATATGGTTGCATAAAATCAGGAAAAAAACTATACTTCAAAAAAATACATTAGGTGAACGGTCTTTGTAGATGTATAAGTCTCTGATATTATATATTTTAATTTAGTAACTCTATATTCAATTTTCGTACTTATTATGTCAAATGCGAATTTCAACATCCTTTGAAACATATAATTCATATTTTTAGAATATGAACAGAGAGAAATGGAGGAATATATACTAACAATATAACACTGAAACAAAATAAGAAAACGAGAAGTTCTAAAAAATCAATTAAAGATGATTTCACTCAAATGTGCTTCTAACTGCGGTGCGCTACGGCATGTTCCATTACCCGAATCAAGACATTTGGCGTTAGATCCTCTATTTCTTGACGGATTTTGTGTTTCAGCTGCTGTAACGTCTGAGGGTTATTGACGTATACCTTTCCTTTGAGATAGTCCCATAAAAAAAATTATTAGCTGAAAGATCTGGTGATTTCGAAGGCCATGCTAAATATCCAAATGGAGGAATTAATCGCGCATGGAACATGTTGCGCAAAATGGCCATTGTCTTTCTGGATGTGAGCGCAGTCGCACCGTCCTGTTGCAACCACATATCCTCCAGTCCTAGAACTTCCAATTGAGGTGACAAAAAGTTATCCAGCATGGCACTATAGCGCTCGGCGTTGACTGTAACAGCAGTGCCTTCATCGTCCTCAAAGAAATATGGACCAATTACCCCTTGGGCAAAGACGCCGCACCATACAATGAGTCGTGAAGGATGTAGTGGTCTTTCCTGAAGAATATGAGGGTTTTATATACCCCAGTAACGGTAGTTCTGTTTATTGACAAATACACTTAAGTGAATATGAGCTTTGTCTGTTATAATCAGTTTATGTGGAGAATCGTCAACAATGTCGTTTAAGTTCAGAAGATTGTGAAAGTATTGTAGGTGTTGTTGATGGTCTCTGGGAAGGAGCTGCTGCGCCGTTATTCTTGGCTTTGAAAATGACTTTGTACGATTCGAATGGGATTATCACTCTTTGCCCTCCTCATCTTTGTAGGCCTGGAGGGCCTCGTAGAGGTGGACCCCATCCTTCAGCAACACCGATCACACGAATGATAGGTGTGGGCGTTCTTCTGTCTTGATGTTCTTCCTTCGTCGGCATGTTAACCCCCGGGGATGGTATGTCTTGGGCGAAAGAAGGAGCTGCTGCGCCACCTTGATTTTATATGGAAATGCGTGCAAATCTAACCTCGGATTCGCCTCGGAGACGTCCGAGACATGGCTAATTGTGTGACGCGTCTTTCTGCTGATTTTCTTGGTTGTTCTACAATGAATAAAATTACGATTTCTGCACGTTCTTCTAGTGTGTATCGATTCATAATAAAACTTGAATATGTGTGCTAGACAAATTACAAAAGTAAACTAACGCGAGCTGTCAGATGAAACACCGATGAACGCTTTAAATCGAGTACTTGATTATGGCCGTCCCTGTCTAATTATTGTGTTAAATTTTTAACTTAAAAATACCTCTATTTTTGCAATATTTTAATCCGCTGTTATTAGTCGCTGACCAATAAACTAGCCATATAATTTTCTATCAATGGTAGAAAATAAAATAAACCATTCGCTAATGTTCACATCAACATGTGTGAGTTTACATACTGGTTTTCTTATATATCTTCCTTGTATGTTCAATTAAAAAATTTAACATATTTAAATCCGGGTTGTACATCAAATTAATAAACAGATAAACAAATATGTCGTCAGTACAATGAAAAGATTTATACGCTCTTAATTTTTTAACTCTTCACTTCTTGAAATATAGATTGAGCAAAAATACTTATAATTTATAATTTACCTGGGAATATAAAGCAGAGATAATTTATCTATAAATAGATCAATTATTAAGATACAAGCGAATGAAAAAAGTTCAATAAACGGGTCATAATAAATGTCTAATTTAATAACATTTACCTACGCAGATGTAAAAATATATTTTGAAAGAGATGGATTGCCGACAAATAATGTAAATTCAATTTTATGACGCAAGTGCCACTGCTGCAGGGGTTGTACCTTTTATATATTTACATTAAAAAAGCAATTACATCATTTAATATCGTCTTTTAAACTTTCGCAATAAACTCAAGGTAGAGACTACGTAAATCGATAATTTATGTTTAAAATATACAGGGTCTTCTTTTTATTTCAGTTATATAACTGCGCGGCAGCCTATTTCAGCGACTAAGGCCAATCACCGACACCAGAAGACGAGCAACCTGGAAATTTTGCCGAGCCTCCGCTTTTGTATCAGAGTAGGGATTTTTTACTTGCCTTTAATTTCATAGGCAAGGGATCTCCGGCTTTACATCCTATCCAAGGGATGGTACATCTTCTACGCAAACCACGGCTAAGTTTTCATAGCTACTGTAAATTCACGACTAGAAGATGTGGGCCACGAGAACAGGCCACTAGAAGATGTGAGTCACCCATCCAAGTACTAACCGTGGATCACGTTGCTTAGCGTTCATCACTACCACGGCTTGCCCATATACCGGTTCTCAAAAAATATATTATTTGCCTATATTGTACTGCTTGTTAAAGGTTATCAAATTATTAAACAGTATTTCTTTTTTATGTCAATCGTTTTTTATAAACATTATGTACGGGGTGGCCCATTTTAGAGCCTCATCATTGAGATATCAGAAACCGTAAGAGATCGGTAAGGTCGGTTAAATTATGGCAAGGTTACGCAATTTGATGCTTAACAAAATGCTGTCATGATTATCCTGTTCATCAAAATACTTTCGGAAATATCCGGAAATAAACGTAATTCCATAAAATCTTTTTATTCGTTCTGACGTTTTTTTGATCATTGCCGGTCTTTTTATCCCCCATAAAATGGCGCTGTCAAATTTGAAATCCGTCTCGTCTTCTAGAAACCATCATCAGTAAATTATAATATAACAAACCAATTGTGTAGTGTGTTTGTAATAATTGTATATAGTAGTTGTATCCACCATAGGCATTATGAATCATTCATAATAGCAAGGTAGTTCGAAAATCTGTGTCAGACGTTCTACATTAACAAAGAAGATTGCTTCTTCAAGAACTGTTATTTAATTCAAAGATATAATCGTAAGTATGGGGTTATCATAAAGTAAGGATATACTTTAAGTCTAATATAATTTTAAGAAATCAAGCTAGTAGCAAACAGTAAATGGAATCTAGTTGCTTCAATAATTGGATTTTACTGTATCTATGGAAAATAAAGAGTTGTCGTGGCAACCAGGGCCTGGGAACTCTTATGGGAGTTTTGTAGACAAATTGATTAGTTTCACTACATCTCACCAGAGAGCGTTTCACAAAAAATTTGAGCATCTGCCAATCATAAGAAAATAAAATATGCTAATAATCATATACCTAAATGTCAAAGACAACTGTCAGTTTATGTTTAAAAATTATGAAGGGGAATCTCAAATTTTATTTTTTATTTATCCTGAATTAGGTATGTGTATTAGCTTGAATTGTAGTGAATTGTGTCTAAGTATATTTAGTGACATTTCTTCGGAATTCAAAGAAAACAGATTAACAGTAAAATGCAGTTAAGTGTGCAGATTGTATGAAGATAAATAATTGTTCTCATGGTTTAAGAAGGTAAAAGAAAAATTAGTTAATGTGATGTGTTTTATTAATTTTGAATTTCGCAGGATAATATACACTTTCAAAGGTATGGAGTCTGTATTGTGTGAAAACAAATAATTTTTCTAGATGTCTGAATAAAACAGGAAGAGAAAATCGAATAGATATCAAGTGTAGTTAGCGATTGTTGTTTAATTGAAACTACAAAATTGGGAAAATATATTATGGTCTTCTATCATTATAGAGGTATTTTTATCAAAGTGATAAATTTGATAATTTGCGAATATATTGTAAATATTGTAATACAAAATATGCAAAAATATACTTATTGTAGTTTTATTTGTTTCTATCTTTATTAAAAAAGTTAAATATGTTACAAAGGTAGGGCGATTTTGTACAAAATTTTTAAAAAAGTTCCACTACATCTCTACAGATGTCGTTTTCCGCGACGTTTTTTATCAACATTGCAGATTCCTATCTATCCCTAACCTAATCTATGGTGGCAACGTGGCAACTGCTGATACAAGTGCAAACGTAATCATTGCGATTTAGAGAATAGTTCTCAAAATAAAACTGATGTAAACGTAAATTGAAACGATTTAAACTTTAATAAAATGGATCTACAAACAAGAATCGTTTTAGTATAATGTTATTACGTATGCGGCATAAATTACACTGCTGGATTATGAAGATTTCGTACGAAAATGAGTTTGAGAGCAGGGTTCTGTCAAGTGAAAGAGTACCGTAATTTGATTAGCATTAGCAAATTTGAAAGATCAGGGTCTGTAACTAACCTACCGAGATCAGAAAGACCAAGGATTAGTACTGAACTAAACTTCTGCTACTTAACAAGTAGCAGAAGTTCTTCGGGAAAATCAAAATGTGACCAACATTAATCCCATAGAAATCTGTACTGTGAATTCGATATCAAAATGATTGGAAATGCCATACGCCACGGTTTGGAAAATTTTACGCAAAGTCCTAAAAATATATCTATCTTTATAAACTTAAACTGCTGTTTGAATTAAATAATGCAGATTTTCCCATCAGGTATGATTTTTCTTTACAAATGGAAATTGAACTCGAATAGTCCCATATTTTATGGGCAGATGAGGCCCATTTCTCTGTGAATGGTGGAGTCAATCAATACTCAAAACTGTCGAATATGGTCAAAAGATAATCCACATGAAACTTCATCACATGACTTCATGACAAGAAAGTCACCATTTGGTGTGGTTTCACATCTAATTTTATCATTGAACCATACTTTTTTGAGGAGATACAGAATGGAGAGACAGCATCTGTAACTATTACAGGTGAACGATACCTGCATATGTTACGAGATTATGCTCTTCCACGGATACAAAACGAGTACAAAGGAATTGAAAACATGATTTTTATGCAGGATGGACCACTCCCGCATATTTACCGACCAATAAAATAATTTTTAACTAATGTTTTTCAAAATAGTGTTATAAGCAAACAATTTGTAAATTCATGGTCTCGAAGATCACCTGATCTTTTACCCAGCGGGTTACTGGCTGTGGGGTTATTTAAAAAATTTGATATTTAGAACACGACCAACAACTCCTGGACCCTTGAAGAATTAAAAGACTCTATTATAGAGCGAATTGCTGCAATTCAACCAGAAATGCTGAATAATATTATGTACAATTTGGAGGAACGGTTGGTGATTATACAGTAGCAAAATAGACGACATATCGAACATATGCGTTAACCACTGTTGAACATAACAAATCCCACTGTTTAAGCAATCGAATTTTTTTACGTCCTGTTATTAACTTAATTTGTAAAAAATACATAAGCTGAAATGTATGCCTTATTTTATAATAACCTTGTACCTATGTAAGTATATGTATAAGTTAAATGTTTTTTGCTAACCTAACTAATTGCCTACTCAAATAATGTATAAAAACAATATACTTTTCTATTAAAAATAAAATTGCTTTTCCATGTTTCAGTCAGATGTAATTATAATTTCAATATTTTTGCTACAGATTTTAAAGTAAATACTATTGACTGTTATAATGGCGACTTCTAAAACATATTTTTCTCGTTATAGGAACTACTTAGGTGTATGTATAAATATTTAAGAAATATCACATATAAAATTGTCGATTAATGTTGAAAATGAGTGAAAAGTCAAGAATATATTTGCAAAAGTAAATAATATTGGATGAAATGTTTTTCATTATAAACACAATTTGTATTCTATATTTACGAAGAGTAAACGTTGAAATTAAACATAAATAGAAAAAATTAAATTTAAATTTTAGTATGTACCTATGTTTTAGTATGTTGCTAGAACAGGTTCTGGATATTTCATGAACTCTGAAATGCAAAATCATTTTATGCGGATGGAGGGTAATATTATTATTACTGTATTACTGTATTTAGGTATAACAATATTGTTACTATAATACGTACCTATTATGTACGCATCTGAATAGTTAGTTTAGATGTATTTACAGTTAGATTATGATTTATCTCATGAATTCAACAATAATCGTTATTTCTGTAAAGCTTACTTGTAGAGTATATCTGTTGGTCAAACTATTGGATCAAAGGTGTTGTGACGTTTTTATTTTACTACTTCAGGGGCTAAAGTTAATATTTCCCAGATTTTCAATTAGGTACTCAGAAAGCCTGAAATATATTAATATTAATTCCTCATAAGGTCAGGCTTTAAGAGCAATTATATAATACCAGTGCAATTCAGAACTAGTAGAAGATTTTTCCTGCATAGTGATGCATCTTTATTTTATCTTTAAATAATATTATTTCTCTTGCGACGATAAATCACTGTTGTAATGGTATCTGTGTGAACGTGTGAAATGTTATCCTGCATTATTTCTTTTTATCGATAAAGTCTCTGCTATTACAGCCACTATGGGCGTACAAAACTATCCATCCATATATATAAAAACGCGTCGATTCTGTCTCCCTCTAAATTCCGTCGCCGAATCCGCAAAGTTTCAAAGCTATCTCCTCGGAGAGGGGATCGCGAAGCGATCCCCGCGGGCGGCCGGAGGTCACCCCCGGTTTTTCTCCAATGCGTAGGGGTATTTTCGTTCCGTTTCCTATACGTTTTCCCAATTTAAACGCCTTTTCAAAAAATTTCTGCAAAATTTTCGTCGATCACCGTTCGGCGAGAGAGATACGGCTAGCACCGGCGTTTGTCCTCGCGCCTAATGGCACCGTCACGCCTGCCGAAACCCCGACTTTTCGCGGAACTCCCTAGACCCTTTTTCTAATTTTACGACTTCGAGAACCGCTTCACGCGAAAGTTCCGTCCTTTCTCTAATCCTTTGAGATTTTTTTTTCGAGACCTTACGTCGAGTCCTTCTACGTATATTTCGTCTTCAAAAATCTCGAGTCGCTTCCGTCTCAACTTCTTTCTCATTATATCTGCCGATGTGAGATTGCACTAACGAGACAAGCACCTCCCTCGAAAACTGTCAAATTAATTAAACTTCAGATAGATTATTTTCCTACGAGGAATATTGCTAACGGAATCAATAGTACCGACTGCCAACCACTTCTGATTACCAAAATACTGAAGCGAAATGCTTTTCCAATTAGAAAATCGATAAAAATTATTTTTTCAGGTCGACACATACAGTTTACATACTTAAACGTCTCATGGTAAACTTTTGAAAACAGGCGCGGTAGCGCAATGGGAAAGTCGTAGGAATCGAAATGTTATAATGCTGATTTCACGAGTTCGAGTCACGCTGGAGGCAATTTTTTTTTACTTTTTAATTATAATTATTTATTAGTATTAGTGTTTAGTTATTCTGTTTCATTATCCGTAGCTTTTATTCTTTCTGCACGTAAAGTTTGGAATTAATTCGTTCATTTTGGCAGTCTGTTAAATTCATCATTTTATGTTACAAAAGTAAATATCTACAATATTTTTGGTCCCATTGATAAAATTGATAATAATGTTTACTGAAAAATAAATTCTACTTGCAGCACTTAAAAAATTATGATATTTTACCATCAAGAACAGAGCACCCTGAGAATTTATCAAAATATTAAGAAAAATCGTTTAGTATAATTACATCATCATTCCAGAATTTCTTTAATATGTATTTTCATTAAAATAATATTATGCTATATCCTTTTGTCACCCGAAGGGTGACCCCAGGTCGCAGGCCTGGGCCCCCGGTAGGGCTGGAAATGGGAACCAAAATCGCGAAAGCGATTTTCTCCCATTTCTAGTTATCTTTTAATACTGTAGTTATATAAATCTCCAAGACATACAAATTTACTAAAAAACCCACTTAACTAAATTGACGTATGCACCACAGTCGCTTTTCAGTTTTGACAAAAGTGTCGTATCAATACGGCGGTACCGATGCTATTTTTTACCACGAGATATTAGCTCCTCCCTAGTATACTAACCCCTAACTCAATATGGTAAGCAAATACTTGTTTGTAACCTTTTAAGTAATTGTATTAGGTAAATTTATTTAATGTGCAATTTGTGAATTCTCGTGTAAAAGTTATTTCTACTTGACGTTGAAAAGATATTTATCAGTAATAAGTAAATGATGATGCCACATTTGAGAGGAAACATTTCCGTGGCATAATGTTGCCAACTGACAATGACATTAGGTATTAAAATTAGGTTTGAAAATGGCCCTATTTTCCTTTTATTTTTATTATGTTAAATCATAACAAGACGATGTATAGATTAGAAAAAGTCGATGTTTTGTGTTTAGGTGTAACATAATAATTATATATAGTAGACATACCTAATGGGTAGATTTAAAAAAAGGTAAAAGAGTCAAAGTCTGCAGGATGGTTATTTACGATGACGCAAAGGGCGATGAATATAATCATTTCGCAGATCTTCTATACTTACGGTGTTATCGGTTTTTATGATAAATTACTGTCGATTTGAGCTATAAAAGGTCAACTTTATTTGTAAGAAATAAATGATGTAACCGAGGATGTAACGATGTAAGAGGCTCTAATGTCACATAATGTCTATTAAACTTCCATTACAATATTTGTATTCATTAAAATACATTGCTCTATACACTATATATATATATATATATATATATATATATATATATATATATATATATATATATATATATATATATATATAGTGAGTCCATAAAGTTTCGCATAAATTCATTATTTTGAAAGGTAAAGTTTTTGAAACATCGCTCGGAACACCCAGTACTGTTTTACATATTTGGAAAGCACTCCTTTTTACGAATACGGTCATATAAGGTTCTATGGGTCTATTTCTAATAATAAGGGAGATATGCCCAAAAAAGAGTCATAAAAGCGATGTGTTGGAGAAAGATGTTGAGATGTGTCTTCTTGGGCCTAAACTTGGCCACTTTTTTCTCAATTTAATTCATTCTGTTTCTCTGGTGTCAATGGTGTCAGAAATGCTAATACAGTTCATCTTAAACTGGACACGGTGTATATGAAATATTACTATTCACCCTATTGTATTCGTTCCAATTTTCACATCTATATTATGCGACAATTACCTAATTATTGTTTATGTAGAATAATTGCACTGCATTTATCATCTTAAAAAGTATCGAAATGCGTTTGTTTTCGAAAATTAGAAATAGAGAAGGTAATGAAGTGGATAATTCAGTAAGTATATCTATTTACAACTATAAGCTAGAGAATATCTACTATATAATTTATGAGTTGCAAAAATATAACTGGATTCCAAAAAAATAGGTCCTTATTACAATGTATAGCTACCGGAAAAGTACTTAAATGGTATTGTCAAGGAATGGAAGAAAATATGTTAAAAAATGTCACTTATTTCTAAATAGTTATTTTTGTATCTAGAACCCGAAATGGTACTTTTGCGTTCAAGAATGGAAGTTATTTTGCCGAGCTTAGCGAGGCAAAATATCCATTCGAGAACGCAAAAGCATTTCGCGTTCGAGATAAAAACAATATTTTTTGGAAAAACTAAAAGCTGCGATAACTGACAGCACTAGACTTGGCATAAATTTAACACACTGCAATATCGGCACTTTCAATGTACATGTAGTGCAAAGTAAATTGTAATCGTCCTATTTATTACTCTTTTGTATTGATATGTTATTGATATGTTATATATTATTATTTAAAATGTATTTGGTTTAATTCATAAAATCATAAATAAATTTTGGAAAAATAACAAATTATTTTGACATTTGCTTTATGTTTTAGAATGAAAGGTTTTGGCGTTCTTGAACATAAAAGTATTTCGCAGCTAGGTGACAAAAAAGACTCATTTTGTCAACTGAAAATTTTACGAAAACGTCGACTTTTTGATGGCAGTTTTCGAAAAATTAAATAATCATATCATATGCCTGTCTAATAATTCTGACTATAGATGTGAAGTGCTATTGCTAGCATTCTACTCGTATTTTTGTTCCCTTGAGTATAAGCTTATTAATTAGTATCTAGGGTAGAAGCACCGTTTGTGGCCACTTTTAGCAATTTCCAGACTTTGGAAAATTGTAAAAAATAAATGAATATGAGTTATTGATTTAAAATGTACACCTACAGTTTGATGATGATTTATCTTTAAAAAGTATATGTTTTATTTGGGAATACAGACCCGCATCTAACAAAAATTAATTATTTTCGTCTTCAATTAAGTTTTCACTATCTGTGGCCACATTTTGCCAGTTATGGCCACCTGATGCACTATTTGTGGTCACTGGGGACAAATACAGGAGATATAAATAAAACCAATAGGTATCTTTAGATATCTTTACATCTAATACATTTTTGTTAACAAATAAATAAATAAACTTTTCTCAAAATATAAATACAAAAATGAGTATGAAAAATTAAAAAAATAATGTCTTTAAAACTAACTTTGAACATCTAATAATTCAGGTACAGCATATATTCCTCTAGAATTAATTTGCTTTGGCTCATTAATTCTCATTAAAATATCATTTAGTTTATACCACAGTAAGTCATTCTTTTCGGGCCACTTCCAGTTTCCACAACTTTGGGTCATTGCACAACAATAAAATTCATCGTTCTCTATTTGAACAATTTTTGCAGGATAAAATTCGTTATCGTATTTTAAAATCACAAATGTTCCTATGGTTAGTTCAGTAGTTACAGCAATTTTTTGTTGTTTTTCTCCTTGTACTTTTTGGCCTCCTGTACTTTGATAACTTTTAGCTTTAGTCTTTTTCTCCTCTAATTCAATTTTTATTTTTTCAGTCTTTGTTTTTCCAGTCTTTGTTTTTTCAGACTTGTTTTTTTTCTCTTTGGCCTCCATCAGCTCAATCCATTTATCATGCGTCATAACTGAAGGTAGACGAAGTCTCTTTCTTTTTGAGGTTTGAGAATTACTGTTTTCTTCTGGATAAATGGAAAGGTCTTTCAAAACCTCGCTGACAGACCTCTTTTTAAAGAATCTTACACCTTCTTTGGAATTTTCTTTGATTTCTTCTACGTCGTTATTTGGTAAGGTTTCGTCTTGTTTCTTCTTTTCAATGGTATATATTTCTTCTTTTTTTTCTGTTACTGTTTTCTTGTTTTCTGGTCTTTCAGAAAGTCCGTTTTCTTCCTCTTCTACTGATTTCTCATTATTTTTTGTTTCGAGGCGATCCCTTTTTTCCTCTTCTGTTTTTACTTTATTCTTTTCTGTTTCAGGACGTTCTTCATCTTTCTCTGTCATTGTTTCTTCATTCTTTACTATTTCGTGGCTAACTTTTCTGTTCTCTTCTTCTGTCTGGTCACTATTTTTTATTTCGGGCTGTTCTTCCCTTTCCTCTTGTACATTTTCTTCATTATCTTCTATTTCGGTGCGTTCCAAATCGTCCTCTGAAAATACGTCTACATTTTTATTTGGTAATATTGAGGGTTTAATCACCAAATCTTGTAATATGTTTATTTTTGGAGTAGTTTGATCAGTAAAGCTTACTTCCTCATTGGTGTAAAATTCTGGAAAATCAAATATCATGACATTATTCTCTGTTGCTGAGTTAAAATCGCTTTCTTGGGTAATAATTTCGTCCAATGAAACATCTACAAACGTGTTTTTTATCGTTTTTTCTTTTGCTGTCTTCCAGACATTATACAGTTCTAAGAACTTTTCTTCTCCGTTCCAGTTATAAAAAGAGGAAAATGTCCTTTCAAACTCCAACAAAACATCAGGTTGTAAATGATTTTCCAGAACTTTCAGCTGCTCTTCATCTTCTGTCACCTCTTGCTTTCTTTCTGAATCAATCGGATCATTTGGTTTTGGACGTCTAACACATTTAGCATAATTAGGGGCATTTTCATCAAAGGGGTATAACCCACTTGCTCTAAAACCTGATTGTATAGATTTAGAAAAGTCCTTATGAATCAAGATAGAATTTAAAGCGGCTGGAACATCCTTCTTTTGAATGGTTTTTCCACCATTCTCTAACTGCCATTTTTTTGCTAATTTTTTCCATGCTGCTTTTAAAGGGAAGAAGAAAGCTACATCAAGCGGCTGAAGGATATGAGTTGTGTTAGGAGGAAGACATACTAATATAATTCCATTAGAGCGACAAAAATTGCTCAAATTCAATGATAGATGTGAAGCATGCCCATCCATAAAAATAATGACTGGTCGAGGAATACCTTGATCTGCTAAAAATTTTACAAAAATATTTGCAAAGTATTCATAGAATTGTTTACTTTGCATCCATCCTGTTTCAGAAATTCCTATTTCCCAGTTTTTGGGAGCTGCTGCAAGATAAGGTTTTGGAAGTCGTTGAAATTTAAATATTGTAAGGGGTGGAGCCAGTTGTCCACTAGCACTGGCAACAATCAATGTTGTAACGTTATCTTTTTCAGACGTAGAAGTTATATCATAAATGCCTTTGCCTTTTTCACCAAGAACAAGATTTCCTTTTGGAGATAAGAAGATGGCAGTCTCGTCCATATTGAAAATTCTATTTGGATCACTAAGTATGTCAAAATCTGGCCCTAGCAGTTCCTTTGTTTCAAAAAACCACTGTCTAATGCTTCTTTCTGTTACTGCTGCTCTTGCTTTGTTTATAAACTCTGCGTGTTTCCGACTCACAATGGGATTTCTTTTTAAGAATGCATCAAACCACTTTTTTCCTGGAATATTGCTTACAAAGGGCGTTTGAATTTTAAATTCTTCTACAAGCTTTTGAACAGAATATAAAAGTCCTTCGCGATTTATAGGAAATCCTCTAGATGCAGAATCTAATAACCATTTTACCAATTTTTTTTCAACTTCTGCTCCAAGACATGAATCAGGTCCCACTCTACGACAGTTGTCAGATGTTTTTCCCGATAATCTATTTCTGACAGAAGTTCTTGGCACATTAAACATTTTACATGCAGTTGAAACTGCCATATTTTCTTCCCTGATGGCATGAAGGGCAGATTGCATAGATTCTTCGGAATACTTGAACAGGACTCTTTTGGGACAAGCCATATTTTATCCTAGAACAATATCTGGTAAATACTCGGTATAGCACTTTTTGCTAATATAATACCATTTGTAACACTAACTGTTAACAGATGCTACACATTTTTCTAATGTATAACCATGGTGCGCGAGCCCTAGGACAGAAATAAAAACTGCCGAAAAAGTAGTGGCCAGAAATGGATTTTAGCTGATCCATTTCTAGCCACTTGATGGCCACAATTAGAAATAAATATAAAAGTTCCTGTTCCACTTGTGGCCACCTAAATCATTTTAAAACCTTGATCGATTTTCGTCTTTTAAGCTATAAATTAACGATTAAATATGTCATATTTACGATGGTCATGCATAGAAAGACATAATTAATCATGTTTTTTAAATAATAAAGATTTACTTACATGGCGATTCTTAACAAATTGATTAAGAATGCGAGGACGAGGAGACACGTGATGTTTTAATGGTGTTTAGTTATAAACTGTGTTACTTTTGTAATGTATAGTCTAGTGTAGATGGCGCTAGGTATATCTGGTTGACAATTAATATATAAACAATGATGCCAGGTTTAACAGATTTCCTGTTATTTACTAAATTTGTGTAAAAGGGCCACAAAGGGATCAGTGGCCACAAACGGTGCATCTACCCTACTATTATTAGTAGATACTTATTAGTAGGTACTTTGCATATATCTTTTATTTATAAATCTCATGCAAATATTCCGTGATTAAAAAAATACATACTTATATTCTGCTAAATATACACTTTGTCTATATTTTTTTTTTTTTTAGCGAAAGAACTCTAATTTTACTCAATCATATAATCTGGGCAGTTTTTTATATATGAAATTTATTACGACAGCATTTTTATAAAAAAAAACTGTCCCCCAAATTTCATATTTCACTTCTTGACAAATATAATATGTAAGTCTATTTGTATAGGACCAAACATTAATGGCTTTTATCAATCATTTGAGACACAATTTCTCTTTGGAAAAACAACGCCACGCCGTACAAAAACAAATGGGCATTATTTATAGAGCCCAACGTGAACTAGTTTTATTATTTATATATACCTTCCGTGTTTTTAGATTGAGCTATAAGCATTTTGTCATCTAAGAGCAACCTATATTTGACTTCTTATGTCACAACTGAGCCAAACTCAAGCAGTTTTAATAATTAGTTAATATAAATTTAAGGTACCTACTACATATAATTACATGTTGTGAAATGTTTGCAGTCACTTGAAAATATGATAAGTAATCATAGAATATATATTGTCCTATCCAAACAGATAAACAAAAATTACTCATCAATCAAAATCATATTTAGCAAATTTTCCAGATAATTTCAAATTTCCAATTATGGGGATTTAACAATACAAGTATTTAATTACAATTTTTGAAACGGCAAAGAAAAAGTCATGTAGTCATATACCAGTTTTTTTATTTTTAGTTAGGCAAAACTAATTTTAAAAAACTACCCCTGACCTTGACTAAAAACTGACCATTTTGGTGCAGGGGTGAACTTGGTTTGAATTAGTGGGAAGGTAGTTTTATCAACAATAGCCTACTCTTTGAGCTCCTCGTGCATCCTCTTTGATTAGTCGTTTCATCTAAGCAGACAAGCGAGACCTAAGTAGACCAACGTTCTCCTAGTATGAATTATCTAGAGGATATCTAGCTCCGAAATCGTTCCGGAATTTTCTCGAACGGTCAAACGTCTAATTAAAGAGAATTAACTAATCACTTAATTTAATTTCCTATCTCCAAGTTTCGTTTATTCGGTAATTTCTGATGTGACATTTCCTTTCGGATAGGACGAGAGCATAGGACCGGCGTCGCCATGTCTGGCATATTTTCTTAACTTTTACAACAAAAAAAAACTGTTATAATCACCACCACTAAAATACCGGAACACTCGAAGCTTCCAAATGATTCAATCAAACAGATAACAAATATAACAAAATTGAAGTAATGAAATAATACGAAAATCACGAAAGACGAATCCCTGGTAGCTACTTCTGCAGCTAGTGTAGTTGTTCTCTCACTTTCCATTTCACTTATTTACGTGCCACTGCACAAAGATAACAAAAGGTACATCAATGACAATGATTAAACTAATCTGATACATTTACTACTTCCTATACCCTACACCGGGCGCATTATTTTCACTCAAATTGTAATGCCTGGCGCATAATGACAAAGATAGAAATTTGGTCAACGGCATGCGTGCATGTGAAAACGCTTATTAGTTAATTCTCTTTGGTCTAACTATAACCGTTGAGTGCGATATTTTTGGTTCTTGAGTGTTTGCGGACAAACCGCTTATGAGCTAACATAGGGGATACGCGATTTTAGTGAATTTTATATACTTAACCTATAATATTTTATGTGTTCAGAAAATAATAATAATCAATCAACATGAAAATTTTCCAGATTAATTAATTTTCACTTAATGTGCTGTCGTCGTATTTGATTATTATAAACCATTAAAAATATACAAAAACATTAGCGAAATATTTTTGGAATGAATAAATTTATATTTCATTATAATTTTGTGTTCTATTCTGTCTGCCATTCTATTAAAATATAGTCATTATATCGCCAATATTTTCAGAGGTGTATTAGTAACAGAAGCTCAACTATTTTTTATAATACTTCCACGATAATAATAAGTCATGCACAATATGTAAATTTATTAATTTTCTATGAGACAAACTTTACAGCGCCTTTTTACATCAAATGTGTATTTGATTTTAAAATAGAAATTAGCAAGTTTTGTTTTAATATGATTTCGATAACTAGTAGTATTTGATAGTGGAAAAAAGTTACTTTCTGTTCCCGATTTATTCAATTTTAAGAGATTTGCACGCTTAGCTGATTCATATTATTCATCCATATTTTTGAGATTTGTTTCATATCAGCATTTATTGTAAAATGTGAAAATATTGTAGCAACGTCTGTCACCGCTGCCATAATAAATCACAAGCAACACCTATGACAGTCGAAAAATGAAGAAGATTGAGAGAACGTCGAAATTAAAATATTGATGATAGATTATTATACAGATACAGATACAGATCTGATACTGATACAGATCTAGACTATTCTTCAGCTCTATATAAAAATAAGATTGGCGAGCAGCAGCAGACTTGGTTTAAATAGCCACAAATGAAGTATCCCCGAGTGAAGACCGAAGTGATAAGAAATGCTGAAAAATGATGAGAGAGCATTTAGGAGTAATTATTACAGATATTGTATCTATGTATATACAATTAATATAGAAATTATTATAGCATAGTAGTAGGTATACATATTATATGTTGTAGTGATTAGTGGCCATTGTGTAAGTTTATTGTTTCAAATTGTAGGAGTTTTTAGACAGATTATAAGATATCTATCTAGAAATGATGACAGGCAGAATGAAGGGTGAATTGGAAACATAAATCCAGAAAAAGAATATGCACAGAAAATGGAAGAGCAACCACATAAAATTGAGAAGTAGGAAGAATAACCACAAGGAATAGAGAAGCTTCGAAAACAAAAATAGAAGAAATGCGGCAAAACTGTGAGAACCTAGAAAAAGAAGAAGTAATTAAATCGGAAACGCGGATTATGAAACTAGAAAAGATTAAGCCACCAATATTAAATGGAAAGGTTTCCTACAGACTATACCTCCGCCAATGATGCAGCAGCGGCGGAAAAACGACTAGTAGGAGGCTACTATGATTGTTGCTCTTCATCGTGATGCTCTTGATTTTCTGTAAAGAATACTTAAAGAATACTTGCTGAACAGCATTATAGAGGTGTAACATGACATATGGAAACCTCATAAAACTCTATCATGTTTGTTACTGTGATAATTATAATCTAGGGAGTTACATACATGATGTTATTAAGCGGCGATCAATTTTTGACTTATACCATTGTAGTAGAAAATTGATTTCTGTCCATAAAACGTAAAACATAGCTGATTGGTGTAGAGCTTGAAAAAACTGGTTTGTGAATTTTTAGCAACTGCATGCCTTCGATTCTAATTGTCTTCACTCTTATTGATTTTAGAGGCACTGATAAGACCTAATAGTTGAAACAGCTGCCCGTTACATACTTAGTCGTAGAGGTATTTGAAAGTCATATGGTTGGTGGAGGTTGATAATTTAATCTGTGTTATACTATGAGTAAATAAGCGATATTCAAGCTAGAAATATTGTCACAGTAAATATTTCATGACATAAATCATGTCATGTCATAAAAAAATAGCATTAATATGATCCTAAGTAAGAGACATATTAATATATTCTTTTATGGTTTAATTTTATCTGAAGCAGTAGTACGAATATTATTATCAATATAAGTGACACCTACGCTAGTTTTTTACACCCGTAATAAATATCATAGCTTACAAAGCCATTGGTCATTACATAAAGTTATTACTTTTAATGGACGACACAAACTGCATCGTAAATTCGCTAAATTAAAAATACTTTAACCTAGAAGTAAGTTTCAAAAGCTAATCCCTGATCCTTTTTTATGTATTACTTTTTCATTTTCCTCAGAAGTTGATAAGATGTCCAAAAAAAGGGAAGAAAACGTAAGGAGTATCAGTTATTATTATACTTATTTTATTTATTACCATGAAACATCCAAGAAAATACATTTTAGAAAACATGGGGTCTGTATATCAATTGGAAAATAACACAAACTATTATTTATTGAAATGAAATGTATCAAGCTGTAGTGTTACATAGATCATACGAAATATAGACTAAAATATAAATAACGGAAGGGAAAAGAAGTGTAAGTTAATTTTGCATTAAAGCATCAATGCCGAGCTATTCCTTACGTGTCGTCTTTCGCGAAGGCCATTAGCTTACAGCAAAAGTGTTTAAAGCGTATCGCTTTAAGCACTTTTGCTGTAATCAAAAAATCATATTACCTTCAAAATTTGTTTGTTTAATAACAATATTTTTGTATTGTTGAAAAACAGAGGTTGAGTTGCGCTATGTTTCAACTGCTTTCTAATATTTTAATTAGAAAGTACGTCATTTTCAAACTGCGTAAAAACTTTGCAGTTACCTTATTAAATTTTTCCAGCTTCTAATGTTGATAAGTTTCAGTAGGTTCATAGACCATTTTTGTGTACATGTTACATGTATCATTAAAACTTCATTCTGAATTTTTATACACGTACCTAACTTTATCTTTATAAATAATTTCTTTAAAACAATAATAAAAAAAATTACCTTAGTTTTTCACATAAAAAATGGATGTTCTGAATATAAGGTAGAAACATCAGAGATTGACACAGATACAATAACTAATTACACAGCTAATTCCTCCTCAGAACAAGCAAAACTTTATTGTGTATGAAAATCAAATGTCTCTCCTAATTCTCTAAATAAAAGTGTTTCCCTAAACATCATAGATGGTACTGAAATATCGCAATGAGGTTGATGATTATGAATAAAACAAAGTACCTATGAACTAAAGGCAAATTCCAAAAAAAGGTAAAATAACCATTCTTCTATGCCACAGCAGAGATCTCTGAAACTAATATAGCTATAAAAAAGCTTAAACAGGGAAAATTGTTGCAAAATTTAATGAGAATCAACATTCCACTGAGAAAACCATTGAGTATTTGCATTTTATTTAGAAAAATGAAATGAAAATCATAATTTTTCAATTTCAATTCGCGTTTTTAATTATTGTAGTCCAATCGAAAAAATTCGGTTTTACTTGGTTTTCTAAGAGTTTTTGGTGGCGTAGTTATTTATTTTTTCTTGTAGACGCCATATTGATTTTACCATTTTCGAACTCGGCGAAATTTTCTGATTCATTTAATGTAGGTATGATATGCCATACTTATATTTTATATACAAAAATAAGAAATAGGCTTGTGGCTCGTATTATTTCTGAATATTACATTCCTTACTAGCCATCAAAATGGGACATTAGGACAAAAAAATATTTTTTTATTTTTTAACTCTGTATCGCCCAGTGCTCAATTATTATATCATCATACAGGGTATCCCAAGACGAGCGTACGTTAGATGTAATATAGAAACCAAAAATATCTCAAAGTCGACATATTATTTCTAAGGGTTGGCGGCAGTGGCGTACCACTTCCGGTTATACCGGAAGTGGCCAGCAACTTCATTATTTTAAACGGAACCTACCATTTTTTATTTCTTTTTCGGATTCTACGTGAAATTTTACGTAAAATTTCATAAGTGGTACCATATGTCAAAAACTGATCGTTTTGGAATTATATTGATTTTTTCGAAAATTTTGCAAAAACCGAAGTTGTAAGGCACACATCTCTGGTAATAAGGCAGCCAGCAGATTTAAATTTAGTAGGAATATTAGCTAGTTTTAATAGAATTTAAAAAGTTAGTACAAAGTTATACAGCTTATACAGGGTGTTGAAAATTCCGAGACATATTTTGGCAACATCAGCACCAAAATTCTTGCTTATTTTAAATAGAACGCCCTGTATTTTATATTGCCGTTTGATTCGTCTCATTATTAGTTATCGAACTGTATTTATCTTTCCTATTTGTCCTATCTGTCCTGATTTTCGAGATATTTCAGAATTTGTTCCAAAATGTTATAGAAACTTGATAACAAAATTATAAGAAATACAGGGTGATTTTTTTGGGCGTCTGTTAGAAGTACTTATCTCGAGAACGGAAAATTACTTTGATCTGAAAATTTGGCAACGTGCATTCTGCGATAAGATCTATTTATACTAAATATTTTCCAGGTGAAAGTACTTCCGGAAATACCGGAAGGTCACCCTAACTTTGTTATTTTAAATAGAATGCCCTATATATTGTATCATTTCTGGATTCTACATGTAATTCTAAACAAATTTCATGTAAGATGTCCTATACCTATCTTCAACTGTTTTTGAAATATTGACGGGAGCATATTGATATTTTGCAACTTTGACACCTTGTAAAATCTAAACGGTTTGAGATCAAGCAACGGTTTGCACATTCCTATCTTAACTTTTCATAAGCTATCGTTTGACACTAATTTCTCCGGAACCTACAATATTTCTATTTCAACGCCCTCTATCTCTGAAATGATCCGATTTAGGAAATAATTTTATATCATTAATGAACATTATTGTAACCTGTTCTATAAATTCCTGAAGTTATTAAGATTATACTTAATTACATACACTATTATATATATATTATAATTATATTACATTATACATATATTACATTGTATTATGATTATAATTACTATTAAGGTATTAAGACCTGAATCACCATGTATATAAACAGTTTAAAAATCCAATACATAACACAACAAATATAGATACCACTAGAAAGAGTCTCTAGATTACTTAGATTAAAGGCATCATCGTCATGAACCACAGTATAGAGTTATTTTTAAATAAAAGCTTCAACACAAACATTCAGAATATTAAAAAGCTACATAAGATTCGATGCGTAGAGCTAGGAACTTTAATATTAAAAATTGGCCAATTACTAAATATTATTTCTCGACGAAACGTATTTTCAACTTGTAGATCCACTTGTGATATTATTTACTTGGGTATTTTAGTAATCTCTCAACAAAAGTTCCTTACACGTGTATACTTTGCCTTAATAAAATATCTATTTCTTTAATGTATAATGGTATGGCAAAGTAATCACTACAGTAGAAGCGTCTAAAGCCTGTTACTTAACACAGAATATAATCAATTAACTGTAAGGCTGTGTTGGGAACACTCAACACTCAACAGTACTCAATTTTCACTTAAGTAGCAGATGTTGTTATACTGTTTTCTAGAATTAGCGGCTTAATCCCTCAACTTGTTGGAAAGCCAACCGTAAGCTCTCAAGAAGACTGGCTTTATCAAAAGCATTATGTCTTGATATTTATATACAAGGTGGTTCACAAAATGTTGAAATATATAGAATTTGGTTTCACATTTTATGAAAACTGCCTGTGAATTGCTAGATCTTTTGTGGAGTTATTTAAAAACCAAAATGCATATAAACAGACCAGACAATTGAAAAATGAAAGAAGTTGAAAATGAAGTTCGAAACATAACACCAGATATTATTCAAAATGAATGAATTTAAACACCAAATTGAGCATTGTGCAGTGATTGTTGGGGGCCACTTTGAACATTTGGTGTAATAAAATAAAAAGTAGTACTACTTAGTACAAATTCTATTATTTTCATTTAATTCCTTCTTACATATTTTTAGAACGGCTACGACAAAAAAGTGGGTATAACCTCAATTCGTCTTTAGAATGGCTATCTTTATACGACGTGGAAATACAAAAAAATAGGAAATATTGTTAAAAAGTGTCAATTTCTATAGGTATAGGTAATTGACCTGCTTCAGCATTTTTTTTAATCGCAACTAGAAAAAAATATGAATTTTGTTCTATAATTTTGAGACACACTGTATATAAAACACACATTAAATACACAAAAATTGATCTTGTATTAAATAATCTCGAGATCAAATTACCTTAAATTACTTCTCGTTCTATAACAAATTTACAAATGAAAATGTGTCTTAGAACTTCAAGAAATTGAAAAATACAAAAATTTCAAGTATATAATCAAAAAATTAGTAGCAGTAGGTATATACTGAAGTATATAATTATTTATTTGTAGCTTTTCTCCGAGTTAATTAGATATGCAAGGTTATCATAAAGTAAGGAATATATTTCAGCTTATTATGTATTTTTTAACAAATTAAGTTAGTAACAAGATGTGAAAGAAATTCAATTACTTAAACAATGAGAATTCTTATGTCCAACAGTGAAATCACCTACTGTACAATCACCAACTGTTCCTCCAAATTCTACACTGCATTATTCAGCATTTCTGGTTGAATTGCAGCAATTTGCTCCCTAATAGTCTTTTAATAGCGTCGTTGATCGTGTTCTAAACACCAAATTTTTTAAATAACCCTACACCCATTGATCCTCTGGGTTAAGATCAGGCGATCTTGGAGGCCATGAATTTACAAAATGTGAACAATTCTCTAAATCGCAATGATTACGTTTGACACTTGTAAGAGCAGTTGGCACGACAACTTTTTGTTTTCCATAGATACAATAAAATCCAATTACTGAAGCAACTAGATTCCATTTACTTTTTACTACTAGCTTGATTTCTTAAAATTATATAAGACTTTAAAGTATACATCTTACTTTATAATGACTCCATATATAGAAAAATTTTTTTATAAATAATATCTCTAACTTATTTATACCGGAGTTAGCAATTTCTTGATGAATCTCATATCTATTTCTGGGGATTCTGGGGTTTAACTATATCAATTACATTAAAAGTGTCATGAGCGGTAAAGGGAGTTGAATATATTGCTCTTTTATAAAATAAAATCATCTAAAACTACTCCAAATAAAGACAAATCCAAAATATTTAATATATGATACTGAAAAAGATACTGTTAAAATAGAATTTATTTCTTGAATAAAAAACAAAAAAGGGGACTTTCAGCCAGATACATGGACGAATATCCTACGTTTCATCCGGGTTTTTTAAGCTATTAGCTATTAGTTAAATAGCTAAAAATAATGGTTTACATAAGTATTAAATTAGATTAGTGACAGAATAAATATTCAAGAGAGAAGTGTTTTCTTACCTAATATCAATTTCCTATTTTAATTTTATTGTATGGGTTGGTTTTATTTTGTTTTTCATCTTTTTTATTGTTTAAGAATGCAATGTACATGTAGTTTGAAGAGTTAAGCAGATAATAGACAAATAACCTAGGTTTTGTCCTCTGTCATTCAGATCAGCCATATATCCTATCAGTTCTTAATTACCTGCTCTCGAAAAGAAACATATCAACGGGGACACCAAATACTGATCATTCTCTGCTTAACTCTTCAAAATACACGTATATTGCATTATTAAACAATAAAGAAGATGAAAAACAAAATAAAACCAATCCATATCCATATATATTAAAACGCGTCGATTCTGTCTCGCTCTAAAACCCGTCGTCGAATCGACAAAGTTTCAAAGCTATCTCCTCCGAGGGGCGATCTCGGAACGATCTCCGCGGACCACCGGAGGTCGGCCCCGGCCTTTCTCCAATGCGTAGGGGTATTTTCGTCCCGTTTCTTACGCGTTTTTCCAATTTAAACGCCTTTTCAAAAAACCTCTGCAAAATTTTCGTCGATCGCCGTTCGACGAGAGAGATGCGGCTAGCACCGGCGTTTGTCCTAGCGCCTAATGGTCCCGTCACGCCCGCCGAAATACCGACTTTTCGCGGGACCCCTGAGACCTTTTTCTAATTTTTACGGCTTCGAGAAGGGCTTCACGCGAAAGTTCAGTCCTTTCTCTAATCCTTTGAGATTTTTTTTCGAAACCGTACTTCGACTCCTTCTACGTCTATTTCGTCTTCGAAAATCACGAGTCACATCCGTCTCAACTTCTTTCTCATTTTATCCACGGATGTGATATCGCACTAACGAGACCTCCCACGAAAACTGTAAAATTAATTAAACTTCAAATAAGTTATTTTCATTATTTTCCCATGAGAAATATTGCTAACGGAATCGACAGTACCGACTGTCAAACACCTGATTACCAAAATACTGATGCGAAATGCTTTTCTAATTAGAAAATCCGTAAAAATTAATTGTTTAGCTTAACACGTAAAGTTTACATAGGCATTTAGCACATTTTGCGGCATAAAGTGACAAAAGGAAATTTAGCGCAATGGTAAAGTTCAAACGTCGTAATCCTGATATCGCGAGTTTGAATCACGACGGAGGCAACTCTTTTTTTAATTTTTTATCCCAATTATTTATTAGTATTATTATAATATGTAGACTTTGATATTAGTGGTTAGTTATTCTGTTGACCGTAGTTTTTATTCTCTCTGCAGGTTAAGTTTGGAATTAATTCGTTCATTGTGGCGGTTTGTAAAATTCATCATTTTTAGCTTACAAAACACACAGATAACATATATATATAAAAAATGATTGTTTAATTTAACTAACTAGGGTACTTATTTACTTAGCATAAAACTATCAAATTTTGATTTCTCCCTATTTTCGAGAATACTGAACACTTAATTAGAAATTATTTTTTTGCGGTCGAACGTATTTTTCAAGAAAAAAAAATTAAAAGTCATCACCTGTATACCTTCACAAATTAATTTTAACACGGATTTGATCGCTTTGTACCTAACTTAATGTGTCCACAATCCACAATGCTTATAATTAATTAAATATATAATTGTTAAAAATAATAATATACAAACTTGGTGTAAATATAGGTAAAAATTATTTTAATTATTTTTTGTATTTATTTGGTATCTTTTGTGCCGCCATGTGACGTCACAATTATTAAAAATGACCAATTTAATCAGTTCATATTGATTAGTTCACATAACGTAAGTAAATGTTTTTTTCTTAATATACAACAAATTTATATATTTTTAAGTTATATGTTATATATTTAATTATAATCATTGTGGACACTTATATCGGGTACAAAGTGATCAAGTTAGTTTTAAATGTTAAAATTAATTTGTAAAGTGTACTTACAGAGTATGACTTTTAATTATTTTTTTAGGAACTGCAAAAGAAAATCAGATTCGCGTTCAGCATACCCGAAAATTGGAGGGGGGTAATTATTTAATTAGGCATGAAACTCAAATTTTAAAAAAAATTGAGTTTTATGCTTAATTAAATAATTACCTTTATTAGTTCATAGTAAGTGTATGGTAAAAAAAATTGTTCCTTCAATATACACCTAATCTGTGTATCTTTAACAGTTACATAGGTATTTAATTATAAGCATTGTAGACATATATTGGGTATAAAGTGATCAAGTTACCGTTATAATAAATTATGAAAGAATACAAGTTATGAATTTATTTTTTTTTCTCGAGAAAACAGTTTCACAAAATGTTTACTAAAAAATGAATTATACTTTCAGCACTTAAAAATAATGTTTTACCATCAAGAATAGAGTACTTTTTTTAATAATAATATTACTAAAAAAATCGTTTGGTATAATTACATCATCATTCCAAATAAAAAATGTCAGCTTTCTGTCTCTAAATTTATTATTTCATATACAAGGGATTATCTCAAATTTCTTTACTACGTATGTATTTTCTTAAAAATAATATTCTAGAGGCTTTTGTCACCCGAAGAGTGACCCCAGGTCGCAGGCCTGGACCCCTGGTAGGGCTAGAAATGGGAACGAAAATCGCGATAGCAATTTTCTCCCATTTCTAGTAATAAAATTAAAATAGGAAATTGATATTACGTAAGAAAACCTTTTTTGGATAGTTTTAGTATGTCACTAATCTAATTTAATAATTATGTAAAACCATTATTTTTAGCTATTAGGTAACCTTGAAAAAGTCGGATATTGTCCATGTATCTGGCTGAAAGTCTTCTTTTTTGTTTTTTTATTGAAGAAATAAATTCCAAAATACTTATTTAGTTTTTATACTGGTTATTCAATCTTTAAATTTTCAGTGTAGGTAGCTATTTGAATGTTTAAAACTTTTGGTAGTGAATATTCCATAAGGTTATAAAGTTAAATCTGAACAAATAGATGATATCATTAAGCGGAAAGTTAGTTACATAAATGGGTCTGAATGGATGAAACGACTGATTCTCCGAATCCACCTAGACAAATTAATATTTATGAATGCAAAGCTGAAGCGTAGAAAATGTAGGCAAAATGTGCCCGACTGAGGCCCATTTGTTTTGGTTCCTTTAGTTTTAACGACTATTGAATAACAGCTCTAATACTTGTACACAGTAAAAAAAGACAAATGGTAAAATTACTAAATGGTAATCGTAATTTGCTGCAGTGTTATTTTTAACACGAACTGGGTAGTAATAATAATAATAATAATATTAATAATATTTATTTCAAACTGCCACACAGTGTAATACAAAAGTGGGTTGAAACAAAGTCAGGGGAAAATCGGTATAACCAAAAATACAAATACATCATAAAATCAAAGACATTCAAATAAAATACAATCGTACATAAAACTAGTAGGTAAGTGTTGTAAATAATCGAAACAATATAAAACCATGACAATACTAAAATGCATCTAAAAATTCGGCAACTGTATAAGGTTCTATATCTACTATCAATTTAAAAATCTCACGTTTAAAAACTTTAAAGTAAACAATTTTCTTAATACTCTCAGGCAAGACGTTAAAAAATCTTAAAGCCGCGTAAGAAGGGCCCCTTTCAGTATTACTTAACTTATGGTGTGGAAACATATAATTGTTGTTCCTAAAATTATATTTTTTCTTTGATATAAAATCGTTGAATTTCCCTTTATACTTAAAATTAAACAATAAACATTCATATATGTATAACCCTATAGTGGTCAGACATCCAAATGCTCGAAATTGATTCCTACATGAGCTATTAAACCCCAAATTCATTATCAAACGTATAATTTGTTTCTGGATAACAAAAACCCTGTATATACTGGTGCTTGCTCCCCAAAATAAAATTCCAAATTTCATCCTTGACAAGAAACTTGCATAATATACTGTTTTTAAAACTGATTGTGAAACATATGGCTTTATTACTCTCATACTATAACATCGGCTGTTAAGTTTTTTCGTTAAATCATCTATATGATCTATCCAGTTCAGTGTTGAATCAACAAAAATGCCCAAAAATTTTGTGACTGAATTGAGATATATATGTGTCTCGTTTATATATAGGGTTGAAACTCTATTATTTGATCTATTTGAAGTAAATAGCACGTATTTTGTTTTATTTTCATTTAACACGAGTTTATTTCGTTGAAGCCAATTATTAACATTTTTTAAACATTCTGTTGACTCATACTCTAATTCGGGTAAAGTTTTGCTGGTTATAATCAGAGTTGTATCATCAGCATAACTTAAAATTTTATGGGGTTTGTCATCAAAATTGGAACCCAAGTCATTAATATAAATATTAAACAACAAAGGGCCCAGTATACTACCCTGAGGGATTCCCTGTCTAACACTTTGCTTTGATGACTTTACAGTTATTCCATCGAAATCAATGTTAACCATTTGTGTTCGATTTTCTAAATATGTTTGAAACCACTGCAAACAGTTTCCTCTGATACCATAATTATACATTTTTTTAAGCAATATCTCATGATCCACGCAGTCATATGCTTTTGATAAATCTAGAAATATGCCTAAGGTCAAGTAAGTATATTAGAAATATGCCTAAGTATATTAACTAAACCTTTAGAACTCATATTATACGAACGATATACCCGCCAAGTTTGTAGAAGTACTCATAAATTGTAGTAAAATTTACAAAACCCTGTGTTAAAAATGAATCAATCCGCCATAAAAACGGAATAATTACACGGTGTATAATTAACTATTACACATTACCTTGTAAAATCTACTGTGTTAAATTACTTTTATGTAATGTAATAAAATACACCGATATGTCTAACACTGCCAAGTGTGGACTATATACACACTGATGAGTGTGGATTCAGTGTTAAAATCAGTCGGATTTTTTTACTGTGTATACTTGAATTTAAATTTATTAAACGGACTAATTTATACTTGGAGTGGAAGACCAAGTTATAGAGACAAATAACTATAAAACATATATTTTAAATGTGCAAAAAATGCCACCGATATATTCAACCAATAGAACATATAACAACCGGATGCAAACTACTAACAGGTGTCCAATATACATCAATAGACATAAAATAGTGGCAAAAATGTAATACAAAAAAAAGAGCAGGGACATGTACAATGATTTGGAATGGAACACCCTGTATTTTATTTCGTAATTTGAAATCCTATCAAATTCTGGATTTGACGCAGTTTTTATTTTTTCTTAAAAGTAATAATATGTAAGTTAGGAATAATACAAGAAATTTTCAGTACTGGCAAAGTTTACAGAATATTTATTCTGTAAAGTTTGGTACTAGGCCATGGCTTGTACAATTGAAACAAAATATTTATTGAAATAAATGAAAATAATATCATTAACAAAGTTATGCGTTATTTGCATAACTTTTGTCTTCACAAGCATGCTTTGTTTTCAATAATTGTACAATCCATGACCGTGCACCTATAATTTCTTGTATTGTTCCTAACTAATATATTATCACTTTTAAGAAAAAACAAAAACGGTGTCATATTCAGAATTTGATAGGATTACAAATTATAAAATAAAATACAGGGTGTTCCATTTAAAAAAATCACTGTACATGTCGCTGCTCTTTTGTTTTTTAATGAGATCTTTTTTAATCACAAGGTTGAATAGCGCACAAAAAATCACTTTGCAGTACTTTTTGAAAAATTTTAATATCTTGACATTTACGAAGTTACCGAGTATATAATACAAACTCACCCACACTGTATACATACCATTTTCGTTCCATATCCCTTCTGTAAATATTCCGTAAAATTTGATTGTATTCACACTATACTTTACGTTTCATTTCCATGTCAGTACATTTGTGACTACACCGTTGACGCTTACGTTGTAAACACAATGAAATCAGTATTATGTGGTCCGAAGAAAATTTAATAATTGCCGCTGTTATTTTGGACGAGGAAGAGCGTTTACAAATAAAACGAAAAAGGCGTTTCGGAATTCACAACATATTGAAACAACGAAATGTTCATTATATTATTTCCGAAATTAATGGACGATGACACAAAATTTTTCCAATATTTTCCAAATTAGGTATACAGTTCAGGATTTTGTCTCACAAGTGCTATTTATATTTTATCATTCATTATGCTACGATTTTCGATTTTAATTAAAAGAATGAATTGATACGCCACGCTCCTTCATTCACACTAGCCGTACCATTTCCGTCATGTTTCAGCCTGTCCGCCAAAAATACGTTTCGAAGGAATAGATACGGAACGGAGGCAGGCCGGTAAGTAAACGGAACGGAAACTGTGTATATCCGCTCACTACTATGCGTTAGGTACATACTACTTAGAGGCAAATTTCTATATTTAATAATTTACGGAATGTTTACGGAAGGGATATTGAACGGAAACGGTATGTAATATTGTTGGGTATAAACTTATTATTTATACTGACAATGGATTTAATTCACAATTTGATTCATATGAAGCGATTTTTTAAATACACTTACGAGTAAAAAATTGAATTAAAAAGTAAAAGATAGAAATTTGCCAGGCATTATTATTGAAACGGCAGGTGTTAGTCCGAGAAAAACATACAAACTCCAGTTAAACTGAGAAATTTATTCAAGAAAATATTAGATTTGTGGGTTTAATACAAAAAAATTCATTGTTTTGCATTCCTAGTGTACTTTTTGGCGGCGATAAAGCATAGCCGGGGTAGAGGTGACGTAGTAAGTACACCTGATTGAAAAAATAAAAAACGTGACAACTCTAAAAGCCATTTTCATAACACAATTGAGTTAGCTTTATTGGGAACTACTAATATTATAGCTTAGTTAAATTCAGCTTATTGGATAAATTATTTAGAAAAACATAATGACAATGTAATAAAAAAATTGTCGTTGAAAGGACATTACGAATCTGATACAACGAATGGTAGAGTTGATTTAACTTTTTAGAAAATAGGAAAAATCAACATTGGCGGAACACCTGCTTTATTTCATCACGAGCCGCCCCTAAAAAATAGATAAAAAATTATAGCCCATATACGGGTGTTCCACATAAAATTCCTCTGCCTCGAATCTCGGTAACGGAAAGATATATTTTGATTTTGAAAAAACAGATGATAGAGCTCATCTATGGCTTCAGCTCAACTTGATTTTTTTCAGAGCAAATTAGAGATGGCGCTGAAGTCGAAAGAAATTTTTCGTTGGCAGGAACTTTGCAACAAGGTTTATACTTTGTTCAATTCTAAACAATTTTTGTTAAATGGTTATTTTTCAAAAACTTAATAGTTTCAGAGATATCGGGCTCTTCATTTGGTGAGGTCCAAACTCAAGCGTATTTTAGAGTCTCGAATTATTACCTTATACAATGAAACAATAATTATCCAACTTCTCCTTTGGTACACGTAATACCCATCTCATATAGACTACTCAATATAAAAACCCTTGACTTGAAATGGATATTTAATAGTTCTTTTTAAGGAATAGTGAAATAATATGTATTTAATTTTGTTTCCTTCTAATCAAAACCTACTGTGATGAAGTCTCGTTATACATTCAGGATTTATTTTATGGCAAACGTACAAATAATTATGAATTACTTATTATACAAAATGAATTAGGTATTTAAAAAACTTTTGCGATATTTTACAGAAATACATATTATTTCACTATTTCTTAGAAAAAGCTATTAAATTGACTTGGATAATTATTATTTTATTGTATACGGTAATAATTCGAAACTCTAAAATACGCTTAAGTTTGGGCCTCACCAAATGAAGAGCCCGATATCTCTGAAACTATTAAGTTTTTGAAAAATAGTCATTTAACAAAAATTCTTTAGAATTGAACAAAGTATCGGATAAACCTTGTTACAAAGTTCCTGACAACGAAATATTTCTTTCGACTACAGCGCCATCTCCAATTTGCTCTGAAAAAAATCAAGTTGAACTCCGTGACGAAGCTATAGATGAACTCTATCATCTGTTTTTTTCAAAATCAAAATATATCTTTCCGTTGTCGAGATACGAGGCTGAGGACTTTTATGTGGAACACCCGGTAGACCAGATATACCAATATAGTAATATCGTTTCTAAACCAAAAATAAGTTCTTAATAGACTTGGTACTCTACAAGATATATAAACCAGCGAAAAACTGAAAAATGCATAATGCGCGCAAAAACACCATAATAATGCCAAATTGCCACAGTGTTGACCTGTTTAAATGTATGGGTTAATTTTGTCTAAATTATTATTTCAAATATTGAGTAGAACGTACACTCCCCGTTGTTTAGATAGTGTAATATTTCCATAGAAGGGTGGTAGGTATAGGTATATATACTTTGCGGCTGACTGAAAATCAATAAAGAGGTCTTCCCTTTCAATTTACTTGTCAGCTGGATTATTTATTGCAAATTTTAACAGGATATATTTTTTTATGAACTGACAGCTAAAATTTAAAAGAACACACATATTCCTACATACATTATGCTTCGTTTTAATGGTTGCGGTTTTTCAGAAGCCTTCCTTACGAGAGAATAATGTATGACTGAATTTATGTTATTTATGTTTTTCAATGGCACAATATATTTTATATCTATACACTCTGCATCATGCATCATTAGTTATAAATTTGAATACTACAACATATTGGCAATTTATTTCATACCTGCACATATCCTTCTATAAATTTTCACATAATACCTACATATTAATTTTCATCCAATTTCGAAAGAAGTAAAATCTAAATTTTGAATTTTTTATGTACTTATATGCAATGTCTACATATCCTATTCACTGTGTAAAACAATTCATATGCACAGGGAGATAAAACAAATCTGTATTTTAATATAATATAATTTTACAAATTTCAAATCGTCAAGAATTCGCAAAAATAATATAAAACATTTCTTATAATAATTGGTATGTAACTTAACAGTATCCTATCAAAACTATACATTGTGTGTAGCAACGAGTTATCAGTAGACCTAACTCAGAAACAAATTGTTGCTTATCGCTATAAAACGTCAGGTTCTATCGACTAAAAACATATGACTTTTAACTAAACTAAACTAAGTTTCATAGTAGACACGAATATGACATGACAGTGGACATGATTATTTGAAACAGAATATACTGTATATTTTTGTGTTAAGCGTTCTCCCACAAATAATGATGTTGGGGTTGATGGATCTATCTCTGATGATAATACTCAAAAGAGTATGCCAGAAAGGAGACAATGTGTTGCAGAAGGAATTCCATATCGTAGCAACGAGGATATACAAGTATTTTCTACCTTATACATTATACTTATGCACCCACCAACCCCTATATCGTTGTGTTTATATGAGAATGTTTATTATTTAATTGTTTATTTATTAGTAAATTATTTAACTTTATCGATGGTAACATGTTTAAAATAAGAAATCTAATGTCTCCTTCCAGTATAAATATAAAAAACAATTTATGAAGAATATCTATAATAATCGTATTATTATCGAATTATTATAGATATTATATTGCTTTGCATGAAAAAAAATACAGTTCATAAAGAAAATTCACAAAGTACCGCACGCATGCCCACACACCAACACGGACATCTACAACTATTCTATATTGTCTAATATACATATACATCTATTTACGATAGATATGTTAAATAAAAGTCTAGTTTATACAAAAAAGTATCTATGTACATTATATTAAATATGCTTTGACTGATGATAATAATATTAATAATAATAATAATAACAATAAAAATAATAATAATAATAATAATAATAATAATAATAACAATAATAATAATAAGGATAAACATAAGGATAAACCATTGCCCGGTGTCTTCTATAAGAACCTTGAAGACCATGGCTTATCCGAAAGGCTGATCTTTGCTTTTTTAAGGTCAGCGGGGCTCATATCGGAGACCGAGGGATTCATAATGGCTTGCCAAGATGGTGTATTTAATACCCTCGTCTATCGAGGCCGTGCCATGGGTGTGGAAGTCTCTGATGTCAACTGCAGGGCCTGCCATAGGGTGCCGGAGACAATTATGCATCTGCTCTCCGCTTGTCCGGCATATGCAGTCTCGGCCTATATCCATAGACACAATGGGGCTTTACGAGTGATTTACTACTTTCTACGGCACTCGTACGAGAACGGACGAAACACCAGAGTTCTCGGCTCCTGCCGAGACCAACATTGTCTTGAAAGAAGAGGAGAAACGGACGAAATATCGAGACCTTCTGTTCAAACTCCGCAGACTCCATCCAGAACATGCTGCGAAGCTTGTGGTGCTGATAATAGGAGCCCTCGGTGGAGCAAGAGATACACTGCTTCCGGAACTGAAGATCATACCGGCATGCCGAAATTCGGCAGATTTTCTAGCAGGAAGAACGCAGAAGGCGGGGCTCATTACGTCTACTCAGGGCACACGAATCCCAGACTCAGTAGTTACTCACCCCACGGACGTGGGGTGAGAACTTTCATATAAGTTCTTACAAATAGGCCAATTCAGAGGTATTTATACTTACAATACAAAATCAAGTTATAGCTACAAATAACTGTAAAAAATATGTTTTAAAGGATATTTGAATTAAGAGCAATAGGTCCGAACAGAATTATCATATGTTTTTGTAATCTCTAGAAATAAGTAGTTACTAAAATTTCAATTAAATTTTGTGAATATAAAAAAATTTATGCAAAATAGGTATATCAATATATATATTCTTTTCCAAACAAAACATCATAATTTTATGTAAATTAAATAGTTATAAATCTTTCAAGAATTTGATTTTAATGAATTGAAAAATATTTTTTTACCTACCTTAAATTATTAAAAATATTAAATATTTCAAAAACAACAACTTGATTAAATTTGAATATAAAAATTATTTTGATGGAAAATAACATTTTCTTGTTTACTTTTAATTGGATCCTGTTTACTCATTCTGTGTATACAATGTAAATAAACAGCATGTTTAGTGAACAATATATAAAATTTTGTAATTCTGTAATCGCTTATAGGTAAAATACGAGTTTATATTGAATTGAAATTCAACTAGTACCTACCTTATTTACAGAAAACAATTTTGAAGTACATAACAAAATCATACAAATTCATATACTTTTATTACAAGATGAACACGTGTATTGCTGATGTTCCTTGAGCTTTTGTCAACATTCTGTTTAGTTTCCATCAATAGTGAAAGCAAAGTGACGTTTATGACACCAAGTAGTAAACTAAACTAGTTCTATATGTATAGTTCAAGTTCCAAGAAGCTTTTTCTGGCTAATGGTATCGAAGAAGAGGTAAATATAAATTTAAGTGTGTTGGGTGGTCCTGTCTTTCCAAGCTTGGCATTGATAACTTACTCAATATAGACCGGGAGTTAGTGACAGATTTTTTGTTGTGATTTTAGTCAGTATGCCTTTCACAGGGTATTTATTATATTGCGTATATTCTCATGATGAAAATAAATGAATCAAAGAGTCATCCTGGGTTTTTAATATAGAAAAGGAGTTTGTGCATACGAAACGATATGCCATTTTTTTCAGCAGTTTTATAACAGAAAGTTATAAAACTTATAATAATAATTATCATTGGCAGCCTGTTCGGAAAAGCGGAAAAAATCTTTATTCAAATACAAGTTCACGTGACAAATGATACTTGACAATTTATTTTGAAATAAAACAATAATTTCATTATTTTAAAACCATTATTAATTGTTAGAGTTACAGTAACAGACATTTACTCTATTGAAAAAGGCCTAATAAGAGGAAATACTAGTATATAGAGTGTTTTCTATATATTTCTTGGAACATCTAAATGAGATCAATGTTTTTTTTCAAAACAATTATTTTCACGGTGTTTCATAAAGAACCATCCGGTTCGAGTACCCACTTTATTAAAATCATTATTATTATTTAATGAAATTTCTTCGTTTCAGCGAATAAATAATTATTTCAATCAAAACTGTATTCTTGTAATTTTCTTTCTTTTCAATGAACATTTTTCTCTGTGCATGAAAGAGCAAAATGAAATATAGTTTTGATATGTGGTAGACTCTACTCTCCATATTACATTTCTTTATTTTAGGCCTATACCATTCTGAATTCTTTACACTACACTGAATATTAGCAAACATTCTGAAATGTATATATGTATATTATCTGAAGCTGTCGTTATTTCCCTATGGGAACTATGGCACAATAGTGTTCTCTCATGAATATGTTGATATGGCTGTTGATGAGTATTTCTGTAATCATAATGGAGATATATGCCCGAAGGCATATATTTGGTAGTAGTAGTATACATACAGGGTGTCCACCTAGTGCGCGTAAGTCCAATATCTGGGTTAATAAAAGAGATAACTTAATTTTTTTTTCTACAGGGTTGTCTAATATCCCGAGCTGCACAAAATGAAAATATATTTACATATTCAGGGTGTTCAGTTTTTCCTGGACAGGTACCAACTTCGTTTTTCTAAATGGAAATATATATTTTTTATTGCTTTTTCGAACTAAACCCTTGATTTTAGTAGGACTTTCATCAGCCTTCCCTATACCTAACTTAAACTGTTTTTGAAATATTGACTTGTGAATATTGACATTTTTGCAACTTTGACACCCTGTAAAATCTAAACGGTTTGAGATCAAGCAAAACGGTTTGCACATTCCTATCTTAACTTTTCATAAGCTATCGTTTGATACTTATTTCAAATTTATACAGGAATAAAAAATTTTCTAAATTTTCAGAAAATTTTAAATTTTTGGATAATTCTGAAATTAGTACCAAACGATAGCTTATGAAAAGTTAAGATAGGAATGTGCAAACCGTTTTGCTTGATCTCAAACCGTTTAGATTTTACAGGGTGTCAAAGTTGCAAAAATGTCAATATTCACAAGTCAATATTTCAAAAACAGTTTAAGTTAGGTATAGGGAAGGCTGATGAAAGTCCTACTAAAATCAAGGGTTTAGTTCGAAAAAGCAATAAAAAATATATATTTCCATTTAGAAAAACGAAGTTGGTACCTGTCCAGGAAAAACTGAACACCCTGAATATGTAAATATATTTTCATTTTGTGCAGCTCGGGATATTAGACAACCCTGTAGAAAAAAAAATTAAGTTATCTCTTTTATTAACCCAGATATTGGACTTACGCGCACTAGGTGGACACCCTGTATATGTTTACGACAAATTCTTGGTGGTAAGCGCCTGTAGCCTAATAGCGAACTAATATTCTGTAAACACATAACGTTTATAGCGTATTATTTTGGATGTATTTCCCTTGTTATAGATACATAAATGGAACCTACAGATGGTAGTTTTATGAAACAAGCACAGCACTCGTAAGGTAACACTGACGTAGTTTTCCACATAACACCAAAACACTATACTACACTCGACGTGCGTTTCGCCAACCAAGTTGGCATCATCTGAAGATTATTAAAAGTGAGTTGACCATTTGACTAAATTTGAATTTTAATAATCTCCAGATGATCCCAACTTGGTTGGCCAAACATTCGTCGAGTGTAGTTAAGTGTTATGTGGAAAACTACGTCAGTGTTATCTTCACACCAAAGGTTCCAACCCCTTTCAAGGAAAAAAGTAAGTCGTAAGATAAATTTTTATTTTTGTAGTTTTACTGTTTTTTTAACTTTGCTTTGAATTTCGATTGGCATATTTTTTTATGAGAATGCTTTGAGAAACTAAACGTAAATAAATGAGAGAGAGAGAAAATATTATTTGCAGACTGTAGGGGCAACTTATTATATTATAGAAATATTTCCTCCTTCCAAGGGAAAGACTTTGACGTGAATCAAATTACCACCGGAGCTGCGTCCGAAGGAAGTATCACACAATAAAATAAAAGTATTCACTTATTGTGTGTGTGTTATTCTTATTGTGTGATAATTAATCATTATAGGTAGGTATACAGGTTATTTCTTAAGTAACCTGAAATTGCTTCCTGAAGTGATTTCATGAAAAATAGTCTTAAAAAAGTTATGTTGTTAAGAGGTATTTTTCTGAGATTCAAGTTTTAAGTTTTTAAAATTTTTTTTAGAAAATTTCTGGATTAGGTTAAAATTGAAGTCATTTACGGATCTTGGTAGAAACCAAGTTTTGACAATTATTACTAATTTGTTTTAAGCACTTTCAGGGGCATGCATACAGGAAGCTGCATGGTTAAAATATTTTTATCAAAAAAATTATGTACGCCAATGCTCTTCGGGATTTTTAATATAATTTTTTGATTTGCCGTTTCGTTTAGAGTTTAGATCATTGTAAAATTAACCGCACAAGTCACGAAAATAAATCATGTAAAATTTTAGCAAAACTGTAGCAACCTATGAAATTAATTTGTTTTATCAAAATTACTTTATTTTTTATTATAAAAATTAGGTGTCAAATCGCTAGGATTTTCCAAATAATGTTAAAAACTTTAAAATGTTAAAAATTTTAACTTTAGTGCCCTGCATCTCAGAAATTAAGCCACGAAATAACTTTATATGGCCTTTTCTTTATAAAATCACTTATAGAAGCATCTCCTTTTAGCATTTCCGATATACAGAGAAACACCCTGTATATCAAAACACTTTTTACTTCAGTTATTTTCTAACTAATTGCAATTTTTTTTTAAACGAACCGAATCAAAAGCAGAAAATTTGAAACATTATTATTTCACAAAATGTAACACGTTACCATTCACACTTTTCTTCATTATTAAACTCCATATTTATTACCTAATAAAAGTCTTCAATAAGTGTAAAGGTAGTTCCTGAAAAACTGATGCCTAGAATCTGTCAACATGACAAGCAAACTTTCACGACTGACTAAGTTAAACCTTAAATTATTAGGAAAATCGTTCTCAACTCCGTTTTATTTCAAAATAACTATATCCTTATTTATATAGTTGGAATACTTAAAAAATACAATTTTAAACTAAAGTCTACAATAACTACCATTAAAAAACATAAGTTTATGTCATAACTAAGAAATTAATACGTTACATAAAAAAAAGGGTTATAATGTCCTGTTTATGTTAACGTCATGAGACGTAATTATCTACAACTTTTGTACCTCTATTATCTTATATCTCTATTAATAGCGGAGCTATGTAGATTGACTGAATTAGAAAAATTCAATTTTTTCACAGTCTATCAAGCCATTATTTTTTAACACAACAAAAGGCCCATCGAATTGGTCTTATAAAACAGCAGAACTTTCCCGACTTTCGCCGACTTCGTATCTCTTACAGTTCTCCGTTCATGGTTCAAAATAGTTGACTGTACTTTTTTTATTTTAATGAGTATTAATGAGTAAAAACTACTTGACAATCCTACCGCTTTTAACATGATGTGAATTTTACTTACCGTGTGTCGAATCGAATAAATTTGCTTACAGAAATCTGTAATTCTTTATCTCATTCCCTTAGACTGCTCGAGAGGCATCATATTTTGATATTGGAAATTACAAATTCAAATTTCGAATGTCAATATTGTCACCTATTGATAAAAAGCAGAAAAAGAAAAAAATAAATAAAATAAAATGAAAGGAAACAAAACGAAACCAAACGGAACGGAACGGAACGGAACGCAACGAAACGAAACGAAACGCAACGAAACGAAACGAAACGAAACGAAACGAAACGAAACGAAACGAAACGAAATGAAATAAAATAAATAATAATATATGGGCTGTGCCCAATAATAATAATAATATATTTTGGTCACACCGATTGTTTGATGAAACATCTTTTTTAAGTGAAAATATTCTTTTAAATAAGCACTTCAAAAATTATGTTTGAATTACCTTAAAACATTTCAGATGAGCTTACTTACAATAAAAAAAGTTCGTGCTAATGGGATATCCTATACTTTTGGGTTATTTATCGAACCAAACCGAAATAAATGATAAACGTCTGACACTAGATAGCAGGTGTGTTATAAATTACATTTTCCGTTTATAAAATCATTATTCTTTTTATACTTCATCTGGGAATTTTTTATATGATTAATGACTGCGGTTGGAATCCATTTCATACACACGCAGGAGAAAAATAAGAGGTAGACAATAATTGTTATTTAGGATTTTGTATATAATATTTTTCTGCGGAATGTTGAAAGCGATAAAATAACAGGATAATGTCAACATATGGGAGTCTCTTAAATATGCCAGCAGGGATACATTTATCATATTATGAGCTTTACTACACCTACTTTCAGGCTTGATATGATAGATATCCATATACTATGAATATAGTTAGACCAGCAGTATTCGCAATGGCCATATTATCTGGAAAAATGATGCGTACTTAAATTTGAATTTAGTTTAATTATTATATTATTATCTAATTTAAGGGAGTGTAGGTATTACTTAAAAGATAAAAAATTTAAACAGTGTTATATTATGGAAAATAAGCGCAATTTTAAGACAAATTTAGCGATATCAAAATATGCCACCACTCATGCAATTTATGAAAAAAAGCCGTTCCTAAAAGCAGTGAAAATCCTCGTTTTCCAAACTAATCGTTTTCTAAAACTTAATTTTTAAAATGTAGTGTTTAAATTCCGAATACTTAAAAAATAACCATATTTACAAGTACCAGAATAAATTTATACCTATTCATCTATATTCTAGATAAGATAGAGTCATTATTTCTTAACGGCGACATTTTTGATTATTGCATATGATGAAAGAAAAAATACGTATGAAAAATGTACAGGTGCCCGAGGTTTAAAGTGCCAAACAGCACCGTTTATTTCCTTTTGAACCGAAGCTACAAGGACTGAATGCTTTTTTCCAATACTTTTTTATATAAGCGGGATATGAAGTTAAAATTTGGTAGAGAGATTTGTGAAGTACTTAATATAATATTTCACGCAAACTTTTTCTAATAATGTACTAGGTATACTGGGTGCTAGTTTTTGGAGGGTTTGAAGATATTTATATAGTGCGAATGCCAACTCTTAGCAAAATTTTTAGTCTTCTAATGTGTTTTGATATTTCGACCGGTTAAGAATTTATTGGGACTTTTTACTCAGAAATGCATTGGAGGTGTGCATTTCTGTGCAAAGTGGTTGATAAAATATCCAAATTAATTAAATTAAACTCTACGATGGTAGTTTGAGAATACGTTTACTGATTCTTTTTCTTAGAATGACATTGTCTATCCGCCTGGTGAAAATTTAAATCTTATCCACTGTATATTTAACATAATAGGTATATTATTTTTTACAATGAGCAATTTGCATGCTTAAAATGTTCATCCTAGTTCATGTTCAAGAGAGTTTTCCTCTCTTGAGTCACTTTACTCCCTTAGTTATTAATGAGTATAAAATCATACCACTGTTACTGTTCAAGAAATCTAAACAATTAACAAACTAGCAAACTACAAAGAACAAATCAATTTTTTTCTTTCTAAACATTCCTATAACATATTGGTATTTCAAATAGCGGTTACTCTTTATTTTTGCTGCTTAGTAAAGTTGCACTGCTTTTATTAAATGCCAAAATTTTTCTGATTTTCAAAATGCATATATTATATTAAAACGCGTCGATTCTGTCTCGCTCTAAATTCCGCCGCCAAATCGACAAACTTTCTAATCTATCTCCTCAGAGGGAAGATCGCAAAGCGATCCCTGCGGGCGACCGAAGCTCGCCCCGAGCCTTTCTCCTATGCGTAGGCGCATTTAGGTCCCGTTTCCTACGCTTTTTTCCAATTTAAACGGCTTTTCAAAAAACGTCTGCAAAAATTTCGTAGGTCGCCTTTCGGCGAGAGAGATGCGACTAGCACCGGCGTTTGTCCTCGCGCCTAGTGGCCCCGTCACGCCTGCCGAAATCCCAACTTTTCGCGAGACCCCCCGACTCCTTTTCTAATTTTAGAGAAAAGAACGGCTTCGAGAACCACTCCACGCGAAACTTCAGTTCTTTCGCTAATCCTTTGAGATTTTTTTTTCGAAACCCTACATCGAGTCCTTCCACGTCTATTTCGTCTTTGAAAATCTCGAGTCGCGTCCGTCTCAACTTCTTTCTCATTTTATCTGTCGATGTGAGATTGAAGTAACAACAAACCCCTCCTACGAAAACTATCAAATTAATTAAACTTCAGATAGGTCATTTTCCTATAAGAAATATTGCTAACGGAATCGATAGTACTAACTGCCAAACACTTTTGATACAAAATTTCAACTTTCCGTCTCTAAATTTATTATTTCATATACAAGGGATTATTTAAAATTTCTTTAATATGTACTTTTAAAAAATAATATTATTCTAGATGCTTTTGTCACCCGAAGGGTGACCCCCAGGCTGCAGGCCTGGACCCCGATAGGGCTAGAAATGGGAATGAAAATCGCGATAGCGATTTTCTCCCATTTCTAGTATGAATATATTAATCAAGACCAATTGTTGACATTATACCTAAGAAAAGAATGTCATCTTCAATACACATCTTGTTAATTAATCCTGCATGTAACATACTGATAATTAATATAACACTCATAGCAAGCAGAGTAAACATATATTATCTGCATCGTATCATAGTTAATGTTTGCATTGTATCCTTTATACGGGATGGTCCAACGAAAAGTTCCCACCTGGAACAACTTGATATGCAATTTTTCGGGCAGGTCGATTTTTATTTGAAGGGAAGTACATTTTTATGGGTTTACTAGAACTTATATTTTATAAATACAACACCTTACGAGTTTTTAGAAATTTGGATTGAACGTCCTCTCACGAATACCTACAGATCTAGATAGACCTAGCTCTTATAGTAAGGGTAGGTATAATATACTTACAAGAGTGTTTAATAAGTATAATGTATTAGAAAAAGAATATAGAATTCGTTGTAAGTCTACAGTCTTTCTCTAATTCATAATAATAATAATAATAATAATAATAATAATAATAATAATAATAATAATATATCTATCTCTTATTCTAATCACAAGGATTAGCCCGAAAGCCTGAGACTTGTGTGGAAGGGGGCGATGTATTATTATTTCGCATGACGCATTCACGCCACACGAACGACTTACGTTGGTTTGCCTTAACCACCTTCAGTGCTGGAATGAGGAAAATCGGGAAAACCTCATTAGTTAGGTTAGGTTGACAATTAAATATCAACCGATTTTATCCCTCACATTAACACCAAGATGACATGCTTCCCATTCTAGGCCAGCGTCAGGATGGTTGCAAAGTCATCCCTGCGAACAATCCTTGATCTACGAGCAGACAGTTTAATAAAAAATTGTCTGGTGGAATGGGGATTCGAACTCACGACCTCAGGATTCTCTTGTCTGTTCTCATCGAAACACTAAACCTTGAGCCACCGGCTGGCCTCGCCGACATTGCTTTTATGGAACCATTTGTGCTCATACCTACCTTACTATTAGAGCTATATTCATCAAACTCTATATCAATGTATTCGTGAGAAATCATTATATTCAAATCTGTGAAAATACATATTGTCTAAAATACTATCCAAATTTGTCATTATGTCTGCCAAGTGGTCAAATCTACCTTACTATTAGAGCTATTTACATCAAACACTATATCAACGTATTCGTAAGATGCCGTTCTATTCAAATCTGTAAAAATACATAGAGTATTCCATTTTAAAAATATAAGTTGTGATAAACCTGTTTTTGGAACACCTTGCATAAATGTTAATTCATTGAATCTGGGCGTCCTTCAAATGAAATCGACCCGTGTCTCAAATTTATTTTAAAAAACTTGTATACTAAGTTATTCAAGGTTGAAATTTTTCGTTGTGCCACCCTGTATATATATTACTAGTGTATTGTAGTACCTCACGTAGTAATTTCCCATATCAGGCTGAACCTCAGACAAGCAGAACTGTCTGTCACTCGCGTGTGAAATGCCTCTGGGTTTATCTCGATCCCTGCCGGCATGAAACCGTCCATTTCACGGGTACCTAATAATTTCCATCTACAAGGATCTCCGAGGCGTGATCCTTATTAATCCCGGATAACAGGGTCTGGTAATTTAATAGTTATCTGATTAATTTAAGCGTAAAATTTAATAGGTTTACAAGGACATGTTAGGATCTTTACTAAAAAACATATAGCAGATTTACATAAAACATATAGCAGAAAAGTATATACATATAGCAAATAATCACTTCGTAAAATACGAGTGCAAAACATAATATCTACCAAGGAAAACCAATTATCTATTTTCAAATTAGAATCGATTTTTTGGAAATATCTATAAAACATAAGTGGAAGGAAGCTAAGTGAACTAATATTGACTTATGGGATTAATTTGGTCATTATTTTCTCACATAATATAGAGAATAATCATCATAATATGTGACAAAATCTTCTTCTAAAAGTTCCTGGTGTAACTGAATGGAATAGGAATGATACTTATGTTTTCTAAAATTTTATCCAACTCCATTTTTCTATTATATTCACTGAACACTGAACTTCTATTATCTCTCAATAATTATTTTTTGGTAAACGCGTCCTTTTTCCAGTTGAACTGCGTGCAAGTAAGAATCTTAATTAAGAATTAAAATAGATGAAGGCTTCTTCCAAAATCCCAAACACCCAGGTACACAATTTAAAAAATTACAGGCGGATGTAAAAATTTTAATTGCCAATTTAATTTTCAATTAATTATTCTTTCAGTCCTGCTCGAATCAGTGTCGTAACTGTTCTAACTGTGTCATGCCGTTCGCTAAAACTCGTTGCTCGAATACAATGGCACAATCAACGTAATTGGCTGCCAATCAACGCAATAGAAACTACGGTACAGAGCCAGAATTCATTCTAATATCAAGCGATCCCTTGGCACACTCAATGTCAACTAATATAATCTGATGGGGCAATGAATAGGACTCGCGGCAGTTAGCTATAGCAGCGGTTTGTGAAGCTTTGGAGGCTTCTATAAAGACAAGAAAAAACAGAAGTAGGTACTCGGTTGAAGAACATAATTCAAAATATTCGATAGAAACTAACTAGAAACTGAAATACGAAAATATTCTGAAACGCTCGATTAATTCTTCTATTTTCCTTGATATGAATAAAAGAATAACCGGTTAAATTATGTTTTGTAGAAAATATACTGACTGTATTAATGAATCTTAAATATCATATCCATAATAGAACAAATAATCAGAGATGAAAAAAGAAAAGAGAAAAGATCCCAGTATGTGCGTGTGAGTGTACGAGCTGCCACAGGTCGAGGTAGTAGTTTTAGTAAGCACACACATACCTTCTAGAACTAATTCAGCAGGTGAGTTTGGTAATAGGTCTAGGAGATCATCTGTGTGGGGAGGGGTCCTCTTTGGATTTAAAAAGAGGCACTCTATGTGTCAACTTCAGGGGCGGGCGATAATCATTCGATCTGTATTATCGGCGGGGGCACACCAACTTCAGACCCCTTAGTTCGTAGGTGTATAGTATGGGAGCCAAAACCTGTGGGAAATATTTAGTGAGAAAAATCTCAGTATGTGCGTACGAGCCGCCAGGAGGGTGGGGTAGTTTTAGTAAGCACACACATACCTTCTACAACTAATTCAGCAGGCGAGTTTGGTAATAGGTCTAGGAGATCATCTGTGTGGGGAGGAGGCCTCTTTGGATCTAGAAAGAGGCGCTCTATAAGAAAAAATTTCTCAGTATCTATACAGCGTATATTTTATATAATTTGTAGGTTATATTTGAAACGAGTTATATGAGCAAGATATAATTTTAAAACTTATCCTGATAGACATCGCCTTAACAACGAAGAAATATCATTATAAACATTTATATTTAACCAGGGTAGAGAGCAGAAAGACTATCTCGACCCGAAGTTGTTTGGCTTCAAAAGTCCAAGATCTGATCAAGTTGCTGCTGTTTTAGACAGTTGTTCTTCAGAAGGATGTCATTTTTGTAACACGTTCTATGAGAAAAATTTAAGAACGTGGTGGTTATCACCGATAGCCCTTTGAGTATCCACGAGATGAACCACAGAAGATAAAAATATGATACAAACACAACAGGTTCTCCACTCCAATCTCCACTCCAAAGGGGTAATGCGCAATCTCGTAGAGACCCATTCCAAAGGGATAATCCGCAATCTCGCGGAGCGTATGCGTATGCATGTCTGTGTGTTAGAAAGCGTACAGAAAATGTACAATAACTCGAGAACGGGTAGGAAATTTGGTATCATTAGTGTAATAAAAAAAAGAGTATGTGATTTATGCAACTTTAAATCAAAGTATAAAAAGGATTTGAACACCTATATGCTGATACATAAGGATCCTTCAGAGATAAAATGGTATAAATGTGATTTATGCAGACTTAAATCACATGTATACCATTTTATCTCTGAAAGATCCTTCAGAGAGATGAGCACTCGGTAGAACATGTTAACATTTACAAAGATGAGGCTGTCAAACTGAATGCAGTGTTATGTGGGCGGTTTAAGCTGCAAAAGGCTGATAGGGCGATGGAGGAGTCAAAGTATTTTAATACAAAAGTTCACCTATTTATCCGGAAACATCAATTGTAAAAATGGAGGATATAATGTTAAATAGTATATTTATATGTTAAAAGTGTATACATACCCTCAGTTCTTTGGCCCCCAGGGTTGCTTTTACAGGTCTGAAAATCCACAAATAATTGATACACATAGTGAGTTTAAGACATCTCACAGATACAGAGTTAACACATACGTTCATGTGCCAACTAAAAATCCTGACTATTTATATATATAATTCAATATATGTATATAATTCAATATATGTATGGGGATTATCAAACGGACAACATTGCCGAGTAAATTTATCACGATACGTCGTAAAACGTCGTAAATCATCATAAAACATCATAAAACATCGCAAAACGTCATAAAATGTTACGGTACGTCGACGCACCGTCGACATAGCTTCGACGCACCGTGACGCTGCGTCACGTTATGCGACCTTCTCAACTTTGGAATAATTAAATTGTAGAGGTGTGATGAAGACATACCAGGCCCACAAAATTGATAGCCGCCAGGAATGTGTAATTCAATGGGCAGTTTATCGATGCTTAGGTGCGTTGCGTGACATGTAGCAGCCCCCAAATTCGTTGCTGCAGTCTATCTGATGGTGACAAATATCTGAAATTAGGTATGGGCCTTACACAACTTAAATTTTTTCTAGCTGTGTAAGAGCCAGTTTTAGCACCACAAACAGAGTAAAGTTTGTGGAGAAATTTTTGAAACTAATGAATATTTTTTAGACGCTATACCAGGACAGGGGGGCTCACCACATGAGTAAGCATATAATTGAAGAATATTATTGTGAAAATTCAAATTTTAGCTCGGACGTAGCTTACGTACTTGTGTGTGGACACAATTTACCTTATTCCTCTACATCATCAGGTGTGTAGTAAAAGCCATCCTCCCTTAATGTAGTATACTCCTGTATGTTGTCACACTCCCTCACATCTAGATCAGGAAGCATGATACATTCTGTCTCCGTCTCACACAGATGAAAATGCACGACGCGATCTAAATAAGATATGTTCTGAGCAGAGCCAAAATGCTCAATCTGTAGCAGATCACTCTCGCCACAGTTCTCTACACTAAAGGACTGAGAAAAAAAGTACCTGTCTGACACTACAAAATTCACAAATACCACACTTTCGCTGGGCTGCACTACAACAATGTCAGTAAATTCAATATGTTCCCAGGCAAATATGTTGGGGGTCAACGTAAATATGAATGCTAAATTCGCACGACATGTCGACAGAGACTAATTGTTATAAAATGGCAGCGAGTACCTAGGATATAGGATTGTGCACCGAACTATTGCACGCCGAAGATAAGGGCTTATGTTATTGCAGACCAACTAGTATTATTGTGGCACTTATTTACGTGACAGTTAGCCTTATTTACGTGACGGTTAGGCTTATTTACATCACGGTTAGCCTTATTTACGTGACGGTTAGCCTTATTAACGTCAGGGTTAGCCTTATTAACGTCACGCTTAGCCTTATTAACGTCACGGTTAGCCTTATTTACGTCACGGTTAGCCTTATTAGCGTCGCAGTTAGCAAAAAGTATTTAAGAGTATATGCCCCAAGCACATACCCATTTACCATCTGCTATGCAAAGTGTAAACATGTATGTATGCAGCATTTGCTCACAAACTTTCTCGCATAGAAGTACACTTAGTCGCCACACTATCAAACACAAATCTGTTTTATTCCCCTGCAATTTGTGTAGCAGGAAATTTACAAGAAGAGACAACCTAAATTTTCACAGCAAAAACATTCATCGGCCAGATGATAAAATTCCATACGAAACAAGAACCAATGGGACACGAAACCTTAAGAATGTCATAAAATACCGCCCTCAGAAAGATGGCAGCAGTGAACAAACCAATAGAAAATATTGGTCTGAAAGTACGTCTGCCGATGTAAATAAATATCAGCAGCCTGTCAGAAAATATATTTATCGCCCTGAAAGTCCCAATTCCCAATATGAATCAATATAATAGAAAAGACGCGGTACTTGGCTGGGATGACTATACTGATCCTAATGATTTAGTGGTCGCCATAAGATATAATCAGCGCCTAGGACTTGATTATCAGGTATACATAAACACCTTACGGGCAATGGAACTAAGATGGCAATGTGTTGCGTGAACTATCTTACTAAAGACAATTACGCCCCGCACGACATTCTTCTTCTTCACCTGACAATCAAAGTGTTTGGGCAAGTTGTTAGATAACCCCAAAATGTGAGACGTCTGTTTTGAACAGAGCCAGGACCAATACTGGTCTGTATGGATTATCATCGTTGATAAGAACACGGGATATTGCTTTAAACTATGTCGGGGTGAGGGTCGAAGATTTTATCACCGGCTGTGAAAGAAAAGATCTAAGGGGTTGTTGTGATATTATCAACAACAAACGAGCGATTTCCCCCCATTTTGTTGCACAGTAAAAGACAACTGGTGTATATATATATATATATATATATATATATATATAACACAATTATATCGGGAAATTGCTGAATATCTTCAGAGTTCAGAGCAGTATCATAATCTAGCAATATTTCGTGAATTTAAACACCGGCACGATAATGAAGTCCTAATGTATAGAGTGCAAGAAAACGCACCAAAATTAGCAGCTATTACGCCGAAGATATGAAAGGGGCCTCCCGGCGGTACGTCCAGGAAAACCAACCTGCTGAACTATAATTAGAAGAGCATGCCAACAAGCTGTCCGAGAGCTGCACAAGGTTGCGTACAAGGCTGTAACCCGTTCAAGAATATCTTATTTTAAACCTGTCCCAATTGAAATTTTAATGATACAAATAAAAGTTGTAATTTATGTATGTGTTTTATTGATACCCTGTAACCATAGCGGCATTCAGAGATTGAGCTGTCGTATATCAAATTTTGATGATTATCGAGAGAAAATTTCAAAGTGATTAAAGAGAAAAGAGAGTGAGTGCTTTCTACCATATATAGGGCAAGCATGCCGCCAACCCGCGAACAAATAAAAAATGTTGGCAGGACCCACTTTCTTATGTTTACATGAAAAGTCCCTTTTGATACACAACACGACAGCAACTAAAAAGGTATTCACAGGCAGCTGATAGCAAAAAGTTTTAAACTACTTGTGGTTGAATGAGTGCTAAACTTTCCTATTTGATTACGCGCGGGTAGAAGCCACAGCCGCCGTGGTGTCGTGTGCAACAGCGGTGACGTGTGTATCAGTGGTGCCGCGTGGTACGGTGGTGACGTGTGCAACAATGGTGTCGTGTGCAGCAGTGGTGACGCGTGCAGCTGTGGTGACGTGTCTGAAGGTATAAAAGATAAGCGCACCGTCACGCTGCTCATTATCACTTGTACTTCCTAGGTGATAAGACGCGCGAGCATAAATCTTTCGTATCACTACGTTTTAAATTGTTTATATTCTTTAATAATTGAAAAATATTTAATTGTCAAAGACACCATAAAAAGGTGCGTAAATTTAATTTAACGGGTAGAAACTTTAGAGTTTAAACTTTTGCCTGCTCCGGAAAGCGTAGACCCTATTAAATGGGCGAAACAGGCTCTAGAACAAGTAGTTGAGCGTGCTGTAAAAGAATTTAGTCGAAGAGAAGGATGGATTAGTTTTAAACCCGCTTCCGAGATAACATTCGACTATGTGTGGAGTATCATCACCAACATTTATCAGTCAAACTCCACGGGGCTCGACACCGAGACCTTTTGTCTTAGTGCCACGTCGGTTAAGATGCCGGCCGGTAAAGGAAAGAGGATCAACACCTATAATACCTATGACGAGGAATCTGCACGGCGCGACGGTATCATTACGATTAATAATAAAGACAACATGTGCCTGCCTCGCGCCCTAGTTGTCGCTATTGCCTATGTGACCAAGGACCCCGAACAGACCAAAGTGCGACGCAACATCGGAAAGCTACAAACCCAAACAGCTCTCGAGCTGCTACATGCCGCCGGCGTTACTATACCCGAAGAAGGCTGCGGCATCCGGGAACTTCAAATATTTCAACAGCATTTGAAGAATTACAAGATTGTTGTGTACAAATATGGATCTAAAGGCAGGGACCTTATATTCAAGGGGGGCGCAGAAGGACCCAACCTCAACTTGCTGTACCACGAGAGGCACTATAATGTGATAGTCTCGCTGACCGCCGCCTTTTGCTGCTCCTACTTTTGCGGGGACTGTAGCACGCCTTTCAACACAAAAAACGATCACAGTTGTGGAGTTACCTGTGCCGCATGCCAACAATCTCCGGCTTGTCCTCAAGATAGAAAGATTATGTGTGCAAATTGCAACCGTAGTTTTAGAGGTCAGACATGCTACGATAATCACAAGAAGCCGAGCGAAAAGTTATCTGTATGTGAAAAGGTGAAGAGGTGTGGTAAATGTCTCAAAACCGTGAAACGTACGAGACCTCACATATGTGACGAAGTGTATTGTAAGGTGTGTCGCGATCATAAACCGACACCACACCTCCTTATCTTTTATGATCTGGAGAGTACACAAGAAGATGCATAAAATATTGATATAAGATATCATATCATACATAAGAAGATGCATACGACAACCAATTTATCCTGAACCACATATTGACAAACACCGACCTAAAACCCGAACTTATAATTCAGGGTACAAAACTCCTATTAATGTCTGTGGGTAACGTTAAGTTCATTGATTCCCTAAATTATTTTCCGATGCCTCTGTCTAAGCTCCCAAAAGCCTTCGGTTTGGAAGGCGCTAAGAAAGGCTACTTCCCACACCTGTTCAACAAGAAGGAGAACTGGAACTACGTGGGGCCTCTACCACCCCTTGAATACTATGACGCTGACAACCTAAAATACACCCCTACTCTGGACGGCAAGGATGAGCGACAAAAACTTATCGACTGGCACGCCGAATTTACTAATCAAAATTATGTGTTTAATTTCCAAAAAGAACTTATTGCATATTGTGTTTCGGATGTGGATATTTTAGGAAGGGCTTGCCTGAAATTTAGAGAATTAATGATAAAAGAAGGGTCTGTAGACCCATTCACTGAGGCTATTACTCTGCCAGGGGCGTGCAATAAAATTTTTAGAAGGAACTACCTCAAACCAAACACCATAGGACTAATACCTAAGAACGGCTATCGCTGGCGAGACAATCAGAGCAAAATAGCCATCCAGTGGTTAGCGTGGGAGGAGCACAGCAGGGGTATAAACATTCAATACGCGGCCAAGGGTTCAGAGGCCCTTGTGGCTGGCGTTAAAGTCGATGGGTACTGCCCGGAACTCGACAAATCTTCGAGTTTCACGGTTGCTACTACCACGGCTGCCCCCGCTGTTTTAAATATAAGCGAAACAACTATGCATGTGATGACCCCGATACCACTGTGGAATCTCGATATGAGGCTACCTTAGCCAAAACACAAAGGTTAAGGGGCCAAGGGTACGAAGTGTTGGAGATGTGGGAATGCCAGTTTAGAAGACAATTGGCGGAAAACGATGAGCTCAACTTCTACACAGAAAGCCACCCCCTTCTGAAGTTAACACCTCTGAATCCTGGAGATGCTTTCTACGGAGGCCGAACAGACGCTACCAAGTTATATTATAGCGTAGCAGAGGGGGAAAAAATCAAGTATGTAGACGTATGCAGTCTATACCTTTACGTCGACAAGTACAGGGCTTACCCCGTCAGCCACCCAGAAGTAATAGTGGGAGACGAATGTAAGGCCCTCGATCTTAGCCGAACACACGGCATTATAAAGTGTAAGGTTCTCCCTCCCCCAGACCTCTACCACCCCGTCCTGCCCACCAAGATGAACAACAAGCTTATGTTTGTGCTCTGCCGTACCTGCGGCGAACACAGAACCAGGGTGAATGCCCAGAGCGCTCTATCGCAGGTACGTGGGTAATTGACGAGATATTAAAGGCCCTAGAAAAGGGTTACGAACTGCTGGAGATTTGTTACAGGTTTAAATCGACACCATCGAGATTTTCGGCAAGAAGCCCCTCGATTTTATCATCAGAACAGCTCTTGGAAATACAAATTACTACTTGGGAATAAAATGATAGGATTTAAATATGAAGAAGGGTCTGATGTAGAGTTAATTTTGACGTGGGTGTGTTGAAGGATGTGTATCAATTGTAAGTTTTTGAATTGTTCTTTGCTTAGGCCAGGACCTATAGATTTTAAGTCTCCAAAAATATAAGTGTGTAAATATTTTTTAACTCGGCGCTCTTTTCTGCAAGACCGATAAGTACGCTTTATAGTCTGAGCATGGAACTACGATTTTTTCTTGCGGTAATACTGCAACTATTTATACACCTTGTGGTCGTCTGATAGTTCTATTTTCGAAGCTGTTGAAGTTTCGTGTTTGGGTTATCTGAACAGTCTCAATAACAGAAATATAAAGGTTGACGCGCTGCGTGTTTTTTATGTGCAATCGGTTATGGGGACCGAGCTATCTTGGTGGTGTTTTATGGATGTGTAATGTGGTCGGCGGAGATACGCGCATCCTGTTTTTTGCAAAGTCACATTATCGGCGATGTAGCTGGAAGTTCCACCAAAGCTTAAAAAAGTAACAGGGTGACACTAGGTTGCAATTCTGCGGCAAAGGCACATCTGATATGCGGGGTGCGCGATGGGGTGTGTTGGGGCGGCGGTCGGTAATGCAGATTGAATACTTGCCGACCACCCTGAAGTTGGCGACGGCGGCGGCGGCTGGCGGCTGTCTGGGCTGCCCTAATACCTACTTACATGATATACATAATATACTGGACTCAACGAAAAGTTTCCTCAAATTCATTCAAACAAATTAATTAAACCTGTACAGAGTCCCATCACATTCAGCTTTTTTATCAGAGTCGGATGGTCAAACATATCAAACATTTTTTAATAATCTGTGTAGATAATATCGACTTAGGTCCCAACTTCAACAGAAAAAGAGATAAATTGAGTTTTACATATTAAATTAGAAACTATACACTGTCATTGCATAAAACCTTGTTGTTCGGGGGTTAATAATACCAGAAACGTCAAAAGAAACAAAGCTGTGCAAGATAATTTAAAAAAGTCACTTAAGAGTTTTCCTAGTTAATTTCCATGTACCAGGAAATATCCAAATGCAATAATAAGGTTAAATAAAATTAGCTAGGGTTTGCAGAAAACTATGGCAGAATATCTAAGCAGAAATACCGGTATTAGGATCAGACCTATAAACATTTTGTTTTTCAGTGTTTTAATTGTATTTAGAACATCATACTGCACTTCAGTAAGTGCAGTAAATATCTATTATTATCATTTTCGTAAGTAGCATTATAATTATTATTGGAGACAACAAAGGCGCAAGAAAAGAATGTGCTAAAATGTTAACGATTAATGATTGAGAGTCGACTTTATCTTTGTTATCCTTACCATAGTGGAAGGAATGGAGATCATATTTTTTAGAATTGACACATGTCCAAAAGTTATTAGGATTAGATTTGATAGAAACCTCAACGCCACTGATAAACTTGCGGTAAACATTTCTTGTGTTTTTTTAAATATTTATCTTAAATTCATCACAATCCCCTAAATTTAAGGATTTATATTTTTATAAGTCTTTCCTTTTTGTTTCCATTTGATAATAATTTCCTTGGAAAACCCCTGCGGAAATTGTCTCTTAAATTCAAAATGTCTTCTGATGGGGATATGTTTAGAAAGATATGTTAGCTGGACAAAACAGATAGATACAAAGCTGGAAAATTAACTTTTCTATAATCTAGATCTAATAGATTATCAGAAGAGCTGTTTAACGGAAATGTGTTCTTTTTATTGCTAGACAATGGAAGTCCGACAAGAATAACTGGATGATTCATATCCTCGGATAAAATAAAGTCATCTAAATGGGCCACTTCAAAAGGCTACATAACAAAATCCGGCATTCTGTTACCTAGAATCTGCATTCGGCACCTAGTCATTGAAGCAATTTATATTGTCTCAATTAAATTAATAATTAAGCAACAACTGTACGTAAATATTTTTTTCAGTTAACTAAACTGTTATTAAACCGTTCCTAAGTGTTATTTTAACACTTAGGTTAAGTGTTATGTTAGGTTAGGATTATCAACGTTTTATAACAGTTTTCGAATAAATGTTTTTGAGACATGTTGATAAGTACATCCAAAACATTTCAATAAAAATTACAAGGACATTGAGTTTCAGCTGCTTTCAAGCAGTGAACTACATCATTAGAGCTAGAGTCTATTAGATGGCAAACATTTTGGGAACATGTTACTTTTATTCCTTACCCTAATCCCGTAAAATTAATTAATTATTTTACTAGAACTAGGCGCTGGGACGCGTTCTAGAAATTCTTGCCGAGATTCCCCTAACTAATAACCGCAATCTAACAGATGAACCTTATTATGAAAAAGCTTTTAGTGCCTCTTGGCAGTGATTAAATAACATTCCTGCGAAGAGAATATTTTGTTAATTTTCACTTACAAATATATTTCTGTCTAGATAAATAATTATCGTTATGAAATTTGCACCAGATGATAGTCTGCCTGTGTACATAGATTTGTTTTGTAGTAAAAATTCCGGTCAACTCTTCTTGAACATAACAATATTGTTTTTGGTTATTTTAAAAAGATATGGTTATTTCTTAACCAGATATGTAAGATACCTATTCTGTTTGATAAATTTTAACAAAATGATTTGTCATTTTAAACATATCTTGCTATTATTTCTTGTAATCTTAGCAACATTAATTTAGTGCTTGCTATGAATATTGCAATATAGTTAGTGGTTATATTTAGTGTTTAAAATGGCCATAAATCCATTGTTTCGACATTTCCAACTGAATTTTCATGAAGAGTTTCAAAAGGTTCTAAATCAGTAAGTAAGAATTTTAAAAATTTTAGAAAACAATTAAGACTTGAATTCAAAAGTACCTATTAGAGATTCAAGCAACCCATTTGAAGTTCCGAATAAAAAATTTATCAAGTTCGTTTATTTATTATTTTTTATTTATTTATTTTGATAACAATGCCCAACGGGCACAAGCCCAATTAAAGGATAAAGTTAGTAGGTAGTTAAATAAAATGGATATAAAAAATGCATACCTATCAAAAAGAAGTGATATAAAATAAACTGATAACTTAAACACAGCAGTTACAAAACGGATTAAAAGACGAGAATTAACATACTCTAAAATATTAAAAGTTAAAAAACATAAAGAAATACAACATCTATGAAACAACAAAAAGTACAAGAAAAGGTATAAAAAAGATATCAACACGTGATTCAATGTTCGCAAAATGTGCAATCATCTGATAGAGTGGAGAACATTTGTACAAATTAGACCGATGGTTTTTTATATTAAATAAGTGTTACTCACGAGTATTGACACAAGGTACTCGGATATCCAACATGGATAAAATTTCTTCACAAATGATCTTGTTATTTAGGACTTTGAACAAGAATAGTACTGAATGCATCATACGTCTTTGGACCAAACTGGACATTTTAAAACTGTTGTAAAATATCTCTTGATGAGTGCCTCTAGGTGGATAAAAACCTTCCAAGGTGAAAATACCCGATTTATAGAATCGCCGCTGAACTTTCTATAATGATGATATATGTACAGGGTGGGCAAATAAGAGAGAACGCCGGCTGTATCTCGGAAACCGCTTATCGGAGAATTCCCGGAAAAAAATTTTAATAGTAAATATGGCCAAGAGATGTCGCTGGAAATTGTTTTCAAGTTCCTAAAATGACCGCTAGGGGGCATAACGCCAATGGCCAACTAGAAAAATGAACTTTTCTCGAAAATTTGCCTAATAAAGTAGTACCGGAAATAAGTAAATATTAATCTAGAGGAAATTTGAAACATTTCTGTGCAACAAATTTTTTTCTATCTTTTAAAATAAAGTGGTGGGGGGGGCGCCAAACTTTCTTTCCTTTAAACGTTAATAACTCGGCTCAGGATAAACCGAATCTAACAAACTTAGTCTCATTAAAAAGAGCTTTTTTTTATGCATATTTAGACTCAAGAAAGCTGGTTTTGTTACTTGTATTATAGCCGCTAGAGGGCGCTGTCTGCCAACATAACAAATATGGCGGATTTTCTAGAAAATTTCAAATGGCAAGGTATATTTATTGTCACATATTTAAATAAAGGACAACAATCCCTAAAATTCAGTGAAAACCGCAGCTTTCTATCTCATTCCTAACGGAAGATATTACCAAAAGGATTGCAACTGGAGATTTGTGATGTAATCTTTCACCTTAGCATTTAAAATCGACTCGTGATAGCCTATTATTAATAAAATATAAGAAAAAAAAAAACTGTTGCGGAACTAAAAAGTCGATAGTGCTTGTAATTTTTTCAAAAAATATTATATGAGATAAAAGTAAAAGTTTAAAAGTATAAAAAAATTTTAACAAATTAAACTGATGCGGCAAATGCTGACTTTGTAAATGTATTCTTTATGAAATAATGTGGTGGTCCTGAAAACGACTGATTTATTTGGTGACGTGATGTTCAAGGGCCTCTCAAATGTTCAAAATATCGCCCACGATGGGCGATATTTTGAACTTTTGAGAACATTTCAATGCACAGTTCCAATCATTCTTGGGTAGATGAAACTGCAGTTTTCACTTCTGGCACGGGAATACACCTTAACACGTTCGATCATCCCTTCCCTTGTGGCGACAAGCCTCATTGCGTAAATTAGTTTTTTTAATTGCCCCCATAAATAAAAGTCCATACAGGTCAAATCGGGGATCTATAGAATAGATAGTATAATCAATTTAATTTTCAACTTGTTTAATATAATACCTAGCCGAGTTTCGTCTACCCAAGAACAGTTGTAACTGTGTATTCAAAACGATGGGCGACATTTTGAACATTTGAGAGGCCATTGAGCATCACGTCCCCAAATAAATCAGTCGTTTTCAGAACCACCACATTATTTGATAAAGAATTCATTTATAAAGTCAGCTTTTGCCGCATCAGTTTAAATTTGTCTCAAATTTTTATAATTTTTACTTTTATCTCTTATTATATTTTTTTAAAAAATGACAATTAATAACTTTTCAGTTCCGCAAGAGTTTTTTCTTTCTTATATTTTATTAATAATAGGCTATTTTCACTGAATTTTAGGGATTGTTGTCCTTTATTTAAATATGTAACAATAAATATACCTTGCCATTTGAAATTTTCTAGAAAATCCGCCATATTTGTTATGTTGGCAGACAGCGCCCTCTAGCGGCCATAATACAAGTAACAAAGCCAGCTTTCATGAGTCTCAATATGCATAAAAAAAAGCTCTTTTTAATGAGACTAAGTTTGTTAGATTCGGTTTATCCTGTGCCGAGTTATTAACGTTTAAAGGAAAGAAAGTTTGGCGCCCCCCCACCACTTTATTTTAAAAGATAGAAAAAAATTAGTTGCACAGAAATGTTTAAAATTTCCTCTAGATTAATATTTACTTATTTCCGGTACTACTTTATTAAGCAAATTTTCGAGAAAAGTTCATTTTTCTAGTTGGCCATGGGCGTTATGCCCCCTAGCGGTCATTTCAGGAACTTGAAAACAATTTCCAGCGACTTCTCTTGGCCATATTTACTATTAAAATTTTTTTCCGGAAATTCTCCGATAAGCGGTTTCCGAGATACAGCCGGCGTTCTCTCTTATTTGCCCACCCTGTACGTTATATATTGGACTCCAAACGACAGACGCATACTCGGGCCTGGATCTAACAAAAGTGTTAAATAGCAAACAGAGAGTGTCAGGATTTTTAAAATCTTTCATATTTCTAACAATGAAACCCAGACTTTTATATTCGCTCGCCGTAGTACAGTTAATATGTCTAGCAAAAGAAAGTTTAGATTCAAAAGTAACACCTAAATCTTTTATAAATTCGGGCCTGGATAAGGCAGATGTACCGAGCTTGTACTCATGTAATACTGGATTATTTCTGCGAGAATATGTCATCACATTGCATTTGGAGGCATTTAACGGGAGTTTGTTTACAATACACCATGAGTTTAATAAATTTAATATTTGTTGAAGTTTCTCAGTATCCATGTTGGACTGAACCTGACAAAATATTTTTAGGTCGTCGGCAAATAATAAATAACGAATGTCCGTATGCGAAATTACGTCATTAATGAAAATAAGAAACATCAATGGCCCAAGTACGGAACCTTGTGGAACTCCAGATGTTTGAAGGAATTCGACAGACCTAAACCCACAATGTTGGACAAATTGCTTCCGATTAGTTAAATATGACTACATGAGTTGAATTAAATCATTACCGAAGCCTACACAGTGAAGTTTTGACAGCAAAGTTTAAGTTTTAAGTTTAAGTAAAGGAGTGGTACGATGAAGCTACATTACCATTTCATTTACAGGTGAAACAAAGGGATAATTTAATTAAAATTATCAATTCACATAAAAACTACTTTTGTAGGTTTTTGCAAGCTTATTCGAGATAATTTACAATTAGTTCCATTTGATGTTTGTTTTCTTGCTTTCTGACATGCTAATGGCAAAGAGGATGATAAACGTTTTCTCTATGGGGTAAACTAATTCCTCTTCACAAATCACATAGGTAACTCTTTGATAAACGTAAAGCTGAAACGCTTGTGAAACCAAAGAATATAATATCGTGATTCGTGATGAAACGGTTAGACTTCAAACTCAAAACAAGAAATTTGACTTATACTCCACTGTCGTCTTCTTCTTCTATAAATATTCAATGAATTTGACTTGATCACTTTGAAGAGATCACTTTGGAATGACCTACTATTTCCTTAAGTACACCCTATATACTTCTAGAGAGTTAGATAGATCGTCCTAAAATGCATCAGCTGATATAGCTTTTATATGAAAATGTATTTATTAATGCCCAAAATAGCATACCATAATTGTAATGCATTAGAAACATATTAACAGGTTGGAAAGCCTTGCCTAATACATTATTCCTGTATGCCCTTTTAAAGCATACCTACATTGTTTCTGGAAATACATATTCTTTGAATGACTTGTATCATCAGTAATTCTTTATATCATCGTATTCGTAAATATTTAAATCTTTTAAATGTGTTAATTAAAGAAAGAGTCGATGAACTTACAGTTTTAAACGGTGCCACTAAAATAAATATGTTACAGGAAAAAGTAAGTATCTGAATAACAAAATGCAGAACACTTTATAGCGAATAAAAATATTACGGTTAGTCTGATTTTTTCAGCGTTGTATAAAAATTATTTGGATCAGATATTACTTATTCATGGATACATAAAGGTATGGCGAGTGCGGTATTTTTCATTTCACTGAGTACATACATATAAGTATTTAATATGTATGAATATGATCTGTATAATTCTTTAAATACATTTTACCTCTAATTAGCTTGGGGGTAATTAATCACCCTGTTTAATAAATTTAATTAGGTATACACAGTAACACAGAATACAGAAATAGTTGAACAAACATTTGTTGAAACTATATGATTATATACTAAATTATTAATATTACTCAATTTTATAATTATTGCTCAATATCCTATTGATACTACACCATATATTTCAAACTAGTTAAGTACCTACTTTTACTATACTTTATTAAATAAGTATTTATAAAGTATTACATACTTTTTCCTTGATTTGACTAGGAGTGAGTTTAACGTCATCGTGTCGTTACTGCGACAATCCCTGGTGATTTCCCCGAGAAGGGAAATTAACTGTCACTTTCAGTTTCCCTTATTTTAAAAATAGAACTCAACGGCAAGTATGCAACTTTTATTGGTGTATTGGGCTACACTTTCAATCTTTATTTTGATTCCTTCGGGTTTTCTGTTTTTTATTATTTTACAGGTGGTACAATCCCGAAACAAACTACAATGAATCATACAGCTGCACCACAGGCAAGTTACAAATCCAATTAAATACTTGAGATTTGAACAATATTATATATATGAACTCGATATAGGAATATAATTTTATTATTATCTTTTGTTCTATTTTTACTTTATATAATTTAAATTACTCATCCCAAATATATAATAAAAATATTTCTGATTATCCAAAATAAAATGTATTGAAGCTTGCCTAAACTTCAGATGGAATTTGACAAATATATCTGACTTTGACTTTTAAAGAAATATTTAATTTTTATCCAAACTCTTATTACAGTTGTGAGTTCACTCTATCTTTAATTTACTTGATAAAAATTAAACTTGAAATTAAGATGAAAACGTAACAATTTATTCTTATAAAAAATGTTAAATAGCTATAATTTATCACTGACGTTGTTTTTTACATAACACTTACTGCACTCGACGCGCGTTTCGTCAACCAAGTTGCCATCATGTGGAGATGATTAAAACTGCGTTTTAATCATCTCCACACGAAAACGTTTCCACGTTTTATTATGTGGAAAACTACGTCAGTGATATCTTCACACCAAAGGTTCTAACCCTCTTCAAACTATAATTTCTAAATTCAGTGTTGAATACTTCTTATAATTTAAATGCACCTTCTAATCGAATATGTTTAACAAATTTATAATTATCTATACAATTTTTCCTATTCTAATACTTAAACTTTATATTTACTGAACAATCATCCTCTATACATTTTTATATCACTCCTTCACTACTCTCTTCCTTCTTCAAGCTGCTGATAAAAGTACTGATTCAGTTATGTTAATTCTGCACTTCCTTCCTGCTTCCTTCACTTCTATTTTCAACAATGCCACAATGCCCTCTATTGAATTCACCTTCCTTTTCTCTTTTCAATATTATTGAAATTAATGGCGTGAATAGTGCTACTCCTTTACTATGTTGCTTACTTTTCCTTTTAATTATGGAATTCTGATTCTATTCCATTCTTTTCCCTTTTTTGATTCTTCTTAACAAATTTATACTCTCCTTCTAATTATTTTTTCTCTTACTCTCAAAATTATCGTTTTCTTTTCGTAATTTTCTTTCTTATCACCCTACTCTAAAAATTATTATTATTTTCTAGCTTCTCTTTTTTTCCGAGCAACCCACATCAGTTCCTTATCTTTCATTATATCAACCTACTATTTTGAATATATTATAAACTGTTCGTCTTTCATTCTTCCACTCACTTTCACTATATTCCTTTCTAACTTATACTTAATTACATATTTTATAGCTTCCCATTTCATTGTCTTCTATTTGCAAAACCCAACACAAAACTATTTCTGAAAGATTCCTATACATTTATTTGTGTCCTAATTTACATTCTAAGACAAGGTATTTTATAGCATCCAATAAAACATTTTTCATCCATCTATCAAACTCAATTTTATCGTGGTAAATAAATTTTAAATATATAATATACTGGAAACTAATTAAAATGTTTGGAATGTAATCAAACAATTTCAATTTTATAACCTGTCTGAAACACAAAAAACTGATTGGAAATATATTAACCCAATTCGTAAGTGCGGTTTATCACGTGTCGTGGTGTATAGTCAGTACATAAAACCGCTTTTAGAATAGAACCTCGATGCTTGGGGCGTTTCCATGTCATGTCATAGAGCGAGTTAAGTGTTCTATATAAGGGAACAAAAGCCTTTCTCCATTTACTCCAATTTATAGATTCACTCTCGACTCATTCGAGTACTCTCATACTATTTTATGAAATTATAACTGAGTTTCGCACCCAAGCCTTCCAGGCCTATTCATTTTATATAAAGGTTAAGGGTTATTCATAACAGTGTGACGCAGATAACATTGCATGACGCATTGCCGAAAATGTTCGAACTAGTCACATTTCTGGAAATACATAATTGAAATTTACAAGGTGATCAGTTTAATTAGGGTTTCCTTATTTATACAACATACAATCTGTTAAAAAATTAAAACCCTAAAAATATACATACAATTTTTCGCTAAATCACTATGATTCGTAATTTTCTGTTTTATTTTTCTACAGTTTAAAGTGCTAGGGTAAATTTTTCAGAGGCGTACAGTTATTAATAAACGATTCTTTTAGATCACAACCTGTATTTATGGTTTTGGAATTAGAAGAACATATTTTTGTACACTACAACATTACTTATTTTAGAATATATCAAATAGAGGTTCATTAAACAAGTTCAAAGCCAAATACACAAAAGGACCCGATGGTGTACCTGCATTTGTTGCTAAATATTACCCAGATATTTTTAAATATTCACTAGCGATTATATTTAATTTATGTTTGAAACGTATATTATACTTATACTTTTTCATTTCCAGTAAACATATACTTTTCCAGACATATGGAAGAGGTCTCGTGTATGTCCTATTTTAAAAAAGGCCACAGGAGTAATGTTAATTAATTGTTACCGACCTATATTAGTATCCTCTGTAACTGCAATTTTCGAATTTTGCCTCTATACGCAGTAAATTTATTACAGGTACCAAATAATCCGCTTGTCCTTGCTGGTAGGTCATCTGTAACAAATTTGGTGATCATCACTCAATTTTTATCCAATCAAATTGATAATGGTATGCAAGCAGACGTCATTTATATAGATTTTACAAAACTACTTGACCGATTGGACTACGGTATACTACTTAAGAAATTTGGCGGGATTTGGATTATTTAATACAATTTTTCCAGTTCCTTCTTATACAGACTGCAATTTGTAGAGTACCTTGTCCATATATTTAAGGATATTTTGGTCGGATAAGAATATACAGGGTTTTTCACGTAACTCGTTCATTAGAATATTTCAGAGACTACTACGATCTAGATTTTGAAACTTGGGGCACTGGGGTTTTTGAGTATTCTCGTTTCAAAAAAAGTTATGATGTCACAGTAGCACTTCTGCTCGTACCGGAAGTTAGTAGTAACTTCGTTATTTTAAATGGAAAGGTATAGACTTTGTTGCATTTTTGAAATCTACGGAATTTTTTAGGATGTTTTGTTAATATATCCCTATACCAAAAATGAACAGTTCTGGAGATATTTCGATTTTTAAAAAAAATTGACGATACTAAGTCTATATTGTAAGTATAATATCTAGAACTTCTAAAAAGCTATAACTTTCAAAATTTAAGCAGTAGTAGAGCAGGCAAAGGGCTTTCCAAGAATGTACTGCTTCTGTCGATAGTCCATACGGGATGTTCAAAACTCAAGGGCCAATGTTAAAAACTTCAAACACAAAAAAGTTGTTTTTTTCAAATGGAACACCCTGTGTTTTATCTCATCAGTAAATGCAGAATTAAATTCTACATCGATTGATATACGCATTCCCTATACCTATCTCCAACAGTTTTTGAGTTATATGCAATTATTTATGTGAAAGAAACTTTAGCATCGATAATATATTGTATCTCTAAATTTTAAAGAAGGCTGGAATACCAAAAAATTAAACTGTGTTTGTCAAAAGTTTGATATTACTTTTAGTTGTTGAAGTTTGGTGGCAGTTACAATGCAGAACGAATTATTAAATAATAATTATACTAACGTTGATATTTTAAATTTATTTTACATTAATGGGGAATGTAATAAAATAGTTGAAAGAACTTGTTGTGTTTTCAATGAAAGATACCCAAATTTAACGAGAATGAATAAAACAAAATTCAGAAAAATTGAAGCGCAATTTCTGCAGTTTGGTATTGTCGTCAAGAAGACATATCCGAAACCTGTAACTGAAGATGCAGACAACGAAGTAAATTTATTAGGTTATTTTCACGGCTAATGGTCAGAGTTCTATTCCTGCAGCCTCAATAGATTTGGGGATATCTGCTACATCAGTACATAAAATACTAGATAAGCATAAATTTCATCCATATTCATACATCACATTACAAGCGTTTCGAGAAGTAGATGACGTCAGAAGGCTTCATTTTTGTGATTGTTTTGAAAAAAACATTGATCTCATTTAGGTGTTCCAAGAAATATATAGAAAACACTCTATATACTAGTATTTCGGCTTGTTAGGCCTTTTTCAATAGAGTAAATGTCTATTACTAAACATTTCCAAGCGCGTTTTCGTTATTTATTTGTTTACAAGTCTACCTACCATTGATCCTACCATCTGTTAAAGCTCGAGTTTTTATTACATTTTCTAAGAAGGGCGGGGGTGTAAAATCTATCTGATCATTAGTAGTACACGGATTTATAATTAAAGATTAATCTTTAATTATAAATCCTTGCATTCTTTGAAAGCCCTTTGCCTGCTCTACTACTGCTTAAATTTTGAAAGTTATAGCTTTTTAGAAGTTCTAGATATTACACTCACAATATAGGCTTAGTATCGTCAATTTTTTTTTAAATCGAAATATCTCAAGAACTGTTTATTTTTGATATAGGGATATATTAACAAAACATCCTAAAAAATTCCGTAGATTTCAAAAATGCAACAAAATCTATACCTTTTCATTTAAAATAACGAAGTTACTACTAACTTCCGGTACAACCGGAAGTGCTACAGTGACGTCATAACTTTTTTTGAAACGAGAATACTCAAAAACCCCAGTGCTCCAAGTTTCAAAATCTAGATCGTAGTAGTCTCTGAAATATTCTAATGAACGGGTTACGTGAAAAACCCTGTATATCTGGAGCCATCCCAGCCAACCCAGGGCCACCCCATTAGATTTTCTTCTTTTCATAATGTTTATTGATGATATCAACTAGGACATTAGTGTCGGTAGTTTATTATATACTGCATATCGGGGTGATAACCTCTAGTAATACCTACTGATTATTAGGAATTAGGTATTTAAAAGAAGTATTTCAGGATATCTAAGTGAATAACTAGATGAAAAATTAATAAAAAAGAGCGTTTTCAACACTACGACAGACAAGTTCCTTTACTGTTATTAATAACACTTAAAAAAACAAAAAAAAATATTATACAAGAAAATTACGTTCAGAATTCAGATGTCAAAAATAACAATTAATTGCAAAAAATAAAAAACAGTTGTCAAATAGATAACTGTTAATTTTATTTTATTATAACTGTACGACTGTTTCTATAATAACAGTTGTATAACAACTGTTAATGGGTGTCGCCTCCAAAATCTGCAGGGGGGCGAAATATTTTTTTTCTATTCACTTCCCAGTGGATAGAAAAAAAAATTAGTTTCGTTGAAAAGACAAAATGATTTGAAAACATGTTATCTAAATTTAAGCAAATATAATAGGTATAAATATGGCCAAAAAAATAAATGTCCAGTAAAATAAAAAACCTCATCACTAAGTTTTAATTTTATTTTAAAATATTTAAATGATGGGGCCAAGAAAGATGCTAGTTACGTTACAACAATGAAAAACATCTGTATAACGCCTATTTTAGTGTTCCAGCTTAACAGCTTAAAGTACGTATCAAGAAAATATTAGACTACAGACCTTATATTGCTATTTTGTCTGTGCTTATGTAACCTTTGATAATTGACAGATTCTGTTCTGAAAACTGTGGTGCCTAATAACTAAGATATTTAACAGTGATATTAAAACTAATTCAAAAATGTTTGGTTGCTTCATTACATTAAAACTTGAGATTTTAACAATCACAATAAATTACACTATTTTTTTTTTATTATTAAAATAAAATAAAATTTAGAATCATTATGTAAAAAATAATGAAATAAATAATTTGATTTGTCACTTAATTTTTATTGCATCATAAAATAGCACTAAAACGGAAATCTAACCAAAAAACCTATTCGGATATTGCACAGGTGTTTTTGGTAGGACATTTTTACACACATGCGACATACAAATATATTATTGATCATCGCAGAAGAGCAGGAAGGAATGGTCAATTATTGACAGTATGGTCTCATTCAATTCATTGATGGTGGCAACTTTTTTTAAAAAAAAGAGAATGGGACTCGATATTTTGTTTTTTATATAAATGACTAAAAAGCTACAATAAATTTTATTTGCGAATATTAATTTAGGCTATTTTTAAATTATGTGACGATGTACTGTGTATTCGTCTCGAAAGTGCTTTATTCACTAAAAGGACTAAAGGACTAAGAACTAAAAAAATTATTGTATTTTCCCCTTGTAAATACAGAGTAAATTGGGAGCAAACGTAGTAAAATCAGATACTTATACAAATATAAACGACGCAGTTGGTAAACAGAAATAACTGGAACTGACACTGAATTTACATTCGGTGCGTTAGTCATTTTTATTCATACCCTTCCATCTACAGGGTGGCGAAATATCTAATTTAAAATATTTTGGAGACCTATACAGGGTGCCGCAATTTAAAGGCTTACCATTGAGATTTCGCTTATTGTACACGATATCGTTTGAATTAAGAAAAACCTTAATAAATTAATTAATTATTTATTGAAGAAAATTAGATAATTAAAATTTGAACAAAATTACAATAAATAGTTCAATCTGGTAGCTTTTCAAATGATAATAAATTTGATATACCAAATATAATCAAAATATAAAATTGAATACTGTACTCGAAACCACGGTGAATACAATATGTCAATCAGATTTAAATTGCTTATTGTATAGATAAATTACCATGGTAGCACATGTTGTGTTTTGATTTGAAATTAGTTTTTAGTGAAATTAATAGTTTTATTTTCCATATGAGCTTTTATCACACTGTTTATAGATTGTACTTTTGTTGGACCTCCTTGTAATTAGGCATTCGTGTCCTGTGGGGGGGGGAATAAATAAATAAAATTCACAGATTTCGCAATTCTTGAAACCATCGCAGATATTGGAAATAATAACACCATATATGAAACATAATTATAAACGCACCGATCGTCCTATCAAATCAGACGCTACTTCATTAAGCGAGTACGGTATTATAACTTAACACTCCCCACTACTCTTCACGCCGCTCGCCGGTCCAGCGCTGCGCTATCTATATTAGTGGAGTAAAATCGTCAGTCTAACTCGCTTCTTTCTAGGGGTAGACATCTATAGAGGCACCAGTATACGCCGCAGTACTTCACACTGATAAACGCGAGCGCTTTTTAAAAATTCGATAATTCAAAAACGGTTACATATATCAACCCAAATTTTATTTTAAAAAGTTTTTCAATATCTAGGCTACATTTCATTCGCTGCATATATATACAAATTTTGAATATTTCACATAGGTAACCCCATAACAAAGTTTATAATGCATAACTTTAAGTTATAAGTTTCAACTTTACATTTTTTTGGTAATATATAAGTGTACTACCAAAACAAAAAGGTTTATACCATTCGAAACACTTACGTTTTATGCATAAGTGTTTAAAATTTCAGGGCGGTTAAGTCCTAACAGCTTTTTCTTTTAATGACAATATATGTACTCAGAAATATATGTTTTCGAATTCTGTAGAACAAGCAGTCTAAGAACATTTAAAAGAATTGCCCTACTAAAAAAAGAGTTGTATATCACATCACATGCCCCAAAACGTGCTCTCCAAGATGGTGTAGGTTTCATTTGCTCCAGTATTGCGTCACTCGATCGCAACACCGCTGTCTTTTGACCTTGAACGACAACTCCGAACTTCGTCCGCATATACTAACATAAATATTTCCAATGTTCAAATATTCATATAGAAAAATTAATCTTAGCTCTGAAAACAACAACTAAATTAAGTTAAATTATTATATTAATACACCTCATAAATTAGACAACCACCAAATTAAAAGCCAAAGGCTGTCCAAAGGAAGAGGAGTACACATTAAAAGACACAAATATTGTCAGTGCCGGGAGTTGGGGATCGAACCCAAACCGTAGTAGGCAATGTGATCAAGAAATGCTGCCACGACATTCTCCACCACGCTGCGCTATCTTTGCGGTAACATCAACCAAGGATTATAATTTGCAAGCAAATGCAGTATAAATTTTTCCAAATTTTGTATTAAAATCTTATCTTAAATAATAATTATATAATCACAAAATATGTTTTCCGAACGACATGTTTTACTAAATCATAATTGCATCACATATTTGAGAGACCACACATGCCCAAAGATATTAGTTTTGAGAAAGACAAAAAAACTGTTTCATACAATACCAGGTTATTCAAGGAGAAAGATACATTTAAGGTTTGTTAATTTTGTGTGAATATAACAGAAATTTTACAAAAATTTAAATATAAAGGTCCGGGGTCAACTGAAAAAATAAAATGGCGACTGGACATGTGTGGTTTCTAAAATTACAATACACAATTACAAATAAAGTACAATTTTACTTTTAGTAATTTTTATTTTAACGATTTTTAACATTACGTAAGTATAAGTCAAAAACATTTAATATTCATTTACTTCTTTTTCTTCTCCAGTCACTCTCGGCCAAGAAAATATTTCCTGGTAAAAATTTCTTATCATTTCTTCTTTGTCGTGAGTAAACCGTTAACATTTTTTAATCGATTTAATTTTGTTAGCACTATAGCTTGATATCAGGATAGGCTACTTCATCGGGAAAAAATGGATTTGTCTTGATGTGCTTACTTTAAATTCATGTTCAGTGAGGCCGTCAATGTAGTCGCGAGCAAGGATATAACCTTTTCGGTTTTCTACATAACTAAACTGCATAAAAGTGGAGATATTAAAAGAAACTTTTTCATCTTTTGGTACTCCTCTACCGTAGGAAGTTGTGGACAAGCAATTTCTTTTACTCATATAAAATTCAAGCCACCATTTTTTGTACCTAATTTTTTTCCTCCTTCATTAGGTTAAACAGAAAAATTTCCTTTGGAGCTTGACGTCATAATCAGTTCAGTATATTCCTTCATTAAAAAAATTCTGATAATTGAAAATTGCGATAGATGACCTAGTCACTGCTGAGAACTAGGTACCTTTAACGGAATATTTCAGAAACCACACATGTTCGGGACATGTGATGTTTCTGAAATAAATGATTATTTTAATTGTAGGTATACTATAAGCAAAGCAAATAGCGGACATCTGAGGTTTCTCTATAAAACAGATATGTGCAAAAGAAACTGATTTTCTGTACAAATACCATATGTCCAAGATGAGAACATGTATGATTTCTCAAATATGTGATTCCATTGAAATTCCGACTACACCTACAAAATGGGGGGGGGGGCCTGTAGAAATATTTTAAACTGTTGCCCAAAGTAAGTAGTAAATTTCCTTGGATGTGTCCCAATGAGCTATCTAGACTGATTAAATAAGACAATACACCTTTCTTCACATATCTATCTATTAGCAATGTTAAATATATATATATATATATATATATATATATATATATATATATATATATATATATATATTTCGAGTACAATGTGCTCATCGTCGGTAGCTTAAACACTAATAAGTTTATAAATAAAGTCACCCAATTTATAGAGGTTGAGGCTGTAAAATAATTTTATTTAGGTAAACTACAGATGTCTGCCTGCCTGCTCTTTTCTAAATTGTGGTTGGATATTTACTAGTATTACTTATTTACCTATTTTTAATTTTATTTTTCTTATATACAGGGTATTAAATTTAAAAGGCCATTAGATAATAACTTTAAATCGCAATTCAGTAAGTGATTTTTATATTATTTTCTCATAATATATTGATTCTAATGTATTTAGGTTCTGAGAATTACTGGCTTTTATAAGAGAGGTATTGTTTATATTAAATTTGTGCCCCGTTTCGTAACTATGTACGGCTAGAGCTGACTTATCTACATTAAAAGTTTTTTATGTGCTATGTATACTCTTTAAATCTAGTTATTGCATTTCTTTTTGTTTGGCCGATGTGTTGCCTTATTTAATTATATTCATCTTGACCAACTCACCTTAATCAGAGTGAATCATTTATCTGGTATTTTTTCCATGTTATCTTCATTTTAGATAAAAATAGCATACAAATACATTAGGTTTAGTGCGATAGATACGCAACATTTGAAGAGTGTAGGTTTACTACACATTTAAGATTTTAAAATTACTAGACTGTTTTTCCATTAGCCCTAAACATACACAGCCTTATTAATAATAAAACTTAGAATGTTCTAAGACCTGACTAGAACGTGATTAGTGAAAACTGTATTAATAATACCATTTAAATGCGTGTTAACGCTAGAATGATGTTAAATCACTAGTTATCAGTTTGGGTATGTTTTACAATAAGTTAAAGTTAACCTAAAAGTTTGACAGAAATGTCAGCAGTTTTTCGTTTCCCTCCCAATTAACAGATCAAGAACGTTTTTCTGAAATATTAAATAATTCAATGCGAAATTTTCCGTATTTATATGTCAGTAACCTCAATAATTATATAAAATTTTATTATGGCATGGTTACTTATCCAATTCATTAGGGGGTTTTTGAACCCCTTAAATTTTAACACGTCGCGTCGTTATCGTTATTCTGAGCATGTGCAGTTCCAAAAAGAGTATCATTTTTGGTACTACGCGTGCTCAGTATAACGTTTGCGATAACGATAAGGTAAAAATTTAAGGTGTTCAAAATCTCCCTATTATAAAAAGCAAAGTTAATGCTTATCAAGGGCGGATTTACCATGAATTCAAATTTTACATTAGCAAAAAGCAAAATCGTAATTATAGTTAAAAAAAATATAAACGTACTTCACTAGGATATTTTATTAAACACTTCTATTTGCTATTTCATGTTTGTCCAAAGAAAAACGTACCTATCTAAATGCACAGATAATTTTTAATTTCACATTTTTTTAAAATGAGGTTCTTTGAGATACTTCCCCATGTTGAAAAGCTAAATCCGCCCTTGATTAATTATTAGCACAAAATAATTTTGACACAAGACACTCGTCAGTCTTGTCACTTTGGGTAAATATTTGTAAATGCAGGTTAGATTTATTGCAGTGAAATTAGCTCTATCTATAAAATGAGATGTTGTCACATTAACTTCTTATTTAGCATGCTGTTAGTTATTTGTCTATAAATATTTAATTATTAATATGAACTACTTAGATTGATTTAAGAATGCGGTTAGTTGTCATTAGTAAACATGATGTTATTGTGATTATTATTAATATGGGTGACAATTTTTATAACAGTAATATTTTGCTACAATTATTAATTATTATGGTTGTTATTATTAGTATTATGCTCTTGTAGGCCAAGACAGTTTTTCTCGCTATAATGCCATCTGGGGTAGGTTCAAATTTCGTAGGTATTGAAAAAAATATCATTTAACATGATTCTCAGGATACATCAAGCTTGCATATTATATTATATTAGATCTTAAAAATGATTGTATTTTTAAAAATTTCATAGAATAGCTTTTATAGATTTATCCTCCTATCCTATTTTATTTATTTATCCTCCATACATTTTTTAAATTTAGAAAGTTCTAAAGTATTACCTAACAATGTTTTCTTGAGACATTTCATACAGTATCATAGTCGACACAAGTGTCTGCTGGCGTAGGATGGATGGTTGTTTCGTATATGGAAGTATCAAGTTATCGCAAACTCAACTTTTTCTTAATATTTCCTTAGAAGCCACAAATTTTAAGTTAATACGTTAACAATATCTTCTCTTACCTTTGGTTCTTTGGCATAGTATAATTTGCGTCCCTTTAATTTGAAGAATTTTCTCCTCCATCTCTGGAATGACCACGTCTGTTTTAATAAATACCCCTCTTTGATGGAAGCCTAAAAATAAAAAGAATCCATAAAAGTCTATCATCAACATTTTGCATGTTTTTTTATGTGGAAATTTAAAAGGAAACTCGAATTAAGCTGAACTTCACTGGTCCGCTTAAAATTACGCAACCTTTGCGCAACGAAGCAAACATTTAGTAATTAGGCAAGGTATAGAACTAATTTTTCATTAATTTATCCCATTGACGTGCAAACAAATATAAAATAATATTTAACACAGCTCATTCCCCTGCTATGAGAAGGGTATGTCCCTTCTCATAGCAGGGGTATATTATGCATATAAAACTACTGGAAAATGTATAAGTACAGCGGATTTTATAAAAACTCCAACAATACTTGGAAAATTATTATTCAGACATTATTATACATCATTTAAAATTACAATCCTTGTTGTCATAACTCTGTTGGAAGATCTGGTGGTTTTCATCAAACATCTAACAATTTATTTGATTACGCTACCCCTTATTCTAATGTCAAGAATTACCCGAAAAGTCTAAAACTTGTGTGGAAGAAGGGGCGGTATATTATTATTCAGTAGGTCGTAATTGCGCCTTAGGAATGACTTACGTTAATAAGACCTAACCACCATTCAGTGCTGGAATGAAAGTAACCTGGTAAACCTCATTAGTTAGGGGGGGGGGGAGGGACAATCAAACATGAAATGATGTTAGTCTCTCATGTACATATTAACACCAAACTGACATTCTTTCCATCTTAGGTAAGCACACCGGAATGGTTGTCAACCCATCCCTGGGAACACACCTTCTTATACGAGCAGACAATTTAATTAAAAATTGTCCAGCGGAATAGAATTTCCAACTCACGATCTTTGGGTAAAGCGATCGAGTCACTAAACTTTGAGCCACCGATTCGATAACAATTTACTTTGCCTTGAACGGAGCATTTTTATAATTTTGCAAATAATTTAAGTAATCCTACACTTCCTTCTTTTCGCAATTCTTAACTCATATTATATAGAACATTCTTTAGAGAATATCTGGCGAAATAAGCCTTAATATTTTACCATAAATTTTAGAAATGTCTATTTTCTCTAAGATCTTTTCTATGTCACTGGTCAATAAAATGAGATTTCATCTTGGAAAAGTTTTCATATTGCTTGACCCAGGTGCATTAAAATCCCATGTGTCTATAAAAAGAATAGAAAAGAGAAGTGGTGTACCAACTTTATAAGTACCTAGTTGGTTATGTCATGTGCCAAATATTGACAGTTCTAAAACTTCAGTTCATATCGAAAGTAACTTTATTATTTAATCATTGTTTAATTTCAAACATTGTAGTGTAATTTATATGTCTTTTTTAAAATACGAGTATAAGGTAATGTTATTTAAAAAAAAAACAAATATGATGAACTCATTTATGGTGAAGGCCAAAAAGTTTTGTTCGTGCCCTAGAAACCCTACACTCTAAATCTTCCAAGGATCATCACGAATTCAGGTTGTTTCTATTTTTCCATTAACAAATGAGTAAAAAAGGACAATATTACAAACGTCTCATAACAAAAATGTAACAAAAAATAAAAATGAAAATATGTCTTATCAAAAATTTCAAATTCTCGGGTAGTAACATAGACATATACATACATGATAGATACATAGACATATATGATATTCTACGGGCTTCTGATGTTAATAAAGATACTTGTTTGATCCTTCTTGATTATAGTAAGGCGTTTGATACCATTAATCATTTAACTCTTATTACTAAACTTAAGTTCTTTGGTGTGGATGAACCTGCTATTTCTTTTTTTAACAACTATTTAAACTCCAGGCATCAACGAGTATCATTTCACAATAATTTCTCGAAATTTCTCTCCATAGATAAAGGTGTACCGCAAGGTAGTATATTAGGCCCTCTCCTATTTACTGTTTATACTGCTGACTTGTCAAGTCGTCTTAAATTTTGTTCTTTACATCAATATGCTGATGATACTCAAGTATACTATTCGTTTTCATATAATGACCTATTTCTTGCTGTTCGAAATATTAATTTTGATCTTGAGGTAATTAAAGAATTTTCTACTGCCCATGGACTTATGCTTAATGAAAATAAAACTCAACTGCTAGTGTTTGGTCCTCACAATCACATTTTATCTGTTAATAGAGATTTCCAAATTAGTATTAATAATTGTTTACTTGTACCAGTAAATACATGCAAAAATCTAGGAATCCATATGGATGTTGATCTAAGATTTGGGACCCAAGTTACAAGTTTAATTAAAAAATGTTTTTCCAAATTAAAGGTATTATATATGTACAAAGATATTTTGAGTAAGGATATTAAACTAAGGTTAACTGATAGTTTAATTTTATCTATTCTATCTTATTGTAACATTGTCTTTTGGCCTGCTCTCTTACTTAAAAATAAAAATATCTTACAGAAAATTCAAAATGCATGTATTAGATTTTCTTATAATTTGAAGAAATTTGATCACATTTCTGTAGCTTTTAAAGACTCAAAATGGTTTAATTTGCATGAACGATATCAAATACATTTGTCCTGTTTAGTTTTTAAGATAATTCAATTGGAAATGCCTGGGTATCTTCATGATAAATTAATAAAAGGTTCAGATGTTCATGATCGTATTACGCGCCACCGTGACTTACTACATATTCCACAACATCATTCGGCTTTGTTTCAACGCAGTTTTAGTTACAATGCTGCTAAAGTATTCAACTCGCTTTCTCATGACGTCAGAAGTGCCACTAGTCTTACAGTTTTTAAGAAAAATGTTAAAACGCAAATTGTTAGTGCTCGTGATAATGTGAACTAATATCCACTATATTAATATAGGGTGCATTCATTTATTTACTTATTGAATCGTTTATTTTTTGTTTGCTTTCTATACTTACACACTGTACTTTTGTATAATTTTGTATAATGATATTTCATTTACATACAATGTTATGAATTGTTTCTGGGGTGGTTGTATGAGCAGCTTAGTTGGATACCGCCACCCATAACAAATACTTTATTTATGTTTTGTAAATTAATAAAGGCTTATTATTATTATTATTATTATTATATTGCCTATGGGTAGTAATACTCAGAAATTATTCTAAAATCGCAATATTTAAGAATATACAGGCTGCTCCATTTAGAAATGAACGACCTGAAAATCTGTATACATTTTCCTAGATTTTCAGATCGGTTTCATCGGTGCAACAGTAAGAGAGTTACCTATAAAAAGAAAGCGTAATAAAAACAGTACAAAAAGAACTTTCTCTAGAATGTACCCGCTCGATGGCATTGAACTATGCAGAAATATGTATATAAGAACTTATCAGATATCGACCAATTGAATTAACACAGCTTTGAAGAAGATTAGAGATGGGATGTGAAAGATCAAAGAGGAAGTAAGGCAGCGGGGAAAATAAAATTAACGAGGCCACTGTGTAAAAAGTTAAACAGCATATACAGAGATTTCCAACTTATATCTCTTATTATGCTATAAACAAAAGTCAATCCAAATTTTTGGCTCAAGACCTTACTGAAATGAAGATGTATACATTATATTTGGAGGAGGATAATCCAAAAATAAGTTTCAAAAACTTCAACTTAAGACGTAAATCTCCAGTCAAAAATACTTACAATACCTGCGACAAACTTTCTATCCAAATAAGAAATACTGATGATGAGAATCTGAGAAAATAGTATACAGATCAGCATCAGCAACATTTGAAATTAGCCTCGAGCGCCAGAGATGAGTTAAAGAACGATTTTAAAAGAGCTAAGGTTACATATACCTACTTTAGAAGTTCTAAGCTATGATATGGAAAAAGTTCTGAGATTGTCAACCAACATTGTGTATTATAAGAGACAATTAAGTATATACCATCAAGGAATTCACGTTACCTCATCAGATGCTCCATATGCATTTATATGGAAGGAAGGTGTGGCTTGTAGAGGGACTCTATACTGTCAAGAAAAAATTCATAGACAAATATTTAGATGACAATGTAGAAGAATTAATTCTATGGCATGATTCTTGCGAGGAACAGATCCGAAATTTAAAGATAATCCTTTTTCTAAGAAATATGCTCAGTGAGCATGTTTCATTAAAACAATTTACTTTCAATACTTACAGTCTGGTGACAGTTTTCTCCCAAATGACACTGATTTTGGAGGAATTGAACTTGAACTGAAATACCAACTAACAATATATACTTTGGAAGAACTTGAACAAATAATTAAATCTTGCAAGAAAAAGAATGTCTTCAACGTACATAACAAGCAGGCGGAAGATTTTTTTTCGACAAAGAAAATGGAAGATAAAGTAACGAACCGAGAACCACAGATAAAGAAAAAGTAAATTGAGTACGACCTAAGGTAATAAAAATTGAGAAAGAAAAACCTCTGACAAACTGAAAATCACTACAAAGAATTTGACAGTAAGATTACTAAAGGCAAGAAAAACGTAGAAGTTCTTGGCAAACTAACAAAGCTTTATCCAACAGGAAAAGAAATTTCAGAGAAAAAGGTTAAAGAATTTAAAAGCTTAATGAAGTTTGTTCCAACTGATGCTCGGGCATTTTATAAAATTTAAAAAACTATGGATTTTGAGAATGACGTTGAAGGCTATGGTAACGGTATCTATTGATTTTGATATAAACCTAGACGAACAGCATAGGTAATTTTTAGTTTTACTCTATAATACTTTAGCATCTAAATAAATGTTTTTTTATTATCCTGTAATACTTGAATAAAGTTTTGTTTAACCAACGGAAATTATTATTCTGGCCAAAAGTAATTATTGGTTATCTATTGATTAATGTACATCCAAGAATACAATTATTCAAAAAGGAATCAAATAGCAAAATTAATTAGAAACAGGAAAAAGCAACAAATGTGATTAAAACAATACTCAGATACTCAATAAACGCTAATTTCCTATAAAAATAGATATTTATTTTATTAGGAGTATAAGTGGTACTTTATGTAGTGAGTATGGAAGTTTATTTAAGTATGGAATTAAATCCGTACAAATCACATAAAGTTCGAATCCGAATCACTTATACTCCGAATGAAATACAATATTTTATTTTCAAACGATTTCTATTCACTTTCCTAAGACAATAAAAACGTATAATTCTATAATGATACACTAATGCTTCCACAATTTATTGGTTTGAATTTATGGCGTAAGGATACCTGCCTTAACTGGTTATATATCCATGACGACAGTAACTAAAACGTTGTTGTGTGACAATCTAAAAACGTGAGTGAAGTAAATCTTAAGACCAAATTTCTTTTACCCGGTGGAAAAACACTAAAAAAATACCATTTACTATAGTCGGAGCTTAAACCTACGCCCTGTGATGCAAGAAAACCGACTCTTCATAAAATATAACCGAGGTAAATGCACCAGGAACATTATGGGAATCCATAAGATTGGAAGTGTCGCAAAGAAGTAGCCTTATACTTTAAAATACTCAACTGAAAGGAATATACCGTCCATTGTTTGAGGAGGACTTCGTCAACTGTGTTGGCAGACAGTGGAGGAGACATTACCTGTTTAAAACGACATGGGGGATGGAAATCTGATACAGTTACTGAAAGGTATATAGAAGAGCCTGTACAGAACAAGAAAGACATTGCCACCGAGATCCTTTTAAGTAACGATAATAGCGATTTAGCCAAAGCTCGTCCTACAGCCAGTGTAGCAACCACATCAGATGATAATGAAACTAGCATTAACTCTTCAGATGAAGCAATCATGAGGAATGAAGAATGCCGGGGCAAGCAGCAGAATTTTATTAACACTGTTGTTTAATCTTTTAACATGGAGTCCAAGAAATCATCAGAATCTAACACGAGCGCCACCTTAAATAATAATTATTCCATAATATTTAATTTTAACCTGAAGTGAAGTAATGTTCTTTAGAAATGTAGGTAACGTTTTTTGATTTATTAAATAAAGCAAACAAAAAAGCTACGCATAATTATTGTGTGACTGTGCTATTTTGATTTAAATGAAGCGGCGTATAAGTGTTATACCGTTGGAGTATAACACTTATAAAGCGTTAAGGTAAGATGTCATAAAAATGACGTTTAAACTATGCCAAAATTGTAGCAAAACTGACTGTTATGTGACGTTTGAAAATAAAAGTAGTTGCGTTCGGTAATATGCTCACGGATGCGACAAGATTACAGTCACGTGATTCCAGATGGGACGGACAAATAGAAAATAAATGAACGAAATCGATTGCATAATAGCCACTTTACACTTGTGAATTTCTTCGTGAATTTATTCATGAATTAATTCATGTATTTCTTCATGAAGTTCTTCCCAATAAGCTGTGTTTTACATTGCGTGAATTTTGTTTTGTTTGATGGTCTTTGAAGTAGTGCTGCCAATCTACCTTTTCAATATACATTTTAAGGGTTATGTTTAACCCTTTAATATTAACTTAGACATTAACCGTTTTGTTTTATTTTTATAGGAAGTATTATTGGCATCATATAAAACAGAATGTCTATGGTACATATGAAGTTTGCTCCTTGCATAAGGTTCTGTCCATAACATAACCTTACTTTCAATTTTTTGTATAGTTGGTGTTCCTGAACTTCACGTAAAACTTCACGTAAATTAGAACAAGCTCTATTTCCGTGAAGAAATTCGCGACGGTTACCTTGAATTTATTTGATATCAAATTTTTGTATTACACTTTTTTTTTTACTGTATTTCATTTTTCGTCAAACTTTTTCAAGAAGCTACTTCGTGAATAAATTCACGAAGAAATTCACAAGTGTAAAGCAGCTTTAAGGCATAATATAACATCACCTTTTCTGTTTTGACTTTGTTGACGGTTTGTTTATATTCTATTTCGAATTATTTAAATGATCAATATTGTAAAATCAACCATTTTAAATGCAGTCCAAGGATATGAAATAATTTTTGAAGATGAAGATGAAGAATGTACAAATTGTTTGGAAAAAAATAAAAACTTCGCTTATGAAACAGTGCCAAATTTTTGTAAATTGTAAATTTAATGCAACTGTATTTTGTAAATCAAATAATTGTAAATCTACTTCTCCATTTCCAAAAAATGACAACTCAACTCAACTACAACCAACTACTCGTACAACTTCTAAAAGTCAATGACAATTGACAACCATGACCACCACAACCTCACAAATTCAGATTAATCTTTCTCCTCGGTCAAAATGCTTAGAGCAAACAGATCTTGCTCTGATCGATCTGATTTAATTTCTGAACGATCAAGATTTACCTCCCTTACCTCTAGATGTAATTATTAATGAACGATACGGACTAAAAAGATCAATCTGAGGTAATTACCGAACGCCACTAATAATTTTATTTTCAAACGTCACATAACAGTCAGTTTTGTACAATTTTGGGATAGTTTAAATGTAATTTTTATGACGTTCTAGCTAAACGGCGGCGTATAAGTGTCTATACTCCGGCGGAGTATAACTCTTATACGCCGCTTCATTTCAATCAAAATAACAATAATTATGTGTAGCTTTTTTTTTTTGTTTGCATTATTTGTAAATCAAAAATTATAGGACAACCTAAAGAGAAAACCATATGACTTTTGGGTCAATATTAATCCAGTTTTACTTACTTTTGGTACTTTGGTTAGTTACTTTTGGTACTTACTTTTCATCTGGTGCACGAAGTAAACAGTTAACAAACTGGTCCTTTGTTAGAACTGCTGGTTTTTAACCTGATAATTTTCTCTCTGATTCTTTTACAAAAACGCACGCAGGTCCAGAAATTTTGAAAATAAATTTTTTGCCTGATATGTAACAAAGATCGGATCATGGAGTAGTGACTCCACATGGAGGAGCTCTTCATGTTGTGAATATCTTTAAGTTCAATAAAGTAACCCAATAAAGCATTTTCGGAGTACTTCTTCTCTGAGTACGTCATATCTCTGATATGACGCTTCGTATAGGCTTGTCGATTTTGTCGGAAATAATTATTCTACTGCTCTTTTTGCCTCAGCAACTACTCGTGGTGGCTTAGATGGTCGATCTATTTCTTCTATATGCGACATATCGAATGCACAATTACACACAGTATTATCTTTGGACAGAATAACTGCTCAAGAAGAGTAAAGAAATTTGGTCTTAAAATTTACTTCACTGACATTGTCAGATTGTCACACAACAACGTTTTAATTACTGTCGTCATGGATATAAACCAGTTACAAGGCAGGTATCCTTACACCATAAAATCAAATCAATAAATTATGAAGGCATTAGAATATCATTATCGAATTAGGATACGTTGTTATTTTCGTAGGGAAGTGAATAGAAAATAAAATATTGTATTTCATTGGGAGTATACCTAAGTGACTAAGTGTGTGATTCGTATAGATTTAATTCCTGTGGTAGTATGGAAGTTTAAACTTCCATACTCACCTCATAAAGTACCCCTTATACTCCTAATAAAATAAATATCTATTAGTTGCAGACAAAATTGTGAGCGTGAATTTCTAACTAGACCGATATTTAAATGCTAATTATTGCCACTTGGTTCCATTTTGATTAACATTATCCATATACATATTCTTTGCATGAAATATTATGCATTTTGGTCATTTAGACTAATCTATACACTGTTAGGTATTTAGGAACGGCATGATTTAAGATCGTAGAGAAAGTAGCAGCTACAAACTACCGAAACATTCCCCAACATGGTATATAATGTCTAATCTTGTAATTAACTAAAATGTTCCAATTATAGAGCTGTCAAACGAGATACAAATTAATATAAATGACTTTAACCATAAGACCACACAAGATATTACAGTGAAATCTCTGTTTTAAGTAAAATTGCAAATAACATACCTACCTTCACGTTATCAATTGAATTTTACATTTGACGATTTTCATTAGAGAAGTTGATGACAAATAAAATCACTTTCTGGTTACATATGATATAATTACTTGCTGCAAGCTTTAGGTAGGTAAAAGTTGTAACATATGTTCTATGCAGAAAGCTAATATAATAACTAAAATAATGTAAACAAAAACATAAGCGAAGATTCTTATCATTATCATCATATTTGCTAGACAGTTTGTGTATCCAATAAAGGGTAATGTTGGGTAGATATAGTAAAATGCAATTCAGACATCTTCTTGAGGGTAAAATAGATACTAATTACATCTGCATAATTTAATATATTACCCTGTACTCTCGGTTAAAACTCTGAAAATAAAAAAATATATATTTATATTTAAAAATATATACCAAATATTTAAGAATAACCTACTCATACTTCAAATTCCTGGCAATGTAAACTTTAGTACATTTCTCAATTTCAACAACTTCTGAACAAGGGCTGTCATATGGCTGCCATATTGATGTAACATGTCAAACATAGATACGAGTTATGATATGTATTGTTGATTATTGATTATGTGACAGACGCGTCGTCAAATTAAGTGAACAAAAATATAACAAAGTATATACTACACACTGTTTAATACTAAGTTAGAAAAAACATCTAGGTACTGACTGAACTATAATAGCTATTTGAATCATATGATAGTGAAGGACAAATATTCTTCTAGGCATTAAAATGTTACTTGAGTTATATACAAATATGAAAACAACTCAAGCATTCGGTACCTACCCAAAAAATTGTGTACGAGAATATTGTTAACTGGTAAATTCGCATAAAAATAATTATCAATGATCATACTCCGTGAATTTTTAAAGTAAAAAGTTTGTAAATGAGTTTAAATGAGTCATAGTTCTTACTTCCACCTTTATGAAGTCCACTGAAAGAAAAACTGATTCACTAGAATAGTATACTACTTTTATTTTTTCAAAAGTCATTTCCATACTCATTCAATCAGTTTCACTAAAATAGGTTTATATACATTATACATAGATGAGATAGGGACTATAAAAATCACTTAAATATATTATGTTTTATATCTATTATATTTCATTTGTATAACAAGTACGATTAGTTGTATAAAGGCAGTCACTACAGATCTATATTAAGGGCTGTACTAACAGTAACACAATTTACATATTGCTTTATATAGGAATTAAGCTATTAAGTTATCTACAAACTGACAATTTTGACATTGCAATTATTATTTTTATTTAATCAGTTCAATTGTCATATATTTCTTTAAATTTTTTAACAATTCTTAGATAAACTTCCTACCACACATGTGCCTGAAGACGGCGGAAATAGAAATACGTATCGTACATTAGTACGATAAATGTACTAATGATGGTGTAATGTAAATGATGTAAATTTAATACAAAGTACATAACCAAAAATAATTATTTTTAATGCAATGTAGATGCTTATTTAATATTTCATTGTTTAAAAAATATAGATGACACTATTAAAAAGAAAATTGTATTAAAGGCAATAAATTGAGGTTATATGAAGATATGCCGTTGTAATTCAATATTTTGAGGTGCATATTTTACGTAAAGTAGTTTGTTGTTTTCGACATATCTTAAAAATAATAAGGTTATTCCTTTGCGCACCTAGGATTATAGTGTACTATAGAATAGTTTATTGACATTATCATATACAATCAAGTACATTTATTGTCACAACTTAAAAAATTTTAAATATTTATAAAATAATATAAAATATTTATTTTTAAAAATATATTAAGGCAATACCCAAACTAGAGAGCCAAGGTAGATGATGGATGGTAGTGCATACATAGTTATACAACAATAATTGAACAGAAAACAGATGTTAAGTTAAATGAGTAACAAATTCATCGATAGAAGAGAAACACTGATCCAGTAAAAATCTATTTAGAAAATTATGAAACATAGTGGAAGACATAGATTTAAAAATTTTTTCTTTAAAGTAACTAATAACTAGATTATACAGGTTAAATGGCAACTTATTGTGCTTTGTTATATTTATCCGGGAGAATGGTATAATCAAATTATGCGCCTGCCTGGTATTATAAGTATGGATATGTGGGTTGTAAAACTCTGAAAATTTTTGTGAACAAATAAAAGTGATTCTAAAAGATGAAGACATGGTACCGGCAATATCTTATATTTTTTAAATATCTCTCTGCTATGAGCACAAGATCCGGACAGCAGCCTTCTGCAGAATAAACGCCCTGTAGGCACTATTAGAATTGCCCCACAACGCAATTCCATACGTCAAATGAGTATGAAAGAGGGAAAAATATGCTATCTTCATTAGATTTTTATCAACAAAAGGCCGCAACCGTCTCATTACAAAAATTTGTATGGAAAGTCTCGAGCAGAGGTTATTAATATGAGGAGACCATGTTAAACTGGGATCGAATGTAACGCCTAGGAGCTCCGCGGTTTTAGATCTGTCGGCCAATTTATCCGATGTAAAGGTTAAATACTGTGTTTTTGACACATTAAGTTTCAACTTGTTAGCGGAAAATCAGGTTTTTGCCTTGATTTAGACAATCTCTGCTCAGGGCCACCACGTGTTAGCAGAGAGGTATCATCGGCAAGAATACATGAGCAGCCATGAACATTAATCGGTAGATCGTTAATATAAATCAAAAACATTAAGGTCACGGAACCTTGCGGTACGCCACATGTTATTGGTAAGATCGTAGAGTCACTGTTGTCCATACTGACATACTGCCTCCTATCAGTTAAATAAGAATGGAAAAGTTTCAATTCCATTGCACGAATGCCATAAAATTTAAGTTTCTGTGGCAGTATGTCAACATTGAGACAGTCGAACGCCTTTGACAAATCACACAAAGCGGCGTTCGTAACAACACCGCTATCCAAGCCAGCGACCACATTTTCAACTACTGTAAGCAAGGCTCCTATAGTTGAAAAATTCTTCCTAAACCCAAACTGGGAGGGAGATATCAGATTAAATTTTATAGGTGACAATGTCTTGAAGAATGTATCTAGGTATACATAATATGAGTAGAGATAATGACAAATCCATCTTTAGATTGTATAGTGAAGAGGAAGAATGGAATATCTCTAAAAAGCGCGCTGGAGATACAGAACTCTGAAAAGTTCAAATCCCAGGAGGGTAATGATTAAACATTTAAAACAGTACAGCTGCCAACACAACAAGTTTATAGACTGAAGTATTGTGAACTGTCTCGCGAACATCAAGAATATACAGAATTGGTAAAGTTGAGGCCAAGTTGAACAATTTTATACTCAGCCGTTGAGTGACAGTCACTCAACGGCTCAGCAATATATCGCGAAAAAGTGCAATTTGTTCCAAATCGTTTGTTCATGTGTTATTCGAAAAATCGAGAATTTCGAATATTCATTCTAATTGTCTCCAACCTCGTTTGCGGAGATAATACAAGAAACAACAGTTTTTCGGTGCCACATTTTATACTCCATAACATGGCAGTAAATTATTTCTATTACAACGTTTCTTCACGCCGAGGTTATCCTCACCTGTATTTTTACAAATACGGACTGTAATTTATCTTTATCTGTAATCTTTGAAAATTATTTTAAATATACAATTTTTTTTTTAAATATATCAAAAACAAATTAAATTATTGTATTTCCGTTACATATTTTTGAGCATTAAATCACCTATGAGATTTAGGGCCGGTCTTTACATCTCCTTAAAATATCATTTTAAATTTATCTTCCTTCTAACTACAAAACGGGTATTTTCACTGTGTTTTAAATTAAATCCTGTCTTTAAAGTTCTCTATCTGCTCTTTAACTTATCGGTCACTTTTACTGGCCTATAAGTAGTTACAAAGAGATTTCTAAACTCAAAAATTTTACAATTTGAGTGTTAGTAAACAATTTGATTAATAAAACGTCAAAAAATATATTTTTATAATGGAAAACATTATTTATTTTGAAGAATAAATATTATTAGTTCATGAAATTATAAACATGGTAAATATTGCAAATCGTGAACAAAAAATATATACTGTAAGGCCTCATATAGACAATTTAAACATCTGGGATGATGAAAAATATATGAGGAGATTTCGTGTATCAAAAATAACGGTATTCAATGTTCTAGAAAAAATCGAGCAACATTTACGGCATCACACTAACAGGTTAATAATAAAAAAGAAATGATATCTACGTAGGTATTTGTTAGATTTTATGACATGTTTTATTGAATCATATTTTGAACTGAGGACCGAACTGCTACATTGGTACTAGTAAGGGCCTCAAATTCTTGGGCAATTTGGTTCCAAGTTTTTTAATGTATCATCCTGGGAAGACATTTTTACACTTCTGAATATTAAATTTAAACTAGAGATCCCAGAAATGACTAGAACTTAAAAATAGTAATAGTTGATTATAGCCACAGTATGTTATAGCTAGGTAATGATGTCATAATTGACATATTTTGTTGATTATGGTTGACGCATGTCATCTGTCTCACTTTATAATACAGAGTTTCTTATTTAATCAGTATTGCCAACATCATTAAACAGTCTTTTTACAAAAGAGCAGTTAAATTGTGTTGGAAAGATGCAATTTTTTAACTGCTAGATAAATTGACTTGTTAACTTTAAGTTTCTTTTAGTTAAAAGCAACTTTATAAAGAGATGGAAAAACCGGCCCTAATGTCTTAATTTAAACAACTCGCTATCTGTTACCGTTTCCGATATGGTGACAACCAATGGTGAGAACTGAATTTGGCTCGCCCAGTCCATGTAGAAAATATGAAAAATAGTCATTTACCTTTGGGCTTTGTTCACAATCACTGAAATTTACAAACACGAATGAGGTGGAATGTATATCTACAAATACATTTTTTAAGTTGATGTCATTCCTTTGTTCCCTAATACCAACCGCAATTCAGACAAAAGGCTGCGTAAACGTAAAGAGGAACTTTTTAAATTTCACTCGAGAGTTGTATAATTTGGAATAATATTTTACGAACAATTTGTAACGAGGCCTCCAGATCTTTGCTGAAGTGTGGACACGAGTAGCGTTCTTTTCATGTTTAAGTGGATTTTACTTGTCTGTATTTCTCATTTTAAATAGTTTTATGTCTAAAAACAGTTTTTTTCTCCTAAGAGTTTTTCCTAAGAAAGTCATTACTAGAAACAAGATTTCCAATACTTTGGGATAAGCAATTTAAACAATAGTTAACCTTTGGTTTGTTTAAATTGTTATTTACATAATGTATGTAACTTATAAAACTGAAAAACCACTGATGAAATTTAGTTAATATATCAAATACTATTTTATCACACATTATACAGTGTTTTTTTGGGGCAAACTTTAGAAGTTTGCCTTGTTACTACACCTTGAATATTTAATTTTTATGCTTCTGGTTTTTTGCTATTTGTTATTTTACAGGTGGTGTACGTAATCCCAAAAGAAACAACTATGAATTATTATTTACATGTTGTACGTTATAAGTGATTAACTGAATCAATAGATATTTTATCTAACATAGGGTTAGCTCACGATCTAAAACACCTAGACCTCACCGAGTCCCTTCTACATCATTCCAATGCAATCGTCTCACCTAAGCAACCAACCAACTTATCCGCGTAAAAAGGTGCTACCGTTACATCGAAACGGAATTTCCCTCAGAAAAGCCTTAGTAAGCCAAGCCATGAATTATCAGCTTCTTCAGAGGCGTGTCCCACTTGATATGAAAGTAAATTCTCAGTAGACAGTGGGAATTATAATCGGAAGTCGAATCTGCTATGATAACATGTACTTCATGACTAAACTCCAGCCAATAGGAATCCGTGCACCTTCGCAACAATAGAAACTTGTTATATAACAGTTTCATGTTATTTGCTCTATCATGTCTGACAATCCAGTAATAATGTCCGTTACTGGTAATAATTTTCTTCTATACAAGGTGTCCACCTAGTGCGCGTAAGTCCAATATCTGGGTTAATAAAAGAGATAACTTAATTTTTTTTTCTACAGGGTTGTCTAATATCCCGAGCTGCACAAAATGAAAATATATTTACATATTCAGGGTGTTCAGTTTTTCCTGGACAGGTACCAACTTCGTTTTTCTAAATGGAAATATATATTTTTTATTGCTTTTTCGAAAAACGAAGAAAAACGAAGTTGGTACCTGTCCAGGAAAAACTGAACACCCTGAATATGTAAATATATTTTCATTTTGTGCAGCTCGGGATATTAGACAACCCTGTAGAAAAAAAAATTAAGTTATCTCTTTTATTAAACCAGATATTGGACTTACGCGCACTAGGTGGACACCCTGTATATCCAGGCAAATCTAATCTGTATTCCAATTATTAGGATACCTTATGAAATCCCTGGCAAAATGGCAAGCTTCTTGCTTCATCCCGCAGATTTTAAAACTGTTGTAAATGTCTTCTTTAGTAATTGGTATCAATGTTGCTAATTCTAATGCCCTCCAAGAGTGCCGGTAAGTTTTGTTGTTGCCACTACATTATACCGCGGCCTTTGACACAAAATACAGAAATATTATCGGTGTTGGCGATGTCTACATGTGCTTGTTGATAATATTTTCAAACTGATCTACAAGTTATTTTGTGATTTCGTTGATCCCAGATTTATTTACTACACTCTGTGTATATTAATTCTTACACCTTAACAATAGATAATTGTTCTGCTTATAATTTTTCTGCGAACTATCTCTTTAGCACCTATAATTAAGTCTGTCTGCTCTATTTGCACAACATAGCTGATGGTTGTCCATATTACCCAATCACTCTAAATTAGTAAAAGTCTCAAGAAGATTCCACAGCATGCTCCTTTTGTATTCTTTGATCCGCCGGTGAGTCATTTTCAATTATTTTATTTCTAATTTTCTATATATATGACTACGATCTTTTATTTAATTAACTGATACTTCAATTACGTTAATCTGTAATTAGTTAACTGTTAGTCAATTACACTTACCAATCATTGAAGGGCATAAAAATATTAAGGCCGTATTAGAAAAAATCTAGTCGATGATGATTCTGAAGAGACGTAACCTTAATTGAAAAAACTATATACGCCAATCCGTAGACCGTGAAAAGTTGTTATGAGAAAGTGTCTCTCTTTTTGCAATAGTTCTTGAAGCAACATTGAACTTCCAAAACGAACAAAAACGAATTTCCAAAATTTCGATTTTTTTCAACTATCTCAAAAACTATAACTTTTTTGCGTCATAACCCTTACTCAATGAACAAGTAGGGAGTTGAAACCTAGAAGCATTTTAATTAGTGTACCTACTGCAATATTTTTTTTATAGACTAATTAATTTTCATTCCAGTTTTATTACTGAATGTATCTCATTAATTATTAAATTATGATTGCATGCTTTTCGAATAAAATTGTTTCTCTGGCTTCAATTGAATTAACAATAATAAAACAAGTTGTATACATTCACAAAAATTATTTTTGGCTTTGATTTAGCTAGGTAAATAGAATTTTATATTAAACGATATGTATAAGAAAGTAAGTAAGTAAGTAAGTAAGTAAGTAAGTAAGTAAGTAAGTAAGTAATTAAAGTTTATTAAGGTATACAGGGTATGGCATTAGTAGGTAATTGTTCGATTATTCACAAACAGTACATTACGTCAAAAAACTTTTTATATGAAAGTTTTTTGGCACTAAAAGTGCATATTGTAAAAATATTTTCAATTACACAGGGTGTTCCAAAAAGTCGGGACAAGGTGCAAGTTGGTTATTTCAAATGCGACACCCTATATATTGTTTTTGAAACCTAGGGATCACTGCGAAAATATTTGTATTAAGGTTCCCTATAGCTATCTCTTTTCGTTTTCGAGATATTTAACAGTTAATGGAAAAAAAACCTCGTAACACTACATTGGAAAATAAATAAAATTTCCTCTATGACACAATTTGAAAAGGAAAAAAATGTAGTGTCAGTTAGCACAAGGGATACATTAAATATTGCACTTGAAATTATTTGGCCATTTTATACAGGGTGATTTTTATCGTGATTTATATTTCACAATGTTAAATTGCCTAAATCTCATTTTTTTTAAATGTAACACCCTGAATTTTTTATGGCGTTAGATGTAGAATTTAATTATCTTTCAAATGGTATTAAGATGTCCTATACGAAAAGTTGACCGGTTTCGAAATATTAACGATTTTTTGAAAATTTTGCTTCCATAACTGATAATTACAAATTTATAGTCAAGTAAGTTATGAAAACAATTTATTTTGTTGTGGAATTCATGTTCATCATGTTTTCTCGTGTGGTTGATGGTGTGCTGTAAATTAAATCTTGTGTATCTCCATAAAAATCTAATTTTGTAAGATACGGGTACCGAGGAGACCATGAGATAGGTCCACCCTTCCTATCCACCTATTAGTGTAGGTACTCCCTATTTAAAATTCTCCTTACTAAACCGCTGTAATGTACAGGGCAACCGTCATGCTGCAGCCGCATCCCTGCTAAAATGTTCAGAGGAATATCTTCAAAATAATTTAAAAGTTGATTTTCCAAAAAATGCAAATAAATTTCTCCATTGACAGTCGCTTCAAAAAAATATGGCCAATCACCTTGTCGCCTAGAATCCCCCCATACATTTAATGTCCACCTATGCTGCATGTCTACCGTCCTAAATACTGTATAAATTTTCTCTATATTATGGCATAGTAGGCTGCTATTTAAGCATTGATAAAATATTTTCAGATCATGTTTGATTTTTTCATACATTTCAGACCCTGAGTTTCCAGAAAACAAAATTGCAGTGTCGTCTACGTACTATGCCACTAGTGTTATTTAATTTAGAAATATTGTCAATATACACTAAAAATAAAATTGAACCCAACACCGTCCCCTGAGGCACGCCCATTGTAACCGGTAATAGATCACTATATTCCTCATTAATTCTGACTTTCTGGAGCCTAACTACTAGATAGTTTTTAAAAATATCTAAAGTCACACCTTTCATGCCAACATCCTCTAAATTTAGTGATGGTGTCAAACGCCTTAGAGAGGTCAAGAAAAACAGATACCTAAGGAATATTAAGGAATTGTCTATATGTTCTATATGTTTAGGTGTAAATAGAGCATAGGTTTACTTTTAATCATCTCCAGATGATGCCACCTTGGTTGTCGAAACACCTGTCGAGTACAGTATAGTGTTTTGTTGTTATGTGGAAAACTACGTCAATGTTATTATGAATATATACGTACAGTATAATATTAATACGGATTCACGGAAATTGTGAAGAAAACAGTGATGGGGTGTATAGACATTTATTCTTATAACTTTTACATATTATTGATTTTTCAGTTTTTCAGCACATGTGTGTCTAATTAAATTATTCGTCAGAGAAAAACCTAAGATAAAAGATATACGAAAATAAAAATATACTTTAGGTATACCAACAAGAAAAATGAAATTAGTTTGTCCGAATTGTCAAATTTGTACATTCATATTTTTCTTGTTTAACTTGTTCGGTGTATTGTAATTATAAAAAAACCATTCAAATTAATTTGTTTCATAGTAGGAATTTGATTACTCAATAATTGTTGATTATAGCTCACTATTTACTTATTATTATTATAATACAAGTTTTAGGAATAGCTACAAGCTATATATCTTCAAAATCAAAAGAAACTTAACTTTGCAAGGTTCACGGACTCTGTAAATCAAATTGTACCTTTGGTTTATCTCGATTACCAGTCGATAAATAAAGGACGGATATAACCATTGGATTCTCGCCTTAAAGTAATAAAATTAGTTAATTTATCGTGACCCACTAAAAACACGTAAAAAACAGTAGTAGGCTATGTTTTTAGGCGAAAGGTAAGAACATTACGTGAGTGGATTAAAGTGATACTGATTATATGTTTATATGTTTATGTATATGGAAATTCAAATGTTAAACTTTCGTGTCCACCTTTATACCAGTATACACCTCCACGTTCCGTGGTTGGAAATATTTTGTAAATGGCGAATGCGCCGATATCATATATATAAATCCCTTCAAGATCCATTTTTATGAGAAATCAAGTATTTAATAGTTTGAAACAAGTAAAAAACAAATGAAAAAAAAATTACGTTTGATTTTAATAATTCAATATTTCATAAAATTATCTCGCATAGGTAACTAAATTTATAGCTATTAATAGCTCTTTCGATTAAAATTCCTCCCCCATCATGATTTATGTACTTTTATGTGTCTTATGTTATTAATGACGTAAAACTGTCCATTATTTTCCTGTTACTTTTTAGATAATTGTTGAATTTTCGTTACTTCCTACATCGAATATTTCTGCTGGTTTATTAAACCCTACAAAAAGTGCATAAGACTTAATGGGGGTTAGTAAAAAGAGATAACATTTAGTTACCTGAAATAAATTTTATTTAAAAATGAAATACTTATTTAAATTATCGTATACTTATAATTAATTAATTACTAATACTTATTTATTATTATTTATTTACTATAAATTAAATTATATATTAAATTATATTTAATATCGCCGCGGCGATAGCTCAGTCTGTTAGGTGCTGGGTGGTAGCTTGTGACTAACAGAATGGTATATAGCGGCGCGAGTTCGAATCTCGCCAGGGGAGAAATGGCACCTCTCCCAGGGAATGGTTGTGTGTCTGCGTTTTTTTCATGTGTATCCTCCCTCTACACAAGCCTGAGGCTTTCAGAAGGGAGATTGTCCATTTCTGTGGTGTGTTTTATGTTTTATGTGTGTTTTAAATGACGTGTTAGTTCAAACAGATAAAATTGATTTTTATTTATATTTTTAAAGATATCAATATAAATATGTTTTAATCGAAGCTTGAATTTACATTATTTAAGTGTTTCTAAAAACTTTTCGTACTTAACAATTTTTTTCGATATATACCTAAGCATTCCTACTAAGAATTTTTGTAGTTTTTCGCATTTGCTTTTGATAATCTTTTTGACATTAGGAAAATAAAAATTCAGCACAGTTTCTACTTTTTTTCACTTTGTAACAATATTGTAAACTAAACACCGTGTAAACTAAAATAATAATTTCATAACTTTGAAAGTTGAAAGTTCCATAGAAAAGTTATTATATTTCAGAATTTCACGCAACTCAGGATATTTGGGTTTTAGAGGGTACTGATTAATGCTATGTTGTAAGATTTTTCGTAAAAAAAATCGCTAATATGAAAAAATAAGCATCCAAATCGTGCTGCTCAGTCAAATTTTACAGAGGTGTGAAGGTGAGAAGTAAAACACTTTGTCTATATATTTATATATAGATATTTTGTAATGGGCAAAAATAATTATTATAATTTTTCGACTTTCAGTTTTTATACCCTTATTAATCTCAAATTATATCCATTATAGAAATGATCAATTTTATATTGGAAGGAGTTTCTTATTTTTATTATTTTCTAGCTCTCTATATATTAACCGTTGTTTCGAATACATTACTAGCATCTTATGCTTATATAAATTTTTAGTTTGCTCTTTAGGATGTAGAAACATTTTGTCCACGGCTATTAAATAATGTATCCTTTATGCATGCGTTCCCTCGGGAATAATACTATCCATTATTCACTGCAGAGATGATTTCATTATTCACTGTAGGCATATTCATATAATATTTACCTACGCTTCTAAAAATATTTTATTAGTAAGCCATGACAATCCCTACGACACAAGAGTATAGAAACCCAAAACTCACAGATTGGGGTATATACAAAGAAAGTCTGTCGGCTAATGTGAGACCTCATTCTAGGCCTCGCACAAACTATCAGATAGAGGAAAGCAATGATATTCTTAGCCGGGCCATGGTCCGAGCATATGAACAGAGTTGCCCGCTAAAAGTTACTAGGAGTAAACATACAGTCCCATGGTGGAACTCTGAGCTCCAAGAAACAAGGAAAGAAGCACGCAGGCTCTTTAACAGGGCCATGAACACAAAATCGAACTTTGATTGGGACCAATATAGAATGGCTCAACGTCGATTTAAGAGCTGTACTCGAAGAAGTAAGAGACAGGCATGGAAAGACTTCTGCGAAAGCATTGAAGACGCCCCTGCCACATCTAGGATTTATAAAATCATGAAATATAACCACGAATCTAGGATCGATGTTCTTAGGCTTCCTAATGGTACATATACGTGCACCACCAAGGAGGCGTTGGAGCACCTCGTGGATTTCCACTTTCCTGGTTCTGCCAAAAGTTCCAGCTCTATCCAACACCAGAAAACTCCCCACATAGAGGTTGCAGCTATGGATTGGAGGATGGCCTCGAATGTTGCCACGGTGGAGCGAATTAGATGGGCCATAAACACTTTTGCCCCATATAAGAGTGCGGGTATGGATGGAATATTTCCGGCTCTTTTTCAACAAGGGTCAGAATACATCATCCAGCATCTGCGTGATCTATATATAGCAACATTAGCTCTAGGATATATTCCAAAACCCTGGAGAGCAGCGAGAGTGGTTTTCATTCCTAAAGCAGGTAGAGCTTCTTATGATGAAGCGAAGGCCTTTAGACCGATCTGCCTAACATCGTTTCTACTGAAACTACAAGAAAGGCTCATAGAGAGATTTCTGAAAGAGGGCCCGCTAGTGACTATACCATTACATAGCTCACAGCACGCTTACCAAACGGGTAGATCTACGGAAACAGCATTGCACTCCGTGGTCTACAAAATAGAGAAAACGATTAGGAAATCGCGGGGAAATCTGCAAATACAGTTAGTGAGCTCACTCAAAGGGCCCTAAGAATCGTAGAAGAATGGTGTATAGGACAAGGGCTGAGAGTTAACCCCTCTAAGGTCGATCTAGTCCTCTTCACTAAGAAAAGGAAGTTGGATGGTTTTAAAGCACCAACCATTTTCAATAAGACCATCCAGCGTTCAAAGATGGTCAAATTTCTGGGAGTTATCCTAGACGAAAAGTTGTCATGGGTACCCCACATAGACAGACAAATACAGAGAGCCACCGCGTCTTTCTGGAAATGTAAGAGGCTCTTTGGAAAAATGTGGGGGCTTAATCCGAGAGCCACCTTATGGCTCTATACCTCGGTTATTAGACCCTCCTTTCTATACGCGTCGATTGTATGGTGGCCAGCCGTCCGGCGGGTTACCATCAAGCAACGGCTAAATCAACTACAACGCCTGGCGTGTGTAAGCACGACAGGAGCGATACGCACGGCTCCCACAGAGGCTCTGGAGGCTCTCCTGTCTCTCCCTAAACTGCATATAGTGGTTGAGGGAGAGGCAAGGAGGGCCTCTTATAGGGTCAAGCAGTGGGGGCGGTGGCTAGGTAAAAGCCACGATGGTGGACACACAAGTATTCTTGGGGAACTTGTGGGAGGAGATAGTCTACTGGACGCACCCAGTGACAGGATATCTCCCACTTATGTGTTTCTCAAACCTTACACAGTAGAGATACCGGACAGGGAAGCTTGGCTCGAAAATCCTGATGCTCAGGTCTCGAATGGGCTCGTCTGGTTTACGGATGGGTCCAAGACAGACCAGGGCTCAGGGGCGGGAGTCCGGGGCGTGCGCCCGAGGGCGAGACTATCCTTCTCCTTGGGGAAGTATGCCACGGTCTTTCAGGCGGAAGTGTTTGCTATCTCTGCATGTGTTCAGGAAAATCTCAAAAGGAGATATTCTAATCAGCATATCCAGATATGCACCGACAGTCAGGCGGCTTTACGTGCCTTGATCTCTTATAGGATCACCTCCAGGACGGTCCTAGAGTGTGTTAATGGTCTGACCCAATTGGGACAGAACAACCAGGTAAAATTGACCTGGGTACCGGGTCATCATAATATAACAGGAAATGAGGAGGCCGATACACTGGCTAAGAGAGGCTCAAGTATACAGTTTACAGGGCCCGAACCAGTGCTGGGGCTTCCGCCTAGTTATGTAGCAAGGTCCATTGGAAACTGGATCAAGGTAAGATCAAAGGAAGAATGGTCAAACGTGACTGGGCTGCGACAAGCCAGGCTCTTAATTGAAGGGCCTTGGTCGAACGCAACTCAATCAATACTTGCGCTAAGTCGTAACAGCATAAGGATTGTCACAGGACTGTTGACAGGTCACGGACATCTTAACAAGCACCTTAACACTATCGGTCTTAGTGACACTAGAAGGTGCAGGTTTTGCGGACACGATGACGAGGACTCCATTCACATCCTCTGTCGCTGTGCCTGCCTCATGGTCAAGAGACACAAACACCTGGGCGCAGCATTTCTTCTGCCTCAGGACATTAGGGAGCTTCCCCTACAACGGGTGTTGGCCTATGCGCACAGCACGGGTCTCTTCCAATAACTCCCAACTAGCGGCAGGCACAATGGGTCGAAAGACCTGAGTGCTGCGGGTAACCGCGCCGCCTGTCAACAACAACAACAACAACAAGCCATGACAATTTGTCAAAGTCTAATGTTGGTATTGATTTGAAACGTCAAAGTTTGTATATAAAATTTGTATTTGAATTTATATTATTTATAGCCGTGAACAAAGTACAGTATTCTACTCGCATATATTGGCTATTATTCACTTGGGTGATTTACGACACTCACCTACGGCTCGCATCGAAAATATCACCCTCGTGAATAATAGCCATCATTATATGCTCGCTGAATAATAGACTATTATTCGTTTCTTCTCTTATTATGGTTGACAATAACTATTTTTTCCACGACCACTATATTTGGAAGGTTTAATACGTCTGTTTCTCGTGGATTAGAGGCCTTCTAATAGACCATTGGATTAAAATTCATAATACTACGCTGTCAGAGAAACGACTCCAAGGCTTTCTAGTTTTCAGGTCAAAATCAATATTCTTGGTCAAAATAAATATGTCAAATCTGACGTTTTTCTAAACCAGAATTTTTCACCTGCTCTCACACGGCTTTCACTCTTCTAATTGATCGGTGTTGGCCATGATTGTGGATAAAACATTGAATTACATTCGGAAATTAACAGCCTTTAATCCTCTCGAAAAAATGTAACTCTCGGCTGCGCCTCGAGTGTCCATTTTTTCACGTGGATTAAAGGCCCTTATACATATAATTAATAACTACTATAATTCTACTTTGTTAATAAATTATTTTCATTTAAGATGCTTAACGTTTTATTATGTAGACCTAAACCTTCATATCTCTTGTTATATTTCTGAACGTTCAGTGACATTTTTACAATCCGCAACACTTTTTATAAAACGTATGCCAGTAATATAATTATTGTTATCCTGTATTTACCTAGCTTTGCATGCAAAAATATTAAATTTCTGTTCAAAATTAAATTCTATCTATACCGCCTATAGATGATGTAGATAGAATCAAAATGTTATTCAAAACCACACAATTCCATACAGTAGCAGCAGGATTCTGGTAAATCGTGCAAAATGGTAGGTAAATATGCAATGTTGGTATGTGGTCGAGAATGACTCAATTACTTTATGGAATTACCCGCATATACAGCCAAATAAAACTCACTCGTTGGTTACATATTAAAACTAATTAAGGCTCTTCTACAAACATGTTATTTGTGATAATTTAAACAAATTAATTTGTGCAGTTCAATACAGATAATATAGTGCGTATGACGTGTTTGCCTTATTAGTTACATATTCATTATGTAACCTTGTAGACCACTTTAGGCGTATATAGTTTCATTAAGTATCTGTATTAAGGTTTATGCTACTTAATGAATATCTACAAAATTACATTTGCGTTTGCGTGCTTTTTTTTAGAAAAAAAAAGCACACAAGAAAAAGAAATTTAGAAAAAGCAAAAAGTCCAGAGGATCAACCAGGGTTTTGTTTAAAGATTTAGTTGCTTCATGCAACTTCCCCTATCTACATATTCCTTTGGCTATGTAGTAAGTTTTCATTAATTTTTTTCGTAAAGTGGTAGACTGGAATCATGCTTCATAGTTATTTAAGATACAAACTGTAAAAAGCCATTATTTATTGCACGAATGGCTAGATTAAAAATACTAGCCAAGCGAGTGTTTCTAAAAGCCATGAGTGCAATAAAGAGGATTTTTACAAGTGTGTCTTAGAACGTTTTATATTCGATCGTGCCAATTATTGTAAGGAATGGGCAATTTTTCATGAATATTTGTAAAACTGTATCAACCTTTTGTGAATGTCACTTTGATTGTTAGTATTTTTTGAGTTCTAGTTGAAATCGTCATTGTAATTAGGTATGTTACTTCATGGTCGTGACTGAAAATCTGTGATGATAGTAACTAAGGAAACGATATTACACTGGAAATGATCTAAAAAACTTTTTTCACGATCGTAGATAAAATATGTTTTAAGCATAGACTTAATAAGAGGAGACCTCACAGTTCATTCATAAATAACCTTTTGTTTTGTATCAATCATTGGCAATGTGTATGACAAAGAATACCGAGAGAAAGAACGGCAAAATTCCGACTCCGTGCAACGTTGCAAAAGTTTTGGGAGAACTTGCTTCCGACGCTAAAGACGTACTGTTTTTGGAAGGGTTGGGTATGATAATAAAACATCAAAAAAGGAATTTTAAGAAAATCACTACTATACATTGCAACAGCAAAAGCTTGTGAGATTAGAAATTAAATTAGTATCGGAGTTTTAATGTAGGGAATATGAATTGAAACTTGAACACTTAAAATTCTGAATTAAGTAAAGGTGGTACACCTACAACATTACAAAAACTTAAATATACAGTAGTGTAAAAAAGTATTTTTCAGTTTTTCAAAGATACCCAAACTCTGTATACAGGGTTCAATTACATTTAAAAGTGAAATATAATTTAAAATAAGAAAGATGTACATGGTGTTAGTTTTTAATTCAACTTTTTGTTTCAAGTTATTTGACTTACTGTTTTCAAAATAACTCTTTAAAAGCCTGATAATGGTGATTTTCTCTTAGATTAGTATAAAGGATACCTTTAAAAATTACCTTGGTTACGCAACTGATTTTAATTTTTGTGTGCAAACGTTGCATGTTGGCTTCACACTTACCAAACATTATAGGTTTTTTAATTTGTTATGCAGCAAAGTGCTGAATGATGCCTTAGCTTCTTGCTTGGAGTCTTGTTTTGACCATATTTAAGTATGTGTGTAGGTAACTCCAAAAACTAACACATCAGCCATATTTTAAAAAATAACAAAAGCAATTCCATAATATAATATAGTATATATATACTATATTCCGTAAAATGATAAGGAAGCCAGCCAGCACGCCCCTGAAAATCCGTAAATATGGCGTGACAAATATAGCGACCGAATAACCAAACAAAACTTGGCAAAATTTACCTGTGGAAAGACATTTTTGAATATAAAGAATTCATTTTTCCATACACTTGACACTGATGCACCATTTTCTGAAGAATAGTAATAAAATCCTTACGAAAAACACCGAAAAATTCACAAAAGCAAAATTCCGACTGCCAGCAACACCGCACAAAAGAAATACTATAAAATACTACGATTCACGTGGTTGTTACCGGCATCAATGAACATGCGGATAGGAGTAGGGAGCAATGATGCCTGTTCATTCCATTTTTGCGTTATGAAATTAGTTTTTATCGCAACGTTTTTAACAAAATATGATTTATCTACTTAACTAGGAAACGGAAAAATATTTTTATGTAATATTTTAACCTTAACCCATAATCATGGTAGTTTAAATGTGAAAATATAAATTACACAATTGACAGTTTGGCAACAGTTTTTCGTACAATCATAAAGTAGACCTTGCAGTTGACCAGATAAAGAGTAAACAAGGGGATCTCTGATTGCTTTAAAATGTAAACAATTACATCTCCCTTGTCTTATAAATCTATGGTTTTAAGTTTAGTTTATGGAATCCGTCTACCATAAAATAATATTATGGGAAAGAAGTCAATTAATTTATCAGCACTTACGAAAACAGTTTTCAATGTTAAAATTTTATTTAAAAAATTCCGAATCTGATTAAAATTTTTTGAATAAACAAATCTTATTTATCTCTCTTCTCCTACATGAGAAAGTTATTAACTCACATATTTCTTAGATCTATCATCCTTTTTAGTTTTAGTTTGTGATAGTTTTATTTAACAATCTTTTGTAAATACACCCGGCCCAAGAAAAGTATGAAAAAATCGATCGTTTCGGCAGGGAACCAAAACGTTGCACTTGCACGTCACGACATCACTAGGGAAAATGGCAATGAAAAACTCCTATTAATTTTCTGTTATCTATAATAACTTCATAAAAAGAAATAAATCTTCTTATAAGTGTTTAGCCAAAATTATAGAGTAACTCATTCACAGCATATGGAGCTGTTCGAGAGGTGAATCGGTAAGGAATTGCAATTCCATAGGCGCATCTGGTAAGATAAAGCCCAGCTTTAAAAAAAACATTAAAGAAATAAACTAAAATATTTCTTTAAATAGATTAAATTAGATCTTTTACGCATACTAAAGGGTTTTTCAATAGGAACGCTCGATGTTTGGCAACAGCGTATGACGAAGTCGGTAGTCAGACAGGTTGTATCTTTGACGGACGTATTCAGTTAGTCTTTACATTTCATTATGGAACGCTATACGATTCAACAACGCCTCGTAACGGTTAAAACTTATTATCAAAATCAATGTTCTATTCGGCAAATGTTTCGTGCACTTCGGCCAATTTATGGTTTCGATGGTCGTCCTTCAGAGTCCACAATTCGCCGTCTAATAAATAAATTTGAAGCAACCGGGTCGCTGTTAGATCAGACAACGCCTGTACGTCAACGAAGCGCCAGATCCGTTGAAAATATTATGCAGTCCGGGAAAGTGTGCGTCACAGTCCATAACAATCCATTCCACGTCGTGCTCAAGAACTTGGCCTTTCTTCGACGTCAGTTTGGCGAATCTTGCATAAGGACTTAGGATTTCACCCTTATAAAGTGAAATTAACCCAAGAACTAAAGCCCAACGATCATAGGCAGCCGCTTACATTCGCTGAGTGGGCGCTAGAGCAGTTGGAGGTTGATCCTAATTTTGGACGAAAAATAATCATGCGATTTAACGCCACTGAATTTTTTTCTCTGAGGCTTTGTGAAATCTCGTGTCTATGCCGACAAACCACAGACGGTTGCCGCCTTAAAGGCCAACATCAGACGCGTCATTGGTGAAATTGAGCCACTTCTATGCGATAACGTCATCGAAAAAATTGGATCTCCAGGATTCGAGTCACCAGGCGAAGCCGCGGCGGACATTTAGCTGATATAATTTTTAAAACATAATGTGCTCACATATGTTTTAAAATAAAAATAAAAACATGTCAGTTTAACTTACACAATTTGTTTTATTACATTACAAAGATCGAGCGTTCCTATTGAAAAACCCTTTACAAGTCCAATAATAGAGGTTTGTGAAATTATAGTTAAGGTCACTGCCCGTAGGAAGCGGCACATTCAATTTCTATACGCAATCATTGATTAAGTTAGGATAGTAGGAAGGAGCTATCTCGTAGTAATAAAAATAGCATCGGTACCTCCATATTGATACGACACTTTTGTCAAAACTGACAAGCGGCTGTGGCGTATACGTCAATTTAGTTAAGTTGTTTTTTTAGTAAATTTGTATGTCTTGGAGAGTTATATACCTACAACATTAAAAGATAATGATTTAGTGCGCCCATAGTAGCTGTAATAGCAAAGACTGTGTTGGTAAAAAGAAATTATGCAGAATAGCATGTCACAGTTTTGCATTATAAACTAGTAAACAATATGCAGAGCTCCATTGGCATATTATTATAAGTAATTGTTTAATGTTTTCATTGAGAATTGATTGTTTAAATAGTATCTAATAGTACAATTCGTTCGAACATTCGATAAGAACTAACAGATCTAACTAATAAGATCTAACATAGAAACATCTCAAGGTGGATAGACTAGATACATGTTTAAGAAAAGATTAATACGTATATCCACATGAAAGAAACAGTGGCTCTGGTGAAACGGCGTGTTCGCAGCAAAAGGTTATTCTGTCTCTACTGCTGTAAGCCTTCTGGTGGATGATGTTACTTTTGCCGACGTCGAAATTTACTGGATATTAACGAATACGAGTTATCAAGCCCATATCATTTTCAATCAATTATCGAGTTAATTTGGTCATAGTAGCTTAGGGTAAATTAAACAGTACAGCGATGGCGCATATGTACATGGCCCTGAATCTGTAAGGTGACTAATAATATTAAGTGACTAGTAAAATTAATAAATCTGAAGGTATTAGGCATTACAGCAATAAAATTGTATTATTTCAAGAACAATATACATTTTTTTTGCATCTATATGACCATTTTATTTCAAACCGTGTTTTATTTGATTACGTTATTTTGGTTCCCTATTTCTGACTTATAATTCTAAATAATCGGGCCTGGCGTGGCAGCCATATTCTTCCGACAATTAGCCACGCCCAGTGAACCCGTTTTTTATAAGCGGAAAGGATGCTTACAGCGTCTCCCTACCATACTACCTCAATTCAATCATTCTATCGGGTAAAGATTATTTTTTGCGGTGAATAATAGCGCTCTAATACTACTTATGAGTCATATACTCATAATTTTTGCCAAACACTATTATAGTGACGGTGCTTTTATTGGTAAAAAAGAAATCTCACGTTTTCAACGAGAAAGCGTGAGAGAGAAACGTTTCAACGAGAAGCCACGAAAATTATTTCTGTATATAATTTTTTAATCGATATAAAATGGGTTAACTAATATAGCAGCAAAAAAGCAACACTCTAGTCCACATTTAAAAAACTAATAGCCATTGATATTGTCCATCCAGTAATAGACATTAAAATCTGTGTAGGAAACACGTCTAATAAAATTTAGTATGCCATAAACTTTCTGGCAGCCACAGACTCATAATCAAAATTATGTACCTAGTCATATACCACAAATTCGTATTTGTTTTAAAAAGACCGCCAAAATATGAAAAAACTAAAACACATATTTTGTATTAAAAAGGTTCTTAAATCCTTAAATGAAAAACAGTAACATTTAAGGTCATTTTTTCCAAAATTCAATTAAAATAATAAAAGTTAATAAAACAGTTAAATAATAAAAAAACGTAGGGGTACATTTTCTACTCAGCCATAATGTGCGTTTACCACTTACAACCAATGCGGCTCTATTGTCTGTTTTGTGCATTGATTTGTGGAAAACTAATCAAAGTTGTGTGAACATTTCACCCTTCACGCATGTTTTCCATCTCTGTGCGTCCTTTGTTACTGATCATAGATAACGGGTGGTTGCGTTTGTAATTAACATGTGACCTTTTCAACTTTTGCCCTACCTTTACGCTTTAGAACTACGAGAGAGAGAGAGAGAGGAATTATTAGTGTTATCGAAAAACGACATGTTTAGAATATCTCTCTGTTTAATCATTATTTATACTATTTAGTGAGTTGCAAAAGGAACGCATAATTCATTATTTTATAACATCCAATTTTTTTCAAAATCGCTAGGACTCATCGATTTTCTTTTATTTTTACCCTAATTTTACATATACTTACTTATTTAATTTTTTACAGAGTAGCTTCATAAAGCTGCGCGAATGTAAAACTAATTTTTTTAAATTGCAGATCCTGTTTATCATATTTAGATGGAACGATTTTTACAAACACAGTGATATATTATTTAATGGGTCTATCTCTAATAATAAGGGAGATATACCTACCCAAAAAGTATGCCATCAGAGCGGTACGTGAATATGTCTAGAATAGCAGACATTTTATTCGCAAATTTAACGTATTTCAATCAAACTGATCACCAACTACATGTCCTCACTTAAAAAAAAATACATACTGAAGTAGAAATATTTTACATGAATCGAGTAGGTAATGAAACTAGTGTGTGTTACAAATCAGCAAATTTTAAAATAAATACTTACATACGTATTTTTTACTATCTATTACTTCTGGAGAAACTGTAATAAAATAATATAGTAATATATTTACTAAATGCTACTACCTATGATTCGCATTCCAATAACGAACTGGTCCGCTTTAATTTGCCGTTTTTCGAATCTGATTCTGTGTCTGTCTTCAGCCACATACAATTCCCAAGTTTCACTGACCATCCTATCGTAAATGCACAGGGTAGTTATGCAATAAAGTCTATTTGGTTTATATTTGGTCTAAATATCTGAAATATTTTTATATAGATAGGTACCTAGTGCCTTTATAAAAATTTTTTATAAGAATCATGTTGAGGATATCAGATTACTACCACCAATTCTGTGTTCGAGATACATATTACATATTACATAATTATTGGTAGATATTTTTTGGTACCATTAAATTATCATCAAAACTGATGATGCTTTCATTGTTTTTCTTGAAAGGGGTTGGAACCTATTGTTTTTCCTGGAACCTATTGGAATTATTGTTTTTCTAATAAACTGACCCTACTTCAGGTTGCCGTCGCCACATTCTTAAAACAAATTACAGAATATAGATTATGTGCAACTATTTCAGCTAAAATAAAATTTGTTCATTAATAAGTAAAATAAGTTATACTAATGAACAAAATATAATGATTTGCGTGTAAAGAAAAAATGTAGCAATTTTATTATTGTACTGAATGCATTGTTAATTTAATATTTTCAATTCAAAAATATAATTATAGGTACCTACTCAGAGAAGTACCTACATACTATTATCTGTTAATAAATATTGCATTACCTACTAAGTAACAGTAACAGATTTTTACAGTTTTAAATAGTATGACAAATTATTATCTATTAGGTACATTAAATAATACTGTTATTTGAATTTTTGTTTCGATTAAAAAGGAGATGTTTATTGATTAATTTATGTTAAAATTTGTTTAAAAATTATAACCAACTGTTTTCAGCAATTACATAATTTTTAAAAATATAGGTAGTTTTGTATAGGTAATAAAGAAATAATTTTGATAAATTTATATAATGCAAATTTGTGTAAAATATGCACAAGTGAAATATACTACAATTACATTACTTTTTCCAAAATGCGTAATGGGACAATATTCTAAAGGCTTGATGTATTTTATATCGATCTGATTAAATAATTAAATACCTAGGTACTTAAATATGATATTATGTAGATATTGTATACCTAGTACAAAAACCCATTGTCTTAATCGATTTTCATCTTTATATATTTATTATTATTATTATTATTATTATTATTATTATTATTATTATTATATGGAAAACGGAAAAGTCTGAGTCTTGGAGAGCTTCTCTTGGTTTTATTGCAATTTAAATATACACATTTATTTCCCGATTGCCTAGACATGGTAAGTAAATAACTAACAGTAGCACTCGAGTTAAAGAATAATATAAAATGAATAATATGCCAACAGGTATCACACACTGACAACGGTAACACAACGATAACGCAAATTATAATTAGGAAAATGTTTAAGGGGTTTTATGGTAAATAAGTAATAAAATAGAGCTATAAAATATATGTTGTGCTCCAAACCAATCATATTTTAAAGGCGGAACCTAGATTTTATGAACCAGAATTTCTGTGCAACATTATGCCACAGCATGCTGTGATTATGCCATCTGTTAGCGCGAGGTCCAAGCTTACCGCAACTATTTGAGTTGGTCTCCCATCAGCCGAGAAATGGTCTCCCAAACCGGCCAACCTAGTCCCGCATTACTTTGGCTAGTCTTAGTAATATTAGTAATATGGTCAAAGCCTATACTCTTTTCTATTGAATAACCTAGATGTTACATGTTAGTCGGTTCTTCATAAGCAGACTGTGCCTATTGCAATGAGACAAGCGCTAGCCTATATTTTCAATACCATCTAGATGTAACCAGAGGGTATCCTAAAAATATAGCACATTTTCGTAGATTCGGGTCAGTTTTGTGATGTATGACGTAATTGATGGATATGATGAATTAATTCTGGGCATGGATTCCATCAGAACAATTGACAGTTACAGGATTAATTTACGAACAGAAGTTACGTTTAATGATAGATGGAGATATGCACATAAACGTCCATTTCCATTATGTTGGTTTTGACGGTTTTCACCCCTCAACAGTCAAGTTTTGTCTCCCCAACCAAAATATCCACTGGAAATTGTTCACCCTCCATTGTGACTAACAAATCTACTAGGTACTAGGTACCTACTTTGTGCTTACTTTTATGCTTTTATCAAAATTGCATCCCTTGAACCAAACAAAAAACAACATACTAACATCAAAATTAATGACATCAAAATTCCCCCTGTTTTTCCCTGTTTCGGATTTTACTGTTTTGTGATAGAAATGATTCCATCTTTTTGAGAAATGATGGATTTATGAAAGGGCAATATTTATTTTCGGTATTTATTTAAAGTTTACACAGAAATCGGAGTAGGTATACCTACAGTTCAATTTTTTTTTGTGGATTTTGTAATGTTTTTTCTATTTTACCTCTATAAACAAGTCACTATGAATTCACTCAACTTTTTATTTTTAAATGTTGGTAGCAACAAATTTAGATCCCTTGTTTTGGTGTGCTATAGTTGCTATAGTAATGGCATACAATTGGTATATAAATCATAACCTAACTAACTAACCAAGAGATTAAATTTAATCGAAAATTTTTAATTTCTGGCTAAATCTAAAATTAATGTCGAACGATAGCTTATAAACAGTTAAGATAGGAACATGCAAACAGTTTTGCTTGATCTCAAACCGATTAAATTTTACAGCGTGTCAAAATTGCAAAATATCAATATTGACCTGTCAATATTTCAAAAACAGTTGAAGACAGGTATAGATATGACTTAGAATTCGATGCAGAATTCAAAAATGAAATAAAAAATTGGTGTTTTCATTTGAAAAAATAAAGTTGATGGTCGTAACTTATTTTTGGGCTACCCTGTATACATGAATTTAACAACAAAAAAACCGCATTAAAAAATTAAAATCGACGGGTCCGAGCGTTTTTCCAAAAAACACCGCTGAATTTTAAATGAATTTAGACATTACTTCTGGGCTCACTGTATATTATAAATATATGACTAATGTGCAACTGTTGACCAAAGCTATATTCCTCAACTGTAATTACCTATCTAATTAGGTAGTTACTTAAAAATAAAATAAGTAAGTAAAACATATTACTCCCTGTCTCCACGTCTATGAAGAAGATATACCCAGAACTAGATGGTTGAAGTTATAATTTATTTATCAATACTGACGCAATATACTTAGGTCTTAAACATATCTGATGTTTAACTAATAAGAATATGGATCTATAAACAAACATGTTTAACATGAAATGTAACAGGGATTCTAGTGCCATCTAGTGTTCACCGTTAATATTACCTCCGTCCTGCAGTTCCAACTTCTACTCGACGATGGCCATATAGATATCTAGAAAATTTATGTATAGAAATATAAAACTAAGTTCATACAAGGTGAAAAGCCTTCCATGCTACATATTATACCCCAAGTAGCAGTTCTAAACGGAATAAACTAATCCCAAACGCGAAATTGGCCACGTGTAGGCATATAAATGATCGACGCATACATATTTTCTTATGAGAAAATAGTACATGTTTACATTGTCACACAACTTCGATTTTCTTTCGTATATTTTGCATATAAGTTCCATTGCTTTTCTCAATATGTAGACGAAAATGTGTCAATAATTAAGTTTCGAAAAAGACATGTTATTCATTATTCATATAATTTATTATATACCAATATAATAAATTTAAAATTAAAAGGACACCAACCAGGCAAATAAATATAGATGCCTGTATGGTACCTATTCATAGTTAGCTAATTCGTAATATTAACGAATAGTGGTTTTAAAATACGAACTTTTGTGAATACGCAATTTAAAAATTCCAAACGATTATCACTTTACCGACCATTTATTAAAGATTATGGGATTTCTCCGCGTTATTAACAAAAAGCGAGTTGCGGTAGCATCGTTATGATTGATTGAATTAAAATACTTGCATTGATTTACCATAGTATAATTAAATGGACTGTATATTATTTTTTATGATAGTGAACCAGCTAGTCTGTTTCCTTGCAGAGCAACGTCCTGCACCTTATGGTTATATGTTACAACTAACTTAATACTAAACTGATTCCTTCATACGAAACATACATATATTACAGTTTTTAGGGTTTAAACCCCACTTGAGCGCCGAAGGAATGCAGGTCAAAACTATTGACATGAAACAAACACATTTGCAGGCTATTAAAGATACAATGAAACCAAGCCTAAACAAAGATAGTCTGATATTTTCTAAGCGATTTGAATACACATCAATTTTCGATTGATTATAGGCCTGCATGTTCCTGCAGCAATCACCAACTAGTCAGATGAATCCGCTAATTAAAGCGCGTTTTGTTATGTCCGTAAATGATAACTACAAAATTCACTTTCATAATGGCTGGCATCCAAAAACCACAAACTAAATTAGCAGGAGTCGGCTTTTTCACATTTTAAGCATTAATCAGATAATCAAAAATTCATGTCATAAAACTTACGATTTGCAAAAATGCAGCATGAAAAAGTTTTTACAATTTGTGGAGACAATATTAATTGGAGCTGCTACTAACGGAAAGCGTTCTTCAGGCAATGAATGTGTCACAGGTACAGCACACTCCCTTTTCACAAACTCTTACTTAAATTCACATACAGAGCATTTCAATGAAAACGAGCCACCCTGAATAACTCCGTTACTGTTTTGTTTCCAGAGAAATCCCGAGGCAGGTCGATTTTTGCTTGGAGGGGGACATATTTTGCTACCAAATTTGACGTAGCAACATGTACCCCCTCCCCCCTTCAGAACAAATGGCAAAATTTTAAATAGGGAATAGGGGTCAAGTGACCCCTCATATCAAAGGTCTTTGAATTATTTTTGCAACCATATAAATATGTTTGATATTCATTTGTCATTTCGCGACAAAACCCATCAATAACTTTTTTTTTAAACAATTCGCAATTTTTTTTCTATTTCCATAACAACAGCCAGTAATAATACCTGAATGTAATAACCAATAATAATAACATCTGAAGTTCTGTACAATGTAAGGAGAGTAGCATGCAGAATCTCGTTTTTATCATTGTATGAAAGTAATGTAGCCATTTTCAACATCTTATTTAGTAATTTTTGTATTTTTATTTTAACTTTATCTTTTAAATACATTAATAATTAACAATCAACAAATCAATATCTACTGGTGTACCATTACGATATAAAAAATAATTTAATTAATAAAATGTCATTTGAAAGTCTCTTTTATTTGAAGTTCAAGAGTTATATGTCGAATTATTCTCAAATACTATGGCCTATAGTACATTCCAAAAAAAGTTATTGGTGGATTTGGTCGCGAAATGACAAATGAATATCAAACATATTTATATGGTTGAAATGAGAATTGAAAGACCTTTTATATGAGGGGTCACTTGATCCCTATTCCCTATTTAAAATGTTGACATTTATGTTGTGGGGGGAGGGGGTAGGTACATATTGCCACGTTAAATTTGGTAGCAAAATATGTCCCCCTCCAAGCAAAAATCGACCTGTCTCGGGATATCTCTGGAAACAAAACAGTAACGGAGTTATTCGGGGTGGCTCGTTTGTAAACTATTTAAGGTAAACGTGGTTCAAAATTTGTAACGCATCCACTTCCAGTTGAGTTGTTAAGCTCAAGGCTATTTTATACTCAAGGTTGCGAATCTTCGACGACAATATACTTTATACGTTCATATATTAAAAATTCAAGATGGCGGCCCTAATACGGCAAATGTATTTAGTTGGCATTTACTTATTGTCCGATAGGACTCCCGGGGGTTTTCAGGTTCACAAGATACGAATATTTGATAAAAATTTTGAATTCAAAGATAAGATAGGGCGCTAATATAATAGACGAATGTTGCTGTATTATAAAGAAAACCGGTAGATCTCAGGGTCACGAATTACGAACTTTTTATCAAAATGGCGGCGCTAATATCACAGATAAATTTTGTAGTGTTTGCCGATTCCACTGAAAATCGGTATATAAGCATTTTCAAGGTCGCAAATATTTTAAAAAAGTTACAAAGTTGAATTGTTGACTTGAATGATGAGACGACACTTAGACGTTATGAGTTTTTAAGACAATTTGAAGTTAAAAAACTAAATAAAAGTTATGAGAATATTTTAAAGAAAAATATATTCTAAGAACGTGTTTAAATAAACTATTAATAGGTACTAAAAAATTAAACATTTCTCTCAGCTACCAAAGTATTGTTCAGAAATTTTAGAATTCATAAGAGTAATAAATGCTTTCAAGCATTCATTTAATATTTGATAGAATTAACATTTGGAAACAGACTTTCAAAGAACTAGGAAAATCCCAACAATGAACCCATCAAGTTCTTTATTAGTCGTATAAAATCTAGAATGCACAAATAGCTGACAAATGTCATGAGAGCCAAAAGAACACTGTAGTTCCTGGAAAAACTAGTTTTTACTAATACCATAATCACTTACTTTAGTATCAAATAACTAAATATTATTAAAATTTAGTCAATAATTTAAAAAATGAATAAATCTTTAATAATGACTTATTATAATAACTTAACAATTGTTGAGATTTATACAGAATAGATATTTATTTTATTAGGAGTATAAGTGGTACTTTATGTGGTGAGTATGGAAGTTTAAACGTCGAGCGCAGCGAGGCGAATTAAATTTATACGAATCACATAAAGTCACTTATACTCCGAATGAAATACAATATTTTATTTTCAAACGATTTCTATACACTTCCCTAACAAAATAAAAACGTATCCAAATTCGATAATGATCCTGTAATGCTGTCAAATTTATTGGTTTGAATTTATGGCGTAAGGATACCTGCCTTGTAACTGGTTTATATCCATGACGACAGTAACTAAAATCAGTGACTTCTTGTTGTGTGACAATCTGTCAATACCATAAGTATATAAGCGGCGTATAAGTGTTATACTCCGGCGGGGTATAACACAGAATGGTGTAAGTAAGTATGAAAATAAAGTGATATTTTTAAGAAGTCCCAAGCAACACAGAATGGTGTAATAAACGTTTAGATTTCGTCCATACGAGTAATGTATATACGTTCGAATGTCCGGGCAATAAACGTAGATATTTGGTATATTATATGAAAAATATAATATTTTTCATATTATATTAAGTATTGGGAAGTATTTTCCAAATTCTCTGGGCTAGTTTTATATATTTCTGAAATAGTCGTTTATAATATAACTACGTATAGAAAGCTAGTGGCGAATAAATATTTAGATGTTTATAAACCGTTTACAAAAATTTGGAATATAACTGGAAACATACAAATCTTATTTTTAAACTAGAGCAACATTCGATTAATGTAACTGCTTCAAATAATTAAAACTTTAGTTCATTAGGTACTATTCAAATATTTATTAAGAATTTGGAACGTATCTCATACACGTTTATTAAATAAACGTTAACGAAATTTAAACGGTAATTTAATTTAAACGTTTATTAAACCATCACGTGTTGCTTGGGGATATTAGAATAAAATTGTGAATTTTTCTTTGGCATTTAATAGCAAGCAATAGGAAGTAGGGGAAGTACTATACCGCAACTTCTCTCTGCGGCTGCCAATAATGTTGTACTCAGATGAATATGTGCTTGAGCCTACGGGGGATTATAAACGTAATATATTCTACCACGACATTCGACTGAAAAAACTATACACCTCTTATCTTACAGGGGTCGCTGCAGGCGGTGGACGTTCTGGGCTATCGCCCTGGGCGCCATGATATAAAGCGTAAAATGTGTTTTTTGCTTAGCATCATAAATATTTTGAGAATCCCAAATCGCGGTACGCTAGAATAAAGAAATATACAGGGTGTGGCACGTGGTTAATTTAAACGTTTATTAAACCATCACGTGTTGCTTGGGGATATTAGAATAAAATTGTGAATTTTTCTTTGGCATTTAATAGCAAGCAATAGGAAGTAGTGGAAGTACTATACCGCAACTTTTCTCTGCGGCTGCCAATAATGTTGTACTCAGATGAATATGTGCTTGAGCCTACGGGGGATTATAAACGTAATATATTCTACCACGACATTCGACTGAAAAAACTATACACCTCTTATCTTACAGGGGTCGCTGCAGGCGGTGGAAGTTCTGGGCTATCGCCCTGGGCGCCATGATATAAAGCGTAAAATGTGTTTTTTGCTTAGCATCATAAATATTTTGAGAATCCCAAATCGCGGTACGCTAGAATAAAGAAATATACAGGGTGTGGCACGAAGACCTTTCGTTAGACATATCTGGGAAATTAAATATATCTGAATTCTGAAAATTTGTATACGGGGGTTAGTCGATGTTGATTGACCTATAATATTGGTGTTATAAAAATAAGTTAATTTAGAAAATATAATACTCTGTTTGGTTAATTAGAAAATTAATTAAGATTGTATTTTACACCATTACTCTCGGACTATGCATGCCCTAACATGCTGACACGCTGACATAGAGTTTCTTTAAACCCGTGATTTATAATATATGTATACACATACACACACTAAGTTTTCAAGTAGTTAATCCTAGATATTTGAATTGTAAAAACAGAGCCACTTCGAAAGAATAATAATTATAAATAAAAGAATTAATAAGCAGTGAATAAAAACGGCCTTCCACGGCCACGTCCAGTCCACGTTCAATCCACGGCCTTCTATAGATTGATATCGATGTAGAACTTCCGGTTATACCTGTAGTAGCAATCCACTCCTTTATTTCAATTACAATGATATGTTTTTTATTTCATTTTCTGAACCTACCTCAAATTTTAGGTTAGGTTTCATAAACAGTACTTATATACCGAAATTCATGGATTTTCCAGTTCGAAATTCAAATAAAAATCATATGTACTCATAATTTATGCTACCTCTAGCAGGTTTTAAACTAAAACATTCAAATTTTATACGAGTGCTACATACATGAGTCAAAATACCCGTCACTGGAATGAATTTTTGTAAACTATACCGGATGTTGGTTACTAAGCAAGCAATTGTAATAAAATCTAATCAGAATAACTCGCTTTTTTTAAATAAAACCCCCGGTGTTTTATCATGCCATTCAATCGGCCTTCTCAGTATCTTTCGATCGGTATTAGCATCCCCTGAACCTAAAGCTTACCGTTTACAAGATATTTAAATTTTTATTATAAAGATGAAAATAATAAGTCTGTTAGCAAGACGTAGGTTGTGAAAAACAATACTGTCACAATTTATTTACGTCACTGCCATAATAACTATTTGCGGTTTTTTGTAATATCTACCTAAATATTTTTTAATTATGGCATACTCCGGATACAGTATCTAATGGTGATTTCATGAATTTGATGTTTATTTTACCTACCACACTCTGTATACCGTCACGGTAGCGTAGTGGGCTAGGGTGTGTTGGTGCAGCTTTTCTCGGTCACACTGAATATTATGCCTGGGTTCGATCCCTAGCTCCAGCATTGGAAATGTTGGTGGGTATGGGGTGTTTGTCTTCCAATGTGTAACCTCCTTCCGGACAACCTTTGGCTTTGGATTTACGGGATTGTCTAATTTATGTAGTGTATCAATGGATATTCTACTGGCCAAATAGTAAATGTCCGAGTGAATATATAAGCAAAACTTTATATTTTTTAATCTAATATCATGTATATTTGTTAAAACATTAACATTAGTTAAAATATTTGCTAAAAAAGTATTCTATCATGAATGCATTTATGAAGAGTTAATATGTCCATCTCCATAGTAGTACGCAGTTTAGTAAGAGACACACTCTAAAAGAACAAATACATAATATGAGAGAGAATAATATGAGTTCGTTGCCAAACTACATACAGAGGCTTGTTTGTACCTCTGTATTAATATAGAGCAATGGTTCTCAACCGGATGTATGCATACCCCTTGAGGACACGCACCGTTAACAAGTTTAACAGTTAAACTTTGACTGATAACTAATATAACACATTTTAATAAAACTAAAGTGTTTTTATTGGGGGTACGCATAGTTAATGATACAGAAAAAGGGGTATGTGGGCTGAAAAAGGTTGAAAACCCCTGATATAGACAATCAATTAATTTTGATAACCTTGACCAGTGCATTCCTGAATAAAAATATGACGGATATACCTACTTATAAAGTGTTTTTATTGGGGGTACGCATAGTTAATGATACAGAAAAAGGGGTATGTGGGCTGAAAAAGGTTGAGAACCCCTGATATAGACAATCAATTAATATGAAAACCTTGACCAGTGCATTCCTGAATAAAAATATGACGGATATACTTATAAAGTGTTTTTATTGGGGGTACGCATAGTTAATGATACAGAAAAAGGGGTATGTGGGCTGAAAAAGGTTGAAAACCCCTGATATAGACAATCAATTAATTTTGATAACCTTGACCAGTGCATTCCTGAATAAAAATATGACGGATATACCTACTTATAAAGTGTTTTTATTGGGGGTACGCATAGTTAATGATACAGAAAAAGGGGTATGTGGGCTGAAAAAGGTTGAAAACCCCTGATATAGACAATCAATTAATTTTGATAACCTTGACCAGTGCATTCCTGAATAAAAATATGACGGATATACCTACTTATAAAGTGTTTTTATTGGGGGTACGCATAGTTAATGATACAGAAAAAGGGGTATGTGGGCTGAAAAAGGTTGAAAACCCCTGATATAGACAATCAATTAATTTTGATAACCTTGACCAGTGCATTCCTGAATAAAAATATGACGGATATACCTACTTATAAAGTGTTTTTATTGGGGGTACGCATAGTTAATGATACAGAAAAAGGGGTATGTGGGCTGAAAAAGGTTGAAAACCCCTGATATAGACAATCAATTAATTTTGATAACCTTGACCAGTGCATTCCTGAATAAAAATATGACGGATATACCTACTTATAAAGTGTTTTTATTGGGGGTACGCATAGTTAATGATACAGAAAAAGGGGTATGTGGGCTGAAAAAGGTTGAAAACCCCTGATATAGACAATCAATTAATTTTGATAACCTTGACCAGTGCATTCCTGAATAAAAATATGACGGATATACCTACTTATAAAGTGTTTTTATTGGGGGTACGCATAGTTAATGATACAGAAAAAGGGGTATGTGGGCTGAAAAAGGTTGAGAACCCCTGATATAGACAATCAATTAATATGAAAACCTTGACCAGTGCATTCCTGAATAAAAATATGACGGATATACCTACTTATAAAGTGTTTTTATTGGGGGTACGCATAGTTAATGATACAGAAAAAGGGGTATGTGGGCTGAAAAAGGTTGAGAACCCCTGATATAGACAATCAATTAATATGAAAACCTTGGCCAGTGCATTCCTGAATAAAAATATGACGGATATACGTATAAATATACAAGGTGTTCCATTTAAAAAGCATAAATTTAGAACGTATCTTCTTAACGAGTAATATCTATACAGTGAGGTTCAAAACTATGGAACGCCCCAAATATCCAAAATATTGATTTTTTGAAAAATCGCTCGGACCTGTCGATTGTTATTTTTAATTGCACATCTTTTTCCACAAAAACTTTTTATACAGGGTGTGTCATGTAACAGTGGCCAATACTAACTTTCTTATTTTAAATACAACATCCTGTATATTATTACATTTTTGGATTCTACATAAAATTCTAAACACTTTTTATGTAGGATGTCCTATACTTATCTTAAACTGTTTTGGAAATATTGACAGGTGAATATTGACATTTTGCAACTTTAACACCCTGTAAAATCTAAACGGTTTGAGATCAAGCAAAACGGTTTGCACATTTCTATCTTAGCTTTTCATAAGCTATCGTTTGATGGTAATTTCAAATGTATCCAGGAATTAAAAATTTTATTTGTTTAAGATAAGTATAGGACATCCTACATAAAAAGTGTTTAGAATTTTACGTACAATCCAAAAATGTAATAATATACAGGATGTTGTATTTAAAATAAGAAAGTTAGTATTGGCCACTGTTACATGACACACCCTGTATAAAAAGTTTTTGTGGAAAAAGATGTGCAATTAAAAATAACAATCGACGGGTCCGAGCGATTTTTCAAAAAAACAATATTTTGGAAGTTATTTGGGGCGTTCCAGAGTTTTGAACCTCACTGTATAATTCTTTATTTACTGAAAGCTGAAATGTTAAGTGAATGTGAAAGCTCAAGCGAAAAAACTAATAATTGGAGCTCAAATGTTAAACGTGTCGTTCTGCATTGGCAATATCTCATTATTTCGTAGACTTATTAGATTATTACATCTAAGCTAAGATAGAGAGATTTAATTTAATTAAGTTATTATCTGCTTAATTGTAGTCTCACCTCTATAGTTTCCCAGCGTAACGATCTGCCAATAGTCACGTATAATATCTTTTGCTGGACGAATATGTAATGTGATGACACGTACTTATGTATATGTTACGTATTGCATTGAATGTTTAATACAAAATATATGTAACGGTGTAACCATATATAATATTTTTTTAATGTAAAGCAAAGTACTTTATATTTAATATTGACGTAGAAACTTATAATATTACTTGCTAATTAAATGCAGTAGGTATATTGTGGTTTTTCACTTTCCTATATTCTGCCACCTGCGCATCCACCAAAATTTAGAAATGTTTATTAATTAACTATTAGATTAAGTGTACATTCGGAGTGAATTTAAATTTATAAATAAATAAATAAATGAATGAATGGATTTTCAAAAAAATATTTAATATTGAAAAAGTTGCTGTTTTTTTTTTATATTAAAAATGTTTTCAATTACGGTTTCTTAGTTTCTTAATAATTGGAGACTTAATAATTGGATAATTTTGACATAAATTTTTTTCTGGTTTTAGGTTTGATCTATCATTATTTTCAATTGCGCAATAAACATCTTTTTTCTTGGTTAGGTAATCTTACTTTATGATGGTATCATTGCTACACATATTACGTCATAAACAATGTTTTCAAATAATGTGCCACAAGAATAATTTATTAGAATCTTTCCAGTTTATATGCAATATTACCTTTATAATAATTTATTTTGAACATTTATCCTTTGCTATTAGAGACAAAGCTAGATTAGCTAGTCAAAGATTCGTTAGATCCTACGAGTATTTATCGAGAAGATAATTGGAAAGCTATATAGGGGTTCATTAGAAAAATGGTATACTATAACTTAAGAAATAATGTAAAACATGAAGGAATTATTGGAAGGAGATGCCGAAAACAACTACTCCACGGGCAATATGCCCCGACTGGCGTTGCATTACATCAACATCTCCATGGATGTCGCCACATCCTTCATCAAGACCAAATACCAGACAATGACCGGTTTCGATCTTGTTATGATCTCATCAGATTGCCATAGGTATCGGAATCGATGAATGATCTGGCGACATTGATTGCCTAAGGGGCATATGTGAATGTTTGTAGTGGCGAGATACAGTGAAATACACTGCAGTGCCCTCTTTGGGTCTTTGCTACTACCTGTCTGACAATTATTGTCTAATTGACAGACAGATAACGATCTGCAGAAAGCAGATGCCATTACAGCGGCCTCTATTGTCTTTGAGGAAGACAATCCTACTTAATTATTGGAAGGAGATGCCAAAAACAACGACTCCACGGCCAATATGCCCCAATAATTAATTAGGATTGTCTTCCTCAAAGACAATAGAGGTCGCTGTAATGGCATCTGCTTTCTGCAGATCGTTATCTGTCTGTCAATTAGACAATAATTGTCAGACAGGTAGTAGCAAAGACCCAAAGAGGGCACTGCAGTGTATTTCACTGTATCTCGCCACTACAAACATTCACATATGCCCCTTAGGCAATCAATGTCGCCAGATCATTCATCGATTCCGATACCTATGGCAATCTGATAAGATCATAACAAGATCGAAACCGGTCATTGTCTGGTATTTGGTCTTAATGAAGGATGTGGTGACATCCATGGAGATGTTGATGTAATGCAACGCCAGTCGGGGCATATTGCCCGTGGAGTAGTTGTTTTCGGCATATCCTTCCAATAATTAAGTAGGATTGTCTTCCTCAAAGACAATAGAGGTCGCTGTAATGGCATCTGCTTTCTGCAGATCGTTATCTGTCTGTCAATTAGACAATAATTGTCAGGCAGGTAGTAGCAAAGACCCAAAGAGGGCACTGCAGTGTATTTCACTGTATCTCGCCACTACAAACACATGAAGGAATTGTTTAAACACCGGACTAGGTATTTAATATCTGAACTATTTTATGTAAATTTCACTTCTTAATCAGTTTCGCTACATTTCCTGTTTAAGTTGATTGTTGATTGGCATAAAAAAAGAAATATGTCCGATCCATGTCCTGATATAAAATTATATTTAAAATATAGCGTTTCTGTATAAAAACAAATTTTGCTCAAGGATATTTCATGCTGACGAACTTTAAAGGTACCTAAAAGTTTTATTGAATAATTTTAACGTTTCTATGACGTATAGTGCGAATGAAAATGTGAAAAATTCTACAGGCATATTTTACCTTCCTTTTATAAAAGTATTATATAATTATAAGAGTTGAGTCGTTTCAGATTCTGCTCTTCTGTTTTTCTTTTAATGCACAGGCGCATAGCTGTCATTAGTTTATTTGAAGGAGACGCCAAAAACAACTACTCCACGGCTGTGGATTGTTGTGCCCCGACTGGTATTGCATTACTCCAGCTTCCCCATAAGAGTCACCACATCTTTCATCGAAACCAACCACCAGACACTGACCGGTTTCGCGCTTATTATGCGCTCGGCAGACTGCCATAGGTAGTGGAATTGATGTAGTGGAACGATCTTAATGCGCCTGCGGAAAAGCAGCTCGTTATCTGTGTGTCAATTTGGCAATAATTGTCAGACAGATAGTAGCAAAGAGGGCACTACAGTGTGTTTCTCACCTCTACTAACATAAATCATTAGTTTATTAATGGAAAGTTTAAGTTTATTAGACCTGTTTGTGGAACTACATTCAACTGATGGTAATTCCGGAATAATGTGATGGAACTAAAAAAATTAAGCAACTATCACATGCAGGAATAGAGAACCTATAAATTACGGACTCACTTTGCTACCTAAAATTTCAAAAATTTTAGCGAACTCCTATCGGCAGCGGCATCCGCAAAACTTGTAGCGGTATCGTTGAAACATTTCAGAAAAGTAAAAAGCTCGATTACAACACCCCCTATATGGTCTCTTGTCGATGTCACTTGTTATACTCTTATTATTTGTTAAATCTTTATCATTATTCACTGAAAAGTTAATAATGGGACGATACTTACATTGTATATTATGTTGCTTGGTTGAGCCGTGTTAATAAAGGGTGATATCGTATCTAATGGCTATGGGAACAGGTAATATAATTACCAAATACTGAACTAACTTCTTGTCTTGGATTTCTCGAGTTGAGATTTATTTTTTTAATTTATCTCAAATTAAGATTTTATAAGATGAAATCTTACAAAATTTAAACGATGAATTAAAGTCAAGGTGCCACTTTAACCCCTCTTGAGTGAAGAGGATGCAGGGCAGGGCAAGAGCAGAAACACAGAACTTTCAACGAAAATCACGTTCAATGTAAATTGAACCTGATCGATTTATCCGGATACCATTTTGTTATTACTACACTAAGCATCTAAATTTTAAAATTGCAAGTAAAATATTGAATTCGGAACCACTTGATGGATGCCCGTATATTTTTCAGCAATCCTAAAGCACTACGGGTTTCATAAATTACACAGTTCAAATCTTTGGCCAAAGATGTTCAACTAGTAAAAAGGGGTATCAAATGGGGTTATCTTGGAAAAATAAAAATGGGGGTCCAACTTGCTATAGGGTAAATCGAGAAGAGATAGACCAGTAGGAGAGACAGACCACCCGCGATTTCTCGCATATTGTGGCAACAATACTTGCTACGCCGGTGTAGAATCATGAAACAGCGTTAGTTGCTTATCACTTGCGTTACTCGCATATGTGTGCAGTTTTTTCAAAGTTATCGGGAAATTTAGTTTCGAATCGTCACCGAAATTTTACATTGTGTTTCTCTTTGAACAGTTACTTCACTTGAGGCAAGTTTTAGATAAAAGTTTAGACATGTTATGGGCAGATATGTATTCCGACATACACAAAACCGCAAAAGCGTTTTTCGCGTGTTTAACTAACTGGTTGAGGATTTACTTGTCCATGGTCCATGTATCTGTCACTTTTAGGAGAGACGGCCGACCATACAGGTATAGGAGAGATGGACCTACGTTTTGTTGTTACAAGATAATGCCCAATCAGAACACCCGCAAACAGAATGTGGATGAAAGGTGTTCTTGGTCCGCAGACAATTTGTCTTCTGCCATTAATGCAGTAGTGTACGGCGAAATGAGTGTGACCGAAGCAGCAAGATCATTCGGCATTCCAAAAACAAGCAAACAAACAAAGAAAAAAGACTGGTTGCCAACTCTGCGGTGCCGTCCCCATTATGAAAAAGGGGAAGAAAAAACTAAATTAGTCTACGGTTCATCTCTCCTATACCTTCTAGGAGAGATGGACCAATTTAAATTTTCAGTTTTTTATATTTTATAATTATTTGTTAAGTTACGTTAATGTTTAAACTGTGCCAAATAGATCACTAAAGTTTATGTTTACGTTGTATTTTTTACAGAGCTTAATTCACACAAATAAAGAACTTTCTGGAAGGTTTTTCAAAAGGTGGTCTGTCTCTCCTCGATTTACCCTAATTAAATTTCCTATTCGGCCTACAGCAAGTAAAACTTTTATCTGTTAAATAGGTGAGTAGAAGAGTTTCAATATCATGTTCAGGAATAAGGGCAATATTTTAAAAGCAATACGTAAGGTTTCCGAAATTACATAGCTTCACAGAAGGAATTAATTATTAATGATTATGATTTCAAACATCTTAACAAAAAAAATTACTACTCTGGAAGGAGAACCCTTCTTAAATAAATATATTCTTATTTGACTTGAAAATATATACCTACTTACTGGAAGAACCAGAAAGATACATTAGGTCATATTTTCAGTGTAAGTGGAAGAGTTTCAAACAGGGTATGTTTTTGTTATATTATTCTATTAGACGACTTAGAAATGTGTAAAAATATATATGTCAAATCGGTCATGGCTGAAAACATTTTATACTACTAAATACAGTTTTTCGTATCATAGACACTTTTCAATTTTTTTAATATATTTTCGAAAACAAAAATTATAAACGCGAGCGACCTTCTGTCCCACCCGGTATTGGTAATAGAATTTAGGTTTGTTTTAAATAAAGAAGATTTTTTTAAAAGGACTTATCTTCATTATCCTGTAGAATGCCATGATATATTGGGTTGATGATGAAGTCATTAATTTATATTTTGCTGTGATATAAAATGTGAATAATGAAATCCTAAATTTATGTCTGCAAGTAAATGTTCTACTGTCGGATTAAAATTAATTCACGTGTTATCCTTTCCTTGATTTATGGTTGTATTTACAGAGGCTGCGATATCTTTTAAGCCTTCCTTATTCAGAGGGGTAAATGTAACCAGTTAGTGAAGTGATTAAACAATATGAACAATCTCCAACAGGCAGCAACTTAACAAAAAAGTTTTGAAATAAAGTTTATCTATAGTTAATTTATTGAGGTACCTGCTTACTATAACAATATTTGAAACATAGGCATATCTTTTCTATATATCAGCTGCTACCAATAAAGTTTAGTATGATCATAACTATTGATTTTATTTGTTTTTCCAAGTTAACAATATTTCTTGACTTTCGGTAAATAATAGTTAAGTTAGAAATAGATGATCGGCTACATTTAGGATAAAATTGATGCTATTTTCGGATATGGGAAAGTATTCAACATCTTAAATTACATATTTTGAAAAAGAAAAAGTGATCACTAAAATATTTAACAATAAATATTTTTATAACCTTTTAACAATGTAAATCAATTTTAAAAATATTCCATAATATAGGTACCTACTTTTATATATAATTTAATTGGAATGACTTAATTTCATGAGGTACATATGCATATCTACTTAGTGTTACTTATTAATACTTATATGTATCAAACTTTCTACATCTAGGATGCCCAATATGTATGGAATGATGTAGTATATAACTTTTTAAAACACCCAATATAAAAAAATTGTTTTTTTTTAAGATAAAAAGTTTTTTAGTTAAGTTTTTTACATCTTTTGGTAACTTTGAATTTGTTTCGGAGCCATGCAGTACCTTCGTTGCATAGCAACCAATTTTGTTTTTTTAAATGGCAACACGCTATTTTCTGTCTTTATTTGGAATCAATGCTTTTTTTGCGTATGGACAAATATAATGTGTAACAGGTTGCGTTACAAAATTTTTGAAAAAATCTATAATTTCAGTAAAAATGCAAAAATTTTAATTTAATTTTAAAAATAATTAAAAGTCTTCTATGACATACCTATGTCACGTTAACAAATTGACGTTACATGCAAAAGTGTCTCTCGAATTCGGATATTTGCATGTTTACTGAAATTACAGATTTTTTCAAAAATTTTGTAATGCAGCCCTTTACACATTCTACACATCCATACGCAAAAAAAGCGTTGATTCCAAATAAGAGCAGAAAATAAGCATGGTGCCATTTAAAAAAATAAAATTGCTTGCTATAGCAACGAAAATACTGGCTCCGAAACCAATTCAAAGTTACCAAAAGATGCAAAAAACTTAACTTTATTCTGGGTGTCTTAAAAAGTTATATACATTATTCCACACATATTGGGCACCCTGTATATCAATCAATTGAAATAAAAAAATTTAACGATGACATGGCCAACAGAGATTATATTTTAGAATACCATAAATTTATATCACTTTTGGAAAAGTAAATAAAATAAAAGTTGTGAGGAAATATTATAGGTACTTAGGTGTCATGTTTATTAGTCTATGTCACGTATTTAGGTTTTATTATATAAATATCAAGAGCAAACAGCAGAAATATACAGACCATCCGATTTTAAAAAAATCGAAAATTTAGGTATAGGCCAGATCTAGAGAAAAGGTGTGACGCCTTTTCTTTAGATTTGATTCAGATGTTGATTATATAAAAATTAGAATACGCGCTATTTCATTTAGTACCTATACAGGGCGTGTAGTACACGTTGTGTATGTAATTTTTGTCCTTCGTTTTTTAAGGGAGATATTCATCTAAATACAGTCGAAACTGCAAACACATCTGACCCACAAATACGATACCTACCTCTACCAGATTGATAAGAAGTATCTGTTTTCTATTATACTTCTTTTTGTATGAATTTTAATCCTATAAATGATTCTCACCAATAAATAGATATTGTCTCTCTACTAAATCATTCCAACTTTAATATTAAACAAACATATTTTTGGTAAACAAACATTACGTTTTTGTAATTTAATAATAGCGCGGAATTTGAAAATTAGTAACATGATTATAATAAGTAGGTTTTACTGACTTTTCCTCTACTATGTAAAAACAAATGGAATTAAAAATAATTGAGGGATTATTGGAAGGCTTTTAATAGATTTTATTTAGGTATTATTATCTTTACTACATATATGTTATCGAATTAATCAAACATAACTTTTGAGATTCAATTTTAAATTAATTATTTACGATTATTCATAGAAAATTTCAACGAGTCTATGCAACCCAACTTATAAATTTTCCAATTGAAGCTCTTAAAATATGAATAAGCTACAAAACTTCTATAAAGTTCTTGGTACTTGGCAGCCTTCTAAATAATAAATGAGGATAATAAAGATTAAGTGCTCACGAAATGGATTTATACCTACTTAATAAAAATTTTACATTTTACCTTCCTAATACAATTATTATTAAGTAAGTATCTATTAGTTGATTGATATATTATTTAATTACCTATTAGGTAGGTATATATTAATTTACACTTTCAAATGTTGGAATATAATACATATAATAATCTATCGTGTACTTTATTACACCTGTGTAAGTCCATGCGTATAATTTGAAGGGGGCTATTTTTTAGCGAAAGTGGAAATTGAAACCATTTTGAAAGACTCCTTATAATATTTAACTAAGGAATACTTTAGCCAAGTAAATGTGCACATTTCCATTTCTAGTAAGTAGATAATACATATTATACATATGCTCAGATTAACCATATACTGGTTAATCTGAGTACATATGCTACATGTGTTGCCATCTAGATAAACAAGACAGAACTATAACGAGTTCACCAAATCTTTGGTTCTTCAACACTTTTCTTTCACTTATTTTAGTACTGGGCTTCTCTAGCAACAGTAACAGCTTCTGTAGAAACAGTTAAGACATCTTTTAAGTTTTCAAGATATCTATCGATGGTGGGAAAGACATAAAATATAAACGTATTTGTGAGAGAATGCTTTATGCAAATATATAATATTTTGTTTACAGATACTCGACTTTTCCACAAACAATGGTTGGCATTCCTATTACAGAAAACATGTAGATATATTCGTCGATTTCTAAATCTTAGCTGTATGAGTTTCTCGTTATCTACTATGTACTACCACAGAGGTCTAGGTCCTCTGTGGTACTAGTACTACAAATTAAGTATTATATCTTCAGAAACGAAAATAAATTCAATCAGGATGTTCATGCTCTATATACCGTAGATTTTTGTTTACATAGTTTTATGTATACCATTTACCAAACTATAGACTTCGTCGAAATCATATAAGGAAAAGTAATACCTAGTACTATGTTGATTTTTTAAATTATCACACCTTATTTTAAATAACTTTAGGGTAAACTATTGCGAAATATTTAAAACTACACTATTCATTCCATGGCATAAAACTAGTTGACTTTAACTTTGTATATTTATCATATAAGACAGGTTGTGGCTATATAAATGGTTTCCCTCCAAAGAGGTAAACGTAAACATTGGCAGTTTCCAGAGTACCATTTTCAGCCCATAAATGTTTCTGTTATATATAAATGATCTTCCTGGTGCCTATATAGAAGTATAAAGGTAACCTGACCATGTTTGAAGTAAGATAACACCTATTTGTGCAATGAAACCTTTATTTCAGATGAAGCTATAAAATTCAACGCATGATTATTCATTTTATAAAGTGGTTTAGAGACTAAAAATAAGGTATATCTCAATACCTGCAAAACAGTATTTATGAATTTTACTCCTCGAATTTTAAGTAATGAAAGCCAGTGGCTGAAGATTGGTGATAATAAGTAGATAACTCAAGTTAAAAAAACAAAAAATTTCTTGTATTATATGTATTTTCTGCATTTTTTGACACATCAATGACAGCTCTGAATTTCAAAGTGACAGCTGGGCGCGCAATAGGAACATTTTTTAAAATGGAAATGGGGGTCGAGTGGGGACTCATTTTGAAGCTATTTTTATTCTCAAAACATCCCCCAATTTTGAGAACATTTGGTTCAGTAATTTCCAAATAAAAACCAGTAATATCGATTTCTGTTATATCATTTTTTTGCATACATATTACAAATTATTGTAAATTATTCAAAGCAGAACAAAAATTAAAAGTAAACAAATAACAATAAACCTTCCCTAACCTAAAATAACCTAAATTAAAAAATTATGAAATAATTTAAATTAAACCTAAAAAAAATATAAAAATTTTAGAGGCAGAAACAAATTTAGAAAACACGTCTTACTTCAAAAGATGTTGAAAATGACCTCCATGAACCTCCTGACAAATAAATGTTCCATGGGTAAGTTCTATTATAAAGATTATGTGATAAAAAGATTATGTTATAAACTGATGTTACTGGTTTTTATTTGGAAATTACTGAACCAAATGTTCTCAAATTTGGGGGATGTTTTGAGCGTAAAAATAGCTTCAAAGTGAGTCCCCACTCGACCCCCATTTCCATTTAAAAAAAATTTCCTATTGAGCGCCCAGCTGTCACTTTGACATTCAGAGCTGTCATTGATATGTCAAAAAATGCAGAATTTAGCCATATATTATCGTTCCAACTTTCATCACAATCTACTCAGTGGTTCAAAAGTTAGAGGGGGGGCGGACTTTATGTCCTCACTGTATATTGTTTTGGAGCTCATCTAATAATTTAAAAAGACTTCAAAATACAAAAGAACGCAAGAACTGTAGGAGGTACCCACATCCCAAAGTACATCTTGTCACATTTCAAAAAGTTTATGCTTTAAACATTGCTGCATATTTAACTAAACATGGTGTCCCACCGGGAAGAGCCGCGATCAATATATTGAAAAGTATGTACAGGGTGATTTTGAACTTTATTTGGACTCTTAGTTATAAAATTGGACAAGGAATTAGCTTCTACAGTATGGACATGACATTGTAGAACACCCTGTATATTCAAGGTCTCGTAAGAGGCCGAACTATCCCAAAATAAAACGATATTTAGGATGTTCCTCTTAAAGAACCATCAATTTGATTTGTCATATTTTTTAAGTTGACTCTGTATAAAATTGATTACTATCTAATGTAAACCTTAATGATTGACATTAGATTGACATTAGATTGACATTAGATGCAAAACTTGTGTACTAGTAGTTTAATTATCTAATTAAACTACTAGTTCACAAGTTTTGCACTTAAAACATTTTTTTCTAAAATAAAAAATATTTTAGATTTATCATTATTTATAACAGATGACCGCCTGTACGTAGATGATGTGAACATATAAAATACAATGGTTTCTCATCTCTTCCTTACTCAATATTATACCACCGAAGGATGTTTGAGAAGGATCTTAATTGTAATGTCAGCTTAGAAGCGTTTCCACTAAAACACCCTCGGATGCCTTTACAAAAGACAGATGCGGGAAATGAGTGTAGATTGCAATCTAAACCGTTAAAGAGCTATAGAAAGTGATCAAGATTTTTCTAACTACTACATTATGATTTATTGACAAAGAAAGTTTTAGAGTATTTCATTTGTCTAAATGGAGCTTAGCTTTTTGCAATTAAGTTTAAGGACTTCGAAATACCGAATAGTTCCAAAGGTCGCCTAATATTTGTATTTACTTAGTCACTACATCTTCACTTTCTATCAAATTGCAATGTATTATAAGACATAGAGCAAAACTTTCTCACTATTGTTCTTATAAAACCCAAATGTAAGATGCTATAAACGATAATGGAAATAAACTATAAACGATAATGGAAGAATATGATATTTAGGTATGACGTCGGTCAAATGGGACAAAAAAGTTGCGCAATCAGAGAAACCAACATAATGGCTGAAAAATATCAAGGCTAATTTGATTGGCTTTTGAAATATTAGAAAAAAATTAATTTTCAAAATTCGTTTTTATTTTATTCCAACTTTATTTGAATAGATAATGAGAAAAGAACCACACTTCTTGACATCAATTTTTTGTACTCTATCGAACGGCATAATCATATTTTTGATAAAACGGTGTGTCTTTCCAAGGCCGTCTCTAACTCAAATTTTTTAAATACGGCCCGGGACGTTTTATTACATTTTTTGGAAACTGTGTCTCCTAACACTATGCTGCCATCGCCCAAAGCAAATTCAGACGTTTTGTCCCAAAAAATCCACCTTCAAAATTTTCATTCCAATACATCAATTTTTTTAATTGAGACTTTCGTTTTTCGGGGTTTTCTTCCGTTCAATGTGTGGTGGCGTAGTGCCCAGAAAAGTTCAAAGTATTATCAAGAACATAAAAAACACAAAAACAAATAATTTTCATCTACATTTTTTTAGCATATTAAAAATGCATTTAAAATTCAGCAAAATTTAATTTAAGTACTTAAATAACAATAAAAACCACAAAAAAAAGTTATAATAGATGTTCAAATTGGTGCCCCCCTTGTTCGATACATTCGTTAATTATTTCATTAATATTATTAATATAGGGTTCAAGGTCTCTCTGTCTAAGTGGAGCGTAATAGAATATGACTCCAACATGACTGAGTAGTAAGTACCCACTCATAATTCAAGAGAGGTGCGATGGATCGGAAATAAAAGTCCTCTAAGGTGATCGCCAATGTCTCCTCAACTTACAGTATGCAATTATTTCTTATGGGGTGTTATAAAAAATTATAAAGAGGCTTCGGTAATGTGAAATTTCCGATCCGTCGACTCGGAAAATCCCCATACAAGTATTATAATACCTCCCTTGTGCTCTGTCATATTGGAACCATATTCTCTTATGCTCCGCTAAGGGTATATCGACCGAGTATTCTTCCAGAATATTTCTCAAAAACTTAAACAATGCTTTAGCTCCGATTAGGCAGAGGGACCTTGAGTCCTCCATTAATAATATTAATAAAATAATTAACAGATGTATCGAACAAAGCACGCACCAATTTGAACATCTATTGTAAATTTATTTGTTGTTTTTATTATTATTTCGTTAAACTAAATTTTGTTGAATTTAAAATGCATTTTTAAAATGCTATAAAAATGTAGAATGCATTTTTTTTTGTTTTTTGTGTTCTTAATAATCTGTTGCACTTTTCTGAGCAATACGACACATTGATCGAAAGAAAACCCCGAAAAACGTCCGAATAAAAGAAAATTGCTGTATTAAAATGGAAATACTGAAGGTGGATTTTTCGGCCAAAACGTCTGAATTTGCTTTGGGCGATGGCGGCATAGTGTCAGGAGGCACAGAGATTTCAAAATATGTAATTAAACTTCCAGGGTCGTATTTTAAAAATTTGAATTAAAGACGGCCCTGGAAAAGCAAAAGTTTTATTAAAAATATGATTATGCCATTCGATAGAGCACAAAAAGTTGCTGTGAAGAAGTGTTGTTCTTTTTCAATATCTACTCAAATAAAGTTGAAATAAAATAAAAACAAATTTCCAAAATGTAAATTTTTTTCACATATTTAAAAAACCAATCAAGTTAGCCTTTATATTTTTCCGCCATTATGTTGGTTTTCTGATTGTGCAACTTTGACCCCATTTAACCAACTTCGTATCTTTTACCAATGGGACACCCTATATAAATAAATAGTTTTAAAATATTTCTCGATTAAAAAATATAAAAAGTTATGCAAGTTTCCTAAACCGCCATCTCATTTGTAAAGTATTAAGCTAAACAGGTAGGTAGATACCTACCTACTTATCGATCGGTGTTATAATATAGGTATACAGGTTACGTAGGTATAGCTATCTAAAGAAGTAACTGTTATACCTCTATACCTACTGAACAATCTGGGTATATAGGTAGGAGTGGGAATATTGAAACATTTACTTTATCTCAGTATTTATGGTCATAAAATCTACTACTAAGCACTACCATTGAGTTTATAAACAACCTCACACCTCACCTAGAAGATTCACCGTTTATGAATAAAAATGTCAAAATAATTTTTATAAATGGCAAAAGAGTTGGTACCTAGTTGGTAATTATTTAGCTGCTTCCCCTGTACCTACTTTGAACAATATACCACACCCATTATAGACCTTATAATATCGGAAAACTATTCAGCGGTGTTATAAAGGGAAACTCGCACAATGAGAAGAATTGGAATTGGAAAACCAGTCGATAATGGAGCAGTTCATACGGTAGGTAGCACATGTTGGACGTGTGACCAGGTGCACACCTGTTACTCTTCATGTAATAAAGCAACTCTTATTATTTAACAGTAACATATAGCGTGCAGGAAAATATTAAAAATGTTTGAAACATTCAATAGTAAGTACGGCATTTAAAAATAATTAATTGGGTAATCAAATCAGGCACAATAAACAGCATAATTAAACAAATTAATTCAATATTACAATTTTATTAAAAAACAAAGTAGGTACAATTAATACTGTTACACTACTTTCAAAAAATGAAATAAAATGCAATGATTATACAGGTAAACAAAATAAATGGGTCAAAATTTAATTGACAATAAGCATTGATAGCGTGCTAAAGCGATCTTAATGCAGAATCGTGCTTATGTTTCCACAACGGAAAGCTTTTATCTGAAATATAATATTTTAAATAAAGTGCACCACGCCTACTTGAAATAAACCGTTTTCAAAATAAACAAAACACGCATGCTACTCTCAGAACTGCACATAGATGATCGAGCTTTCATCGAAATTCACACACATACCGAACTATTTATTTCGCGATTTGTAGACAAACGCCTGTGAAATGATTTGGCCGGTTCCGTTTCCCCATCACTTTCCGAAGAGTCCTCACCCGTGGGCGATGGGCCACCCATGTTTTTACCACTCTCGCTACCCGACGCCATACTACAATGCCGACATTTTAATTTTTTCCTACTTTATTTATAAATAGGGGTTGCATTTACTTATGCACGTGCCCCACAGATGGAGGCAGCAGCCTTACACTTCACACTTTCCCGGTCACTGACGTACGACGTTGCCAGATTCATCCTGGTGAAAATTGATTATAATCAAATTACCTATTAAAAAAATATATATAGCTTTCTTGAATTCGAATTTTATATATTGTTCTTGAATTTGGTTCTATTTACTGAAGTAGATTTCTGTTTACTTACTACTGCAATTAAAATTGCTATATATTAGGTAGGTACATATAAATTATATTTATTGTCACCTCAGTATTAAATGACATAGGTATATGTATATATACATACCTATAAATGTTTACTCTGTGCCTATATGGCAATGCAACTATTTCAATGATTTGTAGGTATTAAAATGCAACATTTTCTTTCAAATTCAAGAAATGATTCAGGGAATGAATAAGAATAAATCATTTGTTATATTTACCTTCTCAATGCAAACAAGGTAAGCAAGTTAAAAAAAATAACTAAACATAGATCGTATTACTACACACTTGTTTTTACTCATACTAATTTATACATAAGTAGGTACCGACCTACTTAAAAAATGCTGCCCTAGATCTGATATTTTTATCATTCAGTTTGGCAATAGAGCTTAATTGCTTTATATCTGTCACAGTGTGGCTTGGCGCCGCATATATATAATACTTTATTTTTTATACTTTATATATATATATATATATAGTATATGCCTTAATTGGCACTTGGCTTTAGCATCGGTATGATCATAGGTATGATAATGATCTTATATATATACTGATATAGAACCACAAGACAAAGACAGCACGTTTTACTTTCCGCGTTCGAAAAGCTTTATAGTCTCTCAGAAAAGTATACTTCAACTCACTCTTTCAAAAAAATATATTTTCAATTTATATGCCTATATTTAGGTAATCATTTTATTAAATCTATAATCAAAATTAAGCATAAATAGGAAAGAATATTCATAGCCAATAGCCACACCTCTTCTTTTGTACCTAGCCAAAAAATCAGGTAGGTTTTATACTTGTGATGTAGGTATAGTTTTTCTTCTTTTTTGGGCACGTAGACAAGACATGCTTTGCTATTTGATAAAAAATAATCCCTGTATTTGATAATTTTCCAATTTATTGCCTATTTTTTTACAGAATTATTTAATTTTTATCATTTTAATATCGAACATTTTTTTTAAATTAAAAATAAAAATATATCATTGGGAAAGATAATTTATTGCATATAAAGTTTGTTAGATCTGGCTTAATGGTTCTAATACACAATTAAGGAAAATATGCATGGACTACATACATACTACATATATATTAATATTATTAATATATATATATATATGTATTATTAATATATATGTATATAGGCCAGGTTATAGCAAGCACAGAATACAAGTGTTAAGCGTGAGGTTAGCGGCGATTGAATTTCTTGACTGTCTATTCGATCCCTCTTGTGAGTCAAGGATTTTTAACTGTTTACAGGATTGCTCGATCCCCTATACTGCAATGTAATCCATAATTGTGACGTCATCAAAGATCCAAAGATCTCGAACTTGTAGAAATAGGTACACTTTATACTGTTATTACAAACTTTAATAAATAATAATATTAATAATCATTCAAATACGAAAATTCTCTTGCAAATGTGAAATATAACAAACACAAAATAGGTATATTTTGACAATTCGATTACATATATCTTCGATGACGTCACAAAGGCGGATGACAAAATTGAGCGATCGAGCAATCCTGTAAACAGTTAACAATCCTTGCTTGTGAGTCGCCTCAATTATGGACTTCTTCTGTCAAATCGAATCGAGTTTCATGATCCCACTGCAGAAGTCGAACTTTCTAGCGTTTTCATTGAATTTGCTTGCAAAAAATACGATTACAACTATACATTTTTTTCGAATACGAGTATGATTATAATATATTTATTATATTATAATAATAATAATACCGGGATATCAAAAATTATCTTGGTCAAGGGTGGTTGTGGAATGTAAAACGTGTGTCTTACTTTAAATTTGAAATAATTATGTCACTGTCACACTGACATCAATAACCTACAAATTTCATACCTATTTATTTCAGTTGTAAAACAATAATGAACTACAAATTATAAAATAACGGTTTTAGTAACAAGAAAAACTAAATTACAGTAATTGTTGGAAATGTCCCCTGTTTTGTTCGATGCACAAGTTGACGCGCCTCCTCATGCTGTGAAAAGCGTTTTGCAGCAAAAAACTGGATTAGAAAATTTCAGCACAATGCATGACGTGACAGATTCTGACACAACAAGACATATTCAAAAATTTAAAGTAAGACACACGTTTTACATTCCACAACCACCCTTGACCAAGATAATTTTTGATATCCCGGTAATAATAATATCTCTACCCCTCATTCTAATCACAAGGATTATCCCGAAAGTCGGAGACTTGTGTGGGAGAGGGGGCGGCATACTATTATTTCGCGGGCCGCCTTTGCGCCTCAGGAACGACTTGGTTGGTATGCCCCAACCACCATTTAGTGCTGGAATGAGGGAAACCTGGAAAACCTCATTAGTTAGGGGGACAAGTCAAACATCAACTGATTTTAATCTCTCACATTAACACCAAGTTGACATTCTTCCCATCCTAGGCCATCGCCAGGATGGTTGCCAAGCCATCCCTGCGAATAAGCCTTGATCTACGAGTGAACAATTTATTGAAAAATTGTTGGTGGAATGGGAATTAGAACCTGTGTTGAGCGATCGAGACGCTAAGCCCTGAGCCACCTGCTCGATAATTATTATTATTATTATTATTATTATTATTATTATTATTTCACTGTATTTATGAAAATGACGTTTTTGCTTCAAATTTGGCGCCCTCAAATGATAGATCTGGTGGGATTACGAAACACGATTCGATTTAATAGAGGAAATCGATGATAATCAAATCGACTGATGCATACAACATGAATCGAAAAAGCAGTCGAGAAAGTCGCCGCGAACAGGAGGATTGGAGGTAAAGTCAACAAGGTATATGCCAGTCGTATTTTAATCCAATATAATTTTATTCATTTACAGATTTAGATAGGAAGAAATTAATACTAACATTATAAAATTGCATCCCGCTCCGCTGATAAAATCATGAATTATCACTTGCTCACTAATGTTTAGTGCAAAGCAATATTCTTATTTAATATGTGTTGCATACAAAATTTAACATAACCGCTGTTGACAAATTCTAAATCGAATAAAGTCGATTGATCGAACGTCGTGAACAACGATTCGATTATCGCTGATAGATTATCGAATAAATGTTATTAGGGAGATTTTGGATATTGAACTCCTTAAATAGGGGGATTTTGAACCCGTTAACTTTTACCTTATTGGTATCTTAATCTTTACACTGAGGAGGCGTAGTGCCAAAAATTATAATTTTTTGGCACTTATTATTTATAACCCCTTATTTATTTTTTTCTCATAGTTATCGTAATCGTTATACTAAACATGCACAGTGCCAAAAAGAGTATTCTTTTTTGTACTGCGCATGCTCAGTGTATAACGATTGCCATAAGCTAAAAATTAAGGGGCGCAAAATCTCCCTATTCTCCCTAATTTTAGCACGTCTTTATCATAATTGTACTGAGCATGCGCAGTGCCAAAAAGAGTATCATTTTTGGCGCTACATATATCGTCAGTTCGTCAGTATAACAATTACGATAACGATAAGGTAAAAATTAGGGAGATTTTAAACTTAAATTTTAGCTTATTGTTATCGTAATCGATATAGCAGTGAACATGCGCAGTGCCAAAAAAGACAACTTTTTAGCATTGCGCATGCTTAGTATAATTATTACGGTAACCCTAAGCTCAAATTTAAGAGTTCAAAATCTCCCTAATATGATCCCGACAGCTCCAAAAAACGTAGAAGAGAATGTGAAAAAGTGTAGAGATCATGATCCCCTACTCTAACTTAACTTGCTCTACAGTAAAAACCAGAATTAAGCAAAGTGGAATGACCTCGCCGATCTGGTAAATGCGGTAATGCATGGGCGTGCGTATTCTGTTTTACCATTAGGCACATTTCAGTTAATATATACTCGTATACTATTCTATAAAATACTTCTAGTATATGCACTTCCACTTTTTTAACTAACACAAATAAGTATAAACACTGACCCAAAGAATAAATACACTGATAATTTTACCACAAATTTTTACCGTTAAGAAACGCGCGCGAAATAACCCAACATCACGCCACTGTTTCCCTACTGCCTCGAGCGCAGTCGCTTATTGGTTCCTGATTCGACCAATCAACGTCGTTGAAGCTCAGGGAAAAGAAAGGGTAAATGCAAGAATATGTATGTTAAATAAGGATGGACAGCTTGTCGTCAACTTTACGACTTTTGCAGTTGCCAGATATTCGAAAATTCGTTGATATTATTAAGTAAAACACAAATTAAACATTGTGTTTGCTTTAATAAAGTACAATAGGGATAAGAGACGTTAAAGACAAGTAAAAAAATGGGTAAATAAGGTAATTAATACGTTTCCTGTTGTAAATAAGAATACTTTAGAAATAAATGTGACAACATAGATCTACTCTTTTTCCGGTCATTGCACTATGCTTAATTCTGGCTTTGACTTTAACCATCTTAACTAACCGGTTGTATTTGGACCATAGAGCATATAGATATAATGTAGGTAGCATTATAATAATAAATCTATGGTTTGGCCTCACAAAAATCAATAAGATAAAAAGCAGAAAGAATCACTCCCCTTGCTATCAGTGATGTGCCGGATAATTATCCATTTATAATTAGCCGGATAATTATCGATAATTATCCGTCGGCTGAAAATCCTTTCAAATTAACAGGCTAATTATTATAGTGCCAGTGGTAAAAATTGCCTCATAGGGAGGTATATTGGAACTTTTATTTATTTTTTAATTTAATTTAGTTTGTTTTATTTTTTTATTTTTTAATTTGTACGATTATTTTTACTTTTGATGTACTTAATTCGGTAACTTAATTAAATGATGAGGATTGCGGTATTATAAAATAAAATAAAAAATAATCACTATCTCATTTAATTTCTCCTTATCTATAACTCATAATATACCTAATAATACAGCTATAATGGTTAAAAATATTTTTAGCCAGCTAAATGCTAATTATATAATTGCATTGGCTAAATATATAATTAGCAGCTAAAAACCCATCACTGCTTGGTACATATATATATATCATAGACTTAATAAGAGGAGACCTCACGGTTCATTCATAAATAACGTTTTGTTTTGTATCAATCTTTGGCAATGTGTATGACAAAGAATACCGAGAGAAACATATATACATAATACTATATATATGGAGAGAAAGAATCACGGTCTTTAAACTAATGCGGTTGTCTGGTAACTTTTAGCCAATCACAGCTCAGCCGGCAAAACGTCACAGGTATGCTGCATACACGCGTATTGGCATCTCAATACATCGAACAAAGGCATATAGATAGAAAATAATATAAGGTAGACAGAGCGCGATATATAATATTTCAAAAATCACATATTTATATTAAATAAAATTAAAATTATTTAAACCTATTATGGGTAGACTATTAAATAAATAAATATTGGGAACATACAAATTAATATATAAAATTTGTTTCAGTACCTACCTGAATCCAGTTTTAGTTTAGCTAGGCTATAATGTATAGAGGTACTTAAGGGGGTATTGTAGTTACATTTACTAGGTAGGTATTGAGGTTTTTGTTTATCTTGTGATTGTGGTAATTAATCGACTATATTTTCCTGATGTTATACCTACAACACTAATTAACTTGTCTTTTAGGGTAAATTTACTCTATGTAGTTTATTAACATAAAATTGCAAAAATTAATTGAAAATAAGAAAAAACCAAATACCTACCTAGTTAGTATAATAATAGTCAGTAGTATAATAGTCATTATTTATTTCCAAAATTAAAAAATAAGTTCGTACATACCCTGTAAAAATGTTTTAACATAAAGCACGTAGGCATATAGGAGAAAATGAGATGTTTTTTGTGTACCTAAAGGTGTATATTAATATGATTATACAAAATATTGTGCATCCTCTTGCAGGGTCTGTTTACATATCAAACTAGGTAACTGAACCTCTGTCACTCCTATAATGACCTTAAAAAACCTTGGACCTTGAAAAAGTAAAAAATCTAATCACTTCTCCCTTTGTTGCCTTTTCACTATTACCTTTGCAAGTCGCTACACTCCAAATAGTTCCAGTCATATTGCTAAAAAGTAGTAAATATTTCGTTATTGAGCACAGAAACATTGGTCTGTTTACCTTTTATTTGAAGCTAATTACACCGAAAATAAAATGATGCAACCACTTAACGATAGTTCAATAAAAATCCTAAATACTTATAAATTGTTGAAAGCACGAAATACACACTATAGCCGCAAATTAGCACTAATTAACAAATATAGAACCGTGAAACGTGTAAGAATACAAGGGAAATGGCATACCACATAAAACTTGCAGCCGTCCTGTGACGTCACTGTGACGTAGAGGTCGCCATATTGCACAGCTTACCAGACAACCGTATTAGTTTAAAGACCGTGAGAAAGAATGGCAAAATTCCGACTCCGTGCAACGTTGCAAAAGTTTTAGGAGAACTTGCTTCCGACGCCAAAGGCGTACTGTTTTTGGAAGGGTTGGGTATGATAATAAAACATCAAAAAAGGAATTTTAAGAAAATCAGTACTATACATTGCAACAGCAAAAGCTTGTGAGATTAGAAATTAAATTAGTATCGGAGTTTTAATGTAGGGAATATGAATTGAAACTTGAACACTTAAAATTCTGAATTAAGTAAAGGTGGTACACCTACTACATTACAAAAACTTATATATACAGTAGTGTAAAAAAGTATTTTTCAGTTTTTCAAAGATACCCAAACTCTGTATACAGGGTTCAATTATTACATTTAAAAGTGAAATATAATTTAAAATAAGAAAGATGTACATGGTGTTAGTTTTTAATTCAACTTTTTGTTTCAAGTTATTTGACTTACTGTTTTCAAAATAACTCTTTAAAAGCCTGATAATGGTGATTTTCTCTTAGATTAGTATAAAGGATACCTTTAAAAATTACCTTGGTTACGCAACTGATTTTAATTTTTGTGTGCAAACGTTGCATGTTGGCTTCACACTTACCAAACATTATATTTTATACATTTGTTATGCAGCAAAGTGCTGAATGATGATGATGCCTTAGATTCTTGCTTGGAGTCTTGTTTTGACCATATTTAAGTATGTGTGTAGGTAACTCCAAAAACTAACACATCAGCCATATTTTAAAAAATAACAAAAGCAATTCCATAATATAATATAGTATATATATACTATATTCCGTAAAATGATAAGGAAGCCAGCCAGCACGCCCCTGAAAATCCGTAAATATGGCGTGACAAATATAGCGACCGAATAACCAAACAAAACTTGGCAAAATTTACCTGTGGAAAGACAGTTTTGAATATAAAGAATTCATTTTTCCATACACTTGACACTGATGAACCATTTTCTGAAGAATAGTAATAAAATCCTTACGAAAAACACTGAAAAATTCACAAAAGCAAAATTCCGACTGCCAGCAACACCGCACAAAAGAAATACTATAAAATACTACGATTCACGTGGTTGTTACCCAAGGATTGTTAACTGCTTACATTAACAATCCTTGGTTGTTACCGGCATCAATGAACATGCGGATTAGAGTAGGGAGCAATGATGCCTGTTCATTCCATTTTTGCGTTATGAAGTTAGTTTTTATCGCAACGTTTTTAACAAAATATGATTTATCTACTTAACTAGGAAACGGAAAAATATTTTTATGTAATATTTTAACCTTAGCCCATAATCATGGTAGTTTAAATGTGAAAATATAAATTACACAATTGACAGTTTGGCAACAGTTTTTCGTACAATCATAAAAAAGTAGACCTTGCAGTTGACCAGATAAAGAGTAAACAAGGGGTTCTCTGATTGCTTTAAAATGTAAACAATTACATCTCCCTTGTCTTATAAATCTATGATATATATATTCGTTGTTTGTATACAAACAACATATATATAATACTACTATATCGCGTATTTCCTATGTTAGCCCATAAGCGGTTTCTCCGAAAACATTAAAGGACAAAAGATATAGTGCTATACTGTTCCAGAGACCCTTTGTTCGATTTGCGCATGCGCAATCTCCATGGTTACGGAAGCTGACACACTGTTTATAGGCTGACAGACTTCCCAACTTTCAACTTTTTTTAAAAGAAGTCGGTAGACAGAGATGCAGTAATTATGCTGCATGCTTATTGGATGTCGCGAAATTCGTGCGCATGCGCATATTTGACTAAGGTACTCTCGATAAGGATAGAGATTGTATGTCGGCGCCGTGTTGTTTTCGGAATTTTTGGGCCTCTACCCGCGATATAGTAGTATTATATATATGACAAACAACGATATATTCTTTGGAGAGAATGTTCTGTGGAAAGATTGTCAATAATCTGTCTTCTATTCCAACTCTCTTTTTCTATGTGTGCCACTGGCAAAATACTTCACTGGCGCTCTGTTACTCTTCTGTGACCGGCACTGGTCATTGGTTAACAAAAACCCTAATGTTTAGGGTTCTTGATTGGTTAATACATAGATATTCTGTGGTTAACATAGATTACACATGTAGATTACATGGATTACATAGTCTTTTTCTCCCTCCCTATATATATATATTCTTTGCTTTTTCTGTTTTGTGTTGTGTTCCATGATTGTGGTGTGGTTACGTCCTGTGCTGTGCTCCTGTGCATTATATTCCTTTAAACTTTTATGTTTTAAAAAAGAATTTATTTATAATTTATAAATTCCAAAACATGGTTCTTTCTTTAGTTACAATTTACAATTGGATTTATATTGAATGTTGAATTGTACGGTCGATTACCGTATTCCAGTCTAATTTCTATTCCGTTAAAATAAAAGTTTCATTAAATGTTCAAATAAACAAATACAAAATGAGCTTCTCCAGTGATGAAGTAAATTTTTTAGTTTATAGATATCTACAGGAGTCGGGTAAATTAAAACAATTTAAAAAACAACCAAAAGCTCAATACTTCTTAATTTTTTAGGTTTCCAACATTCTGCTTATACATTTGGCATAGAGTCACATATATCACAGTCAAATATTAATGGAGCTCTTGTTCCTCCAGCAGCATTGCTTAGCATATTGCAAAAAGGACTGCAATATACAGAAGCCGAAATTAGTATAGGAGAAGATGGAACGGAACAAAGACTGGTGGAAAGTTTAAGTTTAATTGATGCCGTTATGCCAGATGTTGTTGCAAGTAGACAAAACCAGCAAAACCAACAAAAGGCTATTAAAGCAGAAGCGTCGGAGGGTAATGGGGACGAAGGTAATACTAGTAGTAAGTTAAATTTTTATATTTATACAAAACACAAAATTACACCATCTATAAATCTTTACAGCATTATTAACACTGATACTAGCTATTTGTAATGGTCTAAATTTTTTGTACTCACAAGTGGGTTTTCTTTATTTTTCTGCATGTTTTAACTCTTATCAATGTAACAAATCTTATAAGTGTGTTTTAAAAATGAATAGGTAGGTATCAAATATTCCTCTGAATGTTAATTACTGTGTGAAACACTATTTTTAATATTTAAGGATCTATATGTTAGTAGTAACTAATTATTCATATTCATCTATTTATTTTATGTTTATTGTATGTTATTAATGTTAGTTGTTATTGTAATTGTTATTGATGTTGATTATGATTTTAATGTGAGTTATCAATATCACGTACAAGTATCTATGGATGCTTCTGTGATTAATTGTTTTTATTCTTATATTTTGTATTTGTATGTATGTTCTTATATATATGTACATTATACAATTGTACCTATTCAAAGAATAAAACTTCATTCATTCATTCATTCATCTAATCTCGAGTTTAATCCTTTTACTGCTTGAAGTGGATGTACACCATCTCATGTGCTCAATTTCTCACAATGTGAAGTGAGTCATACACAAGAGAGAGAGTGACATAAACTGTGGTGGCTTTTAGCTGATGAGTCTGGTACCATGTACCTATAATAGGTGTATACAATCATATATTGTATTGGTTCTGGTAGACAAAATGATAACATGGTTATATACCTATAATACACGTGCAGAGTGACAGTTTTATAAGCTTTTAGAATAAATACTGCGTTTTATCGAAATGCTATGGAAAAAAAATAATTCACAAAGTAGACTATGGAAATAAAAGAAAACATCAAATTAGTTTATTATTGACAACTTAGGTACCTACTTGAGTTACCTACTTTGAGAAAAATTTTTACTTCAAGTGAAAAAGCTAAGGATGTAATATTTGCTGAAACTAAACTTTACAAAACAACACAAAGAAGATTTAGAACTATGTTTAACAAAGAACCTCCAACAAAAAATTCAGTTTGATTTTATTTTGTTTATTTCCAGTCTACTTTGTGAATTATTTTTTCGTAGCATTTCGATAAAATGGAGTATTCCCTTTAAAAGTTTATAAAACTGTCACTCGGTATAATTTCCATGACAAAGATGACATTTTCGGAAAGAGGAAATAATGGGCTTTCCATCTGTGAAATCATATATAGGGTGTTCCATTTCAAATAACAAAGTTGGCAAGTCATTTCCGGTTAAACTGGAAGTGAGCAAAAATAGATGGATACTCAGGAAAAAGCTTATTAAAATTAGAAGAAGACTGGCGAAAACTGCATTTCATTATCTCAACTAGTTTAAAAGTTATATAGGTTTAAAAAGCTGGTTAAAATATGAGGCATGAGGCACCCGGTATTTTATTAAACAATTATTATCGTTGATCAGTAAATAACATACAATCTCACTTTAGAGATTGTATCAAGAAAACATATATTTTACTGATTTACTATGTATTCCATTAAGAGTCCATTCACTAGTCCGAAATAAGCCCAAAATCGGCGTTCGTCTTGGTTCTAATTATAAAAAAACTATAAAAGAAGAGCGACTTTTAGTAAAAAAGTATTGAAAGATAAGACTTTAATCTAAATCCCTATAGTAGTAATTTTTTGTAATTCTTTTTATTTTTAAAATTTCAGGCAAACAATCTTGTACTAAAATAGCGTATTTTCAAAAATTATTTTCTCTAAAATACATGTATTAAACAAAAATTTGCTACTATAGGGATCTAGTTTATCTTTTGATCTTTCTCGTGATATATAATTTATAACATTAAAAATAAATTCTTTGCGATTATAAGACAAATCCGGTACCGTTCCAATAAGGGCTAACTTTATTTCCATGTGCCTTTTTACTTCGGCTTTACATGCACCTCCGAAATCGGTAGTGGGAATATACATGTCTTCACCCATAGGCAACATTCATACCTGTCAAGTCTACAGTGAATGGACCCTTAAGTGATTTTGTAAAAGTTAGTTGTTAGTTCAATATCTGCCATAAATTGTATTCTTTTTATGTTTAACATATACATTCACATTGTTACATAAGAGACATGTAAGCCAAATACGTGTAATAGAAAAAATAATGGTTTGTCGATATTTCATTTATTTTACACTGAGAAATATCCATAGCAGACTTATTAACTAAAAAAAATGACATGATATTTTTTCATTTGTGACCTGGTAATCGGTTAAAAGCAGATAAAGGATTAAGAAACCATATAATCAATTTTTAATTATAATCGGAAAATCAGAAAGTGTTTCTTACAGACTTTTAATAGTTTTGTTACCCATATTTTCTTCTAATAAAAAATTATTTTAACATCCAGCTGTAGTATCCAGTCAAAATGAGATAATGGAAGTGGATTCCACCATAGAAATTCCTTCTTCTAAAGCAACTGTCCTTCGTGGTCATGAATCTGAAGTATTTATTTGTGCTTGGAATCCCACCACTGACCTTCTTGCTAGTGGATCAGGAGATAGTACAGCTCGAATTTGGGACATGTCTGATAATACAGCCAGTCCTAACCAGTTAGTACTTCGTCATTGCATTCAAAAAGGAGGCACTGAAGTTCCAAGTAATAAAGATGTTACATCTCTAGACTGGAATGTATGTACTTTACATTTATCTTATATACTTACCTTAAGCTAATTATTATGTACTTCACTTTCATTTCTCTGGATAGAAATATCGAGCATGTACTAAACTGCTCAAAACATATTTTTGTTAGCATTGTTAAAATATTACCAATTGCCTGGAATAATCTTTTGGATTTAAATATGTATTTGAGTCTCTTCTGTTGCCTTGTTACGAAATATTATTTGGCATTTATGTTAGTTTCTGATTTTGTATATGATTTTTCTAAGCTAAAAAATATGTTTCTATTTCTTTTTATTATTCCATGAATCTGTAAAAAGTAAACTTGAAACATCGAGTAAGCAACTTTTCACATTACCATTAATGATACTTCTCTTGATAGATACGATACGTTCACTAATGGTAAAATGTTTATTCATTCACCTAACATAGTCAAATTATATCTAAATTTGCTTCCTAAAATTTAAGACGCAAAAATCCTCAAGTTAAAAAAAATCTCACCTACGATCCCAATTCCTTGGTCAAAATAATTGAATAATGGAATACATTTTTAAATTTATTAATATTTTATAACATTTTCAAATTGTATTTACCAATTTTAGTGATAAAAGTGGAACAAAAGTGTTAATATTAACATTATAAAATCAACTAAAAATGTATTCACATTTTAGATAAAATACATCTCGTCTAATATTTTTTATAGTGCGATGGAAGTTTACTTGCAACTGGCAGCTATGATGGATATGCCCGAATTTGGACTACAGATGGACGGTTAGCTAGTACATTAGGCCAACATAAGGGTCCTATATTTGCTCTTAAATGGAATAAAAGAGGAAATTATATACTTTCAGCAGGAGTAAGTAGATTTGTTGCTTGAAATATTTGAACTACTCGATTATATATGTGCCAAGGAGTAGAAATTATCGCACACTTGAGAAGCTCTCTTAAGTATAGAAAATTTCTGTATTATTAAGATATTTTTATTTAATGTTTAGAAACTTAAAACGCACCTGCAAAAATTAAAAATTCTCTTATGATAAACAGGGTGGATTAAAAATATAAACAGAAATAATCAGAGTAACCTTTATCTCTTAAAATACATAAAAAATTTTATTCGGAAGAATTGTTTAGAATTGGATAGAGGTATCAAATATGAAACCACAAGTTCTTTAAAGAAAAAATACTTCCTGATTCTTTTCTTTCACGGAAAATAGGATTTCCAAGATAATCTTATTATGGGATGTGGTAAGAATATGCTCTAGATTTAATTTTGAATTAATCCACACACCAATGGGAAAAAATCAAAATTGCCTTTAAAAAATATTTAATAATAATTTTTTTGTTTTTTTGTGTAACAGAAGGTATTGTTAAATAATATTTAATAATGGATTCTTAAAATATTAGTAAGATAACAAAATAAAACAAAATTTTATTTAAATATACCTTCATTTGTATCTTGGACATAAAAAAATGTGTTTTTTAATTCATTTCAATTAATGTAATTTTCTATTTGATGGGTGAGTGAAAAATATTTAATGTTTTATTATGTGATGGTTCGCAGAATTTAAGATCACAATAAATGTGAAAAAATAAGTCCATCCGCCTAAATACATAACTCACATCAACAAACTAAGCTGTCTGGCATTCTTAATAAATTCATATTATTTCTAATATTAGTTACAGCATCTTGAACTCTCTAAATGATCATGGTGTAATTTATTTACGCGGCATAAATAAGTTGCTAAAAGTAATTCCATAAATAAAAATTGTAAGGATTTAGGTCGGAAAACCTAGGTGGTCTTGATGGCGGACCTCCGTTACTGATCTCTCTTTTTGGGAAATTAGTATTTAGTAACTGAGTCGCCTGGTTTCCCCAGTGAGACAACTTCATCTTGCTGATACCTATCACATGAGTTGTAGTGGAATTGTAGCTCATGGTACATATCTACATTTAAATTTCCATTAAACACACTTATAGTAAGTAATATGTTATTAAATAAGACATCCCAAACATTTACACTAAATCTAACACGCCCGGCGGTCGTGGGGTGTTTCATCTGAACACGCTCCTGAACAAAGAGAAATTGGATCTATGTTTATATGAAGTTTTTTTCTTGAAATTAAATCTAGTTTCCACTGACAAACTTTGAAAAGTTAATGAATCTTTCAGAAGGTCATTTTCAATCTTACCATATCATATATAACTTACCAATTTTGGAATACCCCATTTTCTGTAAAACACGGCGATGAATAAAAAGTAGCGTTGGCTGTTCCGGTACTTTTTTTAATGTTTGGTTATTTGATTACCTGTTTCAACTCTGTAGATATTTTTTTTGTTTGCTCTACCAAAATGGTGAAAGGAGACTTTTCACTGATATTTCCATTACTTGGAAATGTTGCAAATAATTCAAACAGTGGCAGCCCTACACATTGTGCACCTAGTTACATTATATCGCCGGGGCGATAGTTCAGTCTGTTAGGTACTAGGTGGTAGCTTGTGACCAACAGAATGGTATATTGTGGCACTAGTTCAAATCTCACCAGGGGGCTTATTCTCATCCGGGGAGTAAAGTTGGGAGAGGTGAGCATTCTCCCGCACGAGGGGGAACGCTCCCTGTTCTCATGATATTTTTAAACCGTATACTAGGAGAAAATCACAACATCGTTGCCACTTATTCTTTCCATGGAATAACAGAATAAATATTTTTTTTATGATTATCAGTGGTCATGGAACAGAAATTTTAACATAGATGTTTCTTTGTTTTGTTATATATTTACTTAGTTTCGAAAAGGAAGATTATTTTATTCCCACAAGATTAGGTATATTTCTATTACAAAAAGAAAAATGGAGCGAAAAAATGTCTCAATTAATGCCGCGCAGAAAGTAAATATAATAATATAATAAATATTTTTTATTATATTATTTTTGAGGAAAACGAATCCACTCATCAATTATATTCTGATTATTTAAAACTGCAGTTACTTCATTGATGCAGCGACTCAAGCTTGCTTGGCTTATACCACAAAATATATTCTTCCCAGTAATTTTTTGATATCTACCGTGAGCATAAAATAATAGTGCCACAAGAACCTAAAACCAAATAGCACATTGATATAACTATAGTGTATTGAAAACTTCCAATGTATAGCTTTTATATTAAGTTATAAAACTTGCAGAATAGATTTATTGAAAACGTTTTCCATTATATACTTAAAGGTGTGATAACCATAAATTTCTTCCTCTTTAAAAAACCCTTTAAACAATCAATAGATGAATTCATGTGACATAAATTATTAGTACTACTCTACTACTGCACAGAACATTTAGGTACTACTAGTATAATAAGTAGTAATTAATAGGTAACAAGTAATTTTGAAAAGTAACACCTTTGTCTTAATTTCCAAACTTGCATAATTTTGTCCCTGACGCATATATAGTGTTACCAGATCAATAATTTCTCGAGCAAGAATTTTGGGTACTCCAAATAGACCTACAAACTCTTTGTCATTCAGAGTAACAAAAGGATCTATTTCATTATGAAGCTGCCTATCTGGGACATTAGCATGTTCTTCAGCCTCTATTAAATTATTAAACATTTCAAATATCACTAAGACCTCCTCTTCATCCATTTCTTTAAGGTATAAGATCATAAAATTTAAAGATTTTATTCAAATCATAGGGAAATAGATTTATTTAAAACCAATTAAAATACTTACCTTACCAAAATACGTTCCTCTCTCCCTAACCAATTCCTAATGTATAATTTTTAATTTAATTTTGCTTTGAATAATTTAAATTGTTAAAAATATTAAATTATTAAATTAAAAAATAATTTCAACCAGGAAATTATTTTCTTTTTTGAGGTTAGATTAGAAATTTGAATTTTACTTATGACAGCAGATCTTATGTTCCGTGCATAGGTTTCTCTTCAAAACAGGCAATTCTCTCGGTCCGTTGTAGGAGAATAAATACCCTCCCATTCTATTGAAATCTTGTAGGAATAAAACGGTTGAGAATACAGCTTAAACAAAATCAGTAGAAATGTAGAAATATGGCGTCTTTTTCTCATAGGAATACTCATATTCCCTGGATGAGAATAAGCACCCAGGGGAAAAATGGCACCTCTCCCAGGGAATAGTTGTGTGTCTGTTTATACCCTGCCTCTACACAAGCCTGAGGGTTTCAGAAGATCCATATCTGTGGTATTTTTATTACTCTATGAAAATTGTAAAACCTGCCAAGACATGTATTCCAAGTTTTTTGTTTTTTAACAGATTTAAAGGTTACATATAACATTCATAAATATAAAATATTTAAAACTCTGACCTTTTTTATATAGTATTATTTTAATCTTAATAGAAATATGAATATTAAGAAATTAATATTAATATTAATAAATATAAACATTAATAAATGACCGGTTATTTGCTATTACTGAGAAAAAAACAGTAAACAATTTTATAATAAATTGGCCTGGCTTTGTATTTGACACGCCCTTTCAAATATAATGAACTCGTCGAAAAAAAAAATATTTTTTAGTCCACCCTATATGCAAAAAGATATATTTAAATTATGAGTTTAAATACCTGCATTTTCTGATTAATTTGATCTTCATTAATTTGTTAGGTGGACAAGACAACTATAATATGGGATGCTGCGAGTGGACAATGTACCCAACAGTTCAGTTTTCACTCTGCGCCAGCATTAGATGTTGACTGGCAAACGAATACATCGTTTGCTAGTTGTTCAACAGATCAGTGTATACATGTCTGCAAATTATCAATGGATAAACCTATAAAATCCTTCCAAGGGCATACGGTATGTAGTATATATAAGATAAATGTAAATTAAAACAAAATACACAAACCTACCTAAATACATAACATAAAAAATCTCTGATAAGTATGCCATGTACTGGTCAAGGGTAAAACAAATACTCACTTTATATTATTATTAACATATAATATATCTAAGCACTAATGTGTGTAACTTATTTGTGGTGCATTTTTATGAATCATTATAGACTTTTTTTTGGGATTACACCACCTGCAAAATAATAAAAAACAAGAAAACAGAAGTATTCAAATTATCAAATTAAATATTCAAACTGCAGTATCCAGGCAAACTTCTAAAGTTTGCCCCAAAAAACCACTGTATAATATGCAATAAAATAAATATTTGATAAATTAACTAAATTTGTGGTTTTTCAGTTTTATACAAAATTGTGTAATATTACAAATCATATTTTGAATTATGTCTAAATAAAATAATTATTATAATAAAATTTGAAATTTCAAAGAAATTAGACCCCCACTTTTTTCTAAACATTTCCAGTCGAGCCTCGACTCATCCTCATCAGTAGCAAGATTGTATGATAAAAAATTGTCAGAGTGACAAAAAGTACTGAGCACCCTATTCACTATCAATTTTTTCATATGTATCGCTTCTTGGCAATTTCTTTGTTTAAAAAAATAATAAATAAGTTTAATTCAATCGCTTTTATAAAAAAAACAGTCTTAAAAATCAGTTTTATTCTAAACTTAGAGGCTAATCTTAATAATACGTTAGAGAATTAAACAAGTTACACTACACAACAGAACTAAACAAAAACTAGGTTTGGGTATAAACTCTATCTCTTGTTTTAAACCCTCAATATTAGTATTTTCCCAACCCTATATATAATATAACTTTATTGTTGGAGATGTTAATTTGTTTAATGTACATGCTAAACAATCTTCTAATTCTAAAATTATTTTCAGAATGAGGTAAACGCAATAAAATGGGATCCACAGGGTCAATTATTAGCATCATGCTCTGATGATATGACACTAAAAATCTGGTCAATGAAACATGACAATTGCGTACACGACTTGCAAGCCCATTCTAAAGAAATATATACTATAAAATGGTCACCAACAGGGCCTGGTACACAGAATCCCAACATGAACCTTATATTAGCATCCGCCAGTTTTGATTCTACTGTAAGGCTGTGGGATGTTGAAAGAGGAGCATGTATTCACACTCTAACCAAACATACAGAACCTGTTTATTCAGTAGCATTTAGCCCAGATGGAAAATTCCTAGCTAGTGGCAGTTTCGATAAGTGTGTTCATATTTGGTCCACACAATCTGGACAGCTGGTACACAGCTATAAAGGAACCGGTGGGATATTCGAAGTGTGTTGGAATTCTAGGGGAGACAAAGTTGGTGCTAGTGCCTCTGATGGTAGTGTTTTTGTACTGGATTTGCGTAAATTATAAGTATTTTAATTTTAAATGTGTAGATAAATTTTAGAATAATTTTTTTAATTACATGAACGATGGTAAAAACTATTTACTTTAATTAAACTATAAACACTTGTATTTTTATTATTAAGACTTATACTTATCCTATATTATGTTTTAGTATGTAATCTATTTAATATTTAACTAGATTAATTTTACTGTATTCAAATATAGACCACAAAAAACAATAAGAATACCTTGTAGTTTTTATAAATTGCAATATCTATTACATCCAAAATATAGGCATTGTATTAGATAAAAGAAAACTCTTAATAAGCATTTAGTTATTGTATGCTATGCTAGTTCACAGTCCAGTGGCTGCTATACTTGACCATCAAATTGAGCAAATTTGTATACAGGTGTCTGTAATTGGTTATCCAGTTTCCCTGGCTTGCTTAAAGTAATGTTCTGACATTGGAAACTACAAATTCAAATGTCAACAGTCAACAAATAATAATTAGAGAAGAAAATTGTGGACTGGTTTTCTTGTAGGGTTTGAATCTGTATACACAATCGGTTTCAAGTTAATTTGTAGGCCTAGAATATAATAGGTACATATTTTATGAAATTATTTCTTGTAATTTTTTAAACTGTTTTTTTTTTGCAATATCCTGAAATTGGCAGCAAATTATTCATGAAAATAGTGGACAGTATCGTAAGTAGTGTTGTGGTCAAATGAAATTTTAAAATGGAAATTGAAACACAAATTTAAAATTTCTGAAAGTTTAAGTGCTTCTCCCTAAAATTACAAAATTTAACGAAAACACTAATAGCATTAACCTAACACCTAAAAACAGATACGAATAATCTTATCAAATAGTAAACTTGATAATAATATAAATATATAATAACCACATAGGGATTGGTAGGGATAACGGTAAAAGTAATAAATAATGTTAATTGCAAGTTTGCACCTATGTTATATTAATCATTGTTATTAGGTGGTAATTTCATGGCACCACCTGGTGTATAAATACAATATGTTAGTTTCAATATTAACTGACAGTAAAAAACTATTAGTAAAACAAAAAAATAGACAAAAACAAGCTATAAGAATAAAATACACTTGAAAATGAAAAATAAAACCACCCACATGTATAACTTTATTAATGTGTTTGCTTTTGCAGTTTTCAATAGTTGTGTGAAAATATTATTTGGCTTATTCAATGTTATTATTATTTACCAGATGGTGACCCCTAAAACCCTTAATACACTCTTCTGATAGGTAGGTAGGTATTTGTAATTCTACAAAATATTTCTTCTTTATACTAACTCTATTCCATTGTTTTAAATACTTTTGACACCTGTTAATGTGTTATTGCCGTGTTTTTAGTCTGTTTTTTATATTTTTTTAATTGTTTAATGTGTGAATTTCAATAAGTTTAATAAGTGTTGTTAAATAAGTGAAAGAATTTTTAATAAAAGTTGCTTTCATGTTGTTGCTTGTATTTAGAGGTGGAAGCAAGGCTGTATTACATATTTTGTTATGGCTCGATATATCAGCCATTAGATAAAAATTTATGTTAATTAATTAACATTTTTTGAGTCACCGTGAGAAACTCACTACCTCTGTATCGAAAGATCAAAGTATTCTAGACATTGTTTTACCGACTTGATAATGTATCAAATACGTAATATATTAAATAAATTATGTTTTTTACCTACATTCATTAAAACTATAACTCAAACAGGGACAAAAAATATAATTGATGACTTCAAGCTGCTGACTTATGTTTCAGTTATAAGTTATAAATACAGAGTGGAAAGAAACTTCAACAGCGCAAACATATTCTGATTACCTCTTTAAGTTTAAACTGTACTTATATTATGAAATATCACTCAAAGATATGTTTTTTTACTTCATTTAGGTACTTACAACATTTCAATGTTAACTAAATAATTAAGTAAAATACTGGGTGAGGCAAAATAGAAGACCACTCAGATGGATAACTTTCTAGATCAATCTCAAGATAAGTATATATTATACCTTAAACAAGGACAGGTAACCGGCTCACATTTATATAGATAGCTTCCTTAATATTTAGTTAATAGCCTATTTTAATTAATTTTTCTCTCACCCTTTTAACAAAGTATAATTGACAAGCTATACCAAGATGTTTAAAAATATCCTTGGCAATTAAAATAATATGTTGAAAATAAAAGACTACAATAGAAAAAACTTTATTAAAAATGCCTATTAAAATGTTGTCCTCACTAAAAAAGTATGTAAAAAGAAAATTTATTTTCTTATGCCTAATGTCAACAAAGATGGTAATGTTATATTATGTCATATTGATTATGTAATTCAAAAGTTTCTAATACACCACATTCAGCAAAAAATGTGTTACATCAATTTTTCAATTGCTTTAGAATATAAATTTTACTTATGTATTGTGGGGCACCTGTTTCAATTATTACTGTTGTATTTACATCAGTTTATGCACATATATATAATACTTTCTTTAGAATACATGGTTCAGTAGGTAAAGAAATATGGCATTGTTCCAATTTGTCTACATACATCTCTGTCAAAACTAGAGCAAACATAAATGCACAGTACGGCTGTACATATTTACATTAGTCTTCTCTTATACGCATACAATTCCTCATGATTATAGTACTCGTGTATTAAATTATACATATGTTGAAAAAAATAAAGCAAATTGTCATATTGTCCACTATAGGCTTCATCATCAGTATTATACAATGGTTCAAATTGGTTTATGCAGTTTTCAGTAAAACAATTTTTTATACCTTTATAATTAGGGTTAAGGCCCCAAGAGTACAAATGTACTTCAATTAAGAATTGGTGAATTGCCTCAATAGTAGCCAAATACCATCTCGGGCTTCCTTTCTGATGTCTCCAAAACTGTGATATTCTGTGTTGAATAACCACACATTGTATTCTTTTTATACGTTCATCTTTATAAATTCCTTTGCTTTGATTCCAAGTACTATCAATAAATACAGCTTTACTTATAGGGAATGTTTTAGTTTTTCTTTTTACACTAAACCAATGTTCGGAATTAATTGCCGGTATAGTTTTCATTAATGTACTTCTATTATGCCCTTTTGGTAATTCTTCCAATAGTTGTGGTTGGTAGTCCAATAAACTTTCATAATCACAATCACTCATTAACTGACTTACACTTATTGCATCCTGACTAGGGAAAATTAATACTATATCCTCTTCATTATAGTCAGGAATATTAGGGTATGTATAAATAGTTACATCATTATGAGCAAGTATAGCTGCATGCCCAGCAGTACTTTTGCCGTCTATTTCATGTTTATGTTTAATTATGTCAATCTTAAACGGAAGCTAAAAATAATAAAACATAAAAAATGAAGTTACAACTAATATGGAAAAATGTATACTTGTACAAGTGGTAATTTTCCTTCTAATTCTAATATTGGCACGTAACAAGAATAACAGTAAAACTTTCTCGATTTACCACATTTTGGACAAGGATGTCGACCATCCAGTTTATTCAGTATTGAATTATCCTCAATTTTCATACCATCGAATGGATTTTGGTCAATATTCGTTTGTCTGGATTCATCAATCTTTGGATTAGACATTTCGAAAAGATATTCCACATTCAAGTTTGGGGTATGTTTGAAATTTGAAGTCAGTCAGAAAAAATTATATAGGTATATTATCTATGTTTGAGGTAGGTATCTTGTTTTGTAATTTGCACTATTTGCAATTTGTATTTGCATAATTAAAACTTAGGTTATAAAGAGATTGTTATCATAGATTAATTACACATTACACGATTGTTATATTCATATATAAAATACTACATGCACAGAATATCTATAAGAACTACATGGTTATATCACAGAGGGGTTATATTATGGTCATCAGAGAATATCTATAATCTAAGAATGGTCATCATAGATAATAAAATAAAAGAATAGACATGATCAATTTTATTCTATGGTCATGATACAAAGCCTGGAAAGAAAAAAATTAGGGGTTAAGAGAGTAAGAGAGTTGGCAGTTGCAAGTTGCAATTCCTTGGTTGCAATCGTGGTTGCAATATCGTTCAAGCAACCAAAATTTCGGTGTTCAGCCGTTCAGCTCAATCAGCTGTCTGGGAAAATTAGGCGGAGTTTAAAATTCCAGAATAGAAAGAAACACAAACAGGTACGACAGAATACAGACAGGGTGACCAGTTCTCACGAAAAATCGTGAGATTTCACGATTTGACCTGAAATATCACGATCTTACGATAAAGTAGTCAAATCTCACGATAACACGATAAATCAGATTTATGTAATAACTTTTTATTCTGTTGAAGTTAGCGCCATCTAAGTATTCACCGGGAACGGACGCGGAACATTATTAGCCGGATAAGAGAAGATTTCTTCTCTTGTCTGACTGATTCAATAGATACCTACCCTATTCCTAACTCCTATATATGAACATGTTCACTTTAGCTCTGTTCCTGCAGGAATCACAGACTAGTCAGATCCAATCAAATCATTCCAAATAAGTCAGCAAATTGTTTTCAACCAATCACAATCCTGCTGACTAGTTGGTGATTGCTGCAGGAACAGGCCTTTTATTACACTATTACAAGTAGATGTCAGAAATGTCTTTTGCAATAGCATGTCATTCACCTATCACTTTTATTAATTACTTTTGTTTGTGAAAGTTATTTTATTTCCTAAAACAAATTTATAAGCAAATTCGCATTCTGCAGAAACTTAACCGACATACACACTCTATCTACACATATAGGGCTCTGTAATGGAGATGCATTATGGTTCAGCGGGAAATTTGAATTTCGCATGATAATTATTGTAAAAGAAAGATATTTTGTAAAATTCAAATTTCCCGCTTATAACTTTAACCCAGTGAACTGTAATACAACCATAGACTAAGTAATACAACTTAGAGTTCACTAATTATACCGATCCCGACACGCATTTGTCATTGTTGTTCTGTGGTTGTTATGTACTCGAATATCTCACGAATTCTCACGATTCTTCTTCGCGAATTTAACGAAATTTAGTACCTCACGGCTGGTCACACTGAATACAGAATTTCTCATTCAGCCAGTAGTTCTCATCTATAAGGTAGTCAGTGATGCCAACTCGAGGGAATTTCCCGTTTTGTGAGAATTTTTGAGCTGAAAAATTCCCTTTTTCCCTTTATTTTATTCATAAAATGGAACAATTGGGAATGACAATTCAGTTATTGCTTAATATTTTTTACTCCATTCCTATTCTGCTGGTGCAAATGACTGAAACAATAAGGTTGTGTTCCGGTATTATCAGCGACCAACCAGGGTTTCGGTTAACCGAAATATTGGTAAACCTGAAAAATGTGTAATTAAGGAACTGGCTGGTTAATCAACATGGATGATGAATTGTTTTTATTGGGATTCATTCAACCTTAAATACCTTCATATTCCGTGCTTAACTATTACTCTAGTCTTCAGTCAAAAAATAAATGAAACAGCAGATAATTTGGTATATTATAGTAAGATATAAGTAGTTTATAAGTGGATATAAGATATAAGTGTAGCTTTCAATCGACTTGGTCAAGTGGACTACAGAATACAATATAGAAAAGTAGAATTTTTAAATATTTATTATAACTCTTAACGCAAGAACACCACCCCATCTGCCTTCACCATCTAAACAAAATATAATTAAAATCGTTGAGAGAATTGATTTTTCTTCTCTCAACGCTAAAACCTAACCTGCCAACTCTTCGGTTGACCAATGCACCGCTCCCAGAGCACGGTCAATATTTTGACGTTTGGTTAACCTTTTTCAGGTGACCACAGTTCCAAAATTAAACAATTTTCAGGAATTTTTATTTAATGGAACGCTTAACCGGGATTTTGGTTAACCAAGTTTAATATCGGAACACAACCTAAGTGATACATGGCTGTGTTCAGCCACACCTACTCTATAGTAGGTTGTGGTTCAGCCCGTGGGTTCAGCGAAGAGTCGGACCACCCTGTGTCTGTGATATATATGATGAATATGTGATAAGTTTCGTTCCTTCCATTATATACATTTCCGGTGTTACTGTCCTGGTTTCTTCTCTTATTCTTTCCTTCAGCTCATCAATGTTGTTTGTTTTTTGAATGTAGGTAAACCTTACTTTTGAGTTACTTAGGTACTTTTCTACTACGCTGTTATTGTTCCCCAATATCGAGACAGAATTTTCCCCGGTAGGTCGATTGAAAGACGAGGTACTATTGAGTGGCCAGCAAGGTCTCCAGATCCTACATCGTTGGATTTATTTTTGTGGGGATATCTCAATTTAAGATTTAAGAGGATTTAGAGGACATCCTGACGTCAGGTCGCTCGAAAATTTAAAGGAACGGTTTGATATCGCACTGGAAGCGTGGCGTATGAAAAGAAAACCAGAACTAAAACCGTCTTAAATAAAGAAAATAAATTAGCAATAACACTAACAATTGTGGAAAATTCAAGAGGTAGCGTAAAAGATATAAGCAGAGATTTAGGGATAAAAAATCCTCAGTATCAAAATGCATTGAGCAAAATAAATTTCATCCCTACCATTTTCAGTTACACCAAGAACTAACCGAAAATGATTTTGAGAGAAGACTCATATTTTGTCAGTGGGCACAAAATCACTGCAAGTTGGTGTTGTGCCCACAAAAGAACGGTTTGATGGCACGCACGCGTGGCATATGAAAAGAAAACCAGAACTAAAACCGTCTTAAATGAAGAAAATGAATTAGCAATATAACAATTGTGGAAAATCCAAGAGCTAGCGTAAGATATATAAGCAGAGATTTAGGGATAAAAAATCCTCAGTATCAAAATGCATTAAGCAAAATTAATTTCATCCCTACCATTTTCAGTTACACCAAGAACTAACCGAAAGTGATTTTGAGAGAAGAATCATATTTTGTCAGTGGGCACAAAAGCAACTTGCAGAGACTGAAAACTTTTTCTAATTTGTGTTATTTTCGGACGAATGTATATTCCATAGAAATGGTTTTGTCAATAGACATAATTATCATGCATTATTATGATACTCAAAACCCACATATTGTGGAAGTAAATAACTACCAACATAACTGGAGTGTCAATGTTTGGGGTGGAATAGTGCACAATTTTATTATTGGGCTACACATTTTTTAGGGTCGTGTTACAGGAGAAGTGTTTTTAAACTTCCTAAGAAACGACTTTCCACGTTTGATGCAGCACCTTCCCAACTATATAAGAAATCAAATGTGGCTACAGTTATATAGTGTCCCACCTCATTTTAGTGCAAATGTCCGGCAACATCTTACTGAAAATTTTCCTGGCCAGTGGATTGGAAAGTAAAGTTTGCTGTAATAATTATATTTAATACATTTTTCGTACTTCGGTTTACTTTTTTAAATTCCTTAAGTCCATCAGCGTGAGTACCAAAATCACCAGATTTAACGCCTATGGACTTCTTCTTGTGGTGAACTGTTAGGTAAGTCTGATGTCTATCGCTTTGCGACTACAATACGGAAAGACATGGTGGAGAGAATACGACAATATTTTCAACGTATAACGTATAACTCTTATTTAATAAATCTCCAAAGTATCATAAATAGAATGAATTCAGCTCATTTCAATCATAAAGAATTACGGCTAATATTACTAAATCTGTTTCAATAAAAAAATTACATTTCATCTACTTCTAATCTTTTCTTTCATTTACTAACATAACTCAGATGTAAATTAGGTACCTCGTTTTAAGTGCAGACTACCCCTTCCTGAAAAACAACATTTAAAAAAATATCCCATAAAATTTATATCCAACTTCTGGTCAGGTGAAGGCTCAGAAATTGTCAATGTCCATTAATTCGTCATATTTAAAAAAATTTCAAAAAATTCATTTGAAATTGTAGAACTTCAGAGAGCAATTGTGAATACCCTGTATAAGAAATCTCAATTCTAACACTAGCTTCGTATAAAGTGGACCTAGCTAGGCACCACCTAAATTCTTACTATAAACAAAGAAACGAAGGAGTAAATATGCGACTTTAAATAAACGGTTGATTTTGTTAAAATAAATCTTAAAAATATGATACCTTGGCAACGCGGTAATCAAACCCCAAAAAAATTTAAGGTTGACGAGAGAACCTCAGGAGGCTTCAATTGACACAGAAAAATACAGGTAGTTGCATTTAAAAAATGTATACTTTTCCGCACCGCACCTTTTTAGACATCCTATACATGTGTCACTAATTTTAAAATGTGCCTCCCTGAACCTAATTGATGTTACCCCAATCAGATTGTTTGCCCGGATTATGATAAAGCTATATTAGAAGAAGGGAGTCCTAAATGGACACACTGTATGTTTATTTTTTAATTTAGAGTGAGTGTTTTAATAATAGGTAGACCTATTATATTACGAGATATTGATATTATGCTATCAGCCCAACAAATTATTGAAAAAGTGTAACAGGTTTTAGTTGTCACGGGCAAGGTAAAAGTAGTTTTAAATTAACTTTTATAAGAAGTAATCTGAACGTCAGTTATGGAAAGTAAAATTTAACCTTAGGCTATGGAGATTAATATATAAGTACATACTTATATTTTCCTATTACGCTACAATTTCTGAATTATTATTACGTTCATATATTTGATTTACATATTCTCTTCAGATTATATGTATATTATTATATATCTATTTTTATGTAAGTACTATAGTCTGATTCAGAATTAAGCAAAGTGGAATGACCTCGCCGATCTGGTAAAATGCGGTGAAGCATGGGCGTGCGTATTCTGTTTTACCATTGGGCACATTTCAGTTAATATATACTCGTATACTATTCTATAGAATACTTCTAATATATGCATTTCCACTTTTTTAACTAACACAAATAAGTATAAACACTGACACAAAGGATAAATACACTGATAATTTTACCACAAATTTTTGCCGTTAAGAAACGCGCGCAAAATAACCCAATATCACGCCACTGCTTCCCCAGTAGTCGAGCGCAGTCGCTTGTTGGTTCCTGATTCGACCAATCAACGTCGTTGAAGCTCAGAAAAAAGAAAGGGAAAATGCAAGAATATGTATGTTAAATAAGGATGAACAGCTTGTCGTCAACTTTACGGCGTTCGCAGTTGCCAAATACTTGGAAATTCCTTGATATTATCAACGAACATAAACAAAGTCTTTGTTTATATTCGGTGATTTATTAAGTAAAAGACAAATTAAACATTGTGTTTGCTCTAATAAAGTACAATAAGGATAAGGGACGTTAAAGACAAGTAAAAAAATGGGTAAATAAGGTAATTAATACGTTTCCTGTTTTAAATAAGAATATTTTAGAAATGTGACAACACAGATCTACTCTTTTTCCGGTCATTGCACTTTGCTTAATTCTCAATCGCAGTATAATGAAAGTATTATTAATAATCCTATATTATATTTCTATATCTCATTCTTATCGTAATAATAAGCCCGGAAGTCAGAGACTTGTGTGGGACAGGGAATGGCATATTATTATTTTTTGGGCCGCGAGTGCGCGCATGAACGACTTAGTATAATAACTGTAACTATGTACCATTTAGTACGTGAATAATGTAAACCTGGAAAACCTTATTAATTAAAGTGAGCAGTATAGGTTGTTTGCCATTCCTACAGCGAGGTTGCAGTACTAGTCACGCGATACACTAATTTTAAATATAGGAGCAGATTCAAGGAGCAATTATTAGAAAAAGTTAACCAGCGCCAAGATTTGAGACATCGTCAATGTGTAGTCAATGTGTCAAATATTCTTTTAATATTCACGAGCTCCAATATTCTTTTGACAAGTAAATAAATAACATACTTTAAGTACCGCAACATTAGAATAAACAATTAATTCCTACAATTTGAAGGACCATGCATAAAATAGGCTCAGAGTAGGCGTAGGTCTGAGGGGAAGCGAGGCTCCTTATTTTTAGACCAGTAGGTAAATGTAAAATTATGGGATGCCGCTGTTTTTACAAAATATGTATTATCGCCAATTTTATTGTGGAGTTACTTCAGCTGTAAATGTTACAGCTGTTTAGTACAACTTAATCATACACCGGGTTTCCCATTTCATTTGACTAATAGCAATTAACATGGGCTATTACATTTCATTGAATTTTATATTCCCAGGGCACACTATGAGAATTATTGCTAACGGAATCGATAGTACTGACTGTCAAACACTTCTGATTACCAAAATACTAAAGCGAAATACTTTTTTAATTAAAATATCAATAAAAATTCGTTTTAAGTTAAAGGTGTAGTTTACATAAGTGTTTTAAGAGACATTACTATACGTCATCGGGTGGACTAGTTGGTTGAGCGGCAGTGTTTCAAATTGAACCGCAAAAAATTTGCAGGTTCGAATCCCGCCGGGGACAACTTTTTTTATTCTACTTTTTCATTAATTACAAATTATTAGTGTTTACTTATTCGAATAAATATGGTTCATTGTCAGTACCTAGTTATTATTATTGAAAGTCACAATATTTGCTTATCAAAAAAAAAAAAATTATAAAACATGTTTTAATTGGTTCGTTTCCTTTATCTTTAGCTAAAGCTACTATCTTATAAAATAAGTAATCAACAAGCAACATATTTTTTATTTATTACATGCACTGTGCTTTTACTAATAATAGTGTACTTATCTCTGCTAATAGTTACTACATATTATACCTCAATCTGGATATTGAGTTAAAAAGTTCCACGACAGAGGAACTGTCGTGAATTAGTAATAGGTTTTTTTTGAGGAGTTTTTAAAATATGATTACTAATTCACGGTAGTTCCTCTGTAATACTGTTTAATTCAATGTCCAGATTGAGATAAGTACACTATTAGTAAAAGCACAGTGCATGTAATAAATAAAAAATATGTTGCTTGTTGATTACTTATTTTATAAAATAGTAGCTTTCTAAAGATAAAGGAAACAAACAAATTAAAACATGTTTTATTATTTTTTTTTTTATACTTACCTAATTAAGCAAATATTGTGACTTTCAAAAAATAATAACTAGGTACTGACAATGAACCATATTTATTCGAATAAGTAAACACTAATAATTTGTAATTAATGAAAAAGTAAAAATAAAGTTGTCTCTGGCGGGATTTGAACCTGCAAAATTTTGCGGTTCAGTTTGAAACACTGCCGCTGAACCAACTAGTCCACCCGATGACGTTTAATAATATGTCTCTTAAAACACGTATGTAAACTACACCTTTTAACTTAAAACGAATTTTTATTGATATTTTAATTAAAAAAGCATTTCGCTTTAGTATTTTGGTAATCAGAAGTGTTTGACAGTCAGTAGGTACTATCGATTCTGTTAGCAATATTTCTCATAGTGTGCCCTGGGAATATAAAATTCAATGAAATGTAATAGCCCATGTTAATTGCCATTAGTCAAATGAAATGGGAAACCCGGTATAAGGGTATTATGTTATATACAGGGCGTCCCAAAAATATACCGGCACACTTTAAAAGGTGGTAGGGGACATGAAAATAAACCTTTTTTGTTTAATAAACATACTTATGTCCGCAAATGAGCCGTTTTGGCAGAAAAAGGGACAATGGTTTTTTAAATTTGTTTATTTCAGAGATAAATAATTAATATTCATTTACAAAAAATTTTCAGGAGGACATTACCCAATAAATCGTTTGTTCGTATTGGACTTTGTGTCATTGATAAATAAGTGATGGTTTACAATAATTGTTTAAAATGTTTGCTTTTGCTGAATGTTGCTGACCATTTGCTTCAACACACAGATTGCACCGTCGTTTCATTGACTCTCGAACCACTGTTATTAACAGCAAGTTAACTATTAGATTCTCTCCAACAATATCAGCCCACATGTTTACAGAAAATTGTTGCTGGTGTCTTTTAGAGACCATAACAGGAGGATTTTCATCATGCCAAATGTGGCATGTTTCTATACTATTAAAATAACCATCGTGCGTGAAACACGCCTCATCAGAAAACAATACTATTTTCTCAAAGTGAGGTTCTATTAAGTTTTGACCCAAGAACCATTATACCACACGATATTATTATACTATACTTATGTAACATATTATTGGAAAATATGAAGATCTATTATTACTATTATTATCTATATAATAATAATTAACATATACCTATAAAATAATTACAGTAATAATTTAGGTACTATTGTTTTTTGCAGTTATACTGCACGAAATCGCTGTGTTATAGGTATAATTTTGGACCATAGAAATAAATATTCACTCTCGCGATTCTGTCTGGAGACTCTTCGATTTCACTCTCGAATATCTTATATTATGCCATAGGAAGATTACTCATGAAAAAATTTAGATAGCATGGAGAAAATATCACACCAACTGTAGCGTCAACAATTTGTGTCGAAGATTTACAATTTATAATTTACTTATACATATAGGTGCCAGTTGTAAATACCTAATAGCTTTATAATTTTAGGAAGCGTGAACACCATTTGTTGCTATCCGAATTTGGGAGATAATTTTTGTCAATTCTTACAAGTCTTTTTTTCTGGGTACTTATAATTAGAGATGTATATTGTCGCTTCTTTTGTTGACTGTATGTCACAAAACACACATTTACTCATCCACATGTTTCTTAAATTTTTTTGCTTACCATTTTAGTTCATATTTAGAGATTCATCAAGTCAAGGAGCTTGGATTTTCCTAGATTTCATTCACGTCAAGTTTAAAGTGACGTCATTTTCACTAATTAATTGTTTTCAATATACGATATACAAATGACCAATAAATTAGCATAGCATTTGCCATTTACAAAGAGTTTTATATTTGACAACCCTTCTCTGCGTTATCAAGTTTTTATTTATTTATATAAACTTAACTTAAAACTTAAAACTGTCACTTTAAACTTAACATGAAAGAACTTTACTACTACTTATGTTACTACTTGACTTGACGTCAAGGAATTTCAACCTACTTGATATTTGATAACCTATCCATAATGTACGAAAACGCGCCAAAAATTCCTGTCATGCATATATGTGCATAAAAACAACCTAGGTAGACGATATACTAATAGTGTATCGTGTATTAGTATATCGTGGCTAGGTATAGGTTTCCCCTTTACCCGAGCTGACGGCAATAACTGCGCATGTGTAGAACTGAGTTGTGAGTTAGTACAGTTTGTAACAGTGTCAGATTTCAAGTCAGGTCAAGTCAAAGGTTAGTTTGAATATCAAGTCATGCCGTGAATCCCTGTTCATACTATCACCCCTTAAAGTTTTATGTCACTTTTTCTGACACTGTACAAAGTTTAATTCCCAGGAGTATAATTTTTAGACTTACATCTAGGTGTGTTCATAAGGAACTACTTTTTGAACTAAGTATTTAGAAAACGAGATCAGCCCATAATCTGCCAATTTGATGAATATGACTTTAGTCTATAACTTTTTTAGACCACCATATAAATTAGTGAATTATGTCAAAAACTGCACAAGAACTTCTTCTCCACACTGTATATACCTACCAGACACAAATAAAAACGTAATATTAGGTATATCTCATTTTATATGATATTTTTTTATCGTACAATTATGAATCATCGACACAAATTATTTTCCCCGTATTTTATAATATAACCATTATATACACTTTTTGAATCGTAACATCGTCATTTTTTATATTATTTTAAGACACCCTGTATTTAAATTTGAGAACCTTTTGGATAATGTTTAAAATCGTTCGTAAAGTTCGTGTTCTGCCGCATAATTGAAATCTCCTAATTCTTTGAATCGTTTGCACTGTTATATAACTTACGGATATCTTAACCAATTAACCATCAAGTAAAGAATACCATCAGTTAAGCTGAAAGTCACACTGTACACCAGCACACCTCAGAAACTTGGTCATGTTTATATAAACCCACGTAAGTTGGTTAAATATAGGCAAACTTGGTTAAAGCGCTCCCCACTAAAGCAACGTACATGCACGACAGTCAAAACTTCTTTCCTATAGCCGAGCAGTAAATTGCCATACAGGTAGTACTTACGCAACCGACTGAACGTCGCGCATGTTTCAGTAAAGAAACAGTCTCGTTCTACAATAATAGACAAACTAAATGAATGAACATTGAAAAAAACTATTGTAAATTAATCCGTGTCTATTTTACTACAGTAAGTGTTGTCCGACTGGTCGACAGATAACTAAACAGGTTGTATATGGTAAATAACGAGTTGTGCAAGTGACAGTTGCAGTCGATTTACAAATATAAACAGTGCTAAGTGGATAAAACCGCAAGCGGCATAAAAAACAAATGTGCGCAAAGTTCTAAGGAAACAAAAGAATGGAGGGCAAGATATCACACAGTGGGCTGTTAGCGCGTAGCCCTGAAGGACACGCTGCTCGTGGCATGCAAATTAAGGGCAATGAAGACTTGTGGGTGGAGATCCAGGCGAACACGTTCAGGAACTGGGTGAACGAGCACCTGCCCAAGAATTTAAGGGTGGCAGACCTCTCGCAGGATTTATGCACGGGAGTTCGATTGTGCGCCCTTGTGGAGGCTCTTAGAGGACGGCCCCTCAAACCCGCGTGGAATAAGAGGCCCGCGAATCAGCACCACTATCTGGAAAACGTAACTTGTGCTTTAAATGCTATCGAGCAAGATGGAGTTAAACTTGTAAATATAGGTAAGAACTCATTATCACTTTCCTTGAATTTCAAAATGGTATTTGCCACACTGTGTCTGAATTTATCAAACACTAAAAATGTCACGCCTTATTTCTTGATTATTAAAAGTGACGTACTGCTCTGATAAGACCTGTCCCAGGTAGTATCCTTAGTGTTTTCAGAAATATTTTAAATAAATATATAGATATAGGAATGCACCCACCTACTACTCTTTTAAAAATATATAATGAATAAGAATCAAGTAGTATATCCTGGATAGGTAGGTATTACAAAAATTATTTATACTAAACAAATAATACATCAAAATAAAAATATATACATTAAATAGTACTTATGTAGATATTTCCCTCATCCTATAGTTTATTTCTGCTAAAACTATTTAGTTATGCATATAGGTACAAAATACATCAAATCATTTTTTAATTTGTTTTCTTATAAGTAATGAATCATATGCTAGAGAAGGAATCACTTAATATTATGACAAATGACGTAAAGAAGTCATTCTTTTCCTCTTTTAATCTAAGTATTCGCTAACTGGCTTTATCTAAATAAAAATTTTTGACAGCAAAAACCAAAGATTCGTTTGACATATAAACACAAAATTTTTGTTATAATATAGTTTGAATTTCTTTCTTCAGTTTAATAGGTGCAATTTCCCATTCAAGGCTTAACCACAATGCACAATGTAGATATAAATATATATAGGATTTTTTTAAAATATACCTACCTATCACACTACAATGGAAACTACTGAAATTAGGTGATAATAAGAACTAACTCTCAGTTTTAATAACGAGGTTTGGTAAACCAATAATGTTTATGTAAGTCAGATATATTTTAAAATATTTATTTTTTACATTTTCTTTGCTTCTTCAATAAAATTTTGAGGTTGTATTATATGCAGATATATCTATGATATACTCTTATATCGTAGACAATTAGAAAATGAGAAAATGGTAGGAAATAATTCCCACACAGGTTTCCTTTGTTTTTGTTTACATTGCAAAGAATAAATATGAATAGAAAATATGATAAATACTAAATAAATATACGTATGTGAGAAAATTTATAAAAATAGCACTCTTGTCTCCTAACAATTAAATTTGCAGCTGTTAGATATTAATCTTTTTAGAATTTGGTTTAACTCTCTAGATATTTTACTGCGTAACTCTGATAAAGAGAAAAAATAATAATTTACACCTCTATATTCTGCAAGTTATTTTCAAAGTTATTATTCATTAAACATTACACATTACTTATTCTTAAAATAAAAATGTGTTTTTAATAAAGTTGGTTATAGTCGGATCAAATATGGAAAGCTATTTACTACTCAATGACGTGTAAGTGCTGCTAAGGCGTTTGTATGAATTCATTAGCAGACGTAGGCATGAATGACGAAATTAACATCTGAAACTGGATGTTTTTCGATTTGTGTGTCAAAATATTTTAGTAATAAAGGTATAAACCCATTATATGCGTATGAAAATCTCTTGCACGAGTACCTACTATTATAAATACCTTTTATTGAAATATTAATGAAATAAATGTGTTATTGTACAATGGAAAACAAAACGCAGTAACCGCAATATCTACACAAAATAGACCAAATGAGTCGGTCATCGTTTCGTAACACAATCATTTTTAAAATTAAATTTTTACAACAAACGATTTACTGAAAGTGACAGATTTATTTCTAGCGCATGCACCATAATGTATGTACTTAAATATTTTAATAGTTATGAAAAATGGTGATCTAAATGCACCATAATTTGTTAAATTAAGTACATTTCACCTAGTGATTTTCTTTGAAATATATAAAATTATATTTATATATTATAAAAAAAATCAGTAGGCAGTTGTACTAATTATTTGAGATAAATTATTATTAAAGTTGATAGAAGCCATCTTCTAATAGTTTGATAATCTTGAAAATACACAAATAAACTTTCCACATACCATATGTCGTTTAATAACTATTTCAGCATTCGCGTCCTGACTATAATCTCTTTCCTGACACATTGAGAGTTCTTAATATCTATATGAAAGCAAGAATATTTTAAAATTCTCATGGTTTTTACCATTACCCCGGCGATAGCTCGGAGGTGGTAGGTGATAGGTTGTGATTAGCAGAATGTTATATTGTGGGGTGAGTTCGAATATCGCCAGGACGTCTATTCTTGAAAGCAAGAGCAGGGAGATATCCCTGCGAGCTCCCGAGGAGCATTATCTCATTTGAGCTCCCCGATAGAAGAACGTCGAATTCTTGAAACCTCGAAGGCACCGTGATGTATCTGGGAAGAAATAAAACCAGGGAACAGGGTAGCCGGTTTTTTCAACCAATGAAATTGTAGAAAATTTTGACAAAGCCCATATAACTTCATTTTTGGAATATAAATTTGTTTAGGGATCGAAAATTGGATTTAGTTAAAACAAAACAGTTGGGTCACAAACAAAAAGGAATTTTAATAGATTTTGTGTACTCACCAATTCTGCCAATTCTGGTGTGGAATGTCATTCCACACCATTAAATTTAAGTTTTCCATATTACATTTTAGTTTAATATAATTTTCTTTTAGTTTAATTAAATGTTTAACTCACTTGACTTTAGGTATTTAAAAAAAACATAAAAAACAGAAAATTTTAGGTTAGATTTGTCATTATTTCAGTCTCTAGTAGGAGAACTTTAAGTTCTCTTGAGGTAGCTCTCTCCCTTAATAATTTTCAAGAATACTTCCACAAGTTCGACTTCCTGAAATTCAAGAATAGACGTCCAGGGGAGAAATGGCACCTCTACCAGGGAATGGTTGTGTGTCTGCGTTTTTTTCATGTGTACTCCCTTTATACAAGCCTGAGGTTTTCAGAAGGGAGGTTGTCCATTTATGTGGTAAAAACGTCAAAAAAAAAAAGTTCACTAAATGTAAATCTTCTTCAGTAGATTTGTATTAACTATATTAACAGTAACAGAAAACATTTTCAAAATAAGATTTATAGTAAAGCGATCGGTCAGTTCTGAATTTTCAATTTTGAGTCCTAGATCGTGCCCAACAAATAATGTTCGCCTTCTACTCCTAGTAACATAATATTGGGTATTATTTTGGTTCGAGGACAAAAAATTTTTTTTCATACAAAGGTGTTATTTATTAAATTAATTGAACCAATTCCTTCAATAATATGACTACTTGTTTGAACATTTATTAATTTTATTTTTTACAAATTTTACCAATCCTTTGACAGATAATTTTTGTTACATTATATTTGTATTAATTTTCTATAAGTAGACTCCTTCATAGAAGGATAATACGTGTTAAAATGCCATCTTCTTCAACAATACAAAAAGACGGTATGATCAAAGTTTACATTACTAAATTCTTTACTATACCATTTACTAAATTCATGCTATACTTACATATACTTTGCTAATATCAGATATATTACTAACATTACAAATTTGATACAAAGTTGATTGGATATCATTTACTTAATTGACATCATGCACATCAGATTTGTTACTGCTATCTTGGCTAATAAATATTTCTGTGTCAAGTTCTGACTGATCATCCGTGAAATTAAAGAAACAAAAATCAATATAAATTAGGATTTATGTACAGCTATTTTACTTATTTATAAAAACTACAGTTTGTAATTTAATCCAAGTTTTCTGGTTGAAATTTATTTTTGAATATTTATAAACAGATCACGGTACTTGCATAATGAAATTAGTAAAATATACAGGGTTATATTTTAATATAACCGTCGTCAACCGTCGTCAACTCTCGCGGTTGACGACGGTTCGCTACTCACCGTGGTCAACTTTTTCTAATTGCTCCAATATTAAATCTGTGTGTGTAAGGCTGGTAGCGTTCTTAATATGCAACTAGTACTACAATATCACTGTATAAATGGCTAACAACCTACTGTACACTTTAATTAATAAGGTTTTCCAGGTTTCCCTTATTCTCGTACTAAATGGTAATTAAAGTTATAACATCGTAAGTCGTTCCTGGGCGCACTTGCGGCCCGCAAAATAATAATATGCCGCTCCCTCTCCCACACAAGTCTCTGACTTCCGGGCTCATCACTAAGATGAGAATGAGGGATAGAGAGATATTATTATTATATTATTATTATTATTCAGAACTGATCCATAATAAAACTTGGGGATGTTCAATATACATGTACAAATGTGGTAGTGCAAAAAATTTTTTGGCGGGGTCTTAAAACTATTTAAAAATTTTTCATTGCACGCCGCTGGATACTGGTCCACTGTAATGGAGTGACCTTGGGACTGACAATGCAAACAGGCTAGCACAAAAAAAACGTCGGAAGATCTGAGAGTATACCGACACCCGGCGCAAAAAAGATTTGCAGCGTTTTTACTTTAAAATAAACTTAAAGATAGATACATCTGACCAAAGTGACGTGTCTTTAAAATGAATAAAATTTTATTACACTAATTTTGAAGAATTGCGCTACTTGATTACTAGGTATTAGAAACGTGAAATTTAGGTATAAAAAATTTGCACATACCTTGTTACAAAAGCTTTTTGAAATAATATTCCTCGACTTGTACACAATTTGGGCACGCCCTATCCAATTTTCCGCACTAAACCGAATGTTCCTCCTGGTTGCTGATCTTGTAAACGCAAATTATTAAGTAAATTGGGGTTTTCAGCATTTTGCTGCAACAACCACTCACAAAACCTAACTTTTAAGTGATAATCCACTGGTAACAGTCCATTAGCTCAGCATTACTGTAGACACGAGCCATTTTGAAAATTTTACAGTTTAACACTCCTAACATAAATAAAACACCCGCGAGAGCGGCACACAGACTGACGACTCATAGACAATACAGATGTTATCCCCACTCCAACATTATTCGGTCGGTTTTAACCAGGCGTTCCAGACAAAAACGTGTTTACTTTTTTTATCACATTCTTAGGAATGTGGTAGAAAAGTATCAGATGTGTTGAAGTACAGTTGCCCAGCTACGTAGTCCTTTATGTCCTTTATACCTCCTTTATACCACCTTGTAAATACAATGTCACTCTTAATTCTCCCAATCTATTGGGTTTGAAAATATTTAATAAATTGCCTATGTATATTAAGCAGTCCGCAAATTTAGTTGCTTTTAAAAAACACCTGAATGGCTATCTTTTAGATAAATGTTTTTACAATTTGACTGAATTTTATTCTGTATAGTTTTATATATGTATGTGTATTTATGTGTGTATATGTGTATATGTGTATATATGTATATATGTGTATATATGTGTGTATGTATGTATATACATGTTGTGTTAGGTTTAAGATTGTATGACTATTCCTATATAAATGTAAATTTGTCAAAAGGAAAATAAATATTATTATTATTATTATTATTATTATGATGGTATAACTTTAAACAGTGTTTACGGGAAATCCTAATACTTTTATTAAAATTTTTTTGGTGATATCGATTTCTTATTTAAGGATGCACATATCCTCAAAGTTTTAGAGATGAGTTCTGAATAATCCTGTATAAGTTCCCATATTTTATCCTTTTTTTACGTAACTCGATAAGAAAATTTTCTCAGAAAGCCTTCCGTGTTAATAGAGGTTAGTAATGTAATAACAATAACGTTGTTTAATTGAAATAAATTATACTTCATAAATATGAGCCGTTAGCTTCCGCTGTTTCAAACGTATAGTGATGAGGCATATAATACTTAACCTCAGTTGCCCGTAATATATGCCAGCACGCTGCTTCTTTATTCATTACCTTATGATTTTTATATAGATAAGCATAATATGGGATTAAAGAGAAACTAAATAACAGGTTAGGAAGGTAATCACAAAAACAGCAGCGAAATTGGTAAGCATGTTTGGAGTGAAAATTTGATTAATGCAATTTGAAACAACACTGAATATAATGAATAATGAATAAATATTAAATTTTAGATTATTGGTTTTGAAAAATCCAGAATTACAAGAACTGTAAATTATAGCATGAATGTAATTAGATTTTTTTCTATTCAAACAAAAATGTTTTCAAACATTTTCTCTTTGAAAAGTTTTGATTTGATACTGAATCATGGATCATACTTTTTTTATATGTTAGAGTAAATACATAGTACTACCAATTTAACAAAAGACTTACACAGTACTTAATCTAGTAAATCTATTTAGTTCTGGTAAATTATACCTTACATCATTATTCGAACCAGATAACTATAAACGAGTTCGTATTGATTCTTCCCACAATAAATCTGTTTAGTTTTTTGTACCACTCAATATTTCAGGAGACCTACTACAAATATAATTTACAGACATTTTATAACAACTTATCTTTGCACATTAAACTCTTGAAAAGATTTTTGAATAAATAGCTAGCGTACACATAATAGATGTATATACGTCAATACATCAAAAATGTATTTTTATAATAAATTTTGTAAATATTAACTTTTACACTAGTCACATAAGCAACTATAGATTTGGATTTTGAAATTTTAGATAACATTATACATATACTATCAAAATATTGATGAAATTGATGAAAAGTTAAAAAAGCTGCCTGTTATATCTACAATCAACGACGATAAATATTGACGATTGAAAAACATACATACACTCCTGAAAATTGGAAACAACTCACCTAAACCTATAGTCGTTTTTGTATGGTTATATTTTCTAAACACTTTTATCAATTTGACCAATTTTTTTTTATTTCATTAAGCCATTATTGGACTGTAATGTAGAGTAGGTTAATTGTCATATAACACGCTTAAAGAATATCTACAGGGTAATGTGTAGGAACGTGTTTTTTTACCAAAATGTAAGCAGATATCTGAGATGCACGCAAAGTGGGGAGATAATTTTTATTGTGTCAAAAGATAGTTTTATTTATGCTAAAAAAATGTTTTTTAAAAATCCTTTCTATCTAGATTGGTTTCCAAATTATAGCAGTTTTTGTAAATCATTGTATTTGTGACAGATCACAGGTGCCGATTTTTTAAAGTAAAACAAGTTGGCTTTGAAATGAAAATCGATCCTGTCACCTGTCAGGATGATGTTATGAAATTATAAGAGTTCGTGGAGGCCCCACCAGATATTAGTCCTATTTTTTTTTTGGAACATTTCTTGTTCATCTTTTTTTCATTTTATTAATAAATAAGAACTTAAATTTTGTATATGATTTTTTAATTATAATCAGATTATTGCTAGGTGACATGTGACAGGATCAATTTTCATTTGAAAGCCTTACTTATTATTAAACTTATTATATTTTAAAAAGGCGGCACCTGCGTGATTAGACACAAATTCAATGGTTTACCCAATCTAGGTAAAAAGGATTTTCAAAAAACATTTTTTTAGCACGAATAAAACTATCTTTTGACACAATAAATATTATTTTCCCACATTGAGTGCATCTCAGATACTTGCTTACATTTTAGAAAAAAAACAAGTTCCTACACATCATCCTGTACATATTCTATAACCGTGTTATATGACAACTGACCTACCTTGGGCTTTAATGTACCCTACATTACAGCCCAAGACTGGCTTAATGAAATAAAAAAAAATGTGGTCAAATTGACAGAAGCGTTTAGAAAATATAACCGTACAAAAATGACTATAGTTTTAGGTGAGTCGTTTCCAATTTCCACGAGGTATTTTGCAACATGCATTTAATTTTTTTTCTAATTCGTAAATGTGTAATATAGACGAAATTGGACGCTCATGTACAGGCTGTATAGCCTTTTGTCTGTAATAATTTATTTGTGGCATTATCTTGATATTGTTCGTTTTATTGAGTATTTTGCTAGATGTGTGAAAATATTGAAGAAAATAGAAAATAAATCTCACCTGCGCCAAATGTAGCAGTAAATGTTAACCGTAAGATTTTTTTATTTTTCATTGAGTACAAATAGGTTTTATAAAGCCGACACTGACTCGTACAATGGACGCGTGACAACCATCATGGTGCGAAGATGTACCTAAACCTAAAACACAGTGTTGGGATTATTCCTGTAAAGTTTGTTCACAGATATAAGAGATTTACTTGAAAGATTGAAGATAATTTTACCTGCCTCTCAGTGATCACACTGGGAAGTGTTCCTAAAACACATGTTGGGATTATTCCTGTAAATTTTGTTCAAAGATATAAGAGAGTGACTTAAAAGACTGAAGATAATTTTACATGGCTGTCAATGATCGCAGTGGGAAGTGCTCCTAAAACACAGTGTTAGGATTATTCCTGAAAAGTTTGTTCAAAGATATAAGAGATTGTCTTAAAGATCGAAGAGAATTTTACTTGCCTCGATTTGCTACTAGATCATAAAATAAGCAAGGATCTGGACAGATCCTCATTGAAGAATAATTCAAGGATATATTTATATTTAGGTAAGAACTGAAAGGACGTTGTAACAGGAAATTATACTAAAAGAAATTATTCTTATATTAGATATATCGTTAAAGTTTATTCGTTTAATTCAGTTTCACTATCATTTCCATCACTCGTAATAATACTCGTACGTCTTTCTGAAGTATTCGCAATATTAACATAAACATTTTCAACAGTTTGAACATGTGAAACACAATTTTTCCATCTAGTTACAGTCATTTTGTTCACTTCACTAAGAATCAGATCCAGTAGCATTTAGAGTGGATGATATATTGTTACGTCTAACGCCAGATTTTAGTAGGTAATTGATGTATGTAATTGATATATGCGTTCCATGGGATTAAACAGTTTATAAAATATAGACAGAATTTTGCTCCAGATTAAATCTTCCATCGTTCCTATCTAATTTTTCGCAAGTGCCAGAATCTATCCTTGTTTTCCTTTCGGTCAAGGCTATTCACAATATTCATACGGTTTTTTTCTAGGATTTTCGGAATGTGGTTGTTTCTTCAACACTTTTCATTTTACCGAACATTTCACTCACAAGGAGAGTTATGTATACATTTTTTATTGAAGGTGTCCTCTTCGATCGTCATTTCCGAACTGTAGCTGTACCTTCTCCGGCTGTTCGTCACTTGATTCACCACTTCACAGACGCCACATATTTTGATAATCATTACTATATACGTGCACATGTGCGAATGAAATGTTTTTACAACAATCTCATCTATTTACTAGAACCTAGGCCCAGTACGGTCCCTGATTCTTTAGTCATCGGAAAAGATTCATATGCGAAAGTGACGTGAATATGACGTAGTTTGACAGTTCTATTGCTATAAAAAACTGTACAACTACGTCATATTGATGTCATTTTCGCATACGAGCTTTCCGACAACTCAAGAATCGAGGGCCTGGGCAAGAAACTCTTGAATCTTGAAGTCCAGGCATGTAAAATTCTCTTTAATGTCTTCTATCTATGTATATACTATATATTCGTGCGTGAACATGCGGACTTCGATTCATAGAGATAGAAATACCCATCCAATGTGCGAGAAGCCTTATATTTTTAAGTAAATTTTATTTACTTTACTTGTTTTTACTATTATTTACTTGTTTTTGAAAAATATTTTGGCCCAATCAAGAAATCTCGCACTAAAAAGCAGATTAACAATATATAGCATAAAACACATCGCTTAAAATCTTTTACGTTTCGAAAATTTATCCGTTTTCGTTATCAAAACTTTAAGTTTGACTGACGTACAGAATAGTGTGACAGTTTGTAATTTATTTTGTTTATCTACTTCCATGGGCATATTAGATATTAGTCGATTTTCATTCTATTTTGACTTATCTCGTATTTCAGAATTTATAACTTACAACTATCAAAATTTACAGAAATATTGGATACACATTTGTCTCCATTTAATAAAATTGTCGCGGATTCTTTTATATTGTTTTGTTTTTTAACTAAAATTTTAACTGACTCCTACTGGACCCTATGCTCGTTTTCCCAAGGGTGTTCACAATATTCCTTTTAATATAATCTTTGTATTCTCCGATCCGAACATTTAGAGGTCTTGAAGTTTCACCCACGTAATGTTTATTACGTTATTATACTGACATGGTACACTGTAAATGTAGTATTTTGAACTTTAGAATTATTTTTAGCGCAGTCTTTGGTAAAATTGTTCCTAAAGTATTATCCCTTTGAAAAACCCTAATTGAAACCCTAATTTCGAATATATTACCAATTCTTCATAATCTTCCAGATAGACCAAGTATATATAGAATTTTTAGTTTTTATGGTATTTTACGTTGTTGTATTTGGTTGTTTTTCTTATTTTCAATGCTTTCAAATATTCAAAGTGGGAATCAGTTAAAATTTTAGATTAAGAACAAAACAATATGAAAAGTTTTTAAACCAATATTTAATTTTTTTTATAATTATACGTTTAAGGAATTATCTGTATATAGAATAACTATACTTTTATAAATAAAACATGGTGTAATGATTATTTTAGTTGTTTTTATTTCAAGCGCTACCCACAGGGCTGAAGTTGATAAACCAAGCATACATGATGACAAATAATATTATAAATGTGTTGTAACCTGAAGAACGTTGCTGTTTAGCAATATAAATTTTTTGTTTCAATTATAAGGTTATTATAGTTTTAACTTGTGTCTCATGGTCAAGGTTACATAAAAATGAAATTATTGTAAAATATTTACCTACTAGAATGATGTATACATATATATGTGTAAGCATCTACATACTTATTAAATTTATGGATGTATCATTAAATAGGATGACATCAGTACTATATATAGCAAATTTGAATGCAAAATATTAAAAAAAACCGTTTTCAACGGAGACATTTGTTGGTTGCATTTTTAATTTTATAAAATAGACCAAAGCTGCAATCATTGACCGTCCTGTATTAACAATAGATAAACCTACTTATTCCATATTAAAAGTAGAAATTACTATTTAGGATATTTCAAGTACTAAGTCACCTGACGCAAGGAGAACAGTAAAGGTTAATGTTGGTGGTGGTATGTGGGACATCATTTTTTATAGACAGCTTATGTCAATAGTAATTAATTAGCAATAAACCGTAAAGAATTCTACAAGGTGATCATAGAATTTATCAAGTGCTCTGTGTCATTGTTGTAAATATTTGAATGTAAATTATTATCCCATGTACCTAGCTCTCTGGAACTTTCCAAATAACGCGTTTAAAAAACTTAGAGAGATGATTTTGTATTCTGTATTAGATAATTGTAAGTATCAAATAGTATGAGATTTTAGAAGGACTTATACTATTTAATACTTACAATTATCTAATACAGAATACAGAGAGAGATTTTAGAAGGACTTAGATTAGATTAGATTAGATTAGATTTATATAGGAGTCGGCCCCCTGGCCTGGTCCACCGTAACCTAGAAGATCTATTGTGGCACTCCCAACCTATTTAGAGCACTCTGTCCAGCTTTGTCCTTTGCATTAGACTCCACAGCCTTGATAGAGCCTCTTCCATGTAGCTATTGGCTCTTGGTCTTCCTTCCCCAAGTATTTGAAACCTCAGTCTTGTCAGGCCCTCGCACTGGCACAGTACGTGTACTGAGGTTTCCTTTTCTTCTTGACAGAATCTGCATGTTGCATCTTCTGACAGTCCCATAAGATTCATGTGCCTATTTAGCATATAGTGCCCTGTTAGGAGACCTACTATTGTTCTGATGACCTTTTTATTCTGGCCTAACAGATCTGCTGTGAATTTAGGCGTCTGTTCTTTAATGAATAGCTTTGCCTGTCTCAGTTGTGGATTCCTCCACCATTCTAGAAATGTGTTTCTCATCCATTCCTCCATGGATGTTTTAATGCATGGCTTCGCTATGCCGCAGAAGGGTTCTGGTACTATGAGGTCTTTTGATGCGCATTCTCGGGCTAATGTGTCTGCCTCCGCATTACCTTTGTGCCCCTGGTGCCCAGGTACCCAAGCTAGGGTCACTCTATTCTCGCTCCCTAGCTCTTTCAGGGTCCAACAGTCCAACACGAGTTTTGACGAAACATGCTATCGGAGAAAATAGCAATCAAACGATTTTAGAAGGACTTGTCTTACTTATACTTTCCTAATTAATCTCACACGTGTATACTCACAATATCAAATATATTTAAACAAAAATGCGATGGATGTACTTTGGCAACTTGGATGTACTAAGAATTGAACCAGAATTATGCAAATAAAAATAAATACCTACTTCAAGGCGCTGAAATAAATAGCAAAGAAACATTTCGAAAATGGTTTAGGTCTCCCTGGTTTTCAAAGATTTCCCCTAGTAGTTTAGGTAAAATTATGTTGTATTCTAATTCTATTTTGCTATATTTTGAACCATAGGTTTTCCTATATTCAATTTGTAATATTGCCAACTTAAGATAATTTATCAAAGTATGTATTTATGACATTGTTTGATTACTTTTATTTATTTGGGTATTATGCCATCACTGAAAAATAGAAAAAATTAATAATCAACCTCTGCGCCGACGGATCAGTCAAAGGTTGGTTTTTCTAAAAATATCTTTGCCTAATGAAGAAATCTCACACTAAAAAGCAGGTTAACAGTATATAACATTAAACACATCCTGTTAGTAATGGTGAGAAACACTCCGTAGTGCTCTCTTTGGGACTGTGCTACTATCTGCCTGACAATTATTGTCAAATTGACAGACAGATAACGACCTGCTTTCCGCAGGTGCCATTACAGCAGTGACCTCTATTGTGTTTAAGGAAGACAATCCTACTTATTTATTTATTTGAAGGAGATGCCGAAAACAACTACTCCACGGACAATAAGCCCCGACTGGCGTTGCATTACATCGGCATCTCTGTAGGAGTCGCCACATCGTTCATTGAGACCAAATACCAGACACTGACCGGTTTCGCACTTATTTTGTGCTCATCAAAGTACCACAGCACAGACTCAAAGAGGGCACTACGCTGTGTTTCTTAGCACTACTAACATTCACGATGCCCATTAGGCAATCACGTCGCAACATCGTTCATCGAGTCCACTACCTATGGCACTCTGATGAGCGCAAATTAAGCGCGAAACCGGTCAGTGTCTGGTATTTGGTCTAGATGAACGATGTGGCGACTGCTATGGAGATGCCGATGTAATGCAACGCCAGTCTGGGCATATTGTCCGTGGAGTAGTTGTTTTCGGCATCTTCTTCAAATAAATATTAAACACATCACTTATAAAGGTTTACGTTTCGAAAACTTTTCCGTTTTCGTTATCAAAACTTACGTGTGGTGTGACTGACTATTATTAATTATTAATTATTATTTGCTATTATTATTTTTTTATATTTTTCAGTGGTGACATAATACCCAAATAAATAAGAGTAATTGCCAAATTATCCTGACTGACTCCAAATATTTATGAAGTCGCATTCACACTCAGGAAAAATTTCAGAAAAAAAATACAAACATTTGTGAGAGAAAATAGAGGCAGTAAAACAACAATGACTTGACATTTTAAAATATTTCTGCATTGGGTCTAGAGTAGAATTTTTGTAAATTGTGTCCCGGTACTAACGAGTAACCATACATTTTTAGAGATATAATTTATAATATGTTATCTTATAATATAAAAATTATAATGTAGTTATTTTTTATCTAAGAAGGTAATATTATAAGTTTTGGCATAATAACCACGAAATAATAATAATTTGGCGAACTTACCTATAAATTGTTGTTTATATTAGAGTAATTGTTGGTTATTTTGTGTATACTGGTTTTTATGGTTCTTATTAATAATTACACCAGTGTTTAAGTTGTGTATTATGATCACGAAGATTATAGAGGGCTTATAGAGGGATTAGTGATTCTAAAAAAAATGCCCCAATCTATCTGTAAAATATGAACATGTTAAGCGATGTATATGAAATTTGGTTTGCAAATACCAATTAATATGGAAGTGGAAGTTTTTTTCTTTAGTTAATTTCATAAGAATAGTATATAAAAGTTATTTTTTATTAAAATATAGGTACTAACATCTTTTTGTTATAATTTGTATTGTAACTGTCAAATGTTAATGAAAATATTATTCATATGCTTTCAAAATTGTTTGTGTAATGATCATATAATAATGAAATAAAAAATAAATAAATAAAATTTTAATTAATGTAAACTTGCAATGAAAATTATAACATTTGTTTTCGTGAATAACCTAATTATTTTGAATGCAAGATTTATTAAATATTTTTTTAAAATTTATATTTTACAGGAAAAAATATTTCAATCCGATGATGAACGAAATAGGTACAAGTTGTCTTGATTCTACTCAATTTAGCAGGTAATTGAAATTATCTAAATGGGAGATTTCAATTACCGATTAATCTGCAATAACTACTGTAATATTTAATTTGTAGTGAAGTGTTTGGGTTTTATAAAAGAACAATTTTTCAGAAACTTCGTCCTCTACCGTTTTAACTAACGATGCATTTTTATACATAATTAAGAGGACAATAATAGTCATATTTTAACTTTGTGATTTCCCTCTGCTACATACATTTCAGGAACACTCACCGAGGATATTTTGATAACTGTATATAAAACATACAGTTTTATAAAAGCGCTATGGCATAATTTTATCATTTTTTGCTTATTAACTCCTTAATAATTTGTCAGAACTCATTTGTAAAATGATTAAAGTAATTCAAGTAATTAACAAATAAATTACGAAGACGTTGTGACGCGTAAAGGCCTACTAAGCCATATTATTATCAGTTCTTCAGTTCATGATGTTAATCATAATTATAGTAATTAGTTAATAGCACATTTGCTAATTACAATTATGACAAGAAATAGGTGTATCATTAAGTATGAAATTACCCATGGTGCCCACAAAGCTAGCAAACTATACAGGGTGTGTCTATGACATGTGGCCAAAATATTTTGATAACTGTATATAAGACATGCAGTTTTATAAAAGCGCTTTGGCATGATTTTATAATTTTTTGCTTATTAACTCCTTATTAATTTGTCAGAACTCATTTGTAAAATGATTAAAGTAATTCAAGTAAGTACGAAGACGTTGTGACGGGGAAAGGTCTACTAACCCATATTATTATCAGTTCTTCAGTACATGATGTTAATCGTAATTATAGTAATTAGTTAATGGCACATTTGCTAATTACAATTATGATAAGAAATAGTTGTGTCATTAAGTATGAAATTACGCATGGTGCCTACAACTCTAGCAAACTATACAGGGTGTGTCTATGACATATGGTCAAAATGAAAATTATTTGGGGGAATGTCCGGAAATGATTCCTCAATAAGCTACGAGCCCAAAGGATGGAGACTTCAATCCAGGTTGTAACCTTTGCCAACCTATGGAATTGTAGTGAATATTTCACACCTCTACAATCAGGTGTGTCAAATTTAGGTCGTTTTGACTTTTGTTTAAAATAGCAAAATTATAGTGAATATTCTTTGACGCTTAAGAGATAAGTTTAAAATTGACATTATAACATAGAAACTCACCACCAGAATCATGTGTTGAATTTTATCTCGAATTTCTGAAGGATTCTCTATTCCATAACAAAACATTGTAAATTATAGTCGCAATTTGAAGGTGAAAACATCACAAGTTTTTTTAAGATTAGTCCTGTAATCCGATAAATAAATTATGACATAAGCCTCCTTCGTAGTGTTAATTTCATATTTTCATGACAAAAAATAATTACATTGAGATTCTAAATTAATTTTTCCTCAGTGTGAAATTTTCTTACCGAATATCCCAAGTGCACAAATTAATTGCTGGAAATTTTGCACTTGCGATATTATAAGTGAATATGTGTTTGATTTTTCTCTAATTGGTGTAGGTGATGAAAGCAACCACCCGCATTTCCTTCTTTTTTTATAACTTTGTAACGGCTAAGAAATTTATCATTTCAAAGTATCCCGTAACAGCTTGTTTCAATTAGAACCTTTGTCTTTATTTTTTTTTTTATAAAACCATCAGTTCAGCAAAAAGGTAAAATATGTTACCATAATCCACACGGTTATGTAGAGTAATTTGGAATCTGCATTATTTCATAAAATGTAGAAAACTTACTAGGTTACTGACAATTCAATTTAAAAAATAGGCTTTTGAAGCCCGTATCCCAGCCCAAGAAGCTCATTTTGAAATTTATATAATTGTTTTATTTGATTCAGAAGATATACTTAAATAAAATTTACTTGTCATCAGCCTACTAAGCATTTAAGTCGCCTTCTTTGGAGGCGCCATCCTTGATGAAGCGTTTCCGAACACTATTTTGGACATGTAATTAAAATTTTCATTTTTAATAGAATTTTTTAGAAATTTCACAAATTTTACTCTATATTTGTACAAATTTGATTAGAACGTTTTATCATGAATATTAAGCATTATAGAGGCTGATGGTTCTTTTTTAATAGTAAGGCAGATATGTCCAAAAAAGGTTCACCAAAAAGATAATGTTCTAAAGATTTTCATTTATTCTTATTGCTATATGTTTATCTTACTATAAGAATATTTATTTTACTACTTACTATTGCCTTCATATTGCCCACATATTTCTTTTAATTTTTAACACTCAATAAGTGAAATATAAATAATTAGTCATTTGGAAATATTAATATGACTATCTAATGTCTATAGTCTAATAGTCTAGATATAATTTTTTATATATTCTTGATAGATACACTGACGTAGTTTTCTACAAAACAGCAAAACAATATACTACACTTCAAGCAAGTTTCGCCAACAAAGTTGGCATCATCTGGAGATGCTTAAAATTAAACTTATGCTAACACTGTGTAGTATTTTCATCTAAACTATTGCTACGGTTTTGTGAACTGTTGCTATGGATCAGTGAAGTGCCGCGACGGACTATTGATACTATTTATACACTTTGCAATTTCCAAACTCTCAAATGCATCAAGCTGTCTGAAATTTGTTACATTCCTAATTAGTCTTAAATTGCTACTATCTATTTTATTGTTGTTCTCAGACACATGCTGGGTGACACTAGACTTATCTGTTCTACCATATTTGACATGAACCATGTGTTCCTTAAATCTAGTTTGCCTTGACCTTCTAGTTTGTCCAACATACTTTTGATTGCAGTCTTTACAGCTAAATTCGTAAATCCCCAACTATTCTTTAGGTTCTATTTTTTCTTTTGGATTGCCTAAAAGTTGTTGAAATTTATTTCCTGATTAATACACCTCTGACATACCTATGTACATATCTTTAAAAAACCTTACCAAAACCACAGATGAAACGAAGATCGTAAAGAATAGATATGAATTTTGGATTTTCGCTTTCATTTTGAAAACTGGAGAAATTATCTCTTTAAATTTACGTTACCTAATCATTTCATCAATTAAACTTACAGAATATCCATTAGTCGTAGGTATATCCCCAATCAATACATTAGTTGCAGCTATATTCCCAATCAATGCCTTATTACATGTTTTGCGATGTTATTGCATGCTATGCCAATAATGCCTATTGGTTAGCGAAACGCGCGTCGAGTGCAGTATAGTGTTTTGGTGTTATGTGGAAAACTATGTCAGTGTTATCTTCACACCAAAGGTTCCAATCCCTTTGAAGAAATTGATAGATAGATACAATTTCCAAAACGTCTACAAAAGTGATCTGTTTTTGGTAATTATGAATATTATGTCTGTTTTTTCAGTGTCAGGTTTCTGCTAGGAGATTGTTTTAAAATGCCAAGACCTAATTTACTTTTCTGACACAAGACTTTATTTTATGTTTTTACATTTTTAGAATTTTGAAAAATACTTAATAAAAATGCCTACACAAAGGGACAATTATAAAACTAAAGTTGAAGTGTGAAGTGAAGTTATCGGTAAATATATTGCACATGCATAGTGTCACACGATAAAGTACTACCTCCCTTATCTTCTTAGCTTTTTAAATAATATTGCTATATTATAAAAGTGTATTAACCAAACTGTAGGTGTAAATGTTAATACACTATGTACAAAATATTTATTTTGTATTATGGACCTTCTATTTTTCATACATATTTGAATAGGAATAGGAAGATTGGACCCTTATACTTGTGCAAAAGTCAGATACAAATTTGTACCAGAATATAATTTAATTGTGTAAAAAGTAGTTAGTTAAATACACGAGATATTTCAAATTTCGAAATTAGATACATATGGAGTTATGTATGTATGTTATACATGGAGAATATTCTATTCCTCCATATTCCAAAAGTATTTTCCATAACATAAGATATTTAGTTACAACATAAATTTTATTTTTTAAAATATGATATATCCTCTGTTGGTTTTCGTCAATTCGTGAAAACTAAATCTCCACAAAATTTGTCATTTAACGGTACATCACAGTCTAAATATTATATCAAGACAATCAGCTCGGTGACCTGATTTAAGTCGATTGACGTAATTGTCACATCTCAAAATAGAAATTGTAATTTCTTCCCTTAAATGGTTTGATGTGGTCTTAGATACTTTATTTTATACAATCTCAAGGATAACAAGTCCAATGCACTTAGATCAGGTAATCTACTTTTAGCTGTCCTGGAATAAAGTAATGTGTGTGATGTCATTTGAATACACAGTGCATTACAAAATGTTATTAATTTATTAAAAATTTGTCTGTCATTGCATTATACTAAAAGCTAACATGTACCAAAAAGCTGAAAATCAAACTTTTGCTAATAACTAAAAAACAAAAGACAAATTTTAGTTTTACCAATGGATTTAAGAATGTCATTATTATTTTTTTATATAGCTCTCGAGTTTCTCTATATACACATATGTAAATTTTCCCATCCTATACAGATATAAATTTAGATGTTTTTTTTAATTTGGAAAACCAGATAAATATGCATTAATAAAGATACTAGCAGAGTTAATACATATTTGGGAAAACTAAGAAGATATCGAGAGAGTATTTAATTTTGAATACCTAATTAATATACCAAACATATTAAGACCTCCTTATTATCTAATTCTCAACATATTTGTTTGTTTCAAAAACCTGTAATTTGTGATTTTTCCAGTAAAATTCAATTCCATAATTTCATTTTCTTATAAAATATACGGGGTCAATCAAAAACTAACTTTTTCTAATGAAACACCCTATTTGTTTTACATAAACTAAAATCTCATATATTTTCTTAATCCTACGATGTGTAATTCTTTGGGGTTATCTTGAATCGTTTCCGAAATGTTTGCACTTGCGGTTATTAGGTATAGTTTCGTTAGTGCATTTACTTCTAATAATACAGTATTTTGTTATTAGTATGTGTCTAGGATGATAATATATATTACAATAATAAAAAATTATTACAGAATTCATATCAGAGTAAGCAAAATAATAAAAAGAACACATTGATATTAACAATAAATTAAACTTTAATTTTTGAAAGGGGTAGGAAGCTGTGAAGCTAACACTGACGTAGTTTTCCACATAACTCCAAAACACTACACTACACTCGACGCGCGTTTCGCCAACCAAGTTGGCATCATCTGGAGATGATTAAAACTGATGATTAAAGATGATTAAAACTGATCAGTTTTAATCATCTCCAGATGATGACAACTTGGTTGGCAAAACGCGTGTCTAGGGCAGTGTAGTGTTTTGGTGTTGTGTGGAAAATTACGTTAGTGTTAAACTTTAATTAAAAAAAAATCACTCGTAAAAAATAAAAATTATGTATATTTTCAATTAAAGTGCCACGTTTGCCGCTCAAATTTTAATAGACTGCGACAGGAGTTACAAGTAGTTTTTTTAAACATAGATTTGCTTAAACAAAAATAAGATAAAAAAGTAATAACAATGTTGTAAATATCTACTCTGACATCTTACCTTACATAGAAACAAATGTACAGAAGTTCTTCATACCACATATGACAAGTTGTCTATATATTCTCTCGGGAGTGTTTTAATACGAAAACTCAAATAAAATGTAATGCGTTTTTTGTATATAACTTTAATCTGCGTTTTTCAATGTAATAATTTTACATTTGGTTAGGTAAAACCAGAGACTTATACATTCTATACGTCTCTGGTAAAACTAAGATTAAAGAACTAATCGCTGACGGATTATTTTTCAGACGTTTGGAAGAGTACCCAGAGGAGAAATAATAAATAGTAACACAAAATAAATTTTATAGAATGTTTTGTACTCAATACGCACTTTGTGAAATATAAGAAGATAATATACTATTAGTAATACAATAGTACTTTGTAAAATATAAAAGGTTACGTCTGTATTTATTTAGATAAGTGTACTTTGTCACATCATGTTGAAAAGATTTAAAATAAATAAATTGTCCTCCTTTTACACTACTAACCTAGTCAAGGCATGCCTGACAAATGTCTGTGTATTTGTTGCTTTATACAAAAATTCACAGATTTTGCAATCCTTGCAATCATCGGAAACATTAGAAATGATAACACCAAATATGAAACATAATTATAAGCGCGCCGATCGTACTTTCAAATGAGACGCTACTCCATTAAGAGAGTACGGTATTATGACTGAACACTTGGTGGAACTGGTGTAGACATCTATAGAGGCACTAGTATTCGCGCTATGAGCCTGAGCACGCGATAAACCTGATTCACCTGATAAACGCGTTAAAATTTCAGAGCGGTAAGTCTAGCATTTTTTTTTAATGGCGATGTATGTACCTTACTTAGAAACAATGTCTTCGAATTGTGCAGATAACGCACTCTAAGGCCATTTTAAAAAATTGCCGTACTAAAAAAAGTTGTAGATCATACCACATTTACCCCAAAACATGCTCTACAAGATGGTATAGGTTCCATTTGCTCCGCTACACAGTAAAAAAAGACAAATGGTAAAATTACTAAATGGTAATCGTAATTTGCTGCAGTGTTATTTTTAACACGAACTGGGTAGTATACTAAACCTTTAGAACTCATATTACACGAACGATATACCTGCCAAGTTTGTAGAAGTACTCATAAATTGTAGTAAAACTTACAACACCCTGTGTTAAAAATGAATCAATCTGCCATAAAAACGGAATAATTACATGGTGAATAATTAACTATTACACATTATCTTGTAAAATCTACTGTGTTAAATTACTTTTATGTAATGTAATAATACACCGATATGTCTAACACTGCCAAGTGTGGACTATATACACACTGATGAGTGTGGATTCAGTGTTAAAATCAGTCGGATTTTTTTACTGTGTATATGTATTCCGTCACTCGATCGCGATACTGCTGTCTTTGGATTTGAAAGAAAACTTCTAACTTGGTCCCCATATACAAATACGAACATAAGCATTTCCAATGTTAAAAGATTAGGTACATTTTAAACTAAATGAAAGCATATTACTTGTCTTTATTATTAAAATATTATTTCTACAAAAGGTCAATATAACAGTTTCATTACATATTTGATTTAATTGCTTATACTGATTCACACTCAACATAAGCAAAAAAATATTCTGTTTGTACGCAATCATAGTATTAAGTAAAGTAAATAGGAGACTTCAACGTTAGAGCAGCCGAGAAACGTCGGTAGGATATTGAACTAACATTCTTTTCATTATTACACTTGACATAAACCAACTATAGTTTTCGGCATCAAATATTGCACCTGTTGCAATATTGCACATATCGACTGTTTCAAAAACATGTTGAGTTTTATCGTTGTTTAACTGATAAATATTGTAGGTACAGTATTTGTCACTTCTAGCCTCTAGATTTCACAATAATTATAAATACCTTGGATACAACGGGTTTTATTATTTACTTCAAGATTATTTCACAAATAGTAGTCTTAGTGAAATTATTACTAAATCGTCAACTAAACCTTCTTCCACCACTTGGACGTGACTGGAATCGCTGATGAATCAAAAACTGAAACTCAACTACTGATTATATATAAATCCGGATTTATATACTTCTTTGGTATGTTGGCGCATTTTCTCGAGGCATGGATAGAACTTAATAGAATTAAATGGAATATTCTCAAAGTTCTTACAATTAGCGTCTGTCCAAATGGGGTTTTGTAGGATATAAAATAACAACAACATTATTAACATTCAAAGGAAACAGGCATCTTAAGAATAAGTATTTGTTTGCTCTGTGGAATACGGTAGGCAAATATTCGTCACAATAGTTTCTTTAATAAAGTTTTGCAGTATCACGGACATTATTGAAAATAACTCAAGGAGATATACAGGGTGTTCCACAAGTTCTATGACAAACTTTGGTAGATGATAGCTGGGTTAATTCTAAACATTTTTTATTAATGAACTTGGGTCCGATTCGTTTTTGTTTAGAAGTTACAAGCATTTAAAAGATAAATCATATTTTCATACTTCAATCAAAAGTAAGTTGAAAAATAAAAATGCCAGTTGATATGACAATAATTACTGTTTCTGTCATTTTAATTATTTATTTGACACTTCGTGTAAAAGTTATAAATAAAAAATGCATTTATTCACAACTGAGGAATATGCAGATATGCAGATATTCTGTTTGTTATATGGGTATTCCAATGGGAACGCCAGACAAGCACCTCGAGAATATGGATGCAGGTATCCAAATATACACCAACCTGCCCACAAGGTGTTTAGTGCATCATTGCGTAGACTTCGAGAAGCAGGTAACTCCGCTCCAAAACAGGCCATTCGTCCTACTGAAGTAAATGTACAAGATGAAGAAAATGTAATAGATGCCGTCTTTGATAACCCTTCAATTAGTGTTCAGCGTAACCTTCGAATATCACCGAATTTTGTATGGCGTGTATTGAACAGAGAAATGTTACATCCCTTTCATCGCCAAAATGTACAGGCGTTGCATGCTGGAGATGTCCCACAACGATTAGAATCTTGTCGCTGGTTACTTCAGCAACAGGCACAAAATAATAGATTCATTTCTCTCGTCATGTGTTCTGATGAAGCGTGTTTTACCAGGGACGGCATAAATAATAATCATAATGAACATGTTATGGGCGTTGCTGAATCCACATGCGATTAGACCAAGACGATTTCAGCAACGATTCAGTGTCAACGTTTGGGGTGGCATTTTCAACAATAATTTATTTCCTGTGCATGTTATAAATGATCATTTAAATGCATATCTGTATAGATATTTCTTAGAACACGATCTTTTTGAGTTTATTGATGACGTAGAATTTAATTTTATTTAGAATATGTGGTATCAACACGACGGTGCACCACCACATAGAGGAAGACAAGTTACTGCTGGTTAAATGAACATTTCCCTAATAAATGGATTGGTCAAGGAGGTCCAATAGCATGGCCACTTCATTCCTCCGATCTGAATCCTCTGGATTTTTATTTATGGGGAGACATGAAGTAGATGGTCTACCATGTTGAAATCAATACCCATCAGCAGTTACTTGAAAGAATTCACGATGCAGCTAACCAAATTAGAAATGATCATCGGTCGAGTGACCGAATCTTTAGTTCGTTGATATGAGGCTTGCACTCAAGCTGAGGGTGGACATTTTGAATAATTTTTATAGTCTTAAGTTTTGTTATTTTTATTTATTTTAATTTTTATTGGTTGGTTTTAGTTATATGAGTGGGCGACATTTGAGATTCACCCGTTATGCTTGTAACTTCTAAACAAAAACGAACCAAACTAATCGGACCCATGTTCAATAATAAAAAATGTTTAAAATTAATCCAGCTATCGTCTGTCAAAGTTTGTCATAAAGCTTGTAGAACACCCGGTATATCTATGTATTCAGAAAAACATAGACTTTAGTTTTGCGATTTTGCAAGTTAATAATTAGTATATTTTTAAGTAATTAAATTGTTGATATCGGAATTAAATTTTGCAGAAAAACCACTAGACGCTGCCTTTTGAAAAAAAATAAATTGAGAATTAAGATAAGAGAGGAGGGTCAGTTTTGCGAGGGGGCAGACTGGACAAATATAATTTGATTCCAAAGATAGTTTATTTGTGGTTAGCAAGTATGTGGGATCTTTTATAATTTTATGCATGCCCACGTTTGATACGTATTATTGCCAGCTGCCACTAATGAAAACAAACGATGTAACATATCAAATATTCTTATATTTCATTGGCATATTTTTATGTTTAAATTTTACATAAAATATATCTAATACGAATGGTTTTTCATGCAGGGTGAAATTATTTTACCGTCAGAAAGTATTTTAGCCTGAGAAATTTTACGCCATTGTTAGACTATTTTAGTAATAATGAAAGGTGTTCACATTAATTACAACAAATCATAGAAATAGAAAGACCATTGTTGTTCTTATTCTTCTATTCGAAGGGGTTTGAATTGCAAATTTAAATTGCAAGAGATAATTAACTCATACCTACATTTTCCCTCATATTTTTAAGTTTTAAAACCCGCAGCTGCTCATCGCATTTTTTTGAAAATATATACCTACAAGGTGTGCCACTTACGAAGTTAATAAATAAGTTATTTTTACCAAAAGCAGTGAAATTTTATTAATAAGTAAGGCATATTACTTATATATCTACTATAAATACAAAATATATGGTAATGCACTCTTTATCCGAAGACTGCATATTCTTTTGCAGATGAAGATTCAGGTTTTTTCAACAAATAGAGTTTTGAGTGCAATGCTTTATTGCAGACGATCGGGAATAGTGTGAAATCCATTTAAAGCTCATCATTTACTTTTAAAATTAAAACAACACATCACATCGTATAAATTCTCAATTTTTACAAAAAATCAACGCATATAGTTTTATATGGTTAACTGTAAAGAAATAAAAATAAAGTTTTATGACCACCATGGATTATATGAAATGTTTTAATTAATGAGGATACTTATTCTTAAAAAAAAATAGCCTCACGGAGGGCGGTAAACATTATCCTCTCAACTTTTCAGAAATAACAATATGGCTTATATTAGATAATAATTACTAAAACACTGCAAATAAAACTCGTGACTACATTGTGCTAATAATCTATTTTGGTGACCTATTCTGCAGAAGATCTCTCAACACTAACAACATCCATATGGTAATAGATATTTCATTTGTTTTAAATTAAAAAACACTCATGAACATTAACTTTCTATGTATTTATTGTGTATATATGTATTATATTCGTATATTGTACAGTAGGTTATTGAGGAAAACTGTTAAAGTTTGACCCCTAAAACAATTTAATGCTAAACGAGTGCCCGTATTTCAATCTTAAGCATGGGGATCTCGGTTACTATAAAAGATATGAACTCTTAAATTGGGGCAGAGTTGCGGAATTTAGAGCACATTTATATTTTAAAACGAAAATCGGGGTAGATTCAAGATTTTTGTAAAAAAATGATATTTTGTATAGGTATTATTTTTTCTCAAATATTTTATTTATTATTACAGCCACTGTTCTAATTTTTAAACATCATTAGGGCACCTTTTTACGTAAAATTTGAACCTGCCGACTGTTTTTCATAAATCGCCATTTTGAAAATTCGCGGGTCAACTTTTTCTCTTATGGGCGCCATACTGGATTTTCATATGATTGGATAGAGCTCTGAAGACTGAAATCAGCGATATGCCGCATTTGACATTTGAACGGAAAATGATCGTTTCTAGATCAAAATAATTGTTTTGTCAAGCGTACTGTGGAAATAGTAGATACAGAGTATAGGTAGAAAAAATATACAAAGAGTACCTAGTAGTACATAGTTAAATTTTTTCCGTTTAGATAATCCATATAAATTAAAACGCGTCGATTCTGTCTCGCTCTAAATTTCAGACCCAAATCCCTAAAGTTTCAAAGCTATCTTCCCCGCGATCCCCGCGGGCGACCGGAGGTCTCCCCCGGTCTTTCTCCAATGCGTAGGGGTATTTTCGTCCCGTTTCCTACGCGATTTCCCAATTTAAACGCCTTTTCAAAAAACCTCTGCAACATTTTCGTCGATCGCCGTTCGGCGAAAAAGATACGGTTAGCACGGGCGTTTGTCCTCGCACCTAATGCCGAAATCCCGACTTTTCGCGGGACTCCCTAGACCCTTTTTCTAATTTTACGGCTTGGAGAACCACTTCACGCTAAAATTCCGTCCTTTCTCTAATCCTTTGGGATTTTTTTTCGAGACCGTACGTCGACTCCTTCTACGTCTATTTCGTCTTCGAAAATCTCGAGTCGCGTCCGTCTCAACTTCTTTCTCATTTTATCTACCGATGTGAGATTGCACTAACGAGACAAGCACCTCCCCCAAAAACTGTCAAATTAATTAAACTTCAGATAGGTTATTTTCCTACGAGAAATATTGCTAAGGGAATCAATAGTACGGACTGCCAAACACTTCTGATTACCAAAATACTGAAGCGAAATGCTTTTCCAATTAAAAAATCGGTAAAAATTATTTTTTCAGGTTGACACGTACAGTTTACATACTTAAACGTCTCAAGGTAAACATTTGACAAGAGGCGTGGTAGCGCAACGGGAAAGTCGTAGGATTCAAAACTTCATAATGCTGATTTCGCGAGTGCGAGTCACGCTGGAGGCAATTTTTTTTTTACTTTTTAATTCCAATTATTTATTAGTATTAGTATTTAGTTATTCTGTTTCAATATCCGTAGCTTTTATTCTTTCTGCACGTAAAGTTTAGAATTAATTCGTTCATGAAGGCAGTCTGTTAAATTCATCATTTTAGCTTACAAATGTAAATATCTACAATATTTTTGGTCCCATTGATAAAATTGATAATAATGTTTACTTAAAAATAAATTCTACTTTCAGTACTTAAAAAATTATGATGTTTTACCATCAAGAATAGAGTACCCTTACAATTCATCAAAATATTAAGAAAAATCGTTTAATATAATTATATCATCATTCCATATACAACATTTTTTTATGTACCTATATGTACCTATTTTCTTAAAAATAATATTATTCTAGATGCTTTTGTCACCCGAAGGGTGACCCAGGCCACAGGCCTGGACCCCCGGTAGGGCTGGAAATGGGAACGAAAATCGCGATAGCGATTTTCTCCCATTTCTAGTTAGGAATTAAATCAGAAAGAGAAGGAAATTTATTTTTTGTACTTTAAGACGATTTAAGATTTAAGACGAGGATTAATCCTAATCCTCGGGGTCTAAAATGAGGTGTATATATATTATATATATTTATAGATATATATTTATTTTTCGATGATTAGGTATGCACATCTTTAACTAAATATACCATTTTTATTTTTAGGAAACTTAGATATTGTCAATGGTAACCTGAAACTAATCCTGGGCTTGATCTGGTCTTTGATCGTGCGCTACCAGATTGGTCGTTCCAAATTTCCACCAAGGAAACTCATGCTCGCTTGGCTTCAAGCGGTCCTTCCAGAATGCAAAGTGCATAACCTCACAACCGATTGGAACTCCGGTATTTTACTTTCAGCTTTAATCGACTATTGCCGGCCAGGGCTTTTCCCACACTGGAGGAAACTAGGTGAGTGTTACGTATTAATATATAGTACTCACGTCTAGAAAAAATGTGGAAGTTAATGTCTGTAACTTATTTGTGGTGCATTTTCATGATTCATAGTTTGTTTCTTTTGGGATTACACCACCTGTAAAATAACAAAAAGCAGAAAACCAGAAGCATATAAATTAAATATTCAAAGTGTAGTAACAAGGCAAACTTCTAAAGTTTGCCGCAAAAAAACACTGTATAATGTGTGATAAAATAATATTTGCTATATTAACTAAATTTCATCAGTGGTTTTTCAGTTTTATACAAAATTCTATAATATTATGTCATATTTTAAAATTTGTCTGAATAAAATAGTTATAATAAAATTTAAAAGAAATTAAACACTTAACTAGCTTTCCTCTATACGTTTCGAGTTGATCCTCAACTCTTCTTCTGTAGAATGTTTGTACGATAAGAACTCTTTATATAAAAAGAAGTACTTTTTGTCAGATTGACATTTTTAATTAAAATTGTCTAATCTAAATTAATTGGTGTAATCCCAAAAGAAAGAAACTATGAACTGTGGAAGTTGTTTCTTTTTTATTTTCGTGGATAAATCGTATGATTTATTTTATCTTAGTGTTTTCCTCTAAATGGTGGATATTTTATTCAATCACCCAATATTTTATTACCTATAGTTTGACAATTACCACTAGTAGGTACTTTCCACACCAACTGCAACTTCCATTACTTAAAAAAAAACTATGTAATAAATAAATGTACGCCTGTTTATATCTTCTTAACGGATAGAAATGTCTATACTTATCCTCTATCTTAAAAAGCAAAATGTCAGATGACTACATCCAGGCATAGAACTTGGTTAGAAGAAAACAAAATAGTAACTATTCCGTGGTCAGCGACTTCCCCTGACCTGAGCTCCATTAGAAATATACTCATAAAATATGAGACATCTACCTTTAAGATAGACCATGCTGCATCTCGAACTAGTAGTTAATCACTGGCTTTTGTTATAAAAGCGCGGCATGATATCACTAAGATATAGTTAAGATATCACTACACATTCCACTTAATTGTCGGTATTCGCCAAATTCACCAAAATATTTACAGTTAAACAACCTATGCATTAGCTGTATAGAAAATTGATTTGTTTAGTTCCACATACTTTATAGACGTAGTTATTATACTTAATATACAAATCAGACTTAATACAAAATTGTTTAAATCTATAAAGAACTGCAGGTACTTCTTTATCTGTTATTATTATTATTACAAAATTTTACAAAACTGTAAAAGCATTCAATTAATCGATGGATCTAATTTATGACGTGGGTATTTGTAACGACAAAATTGACTAAAATGTTGCATGAGAATTGTACGGACTATTCAACTTAATTCATTTGATATCTCAGATATACTTATAAGAGACAAATTAAAAAGTTTAAGCTAAAGTAAATAATAAGATGTATACAGGGTGGGCGATTAGTGCGTATGCGGTCCATATCACCTATACCGTTAAAGTTATAATAATAATTTTTGGTACGAAGTTAGATGCCAGTGGCGTGCATATTTTAAAATTATTTTCACACATACAACGTGTTTAATATTAAAATGACAAACCGAACATACATTTTTTTAAATGGAACACCCTATATATTTTTAGGTTTTTGAATTAAGCGTACTTTTCTGAACAATTTAATATAGCACTTAATATATCTAAATTTACACGTGGCGACGTTGTTGCAAGTTTTCTATGAAAAAGGTCGCTACTTCGCATTATTGTAGCTCTCCATTTAAATGAGATATGACGTCCATTTTCTCATAAGATACATTAAGAATATGTCTTTATTCAAGAAAATATAACGATTTAAACAAAAGTTACATTTGCTATACAGGGTAATACATTTCGCATATCGTAATTTTACTTAAAAATTTTAAATGGAACACCCTGTATATTATCATGTCGTCTTAAAGAGCTCCTTTTCAGCTTTCTAACGATGCCATACTTGGTGGGCTTAAATAAAATTTACTTGTTAAAAAAAGGGTTTGAAACTTGAAGAACCGTTGAAATTAAGATAAGTTGTAAAAAAATTATTGAATAAAAAGTTTATACTGGCAGTTTAGTATTAGTAGTCTTATTGTTAATAACAAATTGTGAGTTACACTTAATAAAAAAATAGTTCAAATTTTAATAAATAACGAAAATAACCATGTCTTCGTGGTTGGTTGTAAATTGTAAAGATAAATTATTATTAATAGGGATACTTACCTACTATACTCTTATATAAGGTGCTTTGAAAACAAAATTTAAAAGTGGCTTGGGGAACCGTCACTGTCATTATTAATGTTTCTATTGTGTTGGTTTTATTGTATCAGTCAGTATTCCGAGTATTGTATCACTCCGAGAACTAATATCATGTCTAGCATTTCTTCTTTAGTAAAATTCATTTTCGATAATATGGGCAGATTGAATATTTCCTCTAATACTGACTGATACAATAAAACCAACACAATAGAAACATTAATAATGACAGTGACAGCCACTTTTCAATTTTGTTTTCAAAGCACCCTATATAAGAGTATAGTAGGTATCCTTATTAATAATAATTTATTTTTACAATTTACAACCAACCACGAAGACATGGTTATTTTCGTTATTTATTAAAATTTGAACTATTTTTTAATTAAGTGTGACTCACAATTTGTTATTAACAATAAGACTAATAATAAACTGCCAGTATAAACTTTTTATTCAATTATTTTTTTACAACTTATTCTTCAAGTTTCAAACCCTTTTTTTAACAAATAAATTTTATTTAAGCCCACGAAGTATGGTATCGTTAGAAAGCTGAAAAGGAGCTCTTTAAGACCACATGATAATATACAGGGTGTTCCATTTAAAATTTTGAAGTAAAATTACGATATGCGAAATGTATCACCCTGTATAGCAAATGTAACTTTTGTTTAAATCGTTATATTTTCTTGAATAAAGACATATTCTTAATGTATCTTATGAGAAAATGGGCGTCATATCTCATTTAAATGGAAAGCTACAATAATGCGAAGTAGCGACCTTTTTCATAGAAAACTTGCAACAACGTCGCCACGTGTAAATTTAGATATATTAAGTGCTATATTAAATTGTTCAGAAAAGTACGCTTAATTAAAAAATCTAAAAATATATAGGGTGTTCCATTTAAAAAAATGTATGTTCGCTTTGGAATTTTAATATTAAACACCTTGTATGTGCCAAAATAATTTTAAAATATGCACGCCACTGGCATCTAACTTCGTACCAAAAATTATTATTCTAACTTTAACGGTATAGGTAGTACAGTCCGCATACGCACTAATGGCCCACCCTGTATAGGGAACGGTAGTAGGACTTTTCTGTTGTACGCTGCTCTTGATGTAAACATGTAAACCGTGATTCCTTAAATATACTGTTTCATTTGTTAACAATTTTCTATTCCGCCGCGAAATTTAATGTTCAAAATTATTTTTTAAAGCCTAAAATCTAAAGTTTTAGAAATCTATCTTCTGCTTCTGACCTCGCTCGTCTAATTAATAAAAATTTCCCACTTTATACGTACCGGACGTCTTCACTTAACCTAAAATTAAAATAAGTAATTGCTTAGTAAGTGCTAAGTTAAATTAATTAATTAATTAATGAAAATAAGTCTTAATTGCGAAATTAATGTGTTTCAAATGTTTAGAATGTGATATAAGAGTAAAATTTAAGGTTGTTAATCAAATACTAAGGGATGTTGTGAATTCTGCGTAGTATATCTGCCTGTTAAATTTTATTAACTACCGTTTAGATTTATAGCAATTACAAGAATAATAGAAGCAAATATTTTCTATTAGAATTATTCTAACATCTATTTAAAGCCTCTTATTACCATGACGTGACATAAAATTCAATGTTATATTGACATACATTCTTACAAAATTACAATTTAATTTATTGGCAATAATTACGCCTCTTTAATACATAAACACCTACGTTCAATAAGTAGATACAATTATTAGTATAATTTATTAAATAATTAGAATTACCATGTAATCTGATCGTTAAATGATTGTGATTTCTTCTAGAAAAAAATAATGCCATTGAAAATTGCCGACGTGCCATGGATATTGCTCAACGGGAACTAAGCATTCCAGCTGTCCTGGAACCAGAGTATTTGGCTTCGCCGTGGTTGGATGAACTTTCCGGTATGACGTACTTATCATATTTTATGAAACCTGGATCGCCTGGATTCCATGCAACGTTAAGATGGGTTAACTCGAGACTAGAACGCCAAGTGAATAACTTTACGGTAAGTGTAAAGGAATAATATTGTTTTCATTCTTGCGAACTCATAAAGAGAAACGGGTTATATACTGAAGGAGTCAACGAAAAGTTGCATCCTTCATTATCTGGCAAAGGATTGGGTTCCATAGAGAATGCTCAGACGATTTTTAATCTAAAGGAGACACATTTTTATATTAAGGTAATGTATGAAAGTATTTAAATATTTACATTAAGACCTCTAAATGTTCGGATCGGAGAACGTCAAGATTATATTAAAAGGAGATAATTTGAAAAGTAAAATATTTGTGACCACGCTTGGGAAAACGGCCATAGAGTAGGTATCTACGTATAATGGGAGTGAGTTAAAATTTTAGATAATGAACAAAACAATATAGAAAGAAAACTTAAGAATCCGCGAGAATTTTATTAAATGGAGACAAATGTGTATCCAATAATTCTGTAGGTAAATTTTAATAGCTGTTGGTTATCAATTCTAAAAGAGGAGGTAATTTAAATAGAATGAAAATCGACTAATATCTAATATGCCCATGGAAGTAGATAAGCAAAATAAATTACAAACTATTGTCATACTATTCTGTACATTAGTCAAAGTTAAAGTTTTGATAACGAAAACGGATGAGTTTTCGAAACGTAAACGTTTTTAAGTGATGTGTTAAATGCTATATATTGTGAATGTGCTTTTTAGTGTGAGATTTCTTGGTTAGGCAAAAATATTTTTCGAAAAACGAACCTCTGACTGATCCGTCGGCGCAGATGTTGATTTATTAATTTTTTATATTTTTCAGTGGTGGCATAATACCCAAATAAATAAGAGTACATGTTTATGTTATTGACATGTTTACAGGGTGTCTCAAAAAAGAGAGGTTCAGCACAACTTGTATTTTTTAAATGGATTACCATCATTTAAATAATATTTTTACAGAGATAGAACGTCCTCTCCTGAATACATTGATATAGTGTTACACATATTTATATAGTGATGGATATAGCTATACACAAAAGAGTATTCCATAAGTATAATGAATTAGCAAGAAAATATCGATTCATTGCTAGCCTAGAAACAGTACAAAGTCTATCTTCAACACATTACTTTTATGGTAACCATTTATGTTCATATCTCCCTCACTAATATAGCTAGATCCATCAAACCCTATATCAATGTATTCGTGATATAATTTTCTATCCAAATCTGTAAAAATACACAGGGTATTTCATTTAAAAAAGAGAAGTTGTGATAAACCTCTCTTTTTGGGACATTCTGTATAAATGTCAATGCTATAAAAATATGTCTCCCTTCACATAAAATTCGACCTATCCGAGCATTTTCATGGAAATCAATCCTTTAACAGATAATCGAGAATGAAACTTATCGTTGACTTATCCTGTAGAACGGCTTATTATATAAAACATTAGGTGATCTTCCCCATGGTCGACACTCGCGCACTTACGACCCGCAAAATAATAATATGTCGATTTCTCTCCTATACAAGTCTCTGACTTCCAAGCTTACAATTAAGATGAGACTGAGGAATAAAGATATTATTATCGAGGCTAGCACATGTGATCTCTATACTATTATTAAATTACGCAGAATATACAAGGCCTTTCACGCAACTGATTTCTTAGAGGTTTAGAGAGTTGGAGTGATGATTTTCTTTTGAAAATGTAACAAGATTATCGCTTATAAAATTTTAACTAAAATAATTTCAGAGTCGTTGCATTTCCGACTATACCGAAAGTACCTGTCAACTTCGTTATTTTTATGGAATGATATACTTTTTATTTGATTTATGAATTTTACCAGTAGATTTAAAGGCACTTTTATAAGGCTTCTCTACAGCCAAATACTAATTTCTCAAAACAATTTGGATTTTAATAAAGACATCTTCAAAAAAATGAAAGTTACCGATCTGACTTTTAAATCTGACTAATTGCATACAGGGAAATTGTGAGTGGTTGTCTATAGAATTGGCGTAAGCTCCACTGCTTTATTAGATATACATACTGTTATTATATTGTTAATATATTGCACAGCTAAAAACTTTGATTCTAAACAGTTATTATGTGATGATGATCAATGTACACATCCTTTTGTTCTTTAAACGACCGTTCTTTTGCAATGTTATGATAACGATAAAGTTGTGGTGAGAAACACATCGTAGTGCCCTCTTTTGTGTGGCATCTCCATGGAAGTCGCCACATCCTTCATCGAGACTAACCGCCAGACACTGGGGTTTCGCGCTTATGCGCTCATCGGAGTTCCATAGGTAGTGGAACAGATTAATGATATTGCTACATGATTCCCTGGTGAATCGTGAATGTTAGTAGTGGTGAGAAACATACCGTAGTGCCTTAAGAGAGCACTACGTCAGAAGTCTTCAGGCACATATGTAGCGAAAGGTTCAACATCTAAGGATTGTTAAAAAATTACAAGAAATATATAACAATTGACTGATTAAATAAATAATGCAATGTCAAAATTGTCAGTTTGTAGATAACTTAATGTTTTTTAATCAAATTTTCCTAATTTCCTATATACCTGTCTAACCTATAATCTATCCTAACAATGTTTGAGTCCTATAACTCTAGTAGTTGTTTGTATTATATTTTGAATATTATTTATTGGCTTATTTAACTGTTTACATCTTTCTTAGATAACTTAGTTAACTAAGAGATAAATTATTAATCAAATTATTGAATATTATGGTTCAATAAAGTTTTCTATTTCTTCGTTACCTATTGTCCTAGGTATTCAAAGAAATAACCTTAATATTTTTAAGATATGTCATAAACAACTACTTTGCGTACAACAGGCACCGACCAACATTGAATTTTATATAAAACTTTTTTTATTAGCACCACAAATAAAAAAGATATAGGGGGTGAGTCATTTCGTTGGAAAACCCTGTACACATCCTTTTCTTTTTTAAACGACCGTTCTTTTGCAATGTTATGATAAAGATAAAGTTGTGGTGAGAAACACACCGTAGTGCCCTCTTTTGTGTGGCATCTCCATGGAAGTCGCCACATCCTTCATCGAGACTAACCGCCAGACACTGGGGTTTCGCGCTTATGCGCTCATCGGAGTTCCATAGGTAGTGGAACAGATTAATGATATTGCTACATGATTCCCTGGTGAATCGTGAATGTTAGTAGTGGTGAGAAACATACCGTAGTGCCTTAAGAGAGCACTACGTCAGAAGTCTTCAGGCACATATGTAGCGAAAGGTTCAACATCTAAGGATTGTTAAAAAATTACAAGAAATATATAACAATTGACTGATTAAATAAATAATGCAATGTCAAAATTGTCAGTTTGTAGATAACTTAATGTTTTTTAATCAAATTTTCCTAATTTCCTATATACCTGTCTAACCTATAATCTATCCTAACAATGTTTGATTCCTATAACTCTAGTAGTTGTTTGTATTATATTTTGAATATTATTTATTGGCTTATTTAACTGTTTACATCTTTCTTAGATAACTTAGTTAACTAAGAGATAAATTATTAATGAAATTATTGAATATTATGGTTCAATAAAGTTTTCTATTTCTTCGTTACCTATTATCCTAGGTATTCAAAGAAATAACCTTAATATTTTTAAGATATGTCATAAACAACTACTTTGCGTACAACAGGCACCGACCAACATTGAATTTTGTATAAAACTTTTTTTATTAGCACCACAAATAAAAAAGATACAGGGGGTGAGTCATTTCGTTGGAAAACCCTGTACACATCCTTTTGTTTTTTAAACGACCGTTCTTTTGCAATGTTATGATAAAGATAAAGTTGTGGTGAGAAACACACCGTAGTGCCCTCTTTTGTGTGGCATCTCCATGGAAGTCGCCACATTCTTCATCGAGACCAACCGCCAGACACTGGGGTTTCGCGCTTATGCGCTCATCGGAGTTCCATAGGTAGTGGAACAGATTAATGATATTGCTACATGATTCCCTGGTGAATCGTGAATGTTAGTAGTGGTGAGAAACATACCGTAGTGCCATAAGAGAGCACTACGTCAGAAGTCTTCAGGCACATATGTAGCGGAAGGTTCAACATCTAAGGATTGTTAAAAAATTACAAGAAATGTATAACAATTGACTGATTAAATAAATAATGCAATGTCAAAATTGTCAGTTTGTAGATAACTTAATGTTTTTTAATCAAATTTTCCTAATTTCCTATATACCTGTCTAACCTATAATCTATCCTAACAATGTTTGAGTCCTATAACTCTACTAGTTGTTTGTATTATATTTTGAATATTATTTATTGGCTTATTTAATTGGTTACATCTTTCTTAGATAACTTAGTTAACTAAGAGATAAATTATTAATGAAATTATTGAATATTATGGTTCAATAAAGTTTTCTATTTCTTCGTTACCTATTATCCTAGGTATTCAAAGAAATAACCTTAATATTTTTAAGATATGTCATAAACAACTACTTTGAGTACAACAGGCACCGACCAACATTGAATTACAACGGTATATCTCAACAGCAACGACATATAACCTCAACTTATTGTCTTTAATAGATTCTTTTTTTAAATAATGATATTTACATTTTTTAAATAATGAAATATTAAACAAGCATCTACATTACATTAAAAATAATTATTTTTGGTTACGTACCTTTTTTATTGAATGAAAAAGTTTTATTTTATACGTTTTACTGACAAAACTGAAATTGTAGTAATCCTTCTTAATTATTTGTTGAACCATAATATTTGATAATTTCATTAATAATTTATCTCTTAGTTAACTTTTTGACTTAATTCCTATATAAAGAAAGATGTAAAAAGATCAAGTTGTTCTGGAGTTATAGCGAAAAGAACAAAATACATACAAACTTTTTACGACATACAGGCACAAAATTCCCTGGCACAAGCCTTTCAAGCGCTTACATTTTGAAAAGGGCTCCAACAACTTTCATGTGCCCATGAAAATTTTTATTAAAATTTAAAGCTACATTGTATTGAACATAGAAAAATATTTATTATAAAAATCTATTTTCTCTTTTATTATACTTTAGTTTTATTGATAACGTATTCTTTATTATAGAGCGATTGGAATGATGGAAAAGTAATAAGTGAAATAATTAGATCATTAGGAGGATCAGCAACTGCTCCAGAAAAACTGAGAAGTGATCCAAGTTATTGGGAAGCAAATCAGAACCAAGCGATTGATGCTGGGAAAAGACTAGGTATGAAAGATTCTAACAATTTAAGTATTTTAAATATCAGTCAATTTTATCAGATATCCAAAATTTGGTGTAACCCAAAAGTTTGTCGAATAAGAGAATATTAATCAAATGAAATATATTCGAATATTATGTAGAAGATTTTTAGACACCAACTTTCACATTTCGGTTATCACATTCTTGATAAATGCTGCAATATAAATTAAAATTAAAAATATCACTTCTATTTTATAAATAAAGAACAGTTAATTTACTTATACGAAATTCACTTTCATTTTATCGCCAGAGTTTATTAATTGATTAATTAAAGCAATATCTCATTTTTATTGGTAGAGTTGTATATCATTTTTTAAATAAGTTATTTTTATCATATACAACTAATAATATATAAATATCTACAGTGGCTAATAAAACACGAATATTCAAAAAATATATAAAAGACTGTCTTTACGGATAGGTATATTGCTTCATGCATCTTAGAAATATATTATTTATTATTAAATATAGTTCTTAGAAGGTTATTAATATATTCTATTAACATGTGACATTAACATGTGTAACATGTCTCAACTACTTCCACCTTTTTCTTAAATTCTATTAAACACAAAATGAAAATTGGCATGCAGATACATGTACAGAGACATGTACAAAAAATACTAAGCTAATGCCAGTGTAGAACAATACAGTTTACAACAAACTTCAACATATTTCGTCTTGAAATTCATTCAGCCAGTCTAGAAATTAATGATTATTAATTAACATATTACACAGAACATCTTAGATTAATTTTGTATTGAAGAGACGATAATAATAAATATGTCTAAAACGTGAGTTAATAGCTTTCTTGTTTTTTAAAATATACAAATATATACCTATGTTGTATTTTATTTATTCATGTCCATATGACTTAGGAATGAAATCTTTATTCATATACAATAGGAAGGATGCACTGGGTTGATATTCCGTGAGTATTCTGTGAATAACAGAAGTTAAAAACAATTGAAAAATATTACGTAGGCCAAACAAAAGCGGTGATTACACCCTACACCGCGTGTTTATTTTAAAAGATCTATTCTATGGGAGATATTCTTTCTTATATCCTTCTATATCATTCTAGTTAACATATCACTATATCGTCTTCTGGACATGTGTCTCTTGCTATGGGGGATGAATCTACTAATAGGTATGGTTCAGTCAAGGTTTCAAGTCCTACACATCATGAGTGAAGCTATGAAGCCTTTGTCGTTGCCAAGTTAATTTTAAATTATTTAATGGATTAAAAGTAGATGTACACCAATTTAAATAACAGTGCTTAAAAGTGGATCCACCTTTATATATTTTCATTATTCCTACAATTTATTAACAAATAGTCATGACGTGTAGGACTTGAAATCCTGACTCTGCTATATATTGGTAACCATTTTGACAACATTTCTGTTAAAAAATATATAAAAATAAGGAAAGTTTTATATTCATCCTTTCTATGCACATACAACTGAGATCTGGGAAAGTCTTAAAGATCGACATTTGAAATTTTAAAATGTTAGACGTAAAGAAATCAGTAAATTTATTTGACTTACATTTTCTGATGTATAAACATTGATTTGATCATCTAGACATTTTTTTATGCTACTTAGTTTATGATATCAGTATAATTTTGTATGTGTTCAACTGTATAACTTATTTTGGTAGATACTACTTAAAACCACAGAGGACCTAGACCAGAGGCGAAGGCTTGCCTTCCCGCCAGTACCAAATTTTTATGCGCATGTGCGAAATCCACCATGTTTTAACTGGTATATTAATCAACCTCTCTTTTCCGTCGTACGTCGTGTTTACTTATTGCAATATTATAGTTTTGAGGATTTTACATTTTACTATTTTTTTCTGTGTGTATGTGTGTGTGTGTGTGTGTGCGGTGAATTAAAAAAAAAACAGTGTATATAGTAGTTAATCTGTATGACGGTATATACTTTCAACACAATGTCTCGAAAGGGGGGGCACTGTGTGTGTTTGTCGTGGATGTTCATCCAGAACTGGTGGCAGCATTTCACTATTTTCGTTCCCAAAAGATCCTGCCAGGGACGTAATAAAGTAAATACCTAGTTCTTTGCGAGGAAATTGACATATTAATATAACGCATAGACAAATTAAAACGATACAAAGGTATGCTGATTACCTCTAAAGGAAACGTGCGCCCACAATAGCTTACGCCGGCCCATTCTTCTCCTTCCACATCTCTACCAACACGCATGCCTGAACTTATGGTAAGCTGTGCACAATGCGCATACTATCCAGAAGCAGAGATGCACATTAAAAACTTTTATACAAAAAATTTAAAGAGTGAAATTACTGTATATATCTTTATACTTGTGGTTGTGACTGATATGTTATATTACTTATATTACTAATGGTATTCAGTTTTTTGTTTTATGTATTTTTAATGAATGTTTTATATAATTTATTGCAAATAAAAGATTTATTATTATCCATATGTGATTTTGTATTTTTTATTATTCCCAGAAAATCACCCGAATAAGTTGCAGATCATTATTAGAATTAGGAAAATTATCAAAATTTTGCTTATAAATGTACCTATGCTTTTATTAATAACTGAAGTAGTAATACAATAATTATTATTTTCCGACTGATATTTTTTACACTCGTTTTGTAAAATCAGATGCATTTTTAATAACAATCACCAGGATACAACATATTTTTAAGCAAGTTAAAAAAAAAAAGCCATAAATTTGAACACAGCGCAAACTTTACATGTAGACCAAGATACATTCAAGCTTTGTAATATTATTTCTGTATTAGAATAATTTAGAGGTACATCTCGATGATAAAGCACATGAACTATTTATTTATGTCCATCCATATTAAATAATTTAATATTTCATTCATTTATTCTTATCCTGAATTTTGATGGTGTGCACTGCAAATTTTTTGCACTTGCAATTGCGCAATAATTTGCTATTAATATACTTCTGTATTAGTACAGTCTAAACAGCAGACTTAAAGGAAACACAAATATTGGTAATGTAGGTTAGTTACATTACATAAGGTGAATTATTGTATTCATATACTTAATTTACAATAGACGTTAACTATAATCATTAAACACTTCTTTCAGAGTATAGTAACGTAGTATTGTTAGAATTAAGCAATTATTTCTCTCAGTGTAGACGTAACTGGTACCGAAAATGGACCATTAAACATCAAAGACGCCGCCGCGAGCCTTCGCCTCTGTACTAGGTCCTCTGTGCTTAAAACTACATTAAAATAGCCTATCGTTTGAACATAAACAACTTAAGTTAATTTTTAACCTTGAATCTGTATAATTAGAGAAAAATAAACCCAACCGAAAGTATTTTATATTCTATAAAATACTTTCAAATTAATATAAGAGCTTTCTATTGAATGGAAGAAATAGTATTTAAATTATCATTCAAAGAGCAATTCACTGACAAACTGAAATATTCTTCTTGCAATCAATAAGAAATGACAAATTTATTTATTTATTATTTATTTTATTTATTATTATTTATTATGGAACTATTAATATTTTGTTCTACGTGTTTTTATACTGATTCCTTGGCCATGGTATAGCAAACAATACCAACGGTGCGATACATACACAGTATATTAGACAATTTTACTAATTTATATAGATCACCCTTTACAGGGTCTCCCAGAATAAGGGTTAACATTCGGTTAACTTTAAGCGAGAAATATTTTATAGGTGTGGGTTATTTTCATTAAAAACATTGTGTTGATGAAAAATGAAATTTATATGTGACAATGGTAAGGCGTAGTTTTCAGAGGGGTTCAGATTCTTAGAGATACATTTTCGGAGATATGTTTATAGGAACTTGTTTCCTTGTTTTGTCGAGTACATTCCCTTCATTTTTTTACACTGATTCTGGGATAATTTGTATTTTGTGTATGGTTACCGCAATATGTTCCAGAGATTTGCTACAAACTGCGAACGAACTGACATTGCTTGTGACATTCCATTTTTATTAATTAAACATTATGTTGGTAGTATGCTCTTTTGAACATATCTGCCTAACTATTAGAGATAGACCCATCCGACTCAACATCAATGTATTTATGAGAGAATGTTCAATTCACATCTAAAAATATATAAGGGGTGTTCCATTTAAGAAATATAAGTTTCACCACATTATTGTGTAGGACTTCCTGCATAAATGTCAGTGATTTTAAAATCCGCCCATCTTTTCCTGTACACAATTTTTGTCTGTATCAACCTTTTCCCATTTTCATATTCCTCCTAAGTTATTGGAAAATGTGGTTAGTAACATATAATGGAACAAAAATTTCACAATATGACACAAGAAAATATTAAGAAAGGCATCGGAAAGTTTTTAAAGAAAACAGTGGATAACTGTATAAGTTATTTTGGTTATTAACTAAGTTAAGCTTTCTCAAAGTGTTTTATTAGAATACCTATTTTTTATTTTAACTCTAAGCTATTATATAGACAGATATCTCCAATTGATAGTACTAAATGCCAAAAATACAGTTTCGCATTGATCTTTAACGATTTTTTATGAATACAATAATTTATGAATCTTTAACAGTATCTAATGTTATCTCAAACAAGATTGAATGCAAAAAAGAGATACAATACGGAAAACTTTTGACTGAGGAAAACGGAACCATTGACTGAGGAAAAATTCTTCAGACAATGGTATAACATAATTGTAAAGAGTAGAAATAAAAGAATTCCACAAGAATAACGTGAACGAAAAACTTTAAAGTTCCATAACTGTTAACGTTCTTAACGATTCGAATTTTAAGTTGTGTAACTTTTAGTATAACATGACACACAATATGGATCGTAATTATACAATTTATTATTCTTAAAATATTGAGGAAAGTGAAATTTTAAAGACTCTTCTTAAATATTTTGGTGACGCAAGATTTAACAAGAAAACAACTAATAGGTATACATAAGTTTTTGTTAACTGACTTAAATTTATATATAAGTTCAAGAATAAATCGTAAATCATACTTCCTTTATCATATACTAATTTGCCATAATTCTTTAGTTTGGCATTTACACATTAATAAAAATAAAAATTTTTGAAGTTCAGGTAGGCAATAATAGGAAATTATTTCATAAGCTGTATACTATTAAAAATTGACTGTGAAAGCGTTTAAGTGAGTTTTTGTTTGGTCTCAATAACAACTATTACAACACTACGCCCCTTCATTTAAAAAAATATCAGCATTTCTGAAGAGGAATCACTTTATAATGTAACTTGCATAGAAGTGAGACGATTGTTTATTTGTTGAGCGTAATAAGTAATAATTAAACCGTGCAATTAACCGAGTGACTCATTCCAGGAGTCCAACCAGTGCTATCTGCTAAGGACATGGCCGATAAAAACGTCGAACATCTAGGTGTGATGGCGTACGCTGCTCACTTTCAGTGGGTGCCAGAGCGTCCGCCGTTGCACGATCTCGTCAACGTCACCCTCCATTCGACTTCTGGCAGAGTTGGAGAGCCGGTAAGTGAAGCAATTGTTAATTTGTCACGGTAAAGATAGAGGTCTTTTAATAACTGCCAGATTCACGGATTTCCTGTTATTGAAATTATAAATAGTTTCCCATCACAACAAATTATTATTGTTCTCGATTAATTATTTTGTAAATTAGCGTTTTTTCTAAATAGTTGTAACGAAACTTTACCTCGTAAAAACTCATGATGATTTAAATATTATCTTACAATGTGATTCACGTAAAACTGACCCCCTTCCTTTATTGTCTTAATTCTCCATAATATATTTTGTTTTAAAAGCATGTGATTTTTTTCTGTAATTCCGATTACAGATGTGATTCCGATTTCGATGTGATTCCTCTTTTTAATGAAATACCCTATATATTTCGCAAACACTAAAATCTCCTATTTTTTCTTAATCCAACAATAATGTATAACACTTTGGGATTATTTTCAATAGTTTTCTAAATATTTGCACTTTGAGTTATTAGTTTCGTTATTAGGTATATTTATTTCTAACGATATATTTCTAGATTGTTTATAGAACATAGAGACATTGTTTATAGAACTTCATATTAATGTAAGGAAAATAATAATAAAAATTGACATTAATGTTAACAAATTCAACTTAAGATTAGGTAACAAAATTAAGATATTAACAAACTAAAAGTAATAATAATAATAATAATTATAATAAAACATATTTTCGGTTATACCACTATTTTTGTCATACAAATATTAAGATTACTACGAACTCTTTCAAAGACAATTTCATCATTGTTTAGGTAATTAAACACTCTGTATAAGGAGGTTTTCAGGTACTCCATCTCGAAAACTGTTGAAGATAAATCAAAGAGATATATCTACAGGCTGTTACAAATTTGCTTTTCACCATTGGGATCTTCGAAACTGTAAGAGATACGAGAAAGTCTAAATGAGGCGAAAGGTATGTAATCAGGGAACCAACATAATAAACCCCAAGAAAACAAAAAAACTGAAATTTTGGAAATTTGTCTTTATTCTTTTGCAGTCTTATTAGAGCAGATATTGAAAAATGAGGAGCAATATAGTTAGATTTTAAATGTGACGCCTCGTTTTTCTCATATTTTTCTAGAACGATCATCAACATAATTTTTTTAAACACTGTCCTTGAATTTTTAAATAATAATTTGAAAGTCTCTTCTACCCCTAACAAGATTCTACCCCATAATAAATCATATTCGAACTTTTCGAATAAAAAAATGCATCTACAATGTTTCCGTTCCGAGTTGTACAATTTTTAATCAACATACCCATTTTTTGCTCATTTATCGTACACATAATCACAAGTGAATGTTACTAAATTCAATTAGGTCCTTATATTTTTTAATTGCATTAAAAAAATAAAAATATTCCTTCCATATAAAACATTAATGGGTTCTTTTAAATACAAAAAAGTTTTTCAAATTGACAAAAATTAATAAACATTAAAAATTTACAAAAATCTGCATTTTTAGCTATAGATGTACAAATAACAATATATTCTGCAAATATTCTACAAATATTCTGCAGTGTCCTTTGAACGTTCCTTATTCTAATGGAATGAAACAAGTCCTGAACCATGGTTCTGGAAAAGCAAAATATCACATTGAAAATCTAAATATCTGGCCAAATGAGGACAGAATGTTGCTTCGAGAAAATTTTCTTTATTTGTCAATATCTGCTCAAATAAGGCTGCAAGAAAATAATAACGAATTTATAAAATTTCAGTATTTTTCAGATATTTGATAACCTAACCTAGCCCGGATTCTGATTCTACGATACGATTTCAATAACGATACGACCCCAGTTTTCGATATCGTCAGTACGATTGTGTTTAAAATGATTCCGGTTCACTATCGTTTCGATACCCAATTTAAACGCGAAAAAATAGAGATTCTGTTGGCAACACTGCGGTTTAGGTTTAGGATTGATTTTTGACATTGAAACTTTGTTTTGTTTTGTTTACTTAAAAGTTTATAATTATATAAAAATCCCAATAAAAATCCGACCAAATACATATTTGATCAGAGATATAAAACGACAACCGTGAATCGTGGTAACTCTAAACTGGTTCATGATAATATATTTTATTTATGAAAAGTGTAAGTGCTAATAAATTCGTCTTTAATTATAGAACTTATTAATCTTGTTATCATGTTATCTATATTTAATGAACGAGCTCGATGGCACGTTGATCACAATGAAAGACGATGGCAAAATAGACTAATTGACAACTAACAACCCATTTGATTTGCCTGAACGAAGGTTTATCGAATTGTTTAGTTTAAATAAACAGTTGAAGAGTTAGCAGGAGAGTTTCCAAATTTTCCTGCTGCTAAACTTTTATACTCTTCTACGAAATTAATAAAAATTTCCCAATGTATATCCTGCATTTTAAAGGACATTGTAACTAAAAGTGTTGTCTTTGCTAAATGATTATGCTCCACACCACAAAACAAAAAGAATTTTATGCTCTTTTATATCAATGTACATATAAATTTACCTATCACAACATATATTTATTTGTATAAAATCACCACCGTATTAGACAAAGATGTTATCGTTTACGCTGGACGACACCTCCAAAGCTATCGACCATTTTTAGGTTAGATTACTCGATAGTCGAAGAGTCGATTTCCAAAGAGAATCGCTATTTGTACGATTCGATATCGTATCACTGTCGTATCGTCATTACAGAATCGCGGCCCTAGTCAGTCTTGATTTTTTTGGGGCTTATGTTGGTCTCCTTGATTACGCAATTTTGCCCCCATTTAAGCTTCTTCGTATTTCTTACAGTTTCCGAGATCCCAATGGGAGAAGCGAATTTGTAACACCCTATACAGGGTTTTTCACGTAACCCGTTCATTAGAATATTTCAGAGACTACTACGATCTAGATTTTGAAACTTGGGGTTCTGGGGTTTTTGAGTATTCTCGTTTCAAAAAAAGTTGTGACGTCACTGTAGCACTTCCGGTTGTACCGGAAGTTAGTAGTAACTTCGTTAATTTAAATGGAAAGGTATAGATTTTGTTGCATTTTTGAAATCTAACGGGATTTTTTAGGATGTTTTTGTTAATATATCCCTATACCAAAAATGAACAGTTCTGGAGATATTTCGATTTAAAAAAAAAAAATTGGCGATACTAAGCTTATATTGTGAGTGTAATATCTAGAACAGGCAAATGGCTTTCCAAGAATGTACTGCTTCTGTCGATAGTCCATACGGGATGTTCAAAACTCAAGAGCCAATATTAAAAACTTCAAATACAAAAAAGTTGTTTTTTTCAAATAGAACACCCTGTGTTTTATTTCATCGGTAGATGCAGAATTAAATTCTACATCGATTGGTATACGCATTCCCTATACCTATCTCCAACAGTTTTTGAGTTATATGCAATTATTTATGTGAAAGAAACTTTAGCATCGATAATATATGTATCTCTAAATTTTAAAGAAGGCTGAGATACCAAAAAATTGAACTGGGTTTGTCAAAAGTTTCATATTACTTTTAGTTGTTGAAGTTTGGTGGCAGTTACAATGCAGAACGAATTATTAAATAATAATTATACTAACGTTAATATTTTAAATTTATTTTACATTTATGGGGAATGTAATAAAATAGTTGAAAGAACTTGTCGTGTTTTCAATGATAGATACCCAAATTTAACGAGAATGAATAAAACGATACATGTTATTTGTCTTCATCTTCAGTTATAGGTTTGTGATATGTCTTCTTAATGTCAATTGTAATATGAGGGAATTGCAATTCCATCTTCCGAACTTTATCTTGCTCATTGTTGATAAATTTGGATATATTTCGTTGAAAATACGATAATAATTTGTAGCTATTTTATTAAATTCCCCATACGAAAACAAAATAAATTTGAAATACCACTCATTTGTAATTATTTAATTTTCTGCTGTATAACTGCTGCTATAATTCAACAACTCAAAGTAATTTGACAAACACAGTTCCATTTTTTGGTATCTCAGCCTTCTTTAAAATTTAGAGATACATATTATCGATGTTAAAGCTTCTTTCACATAAATAATTGCATATAACTCAAAAACTGTTGGAGATAGGTATAGGGAATGCGTATACCAATCGATGTAGAATTTAATTCTGCACCTACTGATGAGATAAAACACAGGGTGCTCCATTTGAAAAAAACAACTTTTTTGTGTTTGAAGTTTTTAACATTGGCCCTTGAGTTTTGAACATTCCGTATGGACTATCGACAGAAGCAGTACATTCTTGGAAAGCTCTTTGCCTGCTCTACTTCTGCTTAAATTTTGAAAGTTATATCTTTTTAGAAATTCTAGATATTACCCTCACAATATAGGCTTATTATCGTCAATTTTTTTTTAAAAATCAAAATATCTCCAGAACTGTCCATTTTTGGTATAGGGATATATTAACAAAAACATCCTAAAAAATTCCGTAGATTTCAAAAATGCAACAAAATCTATAACTTTCCATTTAAAATAACGAAGTTACTACTAACTTCCGGTACGACCGGAAGTGCTACAGTGACGTCATAACTTTTTTTGAAACGAGAATACTTAAGAACCCCAGTGCTCCAAGTTTCAAAATCTAGATCGTAGTAGACTCTGAAATATTCTAATGAACGGGTTACGTGAAAAACCCTGTATACCGTTGTAAAAAGAAAAAAATTGGATATTTTAGTTTTTGCACAATATATAGGATGATTGCAGGAAAAATCACTAGGGCCTGGCTTTTGAAACAATAAAATATGTAGAGATTTAAGGTAATAAGGGAGAGTCAGTTTTACGAAGACCAAGATGGAGATTAATCATGTGAATTCGTATATAAATTCATATGTAAAACTCGTATGCGAAAATTACCTAAAAATTATGTATTATTCGAAGATACTTGTATAGTAAAGAAAATATCAAATTACCTAGTTTTGACGGAATTTTCGTATACGAATTTATTCGCATGACTCGAGAATCGGGCACTAGCCTGTACGTCTTTAGCTGGAATCAAAAGTACACACATATTGTTCGTTCGGTTTTAGCTGAAATAAATTACATATAAATTAATTTTTATTTATTCAAATGTTGTTCTATTTTATACTTTGCTCTTCATCATATCGTTCCACAACCAATGTATTTGTTTGGTCGTTGACGATATAAAAATAAGTGTATAATCGTTGCAACTCTTTAGAGGATGGTTTGATTTTATAATTTCCTAAAGTTTAAGTAACATATGGGAAGAAACTAACTCTATCAACTGAAAGTAGGACATAACCAATATCCAATCTGAGGCGTGCATAGCCTATAGCATCGTTTCTCAACTTTTTTAGAGTCGCGACCAAAGCCAAAAAAGCCAAAAATAAAGTAAAATACCTTACGACCCCCTCACAGACAATATCGGCAGACAAAACTTTAGAATTAACTAGAATTTTTGTCTCAAGATTTAGATAAGTTTTCGCTTGCACGACGATGTGAATACGGATATTAGTAACGGAAGCTTTAAAAACATTAATTCCATTTGCTACTTCTTACTTGTACGAAAAAGGGTTTTCTTCAATGATGTCTTTAAAAACTAAATATAGAAATCGGCTGTTATCACTTGAAAATAATTTACTAACTTCCTGTGTGTTTCCGATTTTAATCCATATAAAGAAACATTTTTAAATGAAAAACAAACGCAACTCTCACATTAATTAATAAATGAACATAATATATTTAGTTATTAGTTTGTTTTATTACATGATGTAGTTAATACGATGATTATAACTTCAGGTTTATTATTTAATAAAAGGATTTTTCGTATGGATGTCTTTTTTGGCAGATTGCGACCCCCTCTGTACCTGTCTGGGACCCACATAGGAGTCGCGACGCCCAGGTAGAGAAACGATGGCCTATAGGTTTTCCAAATAAATTAAAACAATAATACATACTTTCCCAGACCTTTCTTGTCAAAATCCTGGAATCAACCTTTTTCAATAAAGACTATCAAGAGATGGTTGCGAAATATACTCGGATCGCATCTTAAAAATAAAAATATATGCCATATGTATAGGAATAAATTGTCAAACCTTGACATTTATATATAATACAAACCCACATACCAGAAATGTTAAACAAATGAAGTTTTTTTACACTTTTATTTATAGAAATTGAAAAATTGAACTAAGAGACATATTATCAATGAAATTAGTGAAATATTGTGATTCAATAAAGTTTAAATTTTCCTTGTTATCTATTATCTACGTAAAGCAAAACCTGATTATTTAAAGGATTTATGTCGCAAACTACTACAGTGCGTGCAATAGGCGCCCCCACAATTCAACCCCCACACTCAAACAAATTAAATTAGTTTATATCCGAGAAGAGAAAGTTTGTACGAATTAAATCTACAATATGTAGGAAACAGTAGAACAATATCAACATTTTTATCCAGTGTCCAACTGGAATAAATCCAATCCTATAAATAATCAATAATAAGTAAGACAAATAAATAAGTAGGATTGCCTTCCTCAACGACAGTAGACATCACTGCTATAATGGCGCCTGCGAAAAACAGATCGTTGTATGTCTGTCAATTTGACAATAATTGTGAGACAGATAATAGCAAAGACCCAAAGAGGGCACTACGGTGTGTTTCTCACCACTACTAACATCAGTTATTTCGTTGTGGTTTGCTATGAGGTGTTTGACAAATACCGAAGTATTTCTATATTATATCACTTTAACCTTTCATATTATATTTGGAACCTGTACATAACCATAAGTATGTATAAGTTCCAAAGTAGGTATGAAAGTTTAAAGTAATAAAATATAGAAATACTTATTTGTCAAACTACCTCAAAGCAAACCAGAACAAAATAGCTGATGTTAGGAGTGGTGAGAAACACACCGTAGTGCCCTCTTCGGGTCTTTGCCATTATCTGTCTGACAATTATTGTCAAATTGACAGACATAAAACGAACTGTTTTCCACAAATAGTATGTATAGATTCTAAAATGTGTTTGATAATTTCACACCTCATGAAGCGATTTCTTTAAATTGATACTTATATGCAATTTTGCCTACGAGTATACAGTGTGTCCAAGATAAAGATGGGATAGCATTGGGATCTTGGAAACGGTAAGAGATACAAAGTTGGTTAAATTATGAAAAAGTTGAGCAGTTTGAATACCTTTTACATGGACTTTGCAAAAATAGGTTATCTTTATTTTATTTCGAAATATTTTGAAAAACATTTTTTTTGCGATATTTGTTTTTATTTATTTCTGGCGTTATTTTAACAGCTATCAAAAAATAAAAAATACTTTTCCATTGTCACTTTTTGAGCTTAACAAGATGGAATTCATCAAGTTTTTGTCCGACGTTTCGTTTCCGAGAAACCATCATCAACGTCTTTTTTTAAATACGGCCCTGTATTTTTAAATAGAAATTTTGATAGGTACCATTTTTTATTCTTAATTTAATGATGCATCACAAGTAATGGTTTAATTACGTTTTTAGCTTGTTTTTGCCACCATTAAAAATTAACGAGGAAAAACCTCCTGAGTTTATAACAAATAAACAAGTAAAATAATTTATTTATCTTAATTATTTATTAGCATGTTAATTACAAAAGATGTTCGAACAAAAGACTATTATTTTCTAACATCGTTTAACTGTAGGTTCCAAACAATTGTTAAAGTCCATTTGGCGTACTAGTTTGAAATGCTTCTAGCACCAATTCGCGTAATTCTTTCTCTGTTTGAAAATTACGTTGGTACACATAGTTCTTATGTAGCCCCAAAGATAAAAGAATGCGGCTCTGAATGCTTGAAGATATTTTTTTTAGATAAGTTTAGATGCAGGAATATACATGTTACAGTAAAAACAGTACGATTTTTCTATGCACCTACCACAAAACCAGTAGTAGGCTTTGAAAACAAAACATCCGTGAAAATGTCATTGTTGACAATTTGGTAGAGTTACAATACGGTTAATAATAAATATCGTTATATAATTTGCTTAAAAATGAATAGAAATGTTAACAATGTTTTGGAAGCTACAGTTAAACGATGTTACGTATGCTTAGAAAATAATGGTCTTTTGTTCGAACATCTTTTGTAATTAACATGCTAATAAATAATTAAGATAAATAATTATTTTACTTGTTTATTTGTTATAAACTCAGGAGGCTTTTCCTCGTTAATTTTTAAGAGTGGCAAAAACAAGCTAAAAACGTAATTAAACCATTACTTGTGATACATCATTGAATTGAGAATAAAAAATGGTATCAAAATTTCTATTTAAAAATACAGGGCGGTATTTAAAAAAAAGAAGTTGATGATGGTTTCTCGGAAACGAAACGTCGGACAAAAACTTGATGAATGCCATCTTGTTAAGCTCAAAAAGTGACAATGGAAAAGTATTTTTTATTTTTTGATAGCTGTTAAAATAACGCCAGAAATAAATAAAAACAAATATCGCAAAAAAATGTTTTTCCAAATATTTCGAATTCAAAAAAAGATAACTTATTTTTGCAAAGTCCATGTAAAAGGTATTCAAACTGCTCAACTTTTTCATAATTTAACCAACTTTGTATCTTTTACCGTTTCCAAGATCCCAATGCTATCCCATCTTTATCTTGGACACACTGTATATCTGTACCCAGTAAATTTTCCAAATTTCTAATAGGATTTAAAATTGTTTTTTCTTAAATTAATATGATTAATATTTGCGTTTTTATACTAATAAAGGTATTTACCTATTATTAATATTATTGTTACTCCAATTAAAAAGATAGATAGTTAACTTGGCATTAGTTTATACTTCTTCGGCGCTAAATCCCTAAAGGCTACTTAGGAAAGGGAATAAAGAGGACCCATTCAACACACTTATATTGGTCCCATAATCTCGCAACACAACAAAATAATCCTTTAAAAAACATAGGTGGTCGACTCGCTTAATAAATATTCATATACCTATTTTATGACTGTAATATATGAGAACAATGCAACCAACACTTGATATCATTTGTATTGTAAGCACGTAAATTTCCTGTTGAAAGAGGGACTGAATGTCATTTTGTTATGATTAATCTTATTTTCAGTGCTGTGAAGTTGTAGTGAATAGGTTCTAAATATTATTAGGTGAACACTTATTTTTAACTTTAAATAATTTTTGTAACAAAGCATCATGAAAATAGAGTATTGAAGCACTGAAAATATGGTTGTTATGTAATGAAACATTGGCAGTCATGGGTAATAGATTCTCTACAATTTTTTTCGTCTTCAGCATCGTTATTTGAAAGTAAATATTTTTTTTTGTGGGAACAAAACTACATTACAGCGCTATAGTTCAAGTTAAACAGCAAAATTAAGCCAATTCTTTTTCAGACTCACTACCAGGTCACACTTCTGGACTCCTCCCTATCATACTCTCACGTGTCAATAGAAGTTCGAGGTCCAGATAACAAATTTTACTCTGGAGGCAGTTTGAAGCAGGGTCGAGGTAGCTTCGTTCCCTCTAAGGTGGGAATGCATGAACTCATCGTCAAATACGAAGGCGAAGAAGTTCTTTCTGGACATTATTTCAGGGTACTTCCACCACTTGTTGAGGTAGCACCTCCGGGAATGGCGCCTTGTGCTCTTGGTTCTCTGGTGCAGGTTCTTGTGAATGCTACAGGTATACAATTATTTATTACTATTTGTTTTGAAAACAGTGTTGATTATCTATTTATTACTAGAAGTTCTGTGTTGAATAAAGTCAGGGTAGAGAGGTATTTAAAAAAAGATTACAGAAGGGTTCAAAATCATTTCAACTTTTCACAGTTGAACAAGGGGCGAAGGGGGAACCCTAGTGTATCTACGCATTTAATAGTATATTAGACATACAATTCACATATTTGTAGGAAATTTATTTTCTTATATCGAATGATCCTCTATAATTATACCTTTTCATCACTGTTCTATGCGCGATTGTATTTTCATTATCATTCTACCATTACTTAAGCTTCTGGGCTCAACAAATAATGTTCTCCGTCAACTCCTAGTAACATAATATATTATTCTGACTGAATTTTTACATGCTTACATGACTTCCCGTATTCGGCTTCGCTTCACATGAGAATTTGTCACGCGCGTACGGAAAAATCCTTATTTACTTACAGATTGGTAAAAATAGTATATTATATACCTAGGTTGAGAAGTGAGCTATTATTGACCGAGAAATTTTATATCCTGAGCCGCGTAGCGCCGAAGGATATAATTTTCGAGGTAAATAATGGCCTTCTCAACCGAAGTATATATAGTATTTTTTTTACTACTAATAGCCGAATTAGCACCAGAAGATCTTATTTTCATTTTAAAATCAGACATTTCCCCTATTACTCAAACATATCGAAATATCAAGTAGGTGAAATGTCAAACTGATGCGTGAAATGTCAAACAAATGAATTTCAATACAATTTATTATTAACCTAGGTAAATAATGAAATCATTATTTACCTAGGTTGATAATGAACTACTTCTCATTACACAAATGAGGTAAATAATAAGATTTTCTCATGTTAGTAGTAAAAAAATATATTATTCCATTGGTTACGGAATAATTAAGTATTTCACACGATTTATTAATTGGACAAATTATCGTAGGTCTAAATGATACCCCGTGCGACTATACCCAACTTAAATATGCCTACTCCAGAGAGTTTTTGTATGCTTTTTTATTGAAAAAATCTGCACGTTTGTTGGATACAACTGTTGCCTATTTCGAAAATCAAATTATGTATAATCAGAATCAGATTATCATGACAACATTTTTTTTAAGGGGATTGTAACTTTGGTGTGAAGATATCACTGACGCAGCCCATTTTTTATAAGAACCGCTCGCCTACTGCGGTTAGAAATAAGTAAAAGTTCTTTGCAGAGAGTAGGGACTAATTCGTAAAAAAATTTGGTTAAAAAATTGGGAATGTCACTTCTGTAAAAGTCAGTCTTAACAGGTGATCAATAATTTCATTCGTCCCATTCTGACTTTTATTTAGAAAACACATATTTTTCATCATAAACGTCGACCTATTTAAATTTTAGAATCACATATATATATACAATTTTTAGTATATATAAATATAATATAAACCTAGGGTTTATTTGTGCATTTCAGTTGATAGGTACTACATTAATTCAAACAGTCACAGTAATATTTTTGAAAGTTTACATTTGAACAAAAGGTAAACTAATTATTAGGAAGTATTTAAGTTGAAATTTTATTTTAGAAATGTTTAATATGAGCATTAATTCAAATGTAATGTCATTAAATAGTTGATAATTGTATACCTCTAAATGAAGTAAGTGTTCTACCTAACATTTCGTAAATAATTTTTGGTGTTCATAAATTATTATTTTTTTGGCTCTGGGTACTTCCCATGGTATTATAATGACTACATGTTGAAATGTCCATAATTAAATATCTGGTATTTCTTTTACAACAGGTGCACCCAGAAGAGAAGATATATTGGTAACAGCTTATAGCCCAACAGGTCGGCCACTGGACTGCCCGTTAACAACTATAGATGGTACTAATAGCGCCACCTTTAAGCCCGACGAAGCTGGTGAATGGCGTATAGAAATTACTTATCAAGGCAAACAGATTCAAGTAGGTTACAAAAATAGGTCTATTAGGTATATAAAAATAGGTCTAGGTCTATATAGGTCTAGGTCTAGGTCTATAAGTCTAGGTCTGATAAGTCTAGGACTAAATAGATCTATATAGATTAGGTCTGTTTGATTATCGACAAATTTCTTGCTTTCTGAGAGGTAGAAGTAGTCTTTGGATTTTATGTAATCATCTACACAACATGAAAATAAAGGAAACAACGAAGCAGCTACATACATCCATGCTTTGGACCTCTTGCCCCTCTTCAGTGAAACGTAGAATCAGGAAAGGATGGTATAGATCTAGAACTGAACTCAATAAAATTCATGTAGAGTACACGACAGTACTCTATTGTGCACTGTCATGATGAATTAGACCATTACGTGTAATCAATACAAGAATTGATTCAACAATGATGAATTATTTTACCCTTCCAATTTCATCCGTGCTGAATTTACTCTTCGGATTGGAGCAAGAGCAATTCATTCAAATTATTTTTACTGTTTGCTCATGTTTGCCCAATGCAGCAGGAAAATGTATCATCGACTACTACTATAGTACTTACTATACTCTCCGGATTTAATAGAGTTGTATTTCAGATCTATAACATCCTAGATTCTTTCCTATGCTATTATATACTTAACAAAACCCGAACTTCCACTATCACGAGTTTCGGATCGAACGAGGCAGCTATATAATATTTAAAAAAATTATAAAATCGATATCATTATGTAAATGCAATTATTTAATATTTAAAATTTATGTGTTTAAAATTGTATTGTATCTTTCCTTCGCCATAAAATTACAAGGCATCTTGCAATTTTCTACAAATTTTATATTTTAAATTTTAATTTAATATTTCTACATAAAAACTATAATACCTAATAATTCTGATGAATATCGAATTTAAATACGAAATACGGCGTCAATATCCTTTTTATGGATTTAAAATATTTAAGGTTCAATGTCATAAACATCTTAAAGTTGACTATGATAATAGATAAACCCATTTAAAGACTCACATATAATAATCTAGCAGTTTATATTTTAACATTTAAAGCAGTTATAGATGCACATTTTAATCTCTTGAAGGACATAGCAAATTAGTAAATAAGTATTCCTTATTTATAGAGTGTATTCAGAATGTTTTTTAAATTTTATTTAACTTGATTTGGGGAAATTGTTTTTACTGAATTTAACTTTGTTTTTACCATTTATTGTATACTATTTTTTTTTTTTTTTTTTGAGAATGTAAACCGCTTAGATTACATTACATTAATATTCTTTGGTTAAAACATTTAAATATTTAGAGTGAACGCTGGTATTTTCACTCGCCCAATGAGATACAGAAATGCTTGTAACTCGAAAACGAATGATTCGATTTTAATTTTTCAACAACTGGTATGAGAAAATTAAAATACCTTTCAAACGATGCGCGACACAGTGAACCATGTATTAAAACAAATGTGCCGACGCCGACTCTGGCGCCATCTATCATTTGTAAAAATTCCGTTGGCTGGTAAAAAGTAGTATTTTATATACCATTCATCCCATATTTTGTTTGAGGTTGATATCTCAACTTGTTCAAATGTTAAGATGGGAAGGGTTACAGCCTTATTACAATACAAGACTTAATAAAAGTCGAAAAGTCCGTCATTTTCCAACTAAAGGAATTATTTACTCAGACTTAAACTCGCTAATCCGTAGTAGATTCATCAGAGCAACACGCAAAACAGTTTCACATCAGATCTGGATAAAATTTCGAAAATTTCAAAATATGCCAGTATTTGGTTTTAAATGAGGCAAAATCTCGGTCTCTACTAATCTAAATCTCTACTTGTCATTAGAAGCCAAGAAATGCATATTAATGATATGTAAAAAATCTAGAAGTATATTTTGACATTCACCTTGGGTTTCATTCTGACGCTTCACATTTATTACAAAAATATTACTTCAAATTGAAAATGCTCTATATGCATAAGGCTACCTCCTTTCAGTTGAAATAAAATTATTAAAACTCACCGATACACTAATTTGTTCTTCTTTAGCAGATTGTGATGTTTTCTACTGCCCAGCTCTCACAATCAATGATAAAAATAGCTTGGAAAAACTGCAAAATACTTTAAAATTTTCTTATAGAAAATATAACCATATATCTCTTCTTGTTAGTATGTCTAAATTATTTAGCCTGGTCGAGAGGAATATTGTCCAATTATCGACATTAATTTTTAAGACTCTCACATTGGGACAACTTTCCACCAAAAATTAATCCGTAGTAGAGAGGTTCCACACTGAATTATCAGACACAGTGATAAAGTTAGCTTAAAATCATAGACATATTACTATGTCTATGGTTAAAATAGGTATTAAAAAGTAAGTTGCTAATAAAAGAAACCAATGAATATTTTTATAATACTTACATTGTAGTTATTGCGTTTATTATTTTTAAACTGTCCAATTATTTCCAAAAATATAATTATATTTAATTAGTTTAGTTTATGTGTGTGATTCCTAAAGTAAAATGTTCTTAAACATTTGGAGGCGGATGGGGAGGCGTTTGTAGTACTATACTAAAGCCTTTAGAAATAATACAAAAAAGAATTATAAAAATAATTTATAATAAAAATATATTATATCCATCGGATCAGTTATTTGAAGAAACAAAATTATTTGATATAAGACAAATGTACTCTTATCATTTACTTATATATATGTACACTAATATTCACATGTGTCCAGTAGTATCACATGAATATGATACAAGGTTGAAACTGCAAAAACACGTTATTACTAAAAAAATGCAGAAATTAAAAGGGCAGAGTTTTTTTGGATATAAAGCGCCCAAGTTATATAATTTATTACCACAACATATTAAAGATAAAACTAATATTTTTCTATACAAAAAACAAATCAAGACTTGGATTTTATCACAAAGTAGATATTTATACTCAACTTTATAAAAAAAAAGGGGAAAAAGGAAGAAAAAAACATTATATTTTTGTATATTTTGATATTTGATATTTTGTTAAGAAAACTGTAGGTTATTGCACCAATTTGTTTTTGGCTTAGGTGGAGAATGAATCCGCACACAATTTTTTCATAAAATTACGCGGAAAGTTCTTTATTTGTGCTCTGAAAGGAAGGTAGTATAAGTTTTTCTAATGTAATTATTAACGATATTGTAATGTCGTATGAGTATAAATAAATATTATTATATTATATATTATTATTTAGATTGAGTAAATTGAGTAATCGCTCACTATTAAATGAAAATAATGGCATATGCTTAATTAATTCTGGAATTCAGAATAATTGGAATAGTTAATCGAAAATCTACAAAAGACCCTGTATAGGTGCCTATTACTCTAACTAATTCAGAAATAACCATCACAGATCAATGAGTGTTTTTAAATTCCCAACTTTTTCATTCATGTGGACATCTCTGTAATATAAATTGGTAAGAGACTTGGTTTTTCCATCATATTTGATACAATACAGACTGTCCAAAATTCGAGTCTCTACATAGGGATCTCAGTTATTATAAAAGATAGGAAAACGCTCGAATGGGGAAAGTTTTAGAGAATTTATGCTGATTTCAAATCTGCATTGAAAGTTATCGTGAGTCAATTGTTTTTTGAGATATTTGAAAAAAACGAAAAACCGAAGAATTTGTTTTTGGCCAATAACTCGCTAATGGTTAATTTGACACTTCTAAAAATGTTACATTATTAGTACACTTTTTAAAGACGAATATTTTGGCATAAACAAAAATTACAAGGCACTTTTTGTTTTTCTGTTATGAACCATAACTTTGCTATTTCTTATGGTCGCCATATTGGATTTTTATATCATATTTTAAAGCCAAAAATTCACTTTCCAACGATGTATCATAAGCCTATAAAAGAATTTTTAAACTTTTCTTCATTTGAGAAATTGTGAGCCCCATATTTTCATTTAACGCAATTCATAAGTAATTTTGTATGACACTTGTGACAGAACGGGAAATATTTACATTTCATTACACAGCCAACTTCTAAAGTAAACTTGTAAAAAAATGATTTTTTCAATATTTCACAAATTTTAAAAATTCTTTTATAGGCTTATGATACATCGTTGGGAAGAGAATTTTTGGCTTTAAAATATGATAGAAAAATCCAATATGGCGACCATAAGAAATAGCCCAAAGTTGTGGTTCATAACAGAAAAACAAACAGTGCCTTGTAATTTTTGTTTATGCCAAAATGTTCGTCTTTAAAAAGTGTACTAATAATGTAACATTTTTAGAAGTGTCAGATTAACCATTGGCGAGTTATTGGCCAAAAAGAAATTCTTCGGTTTTTCGTTTTTTCAAATATCTCGAAAAACAATTGACTCACGATAACTTTCAATGCAGATTTGAAATCAGCATAAAATTCGCTAAAACTTTCCCCATTTGAGCGTTTTCCTATCTTTTATAATAACTGAGATCCCTATGTAGAGACTCGAATTTTGGACAGTCTGTATATCTCAGTAGAGTAGAAGGTATCAACAATACCTTCAATTAATCTCCCTCATTTTAAGTAATATCCTTATATCATTCTAAACTATAGGGACTCAGTTACTAGTCCCCAATTACTAAATTACTAAACCTGTTGACTGAAATAATAAATAAAATTTAGGATTAACATTACATACTTGTTTTAGGGTGGCCCATTCACATGCTCCGTTTTCGACCCCAATGGCGTTCAGGTATCAGGATTAGAGGGGGCTCTTCCCCTGGTACCGCACAGCATAGATTTGGACTGCCGAGCAGCTGGTGTTCCAGGGGAGGTGTATGCAGACATAGTCCACGACAAAAGATCGGTCCATTGTCACGTCGAGAAGCTTGACAATTTCCATTACCGAATCCATTTCACACCTAAAGACGCTGGAAAGCATAGAGTAAGGTTCTAAGGGGTGTATTATGAATTACGCTTGTCGATTTTACAGTAATTTTCCCCAAGTATTTTATCTAATCAGAGGGCTATTTATTTCTGATTGGCGATAAATTTAAACAATACGTTAAAATTAACAGAGATACAGAATAGAGCCATAGTCTAAAGCTGCATTTAAATCAGAGCGAACAGAAGCGAACGAACGAATTCGTTTGCTTAAGCTTGCGTAATTTGTATGAAGAACAAAACGGGAGCGAACGAACTCTTCCGTGTTTCTGCATATATTATGGCGAACAGAGACGAACGAACGAATTCGTTCGCTTCTGTTTGCTCTAATTTAAATGCAGCTTAAGATTTAAGCAATTAGTCACTTGCTATGACTAAGTGTTAGGATAAAATAATGAGGAGGAAGATAAACACTCTCAGCTTAACACATTTCTCTCTCTTCACATCTTAAAATTATTATTTAATAGAAGCTTAAGATAAAGTTCAGATCCATCATAATTCAAACAAAATGTTATTCACAAATTCCCCTTGTTGAGTCCTTAGTAAAGCATTTGTGTTCAAAAAAATCTATTATAAGAATATTTATAAGACTAACTTATATGTCTTTAAGGAGTTGTAAATCTCTAAAGTTATATTAAATAATTTTGAATATAAAAATATTAGATAAAGCTTGCAGATATTCTAGAGCATCTAGAGCAATGAACTGCTCTGACCTTCCCCATCTTTAAAGGTGATGATAATGGAGGTATAAATGGCTTGGAGTTGTTTGAGAAACTTCTCTCATGTTTACAATTAATTCCAGAGGATTTGTAAACGTAGTTTAGAGAGAAATAAGACATTCGAACGCCCTGCAATTTTTTGGTCTCTCCCACACTGAATTTAGAGAGTGGTTTGTGAAATGTTGAACTGGCTTCGATCCATCCAATATTTTTTTGTATGAGACAAGCCAATTAAAATCATAATAAAAATAATAAAATATCTACACCTTAATACCTATATGTAGCAACTTGTAGGCGTTATTAAAATTATAAATTAAAGATATATAATTTATAGATAATTTATAGATATATATAATTTATAGATTTCGTTCATTTCATATTATAAATGAATAGAAAGTTTAAGGTATCTATAAATTTCAAGTGGCTATAGTGTGTGATATATCCTATATTCTGAATTACATCTTTTATTTTAATATATTTCAGGTCTATGTGTATTTCAATGGATATGATGTGAGGGGATCGCCTTATATGATGCGTGTTGGAACACAGAAACGATCAAAATCTTCCAGTAGTAGTCCTAATGCTACATATAGGGCTAGTCCAACAAATCGTTATGGTAGTCCAAGTCCAATTAATTCTAGTCTAACTGCCAAGAACACAACGTTTAACAGGTGAGGAAATTAGCAGAAGCTGTATTAGTATCATAATGTAGATTATGATAATCTACTAATTCACAAAAAAAATATATACAACGGTAATTTCACGTTTTCAAGGCGTCCTAATGACCGCAGACTGATTTACTCACCATGATTCTTTTTTTTTCTCAAATAATATCGTGGAATTCGGTCAAAATTAATCGTTTCGGTGATTCCTGGAGAAAAAAACCCATGAAAATGTGATTAATTTTGAGTCGATAAACACAATGAAAAATAAGAGCATTTGGAAACAATAATTTATGTCATTTTATGCGAAAAAAATACAAAATGAAACAAGGTACTCCAATCTCTGAACTTCCACCTATTTTAAAATGCTGATTTGCTGAATGCGTATACAAGATGGAGAAAAATACAAAGAACCATACTGTTAAAATGCTCAGTGGAACTATTAAGGGAAAAATATTTTCATGATAAACAAATCAAAATAAATCAGTTTGAGCAGATCGAATTATAGTTATCCCAAGATGTAAGAAATGCAAAGAGGAAGGGAATTATATTGTTCTGAAAATAAATAAACGTAAGCAATCTACATGTTTCTTGCTTTACAATGAGTTGAACAAGATGATCAACAGTCGCGATGCAAAATCCCCCGAGGAGTTGGTGAAAATTATCTTGTAAGGTAGTTTTTAAAAAATAAAAGCAAAACGAGGAGAACCTGTCAACGAGTTTTTTTGACAGTCAATCCATATATTTGAAATTAAATCGGAAATGGTATGAAAATAGAACTGTAGGACCAAACTAAAGATATATCTTTGCATGGACTAAAAATCAAGCACTACAAGTACGATTCAAAAGCGACAAGAACCAATTCATTAAAGGTCACGACTTTTTCTAAATTGCCCTAAAGCGGCCAATTTGAAAACTATTTCTAGGTATCTGTGATGGATGAAGAATGCCACAAGGATATTAGATTATATAATAGACACAATAGACACAATAATATTAGAAACTGGCGAAATTAAGTCTCAAATGTCTTCCATAATTCAAAATACTAGCAGCCATATCCACGTCTAAATCTGCAGAAAAGTATCAAAATGTTTCAAAAAATTACCATAACTGTAACTTTTATTGCTCAGTAAGTTAGTTTAGTTTAACGATAATTAGGTGTATTGTTCAAAGAGCTGTAATAAATTTTATATTTATTTCCTAATACTTGTCTTCATATTCGAGAAATAATTTTCCTAATACCCCTCGAGTTTTAAAAGGAATGAAATAATTTTTCACTCAAACATGTTTTAATTTCAAATTTCACTCGTCCTTAAGGACTTCTGTGAAATTACCGAACATAATGCAATCGGAAAAAATTGTTGGTAGTTTATCCCTTATAATCTACTTTTAATAGTGCGATCCATAGAGAAAATAAAATAAAAATAAAAGGTGCGATCTTAGGTTATTCATTTATTGCTTTTTTCAGTTACAGGCAAAATGCTAGTCCTCTACACGAAGAAACACACAAATTCGCACAAGACTACCATATGAAATCTGTGGCAGAGAAAAGGATGAGTTCGAACTCACCCATAGATCGAAATAGTCCCAGTTACATGCACAGGACAAGCAGCCCCAGTTATATGCACAGAACAGCGAGTCCGAGTTACCGAAATCAAAGTCCCCCGTACGGCGGGAGGGACAGCCCGGATTACATTTCCAGTAAGCGATTGAACGAAAAACGGTACGACACGTCTAGTCCGAGTTTCGCCAAAAAGGCGGAATTAGATAGCAGTTATACGAACAAGATGTCCTCGATGAGGATTTCTGATTCTAGGAGTCCAAATTTTATAGAGAGGTGAGTTACTTTAGCTTTCTGGCAGTACTGCATTTTTACTATACACAGGAAACAATTGCCGAGGAAGGGTGTACATTTCAATTTGAATAGCAAATACTACAGTCTTTCTTCAATTAACTTAGAAATAATTTTGCACCTTGATATTTACCATTTCAAATTAATTTGCTGGAGATTTGCGTAGAAGACGTACCAACCCTTGGATAGGATGTAAAGCCGGAGATCCTTTTCTATGAAATGATAGGCAAGTAAAAGATCCTTACCCTGCTATAAAAAGTGGGGGTTCGGCAAAATTTCCTGGTTGGGGGTTGCTCGTCTCCTGACGTCGGTGATTGGCCTTAGTCGCGGAAATAGACCGATTAAATAAACGAAAAAAAAAAAAAAATTATTTGCTTCTTAAATTTTAAACAATGAATTAAATTAGTCAATGACTTGTATTAGATTACTACTATAAATTTTATAATATTTTTTTTTACCTATGACACATACTGATCGCTACTTGTCAGTACTGCACAATATGGTATTTTATTACGTAAACCTTAAAATCATCCATCCATATATATTAAAACGCATCGATTCTATCTCGCTCTAAATTCCGTCGCCGAATCCACAAAGTTTCAAAGCTATCTCCTCCGAGGGGGAATCGCGGAGCGATCCCCGCGGGCGACCGGACGTCGCCCCCGGCCTTTCTCCAATGGGTAGGGGTATTTTCGGCCCGTTTCCTACGCGTTTTCCCAATTTAAACGCCTTTTCAAAAAACCTCTGCAAAATTTTCGTCGATCGCCGTTCGGCGAGAGAGATACGGCTAGCATCGGCGTTTGTCCTCGCGCCTAATGGCCCCGTCACGCCTGCCGAAACCCCGAATTTTCGAGGGACTCCCTAGACCCTTTTTCTAATTTTATGGCTTATAGAACCGCCTTCTTATCTCTTAATCCTTTGAGATTTTTTCGAGAGTGTGCGTCGAGTCCTTCCACGTCTATTTCGTCTTCGAAAATCTCGAGTCGCGTCCGTCTCAACTTCTTTCTCATTTTATCTGCCGATGTGAGATTGCACTAAGGAGACAAGCACCTCCCAAATTGTCAAATTAATTGAAAACTCTCAAATTAATTAAAGTTCAGATAGGTTATTTTCCTACGAGAAATATTGCTAACGGAATCAATAGTACTGACTGCCAAACACTTCTGATTACCAAAATATTGAAGCGAAGTGCTTTTCCAGTTAGAAAATCGGTAAAAATAATTTTTTCAGGTTGACACGTATAGTTTACATACTTAAACGTCTCAGGGTAAAATTTTGACCACAGGTGCGATAGCGCAGTGGAAAAGTCGTAGGATTCAAAACGTGATAATACTGATTTCGCGAGTTCGAGTCACGCTAGAGGCATATTTTTTTTTTTACTTTTTAATTCCAATTATTTATTAGTATCAGTGTTTAGTTATTCTGTTTCATTATCCGTAGCTTTTATTCTTTCTGCACGTAAAGTTTGAAATTAATTCGTTCATTTTCGCAGTCTGTTAAATTCATCATTTTAGCTTACAAAAGTAAATATCTACAATATTTTTGGTCCCATTGATAAAATTGATAAAAATGTTTACTAAAAAATAAATTCTACTTTCAGCACTTAATTATGTTTTTTTACCACCAAGAATAGAGTACCCTTACAATTCATCAAAATATTAAGAAAAATCAAGAACAAAAATCGCTGTCGCGATTTTCTCCCATTTCTAGTTTTCGACTAAATCTATAAATTAATAATATAAATAATAATAATAATAATAATAATAATAATACAGTCCGTTCCTAAAGTAACTCCCGCACCTTAACTTTTAATCGAGTTGAGATATCGACCTCAAGCAAACTGTAGGGTGAATGGTATAAAAAATACTACTTTCTACTCGCAAACGAAATTTTGACATCTGATAAATGAGGCCATAGATTTTTTTTAAGTTTCATTTTTTTCTAAATAAAATCGAAACGAAACAAAATTCAATTATTTTCTTAGCGGAATGTTGATCCACATTAAATTCTACACTACTTTCCCCCTTTAAGGCTTCTTGTAGCTCTAATATTTTCCGAGATCTCTGTTGTAGTAATCAAACTTGGTTCAGCCTATATAGTTTTGTTAATTAGTTATATTCTGTATTTTTATTCAGTTAGTGTTTATTTATAGTAAGTACCTATACTGTTATCTATAAATTATCCACAAATATTAGTTGTACTGTAACAATTTACTGCTGGCATCGTACTATTACTATTGTCAATTTATAATTTATTTTTATAAGCATAATAGGTTTCGGACCTCTTCCCTTTTCTTGAGTTTAATAATAAAAATATAATATAAAGCGTGGTTCAAATTTTCTCCGAAAATGAGTAACAATCATACTGAAACATAATCGAAATCGTTTCAGCCACGTTCTAAAACACCATTTCTAAAGAACTTGCTTTTCAATTCCAGATCTAGTCCTGACGTAGGCAATTATTCCTCTACGTCGCGGTTCGACAAACGCACAACGGAGAGCCGAACCTACAACAATTACAGCGAAGGAGTAGATACGAGTCCTATCATTAAAGTCTCTTCGATGGGTGACCAATCCTCAGCCAGGCGAGACTCCTGGGATGCGATAAATAAGACGCGAAACATCCTATCAGACAGAAGCCTAGAATCCCTGGCTAACCTGACTGATTCTCAACTTGACTCTGATGTACGCAGGAAGAGATCAGAGGAACATAACAGATTTATATCGAACGAACAGAACTGCAAATCCAGCTACAGTCAGAATTATTCTTCGCAAAAGTACAGTTCCAACTTAGACACCTATGGAGAAAGGAGTTATGGCAGGAATTCACCAGTTTATAAACCAGTGAAATCAGGAGGGGGTGCTTCTTCCATCAAAGTTCAACCGTTGCCTGATGGCATTCTGGGACAACCCGTAGAGTTTGAAAGTAAGTATAAGTACAGGTGGGTATTGCACAAGTTTCTGCAATGGTTCAATATTATTCGACGGCGTCATTATTTTCCAAGTAAGGATCAAAATTTATATTTTGGTGTTACGTTTTACTTTTCTTTAGAGAAAACCGCTTTTAAATGTCGGCTGCCAAGAACATAAAATACAACACTCTTTCCATATGCCATATCTTACAAAGTGTATTTTTATATTAACAAATTTTATGGTTTCTTTAGGCAGATGGTAAATAAGACTTCTGCAAAAAAGGCAATACGCAATACGCCGTTGCCGGTCTGTAAATTAAACTGCTGTGCAAAATTCAAGGAACACCTGAAATTTTGGTCACATTTTCACATTGTATATCTTTGGTTAGAATTAACCGACTTGGATAAAATTGAAATGGTTTTGACGGAAAATTCATTGGTAATTTATACAGGGGCTATTAATTACGAAGTAATTTGTATCCTATGATGTACAGGGTGTTATTAAACCTGCTTGCATTTTTACAAAAATTTGACAAGCTCCCATTTTTTCACAGGCGCTGTCGATTTTCTTGTATTACTTACATTTTATCTGTAGGCTCATACCCCCAGACGTTTTTGCCAGTTTTGATCTAACGCCGTTCTTTATAGATATACGAATTTTTTCGAAAAAAAGACAACACAACTTTAGAATTACAGCATAAATTAAAATTTCTATAAGGACAAATTCTCTATAAAGAACGGTGTTAGGCCAAAGTTGGCAAAAACGTCTGGGGGAATAAGCGTGTGGATAAAGTCAAAGTGGTTAAAATCCATAGGCTAACTGTAACTGCGATAAAAGGTGACCAAATTCTCGGTTCGTGCAGATACTCGCATTTTTGCGGCATTTTGACGTACCCTGTATAGATGTAATTGGTAATTAAAAACAAATGTAATCCTTACGCACTATTACAGACACCAAACATGCAAACTGCCAAGTCTCATTCAATTTATGCGGTAATTCTAAAGTCGTGTTGTATTTTTTCGAAAAAATTCGTATCTCTATAAAGAACCGCGTTAGGCCAAAGTTGGCAGAAACGTCTGGGGCATGAGCCTGTGAATAAAGTCAAAGTGGTTAAAGTCCATAGGATATCCGTAACTGCGGTAAAAGGTGACCAAATTCAGGGTTAGTGCAAAAATTCGCATGTTTAGCTACTTTTTGACGTCCCCTGTATAGGTGTAAATGGCAATTGAAAAGAAAGTTTATCTTTACACATCATTACAGGCACAGAACATGAAAACTGCGAAGTCTCATTCAATTTATGCTGTAATTCTAAAGTTGTGTTGTCTTTTTCGAAAAAATTCGTATCTCTATAAAAAATGGCCTTAGACCAAAACGGGAAAAAAAGTTTGGGGGTATGAGCCTAAGAATAAAATATAAGTAATAAAAGAAAATCCGCAAAGGCTGTGAAAGAATTGGGAAATTGTCAAATTTTTGTAAAAATGTAAGGTGGTTGAATAACCCCCTGTACATCATAGGATACAAATTACTTCATTATTAATAGCCCCTGTATAAATTACTAATGAATTTTCCGTTAAAACCATTTCAATTTTATCCAAATCGGTTAATTCTAACAGAAGATATACAGTGTGAAAACGTGACCAAAATTTCAGATGTTCCTTAAATTTTGCACAGCAATTTATTTGCGATACAGTTGTATAATTCATTATGATTTGGCATTCAAAATAATAAAAATAGCAAGGCCGTATTCAAATTAAAGATTCCAACTTTAGTGTTCTTCCAAGTCTTAGTAAAAGTAAATTTTTAAAGTTTGCTCCACATTTTTTTGAAACTTTTGAAACACGGACTTTGTCAATTGCTTTGGCGGTACACTGAGAATCTCTAATTTGAATACTTATGTTTGTTTTCCAATTTTTTTTATTTTGCAAATAGTGTAATCCCAAAACAATTAATCCTTATGAATTGAAGATCTTTTGTTTCAATACTGTGTCCAACTTAAAATGAACTGTATGGGCATCTCGAAGGCCATTCAATATACAGAGTTGGTTAAATAGCGAAAAGGTTGGGCAATTTTAAACACAAGAAAAATCCAAGGTTACATTTCCAAGAATTCCTTCAGTCCTTGAAGATACTGGGGCACCCCATTGGAGGATTGCTTCGAGGCAATCCAAAAGTAGATGAGGATTCACAGGATAAAAACCAAAAATGAGTATTTGCTGGAAACGCCCATAGTTCATTTATTGTAAAAGATACATTCATGTTTCACCAATCTTCAGGAACAGTGATAGCAGTCAGCAAGAACGTCAAAATTGGTATTTCCAAAAAATTTAGGCCCTCTAGATTTATCACTGACATACTCAACGTCTGTTTTTCGTATGGGCGCCATATTGAATTTTACATTATTAAAAAAACCACCTCACTCCACTGGACGTTTTTGTGTAGGGTTATCTAAAAAATAAAGTGTGTGCAATAAGGTCATATGAAACTTCAAAGTAATTACGCGAGCATTAAAAACGGAGTAATTGGAATTACTGGAAATATTAATATTAATTGGAAATATGAAATATCCAAAACATATTTCATATTTTTTAGATTTTTAACATAAGCATATTAAAATGTTTAAACTTTCTACAAAGTTTTAAATACTTAAATGTTTTAAAAAGTTGTAAATACAGTAGATCTCTTTGCTGACTACTATCTTTGTCTAGAAAATTTAATGAATGAATTTTTTACAATAAACGAGCTATGAACATTTCCTGAAAATGCACAGTTTTTGTTTTCACTCTATCTACTTGGTAACCTGGTACTTGGGAAGTACCAGGAATTGTAATTGGAATTGTAACCTTCTTCTTGGGCCTAAAATTGACCAACTTTTTCCCAATTTAACCAACAACTGTGTATCTCTAATGGTTACACTATAGTACAGTGTATTACGAATTAGGTATGTTTTATATTTTATTAGTTTTAACTGTTTTAAGTTTTTTGTTTAATCATAGCTCCAGTTTATGCAAAAGACTCATCAAAAATTTTTGAAATACTGCTCAGGCAATTTAACTATACGCTGACACTATATTAAGAAATTATTGATAATTAGAAATATAATTAGAAAATATAAATAGTAACAGAATTAAGTATAAACTACAACTTTTTAAAAAATACAAATTATAAAATGTTTAGTAGTGCTTAAGCTTAAGTGTTATTTTTTATGTAGATGGTGTTTACAAATAATATTCAGTGTATAGGTTTACGAATAATATTTATTGGTTACCGAGTCAATAGAAAATGGATATCACCATTGGCTGTTTTGGATAACCAAGATTACATTGCAAATTTATCACATGCAAAGGTATCTCCATTCAAATAAATTTTTGTGTATCTGCTTATTTGCCATAGTATTTTTCAACTGTCTTTTTGTACGTTTTATCTATACAGTAATGGTTAAATCCGAGTCGAGTCAGATTTGTAACAAAATATAAAATTGTTTATTAATATCTAGTTGACGGTAGCGGAGCCGGTTCAGGTGATTTGGAAATTTTGGTGGAAGGAGGAAGAGTGACCTCAAGTGTTAGAAGTCTTGGTGGCCAAAGATTTAAAGCCGCTTTTACACCACATCAAGCTTTGCCTCACAGGGTGGACATTAAGTTTAATGGGGAGACTGTACCAGGTAAGTGCCTAGTAGAAGACTTTGTAGGGTTGTAGAGATGAGCTTATGAATATCAAAAGTATTAAAAAATACATTTAAGGTGATGTGATTTCATTTGAACTGTGAACTGTGAACTGTGCAGAAGAAACATTTTAATCGCGGGTAAAATATTTTTTAATTATATTATTCTGAAATACTATTTTGATATTAGATATAAAAATGTTATAATTGAATGAAAAATGTTTACTGGAATTAAAGTTTTACATGGTTTTAAGGGTGTTGAAAATATTAAAAAGAAATCCAAGACTAACGTTTAGACTACTATATAGGTACAAGTAAAAACTTATGTAGTTAATATAAATACCGGAACCGAAAGGCTAGGAATAACGCACTTTCGTAAATCCATCATTTCTCAAAAAGATGGAATCATTTCTATCACAAAACAGTAAAAGCCGTTCGTAAATTTAGCACAAAATTGTATGATCAAAACCCCATCACTTCCATCATTAAATAGTAATGATGGATTTCAAATTTATTGATGGAAAAAAGAGGGGGAATTATCATGTCATTAATTTTAAGGTTAGTATGTTGTTTTTTGTTTGGTTCAAGGGATGCAATTTTGATAAAAGCATAAAAGTAAGCAGAAAGTACCTAGTAGATTTGTTAGTCACAATGGAGGGTGAACAAGTGGAGGGTGAATGCGCATGTCTCCATCTATCATTAAACCTAACTTCTGTTCGTAAATTAATCCTAACTGTCAATTGTTTTGATGGAATCACATGTCTAGCATAAATCCATCACATCCATCAGTTACGTCATCCATCATAAAACTGAACTGAATTTACGAAAGTGCGGATAGCGTTAAGATAAAGATGAAGAAGTTCCAATTCAAACTCGGATTTGTTCAACAATTGGAATTGTTTTGTCATACACTCTGTAAGGATTGGAAATCGTGGGCTGCTATGATCTGTATTGATTTTGGCAATGGCAATATACCTATTTTATGATTCAGTGTAGTTTCTCTTGGGTCTACAGCACATGTAAAATAATAAAAAAAAAAACAGGAAATCAGACGTATTATAAGTATTCAATAAAGATTGAAGGTGTAGTATCGAGGCAAACTTCTAAAGTTTATCTCAAAAACCACTGTATAATATGCAATAAAAATAAATATATAACAAATTAACTAAATTTCATGAGTAGTTTTTAGTATGAGATAAAATTATGTACTTATTATTGTAAAAGATATTTTGAATTGTCTAAATAAAAAATTATATTAAAATTTAAAAGCAATTAAACAGCTAGCTGTGTTCCTAAACAACTAAACCTTTTCAGTCGATCCTCGACTCGTCGTCAGTAGAAGTTTATATGATCAAAATGTCAAATATTTTACATTTTTATACAAATGTCGAGAGAATTACATAGTACCAAAAGAATTCCTGCTAAAAAAACCTACAAACAGTTTAGAGGTAAAAAGAATATTAAGAAAAACAGAGGAAGGTCTGGTAAGAGAATTAATGAATACAATATCATAGACACCAAAATTCGTAGATACCAAAATTCTTTTGTCAATTTCACTGACAAAAGGAAACTTCTTACACCGCATAATAGTAAACCTCCACATTTTTATGCATGACCTAAAATACCTACACAATATAACAATCCACTTAGACCTATAGCTCTATTGGTTCTCTATATCAAAATCTTGCAAATGTTTTACTAAATATTTTAAATCCTTCATATCAGATAACACAAATTCATTTATAGAAATACAACTCATTTTCTATAAAAATTAAAGATCATCCCATTTATTTCTAATGATTTATTAGTAAGTTCCGATATAGTAAGTTTATTTGTAAATGTTCCTGTAGATAAAACACTATCTATTGTTAAAGAATGACTAGAAAACACAATGCCTTAAATAATGGAACAAAACTAAACACAAATACTAACACTTTACATTAAAACTACCTATTTCAAAAAGGTAGCAAAGGTTTTTAAAAAATTCATATCTTATCATAAATATGTTTAAACATTCAAAAATAATAATATATGAAAGTATTTATTTGTGGCATTGTTTAATTAATTACTCTTATATATTTCGGTACTATGCCACCACTGAAAAATACAAAAAATCAATAATCAACCTCTGCGCGGACGGATCAGTCAAAGGTTGGTTTTTTGAAAAATATGTTTGGCTAATATCTTACACGAAAAAGCAGATTAACAATATATAACATTAAACACGTCACTCAAAAACGTTTACGTTACGAGACCTTTTCCGTTTTTGTTATCAAATATTACGTGTGACTGACGTACAGAATAGTATGATAGTTTGTAATTTATTTTGTTTATCTACTTCCATGGGCATATAAGATATTAGTCGATTTTCATTCTATTTTGACTTACCCCGTTTTTAAAATTGATAACCAACAGCTATCAAAATTAATAAAAATATTGGATACATACTTGCCTCCATTTAATAAAAATGACTGTATGTCAGTCACACGTAAACTTTTGATAACGAAAACGGAAAAGTTTTCGAAACCTAAACGTTTTTGAGTGATGTATTTAATGTTATATATTGTTAATCTGCTTTTTAGTGTGAGATTTCTTTATTAGGTAAACATATTTTTTTAAAACCAACCTTTGACTGATCCGTCAGCGCAGAGGTTGATTATTATTTTTTTGTATTTTTCATTGGTGGCAGAATACCGAAATAAATAAAAGTAATCAAAAATAATATAACGGATGTTCCAAAGACCATTCAAATCAAGGGTAATAAAGTCATGAGCTAGATTGTGTTGTTATTGACTATCTCATTTGCAGAATTAATACCTTTATCCATATTATTGTACAATGCTTGTATTATGTTTATTAGCACGTAATAAGAAGCTTTTTATAGAGAGTAAAGTTTAATTTACACTTCGCAACTTGATAGCACATAGTTTTGAAATAAAATTTCATAGTTCAAATGAAATCATACACTTGTGGTGTTGGTAAAATTTCTATCTAATGAGCATTATCCAGCTCAGAATGTAATGACCAGTTATGATAAACGTGATTTGATTATATTATAAAACTGCATGCCTTCGTGGACTGGGTTGGTCATTTTCTGCTTTCATCTGAGAAGAGGACGACAGTTCATTGCACCAATTGGTACAATGTGGCCCACTGACACAATATTGAGATTGGTCAGTGAAAACCCGATCTGTGTTTTTTGTTACTCCAAATTTTCTTACACAAAACAGTGGTATGCTTTGTATCGGTTTAGAATTATACGAAGATAATTATTGTCCGAGTGATCGCGAGTGTTGTACGAAATCCACGTAACTCAGGTCAACCTCTGCTAGTTGCATTTCATAGTAAATATACCATCGAGGTACGACACACATGGAGCGAGTAAAGTTGTGTCTTAAACAGATAGCAATTTTATAGCTACTGCTTAAGAAATTTTGAGATAAAAGTTAATTTAAAGTTTTAACAAAAACAATGTTTTCTCAAAAAATTGATTGCTGCCTTACGTATGTTCGAATGTTGCCCATAGTGCAACTTCGAATAGTGCTGAACACATAGTGTTAGTACTGCATGTATTGGCCATTTTTAGGCAACATGAGTTTCGTTTTTTTAAACCAGTGGCACGTATTGGACAACTTCAATTATGCCTTCAATGTAGTAGCTTAGGTTAGGTTAGATTAGGCTAGGTTCAAAATTGAGTAGGCCAAAAACCAGACCCTCCATCTGATCGGTTGTGGTAAGTCACTATCAAGTAAATAGAAAATGATCAAAAGTTACTTCATTTTATAAAAATCTAAGAACGCTCATGTTTCTTTTATTTAATAAGCACCGTTGTGTTAAAACTTTTTTTGTAAGTAATGATAAAAGCCGTGCAGAAATACATATTTTTCAGTTTTCTTAAAAACGGCATAGTATATACGAAATAAAGAAATCAGATTTTTTAAAGGACAGTAAAATCATATTTTTTAAAATGGTATTACTCTTGCATCTCAAAAACGAATGTAATGTAAATGTAATGATGATAAACTATCCTACTGACATATTTTACTTTTGCCTAATATATAGAAACAATTGTGTTATCTGTCGTAGTTTCAATTTTAAGCCCAAATAGCATATATGTATTTGTGCATTCCCACAACAGGTCAGATAAATAGTACATCATAAAGATTAATGAGGCAAAAACCAGTGTAGGCTCTAATAGTTACTTGCAGATGTAGCATTTAACGTTTTTAATGTGACATGTAACTCTTATTACCAAAACCTACATTATACTAATGAGTTCCTCCTTTTGCTTTGCTACTGCTTTTTTTCTAGTATCTGGTTATTCAGAAATAAAATGTATGAGTTAGTAGGTACAAATGTACCTAATAGTGGCTTTAATAACCATATAGCCACAGAACAAGTAAGTAATATTTAGTCCACAGAAGGAGAACCTAATATGTTAGAGAGACATCGTTAATTTAAGAATTATTGTATGTTATTGTTTATTAATTGCCCAAATTAAGGTGCTTAATCTAACAACCTCTGAATAACAAGGCAAATAATCCACAATTTACAAGTGTTTGGTTGTGGTTAAAATGACAGAGCTAGTTTATATATAGATACTGAAGGGACTAATACGAATAATTATTGTTTCTTTACTTTTTCATTTATTACAAGCAGCCCACAGTGTGATTGTGTAGGGGTGAATGATCCTCGTACTTTTGACGCCGAAGTCCGGAGTTACAATTCGGGCCAGGTAGTTTGTTTCTAAATATAGGTTAACTCCATCTAGGCAGCGGATGTTTGTCCATTGGTCTGTTAAATAAATGTACCTAGTCAGATCCCAGCTTCGACAACTAGGATAGAGTGCTTTATCATTATATACATAGTATGTCAATCATAATCATTTCAAGTATAAAACAAACCGGTAATAGCCCCTTCTAAAGTGGCTCGGAGACGGTCAATAATATTGTCAATAAAATTGATTATTTCAATTGCAATTGCAATTGATTGAGATCCAATGAACACGTCAATACTTCGTCAGTTGCTCAGTGAATTTCTCGCGGGTCGAGTCGTTTATTGATTGTTTCTGAGCTAGTATAATGGTGTCAAATACAGATTTTGGCTTTTTCGCATTAACTTTGGCTGCCTGCAGCCAAAAAAAAGCAAAGATCAAAGAGAAGAGGAGGAGACGCTGGTCCAAAGAGTGGTATAAACTGAGAAGTCGCTTTACCCATGAACATTTACTACAAGTTCTCCAAAATAGTGAATCAGATGATTTTTCCGAATGGATGAAAACTATTTTCTATTTTCTAAAAATTAATTTTCTTCTTTAAATTGTGTATATTTAAAGTATAATTAGGTTTATACTTTTGTAAAGCACTAAGTATTTTTTGAAAAGCAATACTTTTTTTATTTTTGTTTAAATAATCCTTAGATTTTACTTTCTACAACTCTGGGTGATTGGGATACAGCGCTAAAGCAACACAAAGTCTCTATCCGCGATGTTTTCGGGTTCCACGGAGCTCGGAGACGTATTCGTCATCGTGGCCGAGGTGCAACTGCCCGAACGATTGACAATCTCTCGATTACACGATCAATTGGGATGCGTCAATGGTCCCCGTCAATGTACTTCAATCAAATTACCTATCAATCTCCATCCATCGATTGACAATGGCATTAATCACTTCCTACACGATCAATTAGATGCATCAATGAGTACTATTGACAATATTATTGACCGTATCCGGGCCACAAAGTGGCCACAAGTGGAGATACTTCTGTATCCCAATAATATTGTCAATAATATTGTCAATGGTACTCATTGATACATCTAATTGATCGTGTAGGAAGCGATTGATGCCATTGTCAATCGATGGATGAAGATTGGTATGTAATTTGATTGAAGTACATTGACGGGGACCATTGACGCATCCCAATTGATCGTGCAATCGAGAAATTGACAGAAATTGACCATTATACTAGTTCTGAAACAATCAATAAACGACTCGACTCTCGAGACATTCACTGAGCAGATGATGAAGTATTGACGTGTTCATTGAATCTCCATTAATCGCAATTGCAATTGAAATCATCAATTTTATTGACAATATTATTGACCGTCTCCGGGCTACTTTATCATAGGTTTTTCCTGGCTGTTGAGTTATTTTTTATGTTTACCTGGATGGCGCATTAACTCTCCGGCCTCTGTACACTTGAATACCTCCATGAAATGCTACCTCGATGGTTCTACCTGTTAGTTGCTCGGCGATGTAGGAATGCCGCTACACCTCTCACCCCGCCCACCTTATTGTGACTTTGCCCAGTCTGTTCTATACATGGTGAGTTTTAACCGCAGAGCGATTCGCAGAGTTGGCTACGTTCGTGCGATCCGTATGTTCGATTTCGAATGCGTAAGCGTACACTGTCGTAAACTGTGTGCAGTTTTCACTACGAGTGTTTTGTAGTTAATTAAACGGAAAACACGATTTTGTGATTCAACAGGTGTTAGTGCCAGGTAAAATAAGTTTATTTACTAAGTGAAAAGTGTCTGTATTACTTTAAACATTTGTAAGGAGTGGTGAAAAGGTAAATGGATTGCATTGTACTAGTATTTCAAAACAATTGAATTAAAACTATGTTTTTTCTCATATATAATTATCCTAATATTAATAATACTATAAACACAATGGGAAATATGATCTTCTTTCATACCCTTGCTTATTTTAAATCTTTGTTGAAAGTCATTTGAAATCAAAAAAATAATATGTAGGATATTTACCTATTTATGGTATTTATACTCGTATCACATTGAAATTCTTCCGATGTTGAAATGGTTCTTGAATGATCCTCATATAAAATTTGTATATACGCCGCTGGCAATGTCTCTGAAAAGTTTTGAATTGTCCTCAATAAATATATGTTTTCTAATTGAGAACACTTTTCTAGAAACTTCAGAATTATAGTTACCTAAAATTATACTCTGATAGCTGTAAAAAAATGTACCCAATTAGACTTTAATAAGTTTTTGGGTTTTTTGTAGATTAAATATTTTTTAAAACCATCCCAGGTATACCTGTACGTATACAGGTGTGTCATTAAGAACAAAAAAATCAAAAAGAAATTTCCCTTGCTCTTGCTGAAAATTGCTCTACATTTTTTAATAGGTATGATAATTAAACAACTATTATCACTTTTCTCTTCCTTTTGAGGAATGAATTTCCACAAATGATTAATATAAAAATCATAAAATTTGATTGTATTACAATCATAAAGTGAAAAGATCCATAAACTTATTACAAATTGAAGATAATCAAAACAGATTTTATGAATTAAATATGAATTAATTGCCAGTGCAATGGCCTCGACCGACTTCCGACCTAAAATTCTTCTTGCCCATATTTCAAAATGTAAAAGTTTCCTATCCTGTCCTCGCTTATCAGACTGAATATAACTGGAGTTTTCTCGTCGATAAAACAATTTTAAAAAGTGGAAACCTACTTAGGCCAGGACAATGTTTGTTCACTGTTGTTGTCGGAATAGTTCATAAATTACATAAATTCATGCACACTACTGAAAATTAATAAAGAAACACTGACGGTTCCTGTGTTTTTCGAGTAACGGGAGATAAAGGGGATACTGAATGAAAATCGGGAGATAAAGTAAGTCCAAAACACATTGAAAATGATGTGACCTTCCCATAAGAAGAAATATTCAAAATGTCATGTCGAAATATAGACATTTTACTATTGTTTACGTCTATCAAATTTCAATGAAATGTATGGAGCGCTTCAAAATTATGGAGAGGGCGAGTGACTTTATGTCCTCACTAAATACAGGCAAGTATTCTTACGAAAAAGTCACATATCCTTCTGAATCCATTTTATTGGAATCGAAATCATTTCATGAATTGATGAAGATTATAATGATGTATTAAATATTTAAAACTGGCTGGAGGTGGTTTTTATTTTGGCCAAAATATGTATACAAACAGCGAAACGGACCTGCCGCCATTGATTAAAACTGAAAAATTTGTTGGCTTACCAGTGTCAATATTGTAAATGTCCTTCATTCACCACCCCATATCCACGAGTTACGAAAGAATACTCATTGAAGAATATATACAAATTTGAAAATGATTTTTCGGGTTTTACTAAAAACAATGTGTAAATTATAAAGAGCAGTGAGTGGAATGATTTACAGTGGTATCCTGTAATACTCATCACAGACTCCTGGATGTCTTTATTATAAACTACGAGCACTTTAAGATATTTGAATTAGTTAAAGTTCACAAAATATACATATTTGATGAATAATTCTGTACTTACACGAACTGCGAATATATCTGAGGCCGTTATAGTTGTTTGTTGTTCCGTTATTGTTTAACACTCGCATAGTCGGTATTTGCCGGATCATAAGGATAATTTTTCAATTTTGAAATAATTTTCAATATTTCGTACTACTCGTATTTATGTCATTGTATATATTACCTTCTCACTGATTTGTTTTGTAGAAAGTAGAATTAAAAATACGGTACTGATAAAATTTAGTGCCTTAAAATATTTTTTTATAACCAGTAAGTTACGAGTTTATAAAGAATAGTTACTCCTTATAAACTATCACGCATTTCTTAGCAAGTTCTTTGAGCTCAAGTTGATATTATTTTTAGAAAATGTGTTATCTACATCTACATACAATTTTAAGCTTTAGTTTTACTAATCCTGTTTCAAGGTGTTTAATAATACTGATTGAACTTATTATAAACTGATCACAATAACTTTCATCCGTTTTTTTTATCATTCAGTATCCCTTTTCAAGCAACAGAACTATTATATTCAGAATGGCCCATCGAACGCAAATAACTTTTATATTCAGTTTTATCAGTTGGTTCAGATATAACCTACAACTTCTAAGGGCATTGCGCGTTTAGTAAAATAATTAAATTGACTAAAAATGATAGTACAAGTACAAGTCTTTGTTTGAAGAGTAAAGCAAAATGAATATTCTTATGACCTGCTTCTGCACCTGCTTCTTCTTTTGCTGAATGAAATAAAGTAAATTTTATCATCTTGTCACCATGTTTAATCAGTTCGTGCAGCACAAAAGAGCAGCACTATTATGAGATGATAATTTGTCGTAAGATATTTTTGAGAAATTTTCTTCTCGTGAATATTCTCTACTCGTCTCGATTATTCGATATGGAGAGTATTTCCATTCTCGTCTCATTTCTTAAAAACAATTTCTCGTCTTGTCATTTAATCGCCACATTATCGGCCTTTGGTTTTTTTACTGCAATAAAAAGTCTCGTTGGGTTTATGTACCATAATATACCTATTGCAATATAACGATGAACGGTATGAACATCTCAGAAACCATTAGAGATACAGGTACAGAGAGTAGGTTAAATTGGGAAAATTTATCAGTTTTAGACCCAAAAAGAATCCAAGGTTATATTTCCAAGAATTCCTCCCCGTAAGTAGATACAGGTTGAAAACAAAAAATGTGCATTTTCTGCAAACGTCTATGGCTTGTTTATTGTAAAAGATACATTGATACAATTTTCAGGACAGGGATAACAGTCAGCAAGGACTTCAGAATTGGTCTCTAAAACAAATTAGGCCAGAGATTGCGCTAGCATACTCTACTTTTGTTTTACCGAGAATCGATAAAATGGCCTGCTAGGTCACCAGACCTCAGTCCATTGAATTTTTTTGTGTGGGATTATCTAACAAACAAATTGTACGCAAGATCATATGAAACTGCAAAGGCATTACGTCGAGCAGTTAAAGATGCAGTAATTGGAATTAGGTACTTCAAATATATTTCATATTTTTTCATTTTTGAACATATGCATATTATACATAGTTGAAAAGCACTTTGTACGGAGTTTTCAAAGATATGAAATCCAGTGGCGCCCATAAGAAAAACTAAAGTCTTTGCTGACTGATATCCCTCCTGAATTTTTTGAATGTATCTTTTATAATAAATGAGCTCAAAACATCTAAGTAATTCCAACTTTAGACTTTTGAATTATTAGTATTGCTTTTGCCTTAATTTTAGAATATTTGTGTAAAATGGAAACTTTTACGCGTCGTAAACGGCCACCTTAAGGTTAAAAATGTCATTAATAGAAACAATATTTAAAGCAAATTGTGTTCTCTAATAAGACCTCGATGTTTATAACATTACTAGGAAAAGTCCTAGAGAGAAACCAATCTGGTTAACATATTTTTAGCAATAATAAACTCTAAAACATAATAAAATCTCTCTAAAAGTTTTCTTCTCTCTCAATCTCAATTTCTCAATCTCAATTTTTTGAATTTTCAAGATTTTCAGGCCAGTTAATGAAACAGTTATGAGTATCAAAAAATAAGTACCTAAGCGTTATTTACAAATTACAATCTTTTTTGTTTTAAACGAAACATTTGATAGATCCAGAGCGAAACTTTAGTTGAATAGTTATCAATATTGAACATAAATGATCTGAACTTCGGAACTGTTTAGTCTCTGTATAATCATTCCCCTGTGGCACTCTCTCTTTATTCACTTTGGCAGAGCAGATGTTTATTAAATATGCTTTGCAAGTCAGTTATGCATGTGCAACATTTAATTTCTCTACTACACGCAACGATACAGGTTTGTTCTGAAAGCAAGAATTATCCACATATGGTACATTGAAATTTAATTTCTCTATGCAGTTGAAGTAAGAGAATAAAATTTAAAAAATATATAAAACATACAGGCTGAGGTATGGGATCTAAGATAAGAACCTTGTAAAATTTTATTCCAGTTAGGATTTTAAATTTTATTCAGTATACTAGATGCGTAATAATAATAGTCTCAAAATGTGGCTCTGTGATAGGTATAGGTATCTGGTATGGAATCCAAGAATATATTATTTGATTTAAAATCTCTAGATCAGTAGGAAAAAACATTTTGTTAATACAGTATCCTTTAACTCAGACTAGTACTAAAGGGGTTTTCATTAAGAGCGCATGTTTATTTCTGAATAAAACGAACACTATGACAATCTAAAGTTCATTTTTGTTTTGATTATAAGTGTATTATTGCCATTATTTGTAGAACACAACATATTTCAAATGTTCTCCACGAAAGCGTCTGCATGAATTAATCCGTTGAACTCAATTTTTCATGACTTTTAGACACAAATCTGCCCGATTATCACCAATTACGCGTACAATGTTCATCCTCAAAGCATCTAATATTGCTGATTTGTTACTGTAAACGAGCGACGAGCGAATGAATCTAGGGGTATCCAATTCCTGAAATTAATCGACTCACCGAACTTTTTACTCAATCGTTGCATTGCCAGTGTGACAAGTGGCGTCATTTTGCTGGAACCATTTATCTGCCATTCAATTCGAGCCCCAAAAATTATGTCAACATAGAGCAATAACGAATTCCATCCACCGTAACTGAATTTCCAGCATCATCGAAAAAAAGGCTCCAAGACCCTTCCAGCATGAAATGCGCATCAAACAGTTAACTTAAGATGATTTAATGGCATTTGATGAATTTCTTTTGGATGACTCTCAGACCAGATACGACAGTTGTGCTTATTAACAAAATCATTCAGCTAGAAATGGGTCTCCCCGCTGACAACAAAATTCGATTTCGAGAGACCCAATTATTGAGCACAACGAGAAATCAGTACATTTTTCTCTGCCTTACGTCCCCTGGTACAGTACCAATATTTTCTTCACTCCCTGCATTTTTCATCTAATTGGCGTACGGACACTAGATGTTGACTCGAATTTTTGCAATTAATCAATAGTTCATCGAGTTGCCCGATTATAGCGACCAAAAGTTGCCGTTAGTGCACGCAAAGTTGCCGCGAATGAACGACGCATTTCATAACAAACCTGAACAGACTGCAATCGTTGTGGAAGGGTGTACTGCTCCATATAATTAAATGGTAGACTTTGATTAAACACAAATGTTAGTGGAATCAAAACAAAACACTACACACATATCAGCAACCTCGATTTCAAAATGCGTCGCTCTTAATGAAAAACCATTTAGATTTGAGTTACTTACAATGCGATCCAATTGCCCAGATCACCACTTGATGAATGTACTTGTCTTAATCTGTGGTACTACTAAACTACTTATTTTCGTTCAAGGGAGCCCCTGGCATGTAAACATCATGTCCAACACAAACTCGAACCTGTCCGTCCTGGGCGAGTCCACCCGACTGGTGCCAGCCAACACCCCCGCGGTCTTCGAAATAATCACCAGTACCAACACCGCGCCCGCGGATTTATCAGTGCACGTGATTTCCCCCAGCAAGAGGAGCGTCCCGGCCAGAGTACTCCCCGGCAACCGCACGGGGGTGCAAAGCGTAGAGTTTGTGCCGACAGAGGTTGGTACCCACGTGGTGGAGGTCTCCATCAATGGGGAGAAACTCCCCACGGGACCTCTAATAGCTAAGGTTTACGATGCGGGGTTGATTCAGGTCGCTGACGTTAGCGGGGGTGTTGTCGGTCAGCCAGTTCAGTTCAGAGGTAAGTGCAAGTTGTTTTTGGTACTATTATAATGCATTTTTGAGATCAAACTGCAATGCTTTTATAGGTAATTTAGAGGTATTTTTACTAATATTTACAAATATAATTTTGAGATTTTAAAAATTAAAGGAATGGTCAACAAGTGAATTTTTTTATCCTATTTTTTTATTTCAAAGACAGTGCCTATTTAAAATTCTGTAAGATCAAGATAATTGTTTACCTTATTATACGAAACAAATTATAATTTGATACCCTGTATATTTCGGCAATAAACCCATGTAGATGGAGTTTGGGGCGGTATAGTTCAAAATTTATATGGCTGGTTGAGTTCTGCATTTATCATTGGATTTATTTTTAAATTCCTTTAATGCACTCTGGAATTTTCTTCGCATGAACGTGTGTTCAGAGAAATGCTGAATAAATTTAATACCAGCTAATTTAGAAGAAAAAACACTAGAGCAATAGAATACACTTATAACAATTAGTTAAATGTTACACAATTTAGTCAACATGCGTGTGGAAAAACATTTTCTAACTATAGTAACTCTGGAGTTAATTGGAGAGCTTTAAATCAAGCCGCTATTAGATATCAAAATAAAATATTTTTTAGAGTAGATATGCTGTACGCGTTCTATGACAAAAACGCGTGAATTTTTAAAGGGGGCTAAATTTTAGTAATTTTTGAGTAATTTTACCCCCTCCACGTCACTTACCTTGGTGGGGAACATCACGTTTTACGTCACGCGTATCCTGATAGGATATAAGGATACGTGCTACGTAAAACGTGACGTTCCCCACCAAGGTACGTAACGTTTACGTGAAATTTAACCCCCTTGAGTGGGTGAAATTACTCAAAAATGACTAAAATTTAACCCCCTTTAAAAATACACGCCTTTTTGTCGTAGAACGCCTAGAGCCTATCTACTTTTGTTTTTAATGCCGCTTGTGGTTTTATCCACTTAGCACTGTTTATATTTGTAAATCGACTGCAACTGTCACTTGCACAACTCGTTATTTACCATATAACCTGTTTAGTTATCTATCGATCAGTCGGACAACACTTACTGTAGTAAAATAGACACGGATTATTTTACAATAGTTTTTTTCAATCTTCATTCATTTAGTTTGTCTATTATTGTAGAACGAGACTGTTTCTTCACTGAAACATGCGCGACGTTCAGTCGGTTGCGTAAGTACTACCTGTATAAAAATTTACTGCTCGGCTATAGGAAAGAAGAGTTGACTGTCGAGCATGTACGTTGCTTTAGTGGGGAGCGCTTTAACTAAGTTTGCCTATATTTAACCAACTTACGTGGGTTTATATAAACATGACCAAGTTTCTGAGGTGTGCTGGTGTACAGTGTGACTTTCAGCTTAACTGATGGTATCCTTTACTTGATGGTTAAGTGGCTAAGATAAGCGTAGGTTATATAATAGTGTAAACGATTCAAAGAATGAGGAGATTTCAATTATGCGGCAGAACACGAACTTTACGCACAATTTTAAACATGATCCAAAACATTTAACGTGACGTTCCCCACCAAGGTACGTGACGTTTACGTGACGTGGAAGGGGCAAAATTACTCAAAAATTACTAAAATTTAACCCCCTTTAAAAATTCACGCGTTTTTGGCGTAAAACGCATACAGCCTATCTACTTACAACCTACATATTTCGTAATTTCCAAATTGATAGGCTGGTCTGTATTATCTTTGTAGACTTTACTACATTTTAAGTTTACTTGAGAAAGCAAGTACCTTGTAATCTCGATAAGTCTTACAGTCCAGTTATTTTTTGATGTCTTTATATTGACGTATTTGCAAGATGGAAAACTATTTAACTTAATTTTAAGTTTTAATTGTAAGTACAACTAAAATTACTTCTTCAAATTTACATGTCGTCTGTTTGACGTCCAAAGTAGCCACAACCCAAAATTCTAGGAGGGTTGATGGTATGAAAACTAGGAGAACTTCGTGCAATAACTCCACATCATTTAAAAAAAATAGAGTAAACTTTGAAGCACATTGACAGGTGGAAAGTTGTAATTTTCCACAGTTACTTTAACTAGATTCCCACGCGTAAGGTGATCTATCGTTAGTGGACGTTAGATGTTAGTATCTGATCTGAATAGTTGTTTCGTTCACTTTTGTGAATTGTTGTTTACTCATTTCTTTTACTGGTATCGATTTTCATATTGTTGTGGAATATACATATTTTAGATACCTATTCATTTAGTACCTCTGTTATGATAACGAGGTATCTTGGAAACGAATGATGTGTATTTTAAAAAATAAAGTTGTCACAGTCAACAAACAAACCTTTTCAAATGATGCCCATTTAAAATTTATATAAAAATAAAGATGTGGCTCCGTAGCGTAGGGAAATTATCATAAAAAAATTCCCTGTGTCTTTTGGAGTTCTTTTAAACACATTTTTGTATACTTAATGTATATGACAGGGTAATATAGTGATTCCTTTTTAAACTAGACACTATTACCATGAAATAAAACAAAATATACGTAACTACGCATGTGTTTTTGTCTATAGGACTGAATATTTTTCATAAAATAGAATATTCCTTTTTCAGTACCTTTGTATTAGTTAGTAACTATTTAGTAGGTAAATATTAAAAAACAAATGAAAAATTGCAATCAAAATGTTTTTGGTTAAAAATTATTAATAATTATTTAATTAATCAATTTTGAATTCAGAATTCAATCAATTATTTTAAGGATGTTTAATTAAAATAGCCACATCCTAAGAGATTATGACAAATGTGACACTTTCACATGCACTATGCATGTTTATCATCGTTATAGAAGTAGATTTTCTGATAGCTATCATTATAATTATATGCACTTTTACAGTTGGTCAGCGAAAGAGTATATAATTTCTTTTAGGTAATATTAGCTATCCACTATGATTGAGAATTGCTTTCTTTAAGTTATACTTAATATAATATAAAAAATATAATACAGAATTCTGAACCTAACACAGAAACAACTTTATATCAATTCTTAAAATTTTGCCTTGTAACAAAAATAAGATTTAGATCTTATAAAGGCATTTAGATCTTCGTGTGTTTGCATGAATAATGTATATAATTCATGGAATGGCGTACTGAAATATGAAATCAAGATCTGCATCAATTCTGCTAGCCTAGCCTTTGTAACGTTATTTACCAGTAACAAAGATATTAAAAAAATTCGAAAAAGCAACTTTGCAAGTGATTATGATTTTAAAACAGTTTAAGGTTTGTTTTTATATAATGTTTCCAAGCTTGTTTGTTAGTTAACGCTCAACATTTCTCGCAGTTAGTACTTTGATACCAGCACTCCTTCTTAGTGACCTAGTCGGTGAATTCACAATATGTGAACGTCAAGATATAGACACTTAGATAAGGTTCGTGTAGGGAACGTACTATCTCTGACATAAAATGTATAGCCGGAGGTCCTTTACTATACGATGATAGGCAAATAAACGATTAATGCCCGTTTGCATCACCTCTCCTTAAGCTTGGCTTAATTTAAGCGTCAGATAGACTGTGAGGTCTTCGGTCTTATATCCTATTATAATCACAGTCTAATCTGTCATTTAAATTAAGCTATACTTAAACTCGCTAAGCAGATGTGGTGCAAATGGGCATAAGTACTATGGTATAAAGCGGAAATTCGGCGAAAGTTAGGGATCGGTTCTCTCTTGGCGTCGATGATTGGCATAATACGCATCCGTTAATTATTAACAGAAACAAATGTTATAACAAACAAAAAAAACTTTGTTAATTTATTTATCTGTGCATTCAACATTTCAAAATATCCAGTGTAACCTAAATAGGGGGTGACACACTGTACAACTTTAAGAGATACGAAATCGACGAAACTAGGGAAAAATTGACCTCTCTGATAATAATAATAATAATAATAATAATAATAATAATAATAATAATAATAATAATAATAATATTTATTATGCTCATCAGACATTACAAAAGAATGTATAGCATTAGTCAATACATGAAAATAACCTATACTAAACAAAATACTCAGACAATGAGTAGAGACACTTATCTAACAAATAAAATTTTAGATTTCGCTTAAAATTACTCAATTTGTCACATTCTTTCAGCTCATTAGGCAAATGGTTAAATATCTTAGGTCCTAAATAGAATGATGACCATTGCGCTTACAGTGTTGACATATTGCTTTTAGCTGAGGTATTAGTGGTAATATAAAATGTTCCGAAAATTATTTCTCTTAATAACTCGATGACTATCAACGTGAGTGTTAAATTAACTGAAAACAGATCAGATTTTTTGTTTACAAAATGGTATCACCGGTTTTATTAAATGACGTTTAACATTTTAAATACCCTATCAACTTACTTTTTTAAATACGGATCTGGATTTTTTATTCATATTCAAAAATAAAATACATTTTTTTCATCCATGTGTCACACGAGTATTTGTTCTGAAGTTTTGACCCAAGAAATCCATCATTATTGCTTTTTTCTAAATCCGTTATACGTATCTATCTTTTTTGTATATTTTTTTACATAAAACAAAATAGTGCATCTAAAAAGTTCACGTTGCTAAATTGCTTTTAGTTTCTGGCAGGGAAAATATGAAAATATTTGTGTTATTCATTGTTCTGTAACAAATTAAATTTTATTTTTAAATATGAACAAAAAATCCTGATACGTATTTAAAGTGAGTTAGCTGATACGTAAGTGAGTTAGCTGAACTTCAAACATTAAAAGTCATTTAAAAATCGGTAATACAGTTTCATAGATAAAAAAAATGTTTATTTAAAGGTGATGCCGAAAACAACTACTCCACGGGCAATGTGCTCCGACTGCCATTGGATTACATCGGCATTTTATGTAATCCAATACTAATCGGGGCACATAGCCCGTGGAGTAGTTGTTTTGGGCATATCCTTAAAATAAATAAATAGGATTGTCTTCCTTAAAGACAATATAGGTCACTGCTGTAATGGCGCCTGCGGAAAAGCAGGTCGTTGCCTGTCTGTCAATTTGACAATAATTGTCAGACAGGTAGTACCAAAGACCCAAAGAGGGCATTACGGTGTGTTTCTCACCACTACTAACAAAAAAATGTGGTTTGGTCTCATTTAAATTAACAAATATGATAATATTATATTTTCCCTAATATCACATAAACTGAAACCAATTTGACAGCACTGTAAACACCGATTTTCTGTAACTTACAGTTTGGGAGATAACAATAATGACCGCCGCTATTTAGGACAGCCTGTATATTATTTCTATAGGAAACTTTAATACTGAAGTATATACGATAATTTAATTAAATTACCCATCGTAATGTTATTTGCAATAATACTAATTTATAAACGGTGACTCATATATCTACTACATGGTATATTTAAAAGGTTATGTTAATTTTAATTCATGAGATCCCATGTAATGCAACAAATTGTCGAGCCACTCATACTTGGACTTAGGAAATATTAATTGAATAAAACATTTCATCAAATGTGTGGTAGAGGTAGTATGTATGTACTTGTATACTGCATTGTAAATACCCAAGAGCACTTGCCATCTCTTATGTGAATACCAAAAGTATCAACTATATATAAGCACTGAAAATCGTTTGTAAATGTTAGAAATCGTCTAAATTGTTTTTATACATTCTGTCAACTTGAACTTTCAGTATCAGGAACAATTAAGAAGAAATAATTAAGTTCAATTCGGGTAATTAAAAATATAGAGAAAATTATCTATATCAAAATTGCACGCGAATACATAGATAGTATGATCCTATATCACGATGTAAATGATGCAGATAAGAAACAGACCTTAGTTACAAAAAGCAAAGGTATGCCGGTATCAGTAGATGTTTTTTTAACAAACATTGAACTCCAGAAAATGATGGAATGATTGAAAATGACTAATTACCTACTGAAGATAATTTTGTTCCTGACGAAACACTCATTAGCTACCTTCAGCACGACCATTGAATAACTACATGTTATAGTAGTAGCTAATTTTTAAGATAAATATTTTAATGGTGTTTCGAATGAAGATGTTAATGATAAATGATCAGAAATTGAGAAAAACAAATAACTATTGCAGATCAAACTTGAATCTTCTATTAGCTGAACTATTTAGAAAATATATTATTTAATAATATTCAATAGAATCATTATTAGCACCTACAGATTAGTAGCACCTTTGGATTAAGATTGGTCCATGGACCTTTTTTCTATTGTCAAGTTGCCTGGATCATTTAATTTGAAGTAAGGGATACGATTCCAACGCAACTCATAACCCATCCTTTATTCGTTGACTTGTTATTTTTTTATACGTAAATTGTACATCCACTAGTAACTTTTATACAGGGCGCCCAAAAAACATACCGACAAACTTTGAGGGGTGATGAGGGGACATGAGAACAAACCTTTTTTGTTTGATAAACATATGTCCGCAAATGAGCCGTTTTGGCAGAAAAAAGGGAAAATGGTTTTTTAAGTTTTGTTTATTTCAGTGATAAATAAATTATACTCATTTTCAAAAAATGTTCAGGAGGACATATTAATAAATCACTTTTTGTTCGTGTTGTACTTTGTTTCAATGATAAATAAATAATAATTTTCAATAAATGTTCAAAATGTTGACCATTTGCTTCAATACAAAGATTGCACCGTCGGTTCATTGACTCGCGGACCCTATGGAATATTCCTGAAAGAACTTCTACATGTGTACAACTAGCCATTATTCTTGCTAAGAGATCTTCTTCATTAGGAATAGGCGTTTCGTAGATTAAAGATTTCAGATGACTCCAAAAGAAAAAATCTAAGGGGTGATATCTGGAGAACGTGCGGGCCAGGATAAGGGACCTCTTCTTCCAATCCATCGGCGAGGAAATTGCTGGTCCAGATACTGGCGCACATTCAAACCAAAATGTGGAGGTGCTCTGCCATGTTGAAACCACATGTTATTTCTAATATCTAAAGGAGCATTTTCTAATAATAGAGGCAAAACATTTTGCAGAAAATGGAGATAAATATCTGCGTTCAAACGAGCAGGCAGCAAGTGAACTATTAGATTATCTCCAATAATACCAGCCCACATGTTTGCAGAAAATTGTTGCTGGTGTCTTCTAGAGACCACAGGGTGAAGATTTTCATCATATCAAATGTGGCTGATTCTACTATTAAAATAACCATTGCGCGTGAAACATGCCTCATCAGAAAACAATACTATTCTATTAAGTTGTGACCCAAAAACCATTGGCAGAAAGCTAATCAGTGTGGATAATCTTCAGGATTTAAGGCTTGTACGCGTTGTAAATGGTAGAGGTAGAGTTGTTCATGTATGACACGGTGTACCGTCGACTTGGAGGATCCAATTTGGAGTGGAATTGCGCGAACACTTCTGGATTGATTTTCCTCCAAACGGTGTAGAACTCCTTCAAATTCAACCGTACAAGCTGTTTTTGGACGACCACCACCACCAGGACACTTTAGGTTCCTACTTTCTCTAAGGCGACGGTGGATGGGAGCAAAGGTCGTATTATGAGGTTGCCATAATTCCGGATATCTCTGTCCATACAAGGGTGCAGTTTTTCTTCCATTACAATTTGCTGCACCATAAGCAAGGTGCATATCGGTAAGTTCTTAAAATGAGAAATTATCGTCGTTGAAAGAATCAACAATGTTAATGTTGTGATGCCAACTAAATAAGTCATCAATAACACTACGGTATTAAAATTGTTATCTTTGGAATGTTTATTTTGTTAAAAAAAATTTCTTCTGCCAATAAGATGCGTGGTTGAAACAAAAAATGTTTAATGAAATTCAGTGGTGTCCAACTAAATCAAGAATTAATTTAGTTATTTGTATATGATTTAAAACATTTTATTGCTCGACAGCTCAAACAGCTCATTTTATAAGTATTCAAAATGTACCATATTATTCATGTATTCATGTCATGTCTCAAACGGTTTTTATTTTTGGGTATACTCTCTAAGCAAAAATAATTATATATTTAAGATCCAAATATATCAGTAAGGTTTTAATCTCGATTTTAATAAGGCTAAACGTACATTTATGTATATATGGATGGTATACTCGTCACGATATGTGGATCTCTGTATAAGAAAGGAAAGTTCATTGTCTACAAACTGTTCATTAATTTACGAGCAATATTTTCTCAATAAACACCATTCTTATAATAGTAAGGAAGTAGAATACAATTTTAAATTCATATAGGTAGCCCCAATCCATTCCGTGTGTCGTACTTAAATATGGTTCGTTGACTGTAATATATTTAACAATAAACACAAGAGGTCTAATTATTTTGTTCTTCCTTAACTTTGTGTGATCCTCGAACCATATAGTCTTAACTCTTTTAATTATAGAATTCAAGTCTTATTTACCACTACTTGAGAAGTATATCCACATATACAGTTTGCTCCTCGCCAAGTGTAGTTCAGATTTTCAGTTTAGTGTTGTTAAATATTTGTAGATGATAAGTACAGGAGGAAATAGAAATTCCAGTTTTAAGGTCATTAAAAAAGTTCATTTGCCTTGGAATAACTCGAGAATAATGTAGAAAGCAAGACGTAAAAACAGCAATCATTGTAAGGCGGTATGAAATGGTTATTTTTATTCGTTATTTAATGACAATTACCATTAATGGCAGTTTATGTATTATTCTAAATAATTTTTTATCATTCTTATTATTGAAAGTACTTATTACGCATGATTATACTTGTAAAATAAAATATCATTCATTTGTTGATGGAATATCGATATACATAAAAGTGAATTTCAAGACACACGTACAGAATAATGTTTCGATGTTTTTATTTTTAATTTTTATATAGGAAACGTATTTACCGTATCCAATCCAGTTAGATTCTAATAAAAATTAACCAATATAGTATTTGGAGTAATTAAAAAGATATAATAGAAAAGATATAGTTATAGCAAAAGGTAGGCATTAATTTCTCTTGAGTACCAAACGGATTTTCCGTGTTATTTTTTTATATAAATCACGTTGCGAAATAAGAAAGATTTTTAGGGCACTATCAAACATATTATCAATAAAATAATTGAAAGTGAAGTAATGATTACATTTATTAATCAATATTCTATGCAAATACCTAAAACTATAGGTGGATTCCAAAGTATCAAAATCAAAGTTCGACCTTCATTCATTCATTATACGGTGTTCAATTGTTTTTCCATTAATATGTATAAGTGAAAGATATTTTAATTAAAACATAATTAATAAATAATATAGAAATTTTATTAAAGGTTCAATTGCAATGACTAATCAAACTTTATTCAGAAATATTTTTATCTTTTGAATTTTAAATTTGGCACAATGTCAGAAATATCATTTTATTTGAGTGTTTTCTAAATAAAAACAATTGCCTAATTTATCAATGCAGTTATTCAAAAAGGGATTATTTATATCCAGTTTCATTTCATCGATAAGCATTAATTTCAAAAATGCATTTCTCCTATTTTCCCATATACCGATCAATAACGATTACTTTTCATTTTAGTTGATGCCAGCCAGGCGGGTGAAGGCCAACTGGAGATCTCAATCAACGAGGGAGAAGTACCCAACCACGTCCAAGTCGTAGGAGGCGGCAGATGCCTCGTCTCCTTCACTCCGGATCAAGCGAAGCCTCACCTCATAGACATTAAATTCAACGGGGAAACCATTCGTGGATGCCCGTTCGTCTGCACTGTATCCGATACCAGCAGAGTAACTTTGTCATTGTCTCACCTGGAGCTCATTCCGGTGAACCAACCAAGCTCTTTCCACATGGGAGTAGCTGGAGGAGGTGCCGCAGAATTGGCTGTAGCTGTTAGAGGGCCTATTGGGGAGTTACCCGTTAAGGTAACTGGAGATATACATTCTGGATTCACCGCTGAATTCACTCCTATTCAAGTCGGAGCTCACCAAATCAGTGTAGATTATAACGGAAGACCTGTACAAGGAACGCCCTTCATTGCCAAAGCCTTCGATTCCAACAAAGTCACTGTTGGAACTGTTGCCAGGGGAACAGTTGGTCGACCCGTCACGTTTTCCGTAGATGCTAGCGAAGCGGGCGAAGGAAATTTAGAGATAACTATTTCTGCGAGGGGTTTGAATATCCCGACCCAAGTTCATCCTCAAGGAAATGCTAGATTCGCAGTTAGTTTCGTTCCAGCAGAGGCCTGTGATCATGTGGTGAATGTGGCATTTAACAAAAGACCCGTGGTTGGGTGCCCTCTTATCGTTAGTGTGGGAGGTAGTGGTACGGGACCTAGTGTGACTTTACCAGGACCTGGACCTGTACACAGGCCCAGTACATTGTTAATTAATCATCCCGGGAGACTTGAGGATATTGAGGTTAATGTTGAGGGTGAGAAAATATACTTATTCTGGATTTCTTTTGGGTTTTGGTTTATTTGATGTCGCTGCTTTGCAAATCAAGTTCAAGTAAATGCAATATGTGTTGTCATAGGATAAATAGATTTTATCCATATAAAGAGATAATTGAATGATATTACTGTAACAATAAGATCAAGATAAAACTTTGAATGTTTTTCTTGATCTCTAGAGTGGTCGGAGCAATTTGTATGGTGTGCACTCAAGTATATTAATTATCATAATTTTGTTTAATAAATTCCCTTTGACTAGCTTTATGCATTGCTTTCATCAAATATTAGAGAAATTTTACGAAAATACTTATCATAACTTCTCAATATAATTATAAGTATGAGCACATTTTAAGAATCTTCAGACAACGCGACTATTTTTCCAACTTGTATTTACTAGTACAAACTTTGTACTTGTAGTTGAAGAGATTGGCTATGCTGTGGATTAAATACTGCAGTTAAAAGAATTATTTGTTGTTACATAATATTTTAACGTAAGTGGGTAGTACCTTCTCAGTGCTAGGAAAAGCAAAATAGCTTGATATCAGGCACTTGTATTTTAATTGTTATATTACATCTTATACTTTTAATACTTTTGGCGTCCGATTAGACACTAATAATAGTACATATTTTCCATACATTAAAACATACATTGAAGATTAAGTTTTTGATGTAGGTATAGAAATACTAATATAGGGATAAGAATTGTTTCCTGATGAATCCTGATTGATTCCTAAATGATTGCTCATTGTTTCATACATTGATTATACAAAAATATTGTATAACTCTGTTTTGTTATTTCTGTTTGATGACCTTGGTGTCTTCCGAAACGATTTTAAAACAATAGACACATTGTGAAAAAATAGTTGGCAATTTCCTTTGCTACGCCCTCAAACATTTTAATTGCTAAAATTGTTAAAAGCTATTGCAAGGAGGTTAACATTGAAACTGACTGTTACGATAGGTACCTACTTAAAATAAATATTATGTAACTTCCCTAACTCAATATGCTGTCTTGCAATATATATATGCAAAAATGCTGACTGTGACCACCGTGATTATATTTTGTTAGATAAGTTGTTACCCACTACATAAAAAATTTAAATACTTCTACACATTTTTCTAACTTAATTGTCATAGGTACATAAATCTAAAAACGCGATTCTAATATAATCGCACAAAATCTTTGCAGCAGTAGGTTTATATACAGGGTGTCCCCGTTTTTTCGTTCATAACTTTGGCAAAGGATAGAGCATGCAAAAATAATAGAGGTTTTCCTATAAAATTTTTTTCTAAGGCGCTTCGTTGTCGTTATACGGGGCGTTCAATTTTTAAAAACAAATTTTATTTTCTTTAATATTTACTAAACCTATAAATATTTTTTGTTGAAACTTGGCACACACTAATCGTGATAAAAATCTAATATTTTGACGTAAAAAATATTTTTCGACTAAAGACAGTGCCGTAGTTATGGGGTTTTGTTAGCAATTAAACCCCCTAAACTTCTACGCCAATGACGAAAAATGATTTTTCGATACAGATGTTAGTATTTTGATCCTTTGTCTAAAAAAAAGTACTCTTGACAAAAATCGCTAGGAAGTCTTCTTTTTGAGATATTTGGATCATTTAACAATGGTTAGCTTATGAAATTATTTAAATCTTGGTTAAAAGTTAGTGTAAAATTAAGTAGGCATTGCAAGTTTCAATTTTTAACAATAGTATTGACATATGTCATGTTTAATCAGTTTGTTTAAATTAGTGTTGGATGTACCTAGTTTGAGTAATTGGTTGAAATTAGTTACAGTTATAGTTTAAATAAGTTAATAATGTCGTTTAGATTTACTAATCAAGAATACACAAATATACATTTTGTTTATGGATTTTGTAACGGAAATTCCGTAGCTGCTGCAGCTGAATACCAAAGACGGTTTCCAAATACAAGACATCTATCCCCAGCAGTATTCAGAAGAGTTCATCAGCATCTTTCAGAAGATGGTCCTGCACGTAGGAGAAAACAAAATAGAAATAATAATGTTTTAGTTAGAGGTAGAACTAGACGTGTTCTTCGGTTATTTGAAGAAACAAGATCTATGAGTGTTCGAACAGCTACTCACATTCTTAATATACCTCGTGTTACAATTTGGAAAACTTAGCACAAAGATCGTCAAGGAGCTTTTCATCTACATCCCGTACAAGCTTTACATCCAGGAGATAACGAAAGGCGTTTAGAGTTTTCCAATTTTATTATTAATTCCCTGAATAACAACGAACACTTTCTCCGGCAAATACTGTGGAGAGACGAGTCCCATTTTACTCAACGGGGAGTTATAAATTTTCATAACTTACATTTATGGGCCCATGAAAACCCGCATGGTATAAGACCGAAAAATTTCCAAGAAGAATTCAGTGTCAATGTGTGGGTTGGAATTTTCAACAACAATATTTTTGGACCATACTTTTACCGGATGGACTTAATGCCGCTACATTTCTTCAATTTTTGGAAACAAATCATTTTAACATGTGGGAAGAAATACCACTCCCCGAGAGAAGAAATGCTTGGATGCAATTAGACGGTTGTCCTGCACATTATGGACGGCAAGTTCGGGAGTGGCTAGATACTGTCTACGGGGAAAGGTGGATTGGTCGAGGTGGTCCAGTTGCTTGGTCTGCTCGATCACCTGATCTCAATCCCCTAGATTTTTTTGTTTAGGGCTTCTTAAAAAAAGGTATATGCGACCCCAGTTAACAATAGAGATTTAATAAATCGTATTCGAATGGCTTGTAATGAAATAAATAATGGCATGCTAATTCGTACAAGACGTTCATTAAGAAATCGATGTCATCTTTGCTTTCAAGAAGAAGGATATCATTTTGAGCATTTATTAGATTAAATCATTTGTAAATTATTATTGTTTTTGCCGTTTGTAATAATTATAATATTGTATTTGTAATATTATTTTTTCACATTAGGGTATACGCTGCGGGGGGAGGGGGTTGAAATGAGAATTTATTTCAACAAATTACACAAACTACAAGCAAACAAACTGATTAAACATGACATATGTCAATAGTGTTATACTGTTGTTAAAAATTTAAACTTACAGTGCCTGCATAATTCTACAATAATAATTTTTTGCCAAGATTTAAATAATTTCATAAGAACCGTTATTAAATGTTCCAAATATCTCAGAAAGGGGGCTTCCTAGCGAATTTTGTCAAGGGTACTTTTTTTTAGGCAAAGCATCAAAATACTAACTTCTGTGTCGAAAAATCATTTTTCGCCATTGGCGTAGAAGTTTAGGGGGTTTAAATGCTAACAAAACCTCATAACTACGGCACTGTCTTTAGTCGAAAAGTATTTTTTACGTCAAAATATCAAAATATTAGATTTTTATCACGATTAGTGTGTGCCAAGTTTCAACAAAAAATAATTATAGGTTTAGTAAATATTAAAGAAAATAAAATTTGTTTTTAAAAATTGAACGCCCCGTATAACGAGAACGAAGCGTCTTAGAAAAAAATGTTATAGGAAAAACCCTATTATTTTTGCATGCTCTATCTTTTGCCAAAGTTATGAACGAAAAAACGGGGACACCCTGTATAAAAACTTTTTCAATATCGAATTTTCAAAAAAAAAAAAATTAGCAACGCCCTATTATAATTTGTCCAAAGGCTATAATCCAACTAGGTATATAATAATAGCCCTTCCTTACCCCCGCTAGAGAATATTTTAACAAGTAAAGATGAACTGACGATTGATAAAAGAATGAACTGACATTATGTTATTTAATGTTCTGTTATATAAATCAATCATTCCTTTAGATTATTACAAGTGTAATTAATTTGAACACGGTCACAAGTAGCATATTTTATTCAAAATTAAGTTAAATACGTGGGTGAAACAGAAACAGTGTATTCAATATGCCAGTAAAACAGTCAGATTATGATAACTCCTGAATGAATAACGGAATTTTAAAATACAATGTGTGCAAGTTAAATACCTTGCCTTTTAAAATGTCCAACTCGATGGCGTATCGAGTGCCATGATATCTAGAAGAAGCTGAAACAGAAGTTAATGTTAGAAGATAGTAAACATTAAATTTCCTACTTTCTGCCTCGCGAACTGTTTAAGAATTTACTATAGAAGTATTAAACGAAAACTAGATCAAGTACCAGAATGTAGAACACATCAAGTTCGCTACTTTCTGGTATTTGAGACATCCGTACGATATACGGATATCTCACAAGTTTAAGGAAAAACCGGGGGAAAAACTGTAGGGTCGTTTAGAAGCCTGCAAGAAAGTAATGCAAAAGCGTTTACTGAATAATTTAAAAAGACGTGCAACTATGTTGAATCCATATTTCAGTAATTTATATTTATGACTTACTTCCTTCTTCAAAAATTCAGTGTAGGTAGGTACTTGAAAATTTTCAGTGTCACTCAGTGCCCAGTGTTTTTTATGTAAAAAGTAAAAATATAATATAAACATAATAAAATATAATAATATAAAATATGAAGAAATAAGATATGTGTGGACTATAACATCGATCGAATCAAATCTGGATATTGATATAGATTGGAATATGAAATTTGTTACCCTTGGAAGTATACACGTGTCAAAATTTCTTTAAAACAGCAACTATGGGTTGGGCAGTGTTTAAAATAACGTAGGTATATTACGTTATGTTTTTAACTCAGAATTTTATATTCTTAATAGTAAAGTAAGATGCGGCTATTCTGAACAAAATATCCTGTATTATGTAAGTACCCTTACATATTTTATAGACATTCACGAGGTATTCACCCAAAAAATAAACCAAGATAGGTATATGTTTGAACCGAGTATCTATAAATAAATATGTTAGTTAAAGAATCTAACAAATAATAGAGAAAATGTATATACCAAACTATCTAAACTAAAAGCACTAAAAATGCTATATTATTTTAGTTGATAGCCCTCATGGTACAGTATCTCAACTTATGCTTTGTATTTTTTTTATCATGATTCTGAATGACGCGACAGTCCGTTTTTAGGGTTGTGATACATCAAGTTTTTAAACAACGTTTCAGTACATTTAAGATTAATATGAAATATATCTGCGTATTTTTTTTCTTTTATTTTTTTGAGTGACTAACTTTTTTTCACAAAACTGACAAATATCGAAATGTTTAAATTTATTTTAAAATATATCTACTTAATTGTTAAGGAATGTAAGTCATAGTTATTATCGCATCACTTACACACTTCAATCGAAATTTTAATTGAGGCTATTAGTGAATAAAAGAAGTATAAACTTTCGTAATATATTTGGAATCACAACGTTCGGAACTAGATACATACTCATTAATTTAATGTTTTATATTATAGCAGGAAACTGCTATACGATACAAGGTAAATTAGAACATGATTTAACGTGCATTTAAATCCTTTTGAAACAACGCATATTCAATATGTTAAAATATTCAGCACATGTATAACCTAAAATAAACTGTGCGATTCTTATCAGTACAGCATGTGTGGAAGAAATAAATCGACTTTTGGGTATCTTGTTAACTAAAATGAGTAGGTACCTACATATTGTATTGCCATTGCAAATAAATATCGCATTCAATGCAATTTTCTACTCTCCAGTTTACCCTTTTAGAATTAAATTGACTACATGTTGCTACAAGTGTTTAACTTGTTTAAAACGACGGTATGAGTGAAATTATATACAGTCTATGTAATAACTTATTCTGAGTTCAATCAAAAAAGCACACTTATTATTTTATTCACCAGTATAATTTTACTATTTCGTAAATACTACATTATTTTGTGATAAACCTTGGTTCTTTATATATACATCTTTCTTTATATAGGAATTAAGCCAAAAAGATAACTCAGAGATAAATTATTAATGAAATTATAAAATATTATTGTTCAATAAAGTTTGTATTTTTTTCGTTACCTATAATACTAGGTACGTAAAAGAATAACCTTTTTATTTTTAAGATAAGTCGAAACCAACTACTTTGCGTGCAATATGCACCTTCCAATATTGAATTACAACGGTATATCTTTATATAACCATAAATTATTGTCTTTAATACATTTTTGTTTTCCTATCAAAGTGGTGTCGCATATGCCATCATAAACAAGATTGGAGGAGCTATACCAAGAGATACGAGAACTAGAGGACCTCCATTTTTATATAATATTTTACAGTTTTGTAGGGGTGATTACAGAAAATATTCAAAATTTTTATACACCTTGCTCATAAGTCACTTTCGATTAATCCAACTTTCTAATTTTAGAGGGTTGACCATGTTTTGGATAGTTTATCTCGCATCATGACCATATTGATATTATTGGTTAAAAGGTCTATATGTAATTGTTCAGAACTCGGTTAAGGAGATATAATAAAAATAAATATATCGTACAAGAGAAATTTATTAGATAAAAGTTCCTTAATGATTTTTCATCATTATTAATTCAAAAGCTAGGACACAGCTGTATAAAGATATCTATCTTGAAAACTAAAGAAAATTTTAGAGGATTCTTGATCCTTGTCTCGCCCCCGTACCTTTTGTAACTAAACCAATCCTAACTCTGTTGCCACCTTCAGATAATATTTAAGAAAATTAGTAGCAGTTTGGGTCGCTGTTCTGAGTTTAATATTAAACATTTAAAACATTTTACAACTTCTACATATTAGGTAGTAGATGTTCTTACTTTTCCATTTCTTAACAAATACTAAATAGAATATATTCAATTACCTATAATGCAAAAATTAGGTGCGCTATTAGTAGCTTATGACAGGCATTTTCAGGGTGTAAAAATGTATATTATTTTGCACCTTTCTGATTAATGCTCTATGAAATGTTTTCGAAATTAAAATATTATTTCCCTGTGTTCATTCTATGGCACCAGAGTTAAACTGTAGTTAATAAAGAACTCTAATTGTTAGTAAATTACAAATGAACTGCTTATCACGTTACCTTGTAGTGCAATGTAGAAGTTACTATGAGTCACCCAATTACGAGCCCATTTACTCTTATTTGTCACTTAATTAGTGAAATCTTGGTCTGTAACTAATAATCATACCAAAATCTGTTTGGTGTGATTATACTCAATTATTTACTTACCAAGAATTAACTTAGAAAAAATTACAGGGGACACTTTTGAAAACCATTAAACCTTAGTACCTATCTATCGGACAGTTATTTGCAGTTACTTAGGTACCTACTAATTTGTTATCGGTGGGCTAAAAAATACAAATAAGACCTCTTTCATAATTCACCATCCATGGTGAAAAAGGAGAATGCTGTTAGTAGGTACTGAACTAATATGCTACTAGGAATCTTGAAGGGGGTGGAACCTTTGTAGTGAAAATAACACCGACGCGCGTTTCGCTAATCAAGGCGAAATTCACGTTAGGTACTTACCGTTGTTACATGTCCATTTATCTTACAATAGAAAAAAAGAACAGGTAATTAAAAATACTTTTATATTTCATAAAAGCTTATATATCTGAATATCGAATGAGAAATAATGAAATTTATAAAAAATAAAAAAACAAGCATTCAAAATAAATATTACTTATACTAAGTGTTGAGTTGTGTCAAAGAAACCTTACTAAAGGTCGCTCCAAAAAATTACTGTGCAAAATGTAAGGAATTTTTCAATTATTTTTTAATTTAATGTGAATGTAATTTAATGTGACTATAATCAATCACTTATATATTAATATTGCTGGTAAGAATAATAGAATCGTCTATTAAAACATGAGTCTCATGATCTCTACCATAAGTTTGAACACTGTTGATATTTGAACACTCTGGAAATTAAATCGAGTTTTTTATTTTAAATCTTGGACATTGTTATTAATTGTTTCCACTTAATTAGTGCCAATAGAACGTAAAATACAGTAAATCACAATTGTATATACTTTTGTTTCCATTTACTTGAACTTGGTAACCTTCGAAACCACTTACATAGTTTCGAGCTTTAAGAGCTTCCTTATCTAGTAGTAGATATTGTAAATATTATCCTTATCTTTGTTTGGTTAAGCCTTTGTTTTTTTGTTTAATTGATTTTATTTATAATATTGTGTTTGTGTATGTAAATCTGTTTGTACTCGTTGTATGTCTAAATATATAGCATGCTCTGCCTCTTTTCGTTTTTTGTTTTTTCCTCCTCTCTCAAAATCACTGCCTGCACTCTTTTCGTTTTCAGGTCACCGCCGCTACGTATATTAGACATTTTTTGACTTTTTTAACCCATTTATATTTACTAACAACCTTACCACATTCCTATTATGTGTTGTATAACATTATATAATTCAATTACATTGAAGCTTAGATTAATAAATGTCTATTTCTCTGTGGAATGTTTTCCTTTTCCTGTTTTATATGTACATACTTAATGTCATATTTTTATACATTTTCTTAATTGAAATACTACCTTATCTAATCAGAAGCGGGTAAAGGTCAAAGAATAGATTAAATTAATGCTTATTGAATCCATTATTAGTAGTGATTAACATTCTTACCTAATGAAGTCATTTGAATGAACATTAAAAGTCAGTGACTTACTTAATTGGCTTAGAATTCAAGTTTTTGCTGAAAGAAGTCTTTAGAAATTTGTATATTCATATAACTATACTGGACGCCCGCGTTCAGATGCGAAAGTGGTTCATTCCCTGTTTTTTATTTACCAACATAGACCTATAAACCAAGCAAATGCAGGAGATGTTTGTAGCAACGAGATCTACATTTAAATGGACAGTTTACTAAATATAAAATTTATGTGAATAGGGCTACATCATTCATAAAGCTGTAATTTTCAAGTTTTTGCTGAAAGAAGTCTTTAGAAATTTGTAAATTCACATAACTATACTGGACGCCCGCGTTCAGATGCGAAAGTGGTTCATTCCCTGTTTTTTATTTACCAACATAGACCTATAAACCAAGCAAATGCAGGAGATGTTTGTAGCAACGAGATCTACATTTAAATGGACAGTTTACTAAATATAAAATTTATGTGAATAGGGCTACATCATTCATAAAGCTGTAATTTTCAAGTTTTTGCTGAAAGAAGTCTTTAGAAATTTGTAAATTCACATAACTATACTGGACGCCCGCGTTCAGATGCGAAAGTGGTTCATTCCCTGTTTTTTATTTACCAACATAGACCTATAAACCAAGCAAATGCAGGAGATGTTTGTAGCAACGAGATCTACATTTAAATGGACAGTTTACTAAATATAAAATTTATGTGAATAGGGCTACATCATTCATAAAGCTGTAATTTTCAAGTTTTTGCTGAAAGAAGTCTTTAGAAATTTGTATATTCATATAACTATACTGGACGCCCGCGTTCAGATGCGAAAGTGGTTCATTCCCTGTTTTTTATTTACCAACATAGACCTATAAACCAAGCAAATGCAGGAGATGTTTGTAGCAACGAGATCTACATTTAAATGGACAGTTTACTAAATATAAAATTTATGTGAATAGGGCTACATCATTCATAAAGCTGTAATTTTCAAGTTTTTGCTGAAAGAAGTCTTTAGAAATTTGTATATTCATATAACTATACTGGACGCCCGCGTTCAGATGCGAAAGTGGTTCATTCCCTGTTTTTTATTTACCAACATAGACCTATAAACCAAGCAAATGCAGGAGATGTTTGTAGCAACGAGATCTACATTTAAATGGACAGTTTACTAAATATAAAATTTATGTGAATAGGGCTACATCATTCATAAAGCTGTAATTTTCAAGTTTTTGCTGAAAGAAGTCTTTAGAAATTTGTATATTCATATAACTATACTGGACGCCCGCGTTCAGATGCGAAAGTGGTTCATTCCCTGTTTTTTATTTACCAACATAGACCTATAAACCAAGCAAATGCAGGAGATGTTTGTAGCAACGAGATCTACATTTAAATGGACAGTTTACTAAATATAAAATTTATGTGAATAGGGCTACATCATTCATAAAGCTGTAATTTTCAAGTTTTTGCTGAAAGAAGTCTTTAGAAATTTGTAAATTCATATAACTATACTGGACGCCCGCGTTCAGATGCGAAAGTGGTTCATTCCCTGTTTTTTATTTACCAACATAGACCTATAAACCAAGCAAATGCAGGAGATGTTTGTAGCAACGAGATCTACATTTAAATGGACAGTTTACTAAATATAAAATTTATGTGAATAGGGCTACATCATTCATAAAGCTGTACCTAGATAAATCCATATTATAGAGTTGTCTTAATAAACTTTAGTCTGGTTTATAAGTCTAATATTATTATTTATTCTGCTTGACGCATATTCTATTTCGTTTGTAGATCATTTTCAAAGGGTTTGACAAAAATTCATGTAAATTTCTAAATATCAAATGGAAACCCCATATATATTTTCGTATATTTCGATTTGGCCTTTTCTTAGAAATAGATTAATTTAGAGGTTGGCGAATTTATGTGTCATGATGAAGAAAATCCTTTATTTAAATAAGTTGTGTTATGGTCAAAGTATTCAGGCGGCTGGAGCCTGATAAGTATATAGCTTACCAGCGAGTCATATTTTGCCCAGCCCTACCATCCCGCTCCTACTCTTCATTCCTTGGCTTTCCTTGAACCTTCCTCCATGATCCATGAATGTTTTTTCGGACCATATAAAGAAATCGACCTCCTTCTCTCTGCAGTTCCCTGGTAACAAAGATATTGTGCCTGAACTTCCCTTTGTACCTACATTGCTCCATTAAGTGAAATGACATTTCTTCATGCTCCCACATTTCGGATAAATAAAAAATTACTTTTTTCTTATCAAGGGTAAAATCTTAAGAATCCTCCACTCAGTGTAGAATTCTAAGTGTGTGGTTCAATAGACTGGCGTGTTTTAACCTTGCCAGACCACTCTGAAAAGTTGTGAGCCTGTCTGCAACTTCTATTTTTCCTCTAGTTCTCTGTCCACGCTTCGTAATTTATCATCAACTATACACGTTGCTTCGTTTAAATTTCAAAAGTGAAAATTATGTCTGGTTAAACTGATACGTTTTTTAATAAGTAGGACCTTTTAATTTTTTTTTTTTTATTAAAAATAAGGATATGAGCCACTTTACTACCTAATATGTGCGTGCTCTTCAAACATTTAAGATTATTATATTTAATAATAACGAGGAAAAACATTTTATAGTTCAAAAGTCATATCATAACACGAAATCGTAATGATAGGATGGATAGGATAAGTAAATTTCTTATTTATAGGAGAAATGACGGAAATGTTCTAATCATTCGGAATTTATTTTGAATTAGAGGATAAGCCCTATGTAAAGTAATCCAAATGTGTACGTGTCATAAAATATACACTGTGTCCAGTTTAAGATGGAACTGTATGGGCATCTCGGAAAGCATTAGAGATACAGTGTTGGTTAAATTGGGAAAAAGTTGGGCAGTTTTAGGCCCAAGAATAATCCAATGTTATATTTCCAAGAATTCCTCCTCTTAAGTACATACAGGTTGAAAATAAAAAATGTGCATTTACTTATTGTGAAAGATATATTCATCAAATTTTCAAGACAGGGATAGCAGTCAGTAAGGTCTTCAAAATTCCACTCTAAATACATCTATTTAGGTCTACTTGATTTTGCGCTAGCATACTGAACATTTGCTTTTCTTATGGGCACCATTCTGGATTTTTGCATTTTTGAAGACTCCCTAAAATGTTTTTTTAACCTTGTATAATATGTATAGGTTCAAAAACGAGAAAATATGAAACATGTTTGGAATTATTTCAATTACTGCTCCTTCCTCTGCTCGATGTAATTCTTATGTAGTTTCATACGATCTTACATACACTTTTTTTTTAGCCCAGCCTATAATCCCGCTCAAAAAAAGTCTATTGGAGTGAGGTCCGGTGACCTAGCAGGTCTTATTGGTCCTTTGTTTTGAACATATACATATCATAAGTACATGCAGGGTAGAAAAGCAATTGGTGCGAAAATCCAATATAGCGCATAACAAAAGTTGAGTATGCTAGCGGAAAATCTAGTAGACCTACATTTTTTAGAGGCCAATTTTGAAATCCTTCCTGACTGCTATCCCTGTCATGAAAATTTGATGAATATATATCTTTTACAATAAACAAGCTATGGACTTTTCCAGCTAATGTGCATTTTTTGTTTTCGTCCAAGGGAAGGAATTCTTGGAAATATAGCTTTGGATTCTTCTTTGGATTGGGAACATTTTCCCAATTTAACCAACTTCGTATCTCTAATGGTTTCCGAGATGCCCATACAGTTCATCTTAAACTGGACCTAATGTATACGTTTATCACCTCTAAAATACATCTCTTACATCTGTAATTAATTGCTACTTATACTAAAATACTAAAAGTATTAATTGCTAATTAATACTTTTAGTATTTTAGAATTAAATAATCAGATAGGTACCTATAAATTTAGAAATAAATATCAGCAAAATACGAGTTTGCTAATACATGAATATTTTCAGTTTTGATGTGTATAAGCTTCATGGTGTAGTAAAAATTTAAATAAATGAACATTATATTTTATTTATTTAAAACGGAACATCCTTAGCTACAATATTAACATGTTATAATAAAAATATGTACAAAAAGTACTTGATCATCATGCTTCAACGGTAATCACCGAGGTAACTACAATAATGCATTTTTAATCGAGTTTATAAACTTGAGCAGTTGTTAGGTCATTACGGACCTTGAAAATATAATTACCCAACAGTGGGATATAAACGTATCACTTGGCTTTAGACATGATTGTCATATTGTTTTCTGTTTACTACCACTAGGTAAATACAAATAGGTAAATAAACTAACTAAAGTTAACACTAGTTAAATAAGTACTTGATTCTAAATCTACGACGATGACAATTTGACGTTATTAGAAGCTAATAGAGTTACCCAAAAGCCTCGATGAAGGATCGTACAATTTTTACAAAAATTATACAAATTAAATTACAAATGATAAAAAGTTTATTTTCTGAGATATTTTCAAAAACCTTTTTTTGTTCAAAATGTTTTCAAAAAACGCCCCTTTTGACGTTATTACTTTTGTCAAAATGCAAATCTAGGGACGGCTACGATCTTTTTATACCCCTAATTTTCACAAAAACCATTTAGAGATTTTTTTTATTTAAAGTCTAATACAATAGCGCTAATCAGGGTCCAAAAAACACCCATTTACCAAATTTGAACAAAAAATATAGAGGGTGTTCGGTTCTACATCGTGTTAAAGTTGAGCAAAATAAGGACTTCAAAGGCACCTGGTGAGTCAAGCGTGTCGTGGAATTATTTCAAAACAGCTGAAGAATTAACAGGACCACCCAAAGTGTCGATGGACGAAATTGCAGGAAGAAATATACAGGATCCTTTTTTCTATAACGTCTGAAATTTTTGACTTTTTTCGATTTTTATGATGGTCTAAAATTTTTGACTAAATGTAAAATAAACATTTAGTAACATTGTTTCAAAAACCCAAGACAAACTTGACCATCATAAAAATCTAAAAAAGTCAAAAATTTCAGACTCTGTAGAGAAAAACATCGTGTATATTTCTTTTTACAATTTACCCGTGTTTACGGGTCCTGATTAGCGCTGTTGTATTAGATTTTAAATTAAAAAAAATCACTTAATGGTTTTTGTGAAAATCGGGGATATAAAAAAAGTCGTAGCCATCCTTGGATTTGCATTTTGACAAAAATAATAACGCCAAAAGGAGCGTTTTTTGAAAACATTTCGAACCAAAAAAAGTTTTTGAAAATACCTCACAAAAAAAAACTTTTTATCGATTTGTATACGATTAAAAGTAGGCACCCTGTATGTCCTATATTTTAGTTTATCAACTGCATTTATCTAGGATCGGATTTCTAACAATGTTAACTTATGATCTATAAAAATATTATGCATTATAACGATGAACCTATATTGAAATCGTCAGATTCAGGAAGATATATGACATAAGGAAACTTATACACATACACAATCTTCAGTTATAATATACATTATTATAAATATAAATATAATAGGTATCCTCTCAACATTGCAGTGCACATCCTTTCCTTTTCCTTGATACTGGTTATGGTTATTTCACATACTTCACCTCCACTAAATCATTTAATTATTGAGCTTTTTCCCATATGTATAGTAATTCTTAGTAGTTTTATGTGTTGTTGTAGGCATGCATGAGTACATTCATAAATAAATTTGCATACAGAAATACAATATTGTTATAAGAACAACAAACTGATATTTAACGTATATTAGGGGTGTGGTCAATCTTCATTGAGAATAATATAATTTTATATATTTCGTACACAAGATTATAGAAAACGTAGTGCATAATTAAAATTAAGTCTTACCAATGATATTTTAACATTTCTAAATTATAAAACTGAGTTCCTAATAATAAATTCATCTATGTACCAGTTTCAGTTATTTTTTTATATTAAAATCATTATCATTTTGTTAAAATGAATTTTAGACTGGTTTTACGGAAATGGTAGTAATTTTGTAAATTTTTGAAACATATTGATACAATCTATAAATTTAAGGTTCATATATCAATTTTATCTATATTTCTACAATAGTAGGTAACAAAGTTATCCTACTATGAAAATTAGATTAATTTTGTGCTAATTTATAGAACAGTTGCCTGAATCATGATTGAGTATAGCTAAATATAAAAATTTCAAACACCAAAATTGTCATTATTTCTACTAGATAGTAAGTAGAATAATAAATTTCTGGAATGGAATTATATAAAATCTTATTTGTGTAAATATACACTTCCCTAATATTCTGCTGATATTTGAGAGACTTTTGATATATGAACTCGTAAAGAACTAGATTTATTTAATTGACATACATATCTTCCTTTCTTTCATTGAACAACTCATTTTTATATGCAGAAAGTGCTTTAGGATATTACTGAATTTAAATGAGATTTCTAAATATATCCGACTTAGATTGCACCGACATATATTTTTTTGTGCCAATAAAATTATGTAAATTATTAAATAAAGTAAATTATTACGCCAAAAGGCGTGAACTTAAAATTTTTTGCACTTATTTCTACATAACCGCAAAATTTTCATTAAATGATAAATGCTATTGAAACAAAAAAGTTTTCTTAATGTTTTTTCAATTGTAAAAACAAAAGTTTTTCAATTGTAAAATAAAAATACAAAATTAAATTACAAGTATTCTCAAATCTGGCAGTAAGCTTTTCTTTATTTTTATGCCGATTTTTTGATTTAGCAGCATTAGAAACTATTCAAAAATATCTCATTTAGCAGAACTTATTTTTAAAAGAGTTACCCCATAAAATAAGAATTTTTAAATAATATCACATAATAAATATTTCGATTATTTCGTCGTAATATGTACACAACTGTGTAAGTCAATAGCAAGTAACTTAAAATAAAAATATCTCATGCTATAAAAAAAGTCGATTAGCTAACTCCAGGATCAATCAGCTATTAGTAAACAATGAGTTAAATTCAGTTAACTATTATTTTTTCTTAATTCAATCCCACTATTCAAATCACTTTCCCATAGTGAGAATATATTATAAATAAAAATAATGTACAAATTTTAAGTACCAAATTATTTTCATAAATATTTTGAATATTAGGCGTATTGTATATCTTATAAAAATACAGCTGTATTATAAAATTGTTGAAGAATAGAAGACAATAAGCACAAAGAAACGCGCTAGTATAGTCAAATATAAATATCAGATCCGCTTTTGGAGTGAATAAACAGATCCAAATAATTATCTTGAGTAGTTATTTCAATGTAGAAGATGCATTTTAACGAAAAACCATTTTTAACAAAACAGAGCTTGTAGTAATAAAAGAATATAAATGTCAATACTTTAACTAAAACTACCATTGCTGTTATATCTAGACATATTTAATACGTTAAAATAAATAAATTGAAAAATTTTTAGAACATATTGTTCATAATATATGATCATATTGTTTTATAAAACTAACTTACGTAATCATAATATAAACCATTAAGAATATACATTAGTTTCGGTAAAGGCAGTTATAATATTACTTGTTGATTTTAACTAATCATTCCAAGGGCGTATGTCCACTTTACAATTAAAACATCTAGAAAGTAATGACTTAAATAAAACCAGTACTCAACTTTTAATACATCACAAAAAGAAAAACATTCCATGTTGAACGAAATAAAATAAGCAGTACATGTTGCCATATTTACTGTTGATTTATTCACAAATGCTTAACTAAACAACACCAGTCCTATATATATATTTCCTTGTTCTCCCAAGCCTTTCCTATACCTGAATTTTCCTTACGAAACATTTCACTGACATCCATGATGGACCATCTAGGACCAGGAGGCCAAGCGGTACCCACTCAAGTGCAATCACTAGGAAACGGCCAGTTTCGGGCCGAATTTGTACCTAGGGTTGTTGGAGAGCATCGCATAAACGTCAGCGTTAATAGTGTTCCAACTGCGGGTAGTCCGTACGCTGCTAAGGTCTACGACGTGCAGGCTATTAAGGTTAAAGAGGCTGCCAGTGGAATTGTGGGAAAGTCTGTAACATTCTTAGGTAAGTGGAATAATTAAGCGCCATTGCCCTGATGCGATCCGCCTTTCACGCAATTTGCTAGCATTTCCAGAAGTGAAGTTTTCGCTACCCGAAACGGATTTCGGAATATTTCGTAGGTAGAACAATCAAAAATCAACTCCAATATGCCACTATAATTGTCTATGGCCTGCTGAATAATTCACTACCACCCTGATATGGGATTTCATTCGACTCTAAAATCAGGAAACCCTTGACAAGCTTTCCAGAGCGTATAGTAAAAGCCAATATTTTGAAATTTTTGGTGATAGTAATTAAAGAGCATCATTTTTAGAAATTTTAAGGAATTAGTTGATAAATAAAAAGCCGATCTATAGCAAATAAAAGTAGCATTATTTCAGGGGCGCATCACGGGTAAATAAATAAATAATATAAATATCTATAACCTTCTTTAATACAAGTGGTAAATTTTTACATTTTAATTGCAATTAGTTAAATGTATTTAAAACTAATAAGTTAGTTTTAAATACATATTATTTAATATTTCAACAGTTGAAACCAGTCAAGCTGGACCTGGTAACCTGGAAGTAACCGTAAACGGAGGTTTGGTGCCAACCTCAGCACAAGCTCAAGGCCCACACACATACGCTATATCTTTTACACCCAGAGAAGCTACTATTCATTCTGTCGACTTGAGATTCAATGGCCAGGATGTTCCAGGAAGCCCCTTTAAATGTACCATTGCTCCTGCTGCCCGGATTCTATCTCTTGAAACACTAGACAAGGTCTCTGTTGGACGACCATGCACGTTTGTTGTTGAAAGTCCAACTCCTCCATTAGTAGAGATTCTTGGACCTGCCCGTAGACCTTTAGTGACTCAGGTATATACGAAGCTAGGTACAACTCTTCCAGATAATACCATTTACTTTCCCTAGGTTCATCCCCAGGAAAATACTGTTGGCAAATTCGAGGTGACTTTTTCTCCAATAGATGTGGGTGATCATAGTGTCGAGGTTCGTCTAACATCAGGACACATAGAGGGTAGTCCTTTCCTTATAAAAGCTTACGATGCCAATCGGGTGACTGTCACAGATATTACTGACGGAATTGTTGGAAAGCCTGTGTCATTCAGTATAAATGCTTCCCAAGCGGGTGCTGGGAACTTGGAGATTATCGTAGCGGTAGGCGGCAGAAATGTTCCCAACTTTGTGCAGAGCGAAGGCAATGCCAGATTTAAAGTTAATTTTAAGCCAACAGAGGCTGCCACACATACCTTAAGTGTGAGGTGAGTATATAACACTTCGTAGCGACATCAAGTATGACGTAACTCATGTTTTAGATTTAATGGACAACCAGTACCCGGATCGCCTTTTAGCTGCAAAGTTATCCCTGGAAATACGCAGCCAAGGGTACCAGTGTCTGGCTCAGGCATTGAACTCTCAGCAGTAGGACATCCTGCTGAAATTAAAATCGAGGGCGTGACAGGTTGTACAATATATTTTCTAAATTTATTATGTAACAATGATTATTTCTGGTATTAGGTGGAGAACCTCAAATAATAGCCACAGCACCAAACGGAAAAATGCTTCCAACGAAACTAATTGTGAATGGAGATGTATATATTGCAAGGTTCATCCCTGAAAGTGTTGGCCGCCACTCAGTAGCCATTTTGATAAACGACCAACATGTCATCGGTTCACCGTTCAGTTGCAACGTTTACGATGTCAATAAGGTGATTGTGACCGGTTTACCAGGACGTAAAAATGATCTTAGCAGATCCATAAACGATTTGAGCTTAAAAGATATCGAGCCTGCAGAAGTAGGAAAACCTGTAACATTCAGCGTAGACGCTGCGCAAGCGGGAGAAGGAACGCTAGAACTAGTTGTTTCTACACAACATACTACTATAAAGGCAGAAGTTATTGCATGTGCGAGGGGGTTATATGATGTTACTTTCGTCCCCATAACAGCTGAAGATCACTTTGTCAATATAACTTTTAACGATATGACAGTAATAGGCAGCCCCTTCCACTGCACCGTCATAGAATCGACGCAGTATTTCCAGATAGGCGCAGTAGCGTATATTGACCTTCCTAGCGACAGCCATAGAATAGAAATCAGTGATCCCAACAATCACCATGTCAAATACCATGTTAAAAACTACAAAGCAGAGTTTAATTTGATCCAAACTGGAACGTATCGGGTACAGATAATTAAAGACAATGAAATAGTGGCTACACGAACTCTTCATGTATTCGATACTACAAAAATTGATATAATTAATGCACCGGAAGCTGTTTGCCATAGGCCTGCTGTTATTGGAATAAACATGAACAGAGTTGGACCCGGGAAACTAACAGCAGCAGTTAAGGTATGTAATTCACTCACGAATAACACTATTATTATAGTTTGATTATTATTATAGTTACAAATTGAAAATTATCTTTATTCTGCTAAACCAATTATTAGCTTTAGGCTTCAGTGTTCAGTCTGACTCAGTAACTGGTAGTGGACAACTACGCTTTGCGTTCGAAATACACACAAGATTCTTCCTACATCTAAAATAAGCAAAAACCACATTATATAACTATTGAAAATACTGTTGTTTTAAACTATGCTGAAATTTGTCGTTACTTTTCATTTCAGCAATCAATGCGAAACTGAGGTACTTAGAAGTCCAAATATTTCATCGCTCGTCTCTAAAGGTGCGTATTGACTTGAACATTTTAGCCCGACCGAATCAAACGCGCCGAGCGCGCACACCAGAATTGCGCTAATCAGTACGTTTCTCCGAGCCGAACTGAACGCGCCAAACTTTATCCGTAGCTTGTCGGTAAATCACGATTGCTCAAAAGGATTTACTTGTTCGTTGCGCATAGTGAGGACGGATGTTTGTAGCGTTCGGAGCGTTCGCGCGCAATTGTATAATTTGTGGTAAATTACTAAAACTAAAAACTTCAAACAGATGGAGTGGACCCGAGGAAAATGTTTGCAACTCATTGACGAGAATGAAAGGCATCCTGTACTATGGAATCCAAAGCATGGATTATATTAATAAAATAAAAAAATATGATGCCTGGGCGATTGTTGCGGAAATTGTGGGAGATACTCCTGAAGATGTCAAGAAGAATCAAAATCTTCTGCCGTCATACGCGTGAAATTTTTCAAATGTACACTGTCCCATACCTCTCAGCAATGGCGTATTTTCACATTGCAAAAAGAGACGCCTCGCCCACATTTATTTTGATTTTTTTTCTTCTTAATTAAGGAATTTATGAGAAAAAAAGCACCAATTGCCACTAATATATCGTCCACGTCCATGTTTTAAACTCGACGAACATACGATCACTGATGAAATTGTCGGGAACACAGCGAATACAGTACTTCGAATATCCCGAGCTTCTGTTCAAAAATGTTTGTTCCGTTTGTTCGTGCGCGCTTGGCGCGTTTGGTTCGTTCGGACTAAAATGCTCAAGTCAATACGCACCTTAATAGTAACAAGCAGCAAACGTCTTGCCGCTTGCTTCCTAGAAAACTTTTTAAAAGAAAGCGCAAATTATAACTTTCCATAGTTGTTATAGGAAATGATCATGATAGTAGTTCGAACATAAAGATGAAATTTTAGTTTGATGCGTCGAAAAGATTAGAACGCAAATTATTTTAATAAGTGTAATTTATTATATTTTAATTAAATTTCGAAATCGTGTAAAATTGATTAGTGCTGTCCGTATAACTCCAATATTGAGTGATTTGCGAATTAACGTTAATAATTTAATTAGTGCAGTCGTAATAGTAAAACGATTATAATATATCTATAAAATCATCTGTACCTATTTAGTAGGTAACTTTAATTATATATTTAGATAAAATTATTATACTGCAGCATTTTCTTCAAAATAATTCTCAGTGGACCAGTAAAATTACAGCAATATTTTTTCCTATTACAGCAATAGATTTTTCCTATGTTGACCTTGAGTTAAAGGTGACATCTTGTCTTTTGCAGTTCAGTTATTAATTATTACTTATTACGACGGTTGAATTGTTTACATACTGATATTAGTAATCTTTTAAGTAAAATGAAATAAATATATTTTAAAGGTCAAACTAATGTAGCTATTTTAGAATACGTTCGCATATTATTATTTATAAACTAAATAGGTGTTCAGTTTGTAAACTCAAACTGTTTGTACACTATAATTTCCTTTCATTAAACATTGGACAGTATCTATATGAAAAAGTTATAAGATTTTATTTGTGTATTATTTTGCTACATATTTAAATTCATTTAAGGGTCCATTCACTCTAGACTTGACAGACATGAATTCCGGGTCGGGTTGAGAGGTTGGGTAGCCGATGGGTGAAATGGAAAAAAGGCACATGGAAATAAAGTTAGCCCTCATTGCAAGGGTACTGGATTTGTCTTATAGTTGTAACAATTTCTTTTTAATGTTATAAATTATATATCAACGGAACGATCAAAAGATAAACTAGATCCCTATAGTAGCAAATTTTTGTTTAATACGTGTATTTTAGAGAAAATAATTTTTGAAAATACGCTATTTTAGTACAAGATTGTTCGCCTGGAATTTTAAAAATAAAAAGAATTACAAAAAATTACTACTATAGGGATTTAGATTAAAGTCTTATCTTTCAATACTTGTTTACTAAGTCGCTATCTTTTATAGTTTTTTTATAATTATACACGAGACGAACGCCGATTTTGGGCTTATTTCGGACTAGTAAATGGACTCTTAAGATCAATTTGTAGCAAATTAATATGCAATGAATATAATTCTTTTTTTTAATATTTTTATGTATCCGAGATTCATACTTAGGTAAACAATGACACAATCTTTGTACTTGAATTTGGCAAATAATAAACTACTTGAAAATCATTTTTATTACGTTTTCTCGTTTTAATCAGTTACACATCACTGCATTTTTTCGCTAGGTTGCAAACAAGGATGTAGCCCACAGTGTCAGACAAAGTCCTACAAACTCTAACATGTGGGAAGTCGTTTTTCATCCTGTTCAGGCGGCTCCTCATCGAGTTACGCTATTTTACAACAATGTACCCAAGTTTGGAGTTTTGGATGTTCCTGTTAAAGGTCCTGGGAATGAACCCTGGGCAGCCGGACTAGGTACTTACACAGTTAGTCATATAATTCATAAAACATACACCAAACACTACACCTTTCTCAATGCGGGTTTCAATAACCAAATAAACATCATCTAGACATGATTAAAACCGTTCTGTTTTCGCATAATGCTAAATTGGTTAGCGAAAATTGGGATAGTTTGATACTTTAAAAGTTTAAGGTACTTTAAATAAGTTTCATATTTTTTAGGTTTATATCAAGCTAAAGTTGGAAAAGTAACTTCATTTCACATCGAAACTCTGGGAAGATCCGCCAGAGAATTTGATGTTGTAGTAAGTGGTCCCACGGGGTCTGCTGTGCCTGTAAGATGTTATCAAACAAAAACTGGAAAACTTCAAGCCGAATTTACATCCCGCGAAGTTGGTCCACATGCAATTGAAGTTCTACATCAAGCCAAGCATGTCAGTGGAAGCCCCTTCACTTGTCAAGCATTCGATCCTGATAATGTTAGAATTGTGGATATTCCAACTACACAAGGAAACGTTGGAGAGAAAGTTTCTTTCAATGGTAAAGTTCCTTTACGCTTGTTTCAAACTAATTATAACAAGATAAGCAGTAGAGCAAGTTTTTAATTGTTTTACTTTTCTAATGAAGTTATACTATTTTTACACTGCCCCAAAGTTAATAAACGCAAAAATAAAGAAGCAATTCCGTTATCAAAGCATTTAATTAATAGTACGTAATAAATAATAATAACATACTCTGCTAAAAGCTAAAATAAAAGGAAAACTAAATAATTTATCTACATACGTGTAAACACTTACATTTGCTAATAAAAATGTTATAGTCAGAAGAAGTAAGGAAAATTTCGTAATATTGTTTATTAATAATTATTTGTCTTGTTACTTAAATATTATAATATCGCTTTGGTTTTACAGTTTCAACTAAGCATTCTGGATCTGCTGAATTGGAAATACAAGTGATGAATCCAATCAATCAGACACTTGCTGTTCAACAGATACCGATAGAAGATAGGCTTTTCCAAATCGATTTTCTGCCAACCATGGCCGGCTTGTATCAAGTTGCGGTAACTTATGGAGGAGTACCAGTCAAAGGATCACCATTGGCATTAGGGGTAGGCCCTGTTGGCCCTGCACCACCCCCTAGAGCAGTGGGAAAAGGTCTTGAAAGTGGACGAGTTGGCGATCGAACCTCATTTACAGTTAGTAGTGTTGTACAACCCAGAGTGATAATAGAAGCTGTTGAAGGAAATATAGATGCCCATATACAGTCTCCAAAACCAGGAGAGTATATTGTATCATATACGCCTAAATGGGTTGGAACATATGACATCATTATTAGTATTGGACCAAATGATGTAAGTAATCGAATCCTCTTTAATAAATCAATGTAAAAGCATAAGAAAAATCTTATCATTGCAGTTACCTGGCTCTCCATTTAGACCAAATATAGTAGATCCATCCGCCGTCCGTTTAATAGGAGGTTGGAATCAATACTTGGATGAATACGATCGCATAAAATTACCTGCAAAATTAGCGTTTGATATAACAAATGCTGGTCCAGGAAATTTGGAGTGCAAGATTTCAGGGCGTAAAATAAATCCAGAAAAGGCTGGATCTAGAATAAGATTTGATATATCTGGCGAAGGGCTAAACGCAGGTGAACACGAATTTGACATTCGATTTGCAAATGTACCCTTACCAGAGGCACCTAATACTATTGTGTGCCTTGGAGATCAGGTCGTTTTGACAGGGAAAGGGTTAGCCCATGCTCAATGTGGGGAACCAGCAATATTTACTATAGATGGCTCCAAAGCTAGTACAGGTAGGTTTTAATTGGTTTTACCTTAAATTACGTAAGTACGTGACTTCTAAAATTGATATAGAAATGTATATATTAGTCCCAAATAAAAATGTGTTCAATTTGGTGAAGAGGGCGGGTCGGTAGGTAAAATGTGTAGTAAACAGAAAAAAGAATGGTGCATCGGTGGGAACCGAGATTTCAATATCTATGGGTGGGATACCATACGGTACGATAATACGATATAACGACCGGCGGAGGGGTGACAAAGATGTGGCTTTCAGCTGCATTCCACCATAAATAACAAATTAGAAGTTATTTATCTTTATCGAATATGAGGTTATTTATCTTTATTTAACTATTACATACCCACTAATATTTTGTGTCTTTGTTTCCAATTTTATTTGGAACTCTGTATTTTCTATTAATGGGTATCAAAATTAGGCGTGATGAAACTGTTGGACCCTGTAATAATAATGTTTAGGGTTAGGGACATTAGACGCAGCACAGCATTATAGAGCTGTCGGATTGTGACTATCTCAATAACGTTATCGTGGTGGTAAGAAACGTTTAAGAGAAAGTCACCAAGATTGAAATATAACAAACTTATTTATTAAAAAGTTCATGTTATTGGATTAGTATACAGGGTGGCCATTATCTATCTCCTTACATGGCTAACTTCGTTAATAGTGGAGATAGAGAATTGGTTTAATTAGCAAAATTGGGCAGAATTACAAGAGGAATTCAGTGCATCCTTCAGATTTAATTTTAATTTTCAACTTTTTGAGATATTTTGAAAAAACTGAAAATCGGCAAAATTTTTAATCTCGAATATCTCGAAAACTATAAAAGATACAAATATAGTTTTTGAGAAAAAAAATAAAGTTATGTTTTTTAAATGGCAACCATAGTTGGCTATGATATCAATAAAGAGCTTATTTTCTTCTTTTCTGATTTCAAAAATATAATATTTAATCAATCGTTTTTTTTCTTCGTTTATGTATATTTCACAATAACAATTTTAACATGAACGTTTAATTTTGACGTGTATAATGTGACTTAAGCGATCTGACATTTGTATTTTATTGTTGTTTACTGATCTACGTTTGTTTTCATAGTTTACTATGTTAATAAATTATTTGTTCATTACAGTAAACGATTTTTTGTTCAAAATATAAAAAAGAAAAGAGAAAGGTATATTAAATATTATATTTTTGAAATCAGAAAAAATAAGCTTTTTATTGATACCATAGCCAACTATTATGGTTGCCATTTAAAAAAACATAACTTTCTTTATTTTCTCAAAAACTAAGATGCCCGTGAAATTTTAAATATCACCGCTGAATTCCACGTAAAAAACACTATCACCGAGTATTTTTATATTATTTGTATCTTCTATAATAGTTTTCGAGATATCCGAGTTAAAAAATTTTGGCGATTTTCAGTTTTTTATATATAAATATGTATTTGCTCCAAACTAACCGAAAATGTTATTATTGTTTGCTGAGAAATGATACACATATTCAACATAAAAATGAGATCAAACAGAGACAGTCAATATGGAACTTGTATAATTGGGAATTTTTAACTGCTTTCTGCTTAAATTGTGTCTTTTATAATGACTGGAATTTCGAACCGGCAAATTCGTCTAGTAAATATGGCACTTTCTTACTTCTAAATCATACCGTAACACAAAAAAAAAACAACGTTGATCTAGGCCCGCGTTATATTTAATGCACTTCGACGACGATTTAGAAACCAACCCTAAATAGTTGCGGACTCCGGCCTACTAGACATTTCGTAGGTACTTCACCATCAGTGAGCCTAAATTTGAATCGCAATTCCATAGCAATATTATCTCTAAAATTCCAATTAGGTCATTATTTTTTTATGTGATTAGCCAAGAGTTTTATGTAGATATATGTAGATGTATGTATGTGTTAGTCAAGTGAAATTAATGACAATAAATTTTTCACAATTTTAACTCAAATGTTAAAATTTTTATTTACATATGATTCTGTCAGATTTGCAGCAAAATGCTCATATAAATAAAAAGTATATAGGTAATGCCACAAATAAAGAGTTTCAGACGGACAACATTAGTAATATTCAATTTCTTTTTAGGTAATCCAGAGGTTACTTTACACGCAGCGGACACGAACATACCCGTGCCAGTAATGATCAGTTTAGCAGGCGATAGAATTTGGAGAGCAGCATATACTGTCAACAGTCCTGGAAATTATTTATTGTCTGTCCTATGGGCTGGGAGACCTGTTAAAGGTTGCCCATTAGTAGTAGAGGCTAAGGGAGGTGCAGACGCTTCTAAGGTAAGCTAAAGTCCTTTAAATTCGTTTTCCCTATTTTGGTAATGCGGCAGCCATATTCCAAGACCTCCGTGGGTATGATGCACGGCAAATACGTAAAAATAATTATCCAATAGTTATTAAAAATATTACAATACATCTTCAAACTGAAAACAGCAACAAACTATAAAAGCGAAAAATTATAGTTTTAAATTATGATTGCAATACTGAGATTAGAGCATACTTTGGTATAATTAAATTCTGATTCATATATGGGGTGGCCCATTTTCGAGCCTCAGGCCGTAAGAGATACAGAATCGGTTAAATTATGGCAAAGTTGCGCAATTTGATACTTATCAAAATGCTGTGTTGCAATTTGGAAATTTACAAATACTTTCGGAAATATCCGGAAAAAACTGAAATTTCAGAAAATCCTTTTTATTTTTTTCTGACCTTAATTGAAAACAAATTTTAAGACCAAAAACACTTCGTCATTGCCACTTTCTATCCTCTATAAGATGGCGCTGTCAAATTTGAATTCTGACGTTTCGTCTTTCTGAAACAATCAACTTATTTTTATTGGTAGGTAATTTATTTAAGTTACAATAATAAGTACCTACGAATATAACAATTTTTATTTATTTCCTACTTCTAACTGAGTAAGTATGACTTTAAAAAATAGAATAACACAAATATTTTTATTTCAATGGAATGTGTCAATCCACTTCGTTTATATCGATTTCTGCAATATTAACGGAAAATGGAAAAGATGGTCATCAAAAAAATAATTGAAAAATTTGTAATGGGTCATAGCTCTTAAGGAGTCGAAAGGTAACAAAAATAAAATAAAAAATCCATGTCCGTATTTCAAGAAATAAGTTGAAATTTCAAATTTGACAGCGCCATATTGTAGCGAATAGAAAGGCAATGACACAGTGTTATTTGTTTTAAAATTTTGTTTTCAAATAATCTCAGAAGAAAATAAAGATTTTATAAAAATTCGTTTTTTCCGGATATTTCCGAAAGTATTCGGAATTTTCCAAATTGCAATTTCTATTGCTCGAAAATGGGCCAACCTGTACACCTGAATTATAGTATTGCTAAAATTTACTAAATAATATAAGTTGCGACACACTCCTCGTCGGCACTTTGATGTTTAGTAATTACAAACAAGCCGCGGACACGTTGACAACAAATTGATGTGGATTCCGGGTTAATAGGAAAGCAGTTTAGTTTGAGAAAAAGTTTGACTGCGTAATAATTACTATCGGCTTATGAATAAAAATGAAATAATGAGCAGTTTGAATAAGTTTAATAAATAAATGTACATATAAAGAAGAAACTCGACCTAAATAATGATATTTACCTGTGTTGAATGTAAACCAGAATTACCATAGTTAATAGCCATTAACTGAATGGGAATTTTCTACCAGTAAAAGCCCAGAAATAAAATACTTACTTGTCATCTATCGACGAGAACAATGTATAGTAGGAATAGCATTGTAATTAATACGTTGCGTTGTTTGGAATGGGTCACAAAACTCTAGTCAGTAAAACACAAGCTACAAATTTTAATCATCCATTCATAAAATTTCTCTGGCGTACTAAGTGAATATCAGTGGTCTCTTAATAAATCCTAATTGGGTTCTTCAAATTGGGCATCTGTGAATAGAAATTAATTTTCATAATTATTGTCACAAATTTTGTACAAAATTAATTTTAAGTATTTAAACCTTTTTAAGAGTAACATTTTTTTACCTCACAAGACGAGATTTGTTTATACATCGAGATGTTTCAAGAAAAACTGATTGACAATTATTTTTTTACAAATATTGTGTAAAAAGCCACCGAAAAGGCCATCATTTGACCACCGAAAAAATGCCAAGCTACTTCCACGCCTTGTAGTGTAACTATCAACTGAACAATAATTGACGCCAGGCATTTTCGAAAAAACTAAACACTTTTCTAATCCACGCGGTCCATTATTTGGCCAAAGTTATAGAAAGTGACTCATAAGTAGTATCAGGACACTATTAAAATTTAATGTGCCACTTCCTACGCACATTGATCGTGACTAATAATTTCAACATAGTTATTGGCTAATATCTAAGTATCAAGATCGAAAACTGGTGCAAGCGCAGTTACATGTCGACAACATCCAAGTTTTCAAGCAAAGTGGCGTAAAACACGCGTTTTTTGTAGGTAACTTCTGTTTAACGATTAATTATAAGAGATAAGTTATTATTATACTTCGTGCGAGCGCGGAGTTTAACAGGATCGTACTAAGGTTACAAATGGAAATATCAATAAATTATGACGCAATGTGCATATTATTATTACCAAATGCCACGAATAAGTCAAGGATATAATATCTATATAAATTAAGAAAATACCTACGTAAAAGTGACAACTCTTACCTGACAATCCTTAGTATTCAGAGAAGGTTTCGCTGGCAAATTGGCGGTTGTTATAACATATTATCACGTGTTTCTCTAAGTGTTCTGGAGTGAAACGGCGACGTCTATCACTCAGTATTAATTTGTGCAGGGAAAAAGACCGTTCAACGTCTACTGAAGATAACTGGCAGTACGGAAAATGGTTGAGGCATGAACTGTACATTAGTATATTGGCTGGCAACTCCTGACAGGTCCCAGCTAACACTTTGCTTATGTTTTCCAAAATGGGATATCCTGTATTCCTTTTTAACACGTTTTGCATTTTTTCTTTTATTGTATTACCGACTGGACGTATATTACTGGCATCGCATATATTTTTCTGTACATCTTCCAATATGCGAAACTGTTCTTTTAACGGTAATCCATGTGTTTCCAATTTCGTGATTGCAGTAACTAAGAAACCATAGTGTTTATTAATGTAGTGTATGTCATCGCGAATACTTTGGTCCTTTAGTATGTCATGGAGTCTGTGTATGGCGCTGCTTTCATTTGGATTAAATCTACAAATAACATCTTTTATACCATCGAAATGTTTGGCATAATACCATACGGCTTCTAACCAAGTACCCCATCTAGTTATAACTGGTTCAGGAGGCAGAGGTATGTCTGGTAAAACCTCTCTAAAAACATCCCTTCGTATAGGCGCCTTAATGAAAACCTTTTTGACGGTTGATATGAAAGTATTTACTAAAGGGAAACTTTCCCTTATTTTCTCTGCTACCCGATTGAGTGCATGAGCAGCACATGTAAAATGAACCATTTTCTTATATTTTTGGGATAAAACCTGTTCTGCTTTTAACATGTATGCGGCTGCGTCACTTAACAGGACAAGGACTTTATCTGAAGAATCTTGATCGGGCCACATATATTCATAACAATCAATAACAAAACTTATAATGGTTTCATGATTGGTTTTGTCCAGCACCTTAGAAGCCAATAGGTGGCTATCACTAGCAATGTCACTTTTTAACGCACCAATTAAAAAGTTGGCGACTGAACGCCCACAAGCATCAGTTGCTTCGTCTATAATAAAATACACAAAATTGTCCGCAATGTCTTCACGAATTGATGTCACTACATCGTTGTAAACCCGATCGACATATCTTAATCTTAACGTGCTTTCATGTGGCAGTTTTCGGTCAGTATATTTTTCTAAAAACGTAGGTAATTTAGGGTTCTCTAGTTTGCTTAACGGAATATTACTTGCAAGAAAGGCTTCTGTAAGTTCATAGAAAAATTCCGAGTTATCAGCGCTGCACAAGGCATGGCTCTTCAAATGTCTATTCACTTTAGTTTTGTCAGAAGAATTTATAATGCGTATGTCCTTGTAATATTCAGGATCACTGTCAAACCACATTTGAAATACTTCACGTCTATTTCTTCTCTCCTTTGGCATCTTACTTGATTTACTTCTCTCATTAATAGTTATTGATAATAATATTAGTAAACGTTTATAGTATACACGGCGAATACGAGCACGCTAGAACGTAAAAGACGTAAAAGAGAAATTTATTTATGCGTCACCGACCGATTATTACAACGTTCCGTAAATAACTAAAAGTTATTTACGGACTGTCAGCCAGCTGGCAAGGCCAGAGACCTGAGTACGACTCTGTTAGACTCCGCGCTGTACGAAGTATAGTTATTATACTTATTGGTTTTACTGTTGTCTCCGCAAGTGCGGAGACAAACGCAATTATGGAATTTTCTAGTATTCGTAAAAGACCTAATTTAGGTAAGCTATTTAAAGACAATTTTAGTTATTTATTTATATTTTTTAAAATTCTGTCCTATCTTGCGGGACATATTACCAGATGCGTCCATGTAATTGCGATCCCTTGCCACTTTCCGTCGAACGGCGACATATGCTGATACGACTACCGCTCATGTAATAATAATAATATAATATCTCTACCCCTCCGTTTAATCACAAGGATTAGCCCAAAAGTCTGAGACTTGTGTGGGAGAGGTGGCGGCATATTATTATTTCGCGGGCCGCAATTGAGCCTCAGGAACGACTTACGTTGGTAGGCCCTAACCACCATTCAGTGCTGGAATAAGGGAAACCTAGAAAACCTCATTAGTTAAGGGGATAGTCAAACATCAACTGATTTTAATCTGTCACATTAACACCAAGTTGATATTCTTCCCATCCTAGGCCATCCCCAGGATGGTTGCCAAGCCATCCATGCGAACAACTATTTGATCTACGAGTAAACCATTTAATTAAAAATTTTTAGTGGAACGGGAATTCGAACTCACGACCCCTGGATTGAGCGATGAAATTTTATCATATGTAATAACCCAGGATTTCAATTAGTTGGTTACTAGTGAACATATTCGGTTCTTAAATAGCTTTTTAACTTTGTTTAAGTTTTTACCTTATTTGCTAATATCTATTGTATAGGTAGTGGTTTAATCTTATGTGATATTGTATATTTTTTATTGACGCAATGTACTGATGATCTACATAAGTTTTCGTTTTTTATGATTGAAATTTTATTCTCTTTAATGCTTACATAAAAACTCCTAACACGGATGTAAAATATAATTGCATTACATTGTAATTTGTTAAACTGCACTACCTACGTATTTACAGAATAATATATTTATTCTGTAAACTTTGGTATTTAATACATTTTTACATAAGTGAGGTTACTATTTCCTACGTAATTATATTCCATTTTGCTATGTAAGTAGTAACTGCTTGAATAAATTATTATCAATTTGTATGCATGTAACTTAAAACAGCATATTATACGTTTTCGGCACAAATGTCATGAAATTTTTATTTTATCGGACATACTTATATACTTATTGCTAGGCAGCCGCTAAATTTCGGTTTTATTCGGGATGGTAAATAATCTGGTGTATGTAAAGAAGAAATTAGTATATTTTTGTGTATAATTAATTCATATCTTTGTTTTTAAAAAGTTCTGAAGTTATAGTATACTAAGTGATATTCCTCCCTGTAGAAAATCGTCTGAAGGGTCGAAACACCCAACTACAGAAATTGAAAATATCGAAATTTATTCCAAAAACTCACCTAGTTTTCAACTATTCTAATTTTCAAGGCAACATTACATTTTCATATTTTTTTAAATTTGTACTATATTTCTGGTGTCTATAGTTTTGTTTATAAATTATTGGTACTTATTTCGATATCTGTAATTAGTTTATTCGTATCGATATAAACCAATAAGGAGGCTGTTGTACTAACGGTAATACAAACTTGATTATACTAAGGTAGCTTTACTAGGCAATGCAAGAACGAACACAATTCTGTCTAACCTACTTGACAATGAAATACACAAAAGAAAATGATAAACATTGAGCGTAGCTCGAGCGTGTCAGCTTTTCTTGAGTGTCTTATTCTAACACTGACGTAGTTTTCCACATAACACCAAAAATGAAATTGTCAAAGTGGCACCCTTTTGTTATTGGACAACGATAGTATCGAAGGACTTGAAGTATTAGTACTGATAAAAAATTTGTAATTACTTAGGTTCTATGTTCCGGAGAAGGTCTTCGCCAAGGTGTAGTTGGCAGAGAAATTAGATCTTGGATAGATACCAGGAGGGCCGGGCCAGGAGAACTTACAGCTCATTGTACTGGACCGAGGAAAGTAGCTTATTGCGAACTTTACGATCACGGTGATGCGACTTTCACGCTTAACGTAAAGCCGCAGGAACCAGGAAGGCATGCTCTCACTATCAAATATGCCGGCCAACACGTGCCAGGATCGCCATTCACGCTCAGAGTGGCAGGAGCACCAGACGCAAGCAAAGTAGGTTCTCTTTTTTTGTAGTAATAAAACATCAATATTATTTTAAATCAAAGATGGATAGAACTTTTTAAGTGGATTTCAATATTATATCATTAATTTTTAAACTAATTCAGTAATATAAAACATATGTTATTTATAATAAACACACAGGTTCACGTTTTTATTACATAAGGGGTTGGCCAATAATATGAAAAAGTAGGATAACTCCGTTCTTATTGAATATACAAAAAAATAATCCAGATATTATAGGAAATTAATAGGACATATTTATAAAATTACTATTAAACGATATACCTAGTGTACCATACACTTAAATCAAGTCATTTTGTGAATCGATATATTTGACATTTTATAAACATATTGAAGAGCTTCATTCTATTAGCCAGAGGTTCGTACCATGATCTTTTATAATTCTCTAGGCATAAGAAATTGTTATTTGGTTTTTCAACAAGAAAAGCACTTTCAGAATTATAAAAAAATCGAAAATATCGTACTAACTGTTCCATTTTCACGTTACATTTTAGGAATTCCAACCGCGATTTTCTTTTGTTTTAAAGTGGATCCTGTATTTTATACTTAGAGTATACAGTTATGCAAAATTAAGTTGTCTTCAATCTGACATAGGCATTGCAGGAGTAGAGGTTACAACTTTTTGAGATATTGGCAGTTTCATTCGGTCTTTAAGAACTTTTTTTTATACATATTTAAAGCAACCTTCAAGTTAACCGTATTTGCAAACAAACGTTTAAAAAAATAATGTTGTTATTATTGCCTGTTTTACATAAGGAATACTTTTTCTGTTCTGTTTTATTCACCCATGTACAGAAGGTTCTCTATAGAAATTTTGAAATAACATTTAGGTACTCAGAGTTTCAATATTACTGTAAGGACTTTATTTAACTTTTACAAAATGACATAAAAGAATGCGTATTGACGAACATAAGAAAAAAACATCAATAAAGTATCATAGGAGACGTTTAAAATTCTTTTGAACAGTTTTAAAACTGTTTCAAATTCATAAAATGTAACGTGAAAAATGAAACACGTACGTTATAATAAAAGGTTAAGATCAGTTCAATAACTCCTGGTATTTATTAAAGAAAAGGGGCAGCTATCTCATGGAGAAGAAACGTTTTCATTAAAATATGACTTTAACAAATAAAAAATCGAGGTTCTAAAAGGTTTACATTTTCCGTCATACAAAAAAAAATTAAAGAGGTGACACTGTACAGAGTAAATATTAATAGTAAACCTATAAACAACAACGATTAAAATTTGTTTAAACGGTTTGAAAACGGTTTAAAATTCTTAAAATATAACTTGAAAAATGGTACACTTATATTATAACAAAATATTAAAATCAGTTCAATAACCAGTGGCATTTAATAACAAATAACAAATGCCTTTAACAAATAAAAAATCGAGATGTCTAAATGGTTCACATTTTCTTTCATACAAAAAAATTAAAGAGGTGAGACTGTACACAGTAAATATTAACAATGAACCTATGAGTAACTCTAAGTAATTCATAAATCATGAGACCTAAATCATAGAAAGAATAGTTTCACATGAAAAACAACTTCGCGTCACTAGGCATGTTGTTCAATTTCTGCGCCTCACGCTATAAGCACAAAATATTTGCACTTGTCACATAAACAACTATGGGGAAACAATTAAATTTGTATTTTTTATCCTAAATAAATCTTTTCAGGTTCGTGTTTATGGGCCAGGTGTAGAACACGGAGTCTTGGCGACATTCCAGTCAAGGTTTATATGTGACACGAGAGGCGCTGGTGCTGGTCAACTGACTGTGAGAGTCAGAGGGCCCAAAGGAGCTTTTAGGGTTGAAATGCAACGAGAAAGTCAAAAGGATCGTACGATTCTTTGCAAGGTTCGTACTTCTATCTAATTAATGAAAAAAATTTACATATATTAGGGTGCTCACGAATTAAAATTATGTATTTTTGACTCGTGTCATTTGATATTTTTCATTCCCTTCCCCTTCTGCATCTTTTGCATTACTGTATCGAGTAAAAGAACTGGATGGAGTTTGTCATTTCTACCAGATATCATCCGATATATAGAAGTCATAATTACATATGAAAAAATTGCAACATCCACGGATTTTTTATAAAATGATAGTTTTAATGGATTTTGTTGCAGTTTGATCCCACAGAACCTGGTGATTATCGAGTTGAAGTGAAGTGGGCTGGAGAATTGGTACCTGGATCACCTTTCCATGTAATGATATTTGATACTCAAGAAGAATTGAGGCGGTACATAAATTCGTTATAAGTGACGCCAAGTGCTGCTATATATTTAAAAATAAGCCAAAACCAATTCTAGGCTGATCAACTATAAACATATAGAGATTGAATATAAATTATAAAATCGGAAACAACCTTATGGAAATTTAGTGTAGACAGACAATCGACTGATTGATTAGATACATTTTATAATAATTATTATTCGTTTGTTATTTGTCAGAAATTGTTTTAAATTATTTTTGTTGTATTTTTTACAACAGTTTATTACGGTTACTTGGGACTGGATACAATAAATACTATTAATGTTTGTATTACTACTCCTAAACATAATATTTATAAAACTTAGGCACTATCTATTTTTAATAAATCGTTACAAATAAATTTCTACTATTATTTCCGAAGTAAACTCCTGCAAAATAAAGCAGTCAGCATCACAAAAAATAAAAAGAAAACGAAAGAAGTTATGTAAGGGAGTAACACATTTGTTTTGTATATTGTGTTGATGGATGTCGCCAGAACTCAGGGTTTTACAATGAGAACGATATGATCTTAAAATGAAATAAAATTAAAATGATTTCAAATACAACCAAACTTTTTATATTGTCTAAAGTACAGTCGATAACATTTATGTTTTGAATAACACATCGTTTAAATGTCCACCTCGACTTCGTCTACACGAGCGAATTCGACGAACCGAATTCTCGATGACTTTGTCCAATAAATGGAGCGTGATCTGACGAATGCAGCATTCAGTATTCAATCTTAATGCATCAAGTGTTTGTGGTCTGTTTGCATAGACCTTAGATTTTAAATAGCCACAAAAGAAGTACCTACTTAATCTAAAGGAGTTGAATCACAGCTTCTTGGAGGACAATGAACAGTTGCATTCCTTGAAATTATCTTTTCTTCAAACTTTTCTTGCAATACGTCGATAGTTTCATGAGCAGTATGACATGTGGTGCCGTCTTGCTGGAGCTATATATCCTCCAAATCAAGTGCATTTAAATTTGGCCAAAAAAAATTTCTTAACATCTGTCGGTATCGTTCACCATTCACTGTAACTGCATCTCCTACCTCATTTTGGAAAGAAAATGGTCCTATGATACCAACATCCCATAAACCACATCATACAGTTACCTTTAGCGGATCATTCCGATAGCGGAAAGGCTTCTCGTGAATCTGTTGTGCATTGTTTTCACACCAAAAACGGCAATTTTGCTTGTTAACATTCACTTAACCAAAAATGAGCTTCATCTGAAAAGATAATTTTTTTCGCGAAATTAGGATCCCCTTTAAGTTGTTCTAAACTCCAAATAGCAAATTCTTGGGTCAAAACAATCTTATACGGGTGTAAATTCAAGTCTTTTTGCAAAATCCGCCAAGTTGTCGTATTTTGAAGCCCTAAAACTCTTGACCACAACGAGGAGTTGATAAATTTGGATCCTCTGCAACACTAACTCTTACAGCAGCAATATTCTCAACAGTTCTTGCATTTCGAAGTCTTGCTGGTATTTTTACATCGTGAAGAGTAAAATTACTTTCAAATTTCTCAACGATGCGACTATTGGCAAGCAAGGAAGGGCGATTATTTGAACCAAAGTTTTCGCGAAGTGCGCGATAAGTGTTCACAAAAGATCGTCTATTTTCATAAAATCTTTGGATAATAACCAAACGTTCTTGAAGTGCTTATTTAGCCATAATAAATTGTTACACCCGGATTAATGAAAGGGACGTAAGGCGTTAGTCGGACTAAGCAACTTTGCACCGCCGACTACACCTTTTATTTTAACACGCGCAACAAGGGCGCAAATTTTTCGCGTAACGTTCGCTAGTCCGACTAACGTTAGGCCTCGTTGATGAATCCGTACGTTAGAGTATACTGAACATAAATGGCAACACTTGACAGGTATAACTTTATTAACATGGTTACCATATCGTTTCAAAATCATATTCTTATTGAAAAACCCATTACAATAGAAAATATTTATTTATTTTCAAATACGAGTATTAGACAATTTTTCCTGGAAGATTTTTGAACAATGCAGACGCTTTCGTTGACAAACCATATTCAAGTGCAGTGATTCGAGTACCGTCGAAGATATCTTTTTTTATTTGCTTTGCAAAACATGCATAGTTAAATAAACAAATTACATTAATTTCTGGAAAGTGTACCCCTTCTTCCCACGAACATGTTTGACACTATTTTCACGCAATTATAATCGTTTTAAAAAATAGGAATATTGCTTATCTCATATAATAAATCATAAATTATAAGTAGTGTCACATGCCTCCGGAGAAATTTCAGATTTTTAATTAATTAATGATATGGTGGTATATACGAATCGAAAAAATTTTCTCAAAATGTTCATTGTTTCATCTTGTGCATGTTATCGCACCGTATTGCTGGAAATTTTCACTACTTATATTATTAGAGAAATGTGAAGCAAAATAGGGTGTAGCATTCATAGCAGTATTCAATTATTTTGAACACAAAAAATGTCACTTAAATAGGTAAGGCCTTATTCTCAAGATTTTACCTTTTATCTATTTATTATATTTTACCTATTTATCCAGGGGCAATTGCCCCTGTACCTATATCTCACTAATGGTGAAAAGTTGAATAAGAGTGATTAAACATAATTAAATTACAGAAGACTGATAGGGAATTTTAGTCAAATAAGTAAAAATATACACTGTGTGTCATTTAAAAAACGGCTTTGTAGTGATATTTTTATTATACTTATTTTATTTTGAAAATAATCTTCTTGTTCTAATAATGTTTCTTGTAATTTTACACACATTTTGTATTTAAGATTTTTTCTAGTATTTTAAATAACTTGGTTATGGTCCCTCTCCTTAAGTACTAATGACTCATTCTCCATAATGATGGTACTAATGAAAATATAGGTTTTTCCCCGTTTGTTTGTTAAGAAACAAATATGTTTATCTGGAAAGTTTAAATTTAAGCTTGATTCCTGTTACGACATTCAATATGTGGAAAGGAATGAAGGAATTTGCATTGTAGATACCTAAGGAAGTGGAAAACTACTTGGATCTATTGATAGAATACTACAAGGTTTTGCTTAAATCTTAATTTCTCCCTTAGAGCTTTCCCCTGGAGTTTGGAGCGTCATTCAAAGAACTTTATAAATTGGAAGGATAAGATGCTTGCAAATGGAAAATTGATAACGAACTATAAATTCTAAATGAATTCTAAATTGCTGACATGAGGTAAATAAAATCAAGCACATATAGAGAGGAATGAGAGCTTCCAATTATATTTCCAACAATAATTTTGTTTACTATTTACTAATATGTTCTAAAAGTACTTGAAAATTCTTGAACCTAAGGCGCGTCCATTTTTGAACTGGCTTCACCTGCGTTAGGTACTTCATTTTCGATGATTAATATAAATTAAAAAAATATTTACAATTTGTTACTGTTCGTAAAGTTTCTCGGCACAATTTCCTCACGCTCTTATTTGTGTAATAATTTCAGCAAATTTTCACATATTTTTCTGTATAAATATCACGAAAACAATAAGCAATAAAAATTTGTATAAACATTATGGACGTCTATAGAAGTGGACATTTCAGTCATTTCACCAGTTTAATAAATACCAGGATATACTGAATATAACTACAAAGGTACAAACTTTGAGTGACCAAGTTGTATAACTTGGTCACTCAACGGTACAAATCAGATATGGCACTCCTTGCCAGCATCTTTGATGTTTATTGTAAGCATTTTCCCTCTGCCCATACAGTTTATTCCCTCACTGCGAAAATGACACGCCCACTTGATGCGATTTCAATTGACGGCACCTGTGAAAAATGTTGATTACACTCCCTGCGCACCTATAAAAAAAAATTAAAATGTAACAACGGATTTGGACTATGTAAGTACTGCTATTGCTATTGTCTACTGTTTTGTATCTAATCTATGATATAACAAGGTTAATACGTGATGTTAAATTCTGTTCTGTTTCTGTACAATTTCTATGTCGTATGGAGCTATCAGGGAAAAATTGGTCATGGTACTTTAGACCACTTTACCCACATGGTGGGTACCCCACCGCCGTGTTTGATTATTTATTTTTGAGTTTCAACAAAAATCAACATTTTCTAAGTAGACCATTATATCTCTATCTCAGATATATCAGACAATATTCTGAATTATTAAGAAATGTACCTAAGCTACAGCTTGCCAAGAATAATAAATTGTGTGAGATGCGTGAAAGAAATAGTGAGTCGTATTAAATAACACACATATTATCTAACAAAAGAGGAAATGTATAACTCAGACACACTGTGTGCACTATAAGAATATGATGCTAAGTTGTATATGGTTTATGGATGCTTTTTAAATTTAAAAAGTTTTTAGTTTACACATAACCAATATAAAACAGATTTAAAAAAATGTTATGCAATTTGTTAAATGTAAGTACAATAAAGATAATTTATTTTTTCGTTTTCTGTTTTAGTTTTTCTTTGTTAAATGTGTAATATAATGTATAATAGGTATATAATCTGTCTTTTATTTCTCACTTTTATGTTCTATATATGAGGATTAGTATTATTTAATGAAATTGATGATGGTTGTGGAAACACGAAACATCACATTTAAAATCTAAATATCCTGGCCAATAAAGAGCAGAAAGTTGGTTGGAGGAAATGCTCTTCATTTTTCTATGTCTGCTCGAATAAGACTACAAAAAAATATAAACGAATTTCTAAAATTTTAGTTTTTCAAATATTTCAAGACATAATCAAGCTAGCCTAGATTTTTTGGGGGATTATGTTGGTTCCCTAATTACACAACTTTGTCCCTATTTAAGCTTCCTCGTATCTCTTACAGTTTTCGAGATACCAATATCAAGAAGCGAATTTATAACTGCTAATAAAAATTTGAATACAGAAGTATTCAAAATGTATAATATAAATTACACAATGGTTTTCTGGGAGAAACTTTTAAAGTTTACATTGATAATACACTTTGGATCTTTATATTTAATACTTCTGGTTTCCTGTTTTTATTATTTTACAGATGTTGTAATCCCAAAAGAAATTATGATGAATCTAAGGAAGTGTTTTGATAGCAAATTGCACTTTTAATTAATCTTGGAGCGACATATTATACTGCTACTAAGCAATTATGTTTTATGGCGTTAAGTACTCTATATATTGATGAAATTAGGAGACAAATATTTCACTCTATAAAATGATCCGTTCTACGAATTAAGATATGCAGCAAAAATTCTAAACCAAGGCAATAATGTTTCAGATATAATCTGCACCATCAATTAGGTCCGCATTCAAGTATTCAAAGTTTGACCTCTGCTGGTTGGCCATAAACAGATCAATCCATGTCATCGTGATAGAGATGCCTATAAAAATCATTGAATTATTGCTTGTTTTGGGCTCCTTTGCCAAAAAATAAAGGCAGCAACTTTCTCATGTGCTACGGAATACAAAATTATTTATTATGGATGGAATAACACATCCATAATAAATAACCATCCAAAAAATAATAATCCATAATAAATCTTTACAATAGTGTATTCTTAGATTATATATAAAATATAGAACACCAACTGAAAGTAAACTCCAACTACCCAATATGCAGTACCAAATAGCCAATATACCCAATAATATCTCTATCTCTCATTCTCACCGTAATAATGAGCCCCGAAGTGGGACACTTGTGTGGGAGAAGGAGCGGAATATTATTATTATGCAGGACGCGAATACGTTCAGGAATGACTTGTAACTTTAACTACCATTTAATTTAGTATGAGAACAAGGAAGACCTGGAAAACCTTATTAATTAAAGTGAACAGTAGGTTGTTAGTCATTTATACAGTGAGATTGCAGTCCTAGTGGCATATTTAGAAAGTTTTGTAAAAAAAATATGATTCATCAGGTTTATCTTTCAATATCAGTTTGTCTTATAACTTTATGTCTTCTATGTTTTCTGTACATAAAAGTTTTTTATTCCAAAATATTTATTTCACAATTAAAATTCGAATTGTTAGATTAGATATCTGTTAAACTCTCTTAGACTTAGTAGTCTCAATATCTGCTAAACTGTTCGAGATTTTAAAAAATATCGAAAGACAAAAAATGTCGCCAAGAGCTTATTCTCCAAAAATTATTAGTGATTATTAGTGAAAAAATGTCAGTGACCTGCCACAAGAACGTTTTGGAACTTCAAGGAGTGACGAAGTCCTCAAAAGGTACCACCTAGATAGCAATTTTGACAAAAACGCTGTCAAGTTTTACCCTTCTACTGCTTCAGAATGTGTAAAATTATAGAGTTAATATATCGTTTTATTCAAAAGATAATAGAAAATATCTTTTAAAAAATTTTTATTTCAACACTCCGTTGCTCCTTTACTAAGCGAGATATACGGTATGTTTATAGGAACTTTTTCTTAAAATGAAGTTCCCTATCCTCCTGTGAAGTTTAAACCTGTATAACACTTTTATATTACGTCTCATATTCTTTATTTTTAATAAGTAACTTGATGATTATAAAAAAGTTTCAGATGACTAACCAATATTTATGCTTCTGTTTTAAAATTAAAATATTATTACAATTAGGGTCGGTTTCATAATCATATTTAAAAAACTAGTTTAAAGTTACTTTGTAATACCAAAGTTTATGCATAGATTTTGGTAATACCTTAGAAACAATTAATCTCAATAATATTTTCCTAGGTATTTAAAGGTAGATAGTATAGATAGCATAGATAGCTAAATGTTAATTTTTTTTTATTATGAAATCGTGTTTTACTTACTAATAGCATAATTAGTAAAACAAATATGAAATTCTTCACCGACGAACAATTTCATATTCTCCAATATTACTATAATACGAGTTCTTCACTGTACTTTTGAATGTTTTAACTGATCTTTCAGTTAGGTATTCCACTGATCTGTCAAAAATGTCCGCATTGAGTGAAACAGAACGCATAAATGTGTCTGAGGAAGAATAGTAGTGCATCCAATTGTATTTACAAACATACATTTTAATTTCTAGAGGTAGGATATATCTTAAAAATACATGAAAGTACTTTTTACCTACATATTTTGTTAGATTTTTATTTTTTTATGACAGACGAAAATTGGCCATAAAACACATTCAAATCAATATTTCTGAATTCTGGTGGAAGATTCAACGTATTTAATGTTATTTGAAGATAAAGAATCATTTTAAAATGTCAGAATGTGAGGCACTCTTATTAAAAACTACAGCAATTTGTTTTGTCTGACCCATGGAAGTCATTTTGTCACATATTTCGAAATGCCTACTAGGATAAGATAGGATCTAACCCCATAACTAGAAGTACACACATTTATTTTCATTTTCTCCTGATCAATTTACTTTCGACTGTTTCTTCACCCTACATGTTTCACTTCTATTAGCTTCTTCTGTTGTAGAATTTCTTTTTTTAAATATTTAGGAACTAGGCAATGAATATCATTTGCCTATAAACCTATCTTTTTATTGCTTCATATAAAGTTCTCAATCCAAAAATTGTTATACTTCCGAGTAGAATCTATTTTTCTATAATATAGAAAACAACAATAAAATAAATACGATAGATATTTTGCGTCATCAAAAAAACCACACGTCTAGCTTTCACTTAATATAAAATCTGTTTAGTTTATGGTTTTATTGATCCGGTGTTATTAACATTCATACTAATTCACACTGACAACTGACACACATTGAACATCTCATATTTTGACTAATTTATAGAACAAGTGTGGATTAATAAGATTATATAAAAGTCCATATATTGACAGATATTTTATATTATTTGAGCTGAAAGTATTTCCGGTGGTTTGTATTAAAAAAAAATAATTTCAAGGATTTTTGTATAGTATTTTAGGAAAGAGATGTCGATTCTTCTCGAATTCTTTTTTATTAGGTAAAATTTTCCCTGGATCTTAAAGAATATAAAATACACATTTAATATAACATACAACTAGATATTCTCGGGATATAGACATCTGAATTTCTCCAATAATTCATATTTCTTCGTCAGAAATACAGTATATAAAAAAAATATTCCTCAGTTGCAAATCTTATTCTATCCCTTAGTCAACGCTCAAACATTATGTTTTGAATTTTCTGTAAGTATCAAAAAAGAAGTCTTACAAACCCCTACTTGTGTTGTACATTTTTCCACATTTCGACGTTGCTTTCAAAATAAAGTTCAACTTGTAACCTTAGTGAGGAACATGAAATCGTATCACTATCGTTATCGTTAACTTACAAGAAACATATATCTGATTTAATTATCCTAATTACGTTTAATTTCTTTTGTGAACATTGAATTGCAACCAAAATTGAAACACTACGAGACAAATCAAACACGTCCACCACCACTATATTATATTTTATAGTATAGTGTAAATTACATTTTCTTCTGGAATCGTTATTAATAAACCATATTTTTTAAAATTCTGCCTTTTTAAAACAAGGTTTAAATCCAAGTTAAGTCATCTATTGGTTTGAAAAGAATAAATTTATACACAGCACAAAATCTATAAAATTCAAATTGTTCTTTCTGAAAAAGATTGTAAAGGATTAATAAACAGTACAGAGGATTTTCTTTAATCTTCTTCTTTATACGATCGATATTATATGGATAAATGTTTTAGTCAGTAAGTGAATTATTTTATAAGAAAATTTTATTTTTCGTGTACAAGTGTAGAAAAATATGAATATACTGAGTGAATACAAAGGAGTAAAGCACTCTGATTTCTCAAAATGCTCAAAAATTTTATTATGAAATATATTGAATTTTCAAATGCGACAATATAATCAGCCACAGCAATTTATAAATTTTCTTCTCCATCATCCTGTCAAAAAATTTCAAAATTAACTAACAATGGAAAATGGTAAAAGAATCGTTCATATAAGACGGGAAAATTACGTTAATGGAAATTGCTATGCTGATAACACTGACGTAGTTTTCCACAAAAACTATACTGCACTCGACGCGCGTTTCGCCAACTAAGTTGGAATCATCTGGAGATGATTAAAACTAAACTTATGCTAACACTGAGTCGTATTTATACCTACTGTGCGTTTCACGAAGTTGTATCCCGGATTGGAATGTTAGTATATATCTCCAACGTATGGAGCGTCGTCATGTTATTAGTTAAATTCAATGCATTGGCACATTTCGGTTACGGACCGCTACAAATTGAGGTGGTGTGATTTAAACGCGCGTGCAAGTCTCGCACAGGATTTGCCAGCGAATCCTGACAATCCGAACATTCCAATCCGGGATACAACTTCGTGAAACGCACAGTAAACTATTGCTACGGCTCAGTGAACCGTGATTTACTAACCAATAAAGCGGGCGGTATGGGATTGGCCCTCTGTTACTATTCGTACTATATTTATACTTTGAAATTTCCAAACTCTCAAATGCATCCAGCTGCCTAGATTTTGTTACATTCATAATTAGTCTTAAATTGCTACTATCTATTTTATGGTTGTTCTCAAAACCATGTTGGGTAACACTAGACTTATCTGTTCTACCATATTTGAGATGAGCCATATGTTCCTTGAATCTAGTTTGAATTGACCTTCTAGTTTGTCCAACATACTTTTGATTGCAGTCTTTACAGCCAATTTCGGAAATTCCCGACATTTTCTTAGTTTCTATTTTGTCTTTTGGGTTGCCTAAAAGTTGCTATAGTTTATTTCCCGACGAATAAACCACTGACATACCATATCTTTAAAAACCTTAACAAAACCACGGGTGAAACGAGGATCGTATGGAATACATATGAATTTTGGATTTTCTCTTTCATTTTGAAAAGTCGAGGATTTCAAAGTATCTCTATAAATTTACGTTTCCTAATTATTTTATCAATTAATCAATGCCTTTTCTTTTTCAAACCTCTCCTCATTTAGAGGGAAGCACTTGCCGTTTTGTGTTGAGCACAATGATGAGAGTCCTTAGGAATATATTTTAAAGTACTGGTATCTTTTCTGTATATGTGAAATTCTAACTTATTTTCGCTATTTCTAATTATTAATACATCTAAGAATGGTAGTTGTCCAGAATAATCAATTTCATATGTAAATTTAATTGACCCGAAATGACTGATTAGAAACAAAATTTGTCCATATCAGTGACTTTTTTTTATCAAACACTGCAAAGATATCATCTACATATCTAAACCAAACCCTGGGGAAAGACTCGAATTCTTCTTTTGCCTTAGTTTCGTATCTGTTCATGAAGAGCACAATGAATGGTGACAAATAGTCGTCCATTGCTGTACCCTCGTGTTATTGGAAGAAATTACCATTGAATCGAAAGCAATTTATTTTTATGCAAAGTTTAGTGGTTTTTTTTTTCCTTTAGACTGTTACAAACCGTATAGGAATAGTCAGTAGGTATATACAAAATACAATAATTACAGACTTAAGATATAAAAAATTCATCCATTGTATAATAACATTTTTCCGTCAAAAACCTCTTTAATCTATATTTAAACGTAACAATATCATGAATTAGTTTGATATTATCTGGCAGGTTATTATATACTCTGAGTCCGAGACAATTTGGGGAATTTATAGAAATATTGTACTTATAACTAGGAACATGAAATTCATTCTTATGTCTAGTGCTTCTACCATGAATATCAAAATTCGTTGTAAATTTATTCTTATTACCAAACACATAAACAGATAGTTCGTAAATTAAAACAGAAGATACAGTTAAAATATTTAAATCTTTAAAGACCTGTCTACAGGAGGAATATCTGTTTAGACCCAACATGCTCCGTAGAATTTTCTTTTGGGCCAAGAAGACACCCGAAGATAAGGTGGAATTGCCCCAAAGACATATACCATAGTGCAATCTCGAGCCTACTTGAGCGTGATACACTTCTAACAACTGCTTTCTACCTATAACCAATCTCAAGTTTCTTAGTAGGTAACACGTCGAATTTAATTTTGAAATCAATTTATCACAGTGTGGCTTCCAGCTGAGACACTCATCCATTAGCATTCCTAGAAATTTTACATTATTGCTACTTGAAATTTGACAGCCATTTCCGATTTTGAGGTTTAAATCCATCCGAACAATTTTTTTGACGAGTATGAAATCTCACGTAGTGTGTTTTGTCATAATTAAAATATAATTTACAGGAACAGTACCAGTTGTTCAAAATATTTAATCCGTTATTACAATTATTTTCCAGTTCCAAATCTGATTTATTAGACAATAACAGAGACTGGTCATCAGCATACATTGTTGTAAAGGCAGAAGGTATTAAGCCATCTAGTTCATTGGTGTTTAAAAGAAACAATACCGGACCCAGAACTGACCCCTGAGGTACTCCCATAGTAACATCATAACAGTCAGAATCAACCTTCGACACACTACCGTTTTGTTTATATTCAAGGCTGACATGCTGTTTCCTATTCTCAATAAAAGAACATATCCATTTTAAAGGTATGTCTCCTACTCCCAAGATTTGCAGTTTCTCCCTGAGTATACCATGATCGACGCAATCGAATGCCCTGCTGAGATCACAGAAGATCCCAACAGGGCACTCGCCCGCCTCTATGTGATCAATAAGTTTCTCATAAAAGGCAACTATAGCAGTGTGAACCGGAAAACGATTCAAAAAAGCATATTCAAATATTTTTGAGAAATTTGAGGTAAGGGTGACTGGTCTATAATTTTCAGCTTTCAAAGGATCATCCTTTTTTGGATCATCAAAGGATCATCCGTTTGGTAAATGGTAGATGGACCAAACCAAATGGTAAATGGTTTGGACACTTGGAATCAATGAACAAACGGCAAAGGAGATCAAAACTTCACCTTCTTGCAACTGGATAATTTTTACCTCATCAATGGAATTAATCACATAAAAACTAGGTCCTGCAATGGGTAAACTCTTGAACTTCTCTGTTAACCATTTTGGTAGGTGGTAAATCCGCAATCCGCAATTGATGAAACAATAGGACGCACCGACTTTCCTGGTTTATGAATATTAGGCAAACATTACAATCTAGGTACACCTGGGTTAGATACATGTAACCTCCTATCTAAAGCTGGAGTAGTGAGGTTGTTGAAGGATTTAAGTACATTTCTTACTTCTCTAAACATTTTTGGTAATGGATTTTTAGAAAGTTTATTATAAGGGCTAACCAGGTTGTCTACCCTTTCATAATAGTCCTCTTTATCTAAAATAACAACCTTACTACTCACTCTTAACCTGAGTCTTATTCAGTCCACCTGTATAGACGAAATATTTAAATGTTTGCATTTTAAGTATGAAGACACGCACCAACTTTTATCCACAATAAATTTTTGTAAAAAAAATACTATAGTAATATAAAATTTAAACAATAACATAAATAATAACAAATATCTGATCGACCTTATATGAATAATATCCTTATTAGGTAATCTGTGTAAATAGCAACAACGGCAATAAACTACATGAGTACACATCTATAAAAATTATGAAAATATCAAAACTACAAAACAAAGTGTGTTTTACTTGTCTAACAAGCACTTTCCCTCTTGCAGCGTTGATGCACGAATGCTTTTTATACTCCTCTTTTGTTTCAAATAGAAGAATATCTAAATTACAGACTGCTCGCTGCTTGTGTTCTACTTACGCAGAACAATGAAATTATTATAAATGTAATAGAGACCGTTCTTTTTTGTTTAATATTGATATGAGCATAGTTAACTTTATGTGGAATAAGTAAGAAGCATATATTTTTATTTTTAAAACCACTATACCCCTAAAATCTTAAATGGTACATGTAATTGTAAAATCTACATAAAATGCGGTGAATCAAATAAACAGGTAAATATGTTTAAAAAACAAATAAAAAGTTTTTTGAATATATAAATCACTTTAATATTTAATAAAAAAAAATACCTACACACTTATATAGCATTAATTATGCAGTTTTAGACTTTTTTGGCATTAAGGAAGTTCTATGTTAAATACCATCTGAAATAAACTTTTATTATTGTTTATTCTCTTCTTGCGCAGGAAGAATATTTTCATAAAACAAATTACTTTCGGTATTTTCTGTTCGAAAAAAAATATTCAAAAAATCATCATTATATATTCTAATATAATGATGATTATACGTGAATACGATGTGTACGTGTATTATTTTTATTTTATTCATTATTTTAATTTACAAGTTTACTTTGTATACCAATTTTAAGGTTTACATTGCTGCTCCAAGCCCTCTTTACACATAATTCTGAATTTTTTTAAGTCTTCACGACTAGGTGCTGATATGACCTCTTAACCAACTCAACAAATGTACGTTAACAAAAAAATATAAATTATACGTGAACATACCAATTGTGCAGGCGATAGCTGACATAATTCTAACCATTATACTTAGTTGCATTGAAATATCTATAATGCAACAACAATAATCTAATGAGCTCTACCTAGCTTCATATTTTAGCAAGCAATCAAGAGTCCATTTATAAATGATAAATAGCGTAATTTTGTAAACCAGTGAACGTTAAATGATATCTGTTCAATCTATTACCACATATCTTTTGTATCTCAAAATGAAATGCTTTGAAGTGTATGAATATTGCAAAGTTGCAATACAATTTTTTATTTGATTGAATTCAATATTTTGTGCGGCTCTCTAAACATCATGTCAGGTAAAGTGAAAGAATAAGAGTTTAAGAATTTTGTTTACATATTTACTAAAAATAAAAGAATACAGAAAACGCACTAAAAAAAATTAATCAAAACAATTATTTTTTTAAAACAATTGCACTTGAATAACTGTTATTCTACTACTAATTACCTATGTGGACACATCTGATGAATATCATACAATATTACTTATAAAATAATCTGTCATTACCTGAACTATCTCTGTAATTCAAATTTATTTAGTTTGAAGACAACTATAGTTGATTTTGACTCCCAATGAAAATACCGAAGTGTACTATTGTGTACGTCATTCATTCACTCAACAGAGATTAAGTTCTCACTAGTCATAATTTTTTTCGTTACAAGGTTCCATCCGACTACCATATGTGTATGGGCATCGCCTCCAAAATCTCCAGAGGGGGCGAAATAATTTTTCCGGAGTTCCATCAGTTCCGAAGTTTTCGACAAAATCCATCAATAACTTTTCTTTGATGTACTATAGACCACAGTATTTACGAATAATTCGACATAAAACTCTTGAACTTCAAATAAAAGAGACTTCCAAATGACATTTTATTATTTAAATTGTTTTATAGCGTAATTGGTACACCAGTAGGTATTGATTTGTTGATTGTTATTTAATGTATTTAAAAGATAAAGTTAAAATAAAAATACAAAAATTATTGAAAATGGCCACCATCAACTTCCATACAATGATAAAAACGGGATTCCGCTGCTCTCCTTACATTGTACAGAACTTCAGGTGTTACTATTATTGATTATTACATTCAGGTATTATTAGTGGTTGTTGTTATGGAAATAGAAAAAAAATTGCGAAATCTTTTAAAAGAAAGTTATTGATGGATTTTGTCGCGAAATGACAAATGAACATCAAACATATTTATATGATTGAAAAGAGAATTGAAAGACCTTTCATATGACGGGTCACTTGACCCCTATTCTCTATTTAAAATTTTGACATTTGTGCTGTGGTGGGGAGGGGGTACATGTTGTCACGTCAAATTTATTAGCAAAATATGTCCCTCTCCAAGCAAAAATCGACCTGTCTCAGGATTTCTCTGGAATCAAAACAGTAACAGAGTTATTCAGGGTGGCTCGTTTTCATTGAAACGCTCTGTATATGGTGGTTAAGGCCTACCATATTTTCAGTAGAACGTGCACCTGAAAAATGTTCTTAATATGAGGTTCCATCAAGCTCTTATAATAACCAAGGTATCAATGTGTTCAACCAACTTGGATCAGACTGTATCCATAGAGCATCTAAGATCATGTCACACCAAATGTTTCTCATGTATTTGAAAACGGTATAAAAATAAAGTGGTCGACTTGCTGCTGCAAGAATATTTAAATAGCATTGAGGAGTACGTAGTAATAGTTCGCCATTATGTAAATTAAAATAATATTCTAGAAAAATACAAGAATTTTAGCAAATCTTACCCACCATTACACACAACATTATTTAAAATGTATATGCCTACTCCATTCATTTAATAGAATATTTCTTATTTTTTAGTTTCATATGGCTGAGCAGTGGCTCAGGGTTTAGTGTCTCGATCGCTCAACCCAGAGGTCGTGGGTTCGATTTCCCATACCACCAAACAATTTTTAATTAAATTGCTTACTCGTAGATCAAGGCTTATTCGCAGGGATGGCTTACCAACTATCCTGACGATGGCCTAGTATGGGAAGAATGTCAACTTGGCATTAATGTGAGAGATTAAAATCAGTTGATGGTTGACTCCCCCCCTAACTAATGAGGATTTCCAGGTTTCCCTCATTACAGCACTGAATGGTGCCTACTAACTAGTTTGCTCTTTTTTTGTGTCCCCATTGTTGTTTTAAGTAATTTAAAATTATGTATACCAATTTAGAAATGGCAGATATGAATATTATTTATAGCAAAGATAATGGAAATGTAAATAGCGTTAAAAACTTATGTCAAGATACATTTCTAAACCCAAGAGTCTTAGATAGGCGCAGGTTTATTGAAATCCATCGGTTTCTTTTAAAAAATGGATTATTTTCACATCAGAAAAGATCCTGACAACTCATTAATCCCCACACTACCAAAAGGAAAATTGTTCGTAATGTTCAAGCGAGAAAATTTTAAAGACCAAATTACTATAGGTATCTCTCTCACGAACAGCACCTATTTCTTTTCTCTTGAACATTTTCCCCTTCGAAAACAATACGCCGATGGATGCAAAATAAATTCAACCAAAATCTTTACTTCTTAAATCAGGTATGGTTTACAAATGTGCAACTTTTTCAGAGACTCTATTTCAACTTATCATTTTAAACACGTTTATGCAAATTAATATCCCCATATGATAATTTTCTCCGATCAAATATGTATAGATCAGTAATTGCCCATTTGTTAGTATATAAAATAATCGTGTCCAAGAATAACAAAAAACACAACCTCAATTTAAAGAAATTTCCTGCCACAGTGCCCAACGGCATGGGCGGCTATGTTTTAAGGGGTGAAAATAATAATTATAAAACTGAAAGTACAAATTAGAATATTTTATTTTAGTAAATACAAAGTTTAAGATTTACATATTCAAGAACAACAATTTATACACATATATGTATAATATTTACTAGGTACACTATTTATAATAGTACTTAATATTTACTATTAAAAAACAATTGTAAAATCATTGACGATCCTTTTCGCGATCGCCGATTCTACGTTTATACATGGCTACTTACCTGTGTAAACCACGCCCATTGGTAACAGTCACAAAATCCCTAACAATGGAGGCGGTAAATTCAAATGGCATTTTTTGATTGAATCAAATGCTTGGGCATTAATGTAAACAAAAAGCTTTTGTTTTAAATATTGTTGGTCACAAAACTGTGTTGCTATAATTTGTCTACTGTCTATACTGTACATTGTACTGTATACTGTCTATACTGTATATTTGTCTACTGTCTATTTGTCTATATAATATTTGGTCGGATATAATTTCAAATAGAAACCTCTTACTGAGGACTTTTACAAAATTAGTTAAACAAACTTCTGGAAGATTTTCCAGTTTAAATCAGACTAAAGATGGTTTTTATGCACGACGGAACACCAGCTGATTTCAGTAGAGTTGTCCATAACTGATTGGATCAATTTCGTAACCGATGGATCGAACCAAACGGACCATATTCTTGATGTGCTCGATCTCTACTGCTTATATTAATTTTTTTGAAAACCCAATGGGATAGATTATCTGAGGTTTCCAGTAGCAAAGCCCTCGTATCTTCGGCACTGTTTGACAAATATATATAAAGTTACACGGCACTGTTTTCTTGAATTAGTTATATCATTTCTGCAGGTTTCGTCAGTGTATGGTCATACAGCTTCAGAGAAAATTAAAGAATGGAGAATTTTTGAAAAACTTTAGCGCTCTCTATAGTAAAAAGGAATTAGCCCCTAAATTTATGCCATGGAGTTAAAATACAATATGTTCCAGATCAAATACATAGTTTACATTTATTGAAAATAATGACTTAAAGAATGCTTCGTAGATGGTATATGATATTTTATTAATAGGTAGCTATTAATAAATTTTGTATGATTTTAGAACATTTTATGTAGGTACCTAATGAATAATAACTAGGTACTTGTTTTGGCAGAAACACACTTTGCTAAACCGAAATTTTATTGTATGGTAATTGAAAAAATAATAAATTAGGTAATACATCTACGAGACCATTTTTCAATACCATTATATACTACTGAATCGGGTGATTCGTATGAAAATGAAACAAATTGCAGTTTATACTTTATTTTAAACACATATCTAAGATACAGGATATAGCACATACTGCAAATAAATATTCTTATAATATTAGGCAATTCATTAGTGTAATAATAATAAAATAAGCCAACACAACAAGCTTCACATTGCTCATGTCTAATGGTGATCTCGTTTTTGAGTTGTTAAACGCTAACGTCCTTGTCTTATGTATGCCTTCGAATTTCTAGGTCAAGAAACAAGGTCAATAATTTCTCCTGTGTACGAACTCGTACGTTTGTATGTACAGTAGTTCTACATTAGGTGGGATTAGCCGTCTGCATGCATTTCACTAATGTTAAGATATTTTTGATACATTATGAAGCGCGTTTTTAAATGTAGGCCACCATAGATGAAAGTTAAGTAGTTTTTGGTAGTTTTGTGGTTTTAGTTTTATTCACTGGCATTTTACGTTCTGATTGTCTAACCATTCTAGTATAGATTCGAACAAAGGTGATCATTTTTGTGGCACATTCATAGACAACTTGATATTTTTGTTGCGCTGATTTCTCTTCGTAAATGAGATGCGGTTTCGAGTCGCAAATTTTTTAGTTTTTCGTGGTTGTGTTGCTTTACATTTTAATTGCTGTCCGATATATTGTTTCCTTTACTTATTGGTTCCGTGTTTATTATAATTTACGTTTACATAACGCCGTTATTATAGGTTTACGTCTTCATAATTACTTCCTATGTAGCAGACTTCACTTTGCTTATAATTGTCATAATAGTATGTTCCCACACAATTTAGTTATTCGTAAATTGATCATTTAAGCTGATTAACTAGAAAATGTAAAAAGGCAAATATACCTAATTTCGTTATGTTATTATTTTTATTATTCTGATTCATGACAAAACAACATTCAATTATTATAAAGGAATGGTTGTCATTGCATAGAAAAAATCTTGAATTTAAAATTTTCACAATTTCTCCCACAAATAGGATTTGAGAGAGATTTCTATAATTCCTATCATTATTGTAAATAATTGTTTTGCTTTTTGTAATATATTATATACAATTGTAAATAATAGTAATTACTTGTCTCGTCGGCACCATTTGTCGTTATTCCTATTTGTGTGACATTTTGCGTGAAATATCAAACAGTAACTATAGTAAGAACACTTTTCATCACAACATATTTCTGGCCTTCTTCGGAAACCTATACTTGCGCCTAACATTTTCGAGAAACATGAGGTAAGTGGATTTTCACAACATGCGTATGGCGTTATTTCATGTCTCAGAATTATCACATATTGAAAATATGAAACGATCTATATTGGTGTGCTAAAAAATATCATAAATGATATTATTTAATATTGAAGGTTTAATCGTGAATTTTAGAAATATGGTATTTTACTTAGGATGTACTCTTTATTTTCAGCTCCTTCATAAGCGATTGAAATAGTGATAAAATTGATAAATTTCCATTTTCTCATTTTTTAACGTTACCTACAACTTGAACAGTATAAGTACTTTAGTTCAATGTCTAATCTTTCACGTTAAAATTACAAGATAAACGTCTTATACGTTTCAATAATTTATTATTGCCATTTTCAAACGATGATTATAACATTTTAATTTATTTTGTGCAGGCTCAAGCTTTTCTTTTAGTATCCGTAGATAGCTCGAATTTCATATAAATTAACATCCTAATTTTAACTCATCTTTTCTAAGAACTCATCTGTGTTTGCAAGATCATTATCATTAATCGTATTCTCTATTTTACATACAAGCTCATTCAAATCCTTGCAAGGATAAAGTTCGTTGTTGTTGTTCCTCCTACAAACTAGCATAATAAAGGTTATTGAATTTGTCTGTGGGTTGCAACTTCCTTTAATATCTTGTTGAAACGTTGTTTAATGGTCTAGAAATAATCGAATCTGACCTTTGTGGAGCACGATTAGTTCCGGAATTGAGTTGTTTTAGATGTATTCCCTCCATTAGAAAAAAGCAAGTAACCTGCTAGGCTATAATCTTTATAATTCATACATTTCAAATTATAAGAAATAAGTATTTTATTTATGCTCTCCAGAACGTATCTACACCGAATATCTACAAAATACAAAATAAAATACAAAAAATAAATTGAGAAATCTAAACACCTGTCAATATTTATTAAGTGCAGTCTTTTTCGAACTGAATCGACACTGAAAAATCGACATTTATTTGAAGGAGATGCCGAAAACAACTACTCCACGGCCAATGTGCCCCGACTGGAATTGCCCATGAAGTCGCTACATTTTTCATCGAGACCAACTACCAGACACTGACCGGTTTCCCGCTTATTATGCGCTCTTCAGAGTGTCATAGGTAGTGGACTCGATGAACGACGTTGCGATGTTATTGCCTAGGGCATCCTGAATGTAAATGTAGTCTATAATGTAGTGGTGATAAACGCACCATAGAATCAAATTGACAATAATTCTCAGATAGTAGGAAAGACCCAAAGAGGGTTCTACGGTGCGTTTTTCACCACAACTAACATTCACGATACCCATTAGGCAATCACGTCGCAAAATTGTTTATCGAGTCCACTACCTATGGGACTCTGATGAGCGCATAATAAGTGGGAAACTGGTCAGTGTCTGGTAGTTGGTCTCGATGAACGATGTGGCGACTCCTATAGAGATGCCGAAGTATTTCAATGCTAGTCGGGGCACATTGCCTGTATAGTAGTAAAGTTTAATTTCAATTTTTACAAAAACTGTAATTAATACTCTGACAATAATTGCACCATAGTTTCGATAAATAGTAAAAATGATTTTATAACAGATTTCTTAAGACTGTAGCGTAGACCTATAAAATTGTAAAACCAGATCGAGACTGCGATCTAGTAGATAATTTAATTTACATAAAAATTCAATTTTTTATGTGTTGATAACGGAAATCCAGATGGTTTGGAAACATTATTAGTGACCTCTGTTACTAGGTATCAAATGTAGATTTTTTATTCTTCACCATTATAGATCTATTTGCCTATAAATAAAGTAGGAACGCTTGTTATATTTATGTATTTACTGCTCTATAAATTAAATTGTTCCAAAAAAAATCACTCGTAGGAAGAAAAACTTCAAAAAAGGAATCGATATTCTAAACAGAAAATTTGTTTTTTGGAACCTAGTACTTATTACAAAAATAGTGATCAGGACCTTGTTGATTTGAAATAGAAAATTGCACTGTGTTCTCAATTACTTACTGTTTCTCAAGGTGAAAATTATATAACTCAGTGTAACCGTTTGAACTACTTTGTCTCTAGAAATAGTGAAGTAACTTAACGATTTCAAATTAATGAAAATATTTGTTTTAACACGCACTTGAAATTTGTTGATTTGATATGGCATTTAGCGAAATATCTGTGCTAAATAACGAGTTACTAGATAAATTCGAAACAGGTTATGGGCTAACTATACATAGTTTTTTTTATAGATTTATTTTAATTCATCCATATAAAAAAATTTTTTACTATATTCTAAACCGAAGGATTTGCTGCTGTATTGAAATATATGGTGTGATGGCTCAAAAAATAACATGATCAATTTTTGAGATATTTGAAAAAAAATCGAAATTTTGGAAATTCTTTTTTGTAAAACTTCAGACTTGTTTGAACAGCTATTTAAATAAAAAGAATACTTGCTCATTGCAACTTTATACGCTCTATCGAATGGCGGAAACAGTTTTTTTAAGTCTAAAGTTTCGTCTCTTCAGAATCATCATCAACTCAACTGTTTCATGATTTAAATGGGTGAATAGTGAATTCTATGCCCTTTTCAACGATGTATCACTCGATGGGGATTACCATTTCAAATTTCAAGCCAGAGGGGCTGTGGAGGAGGGAGTGACAGCTAAACTGAAATCCAATGTATAATTAAACTCTTTCCCATACCGCCACTGACATGTTTTTTTTTGTATTTCCTAAATTTCCTCAAATTCAAAAGATATTTAAGACAGTCCGCTTTGAAATGAAAGCACTGTATTCTACTAATCTATGAAGATAAAAGACAAACCAAAAAGAAACACAGAAGTATTTTGTGTTCAAAACTTTTCAATTATTTGAGCTATCACATGGAACTATCGAGGATCTGACAAAATATAGGTACCTACCTACATTTTTTAAATAGTAGGTACCTCATTTAATTAAACATATTTCAATAGCCATTATCTAACTAATAAACTGATATAAGATGTGATTACGCTATATATAATTGTAAAAGTTATTGCACTAATGTGCTAGAGAGGGACTAACAACTCGTTACTAAGCTGCAGTCTTCTTAGATCCTGTTCAAGCGCATTACTCTTGCGGCATACATTTCTGAGGATATTTCGCTCTTATTATTATTAAAGACCCATCAAACTTGATATCTTGAAATTTGGAAGGGGACACTCTATCCAATTCCGTAAAAATATACAGGGTAATCCATTTGAAGCATCTGCACGTTACGTACATAATTATTTAAGAATTTGGTCCACAATTTTAACTAAGAAATATATTGTTTTTGTATTTATTTATAGGTGTTGAGCTAAAAACATAAACTAATTACTGCCAACCAACTATTATAATCCAATAAAATGTTAACTTTCCGTATTTCATATAATCCAGGTATTGAATTACTGCATCTCTTCTTATAATCTTAACTTTCTTAATCTATTTTTGAACTATTATATCTATGAACTATTGTAGAATTTTAGTGATATATATTTTATATTCCTTATTGGCTTATTTCACTTGTTTTACTAAATATTTATAGGTAGTCTGGCAAAAACATAAACTAAGAAATATATTAATAATGATACACAAATATTATGACCCTATAAATGTTAAATTTTCCTGGTTACTCACAGCCTACGTATGCAAAAATAATATAATATACCACTAAGAAACTACAAGGGTTTATAGGATTCAAAATTATACTAGATTGCAGTACCTCGTTCTGCTTTGTTAATTCAAAATAATTTTTGATTCTTAGTTAGTCTAGAGGCAGTTTTTTTATATAAATGACCATATCACATAAAAAATAAGTTGAAATGAGAGGAAAACCTCAGTATCATATTTTTATTATTCTTAGGCACCTTTAACACTTATCATCCCTTAACAACTTTAAAAAAATAGTGTATTATTAATTTTTATATAAAATGTAGTTTCAATATACACTCAAAAACTTTATTCGGGTTTAATAAGCAATTGTATTTTTATATACAAAGTATATTCGAAAATATAGTACTCTTAAGTTATAGTACTTTTATAGAAATTTGTATTACTTATAAAAACTGTACAGTTCTTTTGTAGATTTCAAGATAAATTAATATTTTTATATATTTATTTACTTGTATGACCTGCTTGTTAAGCTACAGAAATTGTTTGTTTTTTCGAAATTATTATTCTTTTCTAGGTGAATATTTTTTATACCACTGTTATACTTATTAGCTTTTTAATTGTTTACATATTTCTTTAGGTATTTGGCCAAAAAAAATTAACTAGAAATTACATAGTTGTAAAAATTGGTATTTGTTTAACTAGTACAAAAAATACACGTTTTTGGGACGAGGGAAAGGGTTGCCGGACGACGCGTAGTGAAGTCCGGCAATTTTACGATCCCCGAAAACGTATTTTTTTGTACGAGTTTAACATTTACTTTTTTTCCAACCCCTTCTAATTAGCATCTCCAGCTTACCGATTCATCGGAATCACTATCTGTTTCTGTTTTTCCATTTAATTAAACTTCAATATATTATGTGACATGCAATGTCAATGTCAAATTACTTTTCGGTACTGTACAACTTACAGAACTGTTTTATATAAGTGCAATAGTGCAATATAATGCAATATAAGTGAGCATACCTACGAATGCGAAGACCTGAGTATTTGGCACAAGTCTTGCGTACGCAAGCCCTATATGCACTAATGAGATCATAAAAAGGTCGAAACCGGTCTGCAATTAGTGGCATCCTATGATGTGTGGTTTTAGTATTTCCTCGTAGATTTCGTGGCAATCCGAATCCTTGTATTTTGATTCTAACTGTGTTAGACAAAATACGGCAAATTTTGCTTTGTAATTCAGCGCTCGGCGCGGCATATTGCCAGGGGAATAGCTGTTTTAGCTTGATTTGTTTTAGTCCTTATTTAAAATAAGGCGTTTGCAGATGGCAGAACCCCTAATGACGTCCTTACTATTCGTAGTTATTTGCTATTATAAAGTTATACCTACTTTTTCGTCATAGCCGTTAAAAAATGTAAAAGATAGTGTAAGGGAAAAATTGTACGACAAAAAATTGTTAATATCTTGTTTAATAACAGAATACCAGCGGATCTTAAGATACCATGCATAACAGTTTATAATAAGATGCTACATAAATTTAAATTAATGCACAACGCTTTATTACGTAATTGTTACTTTGCCAAATATTATTACATCATCGAGGCATGCATATCTCGACGCGGATATTTAATCATATTTTTAATTTTGTGTATCTTGCTCATATAACCCGACCTATAAATCATAAATGTATTAAAAGATCAATAACATTATTTCTGATTCATCTTACTCCACTTAGCTTAACTACGTGTAACTTTTTCGTTCACACCTTAATAAAAGCTTTAATCATCAGATAGAGAATTTAGCCTTGTCATGGTAAAGAATGAAACAATGCACTTATTGCATGTCGATCGTTCTGAGGAAAATCCACGAGTTAGATTTAGGGTATGTTGTTGCTATTGTGATTCACTACTGTTTTTATTCTGACAATATGATAACAATGCAGAGATGTTGAAATTCGTCAGTTTTCTCTAGGGAACTTGTATACTACTGAATATCTCACCGTATATGCTTCACTTTATATGTAAATACACACAAGTGCGTTTTTCTGCTAAATGGAATACAATAAAGTGAATATTCAGTTAGTAGTGCTTACATTATTAGGTACGGAATTTGCACACATATATAAGATTTTTATTTCATTACTATACAATATATATATTTTTACTAATAGTAAATTTGAACAAATATCCTACATTCGTATCTATTCGTAGCTACGAAATGATGAGTAACTTACAAAGTAAAATATTAACAATTCCTGATTAGTTTTACCAGGTAATTCGTTTTAAGAATTATGTATCAATGTTATATTTATTTTCTTTTGTCAGCACTCTTACGACAAAGCATTTACAGATATATGTTTCATCTTATGTTCTCAAAAGAATACGCTGTAGCAAATTAATTATTTCTTCACTTTATTCTTTAAATAAATAGCTACCATTTAAATTGATCTCCAAATTAAGATTCCCAAAAGTATATTTTCTTTAAATATTTTCTAATGTTCTATAAATATTATGAAAAAGGTACAGTAGCCTGAACTCTAAAGTTATAACATTGAACAGGATTTCAATACTTACTCCAATCTCCGTAATTATTAGTTATAAGTACTCTACCTGTAACAATTGTTATTCTTTGCAGTGGTACATATAATTAGCTGATTATCGAACATAATGGATGTAAATAGTTTCACTAAAAAAATATCCAGTAAGCACAGATCTGGTGATGTTGCTGGCTGAATATAACCTTAGCCATTGATTTTCTGTATTAAATTTTCTTCTTCGCACTTCACACTTCAGATAGTTTCAAATTGAACAATACGTAAATCACAATATAACTGCGCAAATGTCGACAAATTACTGCAAAAAGAATGTACACAAGCTTGAGTTCCGTCAGATCTGTCATCTGGATGACGTATACACTCCTCTCACGTCGCTTCCGCCTCCATGTTACCAGGTAATCTACTACTTTATAAACCCTTGTGTATTGAGCACGTGGTAACATCAACAGTACGTTAGACAAGTAACCTGTAATTTAGATTCATGTCTATTGAAAATAATAATTAAGTTTTGATGGTATACCTACACCTATTTCTATAAACACATGACAAATATATAAAGGTAGCTAGCTACGCATGTATAATTAATGTAAGTAAATTAATACAAATAGGGCTAGAATATGGCTTATAAATTTTATAAACAGGATGGCTTCAAACTTATTAAGCTATACCAATCAATAGATGGTATAAATATCATAAAGAATACAGGTTAGATATTATAAGGGATATCAAATAAGTATCATAAATGATACAGATACAACATTTGCACAGGAAACTAGTGAAGACAAATATACTAATTAAGCAATCTAATGAACAATTTAAAATACCTATATCTAACTGCGGACATTTAATAACTACAAATACTTATATTAAAAAGTTAAATCAGTATTGAGAAATTCAATAAGCTGATCGCATGGGTTAAAGAGAAAAATATGTAATATCGCAATATTACATTTATTTAGCAAAGTATTATTCAACTAATGTGTTATTTAAATTTCATAATGAAATTCTTTTACACTGCATTATGCTACGACATGCTGCAATTATGTAATTCTATATACATTCACATAGGATATAAACTGTTCAAAAATTGATAAGGAATTTTTATAACAATGATCAAATCAAGAGTCGAAAAATAGTAGGTAATTCCACCAACTGATAAGGTTAAACTAGACTTACCTAGACAAGACTAAACCTAGACAAGATTGTTTGCCTGAAATTTTAAAATTAAAAAGAATTACCAAAAATTACTACTATAGGGATTTAGATTAGTCTTATCTTTCAATACTTTTTTTACTGAAAGTCGCTATCTTTTAGAGTTTTTTTAAAATTAGACACGAGACGAACGCTGATTTTGGGCTTATTTCGGACTAGTGAATGGATCCTTAAATAAAAAAACTATATTTACTAGCCATTCTGGAAAATATAACAAGGTTACGTTTTCTATGCTAGAAAACTCATTACCTTCCATCAAAACTCCTGTTTTTATTAATTTTCTAAGGAAGAACAATACACGAAAGAAGTAGAAGGATATTCTAAATTTAGACCGTCCCAGATCATTTTCCTTAGATATGGTACACTACTACACTTAAGAAGTAAAACTCCGAAATACCAAAGTCTACAGCTTCATCGTTCGATCGATGTATTGGCAGGGGTATGGTGTGAGACTAATGAGATTGCAAAGTTGCAATCCCTTAGTGATTGGAGAAAGTATAAGTAATGCACTCCAAGTCATCATGCCTTACAGGAGTTATCCTGAAGGAATCTTGAAAGAAGATGGAACCTTTTGGGTGAAAATAACACTGCCATAGTTTTCCACGTACCACCAAAACACTATACTGCACTCGACGCGCGTTTCGTCAACCAAGTTGGCATAATCTGGAGATGATTAAAACTAAACCTATGCTAACACTGTGTCCTATTTATACCTAAACTATTACTACGGTTCAGTGAACCATCACGGCTCATCAGTGAACCATGATTTACTAACCAATAAAGCGGGCTGTATGGGATTGATCCTCGGTCACCATTCATACTATTTTTACACTTTTCAATTTCAAAGGCAAACCCTCAAAAGCATCCAACTGTCTGGAATTTGTTACATTTCTATAATTAGTTTTAAATTGCTACTATCTATTTTAGACACTAGACTTATGTGTTGTACCATATTTGACATGGGGCATATGTTGTATCTAGTTTGACTTTACCTTCTAATTTGTCCAATATACTTTTGATTGCACTCTTTACAGCTGTTGGACTGTAAAGACTGCAATTAAAAGTATGTTGGGCAAACTAGAAGGTCAATTCAAACTAGATTCAAGGAACGTATGGCTCATTTTAAATATGGTAGAACATATTAGTGCCGCCCAACATGTGTTTGAGAACAACCATAAAATAGATAGTAGCAATTTAAGACTAATTAGGAATGTAACAAATTCCAGACAGCTGGATGCTTTTGATAGTTTGAAAATTGCAAGGTGTAAAAATAGTATGAATGGTGATCGAGGGTCAATTCCATACAGCCCGCTTTATTGGTTAGTAAATCACGGTTCACTGATCCGTCGTGGCGGTTCACTGATCATCACACATTTACTGAGATGTGGTGACGGTTCACTAAACCATAGAAATAGTTTAGGTATAAATAGGATACAATATTAGCATAGGTTTCGTTTTAATCATCTTCCAGATGATGCCAACTTGGTTAGCAAAACGCACGTCGAGTACAGTACAGTGTTTTACTGTTATATAGAAAACTACCTAAGCGTTATCCTGGAGTAACTTGGTTCTATACATAAACGTACCATATGAAAAACTGGGAAAACTTTGTTAAATATTGTCCATATCGGCAAGCAGGTTTTTCACGAAAACCTAATCGTATCACCCGTCTGATGAGGCTGTGTCAGCATCAGGGAGCCCTCATGATATATCAACACAAAGAGGCGAAACACGGTCCACTTGCTGGTAAGGTGCTGTGTCATATGGAGGTGAGGATTTTTTATGGGATCGTTCTGTTTGGGAAACATCAACCCTGAGCAAACAAATTTGTCGCTGGATCGGTGGTCCTTGACTGGAATAATCCAGTACGAGAGTAGATGTGGCTGAGGAAACAGAAACTTCCACAAGGAATTACTTGGAGGGATAACTTATCATCTTGAGTGATAGGACCTCAGGTGGGAGTGTGGGAGCAAATGGGGGAGACGTATGTAAGTGATAACCTTGCCTCGCGAAACATCTATTCCGACTATCCACTTGTCGGTAAGGTGAGTATTAAAATTAAAACTTTTGTATTCATTTTGAATGAAAAGTTAAAAGTGCAATATATTTTTCAATTCAAGCTTTCCAAGCTTTCCATTACTTCGTCATCAAGAAAGAAAAAGTGATTGAAAAAGTGAAAATTGAAGTAATTGGGAAAAATTTTCTTAAAACGCATAAAAATGGTAACAGAGATATAGACAATATTAACAAAATTACACATTCTACAATAAAACCTCTTAATCTAATAAGATTGTTAAAATAATTTCCAGGATTATAGGAAATAATAGAAGTTATTTTAACAATCTTATTGATCAAACAGTTAAAATTGTTAATATATATTTTATATTTATGTAATATATAAACGCTTTGGAGAATATGTTGGTAATACAATATTATCAATAATTATGTTCCGCCTCAAAACCTATGAAAATTAATTAACTAATTGCCTCTAGTTCTTAAGAAAGGTTTCATTAACTTTCAGTAATGGTTTCCTTTTTTCAATCTTAACTTTTAATTACCACGTGTATTTTATATGGGGCAATCTATACAGTCATTGTAAAATAGACGTCCTACTTAAAACTGTTAAAATCTAAAAACTAGATACACATTCACGTTAGAAATATTTGTCACAACATTAGAATTATAACGAAAACCGCAGATCTTTGGTAATACCCTTGCGCTCTTTCGCACTCTGAGACTGTTATTGTAAAATAACATTTTGATTGGAACTGTATTTTTTGTTGATGTTGCAAAATAGGAGAATTAATTTTACATGTTACAATTATGAAATGTTCATTGCAGCTCATTAAACAAAAAAATTACTAAACCTACATAATTAGATTAGAATTATTATGTAATATATAAAATACCTACTATAACCAGACGAGTCCTTGAAATGCTTAATAAAACATTTTATTTGACAAAACTGATAGAAGGTAATATACTGCCGTGCAGGTATTGTTTTCTAGTTTTTTGGAAATTAATGGAATACCAATTCAAAACTTATGCTCTAATGTGTAATGTACAGGGTCCAAGGCTTTCCAAAATAAGGTCCTCCAAGGATCCAAGGATTTTTTTTGTTTTTATATTCATTTATATTTATATAAATATTTGTATTTCATTCTCTTTAAATTTCTTTGTCCATATTATTAAGAGTGCCCTTAAGCATTAAAATTAATTTTAGACAAACCAGAAATATAAAAATAGTACCAATCTTTACCATGAGAGTAATAAATTCCTATTTACTACTCTTATCTCTGACATGGTAAAGATGGGTAATGGGATATGTCGGGAGACATATAAAATCAATGAAATAATTTTACTCACAATATATTTTTCCTATATAATATATTATTTTCTGCTTCTCGTATTGACTGCCCAACCGAGATCCTATACCTACTGTCAAATTCTACAGGAAAGAACAAAATGGAGTACCAGATGCTTCACATTTTTATTAAGTTTGGTTCCAAATCTATATTATCGTAGATCATTTCCTTTACCTGCCCTGAAGTGGTGGAAAGTAAAAACCTCTGACACATCAAGTCTGTAGCTGCGTCAATGTTTTCTCTGGTGACTAAGGACTAAAATCTTTACTATAGGTACCAATATATAATTGGAATGACCAATAAACAGTCATAATTTGAGTTTCCACAATTTATTATTTTAAGCAGTTTAGTAAAAAAATAATAAAATTTGTTGTTTTACTTATGTTTTTAGCCTAGAGATTTTCTAGTTGCATTTTTTATATTTTATAAACAATGTACCCCAACAAAATGTTTTAGAAACATTTGCCAAACAGACCTTTTTTGAGCTTTGTATTACATATTAAGGTCAACGTTTGTCTGCTACTTGGTCTTGAGCATGACTTGGGCCAACAAATGTTTTTAATTGTAGCATTTCAAAGGTATAATAATACCATCTGGTGGTTATTAGTTTTCTGTCGAAATATTTGTAAACAGAATAATGCACCATAATATTTATTAGGGTCAGTAGGTACCAATAATTTGAAGTAAAGAACCTCACTACTGTTTTATTGCTATATTTCCTCTCTATACAATCTATAACCATTTAAGCACCAAACGTTGCGTATAAGAATGTTCAGATTTTAAGCAAATTTTACTTAAAAATGTATTAAATAATAAGCGGGTGTAATTCAAACATTACTGTTATAAGAAATTATTATATTCTTTTGAAAGATACATATAATAATTCATCTGCAAGATGAACTGTATGGGCATCCCGAAAAGTTGGGCAATTTTAAACCCAAGAAGAATCCAAGTTACATTCCTTCCCTTAAATAAATACAAGATGAAAACCAAAAATGAACAATAGCTCGTTTATTGTAAAAGATACATTCATCAAATTTTAAGAACAGGCATAGCAAGTCAGCAAAAATCTTGCGCGATGATATCCAACTTTTGTTTTTCTTATGGGCGACATATTTGATTGGTTTTCACCATGTATATTATGCATATGTTCAAAAACGAAACAATAAAACAATATGAAACATGTTTGGAGTAATTCCAATGACTGCATTTTTAACTGCTCAACGTAATTCCTTTACTATTTCATACGATCTTGGATGCACTTTGTTTTTTAGATAACCCCACACAAAAAAAGTTCAGTGGAGTGAAATCTGGTGACCTAGCAGGCTGATCCTCTTATCTTATTCTTCCTCGGTTTTAAACATATGCACGCATACATATACATGGTTGAAAAGCATGAGTTTCCAAAATTGCGAAAATTCAATATGGCGTCTATAGGGGAAATGGGGTAATAGTGCGCAGTGGCTAATGGTGCGCACCACGGTATCTTTGTTCCTTAACGCGCTAATTTTAAGGTGAACGTTCCTTTTCTTGTTAGATGAGTCAAGTAGATGACATAAAAATTTAAATCGATTTTATTACCAGCTCAAAACGCCTACTTTTGTGTTGTGGTATGTGCAGCTGTATTTTACGTTACCCAGAAAATAAGCCGCAAGTAGTGCAGTTTTGCCGATTCTCTGTAGTCTAAATATATTAGATAATTTCCCATGGAATCCCTTTCATGGTGTCGTAATTAATATTTGATTCTATTTTGGAATGCCAATATAGTTGAAACATATATGTCTGGTGTTACAGTCGGTTAATTGTGCGAGTGCGCACCATTTCCCGTTATTACATGTTAAAGCCTGTAATACTATTATTTTTAATTAGACTAGACTAGATGCCGAAATTCTAGAGAATGAACTATGTGACGACGATGAACTGGACGATGTTATGTCAGATGAGAATAATATACCTATGCTTTCATTTTAGTGATGGCAGCAAAAAAGACGAAATGCAGTTCCAGTGCACAATTTGTCATCGATGGGCACATGCTTTCTGCACGCTTTGTGCACAATAGTAGATTCCCCTGAGGGATTTGTTTGTGACTGGTGTGATACTTAAAAAAATATCTTCTTAAATAAATAAGTAAATATATATTTATGCACTGATATTATTAATAAGTTTAAAAAATAAAGTTTTTTACATTTAGTTTATATGATTTTTAATACCTAGATAGTTTTACGATATTGGATCCTTTTTAGATCCAATATAATAATTTAGACGCACTCTGTGCGTCTAATGGTTTCCAAGATGCTCATTCAGTTCATCTTAAACTGAACACAAATGCACACTGTATCAGTGTGTATTTGTGTTCAGTTGTCACTGCATTTGTTATTTATTTATTTTTTGCATTAGTATGATGTGAAAACTTGTGGATTACCCTAATGCCTAGTATATTACCATAGCATATATGTATAATAAAACCTATTTCCTACCTTAAATAAGTACCTATTCCATTTTTAAATAAATTAACGATAGGAATTTGAATGTTTCACTCGGAATAACTTGGAAACTAAATAACTAATTTTGAAAAGATGCATACATAGGAAAATTACATACTTAGACAACAACCTTTTATAATACTCGTTAGTAGTGGTGAGAAATACTCAGTAGTGCCCTCTTTTGGTCTTTGCTAAGATGCCGAAGTATTGCAATGCCAGTCAGTGTACATTTCCTGTGAAGTAGTTATTTTCGGCATCTCCTTCATCTAACTGTCATTAGTATTCGAAACTTAACCAATATTTTCCAGCAACATTGCCTCAAACATAACTGAAAGTATTATTTTGCTCCATTTTGTTATAATAATGTAAATATATAGTTATAGTATAAAGAATAAAAAGTTAAAAATTACAAAGGTACTTTGTAATTTTTAACTTTTTATTCTTAGATTAGATTATATTAGATTAGATTAGATTTATATAGGAGTCGGACTGGTCCACCGCGACCTAGAAGATCTATTGTGGCACTCCCAACCTATTCAGAGCACTCTGTCCAGCTTTGTCCTTTGCATTAGACTCCGCAGCCTTGGTAGAGGCTCTTCCATGTAGCTGTTGGCTCTTGGTATACCTGCCCCAAGTATTTGAAATCTCAGTCTTGTCAGGCCCTCGCACTGGCACAGTACTTGTACTGAAGTTTCCTCTTCTTCTTGACAGAATCTGCAAGTTGCATCTTCCGACAGTCCCATAAGATTCATGTGCCTATTTAGACTGCAGTGTCCTGTTAGGAGACCCACTATTATTCTGATGGCCTTTTTATTCTGGCCTTAACAGATCTGCTGTGAATTTAGGCGTCCGTTCTTTAATGAATAGCTTTGCCTGTCTCAGTTGTGGCAGATTCCTCCATCATTCTAGAAATTTGTTTCTCATTCATTCCTCCATGAATGTTTTAATACATGGCTTCGCTATGCCGCAGAAGGGTTCTGGTCCTATGAGGTCTTTTGATGCGCCTTCTCGTGCTAGTGCGTCTGCCTCCTCATTACGTTTGTGCCCTTCGTTCCCAGGTACCCAAGCTAGGGTCACTCTATTCTCGCTCCCTAGCTCTTTCAGGGTATTCAGACAGTCCCCCACGAGTTTTGACGAAATCTGTGGGGACCCTATTGCCTGTATCGCCGTTTGACTATTGGAGAAAATGGCAATGGAACGGTTGTCCGTACCTCGTCTTATTGCCTCCTTAGGGCAGCATTGTATGGTTATTACTTCAGCCTGGAAAACAGTTGCCCATTTGCCTAAACTTATTGAGATTTTGGTTATTGGCCTCGTCCCCAATATGCCGACTCCTAAAGGTACCTAAAAAAAATATTAAATTTTTCGATTGCTTAAATTGAAACAATTACACAAAAAGTTGAAAATTGAACAATTAGTTCAGAAATTTCGTTGTTTCAAATGATAACAACGGTAAAATGATATGTTTTAAATTATACGCAATTTACATATTTTCGGTTGTAGTAAAACAAGCCTCCGCCACTGCAGTAGGAGTCGGTTGTGCTCAGATGTGTTGCCGGAAAGTGGCACACGGCACACTTAGTGGGAAAGGGGGGCGCGGGGCGCGGCAGCTATGCGGACACGCTTCCTACATTGACGGACGTGGTGCGCAAACGAGGACATCGTCATCATCCACCACGCCGAACCACCGATTCATCTCATCATCTGCAGAATCTCGGTCTGCTGGCCCGTACTTGGTACTGCCGGTACCAGGCTGGCGACTTATAACCCCAGACTACGCGATTATCCTCAGAATACACACGGTAATTCTCATTACTTCTTGCAGACGCGTTCTTATCCATATAAGCAGGTTTTCTAATAACTTGCTAGATAGAAATAATATCTTATCAAGAGAGAGATGGATAATCTGTTTATCTTTGGAATAGTTTTCTTCATAATCATTTATTTTAATGATATTGTGAGGTAATATTTATCAATTAATGACTTGATTAATTACAACATATAAGGAGTAGGGTGCAGGTTTTAGAGTTTTTTGAATCTGTAACTAAATGTTAAAAACCCACCATATAAGCACAAACATTGATTACGTTGCTGTTTCCATCTAATCCTATATACAATTCCTGAAACAGGCAATTTTTAATAAAATTTATTGAAGGATAGGTATACACATCTTTTCAAATAAATTCTAAATTTTGGAGACAAATAGATTTCTACGAAGGCGTAGAAGGGCCACAATAAAAATAAAAATTTTAACACTTAAAATTCTGAGTTTTATCACAGAATTCTGATTTTTATCTCAGAATTCTGACTTTTATCTCATAATTCTGACTTATCAAGTTAAAATTGTGAGATTTGGCTGAATTAAATTACAGAAAGTATTATTAGGAATTTTTTAGAGAAAAACGGATGGTGGATTCTTATTTAGGATAACTTAACGTACCTGTATCGATTTTTATTGTTAGTTTTACGTAAAATTGTTAGTGCTTAATAATTTGTATTTGTGTTAAAAATAATATTTTTTTTTTCTTGGACACCCTGTGTTTTAGAACACAGAAAATTGGTACGGGTAGGTTTTAAGTTATCCTACATAAGATTCCGTCATCCGTTTTTCTCTAAAAAATTCCTAATAATACTTTCTAAAATTTAATTCAATAAAACTACATTTTCTTTTCTTGGACCACCCTATACCTTAGAACACTGAAAATCGGCGTACAAGTAGGTTTTATGTTATTCTAAATAAGAATCCGTCATCAGTTTTTCTTCAAAAAAAATCCCTAATAAGTAATACTTTCTGAAATTTGAGCCAATAAAAGTGGCCGTAGCTTACAGCCCACAAATAAAGTTACCTACTTACTCGTTGAATGCACATTTTGAATACCAACATACCAAGAAAACAATTCAAAATCCGGCAAGAGTTAGAAAAGTTACAAGGGTAGTAAGTCCGTAAGGTGGACCCACTGTACATACACGGTGGGCCATTTTAATCTATGCACCTGAAAAACTCAGTAAGTTCGCATCCTATCAAAAAATGACCTTTATAAAAATTGTAGGATATAAAGGGGGTCAAACAATAGTGACCTTGAATTTGACCTTCAAGCTGACCTTCAAGGTCAAATCAAGGTCAACTTGAGTTTTTTAAATGGAAACCCCTATTTTTTACACCGGAATCGGAAAGGGCGGGAAATTTTACGTCCGAATATGCTCTCAGGTCATCTGACCTCGATGACCTCAAAGGTCAGATGAAGGTCATAAATACGAAATAATCGGATGGCTATGAAAAATCTTAGGTAGGGTATTGCCGAAAAAGTAAAGGTCATTATTTAAGTAATTTTTAACGTGAAATTCAGTGGTGACCTTTATTTTGACCTTGGCAGTGACCTTCAAGGTCAAATCAAGGTTAACTTGAGTTTTTTAAATGGAAACCGCTATTTTTTACACCGGATTCCAAGACAAACTTTGTTAAACACCATCCAAGAATTCCGTAGACGTTTAGGGCTGTGTCTTCAGGCAAATGGAGGTAACTTCGAGCATTTGCTTCGTGGTTAAATTTGTGAGAGGCAAGGGGACTCACGCTAATCAAGCACCCCAAAGGAAACAGAATTTACTACGTCCACGTCGTTGTTTCTGGGTAACGCTAAAAGTAAATCCAAGAAACAACAACAGGTAAGTTCAAGGTCTAATTCAAGGTCCATTATTTGAACTCATATGCACCCTTCATTTTTTGTAGAAGTCATTTTTTGATAGGATGCAAAATTTAACGGGTTTTTCAACCTGGATTTCGTTTTACCCCATTATGTCCGTATGGGGTAATCAGGACCTCACCGAAAAAAACATTATCTAAACGTAAAATTTCGCGCTCATTCGATTTTTAATGTCAAAATAAAGTGTTTTCATCTAAAAAAGAAATTTTACCTTGAAATAACCTTGAAAGTTATCGCCAAGGTCAAAATAAAGGTCAACACTGAATTTCTCGTTAAAAATTACTCAAATTATGATCTTCATTTTTTCGACAACACCTTACATAAGAATGTTGACAGCTACCCAATTATTTCGTATTTATGACCTTCACCTGACCTTTGAGGTCATCGAGGTCAGATGATCTGAGAGCATATTCGGACGTAAAATCTCCCACTCTTTCCGATTCCGGTGTAAAAAATAGGGGTTTCCATTTAAAAAACTCAAGTTGACCTTGATTTGACCTTGAAGGTCACTGCCAAGGTCAAATTTAAGGGCACCTTTGAATTTCTCGTTAAAAATTACTTATATAATGACCTTTACTTTTTCGGCAATACCCTACCTAAGATTTTTCATAGCCATCCGATTATTTCGTATTTATGACCTTCATCTGACCTTTGAGGTCATCGAGGTCAGATGACCTGAGAGCATATTCGGACGTAAAATTTCCCGCCCTTTCCGATTCCGGTGTAAAAAATAGGGGTTTCCATTTAAAAAACTCAAGTTGACCTTGATTTGACCTTGAAGGTCAGCTTGAAGGTCAAATTCAAGGTCACTATTGTTTGACCCTCTTTGTATCCTACAACTTTTATAAAGGTTATTTTTTGATAGGATGCGAACTTACTGAGTTTTTCAGGTGCATAGATTAAAATGGCCCACCGTGTATATTTTTTCGAGCGAGGGGTTCGTTGAAAAAAGAGATTTTAATTAAAAGAGCGAGATTTTTTTAGGTTGAAATAAATCAATCAATAACTCTACATTAACTTACGTTTCTACATTAACTTACCGCAGATTCAGAGTTAGAAGTCAGAATTCTGAGATAAAACTCAGAATTCTGAGATAAAAGTCAGAATTCTGCGATAAAACTCAGAATTTTATGTTTTAAAATTTTTATTTTTATTGTGGCCCTTCTACGCCTTCGTAGATTTCTATTTTTGAAGGGGAGGTTATATTTTCGTATCATTGACAGATTATTACAGAGTGTCAGAAGAGAGTGGTTTATTGCAACTTATATTTTTTAAATGGAACACCTTGTATATTTTTACAGATTTGGATAAAACGTCTTCACCCAAATAAATTGATATAGGGTTTAATGGATCTAGCTCTAATAGTGAAATAGATATGAGCATAAATGGTTACCATAAGAGAAATTTGTTGGGAAAAAAACTTTATTGCGACTGTACCGTAGCAACGAATCGTTATTTTCCTTTTAACGAATAATGCCTACGAAACACTCCTTTAGGTATATGTCCTTCACTATTAGTAACAGATCAATTAAACTCTGTATTAATTTATTAGTTAGAGGATTTTATCCAAATCTGTAAAAATACAGAGGGTCTTCTATTTAAACGAAGTTGTGATAACCTCTCTTTTTTAAGACACCTTGTCTAAATGTCAATAATATAAAAATGTGTTCCTCTTCAAGTAAAAATCAAATCAAATGTATGTATATATTCCAAAACTGGTTTCTTGGATTTATGGTTGCTTTTAATTTTGAACTAATGAATTTCCTTAAAATTTTTTTTTATTATTACGCATTACGCAGTTCTATGCTAGTGCATCACGAAGTGCAAGTAAACTTTGCATTTCGTGATATTTTATACAAAAAATGATGTCGAGGTTCCTTAATTAACTGAACTTTTCCACATCAAATTGGAGATTTTGATATTTTTTTCTGAAAAAATGGTTGGATTTAGAACCCATGTCATATAAGGTTTTTTCGTTTATTTTGATGTATACTCTCGTCTATTAAAATAATGGCACTCAAACTCCTGACACCCCGTACTATCAAATTTCCAATAATTATTTATATTCTTCGTCTTAAAACTATACGTTTTACAACTGTCGTAAAAGAAAGCAATGATGCGCATTATTATATATCTACACATCTGTCACAAATACTATACAATAATAATGTCTAATTTTTTATAATTTCTTTCTAATGACTTGTCAACGATGTACTTACTTTCACTTTCGCAACTAGATCTACACGAAATAGGACATCGATAACAATATTTGTGCGCCCTAATAAAGACAAACGCGAAAATTATAATTTTACTGGTCCATATTTCCCTGGGCATAAATAGTCTAACATATATTTGGATATTCATTACTGTCTGTGCCTATGAACATGAAACCAACAGAAACGCTGTTTCGATGTCCTTTAAAAATACATCTTAATTAAAACAACTAGTTTTGAAGTAATGCTGTTGGAAATCAATAACAGTTATTGAATACTATTTTTCTAGTAGTAATACAAGAAGAACATTGAAATTAAACACATAATAATAGCTCGATTGTTCTTTAATTATTGTTACAGTTGTAATATACTCCTTATAATATAAAGAAGAATCAATGATTAGAGAAAAAGAGTAATATTTATTTATTCTTTAAAACAGTATTTTAACACCAGACAAATGTCTTCACACTAATTACCTACTAGTTATCACTACTAACCCACTACTATCACTAGTCACCATTATCGCTTTCTTACCTTATCACATACGCGGTCTTTACTATAGAGTATACATATAGTAGATAGAGTAGATATAGAGTATCCAAGAACCTCTGGACATATCTTTTAGAATACCTAACTCACAGCGCTTCTCCAACCTTATTGCAATATCCGAATCTTTTTTGTAGTTATTAGTAAGGACACTTAACGCCAAATTATATTTGGCCATCATAATATTTTATGTTTGACCTACAAAGGATAAAAAATACCCATAATTTGTATTAACTTTACGTAAAAACATAATACTTTTTTATTTTAACATTGGAAATCTTTATCTTCGTATATGGTGACCAAGTTGGGTGTTTTCGTTCAAGGCTAAAAGACAGCGGTGTCGCGATCGAGTGACGAAATACATATAGTGGAGCAGATGAAACCTATACCATCTAGTAGAGCATGTTTCGGAGCATATGTGGTGTGATCTACAACTTTTTTTAGTACGGCAATTTTTTAAAATGATTTTAGACAGTGTTATCTGCACAATTCGAAAACATGTGTTTCTGAGTACATACATCGCTATTAACAAAAAAGGCTAGACTTACCGCCCTGAAATATTAACCACTTATGCACAAAACCTAAGCCCTTCGAATGGTATAAATCTTTTTTTGGTGTTACACCTATATATTACCAAAAAAATAACATAAAATTAAGACTTCAAGAATTATGCATAACAAACTTCGATATCCGGTAAGCTATGTGAAATAATCAAAATTTGTATATTTCTATATGCAGCGAATGAAATGTAGCCTAGATAATGAAAAAGTTTTTTAAAAAAAGGTTGGGTTGATATCTGAACCGTTTTCGAATTATTGAATTTTTAAAAAGCACTAACGTTTATCAGATTGAAGTATTACGGCGCGCTCAAGCTTATAGCGCGAATACTGGTGCCTCTATAGATATCTACCTCTAGAAAGAAGCAAGTTAGACCAGTAGTTTTACTCCAATAATATAGGTAGTGCAGCGCTCGACCGGCGAGCGGCGTGAAGAGTAGTGGAGAGTGTTCAGTTATAATACCATACTCCCTCAATGGAGTAGCGTCACATTTGATAGGGCGATCGATCGATCGATATATGATGTTATCATTTCCAATGTCTCCGATGGTTGCAAAGATTGCGAAATCTATGAATTTTTTAGCAAAGATGAATGAAGTTGTTTTGTTTCTTACCAGTATCTGTATGTATATGTATACATGAAAGAACTGTTACTCCACTTTAATTTTATATATTTTATAATATACATAATTTTTCATTATTAAAGTGTAGGGACCTTAGACACTAATTGTAGATATTGATGATACTTAATAATTTTAGTTTGGTAATATCACTGTGATATTTTCATGTTGCAATTTCATTTTTATATAATCTAATACTGTGCGTAAATACCCTAAAAATATTTACGCAAACCCTAATGGCCAATTAAAAAATATGAATTTTAAAAAATTGATTTTCTGAACATGCGATGTGAAATGTCGACCCAAACTGTTGCTGCATTCCGGTTTCAGCAGATGAATTTTTAATTATAATATACTTCCACAAAGATAGATTAGCTACAACGTTGAACATTCTAATTACCATTGTTCTTATTTGCCTATCTGTGTTTTGTATTCATACTGTCTTACTAGGCCAATAAGTTTTTACAAATTTCACAACTCCAATGGTACTTAATTTTAATTATAGATACCGAATGCTGACAGTCTAGTGCTACCAAGCTTTTTTAGTAGGTGCAAAACAATGAATTGAAACGACAACTAGACCGAACGGTAATTTAAACGGGACAATAAGACCATTTCAATAAAAACAAAATCGATTAATTCAAAGCAACATCTAATAATAACGCAATGTGGATATTAACAGTTTATCTGTTAAAACTCAATATACAGGGCCATTTAAATACAATGTACTTGTACAATAAATGAACGGGCAGTTGATATATAGGAATAGATACCTACCAGTCGAAAGTTACTTACAAAAATAATATTTTAAGTTACGTCTTACTACTAGTTCTTACGTTGATGTTATGTTAATTTATTGCAGTTATAGTTGCCACCAGTCATCTGCTCCATTTATGCTGTGTATTGAACCGGTGTGACGTGAATTTAGTATAGATTCTACGCCAATATATGAAGTCAATGATGGCTTTCCTGCAAACTATCAGCATTTTCCAACTCTTATCCTTTCAGTAATCGCTTACCAATCTGGACGATCCATTTGAATTTCAAAGTGTCTGATTAGATGACTGGTTGGTCACTGGTGACCAGAGTGTCTGATGGTATATTAATTAAATTATTTAGGACATATCACTAGAGAGTTTTTCAGCCTGTCTGATGAGTAAAAACACTCGCTTACACGAGTTAGCTGGATTCCAAGGGATTGTAACCTAAGTCTTAGTTTTACCGAATTACAACACTTGTGGCTGCCTATCTGTAAAAGATCAATAACCATAATGGAATAACAGTTGATATACACTAATATATTTCTTTGCGTGAACCTATAAAAATGACAGTAACAAAATCTATATACAATATCTTCGGATGAACCTAACTTGTATAACAGAGTCAAATCTTTAATCAAGGTTAACTTCTTTGGTTAATGTATTATCAAGTCTGGTATCATGCATCCTGATATTTCCAGCTATCTATACTTATTTGAATAATTGTGTCAAACAGTATTTTATTATTCTAACAATAGTAATTTATTAATCTTCTATAATTACCTTGTTGATATTTATGTTATATTTTGGAAATGAGATAATTAATACCTCAGTGACCTGCCTAGATTATAATTATTAACTCACTGCACTGACGCACCTCTTTAGTCCGGAAACTCTGAACTAAAACATTTATTGTGAGGTTTCATCAATTACAGCTGACTGAATATTGTTATAAAAGTATATAGTAAAATATTACCTGTTGCTTACAAATATTAAATTTATTAATATAAGTTTTGCCTTACATTAGATCTGCTTGATTGCTTATAATTCCAAAGCTACCTTTTCCTAAATATACAAGAAAATAATATAAGATATTAATTTGAGTATAGAGAATATTTTAGTTTCATTTCATCGGTATCTGAGTTTTAACGTACTATAAGGAGTAAGTACAATTTTCTAGAACATAGGAATTACTGATTCACAGTTTCTTGGGATTACACCACCTGTAAAATAACAAAAAGCAGGAAACCAGAAGCGTACAAATTAAATATTCAAAGTGCAGTATTAAGGCAAACTTCTAAAGTTTGCCCCAAAAAACCGCTGTATAATATGTAATAAAATAAATTTTTGATAAATTACATTTTTTGGGCAAAACTTTAGAAGTTTGCCTTGATACTGCGCTTTGAATATTTAATTTGTATGCTTCTGGTTTCCTGCTTTTTGTTATTTTACAGGAACTTACGAATGATGAAAACGCACCACAAATAAGTTACAGATATTATAGGAATTACTGGCTTTTAAAACCAGGACATAATCATGCGAAGGCACTCATGGAAGGTCCTTTGCAGAGCATCTCTACAAATTCAAACAAAGTGAACGTGAAGGTTACTACGCTCGTATAAGGCTAATGCTTCTGGGTAAACCATTTTTGGAACCTTACGAGCTAAGAGAAATTTCAGCCAGTCAGTTTTTGGACTATACAAACAACAAAGTTGCTCGCTGAATAGAAGATCGGCGGAATGCACAGATAGTCATATGTGACCGCAGTGCTTTAGGACTCGCTATAGAGAAACCGAACCGCAGAAAAAAAAGATAAATATCAGTCAGTAGCAATTTTAAAATTAACAGATAATTAATTTGTCTTCAGTTATTAATTTATATTAATATAACGTTAATATTAGAATCCTGGGAATTTGTAGAGCTTTTTTAGTTTTCTAACTTGAATATTATTCAACTGCTTTTAAATTGACAGTTTTTCTCTTCTTGAGTGTTGTAGGTTCAGTTTGTTCTTCTTGAGTGTTGTGGGTTCAGTTTGCAATAATGAGTTGTGCTTTTGTATATGTTTCTTCTGTTTCCAGCACAGGCACATGTAGGTTTTAGGGAATGACTTTATTATGCATTTTATTGTATTTGATCTCATTAGTATAATTTTTATCTATGATTTTCATTAATATTGTGCATTATTTTTCCATTTATTTCAGCAACAGTATTTTTTTATTGAGCAACTTGAAAAATACTATTTCAACAATTTCTTTCCTGCCCAATAATTGTAAATACTTCAGACCGACAGCTTAGTAAATACCAGACTGTTTATTATCAACATACCATTACATGATTTTATAACTTGTTTTGAAATGAATTTATCTGAAATCGAGAGTAACTGGAACTTTTCGATTTTTGAAATATGAATACTTTGCTGTCTCTAGGTATTTAAAGGGAAATATCGGAACGGATAAAAGTTCAGCTAATCCGTTATTTTAAGCCCTTGAAACTCATCTACATTAATCTAGATCACATAATAGGACCCTTTTTTATTGAAGAAAATTTAACAGGACATATATACCTTGACTTGTTAGAACATAATATTCAGCTTGCGATAGCCAAAATAGTCCAGAATAGTCAACAGGACGGTGCGTCAGCACATTATTTTAGGGAAATCAGGAATTTACTTGATAACTTTTATCCTAACAGGTGAATTGGACGTCGAAGATCTCTTGAGTGACCTGCTCGTTCGTCAGATTTGAGTCCATTGGATTTTTTATAATTTAAATCTAAGGTATTCATTACCCAACCAGACAATCTTTTGATTTTTCGGCAGAGAATCACGAACGAGAGTGCATCTATCCTCCAGGAAAACATTTTACAACGTGCGCTCCGTAGTATCTGATAAGTTCTTCTACTGTCAGGCAGTCCAAGGTGCTCATTTTGAACTAACTCTTTATTTATTCCTATTAAAATATTGTTTTCTTTATTAAACTGTTGAATTTGATTCCTTTTTACTGATTTATAACCTTACTTATTAGAAAATAGTATTGAGCAAGAACTGAATTTTGGTCATTCGTCGCAAACAAAAAAGGTCACTCACGTATCCCTTGCGCTGTTTCATATCAAGACTTAACTTTGATGAAACCCCAGTATGTTCTAAATGCTTTTGGTAGTTTTTTTCACAGTGTTTATCGAGAATCAAATCCACGTTTGATATTAGGTGCTCCTAGTGCCAAGGAATACTCTGCATCTCTTTTGGCAATACCTAAGATTACTAAAAAACAGATAATTGTAGCTGGTAAAAGATTGAAGAATAGAATGACAGGAGGTGTTGACGGAATACCTAGCTTTCTCATAAAGTATTGAACCTATATATGTGTTGGCTGAACCACTAGCATTTGTTTTTAATCTAATGCTGAAGAGCTGTACGTTTCCTGATATTTGGAAGGTAGCAAGAGTATGTCCCATTTTGAAAAAACGGAACCCTGCGTTGGTTAATAATTACAGGCCCGTGTCCATATTATGCAATTTTTAAAAAATTTTTGAAATCATTATTTATAATGTGCTATTAAGTGATATTAAGAGTATGTTAGCCTCGGAATAACATGATTTATTTCTGGAAGATCTTGTATAACTAATCTAGCTACCCTTTCACAGCACATTTGCGAACACCTTGATCAGCAGGGCCAACTCAATGTTGTTTATACCGACTTTAAAAAAGCCTTTGACCAGATCGTTCATTTCATTCTCTTACGTAAATTAGAACAATTCGGTGCAACAGCTCAATTACTTTCTCTTTTTCGCTCATATTTGATCGACCGTCAACAGTTTGTCGAGATTGAAGGTTTCAGATCCCCGTCGTTTGTACCACTATCAGACGTGCCTCAGGGATCTAATCTTGGACCGATGCTTTTCCTAATTTTTATCAATGATTTGATCGGGCAAATTAGGTGCAGTAAACTAATTTATGCTGACGATGTAAATATCTACTCCGGAATAAAATCCGCTGATGATTGCCTGTTACTACAAAATAATATAAACTTTATTGCTAATTGGTGTATCCATAATCGGGCCGGTGGCTCAGGGCTTAGCGTCTCGATCGCTCAACCCAGAGGTCGTGGGTTCTAATTCCCATTCCACCAAACAATTTTTCATTAAATTGTTTACTCGTAGATCAAGGCTTATTCGCAGGGATGGCTTGGCAACCATCCTGGCGATGGCCTAGGATGGGAAGAATGTCAACTTGGTGTTAATGTGAGAGATTAAAATCAGTTGATGTTTGACTTGTCCCCCTAACTAATGAGGTTTTCCAGGTTTCCCTCATTCCAGCACTGAATGCACACAAGTCTCAGACTTTCGGGCTAATCCTTGTGATTAGAATGAGGGGTAGAGATATTATTATTATTATTATAACGGATTAAATCTTAATCCGTTAAAAGTTAGCATTTAGACACGAACTGAATGTACATACTACATATATTTATGCCGCATTGTGGCCTAGACTGGATATAAAATGTGCCTACATTTTTAATGCGCACTAACTTTATGCGCGTATCCATGATATCAATATTGTGGATTGTTATCTTATGTGTATTACCTGTCCAAAATTTACTTAGTATACGGACTCAAGTATCAACAGGACCAGCTAATATTTGCATAAGATCCATTTTCCTCCATATAAAAAGTTTCGCATTAAATAATATATTTAGTATTCAATCTGTTTAACCAAAATTTGCAGAATTATGTGTTACCGCACTTTCGACCACGTGCCGCGCTACCTATTCCGCCCTCCTCACCCGTCTCAGGTACCGTTCGGTACCCAGACACTTACCTTGTGGTTGACGCTCGACCTGTAACGTGTTATATGCGATTGTTGTAGAGTAAGAGAAACAAGTGATTATTTATTAATGCTTAATTTTTATTTTTATTTTTTGTAACAATGCCTGTGGTATATTCTAATATGGATAGTTGTTCCTCAATATATGTAACCGGATATTTTTAAATGTATTTTACGTTTCTATTAAATTTGTGGCAATTTTAGTAAATCACTTTAAATGACGTACATACCACATTCTGTAATTTTAAATCCTATAGCAGCACATCAGGGGGATTAGTTATGCCTTTTAGAAAAATTGTGGAATTTGTTGTAGCATTAGAAAATATTTTTATTAGTAAATTTCAGGAATTAGTTTGCCAGGAAAACATCGGGAAAACACAAAAAAATTAATTTGCTATTATAATCTTTAGTTATTCATGTAAAAACTTTCCTTTGAACTGTTTTATTAATTTTTAAAGCAGAGTCCGTATTTATTTTACTTTAAAATTTGCTTATTAAAATGCCTACAAACACTGAAAGAGCATCCAGTAAAGTTAATTTAAAACTTTCAATATTACAGTATTTTTTATTTTTGTAGATAATTGTATAGATTGTGAATAATATTATTTGTTATTTTAGTTTTAAAATAATGTATCTTTTCATGTTTTTTGGAATGTTTAATCATTTGATTGCCTATTTTTTTATTTACATGTAGACCTACATAGATACCAGCTTCCAAAACTGTTTGATGTTTTACCTATGCTCCAATTTAAATATAAGTAATAAACATGATGTATTTTTGAACTTAATCAGCTACCTACCCATTAAGTAATTTTAATTTATACAATTTAATGCTTTACTTTTCAAAACCCCAGGTAATTAAATATTCTAAACGCGAAGCCAAACTACGTTTGTAACGTCCCTCGTAACGAGGTTTTGTCATCGAACGTAGATAGTGGTGGTGTGATCTCGAAAGATAAAAGTTCCGCCGGAGAGTGGAGAAAATTGTTACATTCTGTAAACTTTGGTTTCACATACCTCCCTAGTTTTATGAAAATATAGTTCTTTCAGTAAAAATTGATAATAGTGGAAGTACGTTTACACGTACGCTTTGTGCTACTAGAAATGCTCCTTTCCGCCTATACAAGAGATAACCAATTACAGTAAATGAGTATACACCTTGCTAATTTTTTCGCTTTTACTAAACGAACTCTATTAGTCAATCATGTATAGTTCTGGAGATGTCTTTTAAAGGAAGTCGAGATGTACCTATGTAAATTGTTTTTACACTTTTCAGACTTAACATTTCATCACTGTGATCTGTCAATGACGAATTAATTGTAAATGATTTTACGTATTGTCTATTCGTCCTTCACAGATGAAATCTTTCATTTTAATTATTGTTGTAGCCAACCCCTTGATACCGACCGGCTTATGGTGCAACAACTGGATATGTGAAGTGTGTGTGCGGGAGTTTATGTCAATGATATCGTTGTTAATGTCACGAGTTCAAGAGTGTTCAAGAGTCAAGAGTGGTTGATGGTGTGTTGTAACGTATCTATAACTGTATTACCCTTTTATTTTGTGAGGAATATAACATATTCCACAGGCTGTTAATAATACATACAGTGAGGACATAAAGTCCGCCCCCCCCCCCTCTAATTTTTTAACTACTGGATAGATTGTGATGAAATTTGGAACGATAATATATGAGCAAATTCTGCATTTTTTGACACATCAATGACAGCTCTGAATGTCAAAGTGACAGCTGGGCGCGCAATAGGAACATTTTTTTAAATGGAAATGGGGGTCGAGTGGGGACTCATTTTGAAGCTATTTTTATACTCAAAACATCCCCTAATTTTGAGAACATTTGGTTTAGTAATTTCCAAATAAAAATCAGTAATATGGATTTCTGTTATATCATTATTACAAATTATTGTAAATTATTCAAAGCAGAACAAAAATTAAAAGTAAACAAATAACAATAAACCATCCCTAACCTAAAATAACCTAAATTAAAAAATGATGAAATAATTTAAATTAAACCTAAAAAAAAAATTTAGAGGCAGAAACAAATTTAGAAAACACGTGTTACTTCAAAAGATGTTGAAAATGACCTCCATGAACCTCCTGACAAATAAATGTTCCATGGGTAAGTTCTATTATAAAGATTATGTGGTAAAATATGTGGTGATTATGTTATAAACTGATATTACTGGTTTTTATTTGGAAATTACTGAACCAAATGTTCTCAAAATTGGGGGATGTTTTGAGCATAAAAATAGCTTCAAAATGAGTTACCACTCGACCCCCATTTCCATTTAAAAAAATTTTCCTATTGCGCGCCCACCTGTCACTTTGACATTCAGAACTGTCATTGATGTGTCAAAAAATGCAGAATTTAGTCATATATTATCGTTCCAAATTTCATCACAATCTACCAAGTGGTTCAAAAGTTAGAGGGGGGGGATTTATGTCCTCACTGTATATGTTACTGCCTTAATACGGTAAGCATCCCGAGGTGAAGAGACATCCAATAAGTACCTACCTGTCCAAACTTATATACGTTTTGTAACCTTCCTCACGCTGTGGCTATACCAAACCCAAACAGCAAATAAAACTCATGAAATACAAATATTAAAAATAATGGTCTTTATTATACAACATACTTATTAACATAATCAACAATAAAGTAATAACAATAATGAATTTAAACTATTTAAATGATCTAAAATTATTTTGTTCCTTAGATCTAGCCAATAAACTTATATTTTCAAGCAACGGTGCTAATTCACACTCATTTATAAATTAGATAAGTCACTTCTATACATGATTATCACAAACTAATCCAGTTAACAAAATACTGAAAAAAGTTCCTAACCAGCCACAATTTACATTCAGCTGATCGATATAAAGATAGTCATGCAAAGAGAAAACATCGCATCACCTTTGACATTCAAATCTCTGTTTGTAGGCCACGTGACATCATAGCATTGAACCGGGTTTTATTTCCTAGTCAAAATAATGCGATGCTCTCGATCGCACAGTACTGGTGCAAAAGCAACAAGATTTTTTACTGAGATCTATTTGTCCAAGACGAATTATTGGGCAGAAGCATATAACACACGAAAATTATTATTAGTAAGGGGTTTAAATAAATAGGATTTTATATTACAAAATTTACATAGTATTCGTTGCTATAAATTTTCTGCCTTTGTGGTTTACCTAAACGAAGAATGTAATGTTACCTTAACTATATTTTTATCTAAATGCTGACTGATTTGTCAATGTATAATAATTCTTCGTATCATATTAAATCTTCTGCACCCTAGAAGATAAAAATATTGTTAAATAACAAAACATGTGCATAATAATCAATAAACGATTTTACAATAAATATATAACTTTGTTAAAATACAAATACTTTACTTAAATATTAAGTATTTTTATCACAAAAAATGTGTTACAAAAAACCTGAGAAAATCATGAATTATTTTAACATATATTTTCTATACCAGCCATTTTAGCCGTTTGGTGACATCGAATAAGAAAACATATAGTATGACTTCCAAATAGTAGACAATACTAGAATAAATAAATGAAAGAATAAATAATACGTAGTACATTACAACAATGCGCAAAAACATAAAAGACAACAAGTTTTAAAACGAGTATGTTGGTTCTTGGTAATATGTCTCTCATCATCATCACGTTAGTTTGATATACAAGGCAAGACACCAACTAGATAATTAATAATTTTCTTATTAAATTTAAACTAATCAAAGGCGGTTTAACATTTTTTTTTTATTAGAGAGACCGGTTACCAATTAACCATGCATGTAACATTACAGAAAAGAAATAAGATTTAGAATAAATACGAGATAATTTTCTTTCGAAAGAATATAAAAGAATTCATAGTTACTAGGAAAAGGTTCATTGATTTGCACCGGCTTCACTATATGATGAAATTGCACATTGTCCACAGCAGAAAGTTTTTACACATGAGGTACCTTTTTTATAGCACGTTTGATAATACCAGCCCAAAAAGAAATAAAAATTCTATTAATAACCTCGTTAAATGTAATAATGGCAGCTATATAGTATATTATTTTTTCCAGTTATAACAGGACTGTTCAATATAACAAAAGTTACACGCAAAATGTTTGCCACTCTTAGAATCAATGCTCGCACGATTGGTGGTTCATATATTCAAAATGAAACAAAAATAAGTGCTATCTTTACAAAAAGCAATAAATTTAGTAATTTACAAATTTACAAATTTTGAAAATTTATCAAGAAGGTATTCTTATATTTTGTCAACAGGAAGTTTTTATTAGCAAAACAAAAGAAAATCATCCATTCATGATATTGAGTGAAGTAATTTGTGAAACCAATATCGTCATACCCTCCTGGCCTGCCAGTAAAAGAACAGTTTTTTAAGTAAACATATGAAAAAATATATTTTTTGGTTAATGGTTAGGATGGTAGAAGTTAGCAATGTTCGCATCACAAATACCGACTCTCGATATGATCAGTTCACCATACCATACCATCTTAATTACTATTGAGAACTCTGGCAGTTTGTATGCAGATATTCATTGAGTGGGTCAGGGTTTTTTGTTTTGACTTGTACATGAGAGCTCTTTAGTTCATCTCTTTATCTTTTTGTATCTCGTTCTGATATCTTCTTATTACCTTATCTACATTTCATCTTCAAGCTTAATGTAAAATCAATAATTGTCGTTGAGTGATGTTAGATAAGGTACTATAGGTACCTTATAACGACATTTTCCTATTACAGGAAAATTTCGGATATATCGGACGTGGACGTATATACAGGGTGAATCACGAGTCTTGCTATGTATTGGTGTCTTTGTTATTTGAAGAGATACGAAGTTGGTTAAATAAGACAAAAGTTGAGCAATTACCAGCACTAAATAGTGGTCCCGGAAAAGTGTTGAAAAAACCAGCGGTTCTCAAAATATTTAGCAAAACAGTAAATTACAAAAAACTTCAATTAGCTCTAGCTCCGTTAATTATAGAAATTTTCAAATAAAAATTTCTTTTGTACATACACGCATAATTATCTCTGTTTTAATGCAAACAGAATTTTTTTTCGCCTACTAGATTCTGATATATGAATATCATCTTTTGTTACCAATACATAGCAACACTCGTGATTCACCCTGTACATATCTTCATATAGATATCTTTATTTGGATATCTTTGGATAATAATTATTAGGAAGCTAATCATGAAATGAACACCTCTTTTATTACATATTTTAATTCTACAATTTTTTCAATCTCGTCGATCGGTTTTCAATCGGTATCTCTACCGAAAATATGTATATTTCGTTTTGTATCTAATTTCATTACATTTGGTCAATTTCAAATTTCAATACTGTTTTTCAGTTGTTGTTTTGCAGTATGTAGCTAAAGTCGAAAGGTTAGTTTACATCACAAATATCAGAACTTAATTTTATAACACGTTGCAGACGAATGTAGACGTATTTGAAAAATTAAAGACGGAACGTCTCAATTAATCTGATTACGTACTCTGATAGAGGAAAGAAAATGGTTTTAAACTCGAAACAAGAATCCAAGCGGTGCACGTCATAAAGGATCCACAACGTTATTCGTCAGAAATATAAAAAATATATACAATTTTGATGTATTTCAACATAGCTTACACTAGTGTGATTTACTGTGATTATATAATTACAAGTAAATAAATGTTTTTGGTCCTTTAACGTCAGAAAGTCATAATATACTTTTATATATCTGATGACGTGCACCGTTTGGATTCTTTTTTCCAGTGTACATAGGAATCTCAATGCTGATATTTATGTTAAAGTAAACTATGCTTAACCCAGATGTTTCGATCGGTAACCCAACGCTGTTGACTTTACAATACTAAAAATAACGTGGAATTAAATGTGAAATACATATCTCCAGTAATTCAAAAGTAAATCATTTAAAACATTATTATATCACTGATAAGATTGATAATACTACTTGTCATTAGTATTTTTAACTATGAAAATACTTGCTAACCTTTGCTGTTTGCCTGCCACAACCTCTTCAAACATAATCATATCTAAGGGAATAATGGAGAAAATAATGACATAGTGGAAAATTTTCTCGACATGTGTAGAAACACATGTCCAATAATACCACCAATAAGCCAGAAAGCTTATTGGTCTTGATGAGGAGGCTACTTCCCAAGGTTAAACGATGATTTTACTTTTGCCTGTTTAGTTACTCCCACTATCTCTCGTTTTTTTTTTTTGAAGAAACCATTTTTCCATTCAATATAACATGTAACGAATTTTCTTTTAATTTTATCATTAATCTTCCATTTTTTGAATATCATAGAAAAAGAAGAAAGTACGTATAAAAATAAAAACCAGTGGTAATAATAAAAATTTTGGGAAATAGAAAATAAGAAATTAGGAATAGGTCGGTAAATAGGTCGAAAGATTTAAAGCTCGTTTACGAATATTTATCCAGATTTGGATTTAGTTGGACTGAATTTTGAAGAAAGTTTAGAATTGCTTTGACAATGAATTATTTTATTTCTTTTTGGACTTTATGGTTTGCGAAATCGAAAACAAAAATAATTAATTATATAGTGACATAGATAATTATTCTTGTATGTGATACAGTATTGCATTTGGTCAGTGAATAAATACGAACTTTAATAAATTTCAAAATTCCAGACGATACACGCAACTCCTACAGTTTTGAAGTTAAATGCAATACCGGCTATCACTGAGATTTCGTAAACCAAACACATCAGCGTGAATCAGTCACGTCCGATTCTTTTATGAATTTGTTGGTGTTTTAACAAATGTGCTTTTTGCCGAAACGCCTTCGCGCAGGTGTCACATCGGAATGGTTTTTCTCCCGTGTGCGTTCTTAGATGGACTTTTATATTACTTTTATTCAAAAAACCTCGATTACAAATACTACACCTATGCACCGGCTTCTCTTTACCCAGAAGCCCTAATGTTTGGTCCGACTGGAAAACCGTGGAACTTGTGGCTTGCTGTTGTTTCTTCTGGGCTCGACTCCTTGACTTTTTTGGCGCATTAGGGGTAGTGGTGGTAGTGTGGGGGTAATTTTGCCCTAACATATCGGGACTTCTTATTCGATGGTCTTCGCCAATTCCGTGTACACTATACTGAGGTAGAAACCTACCATTTACCGTTAATAGTAAATTATCCGTTGTGGACACTACATTGGCTGGAGGACTGGAGGTTGATATCAAATCTGCACCGTAATTTGTGGAACTCGGCGCTTCTTGCTTTATAGGGGGGCCGTTTTGCAGTCTGTTCTGCAAGAGAGGCATGTAACCGTGAGTGAGGAGTGTTTGCAACGTAGATCCGCCTTGTTGTGGCTGAACTTTACCCGCGAACTCTACAGTTTGTTGCGTTTTCGCAAATTCGCTACTACAAGGTATAACGAACTCCGATAAACCGTCTTGGGTTATTATTATACTTTTTTGTTGGTCAGCACAAGCACCGCCGATCCACGCATCCAAATCCATCCAGCTGTCTCTTGAGCCCGTAGGATCATCTCCTTCCGTATTATTATTAGGAACTGTGGTGTCTGCTATGGCAGATCCTATTATTGCCGCTATGTCTTCTATTGAGGATATGTCATACTCCGCTATTTCAGTTTTCACATGAGTGGCGGAATCCACGGAAGGTTGATTGCAAGCTTCGTATTTTATGGAGGACACCGAGTCTGGATTCACACACTCCGAATAGGTTTCACCCGAAAAGAAACTTTTACCACTTTCGTCGCCTGCAGAGTCCGCACTAACATTGCAGGTTGAACTCGACACTATATTTTGTTCATTGTAATTGTTATATGTATTGTTGTTTTCTTCGGGAATTCTTTGGGATATCGTGTGATAATGGTGACCTTGTATGCCGTTTATACTTAAATTAGCGGTATATCCCGTGAACGGTGGCAGAGGTTTCAGCTCTGCTAAACTATTTAGAGATTGGGAACCTAAAATATTTTCTATAGTGTCCATTGCTGCTTTTGTTTCGATTTCACTATCACCTTGGCTTAACGATGAATCTAACAGGAGTTTATCGGTGCCTAAGTTACTCATGGAACTGTCCAGTATCAGTTTGTGCGTATCAATAAATTCGTTTTGGATACTAGAGTTCGAGTTTTGCCAACATGATGAAGTAAAAAGAGATTCGACCTCGTCTACGTGGGATCCGTTGTTGACTGCCATATTGGTACTTTGGGATAAGTTAGGATATTTCATTGTTTTCATTACCGGATATTGTGTCTGACACTTTTACGTAGCTACTATCACCTCTGCATAGCGTTTTCTGAAACAAAAAAAAACACATCTTATAATAGGGTCAAATTTGCATACCGTAAAGCAATACTTTCACTAAAATTAATATCAACAGCAAAATATTAGTGTCACTTGCTTTGGATTATGATGGGTATAAAAATAATGCACAAAATATGCAAATAGTACAACTTGATAAATAATTAATTGCCATATTTTCAGGGTTAATTGGTTATAGTCATTAGCTATTAGGAGGAGAAATTTTATTTATTTTCCTATACAAAATATCTATAGCGAAAGAAGTTTATTGACACCTTCTCCTTTCTTGTAGTTTATGGGTCAAACACGTATTAATACTACTAAGTGTATACTTATAAGTAAGTACATACTATTACATCTAAAATAAGAACGTAAACGTTGTGTGTGTTCGAAATGTTTGAAACCCAAACTTTTATAATTTTCTGAAGGATTCATGGTTCATAGATACATATAACGAAGACTCTATGTCTTATATGTACCTATGTAGGACTGTAATATTGAAATTCAGTGTCTGTCTAAGAGAAATTAATAGAGAGAATCAATAAGGGATTAATATTAATATAATTTGAAATTCCTGAAGTAAAATAAAAACATTTTTTAAAACACTATTCTTAACTTATTCGTAATACACACTATGATTTATCATAGCATGATATCACTGAAAATGACAAATGATATTTCAAAACCAAAAAATTAATTACGGATGAAGAACCAATGTTGAAATGCGTCTAAAGTAACTATTAAACACAGTCGACTATATTTTTTAATTATATTCCAAAAATTTTATTTGTATTAAATTAATAAATAACCATCGATATAATTATTTAATTAATCTATTCAATTAGGTATTGCATTAATTACATTTCATGAAGGGTTTTTTTTGCTTTACGCATAAACAGAAACGCCTTCAAGACACTTTAGTTAATCTCAAGGACTGCAGTTAAATGTATAAGGACTATTTTCACTAGAATAGGAGAGGTAATGATGCTTTGGAGAGACGGTTACTTTAAAGAAGCATTTTAGGTTCTTGAACCACCATTTCAAGTCTAAATACATATTTATTGCACTTCGAGAATTCAAAGTGCTATATCTTCAGTTCTTTCAGGAACTGAAGTAGGTATATCTTTGACTACCGGAGTCATTAACAGTCATTTTTACACGAACGGGAATAAAACCATATTTGACAACATATAAGTAAAACCAAACATTAAAACGAACGTTTATTGATATGGAATCTAAAGTTATCATCAATAAACAGCAAGACTATTGAGGTAGAATAGCAATATAAACATAACGTTACGTCAAAATGTTTATTATGTCAATCTGACAAGGGGGAGAAGATTTTTGTCATAGCATATTATTGTAGGTAACTTTTTTTAAAGAAAATAATTTACTATTCGTGTAAAAACTGTCTTATGCACTAGGGGACTCTTGTTACTTCCCACTGCATTGAAATAGAGAAATATAAAAATAGAAAGTGTTCCTTTCCGTGTTAAAAATTGGCACTACGTGAAATGACAATTGACAATGTCAAACATGCGACATTAAAGAAGGCTTTCTGAGCTAATGTTTTATGTCAATAAAACATTTTCCTATTTTATTGACAGAGGTGAGGCGGGCTGTTCAAACTTAACGTTTTTGATTTTTAGGTTAGTTTTTGAACGGAAATTTTGAACTGAATACAAATTTTTTAAAACAAGTGTTTTTAGCGACTGCAATCGAGTTGTCTTTATCAAATTAGTTTTAAACAATATGTATAAATAAACGCAATAGCAAATACCTAAAAACACTGGATGTTTGCAAAACATTGTACAACAGTTTAAAATCTTCTGCCAAAAATAGCCTTAATGAAATTAAGATTTGTTTTATTTATAGGGAAAAATTAATCAGCAAACAATTGTCAATAATGGGATTTTATTTGTTTGGTTTGAATATTGCAATATTATAGTGTTTTTAATCACAGTTATATTTTTAAATACAGTAACGAGAAAACATATAACCCTAGCCACTTTTCTTTAAGAGGAAATTTATTAAAAAAAATAACTCATCCAGGCCATTAAAATAATTTAAACAGTTGCATTACAGTAACAGAAGTTATTTGGAGATTCCACTTTGCGACATTCCTATTTTCCCACACAATTGAAAGCATGAATATCTACATAAAGTTTATTGCGTACAATAAGGTGACTTATTTATTAGCTCTCAATAAAAATCGGGTAGACTACGGTATTTTCGTATTTTATTGCCATCGTAAATCAGATCTCCCACAGGTCAGCTCAGATATGTACAAAATCGAGATAATACTAAAAAACAGAATATAATAATTTTCTCCATAAATAAAAAACATGAGAAATGTGGCATTTAAAAATGAAGGCAAATTGTTAAGCTAAGCTATTGTTAAATTAAACTTATTAACTTGTTAATTTATCAAATTATATGTTTTTAATAGAAAAGAAATTTCCAGATAAAATACAGAATCCATTTGAAACTATAACGCTATTTAACGCGAGTATTCAAAATATATAATGAAAATTTTAATCACCAAAAAAACTCAAACAATAATATATCAACTTATTGCTAGGCGATCGGTTCATCTTAAAAAATATAAAAAAAAATTAATACAGTAGTTATAGGAATTTTAATGAATTCAAAACAATGCAATATTTATATTACATACAATAAATAATAATATGATATCAACTTATATTTGTTTTAGCAGAAGTGTGTGTTTCATATTTGTTACTATAACTTTAGACAGAACACTTTTACCCGAGTATCTACGCAACAGACAAACTATTTATTTGAGAAGTTAGATTTAAAAAACAATCTATTAAATTAAATTAAAACAGAACTATTGCTTGTAAATGAGTTCAAATAATAATATGATTAATAATATGATGAATTGCAGATAATTTACATTTCAAAAGAAAATGAAGGGCGATATACAGGGCGAGTCAGCGAAAAGTTTCATCCTCGACCATCTCTCAAAGAAGTGGTTTCCTTGGAAAATCCAAAGACAGCTCGATGTTTAGTTGAAGGGGGACACATTTTTATAGTATAAAATGCATACAGGGTGTGCCAAAAAGAAGAGGTTTGCCACAACTTAAATTTGTTTAAAAGAACACCCTGTGTATTTTTACCGATTTGGATAGAAAGTCCTCTGACGAATACATTGATATGAGTTCAATGCATATAGCTCTGATAGTAAGGTAGATATGACCATAAATGGTAACCATAACAGTAATGTGTTGTAGAAAGACTTTGTAGTGACTGTAGCCAAAGAACTAACATAGCAAAGAAGGGGTAATCCTATTTCAAAGCATTGTCATTGTTTGAAGTACCCATAAAGGCTCCGTACGTCCCTGGTACCACGTAAAGTTAACATTCCTTTTTGTTAATAATTTCCACAAATTACACTTTGGGCATTTTAACTTAACAACCTCAAAAAGAAACATGTTAAAAATGATTTCCAAATAAAGCATGTAATAAATAAGTTGTGTAATTATGTAAAAAAAAAAAAATAGGACACATAATTCTAACCTTAAAACTGCACGCATTGAAACACTATAATTATTATTTATAAACGTTTTACAGATTACATAATTTACATAGGTATAAAAAAATCGGGTACGTACTCCTATTATTGTACATGACTATTCTTTTAGTCATGTGATCGGTGACTACAATAAGGTGAGAGATAGGTCCAATTAAGTATTTTAAATACAATCTGTAGATAAATTCTGCAATTTTTGGAAACTCAAAATTTAGGTTCTAACCAAATCTGGAAATACTGAATTTCTTTTTTTTTTAATAGAATAGATAGGAATAAAATATTTAATATTACGTCAGATTGGTTTCAAAAGATTCAATATAATTTGGTTTGTTTTTGTTGAAAGATCAGTATTTGTGTATGACCTCAGCTTTAAAAAATATAAAGTGGATACTCGAAGCGGATGGTTCTTTATGAAACATCGTAAAAATAATTGTTTTGAAAAAACATTGATATCATTTAGATGTTCCAAGAAATATATAGAAAACACTCCATACACTAGTATTTTGGCTTATTAGGCCTTTTTCAATAGAGTAGATGTCAGTAATAGACATTTACTTCATTGAAAAAAGCCTAATAAGCCAAAATACTAGAGTGTTTTCTATATATTTCTTGGAACATCTAAATGATATCAATGTTTTCTCAAAACAATTATTTAAAAATATATTATGCAAGCTGTTCTATTACAAAAACACATCTTGGTTTTATAATTTGTAAATATTGGCAGCAAGAAAATGTAAATATACCGTTGAAAAGAATACTTTATATTAGGATCCATTAAAGTAATTTTAGACGTACTAAATACTTAGACCGGCAGTTAGTGACAGATTTTTTGTTGTGATTTTAGTCAGTATGTCTTTCAGAGGCTATTATAATCCCTATATTCTCATGACGAAAAGGAATGAATCGAAGTCATCCCGGGTTCTTCATACAGAATAGTGAGTTTTCATTTTTCATTCGCACATTATGCGTTTTTGTACGATTTTTGTCAGGTTGCCATGTATTTTAAAATGAAGTTCAACACAAAGAAATTCCACTGACAGCCGCCGGCATACTGTTAGTGTGTGTCCAAAGGTCTGTTATAGTCACGTGAACTTTTATTGGAATAAAGAATTTTCCGCTTTTCCGAACAGGCTGACAATGATAAGTATATAAGTTTTGTTATAAAATTGCTGAAAAACAAGATGACATACCATTTCCGTATACCCAAGAGCATATGCTCAAGTAAAATGCTTTTTTCTCTGAAGAACCCGGGATGACTCTATGATTCATTCATTTTCGCCATGAGAATATACCCTATACCCTATAATACCCTATGAAAGGCATACTGACTAAAATCACAACCAAAAATCTATCACCAACTCCCGGTCTAGCTGCTCGAGATGTGAGATCTAAATCGGTAAAGTTTCAAAAACATCCTACCGCAGATCTGTTTTGACCCTGAAAGTTACTTGTAATTCGCTATTCGCTCCTGTGGATTTTAAGATACCCTGGATTCTCACAGAAAATTGGACCGTTTGTACAGTGTATTGAATATAAATTCCACAAATTGTGGAATTTATAAATTCTACAAATTGTGGAATTTATATTCAATATACTATGGACCTATATTTCTATCTTAGAAATTCCGTAGAGGTACGCCACTGCCGGGAATGATAAAGCCGAGATCAGTGGAAGTGAATAAAGAGTACCGTTATCCGTTATTTATTTGGGAGAAGGTGGGGGCACGCTGGTACTGGTAACATACTTCCGCGACGGGCAGACGCTGGAACTCCGACTCCCGCGTGCCGTGAGCTCGCTCGCCGGCCCTAGCGGTACTTCTGGTGCGTCATGTTTGGCTTTGGAATATTGTGATGATTGCTGATTCCGGCACCGTTAATTGAAAGTGAAGTTGCTGGACTGATTCCCTGGCCTACTCTCATTCCGCATTGTTTATTTGCCATACAATTGGCGATTTTTATATTTTTATTAAGAAAACAAACGTCTGAACAGCTAAGACGCCCGCCCATTGATGATGGTTATTTCTTTGTTCATTACTTATATATTCCATAAATAGTTATACAGTTTTATTTACCATATGATATGTCCTATAAAATATGCTACTTAATATTATCCATATATTACTTTTTTAGATCAAGAAATCAAGAAACGTAGAGCTTTTCAAATAGAATATTTTATAAATTTTTTAAATTTATCCTTCAGAAGCAAATTTATATAACAATAACAGATTAATTCAAATAATTTAAATGTTAGAACGGAAAGTTAACAATAAAGCAATTTGAATACTTCACCGAGTCATCTATCAATCGTCTTGGCAAATTTTAGCATTTGAAAGATTAAATATAAGTTTTCATCTAATTTTGAAACTCACTATTAATCATATATTACTTCTTTTTTGTTCGAAAGGCATCCCATAAATAAAAAAAAGGTAGGACTTTTTCAGTTTTCTGCTTCGGTGATTGTTCCTTTAAGAAAAAAATGGTAAATATAGTAGCTGTATTGGTAGTACTGAAAAACACCGTCGTGGCCTCTTCTGGTCTGCTTTTCTCTTTTATTCTGATGTGGCGACTTTCGTGGAGATGCCGGGGTAATGCAATGCCATTGAGGCACATAGTCCGTGGAGTTGTTGTTTTCCTCTCCTTCATATGCATCTCCTTCAAATAGTAGTTATACAGAGTGTCCCAAAAATGTTTTAAATCATACACAAATAACTAAATTAATTCTTAATTGAGTTGGACACCACTGTATTTCGTTCAACATTTTTTGTTTCAACCACGCTCCTTGTTGGGAGAGAAAAAACTTCTTTATCATAATAACAATGCAGCAAATTGTAATGGAAGGAAAGCTTCACCACTGTGTGGACAGAGATATCCGGAACGCCGGCAACCTCATCATACAACCTTTACTTCCATCCAGCTTTAAAGAAAGTGGGAACCTAAACCGTCCTGGTGGTGGTGGTCGTCCAAGCGCAGCTCGTACGGTTGAATTTGAACAAGGAGTTCTACACCGTGTGGAGGAAAATCAATCCACAAGTGTTCGCACAATTGAACACCAAATGGCATCCCCTACCCCTACCATTTACAATGCGTACAAGCTTTAAATTTTGGGTCACAACTTAATAGAACCTCACTTCGGAGAGAATAGTATTGTTTTTGATGAGGCATGTTTCACGCGCGATTGTTATTTTAATGGTAGAAATAGCCACACTTGGCGTGATAAAAATCCTCACGCAGTGGTCTCTAGAAAACACCAGCAACAATTTTCTGTAAACATATGGGGTGGTATTGTTGGATTGAATCTAATAGTTGACTTGCTGCCTGCTCGTTTGAATGCAAATATTTATCTCCATTTTCTGCAAAATATTTTGCCTCTATTATTAGAAAATGTCTGTTTAGATATTAGAAATCACATGTGGTTTCAACATGACGGGGCATCTCCACATTTTCGTTGGAACGTGCGCCAATATCTAGACCAGCATTTTCACGTCAATGGATTGGAAGGGGAGTTCCCGTTACCTAGCCCGCACGTTCTCCCGATCTCAACACCCTGGATTTTTTCTTTTGGGCTCATCTGAAATCTTTAGTCTACGAAACGCCTTTTCGCAATGAGGAAGATCTCTTAGCAAGAATAATGGCCTTTTTTATACCATTATCATCATCACTTTAAATATTAGGTAAGCATCTGTTTTAACTAAAAAATACTATTTAGAGAACATTGGTATTTTTTAATACTGGAAGAGACAAATACATAATCTGCCGATTACCTAGTTGTTTTATGTCCTTGTTAATAATGTGGTTATTTCCTTTGCAAATCTAACTTTTAGATAACAAGGAAACAAATACTTTATTAGATAATATTTGAATAATTTCATCTATAAAAAATTTTAAGCGACATATATATTCTTCACTTCATTATTTTTTTGTTGTTAAATAAATATGTTACTGTATGTAACTGATTTTGAATCTGTAATTTTTAACTTCACTCCAGTTTATTTAATAATAACTTCTATCTACAAAAGCAAAAAACAGGCCATTGTTATGAAGTCATCACACAGTTGGTTTTTTTAGGTAAGGTGTCACCAGTTATTAGTTCTTGCTTAATATGAATATACCTTATATATACTCACAATCTTCAATTGTGTCAAAAGAGGCAAACCTCCTAATGTTTGTACAGTAAAGGAGACGCAAATAGAATATGCGTTTAAATTAAAAATGGAGGACAAAATGACATGCTCGATTTCAGAAATCAGTCTTCATTAAATTTCTTTAGATAGAGGTAGTTTATGTCTAAATATCTTTAATGTGGACTGATTGAATTAAGATTCAATTATACATTGAGTAGGTTCTTTGCAGAAGTGGAAAATATCAAACGAATACTTCCAGTTCTAATTCATTTGAAGCTCTATACATGAAATTCAGTTGATACTGCCAAAAAAAAATGAACCATTAAAAACTTTATTTGCATACAATAGAAACTAGGTTAAGCTTCTAGACTATCTAGACTGTAGCGAAAAACTTTATATTTAACAATAGCACTATTTTAATAGGCTCTCCGTTTGTTTATACTACAATTATATACTTTCTCAGTTCAGAAAAATAGTATGATTTTTTAACACTATTACGTCTAGTATGTCACCAAGATATAACTGCTTAAACAATAACAATATGATTATAAATCTTTAAAAGCCATTTACAAACAATGGCCAAATCATTAGTGCCATTTACCGTCTAACGGGTTCTATAATCTGGCAAATATTTAGAACAACTATCTATCCGTTATAAAGATAAGCTGAAAACATAAGGGCTACCCAATTTTGACTGCATAATAATATATATTCTGAGTTCAATTATTCAACTTTAATTACGGTAGCTGCCCGCATTATTTGATGACTGACGTACCTTTTTAGGTTAACTGGACTCCATATTTTGTCAAGCGTTAAATTCTGATATCACCATCTAGTTATTAATGTATAAATATTACACTTTTTAGGACTATAAAATATAAATAGTAGTTTATCAGTTTTATTAAATAGGAATGGTATATTCAGCTACCAGGAGATCTAGAGTGAGTAGGTCATTCTGGATAAAACTGATTTTTATTCGAATATAAAAGATTCAGACAATCAGATTAAAATGATGTGGGAAATTATAAATAAAAAATTGAATAAAACATAAATATATCTTCTAGGGAAATGGCATTGAACATAGATAATCTAATTGTAATGCAAACCAAAACCATTGCGAATATCTTTGCTATACATTTCCCTATATCAGCGAAAGCTATAGTTAATGCCAATTTAATATCGTTATCAACATCATTACAAGTAAATATATTCCAAGATTATTCGAAGATTACTCTGAAACTGAAGTTGTTAATATAATAACTAATTTGAAAAACAAGAAGTCTATTAGCATCGACGAGATACCTATAGAACTACTCAAGGAATGTTCTAATTGTCTAGCATATAGCTTAACTAAAATAATAAATATGTCAGTTGTAAATGATAAATTTCCTACCCTATTAAAGGATTCAAAAAGTGTTCCCATATTTAAAAAAGGTGACCCACTTCTTATCGAATATTACCTTAGAATTTCAATCCTTAGTCCTTTATCTAAAAAAATTGTAAGAAGTGTTTATGAACGAGTCGTTTGATATCTTAACAAATATAAAATGTTTACGGTATTCTTTAATTCAACATTTTGCCGTGATGGATTCTGTGGGACCAATCAAAATGCAAAATTTATCAATTCAACCAATCAGAACCCGTTTCTCAGATTCACCACATTGAAATATTGAATTAAAGAACACGCCGTTTTCCACGCATAATCACGGTTTTCGTGGCGAACTATAGACAGAAAGTGCAACTTCGGAAGTTGTGCAAAATATTTATCTACTTGACAAAAATATTTTAGTAATTGGGGTTTCCTTTGATCCTTCAAGGGCGTTTGATATCCTAGATCCGAAGTTATTATAAATCAAACTTGATGCCATTCGTATACAAGGTTCGCTCAATAACTGACTAATTTCTTTTACCGAAAATCGAAGTATAATGGTAAAAATTACAAATAGATTCTCGGACTAAGAAAAAACAGAACTTGGAAACCCTCAGGGAAGCGTTCTCGGACCGATGCTGCTTCTCTTGTACGTGAATGATCTACCAGACTTCATCGAGGATGGTAGATTGTTTATGTATATACGCGGACGACGTGATAGTAGTGATTTCAGGCAGCACACCTATCGACATTAATCGAAAAATAGAGGCTGTTGCGGGATAAGGATTTTTAACATATTTAGAATTGCTCGATCCCTAGAATTTATTAGCCGTATCACGTGATTGGGTCTTGCGGCTACATCATCGGATTGATATACAAAATATATGAGTTAGATAGTGACAGTGACTTGTCAATGCGTCATAGATAAGGAATCACACAATACAGAGAGAGAAAGAGTATCGGGTCTCGCAGTGACGTCACTAAAATCGGACAATATTGAGAAATAGGGATCGAACAATCCTATATAAGTTAAAAATCCTTGGTTGTGGGACAGTTTTTTCTATGGTGTGAAATAAATAACTTAATTGTTAACCAGGCGAATACAAAATTTATCGAATTCACTGGGAGGTATAAATCACCTATGGAGGACGACATAACTATAAATAACGTAAAAATTCAACGTGATAATAATATGAACTTTTTGGGAACGTCATTGGACTATAAACTAGCATGGGAGGAGCAAATAGTATGTGTTTGTAGTAAGCTTTATAAAGCCTTCTATGCAATTTATTCACTAAAAAGATATTTGAATCGGCACGCATTATTAAATGCCACTCACCAATAAATATAATAATACATAAATCGTTATTATTATTATTTTTTTTGTCGAAATCCAGTGCATAGGTTCCCTTGCTTCGATTCTCAGGATCGGCAGCTGATGGTTATCAGTAGCTACTCCCCACGTCCGTAGGGTGAGCAACTACTGAATCCGGGAATCGTGTGCCCTGAGTAAACGTAATGAGCCCAAAATGACAGCCTTCTGCATTCTTCCGGCTAGAAGATCTGCCGACTTTTGACAGAGTTTAATTTATTATTATTATTATTATTATTATTATTATTATTATTATTATTATTATTATTATTATTATTATTATTATTATTATTATTAATTCTAATTTTTCTTTAAGAAAAATGTTATTAAAACTGAAATCTGTAACTATGGAAAACTTGAAATTTCTCAAAAAATGTCCATATCCTGACACCAATTGCACTTTTATTTTAGATAATTTGTTATAATCATACTAATCAAATATATTACATTTTCTTCAATATCATCAATTATATATCCTCAATATTCTTTGAATATCCTCGTTCTAGAAGAATTCATGACAAATGAATAATATAATGACAATAATAAGTAGCTACTATATTGATGCATTAATTCATATAAAACTTTCTAATTAATTAATTAGGATAGCCAAGCTCAACAAAAATTATATTTTAATAAAAAGTCGGGATGTATTAGCAACGTTCTTACGGTAGTTGTTTAAAGTAAGGTATTATAATTTCTTGCCAGTAGCAGTGTTTCCAATGAAACCTGTTTTGAAGCATATTATTATCCTCGATGAAACAAGTAACATCAAAGATTGTAGTTGGATTGGACACACATACACAAATATCAAATAAAACAGAAATTTCCCTTCTCCATATACAGACATTGTGATAGATGACCCACAGTAGGATAGCCAATGTTTATTTCAATTATTAGTAGAAACAAACTGTGTAACGTATTTTTATATTTGCCTTTATATGGCTTATGTCTATTAGATTGCTTTTTCCATTTTCGATTTTTCCTTTATACAAGAACTTATTAAAAGTTATTACACAATTTCCAAAAGGTAATACCGAATATAATATACTATAATGAAAACTAAAAACATGTTTTAATTAATTTTTACTTCGCTCTATTTTACATACTTAGTGATACTTTCTCAAATTGTGGTATAATGTTTAAAATATCATTTTCTAACATTTTAACGATTAAGGCGTGGTACGTATATTTAGATAAGCATTATGTTAAAAATTTATTATTTGTAATTGTTTGTTTAGAATTGCTTACCTGTCATTAGGGAATTTCTCTGAATTATAGGAAATAATATCTCTGAATGTATATAATATGATTTACCTTTTAGCCTTAGTTTATATTTCGTCATTTATATTTAAGTAGGATAATTCTAAGAAGTATTTACAAGATACAGGGTAGTTAATTGCTCGAATTAGAATAGGGTAGTATTTAGGGTATTATTATTTGAATGTTATATCAGCTAGTAACTATCCTTCCGGGTATAATTATTATTATGAATTTTATATACGGAATTTCCCAATGCTGACCAATAGGGTCCCTCTTTGCGATGATTAAGAGGGGGCAGCAAGGGGGATCTCCGGTTGCAACGACAAGATGAAAAGTAGAACTAATATAGATTTCGGGGGATACAGTTGTTCACCATTACTTATAATATGTGTATATATTTTTGATTGTAAGTTTTTCCTTTGTAAATATATGTTTTGGAACGAACAAGTGAGTTTGTTTCTGGTCCTTCGAGAATTCAATTTAGATGTGGTACAGCAGTGCAACAATTGATTATTAATTTAATAATCAAAATCAAAACATGGTCCTTCGAGCCGGATTAGGAAATCAGCCAGAGGAAAAACTGTAATTAAAACAAGCATAACGAGTGCCACATAGCAGGGCATCAAGTTCGAGAACGAGTGCGACATTACAGCGCATCAACCCAAGGGAGCATCTGTAGTCCTGAAAAGAAAATATCAACACAAGTAAGTGTGCATCCTTCATATAGTATCCTATTAACCTATCACATACAACCTAGCTTCGATTAGATTGTCACAATGGAAGAGTTAAAGATCGAAAGAGAGCAATTAAAATTAAGTTTAACAAGGTTAGAGAATTTTTTTAATCAAATGTCAAAGAAAGAAATAATCAGTAATAGCGACTTAAGGGAGCTAGATGAGCATTTTTCCGGTAGAGAAAATTTGTTAAAAGATTATAATATTATTCATTTAAAAATAATTAAGCAATCCAAGGATTTAGCTTCATTCGAAAAAGAATTAACGTTATTTGAAAATGCATTTTATGCAGTCAGATCAAAAATTAGGGATTTCTTAGAAAAACACAAAAAATTAAATACTGATGAAAATAAGCCAGTAAAGCTCGAATCTTCCGAATTAGGAGAGGGTATGTTACGATTACCTAGTATAACGTTACCGTCGTTCAATGGCGAATTTGAAAATTGGTTAGAGTTTCACGATGCCTTTGATTCTCTCATTCATAAAAATTCAAAATTATCCAGTATACAAAAACTTTATTACTTAAATTCAACACTAAAAGGGGAGGCGGCCCATGCAATAAGTTCATTAAAGATTTCAGCTGAAAATTATGAAGTTGCGTGGAAAATGTTGTGCAAACGGTTTGATAATAAAAAACTCATTGTACAAAGTAAAATTCAAGCACTTTTTAATTTAGAGTATAGCCAAAGGGATTCATATATCTCCTTGCAAAGACTACTAGATAATATTCGTAAGCTTATACAATCCCTAAAAAACTATGAACAGCCTACAGCAGACACCTTACTAATTTATATTATAACAGCTAAATTCAGTCATACCACAAGAAAGGAATGGGAATCTTTTGAGCCCGCCAGCGAGTTTCCTATAGTAGAGGAGCTTTTAGATTTTCTTGAAAAGCGTTGTCAGCTTCTAGGGGCATTAGAAGCAAATAAATCATGTCAAAGTTTGTTGAATCCAAGTTCAAATCAAGGTAAACCCAATAATAGAAATATCAATTCGAATCTAAGCACGTATAAAATTATATGCAGCTTCTGCAAAAATTCCCATGCAATCTACAATTGTGACTCATTTTTAAAATTAGAGGTAAATAAAAGAATTTCTGAAGTGAAGCGGTTGCAACTGTGTTTAAACTGCTTAAAAAGAAATCATTCAGCTAGAGATTGTAGGGGACAAGGTTGTATTAAGTGTAATAAAAAACATAATAGATTGTTGCATTTAGAATACGCATCTAATGAACCTAATGTTAGCAATAATAATAATCATCCAGGTACGAGTCAAAATACTGATCCAGTTGTAAATAATATAAATGAGCCTATTCCAGCTAATTCTCAAATTACTTACTCAAATCATTGTGCAAATAACCTACAAATTTTATTATCAACTGCAAGTATTGCTGTTTGTGATATACACGGAAATACTCATTACTGTAGGGCGTTGCTAGACTCAGGGTCGCAATCAAATTTTATAACCAATGACTTATGCAATCGATTAGGTTTACGTAAATTTCGTTATAATTCCATCGTTTCAGGCATAAGTCAAGTAACTTCAAATATAAATTTTAAGACAAATGTAATTTTTAAATCTCGCATAAATAATTATCAGGGGAAAATATCATGTCTCATTTTAGATAATATCACTAATTGTTTGCCCGTAAATTCATTTAATTTGGCGAAATTAGATATACCCCAAAATATGCGTTTAGCTGATCCGAAATGCAATGTAACTGGTAAAATTGATATGTTATTAGGCACAGATATATTCTGGGAATTATTATGTGTTGGACAGCACGAATTAGGTAAAAATAAACCAATATTGCAAAACACGATGTTAGGATGGATTTTGGGAGGAAAATTAATTGAAGAAAATAAAGTAAATCACGTGCATAGTTCACTAACGTATTTCGGTAGCGTTGCAGAGGCACCTATCGAAAAACAATTAGAAAGGTTTTGGGAATTAGATGAATGTGATAATAACTATAATAAATACTCATCAGAGGAATGTTTATGTGAGGAACATTTTTTAAAAACCACTGAGCGCGACAATACTGGGCGATTCATTGTAAATATCCCATTCAATAAAATGATAGATAAACTTGGGGATTCAAGGCAATCTGCCTTAAATAGATTCTATTCATTGGAAAGAAAACTAAATAAGAATTGCCATTTAAAGCATGAATATGCGCAGTTTTTGGCAGAATATGAGGAGCTAGGACATATGACAAAAATTTCGGAAAATTCTTTAGACTCTCTGAATTACTATTTACCGCACCATGCTGTGATAAAGGAAGCAAGTAAAACGACTAAGGTTCGAGTAGTTTTTGACGGATCTGCTAAAACGACGACCGGGGTTTCTTTAAATGATGCTCAATATACCGGTCCAATAATACAAGACGATTTATTTTCTATACTGATAAGGTTTCGTAAGCACACATACGTTTTAACAGCGGATATCGCGAAAATGTACCGGCAGGTATTAGTACAAAATAGTCAGAGAAACTTCCAATTAATATTATGGCGGTCTAATGTGGAACAGCCAATAAGTTGTTATAAATTAAATACTTTGACATATGGCACAACTTCTGCCTCATTCTTGGCGATACGCTGCCTGAAACAATTAGCTCTTGATTGCCGGGATGAATATCCGAATACCTCCAAGATAATTGAAAAAGATTTTTATGTTGATGATTTATTAACAGGGGCAAATTCATTTGATGAAGTTTTCACAATTCAAAATCAGATTTCCAGTATATTATTAACAGCCGGGTTTGAACTTCGTAAATGGTCTTCAAATAATATAGAATTATTAAAGAAAATTAACTTAGGTGATAGTCAACAGCAGGAAAAATTTCAGTTTAATAGTGATTCACAGAATAAGACGCTCGGTATATTGTGGGATCCTACTTCGGATTATTTATTGTATGCAATTCAAGAATTCCCAAGAAAATTGCAGGTCACTAAGAGATCTATTCTGTCCATAACCGCCCAAATATTTGATCCTCTTGGGTTGTTAAGCCCGGTCATTATACACGCAAAATTAATTATTCAAAGGTTATGGCAGCATAAATTGTCATGGGACGAAGCTATACCTCTCGTTTTAAACACCATGTGGTTAAAATTTCGGGATGAGTTGCACCATTTGAAATCGCTGAAAATTCCTAGGCATGTTATTTGTAAGGACGGGCATACTGTTGAATTACATGGGTTCTGTGATGCTTCCGAGAAAGCATATGGGGCATGCATATACAAGTACCGACGAAACAGGTCTGAATCATGTTAAATTGTTATGTTCCAAATCCCGCGTAGCTCCATTAAAAAATGTCACTTTGCCGCGTCTGGAATTATGTGGTGCATTATTATTAGCAAGATTAACTTGTAAGGTAAGGAAATGTATCAGCATCAAATTTGATAGTCTATTTTATTGGTGTGATTCGACGATCACATTAAGTTGGATACAAGCACCTCCGAATAAATGGAAGACCTTTGTAGCAAACCGTGTTTCAGAAATACAGCAATTAACAAACTCCAACGATTGGAGGCACATAAAAGGTAGTGAAAACCCCGCAGATCTTATATCCCGCGGCATATATCCTGATCAAATAAATAAGGCGTATTTATGGTGGAATGGTCCCACGTGGCTAGCAAAAAACAAGTTACAATGGCCGTTAAATGTTCTAAAAGATGAAAATAATTTGCTGGAAGCTCGAACAGTCGCGGTTAGTGTAACGAATACTGAGCCACTGGATTTATTTTCCAAATATTCATGTGTAAACAAACTTAAACGTATTATGGCATATTGTTTGAGGTTCGTAAACAATACGAGAAAGTCTGATAAAATATTTAAGGGTCCTCTCACGGTTACTGAGATGGAAGGGTCTCTGAATAAATTGATTAAAATAATTCAACGTGAGGCGTTTTCTCAGGAAATAAAAAAATTGTTAGAAAATAGGCAAATTGATGCTAGAAGTCGTTTATTATCACTCAATCCCTTTGTTGATGACGAGCAAATGTTAAGAGTGGGAGGCCGCATTACGCATTCAAATTATAAATATTGCAAAAAACATCCGATAATATTGCCTCCGGCTCATCATCTCACTTATCTAATCATAAGGAACGAGCATGCTCGGTTGCTCCATTGCGGTGCAAATCAGCTTCTAGCATCCTTGCGAGAGAAATATTGGCCTATCTCAGGAAAAAAAATAGTAAAGAAGGTAATTCACCAATGTATTAAATGTTTTCGAGCTAAACCTAAATTTAATATCCCTATTATGGGAAGTTTACCAAGATCTTGCACAGAATGTGCTCCGCCCTTTTATAATTGTGGCGTAGACTATGCTGGACCTATATTGATTAAAAATAAAAGGGGTCGTGGATTTAAACTCATAAAGGCATATATTTGTATATTTGTTTGTTTCTCCACGAAAGCTCTTCACCTTGATTTGGTCACCGACCTTAGTACAGAAACTTTTTTAGCTTCATTACGAAGATTTATTGCTAGGCGAGGACAACCAGCAAATATATATTCTGATAATGGCACAAATTTTGTAGGTGCAGCCTCGGAATTAACTGAACTAACTGAATTCCTAAATAATGATGAGAATCAGAGGCAAATAGTTAACTCCCTAAGTAATATTAATATAACATGGCATTTTATACCGCCCCGTTCTCCTCATTTCGGAGGCCTTTGGGAAGCTGGCGTAAGATCAGTTAAAATTCACTTAAGGCGCATAGCTTCTAATGTAAACCTAACGTTTGAGGAGTATTATACATTGTTGACACAAATCGAAGCGGTTTTGAACTCCCGTCCTATTAGTCCCCTATCCTCAGATATTAATGACCCAGAACCTCTTACCCCTGCACACTTTTTAATTGGAAGGAAACTTACTTCTGCACCTGAAAGTAATCTGGCAGAAATACCGGAAAATAGGCTAACCAAGTTCCAGCACATCCAAAAAATTACGCAACACTTCTGGCAGCGCTGGCGAAAGGAATATGTAAGCGAATTGCAAGTTAGAACCAAATGGAAGAAAAATCATAGCAATTTGTTAAGTGTCGGCGTGCTGGTAATCATTCAAGAAGACAATCTACCCCCATTCAAATGGCGGCTTGGTCGCGTGGTTGAACTTCATCCCGGAGCAGACGGTGTTATCAGAGTTGTATCCATAAGAACTAAAGGTGATACCATTATCAAGCGATCAGTGTCTAAAGTTTGTGTTTTGCCTGTGTCTGACTGTGGATCGCAGTAGTAATCAGTGTTGGCTTAAGAATTCGGAGACATTCATTTGGATTAAGGTTAAAATTAGCAAGGGAAACTTTAATTTCCGTTATAACCCTAGTTGAAAGTACTATCTTTCAAGGTGGGCGGCATGTTTGTTTAGAATTGCTTACCTGTCATTAGGGAATTTCTCTGAATTATAGGAAATAATATCTCTGAATGTATATAATATGATTTACCTTTTAGCCTTAGTTTATATTTCGTCATTTATATTTAAGTAGGATAATTCTAAGAAGTATTTACAAGATACAGGGTAGTTAATTGCTCGAATTAGAATAGGGTAGTATTTAGGGTATTATTATTTGAATGTTATATCAGCTAGTAACTATCCTTCCGGGTATAATTATTATTATGAATTTTATATACGGAATTTCCCAATGCTGACCAATAGGGTCCCTCTTTGCGATGATTAAGAGGGGGCAGCAAGGGGGATCTCCGGTTGCAACGACAAGATGAAAAGTAGAACTAATATAGATTTCGGGGGATACAGTTGTTCACCATTACTTATAATATGTGTATATATTTTTGATTGTAAGTTTTTCCTTTGTAAATATATGTTTTGGAACGAACAAGTGAGTTTGTTTCTGGTCCTTCGAGAATTCAATTTAGATGTGGTACAGCAGTGCAACAATTGATTATTAATTTAATAATCAAAATCAAAACAGTAATATTATTTTCTATTATCTTATAGTTATCTACATTATTTTAAGGATACACAATCATTTTATAAAAGGAAATGTTATTATCTTATCTTTATTATTATTAGAAAATCATAGAAAAGTCGAAGTTTCTACCCCATATAAAATCGATAACAGATACCATTTTAAGTTCTGCCAACTACTTCCGGAACAGTAGAATTTATTTCATCACAGATTTCTACATTCTGTATAACCTCTATCTCCCTTATTATGAAATTTATAGATATGTATCTTTTTATTACATTGAAAAGAATAAAGAAATGATTTGTTTATTATGATTTAGTCCAGCTCTCTGTTGCAATTTATTCTGAAGCAGTCACTGCAAGTAAATATTTCCTGGTGCAGCAGCACAATATCGCAGGTCGACGCCATTGAACTGGCAAATGCAGCTTGGAGAAAGTGCCTGGAGTTTTCGAGAATTTATTAATCACTAAGCCATTGACTTCTAGAGGTTCAAAGAAATCACATGACAACCTCCATAAGTGCCAGTCACATTTGCAAACTGGTAGGTAATATATGTATTGTGGGTAAATTCCATGTTTCTCCCCATCCTACTACATACCGGAATTAGAAAGAAAGTTTGATTAAATTACATGACAAATGTTTTAGCCTATATTTTGCATGCGTTAAGTAAGATGTAATTATATACAATTACAGTTCCCTTTCTATATTTTTTCAATTGCAATAAGCTGATGAGTATTTCGTATAAATGGCGAATGCGCAGGTTAGATGTTAAATACACTGCTGGCCACTCGAACTTACACATAGAGACTTTTAGGCAAAATTTAAAGTTCAATATTTTCAACAGTAATGCAAATTTTTGAACGCGGCTTTCAAATTTTAAGAGCTAATTTTTTTCGGATTAAGCTGCATGACGCATATTTATCGTAGGACCATAGGTTTATTATATGCGGGATGATCAATGAAGTCATGCAAAAAATCAAAAAGTTTAGGAGTGAAATTTCCGCAAAAAATTTTTTTTGTCGTTGCAATATGGTTCGTTACTAAGGTAACATCAATATCTCTAGACGTTTTTGTCAGTTTTTGGATTAAGGCCCTTAGGCCTTGTACACACTACTCAACATAAAATTTTTATATTGAGAAACGCTTAGTGAGGCCATTCGTGAAGAATGGGAGAATGTTCCACAAGATTTTATAAATAATCTTGTGGATACTCTTCCAAATCGACGTCGGGAAGTAATACGTCGAGCAGGAGGACCAACAAAATATTAGTTTCTCTTTTTTTTAATTAATGTACCTAATTTCGGGTAAATTATTACCAAAGATTAGGTATTTAAAGATAGGACACATGGCATTTTTACATTGATATTGGCTGGTTGCTTTCAATGGTCTCGTCCTTTTAACACGCTGATGCCAACAATAACCCAATTTCATTATAAACTCCGAAAATGCAAGGTTGCAATTCCCATCTTTGATGCAGTGGGTTGAAAACAAAAAATAATGGACAGACAATTTATGTTTTTCAGGCAAATTTTTTTTATTTATTAAAAATTACCAATACCAATTACCACTAGCTATCCCTATCCATACATACCTAATATTTGTTATTACAGTACACCGTGTTTTTTTAGGGATTGCAGGAACCTTTAAATTAGGTTTAGAATTATAATTTTTTTAAGAATTGATTTTTGGCTGTTGTTAACCAATCTTGTATGTTGTAAAATATAATGTAATAAACTTGTTCCTGTCGCTACGTTTTTGTTTATTATCGACCCGGTATAATGTGTAAATTTCAACCCTCAAATAACATGCTTAGACCGTAGAAAATCTACGTGAAATAAGGACTCCAAATCCGCAAAAATCATCAAGAACCGTCAATCCAATGTCAAGTTATAGCATTTTAAAAATTTTGCTACCCAAATTTTATGTTGAGTAGTGTGTACAAGGCCTAAGGACCTTAATCCAAAAACTGACAAAAACGTCTAGAGATATTGATGTTACCTTAGTAACGAACCATATTGCAACGACAAAAAAAATTTTTTGCGGAAATTTCACTCATAAACTTTTTGATTTTTTGCATGACTTCATTGATCATCCCGCATATAATAAACCTATGGTCCTACGATAAATATACGTCATGCAGCTTAATCCGAAAAAAACTAGCTCTTAAAATTTGTAAGCCGCGTTCAAAAATTTGCATTACTGTTGAAAATATTGAACTTTAAATTTTGCCTAAAAGTCTCTATGTCTAAGTTCGAGTGGCCAGCAGTGTAGTAATTTATAGTATAAATTACTATTTAACATCTATTTTATATCTCCTATTTGTATAGTATAGTATAAATATCTAATATATTAAGTGTAATGCATGCTTTGTTCTATTCTTTTCCAGATATAAAATAGGAATAATATTATTCTTACTTTGTTGAATATTTTTCGGGGCGTATAAAATATAGACTTAGTATCTACTCCTTAGCACACACAAGTTTTATATCTATAATAATAATTAGATGCCGATAAGTACATTTGCTGTAAATATTGATTATTTATTTGCTCCTTTAATAATATCCAAAGGCATTTAGTATTATTATGGAATGAAGGGCAGATTTGAATGATATATCGTAAACATAATTACAAGTTGTGGCTGTTTGCTCTGTGCAAAGTATTATATTTGACTGCAAGGCTGCAGAAACAGATATTTCAGGTAGTTTATGTAGTTCGAACGCCTTAAGAAATAAAAAAAAAATAAATGTTTTATATGTGACTTTTAAGAACTCAGTAACTTCTTACAATTTTAAAATACATTCTCAAATTTCCGTTTTTATATTTCACAACCCCTTACAATTTTTTAAATGATAACAGGGGTTGTGTAACATTTCTTATCAAAGGGAATTTTATGCTCTATCCAACGTATTTCTTTTTAGATTTGGATCGTTAGTTTGAGAGCCAATAAACGTTTAATGAAAACAATATTTTTGATATAAAACTTAAACTTACAAATTTCTTTAATTAAAAAATTATAATGAAACAACTGTAAAATGAACTGAAACAACTTGTAGAAACAAAAATCTCTATTTCTGTAGGTGTTCAAAGTGCTCTCCACCAACTTCTTATGACAATATACTAGTCTAGTTTCCAATTCCTTAATTGCGCTGTGAACAACATCTGCGGTTATATTTCTTATCATTGTTGTAATTTTATCTTTTAAGTGTTCCACATCATTTGGCATTTCTTTATAGACTTTGGCTCTTTATAATAATCCCCACAAGAAAAAATCTAGAGGTGTCAGATCAAGAAATCTTGCCGGTCATTCGACTGAACATTAAAGAAATTTGTATGTTTCAGTTTTATATCAAAAATGTTATTTTCATTAAACGTTTATTGTCTCGCTAACTAATGATCAAAACCTAAATAGAAATACGTCGTTGAATAGAGCTTTAAATTCCTTTTGACAGACATTAGATAGAAAAACGTTAAATACACAGTAATTGTGCAGGCATATTGCTCTGACTTACTGAATAAAAACTTGTTTTTCATGTATATTGTGTATTAATATATATTTTAATAAGTTTTTCTCTACAGCGATATAGAGTTTTCTGGGTATATTTCCAATAATAAGGAATATATTTTTTGAAGAGTGTGCCTTAAGAACAGTACACAAAGATCTCTCTTAACTTATCTTTATAGGGCATATCTCTCTTATTACTAGAAATAAACCTAGCAAGTCCATATTAGTAGAGTTGTAAGAGAACGAAGTTTATCTGAAATCAAAGAGAATAGCTTCAATCAGATTTATCAAAAAAAAAATTTTACTTTAGTGGCCCGTATCTTCATAAGCCACTTATGAAGTCAGTTTATATGACTTTTTCTTCATGCAATAACTTGATTAAGCACCTGCTTCAGTATTTTAGACTACTTAGGAAACATCTTATACATCGCATTTCAAAAAAATATGCACTACATGTATAAACATGAAAAATACCCACTTTAGAAAAAATAAAGCTGTTGAAAATTATTAGAGCAATTTTTTCTAATTGTTTCTAACGTTATAGTAGGAAATTAGGGATCTGAAAAACCAAGTGAAATATGTATTATGATAATTTTCTTTTATCTGTATACTTGCTTAGAATGTACACCATTGGTAAGTGGTTGATATTAGAGGGTTAATACATAAGAGCTCAATTGTTTTTAGATAAATTTGTTTTTGTACTATAGCAAATAGTTGACAGTTTGACATTGTTCCAAAAATGGAACTGTAAAAATTTTTATACAACCAACTCCTTAAAAAATATTTATTTCTGACTCCCATTTGTTACAACTTTTAGCAAGCAGTTTTATAGGTAGATTAATATCTATATCACTCGGCATGTATACAGTGCGGATAAAAAGTCTGGAACATAACTGTTATTTCGGAATTCGGAAATATTTTGGGAAATTCGACAGGTCGATTTTTAATAAAATTAAAAATCGACCTGTCGTATCTTCCTGTCGTATTTTTTAATAAAATTGCATATCTTTTGACTTTGTTTTTTTAGCAATAACGTCATCGCTGCTTGAGTTATGACGTCATATACTGTTTTTTAAATGGAACACCCTATATATTTTTCATTTTTGGTTAGGGCGTTATCTCACGAATACATTAATATAGAATTTAATGGGTTTATCTATAATAATAACAAAGTTATGACTAAAAGAGTGTGCCGTAAGTGTAGTATGTTGGAAAAGGACTTGTAACGCATGTAGTCTAGCAACCAATTTATGTTCTCTTTCCAACACACACGGCACACTCTTTTGGTCATAACTTTCTTATTATTATAGATAGATCCATCAAATCCTATATTAACCACTAATCAAAAATATAAAAAGAATATATAGGGTATTCCATTTAAAAAACAGTAGATGACATCATAACCCAAGCAACGATGAGGTTATTGCTAAAAAACCAAGTCAAAAGACACAATTAAAATTAAAAACCGCCCTGTCTGAGGAATGTCCCAAAATATTTGCGACTTCCGAAATAACAATAATTATGTTTCAGATTTTCTATCCGCATTGTATAAAAAACCACGTAGAATGCAAGAAAATTTATATTACTAACAATAAACAAAACAATAAATATTGGCAAATAAAATTAATAGATATATTAAATAGCCGATATTTACATGCTAACGGAACATGCTATTTTTTATTAAATACAGTTATTATTTATACCTATTATATTATTGCTAGATGATAAGATGATTGAGTATAATTACTTAATTCTAAATTATTAATGGTAGTCTCAGTTATTTATGTTTTCAGTACATCTTAGACTAAGATGACATAATTTTTTGTAGTGGCATGTCCAATAACTGTATTTATTCTTTGGATGGCAGGAAACCCTCGCTAAATTAGATTCAGTGTGTATTGGAATTATGTACCTAATTATGTTTAGCATCTTACCAAATTTGCTCTATTATCAATTTGTCCATTTAGACATGTCATTTTCTTCACTGGAATATACCTACATGATATGGCATTACACTATCCATGACATTAAAATTTTTGTATTCTATTTTAATTCAATATATTTTATTTTTTCTTTATCGGTGTTTTTAAAAATATACAGGTATTGAAACAAGGAATTTAATGTCTGCTTCCGTTATAAGCGGGACTAATAAAATAAGGGTATTATTTTCAATCAATTTTCAAATTTCAATTATGTAGGAAAATTAGTTTCAGAATTACATCTACTGTCAGTTCGTCGGTACACAACGTGATAAATTAAACTTTTGTTTTAATTTTATGTTTATATTTTCTTGTAAACTGGATAATAAATCTTACCGATACTCGTAAATAAATATTTTTTTAATTAGGTATCTTTACTGTTGTGTTTCACATTGTCTAGCTACCAGAATATTCCTTCATTTTCAAACGATACTAGAAATTGACACCAGTTTTGTTATTTCCAATTGGACACCCGTAAGATTGTTTTATTTATTGATAATTCGGTTTCTCAAAGACAATAACAGAGACGTTGATGGGTATCTAATAATGAGAGAGTAATTTATACATTTTCCCCTGCAGTTCTGTTTGATCATCGTTTTTAATTATCGCTTTATATCATATTGGAAAAGTTGTTGGCTGTTAAAATTTATTCCTTCAATAAAAAACAATAAAAGAGGACTTTCAGCCAGCTACATGGACCGTTTCGTCCGAGTTTTCGGACTTTATCAAGGTTACCTACTAACTAAAAATAATAGTTTTACATAAGTATTAAATTAGATTAGTGAATCAGAATAAATATCCAAATAAGTGCTTTTTTTAACTAATATCAATTTCCTATTTTAATGGTTTTGTTTTTCATATTTTTTATTGTTTAAAAGAATGCAATGTAGGTACGTGTAGTTTGAAGTGTTAAGCAGAGAATGATCAGAGTTTTCTTTCACTTTACTTCACTTTACTTTTTACGCATCAGTACTTCAGATAAACTGTTTCACAAAGAAAACATAATTAAAATTAAAAACATTCTTTTAAGTAATTTCTACCCCCTACCATTCATAAATACATATAATAAATAACAAAAACAATAAAAATCAAATTGAAATAAATTTACAACCTAACTGTTTAGGACCTATATTTAACAACATAAACCAGTACAAAAATCAAAGCAATCCAAATAAAGACAAAATATACATATCGATCCCATATATACTACAAGTATCAGAAAGACTTCAGAAGGAATTAGGTAAATATAATATACAATTTGCACACAGAAATGATAATAGCATAAAAAATAAATTATATTCAAAACTGAAAGATCCAGTGGATAAATTAAATCAAATTCATGTTATTTATAAGGTTTCAGATTGCGATAGATGTTACATTGGACAAACTCAACAATATTTAAACAGACATATAATTCAACATAAATTATTAATTAGAAATTCCATAGCAACAGTGGCGGCTCGCCATGTGACTCAAGTGACGCGCCGCTTCACCTAAAATTTACGTGTTTGGTTGTATCATTTAAAACTATTTTTAATTTCATATAAATTTTGTAATTTAGATATATTTACATTTATATAGATAATAGATATATTTATATAGTTAATAAACAGAATAATTATTATAAAACGTTGCGCGCTGAACGCCTTCTAAAAAAACATCGCTTTCGTTGAGAGCGAACATTAAACCCCGTACCGTTCCCTTCCTATAATAAACAAGTGACGCAGATCGCTATCAGGTGGTATTTCTGCGACAGTCGGAACGGCGGTTGCCATGGCAACAATGCGGCCGATACGTGACTAAACTCTCCTGTGGGCGAATGAGTGCCGCGGATTTCGATAGCGCATCACATCACTCCTACCGTCCTGCCAGTCTTGCCACTACGCGTATACGTGACGTTGCACCGGTTAAAAAACCATTCTTATAATAATAAATGATCAATGTTTTCTATCAGTCATAGAAATGTTTCCACGTATGATCCAGTTTGTGTTTTATTAGAAACACCATTTTCTAGATGGAAAAGTGAGTACAAAAAAAGATGTTTTAAATTGCGAGAGATCTGTGCCTTCTCTCGATTTCGAAAAAAAGATAAAGTTCGCAGGCAACAGGCAACTGCAATGACCTTGAATTTGCTTGAAATTTTCGCCTGCGGCGCTATTTTCATTTCCGGACTTCCGGACAGTCCGCGTCACCTATTTACTGACCCAAGAGCCGCCACTGCATAGCAACTCCTAATTCATGCAGTACAACATTAACTGAACACGCCGTAAATAAGTTGTTATACAATTTTAACTTTCCGAATACAACTATACTGCATAAAAAAATAAATACCAAAAAACGTATGTTTTTGGAAATGACTGAAATACAAAATAACAAAAAAACAGTAAATTATCAGACAAATATAGAAAATCTCAATAACATATATCGCAATCTTATTCAATAGTACTTTTTTAAACATCCTATATATGTACAAACTGTAAAACCCCTCAACAGCTTTCTTGAGTCACGAGAATTTTTACAATAACTGTCATTCAGACCAGCAATATATGCCATCGAAACGAAACACATCGACGGTGACACCAAGTACTGGTCAGTCAATCTCTGCTTACCTCTTCAAACTACACGTACCCACATTGCATTATTTTAAACAATAAAAAAAGATGAAAAACAAAACCATTAAAATAGGAACTTTATATTAGGTAAAAAAACACTTTTTTGTATATTTATTCTGTCACTAATCTAATTTAATAGTTATGTAAAACCATTACTTTTAGCTAGTAAGTAACTTTGACAAAGTCCAAAAGCTCGGACGAAACGTAGGATATTTGTCCATGTATCTGGCTGAAAGTCCTCTTTTATTGTTTTTTATTCAAGAAATTATCGCTTTAGGCCGGTCGTGCATATATGCAACATTTGTTTGCAACACGTCTGCGACATGTCGTTTCATTTTAAAACACTTGATTATTAACCGAGATTCGTACATCTGACAGACTTGTCGCAAACAAGCTTTATCTTGTCGACGATAATTTTCATACAACAGTGCATGTTCTAATTTCAAGCGACATTTGTCGTTTATCTTACGGTGCATGCAGTACTTCCTAGCAAATATGAAGGACGAACCGGCTTTTAATATTAAATTCGTTAATATAGTGGCAAAATATGAAGTGTTATATGATGAAAATTATTGAAATCGACAATTTCTCCTCTGGTAAAATAGCTTCAGGAAATTTTGAATCTTGTTTCTTGATTTTTGATCCAACTTTATTAAAAAGTACCTTAAAGCTCGTCTGTCATTCTATAAAATGATAAAAATTTTGTCGGATGCTCCTATCATTTCTTTTGATTGACTAGTTTTGAATATATTGCGATGTATATGCTGAGCTGAATATGAATGTATTCAAAATCTTCGCTTACTTTTATTTCTTTTTCTTATTCGTACTAATGCCACTAAGCAGTAATGCATCCTCATCCGACGACATAATTCACTCAAATGGACGAGGTCTGTAATTTCTTTACGAGATTTGTCTGATGAGATGTGTCTACTACATGTTTTATCAAAAATGTTGCAGACATGTCGCGTATATGTACGACCGGCCTTAGTTTACTGGAGTGTTAGATACATACTTTTTAGGACACGTCGTATAAGTATTTCACTGTATTAAACATTCACTAAGGTACGCATGAATATGCAAAACTGAATACTATGTTAGCGGACAGCTACAGCCCAACCAAAAAGAACCAACTCTATTCCGTTATAATTGCAGGTCTACATTAGGAGTGTTACGTGCAGATACTTGGAAAGAAATGTTTTTTTCTGAAAACCCAAAGTGAGAGTGTTTCTCTGAAAAAACCCATGCAAAACGGTTTCTCAGAGCCCACATCTTTGAATTCGCCGCTGCCATGATGGTACCATAACCGGAAGAGTCGGTCGGTGTCTGCGCAAGAGGTCCGGGGGCGAGGGGGCCACGAAGTCAACTAAGGGGGAGAGGTAAGTAGTCCATTGACCTACTTTGCCAACGACGCATACTTTACTTAACTCGAATTCTGGTGTTGTATTTTATGTCTTTGTCTACAGAATCTTAAGAGGACTAGGCAATTTTATATTGTTTAAGGAGGTACCAACCTTTGATATATCTGGCTTATTGAAGCTAATTACGGTAATGAGCAATTATTTCAATTTTAGTGCACAAAAACATACCGAATATATTAATTAATAATAAAGTAATTGTGGCACAAGTTTATTATAATAGTGTCGATTAATAATTCGAGCAATATTCGTACTTTCCTGCATACCCTACTGCAAATAATATTATCTGAATATTATTTTTATAAAGGAACGATTTCAGAAGAGGAAAATGGAATTTGATTACCCTGTGCTTAACGTAAAAATAAAAGAGGTCTGTGTATTCAGTAAACTTCAAGAAATTTTAAAATTCCAACTGTATGTATTGCTGTATTGGTTAGGTATATGGGTGTCCACGGGTGACAGCCCATTAGAAGTATCTGGAGAACCAATCGGAGAGATTTCTCCGAGCAAATTTTACCTACGATAGATGTAAAACATTTGAATATTTAATTTTTGGCAGTGAAATGTTACACATTAAGCGGCAAGAGATTGCCGAAAATGTTTTGCCGGTAGTAACTTTAATTCCGATTAGGTATCTGATTTATCTTTATTTTATCTATAAAGTATCCTGTAAACCACTTTCAATGATTTAAAGAGTAAGAAAAGAGTAATTATTAGGCTTGGCAAGTCTCGCCGCAGTTCAGTGCAGGCGTGCAGGTGTTTCTGGCGGGCCAACGACGAAAATACGCGAGCTGCGGCCCTTAGTTTGCTTTCCATCTTAGTCCATTGTTGTCTGTTGTGTCTTGCTGATGTCTGCATATCAATTCATTCCTCTCGCTGGGAGGAATAAATCGCCTCTCCTTCTTCTATGTTGTTGTATTCTTGTTAATTTTATTTGTGGTATTTTATTGCTAATATTAATTTTATACTTATTATTAATATAAGTATGTCAAACGTAGGCAAGGGTAGAAAATAGCTATACGGTGACGAAGGGAAAAAATGTATAGGCGAATTCCCGGATGTATTCTATAATGGTGTTACAATATTTGTAAAGTGTCCGAGAGAGACCTGATGTGCTGGGACAAATGTGATTGTAGACGTCACACATTAGTAGTGTGAAATATAAAAAAACTGTCTTCCACAACACAGTTTATGTTTGATTTACTGTTAATGCTAATTGCCTGTATGTTCCCTTGCTCTTACTGGATAAACCACCATTTCTGGGGTTCTGGAATAAATACAATCCCCAGGTGACTTTACTAAGCCACGTAACGTTACATAATTATGTATCTACCCACTGGATGCGAAGACATTGTAAATAAGATCAAATGTGTATTATATAAGGGTGTCATTATGTGTTGACGAGATAACAGATTGTAAAAAATCTATTGTAAAGGTTATAAAGGGGTTGAAAGCAAGCTGGAATGGTTACTAGCTAGCAAAAGACTAACTAAGTGTACTGGCAAAGCAGCACGGGTGATTGACGGAAAATTTGATGTGAAATTTTGGTCAACAAATCAAGAGTTAATGTTTGTGATCGATGATGCCGCGACAATGCGTTTGGTAGGCCGTTCTCCTCAAAAACACGGTTGTAGGTTGGTACGTGTTACGTGTAAAGCGCATGCTTTATATTCTGTGGCAGAAACTATTCGAGGATTTTCAGATGCATTAATGCAAGTACAAAAAATTGTTTCATAAATCTAAACGTCTTAGCGCATTTCACAGCAAGTATCCCGGTATTCCCGAACCACCACAGCTGATTCTTATAGTTTATTGCTTTTGTTACTACTTACTATTTCTTTTATTACGCTTATTATGCGTACGCCTATGACATTCAATTAATGTATATAAGATATTTCTATAAGACGTCTTATATGATAAATAATATGGTGTTAACTGTTAACAGAATATTGCTGACTATACGTAGGTTTAGAATAACTAATCATTTACGGTATAAATTTATGTACATATAAATATAATAATAATCAATCCACTGGATGATTTACAATCACTATGCAATTAATGTAAATATCAATTTTAATTATTGTGAAACTAAAATAATTTTAGTCAGGTGTAACTACAAATAAAATAGGTACCTATACTTATTCAAACGACTCTTCTTATACTAATTCTTGTCGTGTTTTATGGCTAAATATATAAATTCTTGGCAGGCTATAGGCGAAAGTACTTTGTTTTTATTTGTGTTTTTTAATGATAATTTGTAATATCACATTAGACTTATGACAGGAAAGAATATGAAACATTAGATTACGAAACCCATTAAAGTTATGATTACTTTACAAAAAAGACACTTCACAACGTCTTTAAACTTTTAATAAATACCCTATTCTCAGAAAATATTTTATTTACACTACTATAGCTTCATGGATCTATCGGAATCATATCATCTGGCAAAATAATGTGATTCGGTAACAAATAGGACACCAGTAGCAAAAATAAAAAAGTTTGTGTGATGAGCACTTATATTAACACTTTCATTATAATGTCTTCCAGGCTTAACAGCTTTCCTATAACTTTCAGATATTGTGAAATAATATTCCTTTGTTTAATAACAGAATATATGTAAACCCTTTACTTAAATCACTTCATTGAAAACTTAAACAGGCAAACAACAAATAACAATATACTCCTATTAATGCAGTTAAATAGAGGATCACTGGAAATAAAGTCTAACTGACAGAGAAAGAAATAGGTACATGGAAAATCAAGAATATTGATAATAAGACCAATAGATTTTTTTATTTTTAAAAGTATTTTAACAGGCGATGTTTCTAGGTTTACTACAAAAATCTCTGGTGTTCACTACCCATACTGTTGCTGTTAAGCAATAAAGAATTGCTTCTTGTAAATTGCAAATTTTGCACCTGTTGCCCACTAGTAGAGGATAGGGTTTGCCCACAAATTGAAGGTATATTGTTTATTATTCTTGTGAACTGGGCAAATATTAGACGACATTCAATTATCCAGAAATTTGAAGGTTTTGATACTTAAGTTGTTAAAATTTTAAACAATCACGATTATAAAGAAGCTGAGATAATATCTTAATCTGCTGGAAGTTTAGACTTAGAGCCATTAAATTATTTTATTCACAAATTCTTATACTATATCAAATATATTTTTTAAAAAAATACCATCGTCATGTTTCAATGATTTAATTCTCAATATGGTTTGGTTTGTTTTTGACATAATATTTGAAGACTAATTAAATACCAAATTTCATAGTGCATTTCACAGGCTTCATTGGCATCATCATTCATTATATATCTCCAAAACTCACCAGTTCTCATTAGGTACTTCACTACTACATTAGGTTGCGTCATACATACAAAATATTGGCGTTTATCAATTTAAAAGTGTAGGAATAATTAACATCCTTTAGGCACTTATAAGAATGGTTATTTACGGGCAATATAAAAAAGACAATGCAAGATTATGTAAATAAGTTCGACAAATAACACTGAAATCACCTCCATTACCCTGAGAATGCAATAGAATTGGAAAACTATATACTTCTGGAGTGGCAGAACGATATGTTCTGAAAAGTTCACTCAAGAGCAATAGTTAAGTATTTTGAGGTAGTTCTACATTACCTAAAGACCGTTCACTAAATCTCCAAAAGGTCGCAGCACTACAAATTATTCTGGAAAATATGGACAGTTTATATGCAAGATACTGACAGTTCCTAACTAGTATCAGGTACCTCATTACGGCAATACACGGACATATTTCAAATATTAATAAGAAGTAATCAAATAATAGTACTTCAACTATGCCGTAGCTGGGTTGCTTTAAAATCTTAAGCTTATATAGCAAGCAGTAAATACCACTATTAAATGTAGCACTCTAGACTTAAAAACGAATACGTTTACAGTTAGTTGCCGCTGAAACTTTCGAAATAAGAAGAGTTGATCAAAATAATAGTATATTTAGTATCCAAAAAGTATAATTAGTTAATTATCCCCAGATTATCAGACAGAATATGATGGAACCACTAAAATCTACACGAAGAAATATTAACCAGTCACTGGTTAATTATTACGTTAACTATTTACGATAATTCTAATAATGACAATAATTAACTACCATCATTCTAGAAATGGAAGTGCCATTTCTATTTGAAGGTGACACTAATGAACATAGTCCCTCTAAAGTAGGCATATGCCTAAATTCCGCTAAATCATCATATCATGGATCATATCAACAATTTAGAGGAATACTTATGTATCTTCATCAGATTGATTCTAACATAAATAAAGTAATAATAATAATAATAATAATAATAATAATAATAATAATAATGTTAATAATAATAATAATAATATGTGTGTTTTATTTACCAGAACAATGAAATAATACAGCTAATAGATATAGATTATTTTACTAAATTAACTATAATAATATTACGTACACAAATAATTAAGCGTAAGGCAAATTTAACACAAAGGAAGCCCACAAAAGAAGACCTGCGGGTGTGCATATCATTTATATGAATTGTTCAATAATTTTTATAATAATTTTTGGTGTACAAAAGCTGGTTACAAGAAGAAACTAAGAAGATAGAAAGAGAAGAAAGCAAGGAGGCAACTAAACAATACTGAATGAGTCTATGAAGATATGATAGAACTACACCAAAACATTAATTTAAGTAATATAAATTAAATGCGAGGTACCACAGATTACTTGGAAGTGTAATTCGTTGAAGATCTAGTAAAGTACTTAATGTCTGAAAATTTAAAAAATAAACAACCATTTCATCGAGAATAAGAATAATTAGTGGCTAATATTAGAAGTGTTAGTTATGAATTGAAAGAAAGTTTATGCAACTACTATATACAAAAATAAATATGCAATTATACACAAGTGTGAATGCATCAATGTCTTCATCTTCCATTTTACCAATCTTCATCTTCCAATTATTTTATTAAAACAATATTTTATCTGAATTGGTGTAAATCAGGAGTCAAATATTTAATAGTTAAAAATCAATTTGAAAAGTCTTTCATCAGGGATTGTAGTATTTAAGAAATAATATGAATAACATATTTGTTTAATGCTATTATAATTGTAGGTAATTTTAAAACTACTTCCTCATAAAATAAAAGTCTCTTGTTTACATTATTATTCACTATTATCGCTTCTTCAGCAAGCAAACACAGTTAAAGCTCACTGAACTCTGTTTAATAAACTTTTGACACTGCTGCTTAATAAAATATTATCAATACGATAAGTCTCATGAACTGAAACAAAATGTGAAATTAGAATTTTGGTAATTAAAGTATGCAATCAAATATTTTTAAAACTGATTAGAACTGGTTTTGTCTTCAAACGCCTTGTGTTCTCGCTGGAAAATATTCGTCTAGTAAGACCGGTGCTTGTGTACACTACAGGTTGAATATAATCATTTAGTAGAGTTAAGGACGTACTCTTAAACCTTTATAACCTACAGCCCAAGGCAACACTCGCGTGTGACGCTTCAGAAGTGGAATCGTATACGAGAGGTGAATCATGTATCTGAAGTTTAATAAAAGGGAGTGTATATACTGTGTCCAAACATTGATTGCTATATCTGCTATTATAAGAGATAGAGAACCGAATATTTAACCTTTCTCTATCTGTCACCTCTCAAATTTTGGAGAGGTTTTATTGAATGTTTTATTGGCTTCAATATGTTTTTGATTTTATTCTATCGTTTTTAGTTTTTGCGATATTACAGTGTATGTACAGTAGGTGTGTATTTGACAAGTTTTAGACTTGCACATCATAAAATCACTTTTTTACAAGGACACTTGTGGCCTGTAGCAACTCTCGATCGTCTTTGGTTTTTTAGTTACGTATGTCAACTTTTGTTTTTCCTAAGGCAGCCATCTTAGATTTTGCAGTCATATTATTGGCCTTGAAATAAGCTTTCTATTGGCCTTGAAATAATTTTTTATACAGGGTGTTCTACAAGCTCTATGACAAACTTTGACAGATGATAATTAATCATCTGTCTGGGTTAATTCGAAACATTTTTTATTAATAAAAATGGGTCCGATTCGTTTTTGTTTAGAAGTTACAAGCATTTAAAGAATCATATTTTCATAATTCAATCAAAAGTAGACTGATAAATAAAAATGCCTGTTGATATGACAATAATTATTGTTTCTGTCATTTTAATTATTTATTTGACACTACGTGTGAAAGCTATAAATAAAAAATGTATTCATTCAAAACTGAGGAATTCCTATGTATATGGGTATTCCAATGAGAACGCCAGATAAGCAGCTTCAGAATATCGACACAGGTATCCAAATAGACACCAACCTACCCACAAGGTGTTTAGTGCATCATTTCGTAGACTTCGAGAAGCAAGTAAAACAGGGACGGCATAAATAATAACTATAATGAACATGTATGGGCGTTGCAAAATCCACATGCAATTAGACCAAAACGATTTCAGCAACGATTCAGTGTCAACGTTTGGGGTGGCATTTTCAACAATATTTTATTACCTGTGCATGTTATAAATGATCGTTTAAATGTAGATCTGTACAGACATTTCTTAGAACACGACCTTTTTGAGTTCATTGATGACGTAGAACTTAATATTATTCAGAATATGTGGTATCAACACGACGGTGCACCATCACATAGAGGAAGACAAGTTATTGCTTGGTAACATTTCCCAAATAAATGGGGATGTCAAGGAGGTCCAATAGCATGGCCACCTCGTTCCCCCGATCTGAATCTTCTGGATTTTTATTTATGGCGGACACATAAAGCCGATGGTCTACCATCTTGAAATCAATACCATCAGCAGTTACTTGAAAGAATTCAAGATGCAGCTAACCAAATAAGAAATGATCCAAATCTCATCGGTCGAGTGATCGAATCTTTAGTTCGTCGATGTGAGGCTTGCATTCATCCGAGGATGGACATTTCGAACAATTTTTATAGTCTTAAGTTTTGTTATTTTTATTTATTTTAATTTTTATTAGTAATTGTTGGTTTTAGTTATAGGGATGAGCGACATTCGAGAATTATCTGATATGCTTGTAACTTCTAAACAAAAACGAATCGGACCCATGTTTGTTAATAAAAAATGTTTAGAATTAATTCAGCTATCGTCTATCAAAGTTTGTCATAGAGTTGGTAGAACACCCTGTATAAGTGACACTATAGAAGAAAACTATAATTTTAAAAATAAAGTGGGCCATGAAATATTCTAAAATCTAATTAAAACAAAAAAGTAGACAACGTAAATTTGTTAAATTATCATTTAGTAGTGAAAATAAAAAAAGAATGTTTTACCTATTCACAAAACAAAACAAAGACTAACAAAAGGATATAACAAAATGGAAAATATATTTGAAATCAGCATAAAATTCAAGTAAACTTTTATAATTTAACCATTTCTCTAGCTTTTATAATAACTGAAATAGCCAATACATTACCATCGAACATTGGTCCCAGTGTATTCTATCTGCCGTTGCAATTCGATGAAAATCCCCACGGTTACTTTCCAGACCTTTCAACTGTTCCCATCCCGTCAAGGGATTATACTCTATCGATCATGGTACTAATTTCTTATTATGAATTTCGCAACACTTAAAACTTAAGTACAAGTACTTAATTTTGTTAGGAATTATTGCTATAATGTGCGATCATCTCTCGACTAATATAACAAATAATTCTTATAGGAAGCCTTAAAATCAATCCCGATCAAATCAAATTTCATCGTGCAGTATGTGTGAATGGTAGCGATTCGGTCTAGATCACCATTCCGCAACGCCGCGACACAAACCGATGCAAAAACTAAACGTTTGTGGCCAGCTTTAGAGGGAAAAATAATTTAATCGTTTCGCTCCAAACAGTGGCGATCAGCGACTCCTCTCGTATAACATAAACAAAATAAAATACACCTCGTCCAAAAAACCCGAAACGAACACGGCTGCTGTGCAACCGCAGCTTAAGCAGTCACTCGTAACCGTTACCGGGCGGCGATCTCACACCATATTAGTCTCTTAAACCTTAAGGCTTGGTTTTTAAGAACATTCCGTCGCGAAAATTTCCGATGAAGTTCGTCGACGGAATATTCGAATTCGTTTGCGAATTCTGTTCGCGAAGTTCGTAGACGCCGTGTTTTTTTAAAACACTAATGACTGTTTAATTCAAGGCAAATTATGAATTTCAATATGCAAATCAGTATACGATCTGTGCTGTGCTATGGAGGATTTTCTACAGTATTTATTATTAGAAGAAGAATTATCAGATGAAGAAGACTGTTGCTGCTGGAGTTATTGAAAAATGAAGAACCGGACAACATTTTTAAAACAAGAAAATCAGAAGGAGCCTATGAAGTACTAATTAAGCGACACTTATCAAAAAATGAAACAAAATTTCGAGAACATTTTCGATTGACGCCAGTTTTATTTGATGAAGTTCTGAATTATATTAGTAACTTTTGTTTTTGACACCATACAAAGGAGGGTTTTTTTTCACCAGATCTATTAATTTCTCCTCATCTGTATTGGAAAATTGCAGCTGTTGGTAACTTTTGTTGGGCATATTTTTAACCAACCTATGTCCACATCTCACAAATTTTAAACAAGAACTACCAGAAATGACAGCAGAATTGCGCTGAAACCAAATGTTTTTGATAACAACGAACAACGTCGGCGCATTCCGTTAAAACTAGACGCATAACAGATTAAAAAAAACGGACGGCTTTGAAAGTACATTTTTAAATACAGCGAACTTTGCGAACGCATTCCGTTGACGAACTTCGTCGGAAATTTTCGCGACGGAATGTTCTTAAAAACCAAGCCTTAAAGGCTTGGTTTTTATGAAGATCTGTTATGCGTCTAGTTTTAACGGAATGCGCCGACGTTGTTCGTTGTTATCAAAAACATTTGGTTTCAGCGCAATTCTGCTGTCATTTCTGGTAGTTCTTGTTTAAAATTTGTGAGATGTGGACATAGGTTGGTTAAAAATATGCCCAACAAAAGTTACCAACAGCTGCAATTTTCCAATACAGATGAGGAGAAATTAATACATCAGGTGAAAAAAAACCCTCCTTTGTATGGTGTCAAAAACAAAAGTTACTAATATAATTCAGAACTTCATCAAATAAAACTGGCGTCAATCGAAAATGTTCTCGAAATTTTGTTTCATTTTTTGATAAGTGTCGCTTAATTAGTACTTCATAAGCTCCTTCTGATTTTCTTGTTTTAAAAATGTTGTCCGGTTCTTCATTTTCAATAACTCCAGCAGCAACTCGTCTTCTTGATCTGATAATTCTTCTTCTAATAATAAATACTGTAGAAAAACCTCCATAGAACAGCACAGATCGTATACTGATTTACATATTGAAATTCATAATTTCCGTTGAATTAAACGGTCATCAGTGTTTTAAAAAAACACGGCGTCTACGAACTTCGCGAACAGAATTCGCAAACGTATTCCGTCGACGAACTTCATCGGAAATTTTTGCGACGGAATGTTCTTAAAAACCAAGCCTTTAAGCGCGTGCAGTTAGCATCTGAGTTAGTATGCTGAACTGATATTTTGCCTATCCCAAATTATCTCACTAAAATCAGAAATGCATTTCTTACATTCAGTTTTATTTAGAAATCGACTCACAAGTAATGAATAAATATAGCTGTTAATTGAGACATTCTATAAAAAAAATTGTTGTAAACATGTTCAGTGTTTTGTGGCGATAGATTATATCTCAACCTCACAACGTCCTTATTTTAGGACTTATCTCTTCACTTTTTAAATTAAATATGTATTCGATACGAATAAATGTTATGAACGAAAATGTCGAAAAAATAAAACAAATTGTAAAGTAAGGTAGCGAAAAGAATAAATAAAATTGTATAACTTTAGTTAACGATTCGAAAATTCTTTCTAATTACCAAGGAATAACCAAGAAGTGTTATCCTCAGCAGGTATAAAAAGTTGTTAAAATTTTAAATTACAGTTTGTCTTCAAAAGTGTTGCCAAATATCCAATATAACAATATCTTAAAAATGTGTATTTGACAAATAATTAGTAGTTAAATTTTATTGAATATATATTTACAGGATATAATTATAATATGCAGGGTATTTCATAAAAAAGTATAAAAATATTTCTAAAGTTACTTCTATAAAAAAATCATCATCGATGGTGGATTAGATTAATTAATTTACTTTTGTTGTTTTGAATGTTTATAAAAACTTTATATTTATTCACCTGTTTTTGTAGGGAAAACAGTTCATGATATCAAAAAAGACACGAGACTCTTCCTTTTTGACATGGCTCAGCCGCTGAAGGTTACCCTTAACTACGCCTATAGATGACTTAAACATATTTAATCTTGGCAAAATATGGCCTTTGAATATCGATCAAAATGGAAATATACTGTTAAGGAAATATTAAAAAAATAATGAATTTTGTGCCAAGAAGTGTACCGTTACAGACCTATAATTATATGAACTTTTTGTCTTATAATTAACCAAATATTAATTCCTTACAGTTTGTGTACAAATATAATTAACACCCTGTATTGTTTTAAACTGAAATTATTTACCGTTTAATGAAGAAACACTACTGTTTAAAGTATTTACAATTCCCTAGCATTTTAATTAATAATTTAAGATCCGTTTCATCTTGTCAGTTGGTATGTTATTCAGTACTCAACCGCTCACATACCTAAATACTTAAATATAAATATCCATAAATTAAAAGAATATTGACCGGAATTAATTTTAATAACACCGTAAGGATTATGAAATTACTGAGTTTGCACATGAAATTACAAGTCAAATAAAAAATTGTATCTTCTTGAGTTACAGAAGAACAAAGTGATTTTAAATGAGTATTCTGTAACTGAGTAACGAGAAAACAGTACAATTTAATTAGTACATAATAATAATAATAATAATAATAATAATAATAATAATAATAATAATAATAATAATAATAATAATAATAATAATAATATGTTTTACTTATTAATGATTTGAAGGATCAATTTGATTTGGAATTATATCCAATATGTAAATGACCACCACCTTTTGCAACACAACTCTATAAACATGACTTGAAGTTTTCCACTGTTATCAGTATTATACTACTTTTAGGAATTGTAGCAATTTCATTTCAAACGGTTAATTATACATCCTGGTTCATGTATAAAATATAATAAAAATTTACAGCATGAACTTTATAAGTTTATATCTTTCTTTATATAAGAATGAAGCCAAAAGTTAACTAACAGAATAACTGCGATCAAATATTATGCTTGGATAAAGTTTTTAATTTTCCCCGTTACCTATAATCCTAGGTACGCAAAAGAATAACCTTATTATTTTTAAGATATGTCGAAAACATATACTTTGCATACAATATGCACCCTCCAACATTGAGTTACAACGGCATATCTTCATATAACTTCAACTTGTTATCTTTAACACATTTTTCTTTTTAAGAGTGTTATCTACATCTTTTAAATAATGAAATATTAAATAAGCTTCTACATTACATTAAAAATAATTATTTCCGGCCACATACCATTTTATATATAGTATTTTTATAACACGTGCCTAGGATTATAGGTAACGAGGAAAATTATAAACTTTATTGAACCATAATATTTGATAATTTTCTTAATAATGTATCTCTTATGTATGCCTTAATTCAACGTATATAAAGAAAGATATAAACAGTTAAATAAGCCAATAAATAATATTAAAAATATACTGTAAAATGAATTTTATAAGTTTAGTATAAAGACAAAAATTCCTTGCCCTTCCTATCTGTTAACAAATAATATAGTTTTCGACCTGTTACTAAAATTTGTCATTAGTACAAATCTCAATTCCTAAGCTCACTATTTTCAAAACCATTCAGTTATACCTACTCTGTATAGGAAAGATACAAAATAGGAAATATACCACTTATGTTTTATTTCTTGTTACGAATATGAGTTGTATAATATGATAGCAAATGGGCACGAAGATACTGGTTGTAAATGCAGAATGACATAAAAACATCTCGGATGCAATACTAACATCAATTACCACTTAAGAGTGCATTGCATATTTATAATTTAATGCATTCAAATATCAAATGAGTAGGTTATGAATTAATGTATTGACTTATAATTTTCCTGCTTAACTTTGTCTTTATACGATAATTACATGCATTAAGTGTTGACAATAAAATATGGCGGCTAATATAAAAGGCAACAGTTTGTCGTAACGATGAATGTTCTACTATCTGTTTTCCGGTAGAGCTTTATACCCAAATAATATATTATAATATGATTTATAATAAAACAGTCAAATAATAAAACTATTCAAACTGTATTATATTGTATTGAAAATATCCTAGGCCTACTCACATTTCCAGATCTTTGTTTAGTTGTTATGAATTTATAATAAAAATATTATAAAAACTCAAAAGATAAGAACAAATAATCAAACTTCTTTTGTTAAATGTAGAATTAATAAATATATGATGATATACATATTTAAGATGTTTTATTATTAAATAAAATTTTATTCAAAAATACACATTATAAACTGGGATAAAGTTGTGCAATTTCAGTTGTAATTTATATTGATTTAATTATTTTTTAATGTATTAGGAAAACTACATTATTCATTTAATTTTATCTATCCGAATTTTAATTATAAAAAATTGGTCAATATTTGAATATTGCATCTAACATCAGAATTTGGAAAAATAAAAGTGGAATTGTGGTTTTTCTATAGACCTAGCAGTAGTAGTAGTAGTTATGGGGCGGCCAAGACCTGGCAATTAGGGCACAAGCGGGCCCTTTTTGCCTAACCCTGTCGTCCCCTACCTCACTGCATCACCTCTTCCCTCGTCGAACCTTCCCGACCTTCTAATGTAGGTCAAAATATCGGTCCATTCAAGGGACCGATAGGTCCCCGGGAAGACTAACCTCTTCCTCTTGCAGCTACCCGGCCTTCCAGACGTCGCCTCAGTCTCAGTCCCCGTTCCTTCAACCCACATAAATAATTCCGTAGACTTACTACGGCACTATTAAACATCTCAAACAGTTGAAAGTTTAACAAAAAACTGCTAAAAATATAAATTTGGGTCAGATTGAAAATTAAGAGGGACCAATATCTACAAACATTATTTTTTATTCTCTTATAGAGCGTGCTGTGGCAATATATCTCGGTCACACTGCTTATTAAGATCTGGGTTCGATCCCCAGCTCCGGCACTGGTAATGTCGGTGGGTACGGGGTTTTTCACCACTTGTAACCCCCATCCGGACAGCTTTGGTTTTGGGAAAGTAAAATATTTTAATGATTTATTTCAATTAACAACGTTCCACTATGACATTTTTTCTAAGTTATTCTTTTAAATTAACCTGTATAGTCAGTGTGGTTAACATTCGAAACTAGCTTTAAGGGCATTGCAATCGGTAGGAGATACAGAGCTGTTTTAAAAGAGTAAAGGGGATGTTCTATCTGAAAAAATAACGAAACGTAGTAATTAACATTGACGTAGTTTTAGATTAAAACTCGTTTTAATCGTCTCCATATGATGCCAACTTAGTTGTCGAAACGCGCGTCGAGTGCAGTATAGTGTTCTGGTGTTATGTGGAGAACTACGTCAGTGTTATCTGCACACCAAAGGTTCCAACCCCCCTTCAAGACGTAGTAATTAATAAAACTATTGTTTTGGCCGAAAAAACATTTTCTTAGCATTTCGTATGTTATACCTACTGTTCCCAAGATCTCAATGGTGATCACTTATAAAAATAGTTCAGAAATAAATTTCTCCCAAAAAAATTATCAAATCGCAAATTCCTTCTTCAAATTGTATAATATGATCAATAACGAGGTGAACATTTTAAGAGCCATATTTAGTAATTTATAATAATAGTAGAATTAAATTTCTTTAAAAATCAACCTGGTCAATACACTCGTATATCAAATGGGAAATTTTATGCGTACTTTTCATTTTGTTTGGAAGTACGACAAAATACAAGATAAAACAGTATACTATATGCAGCAAGTAGCATTAGAAAATATACTATTCAGTAAATTAAGAAAAAACACATCATGTATTTTACATTGAGAAAATATACCGGGTTTCCCATTTCATTTGACTAATGGCAATTAACATGGGCTATTACATTTCATTGAATTTTATATTCCCAGGGCACACTATGAGAAATATTGCTAACGGAATCGATAGTACTGACTGTCAAACACTTCTCATTACCAAAATACTAAAGCGAAATGCTTTTTTAATTAAAATATCAATAAAAATTCGTTTTAAGTTAATAGTTGTAGTTTACATAACTGTTTTAAGAGGCATTATGAAACGTTATGCGGTGGTCTAGTTGGTTAAGCGGCTGTGTTTCAAACTGAACCCCAAAATTTTGCAGGTTCGAATCCCGCTAGAGACAACTTTTTTTTTACTTTTTCATTAATTATAAATTATTAGTGTTTACTTATTCGAATAAATATGGTTCATTGTCACTACCTAGTTATTATTTTTGAAAGTCACAATATTTGCTTATCAAAAAAAAAATCTTTATAATGCTTATCTTTAGCTTTAGCTAAAACTACTATCTTATAAAATAAGTAATCAACAAGCAACATATTTTTTATTTATTACATGCATTGTGCTTTTACTAATAATAGTGTACTTATCTCTGCTAATAGTTACTACATATTATACCTCAATCTGGATATTGAGTTAAACAGTTACAGAGGAACGGTATTCTTATTTTAAAAAACTCATAATTTTAGAATTATAGTTTTTTATTAAAAAAAAAACCTATTACTAATTCACGACAGTTCCTCCGTAATACTGTTTGACTCAATATCCAGATTGAGGTATAATATGCAGTAACTATTAGCAGAGATAAGTACACTATTAGTAAAAGCACAGTGCATGTAATAAATAAAAAATATGTTGCTTGTTGATTACTTATTTTATAAGATAGTAGATTTAGCTAAAGATAAAGGAAACGAACCAATTAAAACATGTTTTATTATTTTTTTTTTTTTTGATAAGCAAATATTGTGACTTTCAAAAATAATAACTAGGTACTGACAATGAACCATATTTATTCGAATAAGTAAACACTAATAATTTATAATTAATGAAAAAGTAAAAAAAAGTTGTCTCTAGCGGGATTCGAACCTGCAAAATTTTGCGGTTCAGATTGAAACACAGCCTCTCAACCAACTAGTCCACCGGATGACGTTTAATAATGTCTCTTAAAACAGTTATGTAAACTACACCTATTAACTTAAAACGAATTTTTATTGATATTTTAATTAAAAAGCATTTCGCTTTAGTATTTTGGTAATGAGAAGTGTTTGACAGTCAGTACTATCGATTCCGTTAGCAATATTTCTCATAGTGTGGCCTGGGAATATAAAATTCAATGAAATGTAATAACCCATGTTAATTACGATTAGTCAAATGAAATGGGAAACCGGGTATAGATAGATATCTTATCTTATATATCTTATAAGCAGGTATCTATATACCTATAGATACCTATTTTATTTATTATACTCCCAAAGGTTTCCTTACGAGAGTAAATAACGAATCATATATATGTTAATTTATCATTGGATTTATCTGTAGAAAAAAAATTGAAAAGTAGTGAGGTACATTGGTTCAACGAGGATGCAAAATAAAAAAAATAAAGTCAATTGTTAATTCAATATATGGAAAATAATGGAATTAGGTGAAGACTCCAGTTGTAAGTAAAACGAAATGGATAAATATTTCAGTATATAAGACAATATAATCAGAAACAATATGCTTTAAAAGAATTAAGAACTAAAGAATGTATAGTAGTTAAAATAAATAAAAATTAAATTTTGGTATAATGTCAAATGGGGAAAATTTTCAAAAATCCCGAAATCTGTAAAATAATTGGAAACAGTCTTATGCCAAAGTTTTCAGAATATTCTGTAAAAATTCCTTATACCAACGATTGTAGAAAAGTTCATGCTAATAGAAAAGTCCATAAAACATATAAAACATGTTCTGTCAAAAGATTAACGAAGATACACGAAATTGTGGGGAGGTTCTAAAAAGTCAAAGTTTTAGTAGAAGATATAAGGAATTACTGAAGTATTTTACTTTAAATGTTGAAAAAATGTATATTTAATTTTCTTTGAATAAAGAATATTTAACGGATTTAATGTCACTGAGTAACAACAATACAACTCTGTATTTAAATATTATTGGTGAAAACTGGAAAAGAAGGTAGAAAAGAAGAATAGAAAAGATTACTATAGTCGCTAACAACCTACTGTTCACTTTAATTTATAAGGTTTTCCAGGTTTCCCTTATTCTAGTACTAAATGGCAGTTAAATTTATAATATCGTAAATCGTTCCTGGGCGCACTCACGCCCCACATAATAATAATATACCGCTCCCTCTCCCATACAAGTCTCTGACTTCCGGGCTCATCATTAAGATGAGAATGAGGGATAGAGATATTATTAGCAAGTAATGTGTGTCTTAACGTTTATATATTTTTACATAGACTTTCTATATGAAGGTATAATAAATTTTTATAATAAATTAATAAAATCTAGTTAGATTATTTACAATATTTTTAACATAGTATAAGGGACTAATGGACCAATTCGTTTGTAGATTAGAATAGTTCATAGCTGATTAATAAAAATATGTAAAACTTAAAAAATAGAAATTCTCAGAGGAATTAGCCAGCTAAAATAATAATGACTAGGAAAATAAGGATATTCTAAATAAATATTGCAAATGTAGTATCAAGACCCAAAATTTAAATATCACCCAAAAAACTATTGGGAAAAATTATATTTTTCAGAAGAAATATATTTTATTAAAATCTATTTCATAACAGTGTTTTCGTTTTAAGTTAAAACTGATATTATAACAGAGTAGGTACTAAAATAAAATTTATACTATTATATTAATGAGAAATTGAAATATTAAAATAAAAAAAATATATGTATTATGAAAGAATTTGCATACATTTTATTGATTTCTATAATACAATTTTAATTCTTATTGAAATTCTTTTTATTTCTGAATAATTATTGGTGGATAGCTAAGGTGAATATACAATGATAGGTAGTCGTCCTTCACCCATTGTCAAGGAAATTCATTGCTCTTTTTACGTTGTAATGAACGGAGACGACACAAAGCAGCCAGTATACTTACCGAATCTATTATTTATTCCAAATAACAAAAAATATGGGTCACTGATGCTGTATTATACGCAATTTTACACTATGCACATCCGGTACAGTCTATTGTTTTTTTAAACAAGTGTCATTTTACTTTGTTCCAAATTGGTAATCGTAACTACAGCGGAGAAATTTAAACCGAACGAAAACAACTTTTTTTAATTTAGAATCCAATCAGGGCACTGTGGTTAGCTTAAAGTTTGAAAATCACATCATCACCGTTTCGGTTTGTTTAAAATTCTAGTTTTCTTTTTAAAATACATAACTGCTTTCGAGCGGCCAACACAAAAATTTTATGATCACTGTATAAGTATGTTACCGTGTCACGATTTAATTCATGTTCCTATTAATCCCATTTCATGTCATTTTCTAAACCACTGCACGTACAAGTCACTTTATTTTATTCCTTATCACAAAGCGGAACTGCAGGTGGAAATTTTTCTCAAACAGGTGAAAACAACCCCTTACAATTTGCACTGGGTTGGTCCTTAGTCGGAAGGTACACACGTATTATTTATATAGGTCAATGAACAGCCGTGAAAATTTCACAAGAATCCATATATGGGGTCGTGCAAAATATCACAATTTTTTTGGTGGTGGATATTTTTCGAAAATTTTGGAAATTTTTGTTGTACACGGGTGCGTGCACCATTCGACTGAAGACGTAAAACTGGTCATCAGGAGCCCTACCATGAGCTGTGGGACCAGAACACCCCCTCCATGTCAGATAACTGTACCTGTAGTAGATCTATACTGAGGTAACCTACTTATTGTAGGTGGGGGTACTTAGTTCTTGAAGATGAGATTTTGGTGTCTTAGTGTAGCTATACGCCGCATACCTGTTGAAATATTGCTTAACATATTTATTTGGAAATTTATTATAAATCGGTAATTCCAATACAGTTATTATTTAAAAATTATAAACAGATTGCGAAAATAATTATGCAATTGTACTTCTAGAACTTGAGGAATTGCAATTATTTTAATAATATACCTATGCCAGATAATTCTCGAAAAACTTTAGATACCTAGGTATTAAGAAATGTTTCCAGAGGTAGGAAGTGTATATTTAATATTTACATATAATTGTGTATATACCTATACCTGGGTAATAATACCTTATATATACCTATACCTGTGTAAAAATACACTCAAAAATCTCTCTTACAAAATTACATTACATAAATTACAAAAATACAACTTATTCTAGACTATTTTGGGATTACACCACCTGCAAAATAATAAAACACAGGATACCAGAAGCAATCAATACCTATGCAGTAAACATAAATATATATATATAAGTGGTTTTTTAGTTTCACATAAAATTTTATATTACAAATGATATTTCGAATTATGTCTAAATAAAAAAATATATAATAAAATTTAAAAGAAAAGAACACAACTAGCTTGGTTCTATTCATTTCAAGTTGATCCTCCACTCGTCATCAGTAGAAGACAAGTTTGTATGATAAAAAATTGTCAGATTGACATTTTTATATCAAGGTAAACTTTAGAAGCTTGCCTTGATATATATTTTCGATCTTTATTTTCAATACTTCTAGCTTCCTGTTTTTATATTAAGGATCATTTTGTCATTTTCAATTAAAATTCACTTTTACAGGTCACTGTTTCCTTCTCACTGAAGAAGAGGGGGCAGCTTTGCTTTACCTATATTGTTTCTCAATATATAGTCATGAAAATTGAATACAAACATTTTCTTTTAGGTATCTTTTATTAAAATTTTTAAAAACAGAAGGGCAGATTCTGGTTAATTTGAATTATTACTATTTCTTTAGAAGTTTGCTTTGATACCTTCTATACTTCAGGTCATTATAATATCTTATTTCCTGGTTTTTTATTTTATTTTCTAATAATAAATTCAATATTAATAATTTATTTATTTATTGATTTATTTATTTGTGTAAACAATAAACAAATCAGAAATAACAATAACATTATTTATTTCATCATCAATTATTTATGATCAATATGTGTCAAATTGATTTGTAGCACCAGACTAGATCCACCTATATTGACTTAAATATGTTAACAATCTTTCATAAAAAAAGGTACAGAACATAATTAAAGTTATGTGATAAAATCATCGGCAAAACTGTAATTTGTTATTAGGGAAAATATTTTTTAGTTAATATGTTAATAAATTTTACACACTTCATATCAAATAATTTACAGGAAAAGTGGTAGAATGGTAGAGGCTCCATTATTCAAACACGCAAATTCAGATGATTCAAAACAAGAACAATACAAATAAAATATTAACAAACGTTTAAATTTAAATTTATGAACTATAGTAGGTTATACAGCTGATAGTTCAGATTAACATAAAATGTTACCTGCAATTTTTTCCAAAATTTACCTACGAGCCATTTTTCGGCTCGTAGATAAAGGGATTTTACTCAGTAATTCCAGACATACCCAAATACTCATTTATAATACCTATAATAATTAAATTGCCATAACCATTTGCTGGCAGAGCCAGTAGGTCATTAATAGATGCATAAATACTTCCAAAATCACAAACAGGTGTAGTATTTTTTCCAACCTTCCTTGTAATTTCATAATCACCTTACAACAGAGGCTCCGTCGTACCTGCAGGAATATATTTAATTCCCATTTAAATTTGTTTATTTTAAAGCTTTATAGTATTTACGTTTAACTGCAGGTACTTTTAACTTTTTTTTGTTTACAGCTGCAGCATGCATTAGACAAAAATTATTTACAGTATACAGGGAGAAGATGAAAGACTAGAATACAACAAAAGTTGAAAAAAATTCATATAATGATGGGATTTAAACTGTCCTCACTGCAAGGTTACAAGACGTAAAAATATCTATCTCTACTTCCGCTTATAAAAATGTTAGTTAGGAAAGTTGAACTTTCCATAGAAGTCGCCATCAATCACTTCAAAGACCATAGAGATCGCTGTGTAATGGCGCCATCTGTCTGTCAATTTGACCATCATTGTCAGACGGATAGTAGCAAAGACCTAAAGAGGGCACTACGGTGTGTTTCTCACCACTATACTAACAATCACGATGCCCCTTAGGCAATCATCTAGCATCGATTCCACTACCTATGGCACTCTGACGAGCGCATAATAAGCGGGAAATCGGTCAGCGTCTGGTCGTTGATCTCGATGAAGGATGTGGCGACTTCCTTGGAGATGCTGGAGTAATACTACGCCAGTCGGGGCACATTCCCGTGAAGTAGTTGTTTTCGACATCTCCTTTAAATAAAAAAGTAAGATTGTCTTTCTCAAAGTCAAAAGAAGTCACTGCTGTAATGGCACTTGCGAAAAATCAGGTCACTGTCTGTCAATTTGACAATAATTGTCAGACGGATAATAGCAAAGACCCAAAAAGGGCACTACGGTGTGTTTCTCACCACTACTAGTATGTAGAATTTGTAACTATTATCAAAAATATAATCAGTAAGTTTTTAAGATTCGTAAACGAAATTTCAAAATAGATCTTGAAGAAAGTAGAAATAGCTAACATTTATATTAATGTGTTCTTTTTGACGTAGTATTTTGGATGTTATAATTGAAATTTGTTTTAGGCTTTAAACAGCCTGCCTTTAAGTTGCTGTTGCCTAATTGTAAACTATAAGAGTTTTAGCTAAATTTTTATTTATTTATATATTTATTTTTTTCAGAAATAGGAAATATCTATAGGTACTCCTTTCAATACACGGTGATGAAAAAGAACAAAAACAGGAACACACCACTTACAGTAAGTGAGAAGAAAGGTTTTTTTTTATTGTGAGTCAGATACGCCTTTATTTCCGATATCAAGGTGTAACTTGAAGTAACATTTACTTTAGTAATGAAAATATTTTCGTTGATTTAAACAAAATTGGGCATGGTTGTCTGAAACCTGTTTCTGCGATTGCAGTATGAAGATAAGATATTTTTAGATTTATAAATGCACCAATGCAACTAAACTGATTTTGCCTCAAACCAAGCCTCAACCTCATAAGTGTTTTAAGTGTGTTAAGTGTTTATATAGTAAATAGTAATATTTTCCTAATAATATATATATATATATATATATATATATATATATATATATATATATATATATATATATATATATATATATAATTTCCTAGTAATATAGATCACAGTGCAAAATATTTCCAGACTCTGTGTTTTCTGTTCGAAATTTGATAATAAACCTTAATTGTTCAGTGATAACTTCCACTCGTCTTTTTTATAACCATTAAATCAGTATAAAAAGTTATGGTGTCTAGTACAAATGTACAGATTTCGCAATACAGCTTTATTTCGCAATGTGTTGAACACAATAATTCTACAAGCAAAATATTATCATAATCAACTTTATAAATAGAAATAAAAAAGGGGTGCCAAATATCGCTGAGATGCGTAGTTTGTGGAAAAACAACTTCCAAATAATCTGTTTACCGTATGGTAAAGTATTATGTTTACCTCTTACTTCACACTTTCATTGTCTTCGAGCCTTACCTAGTCAAGTTACTGATTTCAGTTACGAAGTTCTCCTTTTATTATAAAATTATGTAGTTCAAGTCGAGCTGTGTACATAGTTGAATGCAGTGCTCGTACCCACTCGTACCAATGTGTAACACTTCATGGTGTCCAGTTCTATGCACACTTTTATCGAATCAATCTCATATTTTTTAATAATTTATTATTTTATTTTCATTTTGACAGGTTTTAGTACATATAGGTTATAAACGTAGAACTAGAACATGTAGAATTATCCAAAAAATATTGTCAATGAGCATGTGGGTCTGGAAATTCTTTCTAAGTTAACTATACAGTTCTTAATACCTGTTAGAGGGTAATTTAAATATTACCTCTTAATAGGTAAAAAGATACAGGAAGCGAAAATATAATGTTTTATTTTCCTTTGGAATTTTTAGAGTTTTTAGAAATTTCTCGTGAAATTTCTTGGGTTGGGCTATAGATTAATTTTGATCTAGCTCTTAGAGGGTGCTACATATGCTCATTTAAAGTGTTAAATAAGCCGTAACTTTCATTACCCGAAACTTTACGGAACAGAAACACTGTTATTTTTCTACTTTTCCTTAGTGAAGAAGGTATACTAGTGGAAGAATAAAAGATATAATGGAATAATTAGAAATAGGCTTATTTAAAAATATCTTATCTTATCTCTTATCACCAAGTTGAAAAATTCCCCGACAATCTGTCAGATATTAGCAGAGTTAGAACGTTGGACCGTTTTATCGGATGGGGTATTTTACATAATTTTACGATAGAAATTGAAATCTAAACACGTTCGCAGAATCACAACAATAACACACTGCTAAGTTTATAACTGAAACTACTACCACTCAAGAAATTATATGTTGAATGATTTATTTGCTTTGCTAAAATTCTAACACTTCGCAAGTACTTACTGCAACAATAGTGAAGCCATGGGTTACCTTCCTACTCCACTATTGAAGTTCCCACTGTCAATTAATTATACATATGCAAATCTTGGATCCGTCTGTGAATAGTGAAACCATGGGTTACCTTCCTACTCCACTATTAAAGTTCCCACTGTCATTTACTTATATATATGCAAATCTTGGATCCGTCAACCTTTAGTCTCTAGCCGCTATCTTTGCTCCAGCTATACTACTAGTCTGATAGTATTCATACAAAAAATTAATAATCAACCTCTGCGCAGACGGATTAGTCAAGGGTTGTTTTTTTTTTTTGAAAAATATGTTTGCCTAATCAAGAAATCTCACACGAAAAAGCAAATTAATAATATATAACATTAAACACATCACTTAAAGATGTTTAGGTTTCGTATCCTTATCCGTTTTCGTTATCAAAACTTAAGCACTTATGAATGACATACAGAATGGTATGACATTTTCTAATTTATTTTGTTTATCTACTTCCATGGGCATATTAGATATTATTTCCCTGTAATATAAGTAATCTTTGTGTTCTCCAATCCGAACATTTAGAGGTCTTGATGTTTCACCCACATAATGTTTATTACTTTCACATGGTACACTGTAAATGCAGTATTTTGAACTTTTTAAATTATTTTTTGGCCGAGTCTTTGATAAAATTATCAATTCATATTACCAATTCTTCGTAATCTTTCAGATAGACCAAGTATTTATAGAATTTTTAACCTACTACCACTCAAGAAATGATATATTGAATGATCTCTTTGCTTTGCTAAATTCTAACACTTCGCTCTGGTCCTTACTGCATAAAATAGTGAAACCATGGGTTACCTTCCTACTTCACTATTGAAATTCCCACTGTCTATTAATTATATATAAATGCAAATCTTGGATCCGTCAGTGAATAGTGAAACCATGGGTTACCTTCCTACTCCACTATTGAAGTTCCCACAGTGTCAATTAATTATACATAAGCAAATGAATAGTGAAACCATGGGTTACCTTCCTACTTCACTATTGAAGTTCCCACTGTCATTTACTTATATATATGCAAATATAGGATCCGTCAACCTTTAGTCTCTAACCGCTATCTTTGCTCCAGCTATACTACTAGTCTGATAGTATTAATACAAAAAATTAATAATCAACCTCTGCGCAAACAGATTAGTCAAGGGTTGTTTTTTTTTTTGAAAAATATGTTTGCCTAATCAAGAAATCTCGCACGAAAAAGCAGATTAACAATATATAACATTAAACACATCACTTAAAAACGTTTACGTTTCGTAACCTTATCCATTTTCGTTATCAAAACTTAAGCACTTCTGACGTACAGAATAGTATGACAGTTTGTAATTTATTTTGTTTATCAACTTACATAACATATTAGATATTAGTCGATTTTCATTATATTTTGGCTTACCTCGTCTTTAAGAATTGATAACCAACAGCTATCAAAATTTATAAAAATATTGGATACCATTTAATAAAATTGTTGCGGATTCTTTAAGTTTTCTTTTTAAATTGTTTTGTTCTTCATCTAAAATTTTAGCTGACTCCCACTGTACCCTATGCGGCCATTTTCTCAAGGGTTTTCACAAATTTTTTATTATTCAAATTATTTTCTTTTAATATAGGTAATCTTTGTGTTCTCCGATCCGAACATTTAGAGGTCTTGATGTTTCACCCACATAATGTTTATTACTCTCACCTGGTACACTGTAAATGCAGTATTTTGAACTTTTTAAATTATTTTTTGGCCGATTTTATCTTTGATAAAATTATCAATTCATATTACCAATTCTTCGTAATCTTTCAGATAGACCAAATATTTATAGAATTTTTAAGGTGTACGAAATTTTACGTTGTTGTCTTTGGTTGTTTTTCCTATTTTCAATGCTTTGTTGCTGCTGCTGAGTTTATAACTGAAACTACTACCACTCAAGAAATGATATGTTGAATGATCTTTTTGCTTTGCTAAATTCCAACACTTCGCTGGTCCTTACTGCATAAAATAGTGAAACCATGGGTTACCTTCCTACTTCACTATTGAAATTCCCACTGTCTATTAATTATACATATGCAAATCTTGGATCCTTCAGTGAATAGTGAAACCATGGGTTACCTTTCTACTCCACTATTGAAGTTCCCACAGTGTCAATTAATTATACATAAGCAAATCTTGGATCCGTCAGTGAATAGTGACATCATGGGTTACCTTCCTACTTCACTATTGAAGTTCCCACTGTCAGCTTTTAGTCTCCAGCCGCTATCTTTGCTCCAGCTAGTACTACTAGTCTGATAGTATACAATTAGTAAAAAATTGCTGTATATATATATACCGGGTGTCCATTTTAAAATTATGTACATGGGCACCTCAGAAACCGTTAGAGATGCAGAGTTCGTTAAATTGGGAAAAAGTTGGTCAATTCTAGACCCAAAAAGAATCCAAGGTTATATTTCCGAGAATGTCTTCCCTTAAATAGATACAGGGTGAAAACCAAAAAAGTGCAGCAATTTCTGCAAACGGCTATAGCTTGTTTATTCTAAAAGGTACATTTGTAACATTTTCAGAACAGGGATAGCAGTCAGCAAGGACTTCAAAATTGATCTATAAAAAAAATTAGGACCTCTAAATTTTGCGCTAGCAAAATTTTTGTTTATCTTATAGGTGCAATATTGGATTTTTGAAAACTCCATACAGAATGCTTTTCAACTATGTATTAATATGTATATGTTCAAAAACGAAAAAATATGAAATATGTTTTAGTAATGCCAATTAGGTAGGTACCTACTGCATCTTTAACTGTACGACGATTCTTCTGCAGTTTCATGTGATCTTACATACACTATGCTTTTTAGCCCCACAGAAAAAAGTCCAATGGACTGAGGTCCGCTAATCTAGCAGGCCATTTTATTAATTCTCGGTTTTTTGAACATATGCATGTTATAGGTACAGATATAGGTTGAAAAGCACTTTGTACGGAATATTCAAAAATATGAAAATTTAATATGACGCTCATAAGAAAAACAAAAGTTGAGTATGCTACCGCAAAAACTAGTAGCCCTACATTTTTTTAGATCTTAATTTTGAAGTCCTTGCTGACTGCTATCCCTTCCCTGAAAATTTTATGAATGTATCCTTTACAATAAACGAGCTATAGACGTTTGCGGAAAATGTACATTTTTGGTGGTCACCCTATATCTCCTTAAGGGAAGGAATTCTTGGAAATATAACTTTAGATTCTTTTTGGGCCTAAATTGCCCAACTTTTTCCCAATTTAACCAACTCTGTATCTCTAATGGTTTCTGTGATGCTCATGTACATTATTTTAAACTGTATAATATGAGTATATATTATTATGTATGACACAGTGTATCTAGGTATTGCTGCATGTATATAGGTAGCAAACTATAGCGGAATAGTATTTTACGTGACAAGTCCGGTAGATGAGGTATTCCAGTACGAGTTTTTTTACGGAAAGTGTAAACGAGTACTGTAAACACCTTACAGTCGTTTTAAAGTAAAAATGAATTATTGTAAATTTTAAAATTTCAAAATATTCAAATTGCATCACTATCTTAACAACTTTGACATGCAAGCTGACATTAACATGACATACCTTCTTTTTTTGAAGAATCATATGTTTAATTGGTTGTATAATAATGGAGTGCTTAGAAGAAAAGAAAAGCATCATTTATATTTGCCTCATTTTTAATTTTACTAAATTAAAGCGGATAAATGTCAAGCATTGATTTAAACTCAAAAACGTAGCTCCCTAATAACAGTCCGGTGAAGTATCGCTAGGAAACAACATTATCAAATCAGGTACTGTAATGTTCCATTTACCGGCCCCAAATCAATGCAGGGTAAGTAGATTTACTGGACAGTATGAAATAAAATAACTTGCGCTACTATGAAGAATGAAAAATAAAAATAGGGAAACAAGAAGTGACGTATATAAGGAGTTTGTGCTTTCTTAGTTTCAGTGAACATTCAGTTACGTGAGTATATATATTCCATATACATGTGCTCTTGAATATTCATCCAAATGACCGCTTCCATATATTACGTAACTGTTTGTATATGTCAAAGTCTAATCAAATTAATGACATAAAATTCACCTACCTAGACACCTACTTGACTGCGTTTTAAGCAAAAAATAAAAAAAAGGTTTAAACTTATTTTCCTTAGGTACATTTTTAGCAAGTAATTTTTAGCTCGACATTCCTCTAAACAATGAAACTTTAACTTGGTAATGACAACCCATTGGGGTATAATCCAAAAAAAAAATATTTCGCTTGGTTTTACTAACCCTTTTACATATCGGGGACGTGTTATTATAAAAAACGGGGAACACGGGAAGTTAGATAATATAGCATTGGAATTATTTAGTTAATTTTTATTTAGATTGTTACTTGGAAGTTTATAGTTACAGTGATCTTCGTAGTTATTTTGAACAACTAATTTAAAAAAAATAAATAGATTTTATTACGTAGTTAATTTTTCAGTGCCTTTTTAATAATACGCTGAACGAATTTCATAGGCAGTATCTTATCATGTATCTAAATATTTATATATAGAGCTTTTTAAGTCACTTTGGTCAGATAAGAAATATACAGAAAATTGCGCACACTAGCATCTATTTCCAATATTTAATAATTTTTATATGTGTAATTGACACTATAACATAGATATTCTCAAGCATTTTATTAGAAATGTTTAACATGTTGGTAAGCATAATAAAATCAATATCAAAATGCAGCCGTCGTAAAACTTCGTAGTTCTTTAAAGTTTTTCCAGTTCTCCACAACAAAATGAGAATACCTACACATAATGCGGTATTTTTAAGTATTTTGGTTTCTTGATTTTTTATGGTTACATTAAGCGTACCAAGTTACCTGTTACTAATTCAGGGCAATAAATGTAGTTCAAAGATCTCATTTTAAGTTTGGGTGACAGGTATCTAGAGGACAATAGAAAATGTAGGTGCACAGCAAATTCGACAAAACCAATTGTGGCAAAATATTGGCTAACCGAAGTTATTTTTTATATGAATAAAATGGAGCAGTAAATCTTATGAACAGGTTTATTGAGGTGTTTTTACCTTGAAGTTCACAAAATTCAATTTCAGAAGGAATGTTTAAAAATAAAAAGGTACAACTACATATACAGAGTGTTTCTTTGATAATTATTATGAATAGATTAGAAACATACATGAATTAGCAGAGCGTTAAAATTATAGAAGAAATTTAATATCTTTAAAAAGGTTTTCACGAAAAGAAATTTTTAGACATTGAGTATAATCTGCTCGTTTTTTTTCATCATTAAGAGACTGCATTTCAGAAATGTTGAATTCGATCATTAAACTAGGATACCTAAAACAGTTATAATTTTATTGAATGAGATTTTTCTAGTGTAAAAAAGCAATTAGTAAGATGCATAGAGTTCCATATGAGATATTCCCTATGTAAAAGTTGGTATTTTTGGTTTTTGGGATGAAGGCATTTCCGAGATTCAGTTTCTTAACGATGACGAAAACATTTGTTGTGGTTGTTGTTGGAAGGCAGCACGGTTATCCGCAGCACTCAGGGCTTTCGACCCATTGTGCTTGCCGCAAGTTGCGAGCTATTGGAAGAGGCACGTGCTATGAGCATAGACCAACACTAGTTCTAGTGGAACTAGACACAAGTACAGCGACAAAGGATGTGAATGAAGTCCTCGTCATCCTGTCTGCAAATCCTGCACCTTCTAGTGTCACTAAGATTCATAGTATTAAGGTGCATGTTGAGATGTCTGTGACCTGTTAACAGTCCTGTGATGAAAACATTTGCTGTGCCGACTAATTCCATGAACAATTTAGTAAATTTTATGAAAAATAACATGAAAATTTTAATATTTTTGTACTTTATATCATTTTTCTATAAGAAAGAAAGGTACCTTTCCCAAAAATATGCATATGTGTTCAAAGATGTTATTATTGAACAATATCGTAATAACGAAGAGTAAACGAAGAAACAACTTTTCTATAAAGGAGTAAGGATAAAACAGAAAAATGTCCTAATTAACGTTTAACAATATTTAGACTAAACTCGAAACAAGGATCCAGGCGATGCAGGACATAAAGCATCCACAAAGTTCCATCCTCCACAAATATATATTAATTTTGATGTATCCCACTATAGCTTACACTATTTTGATTTACTGTGATTACATAATTACAAGTAAATAAATTTTTTACCCTTTAACGTCATATAAATAATTTTATAACTGATGACGTGTATAGCTTGGATTCTTGTTTTAACCATAGTGATAATTTTTAACTCTGAGGGTGTAAATATTTTGATTTTTCTAAAATGTGAAATATCTAGGCCTTGTGGTAAATATATTTATTTCCTTCAAATGCGAAATGCGCCTTGTGTTACTGTAACTAAAATTATGTGACAATATAATTTTACTCACGTTCAGCAGCAAATCATTGATTTATTTTATATAATCTTACATTACCTGCAAATAGGTAGAACTAAGCCGATGGAAATTAATGGGAAGGATCCTTAATTTATAGGATTTCATTTATATATTTAAAAACTGGACAAGACCTCTTAAGACCTGATCACTGCGAAACACCTCATTATTTATTGTTGTTAATTATTCTTACTTAAATCTATTAGTTCCAGATAATTTTTTCGCTCATGAAGATTCTACTTGAACCAGTTATGTAAAGTACCCTGAAATGATCCCAAAGTACCCCAAATGAAATGAATATATGACATAAGTATATCATAGTAAATTATTACAACACAAGTATATGATAAATGAGCAAAAAATACATGCTTTATTCTATGTTAGTAATTGTGTATGTCAGTAAAATTTAAAAGCGCTCACCCAAAGAGCTCATATCTACTTCTACCAACAGTGACAGTGTTTTATGCACGATTCATACAGACTATTAACAGGTACAATTATAAGATATCACACATGAATAAGATAGCTATGGGCCAAAAAGAAATACCACAGGCCTAGTGCTTTAAATTAGAACCTGCGAAAACTATGAAGTCTATCATTGAACCGTTATTCTTATCAACACATTTCCTTAAATCAATCCTTACTATTAGAGATACACTCTTCAAACTTCTTGCTTGTGACTCCACAGCCTCGATAGAAATTCCTCTATAAAGCTATGAGTCCTTGATTTTCCTCCACAGGTATTTGAAATCTTTAATCTCGAAATCTCGCTATGACTCTTGACACATTTACTGAGGTTTCCTATTCAGCTTACAGTATCACGTTAGGAGATCCACTGTTCTTTGATGAATGAATCTTTGCCTGTCTCAGTTGTGGCATTCCCAATGGATGTTCTTGCACATCCACATGCACATGTATTCACTATGCCACAGAAGGGTTCTGGATCTATAATGCCTTTTGATAGATCTTCTCTGGCCTATGCATCTGCATCTTCGTTTTCCTTGTACCGCTCGTGTTGTACCCAAATTGGGGTCACTTATTCAGACTTTTTAGCTGTTCGAGGGTACTCAAACAGTCCCAAAATACTTTGGCAGAGACCTACGAGAGCCCTATTGCTTTACCGCCGCTTGGCTGTCGGAGAAAATGGTAATCGACTGGTTATTAGTTTCTCGCCTTATTACTTAATAAGGCCATCCTTAGAGAAACACTACAACGCAGCTACTTCAGCCGGAGAAACAGTTGCCCATTTGCCTAGACTTGTAGGAATTTTGGTCGTTAGCCTCGTTCCATAAATCCCGGCTCCTACTCCATTTTTGTCTTAGATCCGTGTACCAAACCAATTGTGCTGGTATTGGGGCATCGTTGTTCCAGTCTTCCCTAAATGGTATTTTAATTTAAAAGTTTTTGTGGAACCCGTACTTAGGAACCATTAAGTCCGTGGGCATTCCTAACACAGGATCAGCCGAATCTTAAGGTAAATATAATAGTTTAAAAATCGATTGTAAAATATTTTGTAAATATTGAACAATAAATATGAGGACTCTAAATAAACTGAAGAATTAAAATATTTTTATAAGGTAATGCACTGGATATAAAATTACTATGGTGCAATATATTTAAACGCGTATTAACTTCCCAAGATATATCTAGGTAAATCATAAATTGACTTAATTTTATACCGTTTTAATGATTTTAATAAGTACGTAGACCGGTCGCTTATATGTTTCAAATGGGATTACGCCTGACGTAAATAAAAAATCTGCACGAGTGCTTCGCGTGTTTTTAATCTCATTAATAAATCAAAGTGAAATCCAAGATTCTGTTAATTATTTAATTGTTATTACAATCCAGAGCACAAGTAAAAGTAAAATCGTTTGGCGTAGCAAAATACTCAATACCTTAACGTGCTTATTGCATTTTTATTATAATAAATTTAGTTCGAAAAAACAATACCATTTTACTATAAAAACTTGCTGACAAGGGATATTTATTAATTAGTTTATTCATATCTGACATACACGAAACAATATATACTTGAGCTAAGTTCAAATTTGTTATCCGAGAAGTGCCGTGAAACGGTTTAGATTTTTATCACATGATTTCAAAAAATGTTTAGATCTTGATATTTTGCCGAACGTTATTAAAGGTTTATGAAGAACTTTTGGCGTTAACTTAAGGAAGACATAATTTGAAAGGAAAATATATAATAAAAAAAAATAAATATTTGAAATGTTTTTATATGAACAGTGATAATAATAGATAAGTATAACATGAAATACATCATTCATCTGAATTACCAGCTTAAATTGTTCCGAGCAGATCGAGCCTTCTCTGAGAGCTCCAAAATTACAAAGCGAATGCGTTTGTAATTTTTTGGACTACACTGAGCAATTAAACTAACGAGCTTAGAGGTATCCAAGCCGTCTAACGTTAAAGTCGAACTGGGCTATAGAGTGTATTATATTTTTCGAAATACCTCCCACGTCAGAACTTCCTCAGGGCTCCAGCCTGGTACCTTTAGTTTTTAATACTTACATTAATGATATGGTTGAACTATATGACGTCATATATGATGTATATTCTATATGCTAACGACATGAATTTATATAATAAACAGGAGTCCTTACTACTACAAACTACAAACTATTCTCGACAAATTAAAATATTGGTGATGGTTAAACAAAAACTTGATTTAATAATTAGGAAGTGTGGTGTTCTTATCTTCTGCTTGATAGATTCTTAATATACTTACAAGGATATTCAAGATTACATCTTGATTATCACATTACGAGTATTGGCACATTATATCTCCTAGGCTACAGACCTTATTTTACTTCCACATCTATTTTTTTATTAATGACGACTATGAATCGACAACTCAGGGTCTAGAGTCTTGATTTCTAAATTCAGAGGTAGCAGTTGTAAGTTGGAACCGTTAGAAATTTTATTGGTCACTCAACGCTTCAACGAAGACCCGAAAGTTTTTCTCATAGTTATTGACTCGTATACAAGGTTTGCTCGGACAGATGGGTTAACAACCTATTCTGCTATAGAGCTAGGATGGGAAATTACTTTTATACCTAAATTATGAGGAAAGAAGTCGCACAGAGACAATCTGCCTTCGGTGTTCCATTCGATATCTATATCCATATGATTCACTATGAAACATAGAGAAATGAAACAATTTAGTATATGTCAATTTCCTATTTGTTTACATCTACACATAGTCGCTGTGAAAGATTAGGTACACCACAGACAATCTACTTGTCTGTGGTAATATGCTCGTTTTTTGTAAATTCAGCTCAGTTTTGTGATGCATAACTGATGGATGTGATGAATTAATACTGGACATGGATTACATCAGAACAATTGACAGTTTAGATTTATTTACGAACAGAAGTTAGGTTTAATGATACGCGGAGACATGTGCATAAACGTCCATTTCCATTATGTTGGTTTTGGCGGTTTTCACTTCTCAATAGCCAAGTTTTGTCTCCCCAGCAAAATATCCACTGGAAATTGTTCACCCTCCATTGTGACTAACAAATCTACTAGGTATTTATGCTTTTATCAAAATTTCATCCCTTGAACTAAACAAAAAACAACATACTAATCTCAAAATTAATCACAAGATAATTCCCCCTCTTTTTTCCATCACAAAATTTGAAATCCAACATAACTATTTAATGATGGAAGTGATGGTTTTCTGATGGGACGATGGTTACGAACAAGATTGATAGCCCATCACAAATCAATCGCTGAATTTACGAACGGCTTTTACTGTTTTATGATAGAAATGATTCCATGCTTTTTGAGAAATATTATTATTATTATTATTATTATTATTATTATTATTATTATTATTACGAAAGTGCGTTATACTACTTTTTTGAAATTCTGACGTGATTATATTCTTGTATTTTCTAAAATTATACATAGTTACGGATATTATTGATTATTGCTAGCATTATTACTATTTGAATAACACATTGATTGCAAAATGTGATCGCAAAATAAGCAGTATCTGTTTATTTGTTCAGTATGATAATTTTACTTTTTGAAAAGACAAAAACAGGTTTCAGAAATGAACCCTGACTGTTACTTTCTGTGCAAGTGTTTATATTCTCAGAAGTGTGACAGAATACCGACTTAGGGGATGAATATTAAAAATATATAATTTATACGAAAGATTTTTGTAGAAAGGTAATTTTTGAATGTCAAATCGTTGTCTAATGCGACATTCGAAACGACAATGATCACAGGCAGCTTTAATATGTTTTAACAAAATCATTAACAATATAATATTTACTGATTGAGATATTAACAGATACTCCTCTTAATCATAGTTTTCTATAACAACCATCAGTTAAATGGTATGGTGGCTCAACTAATCATTTTTAGTATACTAATTTTAATTCATTCTATGAAATACATGGCTATGGTCTTGTATTCCTGTCTGATTAGTGAATCATGGTCTTTCTGATGCCAAAGAATTTTCCACTTAATAAAAGACGACCTAATTCCACTCATCCTATTTAAATGCTGATAATGTATTTATTGTTTAGTTACTAACTATAAGAACCAATTATAATTAAGTATTAAAACAACATTTTGCATGTTCCAAATAAAAAGAGCGATAAATAAAATTCATATCAAACACAATAAATGTTATAAAATGATAAAGTATAAAAAAACCGATTTTTTTTATATCTAAAAATAAAAAATGTACTTGCCTGATATATAAAAATTATTTTAATAGAAATGTTACTGTTACTTTAATAGCATCCAATTTCGTTTTGTCTTGAGTTAATTTAAAGCAATTAATAAAAAATAAACCGGTATCGTTATTAACAGTTAAATATTCTATCTGCAAACCACCATTTTTAATGTTGAATATGACTTGGATATTGAAAAAAAAAGATCAATAAAAAGCATTAATTAAATCAGATAATTAATCAATAAAAATCATTTTTGAAGTGATATTTATTAAAGACAGTCTGCAAATATATCAAAAAATAAAATACGTATCTAATAATTCTGGTAATTTTAAAAACAAATTAAAATTATTAAAAAGTATTCCATCCATACATCAGCAGAAAATGCTTTCGATCCAAAATTCCCGTACATCCCAAACTTTTTAACAACTTTGCTGGCTTTTGTTATTTTGACTTATCTGGATCTATTTGACATAGGGTCTCCCTTAGATGTTAAAACTAGTTAAACAAACAACTATTCTAGTTTCTACGAGTATTATTTAATATCGGCTTATTTCCGTGACTAACACCAATCACTGGACGCTAGGAAACGAGCAACCCTCAACTTGGAAATTTGTCGGAGCCTCCACTTTGTCTTGACGTAGGAATATTTTCCTATCGTATAGATAAGAAACATCCCCCGACTTTGCAATCCTTACAATAGATGGGCTGTTATCTATACACAAACGTCGCCTAAGTTTGTTTAGCTTCTGTCAATTTGCTTGTCGCTTTTCAGATTTTTCAGACGTTCGGTTTGAACTAACTGAAGAATTAATTGGATAATTTTATTGCAACTACTTTTAAGGTATCCCTTTATGCAAAAGAATACCTAACTTACAAAATATTAATCTTGCATTTTGTTATTGGATTCCTCGAAAATAGATAGGCATTTGAATGTCAATCTTTGAATTAATTAATTATTACTTTGACTTAAAAAAGGAATTTTCTTTTAATTAATTCCATAACTAAATATTCGGTAAATAATATGGTGGTATAGAAATAATAAATCATTATCCGTAGCAATAACACATCATGCAGGCGAAGATAATTTTTATATTTTTTCTTTACCTGATTTTGCTTATTAAAACATAGGTTAGAAATGTATTTGAAGGAGATGCCGAAAACAACTACTCCACGGCCAATGTGCCCCGACTGGCAGTGCATTATTTCGGCATCTCCATAGGAGTCGCCACCAGTCGCTACATCTTTCAATCGAGAGCAGAGATATTACTACTTCCTTAAAGACAATAAAGGTCACTGCTGTAATGGCACCTGCGGAAAAGCAGGTCGTTATCTGTCTGTTAATTTGACAATAATTGTCAGACAGGTTAGAAATGTTATTAGTTTATATAAAAAACAAATAAAAGACATTTTATTTACTGCAATATCGTTGCACAAATGGCAAAAAATAATAATTCGTTCGGTCTTTTAGATGTGGTAATTATTCTAGTAAGTACTATAGCGAGGACTATCATAGTAGACCGGCAGTTAGACAGATTTTTTGTTGTGATTTTAGTCAGTATGCCTTTCAGAGGATATGATAATGGTCTCATGGTGAAAAGGAATAAATCAAAGAGTCATCCCGGGTCCCTGATATAGAAAAGTGAGTTACATTTTTGTTCGCAAATTATGCGTTGCAGTACGATTTTAATCAGGTTGCCATGTATTTTAAAATGAAGTTCAACACAAAAATTCCTCGGAAAACTACCGGGATATTGTTAGCGTGGGCCCAAAGAGCTGTTATGGTCTCGGAAACTTTTCCGCTTTTCGAGAACAGGATACCAATGATACATATACAACTTTTTATTATGAAACTGCGGAAAAACAAGATGTCGTACCATTTGCGTATGCCCAAAAGTATACGCACAAATGAAAACTAACTTTTTTATATGAAGAACCCAGGATGACTCTTTGATTCATTCATTCTTGTCATGAAAATATACACAATATAATGCCCTCTGAAAAGCATATTGACTAAAATCATAACCAAAAATCTGTCACTAACTCCCGGTCAATGGATACACACAAAATAGTAGATTCTTCTACAGGTAGTAAACTTATTTGAGAAAATTTTCTGAAATGATGATATTAGTAGAAACTACTTCCGGAACCCGTATTTTATATAAAAAAAAACATTTGTTGTGAAAATGCCGTTGATTTGCATAAACGTTTTTTATTCCTAAAGAAAGCACATAAAATATAATACGATTGAATTGTCAAACTATAGGTACCACTTTCTTTAAGAAGATAAAAAAGTTGTACCACATTTGCAGCGAAGGCAAAAATTCGTCAAGCTTTTTGTGAATCCGAGGTTTAATCCCGTTTCCGAATAATATGCAGTCCGAGTTTTTACATTTTTAAAAATACTAAATGCATAAAATTGTAAATTATTGCGTAAATTAGTCTTTACTACAACATTCTTAGTCCATTCTATAGTTATAATTACTTTGTTTTTGTTTTGTCTCAATTTTATTTACAAATCACATAAATAAAGGTGGTTTTTTTATTAATCATTTTAAAATCGCACTTTCTTAATACCTTTATTACATAAATTTATATTTACTAATATTACCTTAAAAATTTCTTGCCTCACTATTACATGATATCGCTGAATAAAAAAAACTCAATACGCAAGTTCACTAACCTAACACAGCGTTACAAAACCCAACAAGTTATAAATCAGAGTACCTAAATGTTAAGGTAAGGCGACCGAATATCTTGCAGTTAACGCATGTAAAGCCAAAAGTATTGAGCAATTAAACCATAAACCAATAAAGCACTCTGGAGCAGTTAAGCTTTAAATCTTATTCAAATCATTGTACCTCAATTTAAGAGGGGTTGGACCGTTCACTGTTTGTTTGGAAATATTTTGCCGAAGCGGCTTTGCGTCTTCTGGTAAAGCGTAGAGCAGTAGGTGGCGGAAGCTGTGGGGGGTGAACGTGATACACTTACCCCCTACTGTCTGTGTGGCTAGAGTGGTTTCAAAGCAACAGGCACGGACAATTGCCTGTCCTACCTTTCGTATTAAAATATTGTGCTGACAGGTGCACAATAGTTTGTGGTGAATAGGACAAGTAAAGAAACGCTTTCATTTTTATATATGTATATGGTGTTCGCTTATTTTGACTCATAGGTTTACTTAAATACATTCCTGGTTAGAAAACCGATGGGATTGGAAACGGCTATTCATTAAAATTGTATAACGTGTACAACCAGAATTTTGGCTGGATGATGTATATTGATTATAATTATCACGGTAATTTGAATTCACGCATTAATGCACATTATTTTCTTTATGAAATACAAGCTGAAATATATTTCCTTGTGTACAGATGTAACTTTTATTTACGTTTTGTCAAGTTATTTTGATCAGGTGGTTGTATTTTATAAAATCATTACAATAAATTCAATTATATAGTGGAAATGATTAGAAATTATATCTATATCTGGGCAGGCTACTATGGATTGATAAACCGAATTGTTTGATTAGTAGTATTAGGTATAGAAAGAAATGTACTCGTAAATAACTGAAAAATCATGCATTTTGGGTATAGGAACATCATACACGAATAGATTAGAGAATTTAATTTTCTATCTATTAATGTGATTATAGTACGTATATTAATGTGTATACATATACATTAATCCAAGTTATAAGGCCTAACATTTACAAAAATATTTTTGCTGTTTTTGCTGCCAATTATAACTTTTCTGTAAAATATTTTGAAACAGATCCCTATCACTGAATCCCCATAGCCAAATTTTCAGATGAAAATGGTTTTACGTTCTGGAGATACTTACCAATGGGCGCTCTGCAAAGCATCCTATAAATTTAGCTATCAAAATATTTTTAAATTCTTTTATATGAATAAAAAAGAAGTACTGGTTATTATGGACTGGTTAGACTGGTTATTATAAGTTCTTATTCTGTATAATAATAATAATGAAAATAATGAAAATAATAATAATAATAATAATAATAATAATTTGTGACAATCTGGAGGAGCTTGTCACAGATAGACCTGTCACGCATAACCGTCCAGATATTGTTGTGCTCTACAAAAAAAAACTGCAATTTTTATGGACTTTACAGTTCCGCTAGATGAGAACATTGAAAAAGCACATAACGGTAAGATAACCAAATATGATGAGTTAGCCCAAGAAGTCAAGCAACTAAACAAGGTTATCATCATGCCGATAGTCATCTCGGCAAATGGTTTGGTGCACAGAAAACTTGCTTCTTATCTGGAACAATTGCAACTGAACCTACAGCTAATAGGACCAATGCAGAAAGCTGTAATTTTGGCCACAACTGCAATAGTTCGAAGAGTCTTCTCAATTAGTAGCCACCTCTTACGTCCTTGGATATCCCGGATGTATGAGCTACACCCAGAGTAATCTGTGGATAATAAAATAATAATAATAATAATAATAATAATAATAATAATAATAATAATAATAATAATAATAATAATAATAATAATAATAATAATTTATTCTCAACGGATTAATACCCAATTACAGAGAAATTATTCATACAGTATACAAGTACAGTAAATTTACAAAAATATATGAACCAAAAACAATTAAAAGCGGCTCTTAGTTACATTTGTAAGTATTAAGTATTACTTCTTAATTATTATTAAGAATATGGTTATGAGAAAAAAAATAAGTTTGCAAACGATAAATGTATTAGGTATTCAGAAATAATACCCTTGAAAGTATTAATAATAAATTGTACACTATCAAAATGCATATCACATCGATTTGATATTTTATTCTACAATTATTGTGACATATTTGGTCTGTTCCTGCAGCAATCCTGCTGACTGCTATTTGCTGACTGATTTGGAATAATTTGATTGAATCTGTCTAGTTTCTGATTCCTACAGGAACAAGGCTATTATGAACCGGTGATCTGATCAATATATTCGTCCTAGGGGTATTACAGAAAAGTACATTGGTGCCTGGATTGTAATCTTGAAACAAGAAATAAAAATTTATTTAATAAATAATCACAGTCAATTTTATTTCCGAACAGCTTACATCGAAGTTTTAAAGCTGCGCAATTTCTTCTATCAGATAAGGACAAGATGTTAAACGTTTCTAACAACACAACATAATCAAAACCTCTAGGTGTGAATAGTAGCCCTAACATCTAAAAAATATGTATTTCAGACAAAAATAGGAAACCAAATAACTGAACTGAAAACCATCCCAATATCTAACAAAATACAGTAGCAGTCTGCAGGTAGAGGAAACAGTCTCAGTAACGTACTTATTAAAAGAAACACCAGGGTCAAATATTACTCCCAGGTCTTTAAATCCTTTACGCATCTCCAACTGAGTATTATCAAGGGAGTAATTGAAAATAAATGGAGTGTTTCTATGGAAAGGCATAACTCTGCACTTGGACAAATTTAACCATAGATTGGTATCATGACACCAGACGTGAACTGTATTAAGTTTGGTTTGCAATATATCACACTCATCAGTGGAATTAATTTGTGTTAGATTCTCAAATCATCGGCAAAAATTGCACTGAAATCATTGTTAAGATGTCATTAATATACATAAGAAAGAGCAATGGACCTAAATTTGACTCTTGAGGGACTCCCGCGGTTGACACATAGGTAGCCGATTTTATGCCATCATATTCCACAAACTGACGACAATTGAATAAATATGACTAGTGACTTATAGTCTGTGATATAACTTAACTAGTGTTAAAAGAGGGTTTAAAAAACGTATCCCCTCTAGCTTCGATAGAAGACCGCAGTGATCAATTTCATCAAATACATTTTTGATGTCGGTATTAGATATGTATTACTTTATACAAGTAAGGTTTGTCACTCTCTACCTGCCTGACAAAAATCCATGTTGGAAAGATGTAATTGATGATCTTACAGAGCTGTAGATTTTTTCATACTCAATTAATGTAAAAATAATGGTGAAAATAAAATTGAACCGAGGGTCCAGCAATTTTTAAAAGAATTGAGGTTTATAAAATAACGAATTTATCCACTACTTTATGTAGGATAATACTTATGTTAATGCCGCGATACTCAACATGGTTAAACGACAGATTAGCTGTATCGCTGGGTGGAAGTCAGAAGAACGCCCGGTGCGGTGGTTTGAATCCGCGTAGAACCATGAAGAATTGTGAATATTAATGAACAGGTTGAGGCCCACTTACTAGTAAGTTACTGGTACATTTTCAACTTAAGAAGTACTTTTTTTTCTTGGAAGGGGTTGAAATCTTTCGTGTGAAAAATAACACTAATTTAGTTTTCCACATAACACAATAGAATTATGGTGTTATCACAATGGTGTTATATGGAAAACTACGTCAGTGTTATTTAAGAAGTACTATTATAGTGGTCAGATCTTACTTTTAATTTTGATTTATTTACTTGAAACTCTACACTCCGCTGATTGATGTTGGGGTTCCTCAAGGAGCTGTATTGGGCCCTGTATTATTTCTTTTATATGTTAATGACTTAGAATGTTGTCTACCTTATGGTGTTTCCACTACCTTATATGCTGATGATACTTCTCTAGTTATCTCTCATTCTGACAATATAATTCTCGAGACTATTTGTAATGATACCCTTGTGAATCTATATGACAAAACCACAGAAACTTAAAATAAAATATTGACGTAATGACGGTCTTAAGGAGAGTGAACTAGTCAAGTTTCTGGGTTTAACAATTGACACTACTTTGAATTGGAACATATTGTTCCAGTTTGAGTTCAAAGCTGGCTTCTGTTTATTTTCTCCTTCGTAATCTGAAACAAGTTCTTACTTTGATTGCTGTGTGTGTACTACACCCAAATTTATTCTAGATTAAAATATAGTATCTTGTCGAAATATTTTTCAAAAATTCAAGTTATTAGCACTGGTGTGTATTTACTGGAAACTTGTAAATACGTAAATGAAAAAAATTATTTTAGTAAAAATAGCGACCATTATCCTTATTTGACTATACTGCGATTGAGAATTAAGCAAAGTGCAATGACCGGAAAAAGAGTAGATCTGTGTTGTCACATTTATTTCTAAAGTATTCTTATTTAAAACAGGAAACGTATTAATTACCTTATTTACCCATTTTTTTACTTGTCTTTAACGTCCCTTATCCCTATTGTACTTTATTAAAGCAAACACAATGTTTAATTTGTCTTTTACTTAATAAATCACCGAACATAAACAAAGACTTTGTTTATGTTCGTTGATAATATCAAGGAATTTCCAAGTATTTGGCAACTGCGAACGCCGTAAAGTTGACGACAAGCTGTTCATTCTTATTTAACATACATATTCTTGCATTTTCCCTTTCTTTTTTCTGAGCTTCAACGACGTTGATTGGTCGAATCAGGAACCAACAAGCGACTGCGCTCGACTACTGAGGAAGCAGTGGCGTGATATTGGGTTATTTCGCGCGCGTTTCTTAACGGTAAAAATTTGTGGTAAAATTATCAGTGTATTATTTATCCTTTGTGTCAGTGTTTATACTAATTTGTGTTAGTTAAAAAAGTGGAAATGCATATACTAGAAGTATTCTATAGAATAGTATACGAGTATATATTAACTGAAATGTGCCCAATGGTAAAACAGAATACGCACGCCCATGCTTCACCGCATTTTACCAGATCGGCGAGGTCATTCCACTTTGCTTAATTCTGAATCAGACTATAGACATAGAAATGACCCACATGTACCATATAGGAGACTCAACATTGCTAGAAGGTTGCGCATATTATCTCTTTATAAGTTTGGATATTTATAATAGATTACCGCTTGAAATTATATCGTGTAGAACTGGGAAAACATTTATTAATTCCCTAAAAAAAATTCTGATCGAGGGGTGCTTCTACATTAGACGAGTTTTATTCAAGTTTTAATTAATTGTTTGTCTCATGATTGTTTTGTTTTCTATTTCTGCTTATTTAGTGTGACTTGTCATTGTGTCTATATTTTTTGTTTGTGACGGATGCTATACAAATGTAATATGTTATCTTAAGGAATAAAGAGTGTTGATTGAGTGTACCATAAGTGCAATTGGTTAACGAACATAATAACAGGTGCTTTAAAGTCATTGCTCAACAAAATAGCTTATTACACATACTTTCTAACATATCACTCCCTCTACTGGAGACAGACTCATCAAAATCTATATCATAGTATTCTTAATAGAACATTCTATATAAATCTGCCTGCAAATGTAAAATAGATGTGAATCTTTTTAGGGACACCCTGTATAAGTAACAATAATCATAAGTTTGTTTTATAAATAAAGCTGTACAAAGATTTAAGGTAATTTAATACAGTAAGTGTAGGTACATAAAAGATAAGGATGGATCTAATTCAAATAGAATTAGGAGTCTTCTTGAAACTATGAAAAACCAAATAGACCAACGTTGTCCTCCCTTAATTTTGAACTACCTACTACGTTAATTATTTAATTATCATATTTTAAACCAAAGAGAAAGAAACCTAAATTTTAAAGTACAGACGAGACAGTAGAATTTATTTATTGTTTCGTCTCGTCGCTTCACATCGTGTCGCACTTCATCTCGTCTCGTCTCGTCTGGTTTTGGGGCGGCAGTAAAGGCATAATTCACAGACAGAGATAAAAATTTTCAAATTGTTCTGTTTTAAAAATACACAAAACGGAATAGTTTATAGAAATTACCATATTTACACTTCTATATGTCCAGAGTGATTCAACAACAACAAAAATGTGTGCCCTCTGTAACTTGAGTAATTTCTGGACCGATTTTAAAATTTTAAAAACCACATAAATCATCCTTCTCGAAGATTTAATACACCTTACTGAAAAAACCATCACCTCCAAATCCAGTTATATACAGGGAGATGCTTGATTTTTCTAAATGGAACACCCTGTACATTGTTGTATTTTTTGTTAGGGATTTGTATAATTTGGGTTTGTATAGGATTTGCATGATTCACATCCGTCGCCTCCAATTACAATGATATGCTGGTAGGTCAGGGTGATGTGTGGTTTTTTAAATTTAATACCCTGTATCTGAATTGAAAACATATTCCTCACTTGCTTCTAATTTGAGCAATATTTGTATCACATATCCATCTCATTCAAATACAGAATGTTCCATTTAAAAAAATCAAGCATCGCCCTGTATATCATTGAATTTGGAGGTGACAGTTATATCAATATGCCGTCTAAAATATTCTATAAGGATTTTACAAAATTTTTGAAATTTCCAATTCGGTCCACACAAGTCCAAATTACAGGGGATTAAATCTATTCTGAATCATTCCCACATATTTCTGTTGCTATTACAGATAGACCCACAAGTGTGATCCACTTAAAAAATTAAGCATCACTATATATATAATTGGATTTGGAGATAACGGTTTTTCAATATGGCGTCTAAAATCTTTGAGAAGAATGATTTTACCCGGTTTTTAAAATTTTGGAATCGGTCCAGGAATACTCATGTTACGATTTTTGGTGAATCAGTCGGTATTTATATTCTGTACAATGGAAATTATATATGTATGGAGCAATCCATGATAAAAGCTGCCTAACTCTTTACTATTTTAATTCAGTGTTAAAGAGAATGTTAAATACAAAAATTGTAGATACTTAGATGTTGAACTTTATAATTGGTTATGCGAAAAATCCACCAGAAAGACCTACGTTGGTAAACTCTAACCACCATTCAGTGCTGGAATGAGGAAAACCTGGAAAATCTCATTGGTTAGAGAAACAGCCAAACATCAACCGGTATTCTTCCCACCCTATGGTTGCCAACCCACCCCTGTGAACAAACCTTGATCTACGAGTAAACAATTTAATTTAAATTGTTTGGTGAAAGGGGATTCGAACTAACTACCTCTAGGTTGAGCAATTGCGACACTAAACTCGATTTAACTTTTTTTAAGTTATTTTTAAATTTTAAAGTTACATAGAAGGTGACAACAGTTTCTTTCCATTTTTTATCTGCTGGATCTCCAAAAATAGTATGTAAGAGATCATTATTTATTTTTTTTTCTAAAATATAATTTTTCCCAAAGTGCCTGCCCTGCAGTAGGGCATAAATAAAATTAGTGTGCGGTGCCAACTCCATTTTCCATTAATTTCATTGAAATGTGTATCATTATTCATTATATATCATGTGTATATAATGGTCAACTGTAATGGTAATACTAGGTTAGCACAAGCAGCCAACTAAGTTATTCGCCGTGGGCACATTTTCGAAGATCTAAATTAGTGCCTAACATTGGCATCAGGTGCTGAGTCACGTAATGATTCTATATATTGTGGACTACATGTAGAGCGTGATTCGGCATGGACTACTAAAATAATAATTGTAATTCTTTGGAAAACTAAAATATGCACTGCTTGTAAATATTGTATTTGTAAAAATTGACTGATAAGGATCTTATAATTGGAAATCTTAAGAGCACACACATGTTAATTAAGGAGTCACTGTTGGTATATCCACCCTGCAGAAATAACTTGTCATTAATAGTGAAACAAATCACATTTTTTTTTAGATGTAGCTCAATTACACCATTGTCTTGAAGGCTGTAAATAACTTTACTTTTTCTATATTATATATTACATATAGTTAATATTAAAAAATCTGAAAACCCAAATTTATTTAAGCTATAATACAGGGTGCTTCAAATTCGATGCAATACATGGGGATCTCAGAAACGGTAAGAGATACAAAGTCGGTTAAATGAAGGCAAAGTTGCGTATTCAGGGGGGCAACATAATGGTGAAAAGAGATCAAGGCTAACTTGATTAGTTTTCGAAATATTTTGAAAAAACCGAAAATTTCGATTTTCGTTTTTGTTTTTTTGCGGGCCTATTTGTTGAGGTATTCAAAAATAAAGAGCACTTTTCTATAACAATTTTTTGCCCTTTATCGAATGGTGTTAGTGAATTTTCCGCAAAACGTTTCGCTTCCCGGAAACCAACATCAACTTAATTTTATTAAATACGGACCTGGAATTTTTTTTCAATTTTTTGGAATCATTTTTATAACTTGATAGAATGCCACCATAAAAGGAACGAGATTTAAACGTTTTGTCTAAGAAAAATCCATCATTAGTATTTTTGTTTCGATTTTTGTTAGTTCTAGATATTCAATAATATTTTTGAGGTTTCATTTTTATTTACGATAAATAAACAAAAGCTAATAATAAAACAACGAATTAACAACTATAAACTTTGATGTAATTGAATAAACAATGAATAAAACAACAAAATATGTTAAAACTATAAAAACCCTAAAGCAGATATTGAAATAATCCTCCGTAATTATTCATGCAGAAGCGTATTCGAATTTTTAAGTTTTGAATAGATCTTTCGATTTCCCTTGCAGGTATTGCATTCAGAGCACAAATAGTGGCATTTCTCAAATCCTCAATGTTATTATATTGATTCTTATATAAAACATTTTTAGTTCGTCCCCATAAGAAATAATCTAATGGCGATAAATCAGGAGCTCTTGTTGGCCATTCTATAGCACCACGATTTCCAATCCATCTGTTTGGAAATGTTTCATTTAAGTAGTTGCGCACAATTCCTGAATTATGAGGAAATTTAAATAAAATTAAAAAATTCTAGATTGCTGAAAGCCATTTTTAAGTACCGATAGTGCTTAACACAACATTGAAATGTGTTTTGTCATAGAAACGTTTGCCTAGATAAAACTAAATCTAAGAGGACCACGGGAAATTATTAATGATCGATTTTTCTTAGACAAAACGTTTAAATCTGGTTCCTTTTATGATGGCATTCTATCAACTTACAAAAGTGCTTCCAAAATATTGAAAAAAATTCCAGGCCCGTATTTAAAAAAATTAAGTTGATGTTGGTTTCCGGGAAACGAAACGTTTTGTGGAAAATTCACTAACACCACCCGAAAAATGGTGTTAGTGAAAAAGATATCAAGTTAGCCTTGATCTCTTTTCACCATTATGTTGCCCCCCCTGAATACGCAACTTTGCCTCCATTTAACCGACTTCGTATCTCTTACCGTTTCCGAGATCCCCATGTATTGCATCGAATTTGAAGCACCCTTTATACGTTAGTTTAGTTGAATATTGCGAAATATGAATTTCTGCATACTGGAGTAATGTTATAATGAGAAGTAATAACTCTGAAACATTATCTAATGTCTGAAGCTACTTCACTATTCCTTTAGAGCCACTACATCTTTAGAAATACTATGTCCTTGGAACCAGCAATAAGTAAAACACTGTGTTATCAATAATGTTTTCTTATAAACATGCAAACTTTCTTCGAATTACTAATAATTATACCTAAAGCTTATCTTATTTTTTATCATTTGATTTCACTCAATTTTATAAATTTTGCATTGAACTTTATATTTTTCATATATTGCAGTATTCTAGATATTTTGCCTATTAAAAGAACCAGTATCTTAAAAACTAGTAAGGTAGAGCTGGATCTCTGATCAGAGATCTGGAGACCTTTGATCAGGAATATTACGAAGATAATAATGGAAGTTTTATCAAAATTGATGAGTTCTTTACGTCTAATTAAACTAAATAAACACCAAGAGCGAACTCAAAAAAGGAATTACATAACGTTGGTAACAAGTCAGGATAGTGGACTGGATTTATTCAAAGGTTAATTAATGTTTCAAATGACTGAAAAGTTTTGCAGATTCTTGCTTGAGAACTACACAACCTAATCTTATTTTGAAACTTTGGTTTCACCTAATTTATGAATGTAGGCTCTTTAGATTAAAAAATACTTCTTTTAAAATATTTTTTTCGGGATTTAGTGTTTAAATTATTTGCTAATTGATTTACTTATAAAATGTATCTACTAGTGACGAAACTTAAATTTTTTAGTAGTGTTTTGAAAAGTTGTAAGTACATTTAATAACTAATTTGAGTTAGAAAAAGTTCGATTTTTCCTAACTTGTGAGCGAAAAACTTTCTCGCACGCAAATCACAGTCACAATAATATTAATGAAACGAAAACCAAATAAACAAACTCGTTTCTATATCAACATTCCCTAATGATTCTCGATTCACATTTGCAAAATTATCAATTTTCAATAAAAAATTATGATAAATATGGTTATTTGAGCTATTTTCAAAACACTATTAAAAAAAATCATGTGTGCAACTCGTAGAAAAAGTGTCTTTTGCACATATGGCGTATTTTTTTATCTCGTCTGACGCCTCGATCAAAAAACCTACGCCTGATGCGGAAAATAGTCACTTATTCCGCAAATAGCTATTTTATTTCATCATATTTTATTTTAATTTGCAGATACATGACCGCATACCATCCCATATCTTCATTACGCCCGATAATTTTTAATTAAATTGTCTACACGTTTATTAAGACTTGTTCGCAGGGATGGATTGGCAACGTAGGATGGGAAGAATGTCTGCTTGATATTAATGTGAGACATTTACATCAGTTATGCTCATAGTTTACTATCCCCCTAACTATTGATGTTTTATAGGTTTTCCTCACTTCAGCATTGAATGGTGGTTAGGGTTTACCAACGTAAGTCGTTCCTAAGAGTCAATTGTGGCCTAATGAATAATAATATGCCCAAAGTGCCCAACGTTTATGTGTTATTGTAATTATAACAGAATCCTTATAATTTTACAACAAACAAAGACAGTTATTGCAAATATGAAAAGATAATTTTATTATTCCGCCTGAAATTATGCCATCAAAACCACCTTGTAAACGAAATTAAACTATAAAAAGAATAAATTACGCCACTGGTTGCCTAGCTCAATAAAGACACTTGATATAAACAAAGCTAGTTTAAGTAATTCAACCGTGTACACTTAATTCTAAAATAAAAATGATTCCGTTTGCAATAAAGTAAAATAATGCACACGATAAGGACGTCGAAGGAGCTGAGGTGAAAGAACGGAGCGACGTCCTTGCAAGGCCGGGGGACTTCCTAGATTTCAACACACTGACACTCACTCGCACCACTGCCGGAAAGTTACCTTTTATACGAGGATCATTCACATAATATAAAACTAATTTATCTAAAAGTAATTTTTAATTTAAATAAAAAATATCAAGCAGAATGACAAATGGAATTAAAGTACCTAATAGTGTTATTACTGTTATTAGTTAATAATTTATTGTAATATAGTAAATAGTTATTAGTACCTAATAATTTGTTCCAGTAATAGATATACTTACTAGTTATAATAAGATTTGTTGTACAATGGTCAATCAATAATAATATTTTGTGCATACCGAAAGAAAATTTTATTTCTAAAATTTCTCCTTCAATATTTGAAACAATTTACGGTTCAAAAAGTAGCTTCCGTATAGACATTATCAAACCTCCCAACCAACATATTTTTTAAAAAATGTGACGTCACGGGAATCTTAGCTCTGTCGTGGAAAACCTGGAAAACATATATAGTTAAAAGTCTTGAAAAATCGTCTTAAATTATTTATGATTGTTTCAGATTTAACATTAATAACACATGATTTAAGTAATTCATTTAATGTCTATAATGCACAAGAACAGTTAGTAGGTATAGATAATAGTTTTGTAGTATTATATAGGTTATCACAAGATAATGTGACATTTTAAAGGCTTATAACCTCAAAATGAGATAGCGACGAGCGGTTTTCACTGGTGCTCTTAATTTTACAAAAAGTTTTCTTTTGTCGTTGGTTCTAGTTTGTTTTACTTCTACAGGTACTTGAAAAAAATTGCCACTTTTTAATTAAAAATTGTGATTCTTTTTTAAATGGAACACCCTGTAGATTATGTTACTATTCGATAGAGACACTTTTCCTCTTTTCAAAAATATGTAGTTTGATAGAGTTGTAAAAAAAATAAATTATTTCAATTTACACATCAACCCTTTTCAATAGATTATAAATTTTTTGGAAGATCACATTTTATTTTTTTTACATTGTCAGTACAGAATAACGGAATGTGTCAAAAGATAAATAGGTAGAGCCAGACCAATAGAATGGCCTGCACATTCTCCGAACTAACGATACCTGATTTTTTCATATGGGGTTACGTCAAAGGTCGTTGTTATAGTCCTGTTGTACAAAATATAAAACAACTAAAACATAACTAATGTTTTTCAGACCATAACACCGGAAATGTTAGAACTCGCCTTCAACAATATGCAGTTTAGATTGCAAAAGTGTATTAAAGAAAACGGTGGGCACATTCAGCAATTTAACCTCAAACATTAAAGATGTTCAATACATATGTGTGTATATTAAAACTGAATTCTTCTAATTGGTGTTTTTGTTTCAATAACTTTGTAATTTATGCTGTAATGTAATTTGTATAAATTTGTATTAAATTAGTTCTTTTCTTAATAATAGCTTTAGTTAATGCATACTGTTATTCTGTACTGACAATGTAAAAAAAAATAAAATGCGATCTTCCCAAAAAATTATGGTCTATTGAAAAGGGCTGATGTGTAAATTGAAATAACTCCTTTATTTTTTGGTATAACTCTATCAAACTGTACATTTTTGAAAAGAGGAAAAGCGCCTCTAAAAATTCTTTAAAATGGATGATATAATAAATATTATGTCATTGTTATTAGTTATACCCCATGTACATAGTTATTTTGATATCATCTCAAAATTATGTCTACTATTCATAAATAAGTATAAAACTTATAAATTTATTAAAATTGGCATACAGAATTGCGTCAAGTCCTCTAGTTCATTACTTGGCTCTCATTAGTTAACATATTTATGATTAAAGTAAACGAAAAATAATATTACCTAAAACAGAAAATCTAAGTAGTCTAAATATTTTGGTTGTTAATTTATAACTAATCAAGTTCATATATTTTATATATTTTCAAATCATGAGCTTATAGGTACCAAAATGTTAAGATTTACAAACTACTTTTATGCATTTTAACACCATTTAAAAGATATTCGATAGTAATGGGTGGAAAGAAGAACCTTGGGGCACTTGTGAGAACCTCGATAACCTTGGTTTGGTTACAATCAGCAGCTGAAGGAACGGTGAATACCGATCAATGAACTCAAATAAACAGAATACCTAAACAAAAAATTAATAAAATTATCCAGTACTGAAGCTCACACGAACAAAATTTTAACATATCCTTTTTATCAATAATTGTTCATATCAATGTACAATATTTCAAAAATATTGAACATTGCCTCCACCTCACGCATATCCGTATCCGTATCTTCCTAATTTATTTTCGAATTAATTTCAAAGTTGTACACTCAATAAAATGACATATTTGTTTGCAAAAAAATTACATCATCGATAACGCCCTACTGAGTACCGGCACGAAAACTTTTTAATGAGAACACGAAGAAAGATACGAAGGTGTCAAGACGAGAGGTGAGACAGGCTACACATAGATGTTAGTTAAGGTCATCCTACAAAATGTCTTCTATTTATTTTTATTTTAATCACTGTATCTTCACATAAATGTATTTATTGTATTTTTTTGTACTTATATGAATCCATTTGGTCGAAATAGTGCGCATTCATAATGTTCAAGTATATAAGTAAAGCATGCACTAATTTAAATTTAATTTAGGCTTAACATATAGAGTGTTACGAACACACGCAATGAATTACTCTGTTTAATTTATTAAATGAAAACATAATTTCTGACGTAAGTCTCCATTTTTAATTATGATATAAGGACTAATAACAATTATTAAATTATAAGGGATGGAGATATTTTGTTAAGAAAGAAGATACCGGGTAGAACAGGAATATGACTTCCTGTATCTTTTCTATTTTTAAAAATACGTTAACCACATATGTTTTAATTATTTTATTTAAATTAATTACACTATAACTATTGTTTTTAGCACTAAACAAAAAACGTAAACAATTTTATGATTTTCACAATTTTATGCACCAACACAGTGGCTTCTTAAAATGTGAGTACTAGACTAATATTACAATTCAAAACAGGGTATAAATATCGGTTATGGAGTACTAAAATACATGGAAAATAATGGATATAAAGGAATAAATGGAAAAAGTCCTGTCAAGCTTATTAATTATTTGCATTAACCAAAATGGATCAACTTGTAAAAGCTATTTTTAAATAAAAATAACAATTAAAACAGTTTTAATAGGGATAAAGAAAGAACCTATTATTTTAGCTATATTCTTCTGTTGTTTTGTCCCGCATGCATGTACAAAAGTATTCTTCTAACTATGCGATAGTATTAAAACTCCGACATTAGTCGGAGTCGACTTTTTAAACATAGAAAGGTACAGAATTTGACAATCAGTGATAACTGATTATTTCCAACTGTTGAGCACAGCTGAACACAGTCATTATTAAACAAAAAATACAACACTTTTTCTTACAACTGTTAAAAATTTACGTCACAGTAGACAATTTTTCCAAATAATTTTCAGTTTTCAAGTGCAGTGTTTTGATACCTAGTTAAAATAGAATAAAATTACTGAAAGACCTCACGCTACCATCGAAAATTCTTGTCTATATTACCCTGTTTTAGTACCTACTTCACCGCAATTACGGCACTGGCAGCACTTACCGACCTGCCAATTAGTCAATTGTTTATTTTTGATATGCATATATGTTTATTTTTGGTATATTGTATTGATTCCTTCACAAGTGGGAACCGTTAAAATTGATTACGGTTTACGTTTTGTCGAGGAATTTGCATGTTTTGGCCTTAAGTCTACCTTTCTTCAGTCTTCCCTGATTTATCTATCATCATTTAAGTTTTTTACTGCTGTCATTTTTATAAGTAGGTAGTTTGTTAGTATCGTGTTTATTTAGTTTTATATTTCGCACTTACATTTTAAATAAAACAACACTAAAGTGTGCCACTCACCCAAAAGCAAAATCAGACAATATTTACTTGCTTCCTTTTCTACAAATGCAAATTAACTTGAAACAAACAAGCGCATACATATTCACAAACTGCAATGAAAACCGGCTCAGGATTTTCATAACCATTTTTTCTCCACTTTAACAAGCAGATGGCTTTGACAATTGTGACATTTGAAAATTGAATTTGTAGTTTATGGTGGCATTGGTGACACCAGGTACTTACCGAATCTTCCAAGGCAACGAAATAAACAATCATAAAGTATAAAGAGAAGGAGTCCGAACTTAATAGGGCTTTCCTGATAAAATATGTATTGAAAAAAAGTACTTTGTATCGAGTTATTAATTTGTTGCAGTGGCGCTGCTATCGTCATGATCGTTCGTCCATCTCTTTTATATTGTTTACTGTTTCTTTTTAAAATTTGACGTTTCTTTCTAAGCATTTAACAGTTTTGACACTTGTCATTTGCCATATACCAACTTTGTATACGAATCCTACTGAAACTATCACTATTTTGTGTTAATCAGAATATGTTTTATTTATTTTGTGACAATTACTTAATCAGAACAGAAAAATTATCAATTTTACTTTAAATGCCAACGTCGTTGCATGACAGATGACTTTGACAGTTTGTGACAGATATCTTGAAGTAAACAGCACGACCGGTTGGGCTAAATTTGTACTAATTTAATTTGTTCTTTTGTCCTCTTATTTAAACCATTTTGAATACAGAGTTCGGGCTCCTTCTCTTTATACTTTATGTGAATAATTATGGAACCCTCTATACAAATTCGTTAGATTTGACAGACAGGTATGTATGTGACCAACAGTATGTGAACTGGATTGTGATCTAGAAGGTTATGTTTTAATAATGAAAATAAAGACATTTTGGCATCGTCAACCAATGTGTTTTGTGTTTGGTAATAACCTTCTGCTTTTTCATTCTCAAATTTTTTAGATAGACAAAAATATGTTTTCGAAACCATCCCCTCCCTATTATTTTTGACGCAGCGGTTTATTTTCTAATATTTTTCATATTTTAATAAGTGTGCCAAAATAAATTAAAAGTAGAATATTTGGAATAAATTATTGTTGTAGACGTAAATCAATATAGAGGCATAATCGGAAATATGTCATATTATTAACCAGTAATCCACGGAATACGTAAATTCGTGATACATAAGTAATATTTTTTAATAAAAATACTTTGTTTCATTAAAATTATTTTGACAATATTAACCATATCATATTTTGAATTACAGTAGCACGAAAATTTAAAAAATCCATCAAAAGATTTTTCATGAATCGATATTAAAGGTACCTATGAAATATTACTATTCAGCTGTGTTATTAAATAATTGTAAATGAAATGCTTACTATTCTTCAGTTATAGAAGTATTTAGAGTTGGGATTTGAGGCCAGAAGCCCGGCCAGGCCAGGCCCGGCCCGAAATCGGGCCTGGCCGGGCTGTGAAAATCTGCATATATTACTGGCCGGGCCGGGCTGAAATTGAATTGGCCAGGCCCGACTGGCCGAGTCGGGCCAGGCTGGGCCGGTTCGGAGCTGGCCTGGCCGGATCGGGCCTGGTCTAGCCGAATCGGGCCTGGCCTGACCGGGCCGGTTCTGGCCTGGCCTGGCCGAATGGGGTCTGGGCTGGCCTGGCCGTTTCGGGCCGGATCGGACCGATTTCGACTTAACCTAGGCTAACCCCTTTGCTGTATAACAATTTTAAAATACTATATCTTGTTCGTCCTATGAGGAATTTGATTTCATAATAACTTGAGGTGTTTCAGCCATTTATCTGACCACTTACGGCCAATCTCACTCATACTACTTAAAATTTAAGGTGTCCCAAAATGGAAAAATTATACTTAGCAATAAGTATTACTCTGATATTTAAGCACATCTAAAAATTCTTACACAGACTTAGAATTCGATGCAGAATTTAAAAATTAAATATTTGAAAAAATAAAGTTGATGGTCGTAACTTCTTTTTGGACTACCCTGTATACATGAATTGAGCATAAAAAAATCGCATTAAAAAATAAAAATTCACAAGTCCGAGTGTTTTTCCAAAAAACACACCGCTGAATTTTAAATGAATTTAGACATCACTTCTGGGACTCACTGTACATACATATAATATCTTATACTACTATATATATATATATATATATATATATATATATATATATATATTATATATATATATTTTGCAAGTGTTAAATGTAAAACATTATGTTTGTGTTTAAGTTGTTGAACAAATTTGTTTTCGGAGTTTCTATTTTATTTGATAATGAAATAAAAAATTATTCTATTAAGGTTATTTTGCTCTATTTTGTGAGACATTTGAACGTTTCATTGAGACATAAAATAGTTAATAAATTTATGAATTGTCATACCTATTGTCAATGTCAAGTAGGCAGGATTTCTGGTATCGCCGAATGTGGCTTAGGCAGACTGGGTTGAATTTGGGCGGACCGATTCTGGCTAAACTTGCCTTGATAGAGCCGGGCCGGATCAGATTCGATTTGAGCTTCGATTCGACTGGCTTGGTCGGGTCTGGCCTGGTCTGACGTAGCCGAGTCGCGCCTGGCCTGGTCTGGCCGGGCCGGGTCTGGCCGGACCTGGCCTGGTCTGGCTGGGTCTGGCCTGGCCGGGCCGGGCCGAATTCGATCTGGCTTGGTCGGGCCTGGCTCAAATCTGGCCTGGTCGGGCCATAAATGTCAAGAGGTCTGGCTTTAATTGGGCCAAACGTTCGGTGGGTTTATCTGGCCTGGCCTGGCCTGGCCTATACTCTGTCGGGCCGGGCCTGGCCTGGCCTGAATTTTTTTAAAAAGTCGCAACTCTAGTATACCTATACACGGAACAAGAATGCAGGCGATGCAAGTCATAAAGGATCCACAATGTTATTTGCAAGAAATATAAAAAATATATACAATTTTATGTACTTCAACATAGCTTAGACTAGTGTGATTTACTATGAATAAATAGTTACAAGGAAACAAATGTTTTAGGGGCGTTGACGCCATATTACTTATTTTATAACATATGACCTGCATCGTTTGGATTCTTGTTTCGAGTATACCACCATTATTTCAATATTCAGCAGTTTATTAGCACTATCTAACCGTATTAACAATAGTATCGTAATCTCGTATGTCTAATTTTAATTCTAGAGATGTAAAAAATTTTACGGATGGTAAATTTGACTATAACGGTAAGCACCAAAAAGAAGCCAGCCCGCTTTTTATATATTAAAGGCTCCTCGTATTAGGTGAAGCGCTGTGAACTAAATGGTTGGCTAGCTGTTGCCAGTCTCTTGTGAAACTTTTTGCTTGGCTGGTTTGAATTATTATTACTCAAACTTGGCTATTGCAAGATGAATTATTAATATCTACACGGTATGGTACATGAATCATTTTATTATTTTTAATTTGTTTTACCGACGTACCTAAGCTTTGAATTTGGGTCGGTTGCGTTACCATTGTTCTACGCATGATACTGTTAGTAATGTATCAATTAAGTAGCTTCATATCTACGACGATAATCGTGGCAGTGAGGCTCACGATGTTGGCGGTAGAAAAAAGAATATGGTTGTCAAATGTTTATATTATTTTTACCAAACTATTATTTTATTATGTTATTTACAAACTATTCTTCAATATTCAATCATAAATTTTAGGGTAATTATTGTGTGAACCAGTCTGCACAATCAACAGTTCTTTGTTTATACAACTGTTCAATTGTGAAGTAGTATTTTCAATGAAGAATATAGTATGTGGAATTACTGTAACCACGATGTTCATAAACTGTTTGATAGAATCAATCAACCCCTACAGAAACCATCAATTTTTATTCAGTCCATCCAAAAATAATTTCCACTTCTAAATGGATGATTTGTCGAAGAGCTCATATCTTTTAATGAATATTATTACACGCTAATAATTTTTCTAAATTTGAATACCGATTTCTCTTTCCAATAATATCGCCCCATAATAGATATCTCTGACTTTGTCATATGTTATACTTAATTTTGTCTCTTTGGTTCACACCAGAACAATAAACTGATGATTCTCATACACTATGCTACAACATCAATAAGTTTTCAAAAAATAGTGTTTACGAAAAATAAATGCATATATCACTGCATACTGCATAATCGCATAGTATGAAATGTAAAATAAGGAAGCTTTTAGCGCTTGCCCGCATCTTCTAGTGGCCTGTACGTCGGTGAATTCACAGAAGCTATGCAAATTTAGGCGAGATTTGCGTAGAAGACGTACCATCCCTTGGATAGGATGTAAAGCCGGAGATCCCTTGTCTATGAAATGATAGGCAAGTAAAAGATCCCTACCCTGCTATAAAAAGTGGGGGTTCGGCAAAATTTCCAGGTTGGGGGTTGCTCGTCTCCTGGCGTCGGTGATTGGCCTTAGTCGCGGAAATAGGCCGACGTTAAATAAACGAAAAAAAAAAAAAAAAAAAAAAAAAAAAAAAAAGGTAGCTTTTATATACATTTAAAAACTGCAATTTGAGATGCAACCCAAATATATAAAAAGACATGGCACACATTTATTATGGACATAAGTTAATTTTGCTCATTGTTTCATTTTTTTATATGTAATGAGTGTAAAGATCATCTGAAAAATAAAATTATGCATGTAGACATATACCTTGTGCTAATTTTTCATTGTTCAGCTATAATTAATATCTTCTCAAATATTAAAGATGCAAAAAAATGTTACATAGTAGACTTATCAAAAGAATTCTAAAGCAGTGCGTACATTTTTTCTCCAAACCTACCTGTTATTTGCACCTACCTATTTGCTGGAAAAATATCTAACTTAATTTTTTAAATGGTACACCCTATGGTGTACCCATTGAGTTAGGATAGTATATCTCAGTTAATGTACCATTGGTATGCTGTCTATTCATGTTTCACTTCTCACCTTTACACCCTTGTAAAATTTTACTGAGCAGCACGATTTGGATGATTATTTTTTTATGAATAGGTATGCCTAAGATGTACTTTTACAACCTAATACTATGGAGAGGTTATCAGTCCACGAATTGCTATGATTTTTTTCTACGCAATTTTTCGAGAAATTATATTAATGATTTTTTACGGAATATCTGACAACATAGAATTATTCAGCGCCCTCCAAAACCCTAATATCCCGAGTTACGTGAAACTCTCAGATAGAATAACGTTTCCATGGAACTTTCAGCTTTCCAGATTACAAAACTATTATTTTATTTTACAGAACGTACAGAAAGCTTTGAAAATGAATGAGAACTGAATAACTAAATTTGAACGCCGCTAAATTTTTATATTCGTTATGTCAAGAAGATTATCAAAAGCAAATGCGGAAAACTATAAAACTCTTAAGTAAGAGGTTATAGTTATATTAGAAAAAATTATTGCGAAACGTTATTTATTTTATTATTATTTTTTTTTATTATTTCGTTTTATTTAACGTCGGCCTATTTCCGCGACTATGGCCAATCATCGACGCGACGCCAGGAGACGAGCCACCCCCAATCTGAAAATTCTGTCGAACCCCGAGTTTTTATGGCAGGGTGGGGATGTTTTACTTGTCTATCATTTCATAGGCAAGAGATCTAGGGTTTTACATCCTATCCAAGAAATAATACGTCTTCTAGGCAAACCTAGACAAATTCAAGTTTCAATTAAAAACAATTATTCATTTTAATACCTCTAGAAATGTAAATAAAAATCAATTTTAACTGTTTCAACTAACATTAACTATTTTAATAATTTATTTTTAAATAAAAGTTATCTCAGTTTTTAAATAAAGTTATCTATATTTTATCTTTTTCTACTAACCCCCCCATCAAGTCTTAAGCACTTTTTGTACAAAAAGTGTACAGGAGAAATATTGGGGGTAGGGAATAACGAAAATTCAACAATTATGTAAAAAATAACAGGAAAAGAATGAAAAGTTTCATGAAGACACATTGAAAAGTAAATGAAACATGATGAGGGGGGGGGGGGGATGTTAATGAAAAGAGATAAAATTTAGTTACTTATTTGAGGTAATTTTTATTTAACATTTAATTATTAAAATCAAATGTTAATTTTTCGCATTTGTTTTTTATGGTATTTTTGACATTACGAATATAAAAATTCAGCACTGTTTCTCATTTTTTTTTTCAATTGTAAGGATATTATGATTCCTTTTGCTTTAGTTATCCAGTTTTTATTTACTTCCCTTCTGTGTGTGTTTAAACACTTCTGCACGTTTAAACTAAAATAATGATTTCGTAATTATTAAAGTTGATAGTTCTATAGAAATGTTATTCTATCTGAGAATTTCATGTAACTCAGGATATTAGGGTTTTAGAGGGTGCTGAATAATGCTATGTTGTCACATTTTTCGTAAAATAATCGCTATGATTTCTCGAAAAATCGCGTCGACAAAAAATCATAGCAGGCCGTGGTACCACCTCACGGTATTAGGTCACGGCTGGTCGTACTAGGTGGTAGAAGAACATCTTAGGCATACCAATTCATAGAAAAATAAGGATCCAAATCGTGCTGCTCAGTAAAATTTTACAGAGGTGTGAAAGTGAGAAGTGAAACACGCATATTGTTAAGGAAACAGAAAATGTGGGGATCTGTGTATAAAAATTTTTAGTACAAATGTTTTTGTTAAGTTCAATTTATAAATATTTTATATTTTAACACAAATCCAAATGCTTAGCTTCTTTAATAATTATAAGTTTATTATTATATGTATCAGTTAAAGCAACCACCTATTCAACCCTAATTTTTCTACATATAACTCCTTTTCTCTACATGTAGAAGATCTACATATCTAAGATTTGGTAGTTAGATTTAAATTAATTATTAAGAAATGTGTGCATTAATAGACTAGGATTATATAGCCGTATTTATTTTTTGTCAAGCATCAATGGATTTTGCGGATAAAAGTTAATAAATAATTACATATAATTCTCATAAAAGAGATATTTACAGTCTGAGGAACGTTCCAAAATTCATTGTAAAAAAGTATATTGAGAAATTGACCTAGAATAGAACCCTCCAACTGACATCTAAACTTTATTTGAGTAACTGACTAAATAATTACATATAATTCTCATAAAAGAGATATTTATAGTCTGAGGAACGTTCTAAAATTCATTGTATAAAACTATATTGAGAAATGGACCTAGAATAGAACCCTGTGCTAGTCCAGTTGACATCTGAACTTTATTTGAGTAACTGACTAAATACAATGTTTCTCTGTTTTAACTAATTTTTAAATACAACATAATGTAGATCGTTCAATATATGGCAAGTATAATTTATATGAAGTCTATCAAATGTCTATAAACAAGCCCCTGTGAGGTGTTTTAACTCTTTCGCTGCGGATGGCAAATATAGGCGTCATTTTTTTTAACTTGAGGTGTGCGTGTGTCGCCTTTATGCGCAACGTGGATTCGCTTTGCTGCTGTGGCCGCATATTTGTATAACCTAACATAACCAAATCTAATAATATAATCTAAATCTAATTTCTAGCTAAAAGAATATACTTAGTGATATAATAATAAATTTACTAAATAAATAAAGTAAAATAAAGGATAAAACAAAAAAAAATAAAATATAAAGATATAATGAATAAATTTTTCGCTAAACAATTAAATTTTATCGCATCTCTGAGCATGTGTTGATATTAGTTTTTTATTAACTTTCTTATCATCAGCTATCAAAAAAAAATACTTTAGTTGGGTAGCATTTTTCAATTACTTGACTATAAGTTAAAGATATGTATTGTTCTTGCATATGAAGGGCTAGTTTACCTGATTATTATAATACGTTTAAAAGCATTCTATATTTAGAAATTTTACCTAAAGAAGCGGTCTCTCAGATTTTGTTCCTAGCCCTACAATTAAGCAATTTCCCCTTTGACATATGCCAAACGTCGATCCCTTTTGAGTACAATGAGACTATTAAAGAAAATAGTTTTTATAAGAAATTGTACGGTATATTTACTCACAATAAAGAAGCCGTCTGTAATAAAGGGTTGTAATGCAAGTTGGGGTATTAGGGTAAATGGTAGCACATTTCGTCTGGATTTATGTAGGTCAGAGATAGAACCCTGCGTTAACTGCTTTCTGCTTATACAGTTACGCGGTTAGAGTTTTTATAAACATAAGGTTTATGAAGCAAAAAATTTTACGGTTAAATCATAAGTTCTAAAGTCCGGTAGCAATATCTTTGATTTTTTGTATTATGACTTCCGAAAATATAAATTTTATCATTATATTGGTATATCTTGCGAAATGCTTTCTCTAAAAGGCAAACGGAGGAAAGCCACCGGCACATTGAAGTAGATATCTTTTTCTTGGAAAGAGTTGAAATAATATAAATAACATAGCCATAACTGTAACAAAAAAAAACGCTTCCACAAGAAAGTCTTGGCGATTTTATGTATTTTTAAATTTATTTAGTTTTAATAAAAAATGTTGTATGATAAATCACTGTTAATTCACGTGAGCGTATGTTTAGATTATGTTGATTTCTTTGACTATACAGGGTGCCCGTTTTTCGACCTCACGCATGGTTATCTCGGTTATTATAAGAGATACAAGATCGGTTAAACTAAAAAAAATTGGGCATTTTTATGCTGATGAAAATGCTGATGAAAATTTGACTTTTTTGTTTTGTAATAATTTGTAATTTTTGTTTTTTAATTATGGCAAAAAAATTAAAAGTCCTGATTTAACTTTATATTTTTCTGAGCGAAAACACAGGGCACTTTTTACAGGAAATCTAAATATATCATCGTATTTTCTATGGCATTTTAGATGCAAAAGTTACAACACTTAACTTTGTTTTTTCTTATGGGCGCCATATTGGATCTTTATATTTTTTTAATAGAGCTTTTTCTGATTACAAGGATATATTATATGATATGCTCAACTCTTACATTTTGAGCGAAATTAATAAATATCATTTTTCCCGAAGAGTACTTTGCAAACATTTTTGTTTACCAAAATTTTGGCTGTTGATTAGATTTAAAGCTTGAACGCTCACATTTCTGCACAGTTGACCATTAAGTTTTAAATTAAGAACAACAGGATAATCCAAAATAATTTTATCTTAGTTGCTATGAAACAAAATTTTAGAAATAACAACAACACTAAGTTGAGCAAAACAACAAATGGAAAAATTATTCTACTAAAAAGAACTACATTCTACTAAAAAGACGACGTTCCGCAGGGGGTTTAGACAAATATTGTTATCAATATAGTCTTCAAAGGAGATCCTCGGAAAATTTAGATACCTGGCCGAAGTCAAATTTTCCTTATAAATGTATGGGCCAATGATGGTCATGATGGGCCAAACGTATTTGTGGCCATCATTCTTGATGTTGACTTAATTGACCAAAGGTACTCCTTGTGACGATTGGTCATTGTGACCCGTCGATTACTATGTCCAGGATGGAGAACTTGGGTGATATGAATTTTAAACGGCCGATATTTATGTTTTTTGATGACTCTCCACACCGGCTAACGCGATATTTTCACCTCCGCTCCAATTTCCCGTGTGGAAATAAAACGATTTGCTTGAACCTAGTAAAAAAACTCATTAGATAGGCTTAGATATGGGTCTTCATCTTATGTGGTATTTATTGAACGGGACTTTTTTACTTACCGCTTGAAAATTTTCAATTTCTTTCTCATTTTGTCTACCTCTATATCTTCGCCTAGATTTACAAAACGAACCATATTCGCCTAAATTTCTATGAAGCGAAAAAAAAATGGTTTTGAGTTGGCTTTTTGGATACCGCTGCAGGCATATTTCAAAAGTAATTTGCACATTTCGATGCAAGCTTAATACATTTCCAGCATATCCCGTTTTTCTTCACTGGAAAATGGCATTTTATTGATAAAATAAAAAAATTATTTGCGTTATTTATCGAAATATGACTGAACTGTGAAAATTTTGTTAAACAAAATTGTTATAGGTAATGTTGCTTCGTTGTTTCCAAAGCCCTGTGCGCAAAATGCGCTTTTTTTATTTTGCTTAAAATGTAAGAGTTGATCATATCATAATATATCCTCTTAATCAGAAAAAGAAATCTATTCAAAAATGTAAAAATTCAATATGGCGCAAAAAATAAAAGAAAAAACCAAGTTTGGTGTTGTAACAATTGTATCTAAAATGCCATAGAAATACGATGACATATTTAGATTCCCTGTAAAAAAGTTCCTTAACAATATTTCAGTTAAAAACGTCTAGGTTTATCGATCTTTCGCTCAAAAAAATAAAAACGAAAATCAGGATTTAAAATTTTTTGACACAATTTAGTCAAAAAACAAAAAATGACATTTTAAACCTTTTTCTAATTTAACCGATCTTGTATCTCTTATAATAACCAATAGCCGTGTTTGAGGTCGAAAAACGGGCACCCTGTAGAGATACCTAATATAGACAATAAGTACCTAATATGGTTATTAGGTAAACATTAATATATCTCAGAATACTTAAAACTAGGAAGTCTGTATTTTTGAAATTAAGTCTTAAATATTAAGTCTGGACGAACATAATGCCCCAAAAAATATTGATTAGATTTTAAAATATTTGAAACTTAAATTTTAGAAGTATGCGAAAGAAAAGAAGTAGAAGAAATGAGCAAGAAGTGGGTAAGTACACAAATAAAAAATTGTACAAATCGAAATAGACATTACATTACAAATACATTTTTTTTGTCCGAAACATCCGAATATTATTTATTCTGGGGTAGTATGTTGTTAGGAGTAACGGAGACTTGTAAATTAGGGTTTCAAAATTCTATATCCGTACTTAAAAAATGAAGTTGATGGTTAAATACCTATCACATTGTAATTATAAATATCCTGACCAATAGAGGACAGAAAGTTGCTTCGAGAAAGTGCCCTCTTCATTTCTCAATGTCTTTCTGTAGATTTGTGGATTTTCTTAAAAATAAAATTATGTCCATTAACGTGTGACCTTCTTCGGAATAATAGGATTCAAAGAAAATGTATTCACATTTCCAAAATGCATCATTTTCATTTCCATAAAAAATGTTTCCGACAATAATTTTCTTAATACCTCTTTTTAGAGAATGTCAACTATACGCTCATCCAATGTTCGTATCAGTATATTCAACAGATTATATATAATACGCTGAACAATAGCTTTGTATTTCGTGCATTTATTATTGTAATGCAACCATTGTTTGCGTTAATGTTAATAAATATTGTTCATTTTAGCTTGCGGAACGATATTTTTGGAAAGTGAAGCGCTAACCTCAAGAAAGAATGTTGGTTATCGTGTGCGATCTTTGGAATTGCATATATATATATTTCTTTGTTTCGTGTACACCATAATGAATTCGTGTAATTGAAATTATGTGCAAATTACCTCTGATATAAGCGTTTTTACAATTTTTTATTGGTTTTTTGTGTTACAATGTATGTATAATAAATAACTGCAGATGTAATTTTCTACTTTAAAACTGCTGTGTTATATATCTCTTGTAAGAATATTATTGTTTATGTCCAAAAATATTTTTTTTAATATATCGCCCATTTAAATAAGGGGTTTTTTGGAAAACTCAAAATTTCCGGTTGTGTTCATTTCCTGTTTCTTGAAATTGATTTCAAATTTATTAGGTATTAAAAATTAATATAAAATTCTGACACTGATATACAGGGTGTTCCTTAATGTCATATTTATACTGTAGGAATTAATTCCTTGTCCAATTTTATGACTAAGAGTCCAAATGAACGTGTGTCCTAAATTGCCTAGTTTTCGAGATACAGGGCATCAAAGTTTGTAGTCATTTGTAGTTATTATTTAGGTTTCTATCTTGCATTTTTTCTAGTGTTTGTAGATATTAAATTCCTGATATTAAAATGGGGACATCCCAGCTATGTTACTTGTGAACGAAGCAATCAAAAAAGCTGTATTTGAAATTGTTTCAGCTAAAAAAAATTAATATTATAAAAATTTTTTTATAATAACCTTGACACCCTGTATCTCAAAAACGAGACAACTTAGGACACACGTTTATTTGGACTTATAGTCATAAAACTGGACAAAGAATTAGCTCCTACAATATGGACATGACATTGAGAAACTTTCACATTATACTCTGTATAATGTGGAAGGTTTTAAGGAAAAATGTATTATTGATTTATTTGTCTCATTTCATATCGGATATGCTCTTTTTTTATATCCAATTTGGAGGTGTTGCTATTTAAAAATCATTCACCACATAGAATTCCATGCAAAATTCGACATGCCAAATTGTATAAGGTGATTCCCCGCCTCACCCAAATTATTTTTAATATTTGTGGACGTAAAGATTTCTGGTTTACCATGATATCGATATAACAACCCCATCTTAAAGACCCTATTTATGCATACTGCGGAAGTACCTGTTTACATTTTATAAAAAAGAACCACAATCACCTCCTTGGGTTGTTAATCTAATATTTTATGAACACCGCCGTGCATGATATCGGTAGACTGGAAAAAGAATGAGATTAAAATCAAACCATCTGTTAAGCAAGGTGGTTGCCGTCTCAGAATGTTATGGCTTGAAATTTATTATTCCTCACTTGTATATAGGTAATGAGGAATATAGAGGCAAAAGACATTTTTTAAATATCGCATACTAGATCTTTCCTTGCATGGGTGCCAAATTTATAAAACCTTCTAATTTGACGAAATAATGAAACATTATTTTTGATATGGCCGTGCCTGTCAGTCTCCATAATCATAACATTTCTTTTTTTACTTAACTGTAGCTATATACAATAATCAAGCGTAATAACACGTATACAGTTGTTCAATCATATCCTTTCAAAAGCAATACATCTTGTGCCAGGAGTTAGCTATTAGATACTTATCAGTTTGCCCTTAATTATGTGCCGACACAAATTTATTTATTTCGAGTTATTTTAGAAGATGTATCAGAGATTTTTTGAAACAACTACTCCACGGCCAATGTGCCCCGACTGGCATTGCATTACTTCGGCATCTCGATAGGAGTCACCACATCTTTCATCGAGACCAACCACAAACACTGACCAGTTTCGCTCTTATTATGCACTAATATTATTATTATTAATTTATTGTATTTTTCAAGTGGTCATAATACTCAAATAAATAAGAGTAACTTAACTTAGGTATTGCCTTTTTTTAATATATTTTTTATTTATACTATTATCAATATAACTTTATGTATGACACTATTACATAATTATAATATTATCTGAGTTTAAATTGAAAAATATAATTGACAGCTATATACCTTTTATTGTAAATTTTTTACGAAAAATCATTTTTCTGAAATTTATATTCTATATTTTTGATAAAAATTCTAAAATTGTACCATTTTTACAGGCTTAATAAGCAGATGTGTGGCAAGGAATCTTGCTATCCAAGAGTTGTTACTTCCAGGAAATATTTCACCTAGTTACAAATTATTTGAAATAAATTATATTAATTTATATCCTTTAATAAAATATGGGTTATATAAATAGAAATTAGACAAATTTTATTAAGACAACTACTATTGTACATCATCCACTAACTTAAAACATGCTGTTTCATACAAATTCTTTTTGCAAAATCCGAAATAAATATTATTATTATTAAATAATTAGTCAAAACAGCTGGTGAATCACAATTACATTTAAGACAAATATAAATAGAGTAGAAAGCACTACTCCAGCTCAATAGTTGATTAATTCATGGTAGCAAAATGAGTAATAAATAATCCGTATAAATAATTCTTAACATTTGAGGCATGCTAGTAACCCTTACTTAATATTAATTTTATTACTTAAACGCAAGAACTATCTCACAAACGATCATTTGTTTTCCTATTCCATTCCACTCGTATGCTATCCTAATATTCATTCTAAGTTCTATTCAGCTGTCCTACTTGTTCGATTCACTATACGTTGTACCCATAAATCGAACTCCAGTATGTACTTGAGAACACAGCTTCAAGGACACTTGAATTTTGAGGTCGCGAGCTCTGTAATTGTTCTCAATTTTAACGAAACGAAACATCTACGAGGCGGACACGATATTAATAATGTTAAATACAATGTAGCAAACAGGCCACAGCACTTAAAATTATAAGAGAGTGAAATTGGTAAGCGTCTTTACATGATTAAACATCTGGCTACGCGCGTACAAAGTTCACCCATAAACTGGTAGCTCATCAATACAGTCTTTATTAAACTTATGGATTGGACTCCAGAAGTCGCTGAATTTAACACTTCACTTCTTATTTATTATCTCTAAGTGTCATGTGTCAAGTCATAGGTTAGATTGAGTATTCTCTCTAATTGTATATCATGTATACATTTGTATATTTCAAGATTCGGCAATAAATATTTTTTTTTAATCCAGTCGACCGGTTCCCTGGCTCCGATTCTCAGGGTCGGACGCTGGTGATTACCATTAGCTATTCCCCACGTCCACGTCCTTAGTAGATGTAATGAGCCCAGAATTACCGCCTGCATTCTTCCGGCTAGAAGATCTGCCGAATTTCGGCATGCCGCCGCTATGATCTTCAGTTCCGAAAGCAGTATATCTCTTGCTCCACCGAGGGCTCCTATAATCAGTACCACAAGCTTTACAGTATGTTCTGGATGGAGTCTGCGGAGTTGGAAGTGAAGGTCTCGATATTTTGTCCGTTTCTCCTCCTCTTTGAAGAGAATGTTGGTCTCGACAAGAGCCGAGAACTCAATGACCAGCATTGTGTTGAGTTAGTGTCGAGGAGGACTACATCAAGCTTATTGGCTCGAATCTGCCTGAGCGTGGGAAATGAGTAGTTCCAATAAATTAGGCACTTCTCATTCCCCCACAACGGACTCAATATCCCCGCGTATGGTAGCACTGGTGTTTTGTCTATCTCGTATGAGTGCCCTAAAAAGTAATAAAGTATTATTATTATTATTATTATTATTATTATTATTATATTATCATTATTATTATTATTATTATGATTATTATCTATTATTATTATTTATTATTATTTATTCGAATATTCACAAGCACAACACGCGGCATGCAAATTATTTGGTTCCGGATTACTCTCGAATTAAAATTACTGAGTAACAAACTTAATATTGTTATTTACAATAGATTTATTCATCTCTCTGGTAATGTCGGTATCATGGACATGAACTGTTTTTGTTTTTATCGCATAGCCAAAAAATTTTTGACTAAGTACTTTTTTTTTATCGTATCCGCGATTTTATGAACTGTTCTGCTGTTTATAACCTTTAGTCCACACATCTTTATCATCTTTATTATTTTCTTGTGACTTCAAATGCACAAATTGTATATATGTGGTCAATAAACTACTGTCTCTCTCTCTCTCTCTCTCTCTCTCTGTCTCTCTCTCTATCTCTCTCTATCTCTCTATTATTATTACTATTATTATTATTATTATTATTGTTATAATTAATTCAGAATCGCACAAATTTATTTAATTTCCTTTCAAATAAAGAAGTACCTAAGAATACTTAGTAGTAATTTAGCGTAACTATGTAAATTTGAATTGCATCAATAACAGGGGTGCTCAAACATAATGTAATGAGCATATTATCAACTCCGCTTTTATATACACTAATTAAGAGAATATACTGTGCCTTTCACGAAGTTGTATCCCGGATTGGAATGTTAGTATATATCTCCAACGTATGGAGCGTCGTCATGTTATTAGTTAAATTCAATGCATTGGCACATCTCGATTACGGACCGCTATAAATTGAGGTGGTGTGATTTAAGCGCGCGTACCAATCTCGCAAAGGATTTGCCAGCGAATCCTGACAATCCGAACATTCCAATCCGGGATACAACTTCGTGAAACGCACAGTATAGGCCTTTTCGGAAAATTACTCTGGGTTACTAACCCGATTGGTTAATATCACGTGACAGGTTTCAGAGATCACACAGCCGTTTTATGAAGTTTCCGAACAAGCAGCCTGACCCGAGTACATTATTTGTAATCGATGTAATAATTTCATAACCTAAAAATTCGTTCTGTCTAGGGCTGGATCTATTTTGTGATCGTAAAATTTAATAACATAGCTAACAAGATAAAATTTTCAATTATTATGACTACTAATACAAACACATTAGCAGTATTAGTGATGATCATCCGAGAACTTATTGAGGATGAAAGTGATGTTGATGATGAAGCTTTATATTTATCTCGCGTAATCAAAGTAAAAAGGAAACGCAATTGCGTGAAAAATTATGATTTGGTCATATTAAAATATAATATTTAACTGGTAGGTATCTAATCTCTATTTATATTTTTGTATCAACTACCTATTACCGTTTAAGTTCAATATTCCTGATTAGTGAAGTTGCTCTCCTGGGTCCTGGGTATAATGAAGGCGCAATATTGGCATCTACCTAGAATTTCTTCTTCTATCTTTTTGGAGATATTAATTCCTATAATAATGCAGTTATAGCCACAGAAAATAGCCAAAGGAAATATTTAATATTTAAAAAGACATAACCTCAATAGCGGCTTTTTAATTTAACTCTAGACGACCCTGCTTTTGAGTAGGGTTATAAATAGTTAACTCGAGTAAAGGATCGAGTTGCCGACTTTTATGTTTACGAACACGAAGAACAAAACTAGGTTACTAAACGAACACAGTTTTATGTGATCTGATTAACTCGAGTAAGTTTCCGAAAAGGCCTTATGTGTATTAGCATTTACGGTAGCTTTAGTAACAAAACCCTATTTAAGAGCGCTGGTATTTTAAGTGACCCAGTGTTCGGTGCATATTGTTAATTAACATTAGTAGGTTAAACACTATTCCTACCGTATTCCTGGCGGATTGCGCAATAACTTATTGATGATATCATGCAATATTTTAATGGCCGTCACACCAAACTATAGGAGGATGGTGCGCGTTAAAAGCAACGGTACACTACAAGCCGAAATAGTTTTGTAGGTTAAGAATTTAATCAGTCACGTAAGGTATAACCAAATAATGCTAGGTTTGTGCAATTCCATTCGTTTGCTGAATTAATCCGTGAAATACCTAGATTAAATACGTCTTGGATGGCCAGTCAAAATAAATTGAAAATGTTAATGGCAGCCGAAAACTGGAATTATAGAACCACATAGCTGGACAAAAAAGTTTTCCGTAAGACGAATTTAAGTCATGCAGAAACTTCACCTAAATTAAAGTGGGAGGCTCAAACGTCTTATAAAAATTAACCAGAAGAACATACAGATACCCATTGTTTTTTCGTACCTATTTAGAATTTGTAGTAGTGGTCGCCCATTACACAATATTCATACTTTTCTTATGAAAAAAAATGTTTTATACTAGATAGTGTTAATTTAAATTTAATTGTAAATATATTAAAATTACGTTCACACTAATTTGTAGACAATCAGAATTAACGGTTTGTATGAACGACTATGGATATATTATTTACTCTTAACATTTCAATAAACATCATTTTCATTAATTATCTTCACCTGTAGAAAAAATCAAATAAAATATCTTGATAGACATTTCTTATATAAAAAAGTAGGAACAATTAGAACAAAGTATATTTAAAAAATATATAACATTTTTTATACTTCTAAATTATTAAATTATAATTACAAAATTATACTTCTAGTATACAGGTACTAAATTATAATTATCTTTTATATTATAATTATAAATATTTGGAAGTATAAATTACTAAGTTATAGTTTATACTTCTAAATTTTATACTTGTATATACAAGTATATACATATATCTTGTAGGTATATACGTATATAGTATATATCTTGTATGAATGGGTAGTTCAGTAAAATTTTTATTTTATTTTTTTATTTTATTTTACAGCTACCCAGACAGATAATAATCCAATAATAGGGTAGGGAACATTACATATAATTATTAACATATAACATAATAAGATACATAATATAGAAAATGTAAGATTAAGCATCTAATCACTTAACTAGTTACAAGTAATATGCAAATAAATAATACACAACAATTGACAATTCAATAAATCAATAATATGTACTGATAACAATTAATCATCATTTAGTAAAACGTGTTTAATTTTACTAATATTGCAGCAGAAGATATCAAATTTGTCATTTACAGATTCATACTTTGAACACATTGAATGTAGGGGGGACGAAGCATATAAATTAGTATGTGGAGTATGTAAGTAAAATGTGGTGTTAGAACGGGAAAGGAAGGATGGCGCGTGCAGATTTAGGTAACTGAGCAAAAAAGGACAATCAATTTGGTTGTTCAATAATTTGTACAAGAAAACAACTGATAAATAATTGCGTCGGGATTCTAGGTCAGAAATATTGAACCTCTTCAGCAAGTCAACTTGAGGAGTGCCTCTAGTTGGATAAAAACCATCATTTTTATGGCAAAGATATTTACAAAAACGTCTTTGTATTCCCTCTAATTTATATTTATGTAGCTGATAACCTGGACTCCAAATAATAGATGCATATTCTAATTTTGCTCTAACAAAACTATTAAAAAGCAATTTCAAGGTGGCAGTATCTGCAAATTCTCTGGAATTCCTAATTATGAAACCTAAGTTCCTGTAAGCACTGGCCACTACTTCGTTGATGTGTGGTACAAAGGTTAACTTGCTGTCAAATATAACCCCTAGATCTTTAAATTGATTGAGTTTTTTCAGATCAACACCATTTAACCTGTATTTGAAGTGGATAGGATTAATTTTCCTGGTAAAAGATACATAATTGCATTTGTCAACATTAAGAAATAAATGATTAGCAGCACACCAACCATTTAATCTCTCAATATCTATTTGTAGATTTAGGCAGTCCTCTAGGCTATTGATGACTGCAAATAACTTACAGTCATCTGCATATAGTAGGGAAGAGCAATGCAGGTTACAGCTTATGTCATTTATAAACATTACAAACAATAAAGGCCCAAGCACAGATCCTTGGGGCACGCCGGAAGTTGCTGTTATTTCGACAGACTTGAAACCACGATACTGTACGTAGAGTTTTCTATTGGAGAGGTAGGATGAAAAGAAATTAAGGAAAGAATCGGTGAGTCCAAAACTGCACAACTTATTAAGCAAGATACTGTGGTCAAGACTGTCGAATGCTTTGGAAAAATCCGTATATATAACGTCTACTTGTCCTCCACAATCAAGGGATTCAGCAACAACTTGGGTTATGCTTGCAAGATTCGTTACAGTGGATCTGCCAGATAAGAAACCGTGTTGACTAAAAGACAATTGCGATTTAACATGGAAAAATATAATATCATAAAGAACACTCTCAAACACTTTACTAAAATTACATAGGATAGCAATAGGCCTATAATTCTCAATGGCGGATTTATCTCCTTTCTTGTAAATGGGACATATTCTAGATTGCTTCCAAAATGATGGGAAAATGTCGGATCGAAGTGATAAGTTAAAAATAATAGATAAAGGTGCAGCAAACAAAACGGCGCAATCTTTTAAGAGAAACGCAGGTATTCCATCAGGACCAGCGGTTAATTTTGGCTTGATTCTTTTAAGCGCCTTCAACACGTCTTCTTCTTTTATATTAGGAATGGAAAGCCCTGAAGTACAATTATTTACATTGACATTTTGAACATTCCCAAAATTGGTGGTAAAAGATGATTGAAAAAACGTTGCAAAACTATTTAGAATTTCTTGTGGATCAGTCATAACATTATTGTTATGGGACATTATACTGGGGATCGAAGTATTATTTTTTAATGTATTGATGTGCGACCAGAACCTGTTTGGATTGGATTTAATTTGAAACTCTATGTGTTGTAGGTAATTTTTGTGGGCAAGAGCAGTATCTGTTTTGATTTTTTTCCTTAATGTTTTGAATTGTTCGTAAGCATCGTTACTCCCTGTTACTTTATATGAACGCCAAAAGGCGGTTTTCTGTTTAATATCTTTTATTATTCTGCGACTATACCAAGGAGGATAAGATTTACTTATAGGGGCCGTCTTTGGAACGTTTATGGAAAAAACTGAATCTAAACTATTGTACAAATAAGTACATGCTTCATTCACATTTTCAAAAGAGGAGAGGAAAGTCCAATCTAAATTACACAAATCTTTATATAAATTTTCAAAATTCGCTCTTTTGAAGTTGTAGCGAGTGTCAAAGTTATCAGGAAATTTACATTTGGGAGAACTTATATCAATCGTGAAATCAAGAGCAGGATGACATTCATCTTCGGGCAGTAAATAGTTATCAGATTTGTAAACATTGATGTTAAGATTACTCAGGATTAAGTCAAGCAAGCGATCATTGCAGTTTAAAATTTCGTTATGTTGACTTAAATTCATAAATTCACAGAAATTTATTAATGAGGTTAAGCGCCTGTTTGTGTATTGGCTATTATAAAGATGGTTTATATAGTCTGATATATTAAAGTCCCCTAGAAAAACTAATTTATCCTCTTCATTCAAAAAAAGAATGTTTGTTAAACAATTAAAAATTGCTTCGTATATTTCAATGCTGGTAGAAGGGGGAATGTACAGTATGATGACATATATGACATTTGACGGAAAAACAACCTTAATACCAGATGCATCAACTGAAGGTGCTACTATATTGAATATATTTAAGTCCAAAGCATAAGCACTAAAAGATTTTTCTACCGCCAGGAGTACTCCACCACCTCGACATTTGCCTGTTTGTTCCAGATTACGATCTTTGCGGAAAACTGTATAGTTATTACTGAATAACTCAGCATCAAATACAGAGGAGTCCAGCCATGTTAATGGCCATGTCAGTCAGACAGATTAAGGAAAAACAAGAAATTAATGAGGCATTGAATAAATCCCGTGTCTTTGATTTTAAACCACGAACATTTTGATAATATACAACCAAATGATTGTCAGAAATAGCTGTATTATGAGTGTTAACTCGAAACGTAACAGGATTACTAGTAGGTTTAGATAGTTGCTATTTGTCAGAAAACAAGGAACGTTTAAAATGTTCCAATTTCTTTTGATAAACAGTACATTTACTCACGTCCCAAACAGCGTGACTATGATCATCAATTTTAGCATTCACGCAATTAATACATTTGAGGTTAGCATCATTGGTACAATCTTTGACGCTGTGGTTAAGAGAGCATTTGGGACAGACAAAATTAGGGTTTTTACAAGAACTCTGAAAATGATTGAAACCACTACACTTATAACAAATTTTTAGGTCTATGGCTTCATATACAACACATACGTCATAATTGACAAATACATGACCTTGCTTCATGATTCTGCAGAATGTTGCACTATCAACCTCAAGAAAAGCCTGGAAAACATGTTTATTCTTCTTAGTTTGCCAGATTTTTAGAACTCTGCATAAAATAACGATTTATATCGGACAAAATTAATAAAGTTTTGAAAATTGGTATAATTATTAAGGGTAGCATAAGTATTATTAAATCGAAAAGATCCCACCCCTAAGTAGTGTCCCCTAGGACGTTATTTCCACCACCATTTTGTGGTTTTCTATATTATCTCCGGAACGGTGCACTTTTTAATAGAAATACCTATACCTATACAAAATAAATCTTTATAAAATTCTCTTTAAAAAACGTCTGTAACCTAAACTTTTTTTCCTAAAATTAATAGTACTATGGGAAATAAGGCGCACACATAGGTACGAGTTGGTTCCGGGTAACAAAATAAATTGTAATCTTTACTATAATCTACAAAGCTCAATGCTTAACACTAAAAGCTACTAAATTCCGCTTAAAATTATAATAAATGTACCGCTTCCACCCTTTCACTCCTATAAAGAGAGAGAGAGAGAATATTGTATATTGTATATTGTATATTGTATATCGTATATTGTATATTGTATATTGTATATTGTATATTGTATATTGTATATTGTATATTGTATATTGTTTAATAATACATGAGAAAATACATACAGCCAACAACGCTTCGGGTAGATTTTCAGTCACTACTGAATAACAACAACGCAGCATTTACAGTTAGCTCTAAGGCTGCCTGTACACTGATAAAGAGAAAACGGATTTATTCAAAACCTTTTTGAATAATTTAGTTACAAGCTCGGTTACAAGCACTTCTCTACCCTTTTTATATCAATGAACACACATTGGTACTCCAAAACGAAAAACCATGTTAAGTCGTCGTAAAAGCGTTTTAAACAAAATGTTCTTAATTCAAGCTGTTTTCGTTTCCTTAGTATGTTTTAATTTGATTAAAACGTTTCTTTATCAAACAAAATGTTTTGTATAAAGGTGTTTTTGTTCTACAAGTGTGTTTACGTAAAACGTTTTAAGCAAAACGTTTTGCGAAGAATCTCTTTGTTAGAAGCGCAAACACTGACACCTGTGTTTCAAAAACAGGTCGACACACGTACAGTAGTATGAAAGTTTATAGATCTCGCTTAGATCTATAAATTGTGGTAGTATCACTAGTATCGGATGTTGTAGGATATATATTTTTTCATTATTTTATTTTTATTTCGTTATTTTATACTATTTATACTTTATTTATACTTATTTTTATTTACTTCTTCATCCGAATCCATTTCACCAAACCACCAAACGAATAACAGAAAAACGCAGTTGTAGAAAACGTTTTGTTTTATGTTAAGATGATTTGACAACAATGTTGTTTTATCAATTTGTGTCAGTATAGAAGAAAACGTTTTTGTTTTAAAGAAAAAAGCTTTTTTTCAGAACGTTTCTGCCTTTTACGTGTATGCCAAATAGTCTTGACATAAAGCAAAGCGTTTTGTCTAACTGCATTTTCGCTTTATCAGTATGCAGGCAGCCTAAAATAATGCACTATTGCGATAACCTTGGGTCGTCTGAGACGGGGTAGCGGAAGAAAGTGAAATTTGTTACACTGTGAACTGTCGAGTAGTGTATAGCTATACTTTTCTCGCGTAAAGATCGCTTTGGAAATAGCCGTACGGATAATCAGCGAACTATATGATCTGCGCTGATTACATTTGCGCCTCAGTTACTAAGGTATTATTAAGTTTAGGAAAAAAAAGCGTATAGATGTTTTTTATGGAGAATTTTATAGGGACTAATTTTGTATATAGGTATCTATTTTTATCAAAAAGTGCACCGTTCCCTAAAACTAGAAAGAAAATTATAAATATTTGTTGTGTTCCCCTAATTTATTGGTCCAGTGTATTATAAGTATAAGTATCTAATTCGAAGTTTTAACCTAGAAATTTGTGATAACATTGCGATATTAGAATTTACTTATTATATTCCTCGATTTTCCGTAATCTGAACTGGGTTATAATTATCTACTTCGTGGTAGATCGTGGAGAAAACTCATATAAAGTGGAATACAATCATCTCATATAATCTGTCAAATACCAAAAAAAATATATTTTTCACTAATAATATTGATTGATAAAATTCTACCTGAAAATCTTTGTAGGTAGGTATACCTAGTGATTATAGTGTTCCTATCTCTAACGATAGCACTTAAACTAGTCTTTTATTATTGTCTCCGTGACTGTTAGAGTTACGAAATCAGATAAATAACGAAAATATGCATTTTTAGGAACTGAATTATGATACTATTAGCCTGGATTTTGAATTACATCTTTTGAAAGAGTTAGTGATTCCCAATACATTTATGTATCAAGACATATTGCTATGTTTCTTGGCGTTTCGTTATGAAATTTCTTGCTATAGCTGAAAAATAGTACCTATACCTATCTACACTAGCTACAATACTGCCTTTAGATGCTTGCCTGACATTAGATGAGTTTTGAATTGTAAAATATATAGGTTACGGCATACAAAAGACATGCTAACTAAATTCTGAGCTCTAAATATTTAAAAAATAGGTTGAAGGATATATTATGGTATTTCGCTGCTTGTACATGATAAAAAGGAAATTTAATTAAATTAAGGATTATAAATAATTTATTAAACCATCCTATAATTTAATGGTAAAATCTCAGCAACTCACTAATAAGAGAATAATAATATTAAACTAATTCTAAAGAATATGAAATACTTCCTTTACAGTGCTGGATTGACCATATTCCCTGTTTCGTACATTCACGTCTTCCATTAGACCCTTATTCTCTATTTTTCTAACATTCTAGGTATCTGGATGCAAATAAGTATTACTAGATAATTTGTCGCATTTGTAAATGTGTTTGTAAAAATGTTTGCCTCTGTACCTAAGTATTTAAAGTTTAGCATTGGAATTCAAATAAAAAAGGAATTTAATTAAATTAAGGATTATAAGTAATTTATTAAACCATCCTATAAATTAATGGTAAAATCTCAGCAACTTAAACAAATACCTACCTAATTCTACGAACATTAAGGAAAAGGGTTCGCTTTGTAATTTGGCGTTGAAATCACTAGTAAATTCATTTAATAATTGAAATAAAACATAATAAGTAGTAATAATATATTTTTTTCCAACCATACGAATAGGACACTATAACATTAAATTATTTTGTACAAAAAGAGGGCCATTTCGGGAGTGTTTGAGATCGCCATAGCAACTGTACAAAAAAGAGATTATTGTACAGTTGTGTCAGTTGTACCGGGTGGCCAAATTTGCTTGCTATTATAGGACAACTCGAGAACTAAGAGAGATACAAAAAAATTAACCCCCCTTTCTCGAGCTCTTTTTCTGAGACAGAAAGAACTTAATGCCGAAATGCAAAATGGCCCATCTTATTTTGTTTTTGAGATATTAGCGAATATTCGTTTTTCAAATTTTCGATGCCTGGGCATATCTCGGTTATTTGAGATATTATAAAAAAACAACTTATATGTTCTTCAGACACTTTTTTAAAAGGAATGCAGTGGCGTAGACAAGATTTTAATAAGTTGATAAAATTTCGAGTTATGACATAAACTTGTATTTTTTTAAATGAAAATCGTAGTCGGCTATGATTTAGTTAGCAAGATAATTTTTTTCTCTTTTCAGCTATATATAATATGTGTGATTAATTTATTCGACTTGACTATTTTTTAAGGAATCTTAGAATTTTTAAGGTTATTAATAGCTGCCATTTTGTTTTGGCATAGTGGACGTAACTTCACAGTAATAATTGTTTCTTATATAATATTCCAGCATGTCGAATTTTTCGTAATTTTGAAATGCCATTTTTGAAATTTAAAAGTATTCTAAAATTTCTAGGAAACAACTATTCGCAGATCAATTATTATAAGCGGTATAAATTACAGACACAAAGTGATATATGCAGTTGGAACTGTCAATAACTTCAATTTCAAACAAAAGATATACGTCTACTACGCGAAAACGAAATTAAAGCTATTAGTACCCTTAAAAAGTAAAAAATTCTATAAAAAATAGTTAAGTCGAATAAATTAACCACACATATTATATATCGCTGAAAAGATAAAAAAATTATCTTTCTAACTAAATCATAGCCGACTACGATTTTCATTTAAAAAAATACAAGTTTGTCATAACTCGATATTTTATCAACTTATTAAAATATTGTCTACGCCACTGCATTCCTTTAAAAGTGTCTGAAGAACATATAAGTTGTTTTTTTCTAATATCTAAAATAACCGAGATATGCGCAGGCATATCTTCCTGTCTCAGAAAAAGAGCTCGAGAAAGGGGGGTTAATTTTTTTGTAACTCTCTTAGTTCTCGAGTTGTCCTATAATACCAAGCAAATTTGGCCACCCGGTACAGTACAGAAAAGTAATTTGACATTGACATTTCATGTCACATAATATATTGAAGTTTAATTAAATGGAAAAATAGAAACAGATAGTGACTCCGATGAATCGGTAAGCTGGAGATGTTAATTAGAAGCCGTTGGAAAAAAAATATTATGTTAAACTCGTACAAAAAATACGTTTTCGGGACTCGTAAAATTGCCGGAGTCCGCTACGCGTCGTCCGGCAACCCTTTCCCTCGTTTTTTGTACTAATTAAACAAATAACTATTTTACACCCCAGGGACTAAACTGGCTGTTCACTATCTCATTTTGAGGACTAAGGTGCCACTTTTACTCCCTTGGGTCTAAAATATTTTAGTGTCAATAAGAGAGTAAAGAAATGTTAATCCCTTACGATTCAAAGTAATAAAAACAGTAGAGACCATAGTCATTAAATTCATTCAAATCATTCGGGGCACGGGCTAAAAAGTGTTATACTTCTTGAATTTTTTTACAGTATTTTACAGTATTTTAGACTTATTAGGTTTATAGACGTACTTTTTTCTCTTCAGAGAGAAACTATGCATTATTTCAACTAGGTAAGTACCTACCACCTATTAGTACTTAGTAATTTTAATTAAGTACCAACGTTGACTTTAACATTGAGTAATTTCCCCGTTGAGGAAATCATATTCTTTGGCTTGATGGATGATGGAAATAAGACAGTAAAATATGGAGTCGTTGAAGAAAAAAATATGAAGTCATACGTGGCGCCATTAGCTGAGTGCTGGGTAGGATGAAATCCTATATCAGTGTATTCCTTAAGCACCATCCTAACAATAATAAAAAAATATACACGGTGTTCTGTTAAAAAAGAACAGCTTTCTTTTTCCATGACTTTTTGACTGATCCTGTATATCTACATGATTTTTCTTTATTCTCATAGATTAAAAACTAAAATATCTGTGTTTTTCCATAGCTTACTTAATTTAGGAAATAATCCACCGTTTCCATATATATCAGCGGATTATTTCCAGTCATTTCATAATCAATATATAAAAGATTTGTCAAATCGGTTACATTATCAGGATTTAAAACAAAACTTCCAGCAAAGTTAAAGACTATAAACAATGAGCATTACGGAATAAAAACCAGTGACCAATCAAAAATAAATACATATCAAATAAATTACAGCGTTCAAAAGAAATCCTCTATCGGTTCCTACTCTTAATTTAATTTGGTACATGGAATTCAGTCCCAATATTGGGTTATTTCAAATTTCAATCAAGGGCAATATTTAGTAACCGAAATAACGAGGGATAATATTTAAGTATGGTTTTCCTACATTTTCATGAATACCCATTCATCTTATTTCGGTTTTAGTTAATTGTGCTTAATATAGTCTCGATTTCATCATTCAAGGTTGTCGTGCCTGTCGTAGTAAGTTTATAGTAACATTGACCACTATTATCATCCATTCTGCTCCACAATCCATTCAATAAATTCAAGGTTTCCTTTGTTTATATTACGAACAATTAATGATATTTATGTATGTAATTATTGTTATTGACAAGTGATTTACTCGTAAATCTATACTGTAATAAAAGCAAGACACTTATTTGGTCATAATAAAACATAGTACAGCATACTAATATTTATGTTTATTATTTATTATTATATTAATTACTGGAAACGTTTAGACCAAAGCTAATTAAGTGTTTATTTTATTTTTTATATTTTTTTTGTTTACACATACCCAATTCGAAATATCACTTGTAATAGTACAGAATATTAAACTAATAATAGAATAACAATATTAAACTAATTCTAAAGAATATAATATACATCCTTTAGAGTGCTGGATTGAACATATTTCCTGTTTCGTTCATTCACTCTTCCATTAGACGCTTTATACTTTTCTTCCAGGTTTTCTCTTTCTCTCCTTTCTATTCGTATGAAACACAATATATACAAACATTAAAACTACTAGAAATAGATGGTTTTAATTATTAACGAATAGAAATTTGATGTTTATTTATGACTCAGAATTGTATCTCAATTGTATCTCAAAAATCAAAATGAACAGATACTCCGAATTCTATTGCTTCTAAAACTAATGTTTGTAGTTTAATAGATTTTTAATTAGTACAATAACAATAAACATTCATTGTAGTATCTTTTGGGATTACACCACCTGTAAAATAATAGTTTATTTTACATTAGAAGTTTGCCTGGATTCAATTTTTATTTTGAATGCTTCTGGTTTCCTATTTTTATTATTTTACAGGTGGTATAATCCCAAAAAATACTACAAGGAATTTATATTTATTGTTGTTGTTACTTATTTAAAACCTATTAAATTACAAACATTACTTTTAGAAGCAATAGACAGATACAATTCTAAGCAATAAATAAACATCAAATTTCTATTCTTTAATAATTAAAACAATGTATGTTTAACTTCTAATAGTTTTAATGTTTGTAGTGTGTTTCATACCAATAGAAAGGACAAGAAGAGAAAACCTGGAAGAAAAGGATACAATAATAGAGCAGCAGAAGAAAACAATGACACCAAAAGTAACGTAAGACATGAATTAAGGAAACGGGGAATAAGTTCAATCCAGCACTGTAGAGTAGAGGACTGTAACGAATGTATTTCAAACTCTTTAAAATTTGGGTTGAGTGGAAGAGCAGGATGTCATGTGCTCACGCAAGAACTACTGATCTCCGCGTTTTAGGTGAACTAGATTGCTAATTTCTATTTATTTTTTCTATTGGTTTTTTTCTTATGTATTATATCCAGTTTCATCTAACAAAGTCATTTATTATTATTATTATTGTTATTATTATTTGTGTTCTACTGATGCACTTCTCAGTTTAAAACTGGTTTATTTTTTTTGTATACGGGTTAATACCAAGTCTAACAAGAAAATATTTTTGGTTCAGGAATGATCTTACTATATGTATTGCATGTATGTACACTTTTTTCCATGTTAAGTTGAGTGAGGTGATACATGAATGAATGTGGAGTGACACTCGTCACCGATATAATGATTGGAATGATATCGATTTGTTTCTGTTTCCATTTTCTTTCAACTTCTATTGCTAATTGTTGATATTTTTCTTTCTTTTTTTATATTTTTTTGCTACTTTCTGGTCAGATAGTATTGCCACATCGATAAGATAGGTCTCCCATTTTATTTTATCTTGAAATGTTATATCTGGTCTATTAGAGGCTACCGCTTTATAAGTTAGTATGCTTAGGTCCAAGTATAATTTATAATATTTCTTTTTCTATTATAGTTGACGGTGAATATTGGTAATTATTATTATTATTATTATTATTATTATTTTTTTTTTTTTTTTTGTTGAAATCTAGTTGACCGGTTCCCTGGCTCCGATTCTCAGGGTCGGTCGCTGGTGGTTATGAGTAGCTACTACTACTATCACGTCCGTGGGGTGAATAGCTACTCAGTCCGGGAATCGTGTGCCCTGGGTAGACGTAATGAGCCCAGAATAACCGCCTTCTACATTCTTCCGGCTAAATTATCTGCTGAATTTCGGCATGTCGGTATGATCTTCAGCTCCGAAAGCAGAGTGATCTCTTGCTCCACCGAGGACTTCTATTATCAGTACCACAAGCTTCACAGTATATTCTGGATGGAGTCTGCGGAATTCGAAGAGGGGGCCTCGATATTTTGTCCGTTTTTCCTCCTCTTTCAAGACAATGTTGGTCTCGCCAGGAGCATTGTCAACAATGTCTTGAGCTGGTGGAGGACTACCTCAGGCTTATTGGTTCGAATCTGCCTGAGCGTGAAAATCAGTGCTACTATTTATTATCATTATCATTGTCATTTTTTTGTTGAAATCCAGTCGACAGGCTCCCTAACTCCGATTCTCAGGGTCGGTCGCTGGTGGTTATTAGCAGTTACTCCCCACGTCCGTGGGGTGAATAACTACTAAGTCCGGAAATCATGTACCCTGAGTAGACATAATGAGCCCAGAATGACCGCCTTCTGCATTGCAGTGTTATTATAATATTGTTATTATTATTATTATTATTATTATTATTATTATTATTATTATTATTATTATTATTGTTATTATTATTATATGCATATACATTTCTATTTAACAATTTACAAATGGCGATAAAATATTAGAAACACAATAATTGCCAAAGAGTTTCTTCTAAGCTTAATGTTAGCCTTTGTGTCGTCGAGCATATTTCGTATATTTATATACTTATCTATATGTATACTTAGGCTTTACTCGATTACAAATACTAGATGGCAATACCAACATATTTCAGATACGGTGCACTTTAAAATGTACGTGAAATTATTCATTTTCTTTCAAATAAATAATACTGAAGTCTCTATAGAAACTTAAAATATACATTTTATATATTGTAAAATGTATTGTAAATCATAATATATTTCTCTATCTTAATTGCCTATTTTACTGTATATAATATATACATTCCATCGGAAATCTAAACGCAATTAAAGGTAATTGTGATTACCTGAAAAATTGTGAAAAATTAACTGGCATGCTGTAATTTTTCCGATCCAAAATAGAGCATTTCCGCTTATACCTGGTAATTATCTAAGAGCGCCTCATTGTTGTATATAATGTAAATGTGTATTCTTATCTAATGTTTCCATAATAGGAATGACCTATTTCGTCATTATAATTTTAAAATGTTAAAAAGATGAATACCTCGTCGACACGAAACAACAATATTTCAAAACAGTGATGGATGACGATGTATTTTCTTGCAGCTAATTAATATTTCAATTCAGCAATGCACTTATAATTTCACTGATATGCAAAAAATTAATTAAACAATGGCGTGGAACATGGGTATAAATGTTAGATGGCTGAAATATAGAGCGTGTTAGTTTTACACTACGATTAAACTAAAATCCTTAAAGAAATATAATTAAGTCGTTATTTAAAATTTTTACTACATTATTTATGCTTTTTGAGCGACCATATTTCAACAAAAGTCCTAAAAGTTCTCTTAATTGTTTCATGGTCTCCGTTACTTATTGATGATGTAATTAATATAACTTTATACAATATGGGCTACCGACTCATGGTTTAGTTCTTAGGTCTAGAGGTAGCGACTTAGTTTCCATGCAGTTTTATAGTTTTGAATTATTTGTATTATATTTATTCTATCACGGATGGTAAATTATCATTTTATAGACTCAAAACTCGTTGTTAAAGTAACAATTTAATTAAAATAGTGACATCAAACAATTTTTACTCACTCATATGTCTATTTTACCCACTCAAGGGTCATTAATTTCAAAACTAATAATACACCTAATATGAACAATAACTATACCAATTATGTAATTCATGCTTGAGATAGGTGTCATCCGAATCTTCTTTCAAAAAACAAAGAGTATCGTCTCGTTCATTAGTTGCTCTTTTAAGTAATTATACTAGTTTAGAATATCTGTAAACATTTATCATTAGCAACTTAGTAAAATATGAAATAAAGACCTACAACTTATTTTGAAATGTCACAATTCTCTTTCACCAAACGCGTTGTCTTCAACATGGAGTAGTAAGACCATAAAAATTATTTGCTTTTCTTTGATTTTTCAGAATAGTATGCCAACAGTATCTTTCCAGACACTCCAATAACATTTTTTATAATCATCCATCTTTGAAACGCCACATAAGTACGTATTATTTTTCATACATTAGGCGCGATTTCTGCGAAACTGTTCACCGCATCTGAAGCTAAACCTTCTGGCAAAGCATCTTCATCACGATTTTCGTTTTCTTTATTAAAATCGTACATTTTTAGGATAATTTCAACCAAAAGTCACTAATATTGATAAAAGTCAAAACAAGTCGCATTATATTTCTATATGAAGTCGCGTTACTACCGCTCGGTCACGAAACTCCTAATTAGATATACAGGGTTATTTAGAACTTATCTCTAAAACTTTGAGGATATGTGCATCCTTAAATAAGAAATCGATATCACCAAAAAAATGTTAATAAAAGTCTTAGGATTTCCCGTAAACAATGTTTAAAGTTATTCCATTATAAAGGACTACGTAGATGGGCAACTCTACTTCAACAGCTGATATACCTACCACATTCCTGAGAATGTGGTCAAAAAAGTAAACACGATTGTGAGTGGTTGTTGCAGCAAAATGCTGAAAATCCCCAATTTACTTAATAATTTGCGTTTACAAGATCAGCAAGCAGGAGGAACATTCGCTTTAGTGCTGCAAAATTGGATAGCTTTAGGGACAAAATTTCGAACAGCTTTTGTAACAAGGTATATGTGCAAATTTTTTATAAATTTCATGTTTCTAATACCTAGTAATCAAGTAGCGCAATTCTTCAAAATTAGTGTAACAAAATTTTATTCATTTTAAACACACGTCACTTTGGTCACATCTATCTATCTTTAAGTTTATTTTAAAGTAAAAACACTGCAAATCTTTTTTGCGCCGGGTGTCGGTATACTCTCAGAACTTCCGAAGTTTTTTTCGTGCTAGCCAGTTTGCATTGTCAGTCCCAAGGTCACTCCATTACAGTGGACCAGTATCCAGCGGCGTGCAATGAAAAATTTTTAAATAGTTTTCAGAAGCCGCCAAAAAAATTTTTTTTGCACTACCCCATTTCTACATGTATGTTGAACATCCCCAAATTTTATTATGGATAAGTTCTGAATAACACTGTATAATATTAAAATATAAAAATGTCTTTTAAATATTTTTCCATTAGATATAATATATTATATTAAAATATATAAATATTTATCAAAATAATAACATGTTAGTGACATATACTTATCTTAAATTTTTTAGAAAACGAAAAAAAATGAGTGTCGTATAAAAAAACTTTATTATACCTACAGCAATTGGAATACAAAAAAAAACTTTAATTTTTAAATTTTTCAATTACTGAACATTATTCAGGTGCTGCAGCAACTGTTCTGCTGCATCCTGCGTGCATGTACGATTTTTCGCAAGCAACCTTATACCACTGCGTTCGCAATAAAATTATCTTTATTTTAATATTTATTTCAATGCTCCCCTATTCATATTTGACAACCCGGTAATAGGGAATAGAAAAGGTTGGCAACCTAACTGCTGTATATTCCTTATTCTTTGTACTTTCGATTGGTATTAAATTGGTTTTGTATAAGCAACCGGGTGAAATATTAAAAAACATACTAATTACTAATTACTAATTACAGTACATATTTTTAATTAATAATAGCCATGAACATATTTCTTTAGGCAACCCATTCGCGATATACCTATTCGCATACATACTATATCTGGGAAAATTTACCTTTAATCCGGTAAGCAGAAGGATTAAGGGCGATTCTAATTCGGATCTTAGACTATAGGAATAACTTATGTTATGAACTAGCCAGATAGTTCTATAAACTACTGTCAATAAATGTACATAGATAATTCAATAAGAATAAACCACAAAAACATCAGACAGTAGAGTGAGCGAACGTAAAAAAGAAGCACGATGATCAGTTTCATGAACGTTATTTATTTTGATCAAGGAATACAGATGAAGACCAGAAGAGGTGATACTCAAGAAACATTCCAAACAAAATAGGTACCTAGGTAAGCTAACTTTTAAATATAATTTGTAAATTATTTTTTTCTTTAGATGGGTTATAGTCTCTTTTTTTTAATATTTGTCTTTTCGAGGTTTCTTATGAATGCCGGAAGTTGATTATAGTTTTGGCCCATAATAAAATCCAAAAGGTAGTGTATGATATTTATTGAATCGCGGAAATTGGACATGTCTTTGAACTTGACTTCAATTTGGATAATTATGCACCACTAATACCTACCTAATCTAATCACTAATTAAAAATTAAATTACACTTCATTCAAATAACGACATGTATATATGAAATTTGAAAATAAAACTTCTGTTTGATACAGAAATACCTTTCAACCGGCGTGTCATATAATTCACCCTGTCAATTCAAATTGCAAACTCTTTTGAGTTAATTAAATCGTCATTTATAATATATGTAGCATATAATTCCCTTGCCAAATTCTTAAAAACTAACACGAGATTTCTCTTTGGGTTTGTGCTTCATTACAAAAACAGTGAATATGTAAATGACATCATGCAAGCATAAGTGACCGGACTATAAATCTTTATATCCAATTTAATTCTGAATCACATAAAGACTTGTTTATGGGGTACCCGGCAGAATATGGTACTCGACATTCGGTCAGACCTGGTACTGCTTGTCTCGTCGCAACCCAAATTCGCCGCACCGCATGGACAGTTCTGCTCACAAAATATATAAAGAGGTTCTGCTACGGTACGTCCGCAAGTAGGTCTCGAGGCGGACCTGGCCCAAACTTTCCGCCCAAACAGTCATCTCCCTCCTAACTGTAAGAATTCGGTAGTAACCGAATTCGTACAATACGAACAGCAGCAACGAATTCTGAATGACAAAAAGGATGCCTTATATTGATAAATTTAAGGAAAGATACCGGATACAACTAATCTTTAATCTCGTAATAATTATACCCAAAATAGGTAATCACATATACGTAAATGCTATTATTTATTTGAGTTTTTTCCATTAATGAAAATAATAAATGTGCTACCAATATTCTTGCGTAATCAAGTAACGACGTGCTGATCAAATCAGGTAAATAACAAAGAAACAGAAAAATCAGTGCACCTTGCTGAAATGTTATACAATATGACGTACTTTAATTTCCCGATGTGCTAACTTCTTGAAAAATTATAATATTTTTGAATAAATATACAGTGAGGACATAAAGTCCGTCCCCCCCCCTCTCTAACTTTTGAACCACTGGGTAGATTGTGATGAAATATTGTGATTGTGGTGAACGATAATATATTACTAAATTCTGCATTTTTTGACACATCAATGACAGCTCTGAATGTCAAAGTGACAGCTGGGCGCGCAATAGGAAATTTTTGTAAATGGAAATGGAGGTCGAGTGGGAACTCATTTTAAAGCCATTTTTATGCTCAAAACATCCCCCAAATTTGAGAACATTTGGTTCAGTAATTTCCAAATAAAAACCAGTAATATCAGTTTATAACATAATCTTTTTACCACATAATCTTTATAATAGAACTTACCCATGGAACATTTATTTGTCAGGAGGTGCATGGAGGTCATTTTCAACCTTTTTTTGAAGTAACACGTGTTTTCTAAATTTATTTCTGCCTCTTACGTTTAATTTAAATTATTTCATAATTTTTTAATTTAGATTATTTTAGGTTAGGGATGGTTTATTGTTATTTGTTTACTTTTAATTTTGGTTTTGCTTTGAATAATTTACAATAATTTGTAATATGTATGCAAAAAAATGATATAACAGAAATCGATATTACTGGTTTTTATTTGGAAATTACTGAACCAAATGTTCTCAAAATTGGGGAATGTTTTGAGCATAAAAATAGCTTCAAAATGAGTCCCCGCTCGACCCCCATTTCCATTTAAAAAATGTTCCTATTGCGCGCCCAGCTGTCACTTTGACATTCAGAGCTGTCATTGATGTGTCAAAAAATGCAGAATTTAGTCTTATTCCAAAATTCATTCCAAATTTCGTTCCAAATTTCATCACAATCTACCCAGTGGTTCAAAATTTAGAGGGGGGGACGGACTTTATGTCTTCACTGTATAAGAATTTTCCTAAATGGTACAGCGAGTTTTTATAACAAAGCCAAAGATTTGTTCGTTGTAGTGTATTTTGGGATTACACCACCTGTAAAATAATAAACAACCAGAAGTATTCTAAATAATAATTGAAAGTGTAGTAACAAGACAAACTTATAAAATTTACTCCAAAAAACCACTGTATAATATGCATTAAAAATAAATATATCACAAATTAACTAAATTTCATCTGTGGTTTCTTAGTTTGATATAAAATTCTATAATAATACTTACAAATAAATGATATTTCCAATTATGTCTAAACAAAAAATTATAATGAAATTTAAAAGAAATTAAACCCGTACTGGTTTTGTTCTATAACAAAGCTTTCATTAATTAACTAATTAATTAATTAATTAATTAGTTAATTAATTTTCCACTGGTAACATCCTTCTGGAGAAGAGGAACATGTTATTTTAGACGGGATACAGTTATCACCATTAAGTTTAACAAAAGTAGTTTCTTTTAATTTTCTTTTAATTGATTTTTCTTCTTTTTGTATGATTTTGGCCTGTGTCCAATCAGCCCTGTGATTGTTGTCCCATACATGTTTTACTAATGTACACTTGTCAATTTGGTAGGATTTAACATAATTTTTATGTTCACGGGCCCCAGCTTTAGATGTCTTACCAATATAATATTTACCACATTCACAAGTAATTTGGTACATACAGTTGGTTTAATTTTGATAATTATTAATTGGTTTTGTTTTAATAAGTATTAATTTTTTTATAGTTTGAAGTATTGAGTATTTATTTTAAAAAAATAAAATTTTAAATTTTAAAAATTTTTGAATTTCTTTCACTTTCTTTCTTTAAAAGAACAAGGCAGTTCTTTTAAAGAAAGTTCGAAACGTTCGAACAGTATGTACAAATAAGTTGTTTTTCTTATTATAATAATGATTAGTTCCTCAAAAAACTAAAAATACGCATTGTAACAATTAACTATAAATGAATGATTGTCTACTATTTGTGAATAAATACTATTTATCGTTATTCCCTTGTTTTGTTAATATTTAGTGAAGAAAGTATCCGGTAGGATTATCGTGCTCGTAATTTATTTCTGTATTTAATGGAGTAAAAATCCACTAAGGCGCCCATAAGAAATACAAAAGTCGAAAATTGTTGCCGAAAAACTAGTAGGCCTAGAACATATTTTAGTATGGCAATCAGAAGCTCTCATCAAACTATCTAAACATACCAAATTTCAAAAGTCTACATTTATTTAAAGCAAAGTTATTTGACATAAAAGAAAATGACAAATTTTGTTTTTTCCGGCATAACTCTCGAACGGTCCGGAATATATTTAAACTTGTTTACATGTTTTAAATCAGCATGAAATTGAGCAACGTTTTCCCAATTTGAGCCACGTTGTATCTTTTACCTTTTCGGAGATACCAATGGTGAACATTAAAATTTTTCTCACCCTGTATACATAGGCAGATGTGTATGTACCATCAGCATATGTGTGTCAGTCACTCATTCACCAGAGGGACGTCCCCAGGAACTTATCTTTTTGATATATGTTTAGGCATATAACTTACGAGGGTCACGTACGAAGCTTTTTGCTGCGGAATGCAGTTGTGGAAGATACTGTAATAAAACAGTTCGTTCACTTAAAACTTCAACCTATTGCGTTATTTTTTCCAGCCTAGATGGCATTACTTATGTCCCACGCTTATAGCGGAAACTATATGAGTTGTTTTCACACTGAGACCTGTACAGCATTGATGAGATCGTAGCCACCGTTAACTAGCTAATAGGTCGAAACAGATGTCTGTCGTATTAGGAGTTGTATGTTAGGAGTGATTGATGCTCATATAGTGATGGTTGCGAGTTTCAGTTATGGGATCATTGTAACTCGCAACCCTCTAGGTATATGAGCGTCAATCGATCAATCAATATTTTGGTATACATACCAAAACAAATAACATATAAATCATATACTGAAAAAATCAAAGTTTGTAGGTATAAAAAATTTTAATATCGAAATATATAATGTCAACCAAAATCTTAGTTTATTTTTATATTCTTCTTAAAAATGTTCTTAAATCTTAATTCTATCTTACCAAATTAAAATTAATTTATGCTAGCCGATGTTATCCTTTATTAATAAGAAATTATTGTGTTTCTTTGATTTATTTCTTAATAAATAACATATTTATTGGCGTTATTAGGTTATTAAATAAAACTCAACCTGGAGATTGTTCTCTACCGAATGTAAAAAACATAACAGTAAAGAGTTCTCAAGTCTTGTGGATGTAAAATTTATATTTAAAATAATAATATGCCGCCCCTCCCCCACACAAGTCTCAGGCTTCCGGGCTAATCGTTGTGATTCGAATGAGGGGTAGAGATTTCATTATTATATTATTATTATTATTATTATTTATACTTAAAAAAAATATTTTTATGAACATATTAAAAAGTATATCTTGTTTTAACAAGAAATAACCTTTTATAAACCGCAATAAATATTGAGCTAGAATGGATTACTTAATTACTACTATTAAACTATAAACGACTCTTGAACTAAATAATAAAATCAACATACTTGTTATCTATTATTATATTTTACAAAAATATGAGGAGTTTAAGAATTACGGTAGATGCTACACTATGGCTTTGCAAATTATAGGGTATTATATTTGAAGATTAATCTACCTGACGAACCGGACACTTAGTAGTGTCCGGTTGCCTTCTTGGGGTTTCCTGTTATGCGGCATATACATTACTCGCATGGGTTTTTCTGATGGCATAACGAGTATCATCATGAAAACTTTCGCTCGTATCTTACTCTGTAGTTCTTAATTCTAAGACCAAATAACAAACAAATAGCATCCGGCAATGTAAAAACTGACTTTGTGGAAATTCTTTCGCTTTACCTTATCAAATATATTTCTAACTTAAAATATTCATTCTGCTTAAAATATAAAATAAATATGGTAAATAAAACTAAATGGATCTTTTGATTATGGATGCCTTATTGAAGGCATACATAATTTTTAAGAACAATATTTTATATAATATCCCATAATAGAAAGTACTTTCAGTCGTTAAAATTATCTGTATAGTTAATTTTTTGCTTACGTTGAACTTAAAACAAAGGATTTGGTCCGAACAATAATATTTAGGTCGGCAGAGTATTAGATATAAGCACGTGGGAACCCCTAATCTAGATTCCGCAGAAGTTAAACGCAGTGTATAATAGCGGAAAGGTCGTCTCACAATGATTCATTTTGGATCGTGAGTAGATTTGATCGATGGTCTATCATACCTCAACAGTAATGTTCCTGCTAGATTACAGTTATTCAAAACTATCTTTGTGTCATAAGAGTCTCTAACCGTGTTCTACTTATCAATTGGACTAAACTCTAACAGTTCTGCTAATCATCCAAATCTAATTGACAAGTACTGTTAAGTAGATCACTAAAAAGGAAAGTTTTCCTTTTAACAATGCGAATTATAGTTTATGGTTTAATTAACTCATAAACACAGGGGAATTCATAAATAATACACTATTGGGAGTTGTGCAAAATCTGTATTATTTTATTTTTTTCGGTTTCGATACCTGCTTACACACTGATTATACAGGAATTGGTCTTTTCAGCATTAACTTATATTCCTATGAAAAAAGAATTGAAGAATAAAAATTTCGTGGATATTTTTAATATAACATAACAATATCGGGCCGGTGGCTCAGGGCTTAGCGTCTCGATCGCTCAACCCAGAGGTCGTGGGTTCTAATTCCCACTCCGCCAACAATTTTTAATTAAATTGTTTGCCCGTAGATCAAGGCTTATTCGCAGGGATGGCTTGGCAACTATCCTGGCGATGGCCTAGGATGGGAAGAATGTCAACTTGGTGTTAATGTGAGAGATTAAAATCAGTTGATGATTGACTTGTCTTCCTAACTAATGAGGTTTCCCAGGTTTCCCTCATTCCAGCACTGAATGGTGGTTAGGGCCTACCAACGTAAGTCGTTCCTGAGGCGCAAATTCGGCCCGCGAAATAATAATATGCCGCCCCCTCTCACACACAAGTCTCAGACTTTCGGGCTAATCCTTGTGATTAGAATGAGGGGTAGAGATATTATTATTATTATTATTATTATTATTATTATTATTATTATTATTATAACTGTTTGTATTATCACGGTTTTCAGTTCAAGGCTTAACCTGCGAATTTACTCGTAGAAGAGAAAAATTTTCTCTTCTAGGAGTAAAATAATAAAATAATAATAACATTTAATGTTATTATTATTAAATTACGGAGTTTTACTTCCATTTTGATGCCCAAACAACATCGAGAAGTTCTTAGTATGTATTAATATAAAAGTCTTGAAATACATATCCCAATTAATTGTTCATCCTACTTGTTTCATATTTAATCTATCCATAACAGCAAGTATTTTTCCCAACTTTTTAAAGTTAGGCATAATTATACCGGTCCACAAAAAAGGGGATGTTACATTAATAGAGAATTATAGGCCGATAACACTCCTTTCTTGCTTTTCCAAATTGTTTGAGAAAATCATTCACAAAAGAATTTTCAATTTCTCATATAAATATAGCTTAATCTCAAGTAACCAGCATGGCTTTCGTCCTAATTACTCAACTAACACTGACACCTACTCTCTGTTAAGCACGATTTACAGTCATCTTGACAATGGTAAAATTGTTCTGTCGCACTTTTTTGATTTAACAAGAGCTTTCGATTGCATGCAAAAAGACTTCTTAAGAAGAAAATTAAGTAGCCTAGGTATCAGAGCACCCGTAGATAAATGGATACATTCATTCCTATCTGAGAGGAAGCTTAATGTTAAGCTGAACGGAAATATATCGCAGACTCGTACAGTAAACATAGGAACTCCTCAAGGAAGTATCTTTTTTCCATTGTTGTTCCTCCTCTTTATCAACGACCTTGAATATCACATCTCGAAGGATTTATCTTTAGTGATGTTTGCAGACGGTACCACTATATGTCTGTCTGCGAGTACCATTGGTGAAATACAATTAAAAGCAAATGTGGTTCTGCGACAATATTGTAACTGGTGTAATAGAAATCAACTTAGGTATTATCAATGCCACGAAAACAAAATATGTAATATTCCATTTAAGAAAACCAAAAGAAATTGTCCCTCTTCAAATTAATAACGTTCTATTAGAAAATGTATCCAGTATTAGATTTTTGGGCCAATTGTAGACGAAAATCTATCATGGACCGGACATACAGACTATGTAGCTTGTAAATTAAACTCGGCTTTTTTTGCTATAAGACATTTAAAAAATGTGATGATTAGGAAATATTTAATGAATGTTTATTTTGCACTTGCCTATTCGCACCTGAAATATTTGGTTCTGTATTGGGGAACATCGACGCATGTACATAGGATTTTTGTTTTGCAAAAGAGAATTATCAGCAAATAACTACGAATAGTAAGGGACATCACTAAGTATCCTCCATCTGTAAACGCCTTATTTAAATAAGGACTAAAACAAATCAAGCTAAAACAGCTATTCTCCTGGCAATATGCCGCACCGAGCGCTGAATTACAAAGCAAAATTTGCCGTATTTTGTCTAACACAGTTAGAATCAAAATAGAAGGATTCGGATTGCAACGAAAACTACGAGGAAATACTAAGACTCGTAGGACTCGTAAGACTAAGAAATGTAATTCAGCGCTCGGCGCGGCATATTGCCAGGAGAATAGCTGTTTTAGCTTGATTTGTTTTAGTCCTTATTTAAATAAGGCGTTTACAGATGGAGGATACTTAGTGATGTCCCTTACTATTCGTAGTTATTTGCTATATGCATGCCATCTGATAGTAGTAGAACTAGTTTCTGCAACCCTTTATTGTATTGGAGAATTATCATATTAATTTATTCCTTAAATCCTTTAAACTCCTGTAAGGATACTTTCAGAGAAAATTGTTTACTTACTTTATACTCAATTATTATCTATGAAGCTGCCGTCTTTGTTACACTTTATCCAGAAAATTTTCCTCGATGTGACACATTACATTCCCATAGTACACGATATGCAAATAATATTCTTATCCAAAAATTTACTTTAAGTACCTTTCAAAAGGGACCATTTTACCTCTGTGCCAATATTTATAATAAGTTTCCAGACAATATCAAAATTATTAGCAATGTTCAAAAGTTCAAAAAGGAACTAAAAGCTTTCCTAAGCTGTAAAGTATTTTACTCTTTGTGTGAATTTTATGACACATGACACCATATATTATGAATTTTTTTATTTAGTTGCATATGTAATCTAAATCTTTTAAACTTTATGTTACTAATGTTTTTACTGTGTATTTTCTATGTATCTAGTTGTGACGTTTCCTATCCTGTAAAGGTTTTACGAATAAAAGTTATCTATCTATCTATTCTTTCATGTTATTGGACGTCAAACTGGATTGTTATAAGGTGGTAGGATAATACAAAAAAAATACAAACAAAATAAGAACGGGGTATATGAGCTTTCCTATACACGATTAATGATTAACAAATTACATCATCTTCTGGTATTTTCTTACTTTATAAAGAAAAACAAAAATGTCACTAATGATTAAGCAGAGCAGAGTTAATTCTTACTGATTGAAAATCAAAATGCATTCATTCGTTTCCACTTATTTTGGAAATAATGGTCATCGTAAATATTTTGACGGAGGTCTGCTGTTTAGCCAATTGTTAACAAAACGTTTGTATTGAGACACGTGGCTTGGACATTTGGCATCATTCAGTTAGCGTAAAATCTATATCAGAAGTTCACGACTCATGCCCGTCATAAATCACTTAAAGAGGCAACAAGTTATGCCAGTCAAAATATTAGTATAATAAAAAAGTGTCCCCTTAAACATGTCCTTGACATTAATGAAATCGAGTTTGATGATTTTGTAGAAGTGGATCATAAACAAGCCGACCAAAGCCGTGTTCCACAGATGTTTGACTTCTTACTAACCTAAATTGGCACTGTTCTGTACGACATTAGAAAGCGAAAATATTTAACAATAATTACCCTTGTTTGAAGCACGGACTCACTGACTTTTTCTGCATGAGAAGAATATTTTATTGTCTGCTGTTTAGAGCCGCGGAACGTGCCTGTCATTTAAATGATTTATTATCGATATAGTTTATGCTATAATTTTTTCATAACATTATCGACTACCTGATATCGCGTTCTTAATTCATCGAATTTAAATATTCTTCGCTAGATGATCGTATCAAGAACGTTACAAGTACAATTATTAAAAGCTATAGTGTGTTATGCATTCAAAAGCAAAGAATATAAATGAAGCTAAGAACAGGTAGAGGTTGCTCTTTACCAATATATAATTAAGTGTAATTACCTATCTATCTAAATTATCGTAATCTGGAATTGCATGACTAAAATGTGCTTAAGTATCCCGCACACACTGATGCGAATTTTGACACACATTTCACATTTCCAAGTGGTTCCTGCTATTCAGCTACATGTATCAAAGTTTTCCCCAAATTCACATCTCCTAGAAATATTTCGCGTATTAAAAATTATAGAGGTTCAATTATAATAAGATTCATGGACCACAGAAGAATAAATATCTACCTCTTCTACCACATACCTAAGTCTAAGACTTTCTAACTAATCCTGATATATTGAGATATATAAATAATAGTTACATTATTATTCATCTAAAATCGGTTGTTAAATATAAAGATATTGATATTAGTATAGCTGCTTTGCTTTCCAATGAATATAAAGTTGAAATAGTGTCTTATTCAGATGCAGTAAAGTTTTAAATTTGAATCACCAATATGTATTGCTTTTGAGATAGACATAATTTATAGAATTATAAATTAATAACCAGTTACTCAAAAACTGCGTATCCAACTGCTCTCAGTTTTTTGTGGCGTAACAAAGACTTATATTAAACGTTTAATATTATCAATTTAACTTTATTTTTAAGAAAGACTAATTAAAACATTTTTAATACCAAGAAGAATCAAGTGTTAACGGTATTGTACTGTTAAGTTCAACTTTAACTTCTGGAATATTGGAATCCAGTGTTCTATTTAATATTAATTTTTCGTAAGTAATACTGTCTAATCATTTGCGGTACAAGTTTAATATGCACATACAGAATCATAGCAAAACTAAATATCATAGAATGTGTTTTTGGTGAACAAAGTCGCAAAAATGTTTCTGTAACTTCGATAGCCTTTCATAAGTATGGCGATGAACATTTTCTATATATATTAGGTAGTTAATTCTTTTACCCGTAATAATTTCTGACTTGCTGTAAGTGGGTGTTATACATTACCATTGGTAATTTGGTATTGATAATTTAATGGTCCATCTTATCTGTGCCCATCTGGTTTTGTATTACTTTTTATGCTAATTTAAATATTATTAGATACATGTTCAGGTACTCTACGTCGTTGATTTTGTCCTACTTTTTCTTTAGAGTTCATTGTCTCTACATGTAATGTTTTATGTTCAAATGCAAATAGTTCATGAAAATTTATTTATTTGTTAGAATCAATAAATAAATATATGTTAGTAGAATACCAGATCCCTAGTAAAAATTGGTTAACTTATTCTTCCACTTACAAACTATCCGTTTTTGGCCCTTCATAGAAGATGTTAACGGTCCGCCAACGGCAGTCATTGGAGAAGAGGAAATTATGGATGCTAGAAGAAAAATTATGAATACTAGAAGAAAAATTATGAAGAGCAATAAAAGATAAAGAGGAGGACGATCTACTAAAGAGGAATATTATGAATTCTATTAAACGAATAAAGACCAGCTTTTAAAATTAAAAGAAAGCATTCCGGTGGTTCTGATAAAATATTAATTTTATGACATAAATAAAAACCCTGCAAATATAGTTATTTGTTTATCTAGTACTAAAAATACACGTTTTCGGAACGAGGGAAAGGGCTCCCGGACGACGCTTAGAGGAGTCCGGCAATTTTACGAGTCTCGCAAACGTATTTTTTGTACGAATTTAACATAATATTTTTTTTCCAACCCTTCTAATTAGCACCTTCAGTTTACCGATTCATCGGAGTCACTATCTGTTTCCATTTTTCTGTTTAATTAAACTTCAATATAATGTGACATGCAATGTCAATGTCAAATTACTTTCGGTACTGTACATGATAATCTCTTTTTTGTACAGTTGCTATGGCGAACTCAAACGGTCCCGAAATGGCCTTTTTATTCAAAACATTTTAATGTTATAGTGTCTTATTCGTATGGTTGATAAAAAATTTATTATTGCTATTACTTTCCTAAAACAAAGGTATTTTAGAAAGTATCATTAATTTAAGGAACTGATTACGCGCTCTTTCCTTTACTTTGCTACAAGAAGCCCATATTCAAAAGAAAAATAATTATACTTGAATTTTATAGTTAATACTTAATATGAATAATTTATCAGTTGTTTCGAAATCAGAAAAACAAAATAGCAATCTAACGTTTATATTTGAATTAACCATTTTTTTAAAGGCATCAAACTAGTTTTGTATTCTAGATTGCTTATATCAAATTTACGATAGGCACAATTTTTTCGTTGACACATAAACCAAAACTTGCAGGAACTTGTGGTCAGGGTTTACAGTGTTCGGGACTGACTTTTTACAGGGTGCGGAGAAAAATTCAAAATTGGAGGACTGTCATAGGGTTTAGTAAACTAGTAGTGGACCCCCAATTTCAAGGTCCCCAGTGGAGTAGCACCACTAAATTTTAAATATTAAGTTGTCTCAATTTAACGGTAAGAAAAAAAGAAATATTCTTATGTAAATCGGAAGTGGCTACGGTTATCCTTTCATTAGCTATTAATAAAAATGTTTTATCCGACAGGAAAAACTTTTTAACAATAAATTAGTACCATAACTTCCCCAGAAGATTCACGTTTGGGTTGGCATTGTTGGATTTCATATAATCGGGCCATTTATCATTCAAAACAATTCGAATTATTGAATGAATCTACACTATATGAATTATTGAGAAATCGGATTATTTCATCTATCTGTTGTTTATAACCTGATGAGGCATTTAATAATGTTTGGTTCCAACAGAATTGTGCCGGCACACTTTAATGGAATTGTTCCAAACTTTATAAATTTTACAGATAGATAAGTAAGAAAGCTGAGAGTGAGTGACTTCCAAGATTTCCTGGTTTAACATCATTAAAAACACTAGATATACTAAAAAATCGTGCAATAAAAAATTTCAATGCGCTTGTCGTATCACTTGAAAGGCTTGAAATTGAAGAAGGCTGCAAGTTTTAATATTTACTGTAAACAACTAATTAAATACGTCTACTTTTAAGATTAATTTGTTTTATTTCGATATTTGAGCAATTGTTTTTTAATTTCAAAAATGAAATGCTTTTTGTTGATTATCTTAAAATACTTAATAAAAATAATAGGCAAGATTGTATTAACTTTTTTTTCCAATCCAATGAAACGTTTCTTTAATAACTAACTAATAGATGGGTGGTAGCAACCTGCGGTTTAGGCCAGAATATTTATTTTTGACTAGACATCAATGACCAGAGAAAAGAGTTTGAACATGTGGAACACTTACATTGTATCGCGAAATGATCTAACAAAATTCATATTTTTTCTAGTTAAGATTTAAAAAACACTGAAACAGGTCAATTAGTATATAGAAATTGCCACTTTTCTGCAATATTTCCAATTTTGTAACCATATTTGACGGAGCTATAATATTACCGAGATTTTCCTTAAATAGAACGATGTATTAGTAGGTATAAATAAATAGCCCTTCTAAACACGAAATCAGCTATATAAGGTTACATCTACCTTTTTTTGTCATAGCTGTTAAAAATTTTAAAAAAATGCATAGGAAGGAATTAAATGAAAACAATAGTTTTTGTAGTAGTACTACTATTTATTTTATTACAGTAAAAGTTCAAAGTGACCCCCATTAATCATTGCACAATGCCCAATTCGGTGTGAATAAGATGGCTTGAATGGCCCTCACGTTCCCCTAACACAGCTCCACTCGATTTTTTTGTGGGATTATCTAAAAACCAAAGTGTATGTAACAGACCAGACACTGTCGGAGGATAGAAAGATCACATTGAAGACGAAATTCGAAACATAACACCAGATATTATTCAAAATGTAAGTAATTGATGAATTTGAACACCGAATTGGGCATTGTACAATGGTTAATCAGGGCCACTTTGAATATCATTTTGGGACACACTGTATGTAAGAGTATTATAAACTATTCACTTTTGGGAAGCCATTAAAGCAAACAAGTTTAAAGACAAAGTGACTTTGAAACCAGATACTATTGATACCTCCAATTTTTTGTGCCAATACTTATAATAACTGATTATGTTATTTTATGGTTACTGTATTCCATATTTTAAACTCAGATAATAGTAATAAAGACAGCATAAAGTACCAACATTTATCACACACAATATAACACATGCTTTAAAACGTGTGTTGGCTGCAACACTCATTTCATTTGGTGTTAAAATGACCAAATGATATTTAGATATTTTAAAGTTGTAGTTTTCCTTTCTTTGAAAGAGAAAATTTTAATGAATACCTACATGTACTAAATAATTTACAGAAAATGGGTTAATAACGACTATTTCACAATAAAGACAAAGTTATAAACTATCTCAACCTGTGAAAACCTGGTGACGATCACAAAATATATAACAATTTCAATTTAGGCGGTAAATTGAAGTACTTATATATTTTTTATTGTATCGAATGCTTGTGAGCCAATGTAAACAAAAAGTTATTATTTTTAATAATGTGGGGAAGGAAAACATTACTGCTACAATTTGTCTATATAATATTTGGTCAAGGTGACAATCCTTCAATTTAGAATTTTTTTTCTCCGCCCTATAAAATGAATATATAAAACCAATATCTAACATATTTTTTTTATTTCACGCTAATCATCAATGAAGCAAATTATTATTCTTCATATTTAAAACCCCATCTTCACCATTCCTTGTAAATGCTAAGTGCTGACAAACTCTCATTAGCTATAAAATTTATCTGAGGTCGTAAGACTAAATACCTGGAACCTAATTGTAAGTATGCGCATATGTGTAGGTAGATAGGTAGCACCAAAGGAGTAGGTCGAGAGTCGAAACTGAAGAATACGCGCAGCTCAATAAAAATACCAACAGGCAAAGTCAAAGGTCTCCGTAAAGGTCGACAGTCGACAATAATCTGCGGTGGTACGTGTCAGAAAACAGGTCACTGTCACTCACACCTGAGAAACAAATTCAAGCCTTATTGTGCGGCTGAATTGAGGTTATCTATGGTCTAGGCATTTTTTATAACAGCTTTTATTCAACTAATGGTTTATTGTCTCGGAAGATTGACGTTCCGTTGCATTGTACCATTGTGCGTCCAGAGTGTTCGCTTGACTGCGGAAAGTATTGTTTTAAGATCATGGGTTTTGTCGTTGTCTCTTGAAAAAAATAGGATGACTTGCTAAATGAAGGCGATAATTAAAAAAATGTTAGTTGGAACCTCGCACCGCTATTTACTCTTGGTTGTTTTACTGTTAACTTAAATCAATACATACTCGCATTTTAAAAATAATTATATTTATAAACATATTGGACTAACTATCATAAATTGGGAGAACTTTTACCGGTTTCGAGTATATTTTTCACAGTCTGCTGAAATGTAATAACGAGAAATGAAATGAAATTAACCAAAGGGCCCTAAAGGCGTTATCTTGGTATATATTTCCATTTTTATATAGAATAACTCGGTTTTTGTATGATCGGTGTTGGTTTGATTTTTAGTTGTATTTAGGTTTTTCATATTTTCATTATTTTATTTCAGGAAGTTTTGTAACAGGGCGGTGTATTTTGTATTCTTGTAGAACCTTTAATAATAGCCAACTAGGAGGAAATAGCTATTTGTGCAACTAGTTCAAAAAGTATGTATTTGTTGCAGGATGTACGATGTTTGCAATCATACTGAGTGCAACAAATAAGCTTTTTGCACATGTTACACATAACATTTTTATTACGATCGAATTCAATTGGTTTTTATTTCAAATTTTATTGAAGAGTACTTATTTTACAATACAAGAAATATTAATAATTCCATATATCCAAATATTACCATATTTCATCCACCCCAGGCTTTTGGTACTTCGCTATCTCCCCTCGTATGGGGTAAGTCCCACACCTAACGTATTTCAATGAAAAGTCGAAGTATGGCTGCTTCAGAAGAACTTGGTACAGCACCAAAAAAGCAATTATAATTATGTGATAGGTATGTAAACAATAAACAAGTACCTACGAGTAGCAGTAAATGGTGGAAAATCAGAACATGAAGTTCTAACACCATAACTTGGTATTTGAAGACCAAATTACCAAAAAATGCAGTTTATATCTATCAATAATTAGATATAAACGTATATTCATAGTATATACTCATAGATTATATTACTTTATTAATAATAATAATAATAATAATAATAATAATATCTCTACCCCTCATTCTAATCACAAGGATTAGCCCGAAAGTCTGAGACTTGTGTGGGAGAGGGGGCGGCATATTATTATTCCGCGGGCCGCATTTGGGTCATATTCAAAAGTTAAAAAGGTCATTAGGAAAACACCTACACCACTTCTAAAAGTACTTAAAGACAGGAAAACAGAACGACAACCATGGCAACGTCAAAGGCAAAAACAGTGTAATATGACACTGACATAATTTTCCACATAACACCAAAACACTACAGTGCACTTGATGTGCGTTTCGCCAACCAAGTTGGCATCATCTGGAGATGATTAAAACTCCAGATGATTCAGTTTTAATCGTCTGCAGATGATACCAACTTGGTTGACGAAACGCGCGTCGACTGAAATATAGTGTTTTGGTGTTCTGTGGAAAACTACGTCAGTGTTATCTTCACACCAAAGGTTCCAACCACTTTCAAGAGTGTAATATCAAACAAGCAATGCAATGTAATACAATAGGTATTATTAAGAATATTGTTTCTATCAATATGCAGGATAGAACATTAGATTTAAAACAAGAAAGGTTGTTTTAATACTGACTATAGAGGTTATTAGAGGTGGTATTATGTACTTTTTCTAGACGGCTAGAACTCGCGATTTGCGACATAAATTCGTCCCGCTTCTAATTTTATTCTGGATGTTTAAGTTTTTGGGAGATTTTGATATTATGTAGTTGTAGGTATAGGTGAGAATACTACACATTACAGGCAATTTTTAAGTCTAATGTTTAAGTTGACTCTTAATGATCTTAAACAAATCTGCTTTACTTAGGTCTCAACTTTAAGATACTTGTATGTAATACCTCTGCTGGTATAGCTAATATAATAATTCTAAACATGAGTAGCATTGAAATAGTTTAGTCTATTCTGCAGTAAAATATCTCAAATAGTTGAAAAATATAAGTAACGACACGTTTTATAAAAATATATCGATTCTTCATTTAGCGATAAATGCAATAATTATTCATTGCAATCATTGTAAATGAGAAACTGACAAATTTTTTGATATAAACTGTAATAAATTGTCTTATAGAGGGACATTGGATATGATGGGACAATAGAATGGGAATTTGAAAAGCGGAAAATTCAGACTTTCTTAACATGTAAAATATCTAAATATAAAATATACAGGGCATTATAGTTATAATAATACTGTTGTCCTACTCCTGATAAAACCTATCTATTTCGGATTGAAGTCTGACCCAACTAAAAGTTACACGCACTAAAAAATATTTAACCGTATATAAGAAGGCAAGCGGAAACCGAAAGTCAATATCTCAAATAGTAGTATCATAGAAGAAACGTTTTAGTCTATGGTAGTATGTATAAATTTACCATTTGAAAAGTATCTAAATATAAGTAGTCACCCTGTACCAAAAATTCGAAGTAATGCCTAATAAAAAATAACATTGTTCTACTGAACTCAATTGAGAAATCATCCTTTGTACCAACAAATAATTAGCTCGCCTTTATAATTACATATAAAAAAGGAATTCGCTTTTTAAGACAGTCTCTGGAGTTTACAAATATATACTTTGCACCGAAACGAAATCTTATGGTAATTAATAATCATAATTAGTATATTTATTAGCTGAAATCATGAAGAAATAAGAATTGGATTACACAAGACGTTTAAGCAACAGTGTCTTGGAAGCGTAACATGGTAAAATAAACAATACTGATACCTACATATGAACATACTTTCAGCAAACTAGTATATTTAACCGATTGATGCATTAATAAGCACACAATTAATTTGCACTATTCGATTAATATTTACCAACGTTTTATACTTATACTTGAAAATGCCTTCTTAAATTTTAGTCATGTAATTTGTAATGAAACCTGGGACAACCTATATAATATAAAAGATATTAATGACGCTTTTAATTATTTTGTTAATAGAAACTCTATTAACTATTATATGCTAAAATTTGCATAAATCGCTAGATGTTAGACGCTGCTGAAGAGCAAAAGTCTTTCCTTCACACTTTATACAGACTTAGGACTGTCAAAGGAAAAAGTTGTGAATTCACCTGAATCCTTGAATTCACCTAACCTAACCTAACTTTTTTTGAATGGCGAATAAAACTTGCCGAGTATTGAATGAGAGATACCCTAATTTACCAACAATGGGGAGAAAGATATTGAGAAGAACTTTAAGAAATCAGTTAGAAAATGGTCGAATTTCTGCAGCTAGGGTTTTGCCAAAGTCTATAATCTCAGATCAAGGTAACATAATCAATTTTTTTCAGAGATTTAGCAGAGAAGGTATTTTAACCGGCGTAATCGTCACTTTTGGGTTCTGAAAATACACATATCATTCGCGAGACAAATTTTTAAAATAAATTTAGTGTTTACGTTTTCTGTTTAGTTAAGACACTCAAGTTCGTTACCTTATCTATGAGGATAATTTAAATACGTAGATAGCTCCAAATTTTGCAAACTCTCATAGTGAATTTCCTGGACAATCTACCATTCAACGATCAGATCAGTTGAGAAGTTTCTGGTACCAATTAGATGATGCTCCACCTCACTATGGAAATGTAGTCGACTGACAACGTAATGAGATATTTGAGGACCGATGGGTGAGATGTTTAGGACCCTGGAATTGGTCAGCAAAATCCCCAGACCTCTCGCCACTAGATGTTTATGTTTGGAGTGCAATAAAATACAAAGTATTTTCCACACCAATTAATTCAAAAGAAGATCTAGTTGCCCGAATAAGAAGATAATTTGAAGTTTTGCTTGCAGCCTAAATATCAGGAGCTATTACAGATGGGTTTATCGAAAGGATAAACAATTAAGGCTAGATGGGGATCATATCGAACATAGGAATTAGTATTTCTAACTGTATTAGATGATAATTACCTATTATTCTCATTCTTACCACTAACTATTACCCGTTATTTATTAATTAGGTATTCAATATTTTTAAGATTATATCATTTGTTAGTTTCATGTCCTTACCGATGATTGTAACATTTGTAACTTCTTAAAAAAAATTAATATATCTACTCATTCATTCGCCATGAATAAGTAATAAATTTAGAATGTCAGCATTTGAATACGTATTTTCATTTTCCATATTTTAAATATAAACAATGAAAGCGTTTCTATGGGTGTTAGTTGTTTGTTTTGCAGTTCGGTTAAGAATTTCACAGACATCTTCGCAAGAAATTAAATGATTTTAGGTGATTACACAAAAAAAAAAGTAGTTAAGTTAAAAACTAGAAGAGATAGGTATCGGGAACCATGATACCATTCGAAAGAGAATAATACTGTACACCAGACTATGGAAAAACATAGGGTGTTCCATTTTAAAAAACCAACTTATGATGGTTTAAAGTTAACTTAACCCGGCATTAAATTTTCACCTTCCTGTATGCAATTAAGCCACCTTGAAATTATGTATGAGAAGCTTAGGTGTCTAGCTATCTCTACTATAAATATTGTCGCTTTATCTTTCTTACGGTAAAATGCACATCGTTTTAAGCTAGTTACTGTTGCTCTTAATTTTTTTGAAAACAATTAAATAGATATCTAGAAAACGGTTAATTTTAGGAAGAAGAAAATTGAAAGTCCACCTAAAATTTTATGTAAAATCCAAAATTTCAATAATATATAGGGCGCTCCATTTAAAATAAGCAAGTTAATGGCAATTTCCGGTATAACCGGAGTAGTGTCTGAAATATTCTAATATAGGTGTTCACCATGAGACACCCTTTATATGAAAAGTAAACCCTTAGCTGGCCTTCGTATGTATTCTACTTTAACACGGCAAGGCATTTTGAAAATAAAATGTTTTTTCTGTCACTCATCAATCTATAGAACAAATATTGTAAAATTACAAACATTGATGTGATTTAGCAAAAAATTGATTTGGTTACATATTTGCTAATTCTAATATTTGTCTTTTCTGTAAGTACTTGCATATTTTATCTGTCAAGTATAAGAATACCTATAACAGCAAAATTATAAATTCTGTAGATTATTTGTTCTTCTGTTCATTTCAGTGTATTTTTTATTTTTTCCTGCACGACTGATACATCATGCATCACATTTAATACACGACATAATCCAATCATTGATTTAAAGCATCATAATTGTATGGAAAAAAGATCAATGTAGCTAACAACTAGAAACAACTGTTTAATAAAACGAAACACGTTTAAATAAAGATATAAGGTTACATTTATTAAATTCAATTATAGACAACAGAAAAATATCACAAAAATAAGTAGGTAGGTACTATTAAATCTTCTAATTTAAACGGTCGATATGATAACAATAAATAACAGTTTTAATTTAAAGTTTACTTAGCTGTATGCACTGTTTGTTATTAACAAAACAAACCGGAAGCAGATCATGTTTTCTTATGTTTAATTTACTCCATGCTTCACTTAAAACCACGAGACAATAAGAATTGTTTACATAACCAGCAAAAATGTTTAATTCAAAACGATTTAGTAACGTTCGAAGATATATTTGTGGCGAGATATTTACTTTGATTTTTTCAATGTAGCGTGAAACACTTTTCTTATAGGAACGATGCTGGTGATCCTCCTTAAATTATACCTCCAAAATGCTCCTTCAATTATCTTGTGAAAAGAATGTACTATTTTTATGTAAAAAAATAATCAGCTTTTCAATTTAAATTTTTATACAAGATATACCATAAATGATGTACCAGAAAGTAACTATGGGTTCTTAGAGTTAAAATGACGATTGAACTAATCGTATATCTTATAAAAAAATACAGAGGATGATGTGGAAAATTTATGAAATGGAAAATGGTTAATCTTCTATAAAAAGCTCTCAAAAGCATCTTAGCTTTTGTACATTTACAAATTAACGTTATTTCCTTTAAAAGAAAAAAGTTTCCTAAAATTAACATTGTTACTTTGTAAAATTTTGATATCTCTAACCGTTTGTTTAAAAAAAAATTAAATTTTGCTTACATTAAAATCGAACAAGCATTATTAGAAAACAAACTTTATAATTTGTAAATAACATTGCAACTAATAAACACATTGACGAAAATAGCATTAAACGGTTTCATTTTCTATTTATAAAAAAGATCATTATTATGACACAATTAAACAGAATTTAAACAACCAAACACCATTTCTATTAACTTTGACATTAACTTGCCATGCACATTATAACTAAACTAATATTTTTGTCAGAAAAACTGTTACCGGAAATTCTTCAAAGAAGCAATTTATTTTAGAAAATTGTACCTATTCATTTTGAGAAAAACATTACGTCAATCAAATAATGAACAAAAAAATTAAAGTGTAACCAAAAGAATATGACAGGCACATGAAATATAATATGTGTTCAGAAACCACATTTTACTTAAATGTATTGAGGTGTTCGTGGTTTCTAAGTTTGTTGTTAATAGTCAAGTAGATAAGTATTATTTTTCAGGTACTTTCACGCCTAGTGCTTCAGCAGTCCGTGTTGTAGATATGGCAGATGGGCTTCAATCATCATAATTTTCACTCCAAAAAGTCAAACGTACTCTCTCATAGATCATTTCAGAGACACCCCATATCTGATAGCAGGTAAGTTACATAGAAGTAGGATTTGTTTAAACATCTAGGTACTAGGTACTACGATAAGAAAGAAGAAATATACATATTTTAGTTTATTTATTATATAATACATTATATCCTATATCCACGTCCCTGAAAATTTCAAATCGAAAACCAGTAGCATGCTCAATATCTAGATCTAGACGCAAACATATCTCAAACCTTTTTTTTAAGTTTGACATGTAAAGATTGAGAAAATCTACTTCTTATTATTCGTTCTCCCTTTCTGTTTAAATATATGACATCAAATGTGATAGATGTTCTAGTTGCCATTTTTTTAAGTAGCCTTAGTTTTGAGAATTAAACGTTGATCTCGATTTGCCCTGTTATTTAGAGAAGTAAAGTAATAAATTCAAAATTTGTACTCATAAATTTGGATGTCACAGAACATAGCAGCTGCAGGGTGTACTCTCACCCCAAAAATACAAACTACTCGTATAAGACAAAGATATGTTGATGTGCTGGTCGTAGGAAAGGTCGTAGCTTTATAACATTATAAATTACTTTGATCACCTCCATTTATCCAATTCAGTAGATACCATTAACATCTTACATTTACAACCAACATTTCAACCAAATTTGAATTCGACTTCGCAGAGAAGTATATTCAGGTTATCTATTTTAATCGATATCACTATTGCTAGCTACCTTCGAATTTGCAAAAAATACAAAATCTGCTAAATTATTCATGTAATCTTTTATGCTAATTTTAATGGTAGAAAGAAAAAACTAATTGGACCTATTTCGCATATTTCGCATACTCGTGATATTGGCAAAATTATGTCTTTTAAATGGAACCTCTGACTATTTTTACACATCTAGATACAGCCTTTCAACACAAAGAAACACTAATAAGGTTATTAGTCTATCTAAGATAAGCTCAGAAACGAATAAATATAAAAATAGTAATAATAATAATAATAATAAATCGATCCCTCATTCTGATAACAAGGATTAGACCCTAGAGTATAAGACTAGTATGGGAGAGGGATAGAAAATTATTATTTTTAAGGCACCTTAGCGTCCAGAAACGACTTAAGTTGATAAGCCCTAACCTTTTTTCATCCTAACTCACCCACAAACGTGATCAACGACAAATCCCTCCCAACAAACTTTATATAAGAATTCACAATTTAATAAAAATTTGTCGGCTCATCTAAATACTATATCAATAAAAAATACTCACAGAACGGTCACTAATAGAACGCAAAATATTATTTTTCTATTTTGCGTCTATAAATAAGTCATTATGAAACGCAATTGGGTATAGAAAAGAAGAAGAAACCCTTTTCGACACTCAATTTTTTGTTTTTAAATGTCGGTAGGAACAAATTACATTCTCTGTTTTGTTTGGTGTACTAGTACACCAAACATAGGAACAACATAGAACATAGCAACTAAAGTCAAGACCAGAATTAAGCAAAGTGGAATGACCGGAAAATGAGTAGATCTGTGTTGTCACATTTTTTTACTTGACTTTAACATCCCTTATCCCTATTGTACTTTATTAAAGCAAACACAATGTTTAATTTGTCTTCTACTTAATAATATCAAGGCGTTTCCTAATATGTGGCAACTGCGAAATTCGTAAAGTTGACGACAAGCTGTTCATCCTTATTTACCATACATATTCTTGCATTTACGCTTTCTTTTCTCTGAGCTTCAACGACGTTGATTGGTCGATTCAGGAACCAATAAGCGACTGCGCTCGAGGTAGTAAGGAAACAGTGGCGTGATGTTGGGTTATTTCGCGCGCGTTTCTTAATGGTAAAAATTTGTGGTAAAATTATCACTGTATTTATTCTTTGTGTCAGTGTTTATACTTATTTGTGTTAGTGAAAAAAGTGGAAGTGCATATACTAGAAGTATTCTATAGAATAGTATACGAGTATATATTAACTGAAATGTGCCCAATGGTAAAACAGAATACGCACGCCCATGCATCACCGAATTTTACAAGGTCGGCGAGATCATTCCAATTTTCTTAATTCTGGTCTTGACTTTATAGTTGCTATGTTCTTGTTGTTGTTGTTGTTGTTGTTGTTGGAAAGCGACGGGATTACCCGCAGCACTCAGGCCTTTCGACCCATTGTGCCTGCCGCTAGTCGAGAGCTATTGGAAGAGATCCATGCTATGCGCATACGCCAACACCCGTTCTAATGGAAGCTCTCTAATGCTCTGGGGCAAAGAGAAATGCTGCACCCAGATGTTTGTGTCTCTTGACCTCTTGACTCGCACTGCAACAGAGGATGTGAATGGAGTCCTCGTCATCGTTCCCGCAAAATCTTTCTAGTGTCACTAAGGCCGATAGTGTTAAGGTGCATGTTGAGATGTCCGTGACCTGTCAACAGTCCTGTGACAATCCTTATGCTGTTACGACTTAGCGCAATTATTCATCGAGTTGCGTTCGACCAAGGCCCTTCAATTAAGAGCCTCGCTTTTCGCAGCCCAGTTCCATTCGACCATTCTTCCTCTGATCTTTTCTTGATCCAGTTTTCAATAGATCTTGTTACATAACTAGGCGGAAGCCTGAGGACCGGTTCTGGCTATAGTAGTGGCACTAAATTTTCAAGCAAAGAAAAGTTGATAAACGTCAATGACACCAACTGTACCAGAATATGTATAAAAATCTCTATGCGGGAATTCAATTTTCTGATGATTTTTCTTTGCTTTCATAGGTGTAAAACGTGCAAAATAGAAAAAATAGTATAAACAACGCGTTTCATAAGGCGTTTATCGCACTTGTCCTTTAGAAAACTCGCACCTTTGTGGCTTGTTTTCTAAACTTGGACGCGTGCGATAAAAATACACCTTATGAAACTCGTTGTTTAAACTACTTTATGGGTTTTAAGTATGCTACAACTTTTAATGTGTCACTAGCTTCTGGTGCTTAGGAGTTCTGTGTGTTTAGGAAACAATTATTGAAACAATGGTTTCTATGACAGTAGAACTCAGTTCAGTTGATTTGAAGATGTGTTTGAACAATCGGCTCTTAAATATGCTCTAATAAATTTATTAATTATTAGGCTGCAAGACTCCGGACACCGAGCTGTCGACTCGATCGAATGTGCTAGCACGAGTCCTGGTAAGATTGTAGCTCAGCAAAGCTAAGCTGCTTATCTCTGTCAATCACATTGCTCATAATATGTAATCTTTTGAACACTCTCTTACTATTGGAGGTAAATCTGTCAATCCTTATAACAACATACCTCTAGCGCTGAGCGACGGCCCTATTCAGATATTTAAAAATCTACAGGGTGTTATGAGAAAATTAAGAACATATATACGTAAACAAGGGCACTACGGTGTGTTTGTCGCCACTACTAAAATGTATAGGTGCATGCAGAAAGTGTATCGATTTCTATCATTAACATCCAAATAAAACGCGACATAATATTGTTAATTTAATTATTTCGTATCTCTTATAGTTTCGTCAGAAATAACGATATAACACAAAATAGAATATGTACAAAAATGTATCTATAAACCTTACTCTTTAACTTTCCATACTTCGTACTGTTTTCATAAAGATATAAATCACACAAAATATCCAAAATAAAATAATTTCTCTTTCGTTTCAAAAAATATGAGTGTCAAAGTGTTCTACTGTTGTTTAAAAAAAGTCAACTACTTTTTGGGTTTTCTATGGCATGGAAAATAATTCTTACGTGTTAAATCTAGTATTGAGTGTCTCTCAAATAAAAATTTGTAACACAAGTAACAAAATATTAACAATTATCAGAGCCTATAAAAGTGCAATTTCATATAAAAATCTCATATGGTTAATTTTTAGTTAAAAATAATTATTTGCTACAGATATTTTCCAGCGCAAAACGAACATGGGAACTAATCAGGTAAATACACTACAATATTTTTTTTATCAATTGAGCATATTAACCGAGACATATTTTGTAATGCAAGTATTGCCAATCTCTTCTCCTCTACCAATAAAAGTTAACAAACAACCAAAATTCTGCTCTTTACCTTATCTAAACACTATTTATTTTGTATTTATTACATAATTTCTATTCAGTCATGTGTGGTTATACATTTTTTCCTTGCCACAAAACGAATATTATATTTTAATTTTGATAATCTAGTTCGTTACATTTATTTTAACCATATTGATGAAAATGCGAAACTATCGTTGTTAATGATAGATATGCAGTTTTTGTAAATTCCCACAAAATGTTTGATTTATTTGTAATCAATAGGCATATCCGATATAGTTCACAGCACGGTTTTTGTGAAGTGTTTCTAATCTAATCGCTATCGCGATTTTCGTTCCCATTTCTAGCCCTGCCGGGGGTCGAGGCCTGCGACCTGGGTCACCAGAATAATATTATTTTTAAAAAATTATATATTAAAGAAATTTTGTATCTGGAATGATGATGTAATTATACTAAATGATTTTTCTTAATATTTTGATGAATTGTAAGAGTACTCGATTCTTGATGGTAAACATCATAATTTTTTAAGTGCTGAAAGTAGAATTTATTTTTCAGTTTTTACATTTTTATCAATTTTATCAATGGGACCAAAAATATATTGCTGTCTTAATTGTTGCAGCAAATTAATATTGTAGAGATTTACTTTTGTTAGCTAAAATGATGAATTTTACAGACTCCCAAAATAGTCGGAGAACGAGCAATGTCTAAGATGCACCCTCTATAACACTCGCGAACAACCACCTAAAAAAAATTTATTCTTATGTAATTCGACCTGGCGGATCCGATTTTGGAGTTCGCCAGACAATCCGGAGTTGCGAAACGGGTCACCCTTCGGGTGACAAAAACCTCTAGAATATTATTTTTAAGAAAATACATACGTATTAAAGAAATTTGAGATAATCCCTTGTATATGAAATAATAAATTTATAGAGAGAAAGCTGAAATTTTTTATCTGGAATGATGATGTAATTATACCAAACGACTTTTTTAAATAATATTTTGATGAATTGTAGGGGTACTTTATTCTTGATGGTAAAACATTATTTTTTAAGTGCTGAAAGTATAATTCATTTTTTAGTAAACATTTTGAGAAACTGTTTTCTCAAGAAAAAAAATAATTTCATAACTTGTATTCTTCCATAATTTATTATAACAGTAACTTGATCACTTTATACCCAATATACAGGGTGGGTTTTTGAAAACGAAACAGAGCGAATAACTCTCAGGAAAATTATTTTTTCGAAAAACGCCGAGACAGGTCGATTTTTGATCAAAAGGGGACATCTTTTCCCATACTTTTGATGCTCCAGTCTCACCCCCCCCCCTAGGGAGGGGGGCAACCCCCTCAAATATCTTAATAGGGAAGGAGGGTTAAATGACACATCATTTGAAAGGTACTTCAATTCTCTACACAACCCTGTATTAGTTTTTTAATTTGACTGGTTAGTTTTGAAGATAAAGGTTGTTAATAAAAAACTACTTTTTACGGTTTTATTTGCAAACTTTTTCTACATCAGCCAATTAAATATTCAAATTGATGACCTCCAGCCTCCATACAATAGTCGTCCATGAGTCGTCCCTTATGTCAGAGTGACATTTCCTTTAGGGCCGTTTAAAAAGCCGTTTTGGTGCCCTCCGCTACGGGTCGAAGCCGCGACCGCCCTTCGAAAAGGTGTAACGGCGGCGTTAAAAAATATATTGCTGTCATAATTGTTGCAACAAATTAATATTGTAGAAGTTATTTACTTTTCTCAGCTAAAATGATGAATTTTACAGACCGCCAAAATGAACGAATTAATTCCAAACTTTACCTGCAGAAAGAATAAAAACTACGGGCAATGAAACAGAGTAACTAACCACTCATGTCAAAGTCTACATATTATAATAATACTAATAAATAATTATGATAAAAATAAAAAAAAAAACTCGCCTTCGTCTTGATTCGAACTCACGATATCAGGGTAGAAATCCTATGACGATACCATTGCTCTAAATTTTCTGTTCTAACTTCATGCCGCAAAACTTGTTAAATATGTGTAAACTGTACGTGTTAACCTGAACAATTAATTTTTACGGATATTCTAATTAGAAAAGTATTTCGCATCAGTATTTTGGTAATCAGGTGTTTGGCAGTCGGTACTATCGATTCCGTTAGCAATATTTCTCATAGGAAAATAATGAAAATAACCTATTTGAAGTTTAATTAATTTGACAGTTTTCGTGGGAGGTGCTTGTCTCGTTAGTGCGATCTCACATCTGCGGATAAAATGAGAAAGAAGTTGAGACGGATGCGACTGGAGATTTTCGAAGAGGAAATAGACATAGAAGGAGTCGATGTACGGTCTCGAAAAAAAATCTCAAAGGATTAGAGAAAGGACTGAACTTTCGCGTGAAGCCCTTCTCGAAGCCGTAAAAATTAGAAAAAGGTCTCGGGAGTCCCGCGAAAAGTCGGTATTTCGGCCGGCGTGACGGGACCATTAGGCACTAGGACAAACGCCGGTGCTAGCCGCATCTCTCTCGCCTAACGGCGATCGACGAAAATTTTGCAGAGGTTTTTTGAAAAGGCGTTTAAATTGGGAAAATGCGTAAGAAATGGGACGAAAATACCCCTACGCATTGGAGAAAGGCCGGGGGCGTCCTCCGGTGGTTCGCGGAGATCGTTCCGAGATCGCCCCACGGAGGAGATAGCTTTGAAACTTTGCGGATTCGGCGACGGAATTTAGAGGAAGACAGAATCGACGCGTTTTAATATATATGGATTGTACTTTTTTAATAATTAAGAATTGTTCATTGTAGTTTCTTTTGGGATTACATATATATAAAACGCACCACAGAAATTAAGAACTGTATATAAATATTCTTTTGTTCATTTTCCACATCTCTAAAACTGTTTGAAGCTGAAATTATGTTGATTACAAAAGTAGAATCACCTTCCTTAAAAAATTCTTTTTGTATTTGAATTAAACTTATTTTATTTATAAAAAATGGCTGTAGTTTTGACATGATTTTCTAAGGATTTCCTACAGAAGAGTCAAATGACACTCTCAGAAATAAGTGATTTACTTACGTCTGAGAGTGTCATTTGAGTAGCAAAACTACTTTGATTAAAGTAGTTTTGTTCTAATGTCGACTCACCCTGTATATGTTGCGAGCAATCATTAGTCGACCAATTTAAATCTAACAGTCAGTAATATGCAAGAAGTACTTTAATTGTTCAAGAAGTTAACTGGCTCTACGGCTCTCTGGAGGCGGTTTTCTATGGTGGAGGAACTGGGCGAGTGGGTCACTAGGTCGACCCGCCTCGCAGATGTTGACTATCGACATTAACTATACACTACTCGACGACCACGATGTAGACGACGTTTTTACTGATACTTACCTTCGAATAGCTTACATGGTTTCAATCACATGACGCTCATTTACATGATTTTATCATTACCCTCAGATACCAAAAAATGATGTCCTTGTATAAGCTTGCATTCAACTACTCAATCGTTTTAAAAGTTTGCGTTTTATTAAACATTTAAAAATAGTATTTTCTTTCTCAGACTGTACATTTCAAATGTTCAATTTGCAGTAATCGGAAAACTCAACAATTACTGTGATCTTAGTAAAATCTTAGCTTTTCTTAAGATAACCGTTGGATTGATTTTGGGCAAAGTGTAGAGTTTAAAACCCAAATGTTACAATATTTTAGTTTATAATAATTTCAGGACAATTTACAAATGTTTTGCATTCAGTATACTATACTATAATTCTAATGTATTATTTGTATTCTAATGTAATTAGAAAAATTACAATTAATGTATGTACAATCATTAAACTTTTGTAGATAAGTAATTAAATGTTCTGAAAATTTTCCTGATTATCACACTATTTTAAAAATATACATGTCTTCATACGATAAACTGGATGTAATAAAAAATTTTAGTTTCCATAATTTTAGTTTTTAATATTTAATATATAGCATGTGCTGTAAATCATACAATTATAGAAAATATAGAATGCCAAAATCCAAAATATGACACATCCAAAAATAGCCACTCGATGCATAACACGAGAAAACGTAACTTTTGGGAATTTTCTGGGAATTTTTACACCACACCATAGGTTAGAACTTTATTCCAACTGCGGATTTAATTTAAAACTAAGTGTTAGGTTACGATCTTGTGACGTTTGTCAGCTGTCAGTTAGTGTTAATTGTTTATGTATTTGTTGTTCTTACCGTTTTTTTAATATTGTTATGTCTATGTTTTATTGTGTTCCTCGAACAACTGTATTGTTTCAGTTAATAGCGAGAGAAATGGCTTTTGGCAAATAAAATGATTTTGTGCACATTTCGGCTTTAAAAGTTCAATTTGTCCAAAATTTCGATAAATATCATTTTTTTATTAATAATATGTAATATAACCTGCCATTTAGTATATATTTAGCATGTTACTAGCTAAAAATTGGGAATGGGTGAATATTATGACAAAAATTATGACAAAGTGGTTGGAAATAATCCAGGTCACATGTAAAATGACTTTATTTTCGAATTTCCCGCCCGACGGCTAATGCGAAGTTAGCTGTTAGTGCGACCATAGCTACCAATACAGCAAACCAAAGTTACTAGAGTTACGTATTCTCCATAGGTTGCCCGTTTTCAGTCTCCATAAGAGCATTCTATATTTTTTAAAATTTCTATGATGTAAATATAAAAATCTAATTTAACATAATTTTTAACAGCATAGTGTATCTGTTAAATAGTAACACACCGATAGGATTATCCATCAATGAACTCTTCCTTCATTTCTAGAACGATTTAATTCTCATTTGGTTGGAAGCAGAAGGTCATTGCAAGGGACTCTGTGTACGCACAAATCCTAAGGTAAAATATATATCTGGTCATAGCCATCGTTAACGATCTGGTATGTACTACTACTTTGGTTTATACTATGAGTTTTACACTAAATTCAAATACAGTTCACACACTCTCCCGACGAACGTTTCACTAATGATGGTGAATCTGGAGAGCATCATCTGGAGATAATTCAAACTACAGAATAGTATTTAAAATTGTAAAGTTCAAAATTCAAATACTAGATGTTTACTACCAAACCTTTTTCTTAGTGTATCAACTTGTAACTATTTTGTTTGAAGTTACCAATACGACATGATTCTACGTTTATGTCATGTCTGTTTCATCGTTGCGAATGTGAGATGTCTGTGTGTTTTTGTAGGTATATAAGAATAACATTTGACAAGACAGACAGATGTTACATGGTCTGATTTACATGTTCTTCGGTTTCAACCCATCTTACATCTGACGCTTTCATCTCTGACGCTAGCATTTAATAAATAATATCTTTTGAAATTTATGAACATTCAAACATTAAGCAATAAAAAATGTGTATTCAATTCTTAATACATAGGTGACATATCTACATTATTCAGTAGGTACATAGAGTATAAATTTTATTTTGCATGCCTTCTGCTGTAAGCAGAAACCTACTAAAATTAATTACTGATTTATGATTGAAAAATGAAAATTATGTTGCATTATTTAAATACTTAAGATTCTATTAAATGACATACAATTAAATTATATATTTAACACGGAACTATTAAACCTGAACTATTCACTATCTTTAAATTAGTGAATAATTCTTTCCTCCTTTCTTTTGTCACATGTCTTCATTTTCATATTTTTTAATTGTTCAAATAGTTTTTGGCTTACAAGGCTCTGTTTTTTTATTATCGTAAAATGAAATAATAAATATCAATGTCTGAACTAGTTTTTCCTCTAATAACATTATACCACTCAGAAAATTCTTAACAACATACGATTAAAACAGACATAATATATAATTTGCCACAGATTTTAAGTGTAATATTAAACAACCTGTGCATGCAGGGTACCTAACCTACCTCAAGTTGGACAAATTTATCTGAAACACAACTAACGATGGTAATTAGTGGCACTAAGCTAAAACTAGTATTTCCGAGAGTTAAATTTTTCATTTTTCTAATGATTATCGTGTTAATTTTTAAATTACGGGCTTAGTTACAAAATAGCAACAAATTATAAATATTGCTGATATATAAATTGAGTCTAAATATGAACATTACGATGAAGTTTAAGCCTTGGTAGTTATGCAACTCTCTTTCAGTAAATATTTATTCTATCTAAAGGTGCGTCTGGTGACGAGATAAATTCAACCTACACGTAGATCATTAAAAAGGTTTATCATGGATCCAAATAATTCTCAAAGCTATTCGCTCATTCGCTACCGTTGTATCTCAGAAGCGGTATGGAACTGTCAAAAATGTTTTTCATTGATCGTATCAGAATCGACATTTCTCATATATCCATATCCTCTAGTTCTGCTACAGCGACTCTCTCTGTACCTGGTGTGAGGGGAAAATACTCCAGCAGTGGCCATAATTACTAAACATTAGTTAATTCGAAAGCGTTTCGTTTATAACAAACCCATCTAAAGCACAAACTAAAACATTTTATAGCTAAAGAGGTTAAACCTACCAAATCTAATTGGGCCATGTACAGGGTGTTAGTTAAACATGCGGCAAAATTTCAAGAGGTTATTCCTTGGATTACTCTAAGGATATTTTATGCTTTGATGATTTTTTAAAAAGCGCTTTGTTGCGAAGATGTAGGGAGAAAAAAATTTTCAACAAATCCAATTTTGGTATTTTTCACATTATTAATGTAGGTGAAATAAAAGTATGGCGTACTACACTGGACGTATCAAGTAAACGACATGTCCCGTGATACTTCGGAGTGATTACTTGGTATGTTTCTGTATGTTGTGTTTTTGTAGTTTGTATGTATCTCATTTGTTAAGATTGATTGACGTTTGGCTAATGACGTGTAAACGGTTGTTAGTGAAGTCCTCATGGCTCGCTATACGAATTCCGAGATGCCTGACATGTATTTTATTTATGGAATTGCTGATGGCAATGCATTAGAAGCTAGGCGACTGTACATTGAACGATTTCCTAACCACATTGCTCCCGATAGAAAAATCTTTCAAAGTATTCATCAACGTCTTCGAGAAACGGGAACATTGAAGCGAAGTGGAGGACCAGGAAGGCCAAGGACTGTAAGAACGGTAGACGTAGAAGAAAATGTGCTGGACATGATAGAAGAAGATCCAGGTACTTCTACGCGAGGAATTGCAAATACTTTGAATGTAAGTAATTGGACTGTTTGGAAAATTCTGATAGATAATTTGTTGTACCCATACCACATTCAATGCGTTCAGGCACTTCTTCCTGCGGATTTTGCTCAACGTATTGCATTTTTATCGATGAAGCCAGTTTCTCGCGAAATGCAATAAGGAATTTCCACAATAACCATGTGTGGGCTGACGAAAATCCACATGAAATTGATGAAGATCGGTTTCAAAATCAGTTCTCGTTGAACGTTTGGGTTGGAATTGTGGGTGACTGACTAATTGGGCCGGTATTTCTACCAGGAAAACTTACCGGCGAAGTACACCGCAACTTTTTGGAACAAACGCTACCTCAGTTTTTGGAGGATGTATCATTGGCTACAAGACAGGCAATGTGGTTTATGCATGATGGTGCACCACCTCATTTTAGTGTAGTTGCTCGAGGTGGACCTCACGTATGGCCTGCTCGATCCCCGGACTTACACCCCCTGAATTATTTCCTATGGGGCCATCTAAAGTCATTAGTTTATACTAGGCCAGTGGAGGATGTGGACGATTTAAGAGATCAGATAATTCTAGGTGTAATTCAATAAGAAACGACCCTGGTGTTTTTGAAAGAGTTCGGGAGTCTATGAAGAGAAGATTGGATGGTTGCATCCGAGCTGGAGGTAACCATTTTGAACAATTCTTGTAGGTTCAGAAATGTTACATATAATTTTTAGTAATAAATTGTTATTTGTTGAAAATTTTTTTCGCCCTATATCGTCGCAACAAAGCGGTTTTTCAAAAATCATCAAAAGATAAAATATCTTTAGAATAGTCCAAGGAATAACCTCTTGAATTTTTGCCACATGTTTAACTAACACCCTGTATACTGGATATTATCGTTTAAAATATCACTTGCACAAATTCAGACCAGCGGAAGGCGCTAAGTGCCGTTTGTTCTTAGAGAATGAAGAAACGTAGAACACAATGGGGAAATGATCACTAAGGTAATTAGCTTCACTAAAAGGCTGAACATGTTCGGTAAAATATACCTAATGGTATTATCAAATAGGTAACTGTGATATTTGGTACAAACTCTAGGAGCCAGTATACAAAGACGCCTAGTCTTTGTATCATGTGTATGAACCAGAAACCCTAGTGAACCCTGAACCTAGGGTGCACTAGAGTACATGCAAAAATTAGATGTTAATTAGATTTAAAAGGCTAAAAATTCACATGTGCCGTACATATTTGTTAATAAACATTTAAAAGCAGACAAGTGTTACTAAACACGAAATACAGACTGCTGTCGAATTTCTCTATTATACAGGGTGTTAGTTAAACATGCGGCAAAAATTCAAGAGGTTATTCCTTGGATTATTCTAAGGATATTTTATCCTTTGATGATTTTTAAAAAAGCGCTTTGTGGCGAATATATAGGGCGAAAAAAAATGTCAACAAATAACAATTTATTACTAAAAATTACATGTAACATTTCTGCACCTACAAGAATTTTTCAAAATGGCTACCTCCAGCTCGGATGCAACCATCCAATTTCTCCTCATAGACTCCCGAACTCTTTCAAAAACACCAGGTTCGTTTTTTATTGCGTTATACCCAGCAATTATCCGATCTCTTAAATCGTCCACATCTTCCACTGGCCTAGTAAAAACTAATGACTTTAGATGGCCCCATAGGAAATAATCCAGGGGGTTTAAGTCCGGAGATCGAGCAGGCCATACGTGAGGTCCACCTCGACCAATCCAGCGATCTCCGTATGTTGCTGTTAAAAACTCTCGAGCAACTACACTAAAATGAGGTGGTGCACCATCATGCATAAACCACATTGCCTGCCTTGTAGCCAATGGTACATCATCCAAAAACTGAGGTAGCGTTTGTTCCAAAAAGTTGCGGTATAGTTCGCCGGTAAGTCTTCCTGGTAGAAATACCGGTCCAATTAGCCAGTCCCCCACAATTCCAACCCAAACGTTCAACGAGAACTGATGCTGAAACCGATCTTCACAAATCTCATGTGGATTTTCGTCAGCCCACACATGGTTATTGTGGAAATTCCTTATTGCATTTCGCGAGAAACTGGCTTCATCGGTAAAAAGAATCAGCGTAAGTAGTTGAGGGATTTCAACCAATGTGTGCAAAAGCCATTGACAAGCCATCCACTGCAATACGTGGAGCAAAATCTGCAGGAAGAAGTGCCTGAACGCGTCTTTTACTTGATACGTCCAGTGTAGTACGCCATACTTTTATTTCACCTACATTAATAATGTAAAAAATACCAAAATTGTTATTTGTTGAAAACTTTTTTCGCCCTATATCTTCGCAACAAAGCGCTTTTTAAAAAACCATCAACGGATATAATATCCTTAGAATAGTCCAAGGAATAACCTCTTGAATTTTTGCCGCATGTTTAATTATCACGCGGCATAAACATAAATTAATTTAAATAGCGAAACAGTTAGTAATTCTTGGTCTGATCTGTAACTTTATTATGGCTCAGATCAATAATTGAAATTAATTTGGTAGGTATATTTTATAAAATAAGTTTTTCGAGGCAAATTTTAAAAATTTATTTTTATATCTGCTGTACTTGTACTTATTCCTTGTTTTGAACAGGTAGGTAAGTTTTCCTACTTTTTCTTATTTTGCAGGTGACGTATTCCTGAAAGGAATCACTGAGCAAGTAGGTAATCGTTTTGATACAAAGATTTTTTTCCATAACTTCATTTGTTTTCATGAATGTGTAAGAATGAAGCAAGTGTATCTAAATCATGTCGATATCTAAACAGTTCCAAACAATACAGATAACACATAACTACGAATAGTACGAACCTACTTTATATCCATTATCTGTAAACGCCTTATTTAAATAAGGACTAAAACAAATTAAGCCAAAACAGCTTTTCTCCTGGCTATATGCCTCGCCGAGCGCTGAATTACTAAGCAAAAATTTGCCGCATTCGTTGCAATCCGAATCCTTGTATTTTGATTCTAACTGTGTTAGACAAAATGCGGCAAATTTTTGCTTTGTAATTCAGCGCTCGGCAAGGCATATAGCCAGGAGAAAAGCTGTTTTGGCTTAATTTGTTTTAGTCCTTATTTAAATAAGGCATTTACAGTTTATGGATATAAAGTAGATTCGTACCATTCGTAGTTATGTATTATGTACATCCCGTCTGTCAAGTAGTAGTAGAACTTGTTTCTACATCTCGTTATTGTATTGGATTCCAATATAGATTTATATTACATGTGTGTTTTAATAATAATCCTACTAAACTAATTTCTTATATAAAATAATTTACTACATTAACATTAGCGGTATGGGAGACAGCTGAAATTATATTTTTCCAGATCCACTCCTCCATATTTACTTAAATTAAATAAATTATATCAAATCTAAGAGAAGAACACGATTTTATTTATTTAGATTCACTAAAATGTGAAAATAGTTTTTTAACGGGCACTTTACGCGTGGTAAGTTATATCCGCAAAAAATTATTTGTTTAAATGCTGCTCCAATAATTATTCGATGTGGTAAATATGTATTTATTATTCTTATATGGAGTGAAAGTTTTAAATTTGTCATTGTTTTTAGGTAAATATCGGAATTTTTAATACGGAAATGTGAGATTACCAGAATAATAATGGTTTTGTTACAATTGAATGATTCAAAATGACTAAGTATAAGAAAAAACATTTTAAAGCATTTCATCAATTGAACACAATATTAATAATACAATATACACAGTAGCTTGGGCTAAATACTAATAATTTTATCGATGACATTAGTAGATTTTTAAATGCTGCTTAAACTTAATATTTGTTGCTTTTATAAAAATAAGAAAATAGAAATACCTATAAATGGTATAAAGGAAAAATTATATTTTTCAGACCCATATACATGGCTGGCTTGGCTGACTATGACTGGCATCCTTCGTCGGCCGTCGGCCTCTACCAAGAGAATAAATTAGTTTATTCTCTTTGAATAAACTAGAATAAATTAGTTTATTCTCTTTGCCTCTCGCTGTCAGGAACGGCTGCATTGGGTTTGTAGATTTTGTTTTTGCTGTTTGAATGTATTATCTATGTTGCATCTATTATGGAAATAGAAGAAGAATATGGGACAAAAACTACCTTTAAGAACACTATAAAATGTTCCCTCATGTATATATTCGACATGATTTTTTACAAATACCTACTTGTACCATCATTATCAATTTTTGATGGGTTAAAACCAAATTTTTCAATTTTAATTCGAGAAGATGATTTCATGGAAATTACTTCGGTAAGTACCTTGTTTGAAGTATCTACCAATCGATTTGTTAAAACAAACTAAATTAATAACTCGACTTCAGGGATATTTGAAGAGTCTGCTTTTATAAAATTAACTTCATAATTAATTAATTTAATTAATTTAAGTATAACAGTAATTTGTTATAAGACATCAATATGTGTATAAGAAGTAAGAACTGGTTATAGAATTTCACTGAATGAACCCATTGTCCCTTTATTAATTCAAATTTGATGATTACAGCAGTTTTCATATTTTTTTTTTTTTTGGAAATTATTTCACGGAACATCAGTGCGTCAAAAACTTTTCGACATTCTGCATTAAGAAAATCTGGGCATATTTTCATTGCATGGTTTCAAAAGTAATCTAATAAAATAAGAAAGCAAATTAACTGATTACTAAAGGTGAATAGTCCTCATTAAGATAATAATGTGGGTCTTTTAGATATAATACCTGCATACTGGTATTAACAATACCATAAGCTATTTTATGGTTTTATTTTCTCTAAAACAATTACACATAATCAACTTGTGAGGATAGTAAACCGGAAATAAAACTAGTAAGGCATGTTTTATTTTACATATTTTGCTAAGTAGCAATAATTATTAACTAAATCACTGTTTACATCATACGCACTGTAAAATATCAAACGATTCTTTACATTATCATTTTCATATCATTCCACAAATCATTTTCATTGCTGTAAGATTATGTTTTTTCTTGATACATATATTTATCATCTCATAATTAAGAATCTAGATGTGTTGAAATAAATTACTAAAGATTAGCAGATACTCATTATCATTATTATGAATTATTATAAATTTCTAGCGAAAATGGTAACTACATCTTACATTACTATATAATGAACGGCCTTATTAATTTCTTATTCATGTTATAATTTTCATCTACGAGTTAAGTTTGTAAATTTAATTTGTAATAGAAATATTACATTTTTATATTCAGTGATTTCTTGGGGAAAACTTGCAAAATTAAAGTTGATACCATAGACAATTAATTGATACGACACTATTCTTTATTCTGAATACTCCAATTTTCTTGTTTCTCACTTATCCTATTTTCCGGTGTCGGTTTTTTTTTTAAATTTAGTTATATACATAAAACATAAAACATACCACAAAAATGGACAACCTCCATTCTCAAAGCTTAAGGTTTGTGTAGAGGGAGAGAGAGAGAGAGTATTCCCTGGAGGAGGTGCCATTTCTCCCTTGGCGAGATTCGAAGTCTTCTATGATAATATTAAACCTTATAGAAGATGCTTTTTACACAACAAACTAAACCCGTGCGTTTTTAAACAGTACATCCTGTATATTGTTTTCTCACTAATAGCTTGCTTGGCAGGACTGTCTAATAATAAAGGAGATATTACCAAAAGAGTGTGCCACAATGGCAATAAATTACGCCAAGATTTTGTTACCTACAGAGCTGTCATTAAATATAAAAATGTTTAGAGGGGGGTGACATTTATAATCGATGACCTTCTACGGGATACGCATATTGGAAAATGTATACTTACAGTATATAAATAAAACAGCATGAAGAGAAAACTCTTAATCAGAATCTTATAGATGGAGATTATGTACTATTAGAAACAGTGATTATATGGGGTCATCATAAAGTATGGAGTATGAAACGTAACGTAAATTGAAACAATTTAAACTTTAATAACATGAATCTACAAACAAGAATTGGTTTAGTACAATGTTATTACGAATGCGTATGGTAATTGCGCTGTCAAAAGCGTATGGTAATTTGATTAGCAAATTTGAAAGATCAGGGTCTCTAACTAACCTACCGAGATCAGGAAGACCAAGGATTAGTGATGTCCAAGTTGCAGAAGTTCAATACTCAAAACTGTCGAATGTGGTCAACAGATAATCCACATGAAATTTGGTGCGGTTTCACATCTAATTTTATCATTGGATCATACTTTTTTGAGGAGATACAGAATGGAGAGACAGTATCTGTAACTGTTACTGGTGAACGATACCTGCATATGTTACGAGATTATGCTATTCCACGGATACAAAACGAACACGAAGAAATTGAAAACATGATTTTTATGCAGGATGGAGCCTCCTCGCATATTTACCAACCAGTTACAGAATTTTTCATGTTATAAAGAATCGTGTTATAAGCAGATATTTTGTAAATTCATGCCCTCCAAGATCGCTTGATTTTAATCCAACGGATTAGTGGCTGTGGGATTATTTAAAAAATTTGGTGTTTAGAATACGACCAACAACGCTGGAAGAATTAAAAGATTCTATTAGGGAGCAAATTGCTGCAATTCAACCAGAAATGCTGAATAATGCTGTGTATGTACAATTTGGAGGAAGGGTTGGTGATTATACAGCAGCAAAATGGACGACATATCGAACATTTGTGTTAACCAGTGTTGGACATAATAAATCCCATTGTTTAAGCAATCGAATTTCTTTCACATCCTGTGATAATATATCCCTTACATTATGATACCTAACCTTGTATTATAATTTAGAAGAATATTGCAAAAAATCCATCTAAAGCAATGATAACTACAATCCATAACTCTCGTAAGTCGCACTTCATATTATTCACCCTAAATGACTGGTGTAAACTGCTATGATTTCCAGTCGGCAATGGACATTGCTTCATTGAAACTTTATTTCGCCTACCAGTCAGGTTTTGATTGATTTGTTTAGGCTATGGTACCTACTACGCAAACAGACATTAAAACCCCAAAAGTTAAAATATTTAACGAGTTAATGTAATGAATAATAATTAAATATAAACATATAAGTTTCAATTAATTGTAGGAAGTGACTAGCCTCCTGGTTCAAAGTACTAGTTCACTACTTGAAAGTGGAATGAATAGGTTTTAAACAGTAGGTACCTAGTAGAGAGCTAAATACATAGTAACGAATCGTTACTCTTGAGGTAGGTAGGTATAGTAAGTTGAAGTCCTATGATTGTTCCCCCTTTCATTTATTTTCGAGATATTGTACATATGGGATAAGATTAACCTCTGATTGAAATTGTCTTTCTTAAAAAAAAAATTCCGGAATTTATCCTGAAAAGAATATATAGGGATTAAGAAATACAACTTTCTTACATTATTTTTAGTTTAAGTTAGAACATACAAATGATCTAAAAAAACACCTAAACAAATTGAACAAACTCTAGTGTGTATGCATGAATTTAGCCTTTTTTTAAAAAATATCGCAAAATTATTTATGCGTCCAAAGTTTCATGTTTCAGGCTGGAAAGTATTTTGTTGCAGAAAACTCCTGCGGAAGAGAAGCATCTCTCAGAATTTACGCTTGTGGGCCAAATGGTCATTCGGATTTCAAAGGCTTTTTGAAGATAAGGTATGCCCGCTACTGCCTTCATTTATCAATAAATTGATTTATTGAGCAAGGATTCCGGATAATCTGGGGTTTACTGATTTGCTTTTGCGACTCTGAACACTTTAATAATGCCTTTGGCAGTTTGACGCTTAATAGTTCATTCTCTTCTGCTGTACGAAGTTCTACAATGGCAATGTCATCTTCGTCGCTGATTTCTGTTTCACTTTTGTTTTCGTTGCCTAACCTCGCATTAAAGGCTCCCCCAAACCAGAGCGGTACGGCGGGAGCGGGATCGGGAGCGACTGCAACGCGGGACCAAAGTATGTGGCGGGATATCTAAGCGTCTACATGAAAGCGACGCGACGTCCCGCCCAGATATCCCGCCACATACTTTGGTCCCGCGTTGCAGTCGCTCCCGATCCCGCTCCCGTCGTACCGCTCTGGTTTGAGGGATCCTTAAAAGTCTTTTTAGTTCAGATTTAATTAGGGAAATATTTCATGTTTTGTAGCAGTCATCTTGTTCAGAGTTTAAAATGTCAGAATAAATGGTTCTGCGTTGCTTAATCCTTGTCCTCATTGACTCTTATTCGCACGCGCGACAAACGGGAGCACGCGTTTATCATTTGTCTACAGTGTGTGAAATTACTGCTTTTATATAGTATCTATATGTAACAATTATGACCCTTACAAGAGGGAAATTAAATCAACAAAACGATGAATTATCCGAGAGTGACAGTAACGTATAAGTAACAGTAAATAAATAAATAAATAAATAAATAACAGTACTTAAAAGTGACCAAGTAATACTTTTAATTAGAGAAATAATAAAATCCGAGACGTCAGTTCTACTTGTTACTATTCAAAGTGTTGGAATTGAAGAGAAAAACTTACGGAAAAGCAATATAGACCTCATACGATTGTTTACAGAGGGTGGAGAATTACGAAACAAAAAGGAGCCCTTTAATAAGGTATTAGAACAACCTAAGATTAAAACAGACTTATATCCAGTTACTGAGAATAATAAGAGTATGAACGAAAACGAACAACCTGGTAAAAAAGGAATAAAAGTTGTTGCCTCCAATAAATCCTTGGTCGCTATTAAAAACAATACAGAAACATCGACACAAAATAGAATAGAGTAATGTGAATATTAGAGGAACTGGTAAAAATATGGGCTACCGTTTTATTTTTGGATTGCGAACTTCTCATTTTTCACTAAAACAATACAAATATCTGGCAACTGACAAATAAGGTATTCTGTAAGATGATACAATACTGATTTTCCGAACAAAGAAATAAATATTTTCTGTAACAGCGAATAATTAAAACAATGCACTTCTATTAGTTTGACTAACTACCATCGATAAAGTTATTAGTTGTTACACGTAAGACCGAGCAACTCCTGGTATCTTAGCAGCGGAGATCAAGGCATACCTACCTGTAAGGAAAATTTCCTACAAACAAATTTAGTGTCGAACTTCTTCCCAGATGGAAAAATGCTGTTTGTGATAGTTTTAAGGTCGGTGCAGGCTTTGATTTTTTAAATGAATTATATAAAGCTGAATCTTGGCCCAAAAGTATTCTTGTAAAAAAATATACGTTTTTTCAAGAAAACCATCAAGCAAAATAATAACTTAGTTTATCAAAAAATTTAAAAAAAAAGATAATTTCTGTCTAATCAGTATGAATCCTCAAAGCTTGAGAAACAAATCTATCGAAGTTGATTAATATATTGATGTTCTTAAATCAATATTGTCCCGCAATCTTAAATGTTCAAGAACATATTATACGAGACGACGAAATGTTGTTATATTCAATACCAAATTACAAATTGTTTGATTATTATTGTAAGGCAGTTCTAGCTCATGATGGTGTTGTTTTGTACGCCAAAGAAAATATTAAAATTGAAAAATTAACAATTAATGATCTATCTAAGTAGTAAGGGGCTTATTTTAACGTGAAAAAATTAAAATTGTTGGCTCCAGTGGCGTCCAGGAGGGTAATCTATTTGAAGGCATATCTTACCGAAAATATGTTTTACTCGTTCAGTGATTATTTAAATAGATAAGTTCGAATATTTTTGTTTATTTGTATTATGTTGTCTTCTTTACTTTTGTGTTATATAGTGTTTTATGTATCTACGTTATCAAAATTGTTTTGTTCTTATAGGTACCTATATTATATTATATATTGACACTGCTAATGTCTTGTACAAGATCTATGGTAATAAAGTATTCTATTCTGCTTATTATATTCTATTCTATTGTAGTTCTGTACTTAAATGGTGTTTAAATTCTGGTTAATTCCTTCAACATAAACTTTAATGCCGTATATGCTCTACATAAATCCATATCGTGTCAGCATACCTCACATACTGAGTCCGAAATTGATATTATATTTAGATCAATAACGACTTTTTTATGGAATTATCTAATAGTGTAAAGCGCTCAAGTATGTTAGGTAAGCTGCTCCATCTTGTTTTAAAGTCTAATATAAGTTTTAGTTCTTTTCCAGGATGATCATTTTTGATATGCTTTTGTAGTATATCATGATTGTTGATTATAGTAGTTTATAAGAAGTTTTTATACTCAAAACCTTTTACTTCATCCATACAATAATGGATGGAATGGACGTAAGTGAATGCTAATAAAATATTTCGAGAACTTTTCCTCAGGGATTTCGAGATCTCGAAATTTACACCCCTAGTATCCACTTATCTTATCTGATGTAGGTACCGTCATTTAGATATAAATTACCCAGCAGTATTACCTAATAACAGAATTATCGTAAATGTGGAAACCTGGAAAATACTGGAAGCTAGCCGCTGTGATTATTGTAATTTAAAATTGTACTACTTATAAATTCTAGGATTTTTATTAAAAATTTTAAATTAACATCTTAATTAGTTGGCTAAGATTAATCTAAATTAAATCATTTTCAAATAAAGAGAAGTACGAATAAGTATAACGGTAAGTTAATAATAATTAATTAGGTAGATAAAATAAAAATCGCAGTTTTTAAATAAGTATAATGTTGTTGGCAGTTTTGTAAATTACTAGTGGTAACTAGTAAATGGGTTATTAATCAAACCAAGTGAAAAGTTTTGATAGATAGGTAAGTATAGTATGAACCTAATAATACTTTATACTTGAAAAATACTGCAAGTATTAGTATTATGAGAAAGAAAAATGGTCTGAAAAGACAATACCATTTTTCTGGTAAATAAAAAATAACTCCAGGGAAGGTTCAAGGAAAATTGCTGGATTTTAATATTGTACCTAAGCGGGAAAGTGAATGTTTTCCGGGCTGAGAGAAGATACGGACAGGCGAGGCGAAGTCGAGCCTGGCCACTTCTGGAAGCCCGGAAAACCACTTTCCCGCCATGGTGCACACAACATTTTTTATTCTACACAAGAAAAAAATCATAAACCTCAAAACTTTCTTAAATAACAATAAATGATTTACAAAAAAAATTTGTTCTTTGAAATATTGCATATTAAAATATAGGATTATGAATAGTGCAATCAGCAAAGGCAATACCTTATTCACATAAACTAAATAACCGGGTTTGTTCTGAATTCTGAAACTGTTGTTGAAATTAAATCATGATATTCATGATGATATGTCACTTCTGGAGGTTCTCTGACAAGTGAAGTTTCCATACAGTTTCTTCCATGCTTTCATCACCTTCAGAAGCTTGAAATGTCCCCAGGATACTTTTGTCTCGTCCATTGTTTAATAATTAATGGTAACAATAATGATGTGTTTGTTCACTTAAAATTACTTTATAATGCGAAATTAAATGACGCTACGATGACAGATAATGGAGGCGCCACCTATTGACAGAAAAGTTAAAAAATTTTCGCGCCTAGCCGTGAAAATGCCTATTTTCGCGCCGCTAAAGGCTCACGAAAATATGATTTTTTAACAGTGTAGGATAAAAAAATTATTTTTTCTGAAAAGATGAAAAAATTTTCTATATAAGTTATTTACTTTAAATTACTCGGAAATTATTTAAACACATATAACCACAAATCGGTCATATTTTTATCTGCTTTCGTTTCAGGCATCAAATCAGAAATCTTGAAATATGTACGTATTACCCAAGATCCCTGGTATTACCTACTTAATTCAATTGTGAAAATACGTAACCTGCATATAAAATAATCTTCAATCAACCAGGCAATTATTAAAGAAAAATCATTTGACTGGCAAATATTGAGAACTTCATTACTCTTAATATAATTGGAGACATTTATTTAAACAATATCGCATTCATTGTCAATGGAAAATTAAAAAAGAAATCGGAAAAACACTATTACAAGATTATTACTTACATCTAAGTACCTTGAAAAAAAATTGAAAAATAGAATTAAACCGCTCAGCGAGAGTACCTACTGAGCTTTTTTAATTGATTATTTATATTACTATTTGATAATCATACAGTTCCTACCAATATCTGAATATATTGAATACCAATATATTGAATCTTGGACACTAAATACCAAAATGTTTCTAATAAATTCGTTTTGAACATCCAATAGCCTCCTCCTGGCCAATAGGTAGGTATAGAATTTATAATTGCCATATCAAGCTGATTCGAGCAAATAGCATATATATATTATTTTTAACTCTTCATATCGTTAGTCTTAATTTGAATAAATTTATCTTAAATAATAATATTACTTAACAATATTAAACAAATACAACTACAATAAACAAATGTTGTTTCTAAAGCTACCTTATCCTAAAAATATTACTGTATCTACTAAGCAAGACACATCTCTTTTGGATAGGGACAAAATACACAGGCTTTATAAAAAAATCTAAAAGTACGGCCCTGTTCAAATCATGAAATATCAAATTTAATAAAAAGTATTAAAATCGATCAAATTATGGAGGTCAAAATTAGTGTGTTACCTACTTAATTTGCTAATTAGTTATTAATTATAATGTAGTAGTTTTTAGATTGAACAATTTAAAAAACCAAGCCAAAATAGTAGGTACGAAACCAAATTGAGAATTTATACCAACACGCCTTGAACCATAAAAACGGCCCTGATTTAAATTTAAATATTATCGAGGATCTTATAGTTGGTATAAATAAGTAACCCGTTCCTCGCAACTTAATTATTTAAGACTGCAAATTCCCCTTAACGTAGGTACAGTGTGATTCACTTTCGAGTGTGTAACATGGGTATCCCGCTTATTATAAAAGATAGACTGTAGGTTTAAATTCGGCAAAGTTGCGGAATTTTGTGCTCAATAAGTTGTCGCAAACAAAACCCCCATATCTGCTTTTGTTTTTGAGTAAGAGGCAAAAAAAGATTTTTTCCGGTTTTCGTTTTCTGGCCATAACTTCTATATTTTTGAAAATATTGGCTTATCGTTTTCACATTATTGGGACACTTTCTTGAGACAAATACGATGCCGTTAACCGTTTTTTAAAAAAATGTCACTTCTATTGTAAATCATCGTCAACTTTATTTTTTTTTATGGGCGCCATATTAATTTTTCTCATATTTGAATAAACCGATTTTTTTTTAATACAACAATATAATATATGTTAATATTTGCCTAAAAAATAAGGGCATTATGAAGGAAAATAGGTATTTTTGACATAACAGTCAGTTCTTGACAAAACACAAATATCACTTATAATTTTTATAAACTGCATCTGTGGAGTACTTTTTACATTGACTAACGATGTATTCAACCGAAGAGAAACAAGATATTATAGATATTTATTACAGATGTAACAAAAATTTAAACAGAACAATTGAAGAATATTTAAACATATATCCTGAAAGACGACAACCATGCAAGACATATATTACTAAACTGCAATGTAATTTAAGAAATAATGGCAGTCTTTCTAAACCAAGAAATAGGTATGGATCTGCCATAATGTCTTAAATTACACTGCGGTTTAGTAATATATGTCTTGCATGGTTGTCGTCTTTCAGGATATGTGTTTAAATATTCTTCAATTGTTGTTTAAATTTTTGTTACATCTGTAATAAATATCTATAATATCTTGTTTCTCTTCGGTTTGTATACCGAAAAACGGTTTACGGCATCGTATTTGTCTCAAGAAAGTGTCCTAATAATGTGAAAACGATAAGCCAATATTTTCAAAAATATAGAAGTTATGGCCAGAAAACGAAAACCGGAAAAAATCTTTTTTTGCCTCTTACTCAAAAACAAAAGCAGATATGGGGGTTTTGTTTGCGACAACTTATTGAGCACAAAATTCCGCAACTTTGCCGAATTTAAACCTATAGTCTATCTTTTATAATAAGCGAGATACCCATGTTACACACTCGAAAGTGAATCACCCTGTACATTATTGAGTTTCAGATTACGAATTTTGACGTTCCACTAAATGCTAGGTAATTACAAAGCAAAACAAAACAGTGAACATGGCAATAATTGGTAATGGCTGATCAAAAATATTAACAAAACGTATCAATATATAGAAGTGGGTTACAACTTGCATTTTCTAAGCTAACGTACATATTTGACCCTAATAACTATTGTTCTGACACAGTTATTATATGTATATGAACAATGACGAGCTGTTCCATGCTAAGTATCCGATTATTTTAGCTACCTCTACGTGTTTAGAGGTACTAGTGAGGTACAATTCTAATGGTAGGTACAACAAAAGAGTTACGCACTAATAACTATAATTTTAATAATCCGGCTGAACTAAAAAAGCGAAGGTGTAGTGTAGAATTACCTCTACTTCTACTTGTAAATTAAAATAATCATAAACTTATAATTAATTAACTGAAGTTAGGTATTTAACCGTTACGTACGTAGTACGTATAGGTGATTTTGTGAAATATAAATATAAAATAAAAAATATTTCAAATGCTACCTAGCTAGAACAGTATGTATGCAAAACACAAAACATATCTATTGGTAGGAGATGCCGAAAACAACTACTCCACGGGCAATATGCCCCGACTGGCGTTGCATTACATCAACATCTCCATGGGTGTCGCCACATCCTTCATCAAGACCAAATACCAGACAATGACCGGTTTCGATCTTGTTATGATCTCATCAGATTGCCATAGGTATCGGAATCGATGAATGATCTGGCGACATGATTGCCTAAGGGGCAAATGTGAATGTTTGTAGTGGCGAGATACAGTGAAATACACAATAATTGTCAGACAGGTAGTAGCAAAGACCCATAGAGGGCACAGTGTATTTCACTGTATCTCGCCACTACAAACATTCACATTTGCCCCTTAGGCAATCATGTCGCCAGATCATTCATCGATTCCGATACCTATGGCAATCTGATGAGATCATAACAAGATCGAAACCGGTCATTGTCTGGTATTTGGTCTTGATGAAGGATGTGGCGACACCCATGGAGATGTTGATGTAATGCAACGCCAGTCGGGGCATATTGCCCGTGGAGTAGTTGTTTTCGGCATCTCCTACCAATAATTAAGTAGGATTGTCTTCCTCAAAGACAATAGAGGTCGCTGTAATGGCATCTGCATAAAAACAGATCGTTATCTGTCTGTCAATTAGACAATAATTGTCAGACAGGTAGTAGCAAAGACCCATAGAGGGCACAGTGTATTTCACTGTATCTCGCCACTACAAACAAAACATATCTACTTTTAGTTCAAAACAGAAAACCTACAGAAAACTAAATCTAAATTAAAAATATCTTCATTCTTAAGAAACAACATTCTTGTAACAAATAAAATACTAAACTGAAATCCTAAATTACAGAAGAGGCATTATGAGGTTACCTACACATTGTAAAATCACAAACGTTATTCTAAAAACTTCTTACACATCACTGCATAAGACAATTCAATAAAACAGTTCAATGAGACTTTTCAGCCATTGCCTTCTATACATACACGGTGTCCCACCGGGAAAGACCGCGATCGATATATGGAAAAGTACGTGTACAGGGTGATTTTCAAATTTTGGTTATTTACAAAGGTCAGTGGGGCCTACCTTTTTAAAATATTTTGACGTTTCTGGCACTTCCGGTATAACCGGGGTCAACACCAACTTGCTTATTTTAAACGGAACACCCTATAGGTATAGTATATGCTAGTTGAAAGAGCTAAATACAAGAATAACTAATATTTGAAAGATTATTTTTATATTTAATGTTACTAGTAGAGAGATGTTAAATATTGAATAGGTTTTCTATACCGGGTTTCCCATTTCATTTGACTAAAGGCAATTAACATGGGCTATTACATTTCATTGAATTTTATATTCCCAGGGCACACTATGAGAAATATTGCTAACGGAATCGATAGTACTGACTATCAAACACTTCTGATTACCAAAATACTAAAGCGACATGCTTTTTTAATTAAAATATCAATAAAAATTCGTTTTAAGTTAATAGGTGTAGTTTACATAACCGTTTTAAGAAACATTATTAAACGCCATCCGGTTAACTAGTTGGTTGAGCGGAAGTGTTTCAAACTGAACCGCAAAATTTTGCAGGTTCGAATCCCGCTAGAGACAACTTTTTTTTTAATTTTTCATTAATTACAAATTATTAGTGTTTACTTATTCGAATAAATATGGTTAATTGTCAGTTCCTAGTTATTATTTTTGAAAGTCACAATATTTGCATATCAAAAAAAAAAAAAGAAAACATATTTTAATTGGTTCGTTTCCTTTATCTTTAGCTAAAGCTACATCTTATAAAATAGGTAATCAACAAGCAACATATTTTTTATTTACTACATGCACTGTGCTTTTACTAATAGTGTACATATCTCTGTACTAAGTTACTACATATTATACCTCAATCTGGATATTGAGTTAAACAGTATTACAGAGGAACTGTTGTGAATTAGTAATAGGTTTTTTTTTTAATAAAAAACTATAATTATAAAATTATGAGTTTTTTAAAATAAGAATATATTTTAAAAAACTCATCATATTTTAAAAAAAAATTCCTCAAAAAAAACCTATTACTAATTCACGACAGTTGCTCTGCAACTGTTTAACTCAATATCCAGATTGAGGTATAATATGTAGTAACTATTAACAGAGATAAGTACACTATTATTAGTAAAAGCACAGTGCATGTAATAAATAAAAACTATGTTGCTTGTTGATTACTTATTTTATAAGATAGTAGCTTTAGCTAAAGATAAAGGAAACGAACCAATTAAAACATGTTTTATTTATTTTTTTTTTTTTTTTTGATATGCAAATATTGTAACTTTCAAAAATAATATCTAGGTACTGACAATGAACCATATTTATTCGAATAAGTAAACACTAATAATTTGTAATTAATGAAAATTTAAAAAAAGTTGTCTCTGGCGAGATTCGAACCTGCAAAATTTTGCGGTTCAGTTTGAAACACTGCCACTCAACCAACTAGTCCACCGGATGACGTTTAATAATGTCTCTTAAATCGGTTATCTAAAGTAGGCACACCTGTTAACTTAAAACGAATTTTTATTGATATTTTAATTAAAAAAACATTTTGCTTTAGTATTTTGGTAATCAGAAGTGTTTGACAGTCAGTACTATCGATTCCGTTAAAATTCAATGAAATGTTAATTGCCATTAGTCAAATGAAATGGGAAACCCGGTATATAGAATATTACACTGATTTCAACTGAATTGAGAACCTGCAACACTTTACTGGCCAGAGACGAATATTTTATCTAAATATCTAAGTAAAAATATACAGGGCGGGATTCCATTTAAAATGAAAAATTGTGCCAACCTCCAATATAACCAGAAGTAATGTAAAATAAAAATATATTCAATAGTGGCCTATTGAATATATTTTTATTTGATAGAGACACTTATTAGTAATCTTACGTCTACAAAATATGTAATCTGTATCATTTATATTAAGAGAGCTATCATTTCATTTATCTTTAAATGTCACATCCACAGTATAAAATATTTTATCTGATCTGATTATTGACTGCATATTTTCCACAGGAATCCTCATTTTCCAATTCCCCACAAAAGAGAGGAAATAAACTATTAGATTCTCTAGCAGACATGCTTTTGAAGGCAGGAATAAATATATCTGAAAGACAAGGACATACAGCAGACCTTTGCACTGGACTCGGTAACTTGTCAAGTAAACTGAAAGTAACAAAATAAAAGTTGGTCGGTTAATGCTAAACTGTGGTAAAGTCTCTTACTCAGAGGAAGAACGTACCCTGGTGATTTACTAGACAAAAGAAAGTAAATCTCAGAGAATGAAAATTAACTCGATATAGATTTGAGCTACTATATAAAATCTGAAAAAGAAATAGGGAGTTGTGGACAAGTCATGAGTTCTTAAAGAGGCCTGACAAACCTCTTGAATAACTTGACTACTAAAACATAGTCACAGCACTTTAAACAAACTAGTGGGCCGCAGTGGTGACGAACTGGTTTAGACCTAACTGAACACTGTGGACTGTTCACGTTAAGGGTACAGGAAAGTCCTACTGGTCCAAGTGTCCTTTCAGTTTCTAAGAGAATGCATAGCTCTGGGTCGATACAGGTATTTTATTGATTTCAAAAAAAGGAGGTGCATTCCCTCATATTAATCAATATCCTCACATTTACTAGACGGTTGGATTTGAGAAGGGTCAGGGAACAAAGTATAGGTAGCGGGACAGTACAGTGGACAAAAAATGTCTCCTACTTTCATACCTGGCATACTTTAGCCTGTAGGTACCAAAACTACTACTACTTATCTAATTTTAAAGTCGAAAAATTCATGTCAATTTGATTATTATAAACATGAGTACCTACATAGAGTAGCTACATTCCTAATAATAGGGAAATTTAGGTAACAATCTCGTTTTTACATGCTACTTTTAAGCTACACTTTTTTATTTACCATTTTATCTACCATTTTATTTACCATTTTTTTATTTTTTTTATTTTATCCTTTACCTATATCAATCCAATTGTGAGAGAACGATCAACCTAATTATCCAAATTTGTAAAAAATATAAGTATGTACGGGTGTTTCTCATATCCCAACTTAAAATAGAAAAATTGATGTCTACTTGTTAACTTTCCGATTATCCCTTATTATGTTTTTTACTCATGCAACATATATTTACCATATCTCCACAATTCCTAAATAAGCCTTATCCTATATACCACAAAGTAACTATTTGGTTACTTTATACATACCTATGGGTAGCTGATATGTATGGAAACGGTTAATTATTTTCTAAAGTAAGATAGCTAGCAAAAAATTTTAAACACAAAAGTTTAAGGTTTTTAAGATCTATTATAATAGAGCAAAATTAATTAAAATTTTAAAATTTAAAAACTTTAAATTTTTTAGTATACAGGATCAGTCAAAAAGCCATGGAAAAACAAAGTTGCCCTTTTTTATAGATAGAACGTTAATTTATGAATGCACTGATATAGGTGTGTGGATGGATAAAATAATAAGGAAAATATGACCAAAAGAGTGTGTCATAAGCGTAGTGTGTTGGAAGGAGAACAAAAATTGGTGACTATAAGGTACTTACATGGGGTACATAGATTTTATTCAATACATTACTCTTATGGCACACTCTTTTGGTCATATGTTCCTTATTATTATAGATAAGCCCATCAACTTATATATCAGTGTTCTTGTCAAGGAACCTCCTAACTAAAAATGAAAAAATATTCAGGATGTTTCATTAAAAAAGAGCAACTTTGTTTTTCCATGACTTTTTGACTAATCGTGTATACTTAATTTTTATTAAGTATAATAGATGTTAAATAACATTGAAACTTTTGTGTTTAAAATGATTTGCTAGCTATCTTACTTTAGGAAATAATCTGCCGTTTCCATATATATATATCAGCGACCCTGTATATGTGTGACTTTATTTTGCACTACTCCTATTCGCCCTTGTTTATATGGTTGCATAACTAACTAACTAGTCAAATCAAAATAAAGCCGATCTTTAACTTTATATAGTAATTACATTTACTGTGTATTTCAAAAATACTTATACTAAATTAAATAATAAAGCGCGTACAAATTACAAACAAGTTTTTATCACTTCAACTTCTTGGCACTATTTTATTCTCTTAACCCTTAAGTTACATAAATAATGAATCGGAAAAGAGCCATCTATACATATTGTAGTGTACCTTAGCCCTTTGCTTAGATTTGTACAAAGAATCGAGGAACTGCATGTGTCTGTTTCTATTATTATATTTACATAAAATATATTTGGTTGATATAAAAAAATTGAGTTATTGGTTTTAAGTTTTAATGATAATGATAAAAGTGAAAAGTGACGCTTCAGTTTGGTTTACTAATACCTATATATCCTAAATAAAACATAAGGGAGAACATACCTAGGTACTACACTACCTAACCTTATGAACGAGTTTTTAGGTTATCATTGTATTGTATTATTTTGTGTACTTACATCCCATTTGCCAATTACTAAAATTCACCGCTAGAGTCTATAAATTTTGCGATGCCGTATGTCGTAGAATAATTATCTGGCAATAAAGAGATGCAGAATCAAGACCCCACAATATAGTGAGATTTGTTCTTCAAAAATATTGAAAAATCCTCACAGTTTTGTATTCAACAGTTAGTAGTAAGTTTTAATTTCTCTCTTTAAAATATTTTTTTCTATAAACATAAAATTTTAGTATAGTAACAATGTCAGATCAGCGGATTAGCAAGATTTTAGACGAATCGTTCAACCTTGAATCGAAGTCAAATTCACCTATAGAAATAGATAAAACTTTATTGGAAGATATTATTGGTACCGTAAGTCAATCTGAGCATCAAACGGAAGCACTGGAGACTAAAGATGATCATGTCACCACTGAGAAAACAAAAGAAGTTGACAACAGTGACCAAACAAATTCAAAGAAATCGAGAGAATTGAAATTGCTACTTGCACTTTCTAAAGAGGCTAATCTAGATACAAACATATTACACAAGAGAAATTCCCTGGAAGGAAATAAAGCTAAAGATAAAGATCTTCCTAAAACTATTAGCACTTCGTTAGATCCGGAAGTAAAGAGGAAAGTGGCTCACGAAAATAAAAATTTTAGATATCCGGTAACTGCAGAATCTGAATTAGAATTAGATATTTCTGAAAATGATAAAAAAACTATGGGAGATAATGCTAATAAATCTGCAAAAAGGAAAAGAGAAGGTTTAAATGAGGTTAGTACAGGTGGCGCCACTGAAGAATTTAGTAAAAAGAGTAAAAGACCACTCTCAGATGATATGGCTAGATTTAAGGTAATTTATACTTATAGTTTTAATATATATTCAAAATACACTGCATCTATTAACTTTACCTGCTGCAAAATCTTAAAATAATAGTAAGATTGCGCTTTAACCTGGATGATATAACCTTGATTCTCTTTCTCAATTGATTATAATGCATCAAGTATAATCAACTGATAGAAAAGTTATAATCATTGATAAGCACAAATATTTTCATTTTGTTATTTAGTAGTCAATACATTATTATTCTTAAAGGCCTGTAACAATAAATAACGTCATTTTTCAGCAAAATAAGGATATGTTTTGTTGGAGATGCCATAGAGAAGGTGTCAACATAGCATGTGAAACTTGCCCTCGTTCTTATCATCAGAAGTGTTTAAAACAAACTATAAGTGATACAGAACACTGGCCATGTCCAGAATGTGTTTCAATATTGAAAGCAGAAAGTACACAAACAAGGTAAGAACCATAATAGTATTTATTTGATTCATGTAATTATATTATATTTATTATATCTTGGATTACATATTTTTATATATCAATTAACCAATCAGTGTCCACAAATGATTATCAGCCAATGCCAATATTTAAATACCTACGTTGTAAAGTATTCGACGGTATTACCGAACATGTATGTACCTACCAGGCATGTAATCTTGTTTTCCAATTTTACACTTAGCGACCACTGGTATCTATGATATATCTCCTCATTCTGTATTATCAACTGCAACTACAGTCTACTCCAGTGCATAAATGAACACGATTTACAAAATATACCCAAAAATGCAAAATATACATTATAAATATAAATAAATTGGTCAAAAGGTCTTCTGATCAGCTTAAGCGGTTGTTCCTCAAAGCCATCGAACACATTTTTTTTTTTTTTTTTCATTATTAACATAAAAACATAAATGGTAAAGACATAAATTACAACTAAAAAAATTTCTAAAATAGATAAAATTTACCGTTAATAATTCCATGGCTTTAAAAGTAATTGTTTTAAGTCCAGTATGTACATTGAACAATTGTGTAACAAGTACATTAAATGTTTTAATTTTGTGTTTAACAGTAATTTCTTCATAGATTAAATGCCAGGATTGTGAAATCAGCTCTTGATTAAATGGTTCTAAATTTAATTTTATTTTGTTTAAATCCCTGTATGTTTTTGTAGTATTTTTTTTTTATATGGCATTAAAATTTAATGTACACTTTGTGAGAAAGTTAAGTAAAGTTTTAGTTCTAATATTTTCAGTGAGCAGGTCAATATTAAAAACACCAACACATTAAGATTATCAAATTCAAATCTTGAGATGTTCAGGACTCCCTAACAAATGCAAATCCCTCCTCCAGTTTTATCATGTAATATTTGTAATCAACCACTTTAATAGATTAATTTGACATTCTATTTTTGACCATAATAAATCTAATTAAATCAGTTATTATAACAAATTTTATTATAGTACTAGTACTTATTTTAAATCTAGTTAATTGATATTTTAATTATATTTAGTTGCTTGCTTAGCACTTGGAGTACCTATATGTATTGAATTTTAAACATCTTCCTCTTTTGAGTAGTTTTTGTCAACTAATTGTTTTGAGCTGAATTCAAAGCAGGAAATAATTTTGTTGAAGTTGAATCTTGATAAATGCCTTATGTGCAAGTATAATTGCTATCAGCTTCTTCACTTCCACTAAAAATTTCCTGGTTTTCTTTCAATACTTTCAGGTCATTCACTATATAATTTATTGTCTATCTCTAAAGCAAAATTCCTCTTATTCAAGCAGAGTTTTTAATTTAGCTTGCTTCAAATTATGTACTAGTAGTGTTCTCTCACAAATTCAATGGTTATAAGGGTCGACGATTATATTTCAATGAAATAAGGGAGGCATATCAAAAAGAGTGAGATATATCTCATCTGGCTAGATGTCCCTCTCTGTTAGAGAAATAGACACATCAAACTATGTACTATATTTATTAATGTAACTATGTAACTATGTATTATATTTGTGAAGAATGTTTTTAAAATCCTTGGAACATATACAGGGTGCTTCATTTAAGATAACCTAGAACGATTGTGTATTGTTTTAGTCGCAACTTTTCTAGAGCATAAATGTTTCTGTAAATGCTGATATCTCAGTAGTTAATTTAGATCAGTTGTGTAGTTTAGATATTCATATTAACTTCTGTGAAGTTCAATGATGATGTGTTTTTTACATTTGCAAATTAAAGCCGAAAATATATTATGGTAGCGTCCACGCGTTGACGGTATAGGAGTGCACATTTTAGAAAAAATGGGCATAAAATTCGAAAAACTTTCAAAAATAAGGTATCTTGAAAAAACATGCACATTTACTCTGCACCACCTCGTGGGGGTGATTAGGGGCAGGTGCTATTAGAACGGACAACGGAACACCATTGCCTTAATATTTGTACCGAGTTTGAAGGCTAATCACAATTTTTGTGAGAAATATAAGATTTTTACCTTGCCGCAAAACGTCTCCAAAGTCCACAAAGGGATGACGAATTTTTTCAGCAAGGTGGGTTGATTTACAGGTCTATATGTAATTGGGGACGTAGTTCAAAAAAACTATAAAAAAAATAGGTTTCTTGAATAAAATAGTTCCCTCAAGCTTAACCATGGCTCCAGGGAGTGGCTAGGTGGATGCGACTAGTATAGCCTTATAGAATAGAATTTAAATGTTAAAAAAAATGTATAAAAAAATTCCCCAGGAGTTCAAGTTTGGCCATTTTTACTGTTCACAAACACATTTTATATTATAATAGAAGTCATCCGCCCTTTTTTAAAACTAATTGTCCTTCAATCATTTTATTCTCAATAGACAACATTGTGAGAATAGTCTATCTTGACCCATCGTACTCCTAACAAATGATTTTATTTTCTTTAACGTGTGCCTGTGCACTATATATTTGTGCACATAGGCTAGTCGGACGTCTTGGATTGTTACGGGGAACAAAGGGTTGCGAAGATGAGCGGAGTAAGGATTCTCTGATCAGAGTCCGATGACGCTCGAACAGTGAACCAGAACGAAGGCATTTGCCGTTGGACTGGACTGTGCTTACTGCTTATGGAGATAGAGGTTTCAAAATCAGGATTGGACCAGGTCAAATGCTATTGAATTCATTGCATTTAATTAATAAATTTGAACTGCTTGAAATATGTTTAGAACTGACATTTAGTTGGGGCTTGAGGAGACATTATTCGGGAGTGCACGTGCACATGTGCACTTATTGAATAGCCGGCATATAATTGTTATGGCCCGGATTCTGTACCTAGATTAGATTAGATTTATATAGGAGTCGGCCCCTAGCCTAATCCACCATGACCTAGAAGATCTATTGTGGCACTCCCAACCTATTTAGAGCACTCTGTCCAGCTTTGTTCTTTTCATTAGACTCTACAGCTTTGATAGAGGCTCTTCCATGTAGCTGTTGGCTCTTGATCTACCTTCCCCAAGTATTTGAAATCTGTCTTGGCAGGCTCTCACACTGGCACAGTACATGTACTGAGATTTCCTCTTCTTCTTGACAGAATATGCAAGTTGCTTCTTCTGACAATCCCATAAGATTCATGTGTCTATTTAGCCTACAGTGTCCTAAGTGTAATAATAATACAGTGTTTAGGACATCTATTATTATTCTGATGGTCTTTTTATTCTGGCCTAATATCTGCTATGAATTTAGGCGTCCGTTCTTTAATGAATAGCTTTGCCTGTTTCAGTTGTGGCAGATTCCTCTACCATTCTCGAGATTTGTTTCTCATCCATTCCTCCGTGGAGGAATGGATGCGGCGGCTTCGCTATGCCGCAGAAAGGTTCTGGTCCTATGAGGTCTTTTGATGCGCCTTCTCAGGCTAGTGCATCTGCCCCCTCATTATCCTTATGCCCCTCGTGCCCAGGTGCCCAAGATAGGGTCACCCTATTCTCGCTCCCTAGCTCTTTCAGGGTATTCAGACAGTCCCACACGAGTTTTGACGTAACCTGTAAGGACCCTATTACCTGGATCGCCGCTTGACTATCGGAGAAAATGGCAATCGAACGATTATCCATACCTCGCCTTATTGCCTCCTTAGCGCAGCATTGTATGGCTATTACTTCAGCCTGGAAAACAGTTGCCCATTTGCCTAGACTTATTGAGATTTAGGCTATTGGCCTCGTCTCATAAATCCCGGCCCCAACTTCCTGTTCTATCTTGGAACCGTCTGTATACCAAACCATTTGAGTTGTTTTTGGGGGACTTTTGAGCTGGTATTTTGATTACAAAGTTTCTTTGGAAGCTATACTTAGGGACCATTATGTCCGTGGAGATTCCTAAAACAGTATCTGCCTTCAATTTTGCGTCAAGCCTCTGATGCTCCATTCCGTGCCGCAAAGTGATCGGTGTCTGGCCTCGCATAAGTCTGTGCATCACCGACCGGGCCTCACCTTGAATGTGTATATATAGTGGTGGCAGATCCAATAGTACCTCCATTGCAGCCATAGGAGCGGTTCTCACCATTCCAGCAACGCACAGGCAGGCAAGCCTTTGTACACTACTAAGGAGCCTCGACGCGCTGGCCTGAGGGGTCTTTGTCCACCATACCACTGACCCATAAGTTAACGTCGGTCTGACAACCTTAGTGTAGACCCATAGAGTCATTATGGGTTTCAAGCCCCAATTTTTCCCACATCATTTTGAACCTAGCAAGGGTGATCATTGATTTCTTAGTGGATTTTTGTATATGAGCATTCCATGTCATTTTCTGGTCAAAGATAACACCTAGATATTTCGTCTCATTGACAAATGGAGTGTCTTCTCCATTTAGATCTAGTGGTCTAGTTCTTCCTAGGGTTCTCTTGCGGGTAAACATTACCGCCGTAGTTTTTTGAGGGTTTATTGCAAGGTTTTCCCTTCTGCACCACCTGTCAACAATATTTTGAGGGCTCTTTGTGAGCGCTCCAATATTGTATTCACATATTTTTCTCTCACCACTATTACTATGTCGTCAGCATATCCCAAACAGTACCCACCCTCTTGGGACAGTTATCCGAGGAGTTCGTCCACAACGGCCGACCACAGAAGTGGGAATAGTACCCCCCTGCGAGCAGCCCATGCCCGTTTGCGCCTTGATGGTGGACCTTCCAAAAGTGGATATTAGTGTCCTCTTCTCCAAGCTGGCCCTTATCCACTGGCAGAGAAGCGTTGGAACCCGTTGTGGGTTTATTAAATGCTCCTTCTATATCTAGGAACGTTGCTACTGCAATGTCTTTATCATCTAATGATTTTGACAGTAATCTATTCAGATCGTCCAGTGCGAGGCTGGTATGCATATTGACGAGTGCTGAGGGGGTTATCTCTCAATATTTCGTCTCTAATATGCCTATCCAATAATCTTTCCAGGGTTTTAAGCAGAAATGAGGATAGGCTTAACGGCCTGTAGGACTTGAGCGTTAGGTCTGAACTTCTGCCTTCTTTTGGTAGGTAGATGACCTTGACCTTCTGCCATGTGGCGGGTATGAATCTCCAGGCCAAGCAGGCTCTGAATATCCTGCATAGATGTATTACGGGGAACAAAGGTTTGCGAAGATGAGTGGAGTAACGATTCTCTGATCAGACTCCGATGACGCTCGAACAATGAGCCAGAACGAAGGCATTTGCCGTTGGACTGGACTGTGCTTACTGCTTGAAATATGTTTAGAACTGACATTTAATTGGGGCTTGAGGAGGCATTATTCGGGAGTGCACATGCACATGTGCACTTATTGAATAGCCGACATATAATTGTTATGGCCTTGATTATATACCTAGTTTTCTGTATGCCACTAGAGAAAATATCTCAATGCTCTCTACAAATTTCTCCTATACAAAAAAGCCAATATTAATGAAGTTAGCAACTCCAGATCCATCATTGCCTTATTATCCAGGTTCTCAAAAGTATTCGCAATATGTATTTACAGTAAAGTTGAATATCTTATAAGATATATAAGCATCAGCAAATATAATCATCAGCAGGGCTTTCTTGCTAGAAAGTCTACGGTAATAAATTTACGTTGTTTCCCTGAATATGAAAGTTCAATATTGAAGGATGATGTTCAAGGCCATGCAATTTACTCTGATTTTTCGAAAGCATTTGACAATCTAGACCACCATTTACTAATATCAAAATTACAAACCTTTTCGGTTTTTTCTACATATTCTTAGTTTTTACACTATTACTTAACAAATCAAAGGCAATTTATAGACTATAATAGTAATTCTCGGGCCGTTGTTATCTTATTCATACACTATTTAGTGGAAAATTTTCTTCAAAGTCAGTCATTAGTTTTGTGGACGATCTTAAGTTATTTTATAGGATCGACAGCTTATAACAGTACTCCTCCAGCGTAGAGTTTTACATAATAATACTTTAGGGCTGCACCCACTGAATAAAGTATTTCATATCAAAGTTTTAGATCTTGCATTACATAAGAAATTTCTTTTCACTCTACATATAACGAATAATGTAGCATAGCTTAATAAAATGTTAAACCCATACACATATTGACAGACAGGCGACGCAAGTAGAGCAGTGCAGGGTAGGACAGTGTTTTGTATTTTATGGAATTTAATGTAGGCGTGCAAGTTAAGAAAGTGTAGGGCAGTTTAGAACTGCGACACATGAACCCGGTGTGGTGTCTAGAACGCGGTTTTCTGCTGCACTTGCGACGCAGTGTGCTGACAGTGATGGCGCTAATGATGGCAATTAATATTAAGTTTTAGTTTTTCTAGTTTTCTTTAGTTTTAGCTAGTTTTTCTTTACTTCCTATGCTAATAAATTGCTTCTTCTATCAAATTGTGCGCTTCGAATTGTACTTTATTTAGTCGAAACTAGTTCGTGAATTTAGATTCAGAAAATTCTCTTAATAAATTGAATTCAGCATAGCTTTTCCTTTTTTCCATATAATTACTTCTATAAAAGGTTTTTCTTTTTGACACTGTAGAACAAACGAAGCTCTTCAAATTCTGCGTCCGAATCTGATTCCAAACTTAAGGTAATGGCATGGCCTTATGATGACAACACCATTGTAGTAAATAATACAACGTAACTATAACCAAAGCTACGAGATGATTTGCGCCAACTGTGTTCCAATATGCGCATTGGCTATAACACTTACCTGTAACCATTCCTTGACTTCTTCATGACGAGCGGTATCATGAAGGCTTGTGGATGTTATTAGAAAGGGAGCTAATATCTGTTTGGTTACTAACTTTTATAGATATATCTAGGTTGGCGAGTTCTTTGAGAAATATGGTTGTAGAAAAGTGGATTTAAGTCACTTACCGCTATACTTTGCTTCTAGGTATCTGCACAGCTGCCTGGTAGAAAATCCTGAAGTATCGTTCTGAGGTTCGGAGGATAATTACGCTCACACATACACTCAATAAAACACTTGTTTCGCTCGGAGGATTTATGTTTAATAATAGTTAAAATAATAGAGAAAAAAAATGTAACACAATTTCAATGAAAATAACAATGAGATTTAATCAAACCCGAATCAATAAATAAAAATACAAAACCCAAAATAACGCGAAAATCATTATAAACTGAACAAAATAGACGTAATTCTCTATAAAACTATTTAGTCACTAGCCTCGAACCCAAGAATTAGATAGCCAGTATTAATCAAAGGTGAAATACAATGAATGTAATAAATGTATGGATTGACTTAATTCCGACTAAATGAGTATGGACAAGTAACAAAAAATAATTATTAACCAAAACATGAAATTTAACTTAGGAAATTACCTCTATAAAACACTCCCGATTCACGACTCGACCAGTTAGTTTAAGACTGCAAAAAGAACTGCCTTTTCTGAGAAATTTTCGTTAATTTATAACCTCGGTTTTCCCATCGATAAGGGTCAAATCTATCTAGATTTGGCTATTATTCTGGCCTCTAAGGTGACCAAATTTGTTTCTATCGGGGGTGGGTGTTACTTAAGCTGCAGAGAGATCTCTGGAAATACCCTTTTCTTCCGGGTACGAGACATTAGCATGTGACCACTTCCTGATCCCTAGCGGTTAATATACAATAATTGCACCACGACAAATATGAGTAAGTTTTAATTACAAATACTTAACATACACTAATATGGACTTTCTCTAATAAAACCTCCGGTCTCTCAGAACAAGTTTTGAGGAGAAGTTGATACCAATCTAAAACTAACTATGTACTCTAATTTTGCACCAGGAGAAAACTCTCATCTAAAAAATTCCTGCATTTGATCGGTTACATTTTCTTCTTAATCTATCTACATCTCAAATATGTTGGATTCCCTGAGAATCCCTACGTCTCGATTTTACCGTTACAATTTCTTTCCAATCATTATAATAACTTATCTAAAGAATTGACTGTGTTGCTCCTCCATGGCCCTCGTGGGCCTTAATTTCTCTGAGTGCGACTCTGACCGGGGCCTTATTCCTCTAATCTTTGTCTGTCAGTACATCTGGTCTAATATTACCCATAATTTCTTTAATGTTAGTGTTGTTATACCTCATTATTCCGAGAATATTTACTAATTTTGAAAGTGTCGCTGATCCTCCAATAATGGTTTATTTTATTACTTTTGCTAAAATGTTTTTCGTTTGTGAACAGCGGAAATTTATAATAAATATTAATTGTTACAAACTTGTGTGAAATGCTTTTGTTTTTTGGGACATTTGATTACCCAATGCCTTTATCCACATACCACTTAGTGGCTGACATTGGTGTCCAACACCGACATTTGGCATAACAAACATTGCTTTAAAATAAGAGTTACCCAGAAGACACTACTATTGCTATAATAGCAAGAGGTAGTGTCCCAACATAATGTTGATGACTGAATTAATACCAAATGGCTGGTAGATGATATCTGATCGGCAAATAATAATATTAGTAATTTATTGACCGTTTTAGATATGTGAATGTGTATGGTAAGTCAGGTAAAAACTAACGTTACTACTCGTAGCAATAAATATGTGAAAAAACTACAATTAAGAATTTAAGCTTTAAATCATAAAACATAAATTAGACATTACAGGCTAAAAGTCACACTTTATGACGATAACTTTAAATAAAATTAGCAATTTTATAAAATTCATAAAAATTATAAGCAATCAAAGTATTGCTACAATGCTTTCCAAGTTAAGGTACTCTTAGTTTAGATACACTTCAAAATATATTATCTATTAACAATTAGTTGTTTTGCCTTGTCCTGGTGTTAATTTATTACGTGGTAATAAATTGAACCAAATTACAGCCTTATAATAAGACAAATGTTTGAAGTGTACAATAGCATGCACAAGTCACCATGTCTGGAACACATTCTAAAAAAAGTGCTCGTTCTCTTTTGCAAAAATAACACACTTCAATATGTAGAGGGTGACCAAAATAAGCCTGTAATTCTTACCACCTATATTTAAAATTTTTATTAATTTTTTGCATTCAGGTTGTTGAGTTTTTCTGATAAATAGACATTGTTAAGGGTACCCTGTACCTATCTTTTACCATTATAAAGATATTAGCAATTAATATATGTATAATATATCTCTACCCCTTATTCCAATAACAAGGATTATCCAAGAAGTCTGGGACTTGTGTGGCAGGGGGGGCTGCATATTATTTGCTGAGCTATATTTGCGCCTTAGGAACGACTTATGTTTGTGCACCCTAACCACCATTCAGTGCTGGAATGAGGGAAAACTAGAAAAACTCATTAATTAGGGGGGGCAGAGGGCAGCCAAACATCAATCTATGTTAATCTCACATTAACACCAAGTTGACCATCTATTCATCCATCGTAGGCATGCACACCAGGATGGTTGCCAACTCTGCGAAGAAATCTTAATATACGAGTAGACAATTTAATTAAAAATGGTCTGATGGAACAGGGATTCAAACCCACCCACCTCAATATCTTAAAAACCAAACAAAATAAGAATAGTGAATGTTGTATAGAGTATAGTTAAAATTTAATAAAGAACCTAAAAATATAATTCGTAAGATCTCATAAGAAATTCCTATTTTCCGAAGTTAAACAAATACCTACTCGTTTGAATTATCCCTCATAAACACCCTGTACATCAATAAATTTGATGTATTTTCCAATTGTTTACAAAATAATCCTGGTTTACACTAGTTTTTTTAGTTAAATTATTTGTTTTTCCGAGATTTTATGAACAAGCATTTTTTACAGATGTTTTCTTCAAATGCTAATATCTTCATAACAGCAAAAGATAGAAGGTGGATACCCTTCGCAATGTCGATCTATAATTCTGATGGTAATTCAAAACATTAGATACATGGTGTTTTATTAAAATAAAAAAATTGATGCATGTATACAAGAAAGTGATCAGAATGAAAAATGTTGGTAAAAAAAACAAAAAACTTTTGTATTTAATTTTTCTGTACCTCTTATATTTTATTAAATAAAGGGATATAAAATATTATTTTGAACACCCTGTGTATACATGAAATTGTTTTACATTTGTGGAGATCATTTTGTAACAAGATCTTTAGCTGCAATATGAATTGCAATATTACAACTTTTATCAGTATCAGTCATCTAAATGGTCCATGGATTAAAGCCCTTTAACAACTCATCTAATACAATTGAAAATATCCTTGTTCTAGAACAAGAAAAACATTCGTTCAAATCAAAAGTGCCTTTAATCATGCTTTCGTCGACTTGCCTTTTAGTGATGTCTATTCATGACTTTATAGTTTATTCAACCCAATTATTACCTCACTTTTTTGTGTCACGCGTAATGATTGGCCACTGACAGTCATTATGGAGGCTGTAGCGATCTCGGCAGCTACCGCATCAGTTGGTAGTTGTTGGTAGCTATGACTACATCTACATGTATACACACCAACATGAGATTTAAAGTCTCACATGTATGTAATAGAATTAGATATATGAAAAGTGCAAGTTATAGGAAAAGATAGAGGGCATAGAGAGGGATGTATAATATAGTTACAGTGGAAATGCATTTAAGGGGTCATTTTAGGTCCCAGGTTTATATATAATTCTTACCTTATTGTTATTATTCTTCTTGCTTGAGAAGTCTATCAACTGTATTTTGAAACATCCTGGATATTAACAAATATATTTATTCCATAAATAATAAATATTTTTAATTAATTAAATTCTGAGAATATTTTTGGAAAATGGTTTAGAACCAAAAATATATAATGTAGTAATTTGTTATTATTACAGTAAGATATTAAAGCTTCCAAATTTGATTTTTTAAATATCTATCGGTTAACACGAAGTTAATGGTATGCTTCTTTAGGACACCTGCAATGAAAGGGATGACCCTAGAACATTTGTGTGGTTTGCTGAAATTTGCTGTAAACAGAATGATTCAATGCCAAGGGGTAAGTTAAATAGTAATTCTTTTAACCCAGAATAAAATTTCACTAATGCTTAAATGTTACAAAATATTTAACTTTTAACGATGTGTTATTCCTCTAAATGGTCAATGATCTACTTAGCTTGTTGCTTTGAAGTAGGAAATTGCAATTGTGACATTAATCCAATATGATCCCTATTCAAATTGTAATTTTGGTGATGATGGCCATGTTCAGTAGTGTTCAATTGTTGCGAGTAAGTCGACAACTTTTCAAGTTAGGTGTCAGATTTAAAGTAATCAATAAAAAGAATAGATTAATTGACCGATTACCTCCGACTCTTGAGCACAGTTAAACATCGTCAGCTATTTTAAATTAAGAACTCACTAAATCTGCGTAAAAAACAGGCTGAGGAAAGGTATAAATCGTTTAATATAGCAGCAATATTATATTTCCCTTAAAATATCATCTTGTGTATATATTTAAATGAGAATTTCGTAGATAAATCTGTGCAAAAGGATAGAATTCTGTAGTAGGCTACAAAGTTACATGTGTTAATAATAATTATAATAAAGCTTGATACCTATCTATTTTTCTCACAAGTCGCAGATTTTGTGGGTAATACATTAGAAAATCTCACACTGAAAGTCTTCACCAGCTGTTTTGATAGAAATAGGGGCGATTAGTATATTATGTCTTTATTATTATTTTTTTTTTTATATGAATTTAGTCAGAACCATTCTTGCATCCTGTATGTGACACAGAGTTCCCGGACTATAAAAAATATATTGTGCAACCCATGAATTTGACGAAAATGGAAAAAAACATCAAAGGTAACCTCTACGGCAGTACCCAAGCTTTTGAAGCAGATGCAAAATGGTTATTACATAATAGTATTATATACAATTCATGTAAGTTTCGATATAAATAAAATGTTTGCAGTTAATATAATTTGAAAATGTTAATTTTATAGATCAATCAAAGTTGACATCAACAGCGAAAACTATTATTAAGATATGCAAACAAGAAATGGCAGAAATAGAAAATTGTCCATCATGTTACTTAAATGCCAACACAAAAAAAGATACGTGGTTTATTGAAGTTTGCCCTAAGCCACATTTATTAGTATGGGCCAAATTAAAAGGTGAGTAGTGTTTTTTTATTTATTTATTAAGCACAAAGTACCTAATCAACACACAGTTAAAATTGCAAATTACAGGGGTGCACATAATATACATAAAATGTATGTGTTCATCAAATACGTGTTAATATGTTTGAAGGAGGTGCCGAAAACAACTACTCCATAGGAATCGCCACATCTTTCATCAAGACCAACCACCAGACACTGAATGGTTTCGCGCTTATTATGCACTCATCAGAGTGCCATAGGTAGTGAACTCGATGAACGATGTTGTGACGTGATTGTTTAATGGGCATCATGAATATTAGTCGTGGTGAGAAACACACCAGTGCCCTCTTTGGATCTTTACTACTATCTATCTGACAATTACTGTCAAATTGTCAGACAGATAAACACCTGATTTTCCGCAGACACCATGCCAAAGTAATGCAATGCAATTTGGGGCACATTGCCCTTGGAATAGTTGTTTTTGCCATCTCCTTCAAATAAATAAGTAGGATTGTCTTCCTCAAAGACAAAGACAAAGACTGCTTTAATGGCACCTGCAGAAAAGCGGTTATAGTGTCAGTAGCATTTTTTTTTCTAACCATCTCGAAGTCGTCAATTTGATTCTGTTTCATTATGGATTATAGTGACATTTCAGTTTCAGCACACTTTAGAAAATTTAAATAATTTCCATAAAATTGTTATGAAGTGTCAGTCGGGCTATAAGTGCATCACTTTTGATATAATTGGAAACAAAGTATGTTTACTTGGGAATTAAATTAAGTTGTTAAAATGTATAGTCTTCGTAGCACAAGGATTAATTACTGTCAGTGTTTATCATATGTAATTGAAGCATGGAGTTTGCATCAAGCTATATGTTAATAATAAAATACCATTTTAGGTTTTCCATATTGGCCGGCCAAGGCAATGTGTACAAATTCAGCTGGAATGGTCGATGTTCGATTTTTTGGGGCCCATGATAGGGCCTGGGTTCATCATAAAGAATGTTACCTTTTCTCTGAAAGAGATCCTAATACATTCAAACAAAAAAGATACGATATAGAAAAATGTATTGCTGTAAGTATTATTCACAACGTAGTTGATTTGAATTTTATAGCTTTTCTATTTTAGGAGTTGAATATTTATATTGAAAATCTCAGAAAAGTATATGGTGAATTTAGATATGCCCCCTATAAGACAATATTGGAACCTGATAATGAAATTAAGCAATTACAAATATTTCTGCCAAAATACAAATCAATAGCTCCTAGAAAAAAAAATTATAATAAAAGTGATAATGTTAATACCAAAGTTGGTTCAGCGGAGGATATAACAGAAAAACAAGAAATTGTGAATAAACTTGAGATCGAGGAAAATAATATAGACATTTCTTTAGAAAAAAGTGAAGAGAAAAGAGTAAATGATTTAGAGAGTCGAACAGAATCATCAGCACAAAAGTTTGATGAAACTGGAAGAGAAATTTCAAGCTTAGATGTCAAATGTGATAATAAAGATATTAATCAGAATGGCTCAGATTCAAAAGTAAATGGAATATCACCTTCTCATACACCATATGGGCTTAGCAAATTTGATGATGATGCTATCATGGAAGGATATGGCACTGATGATGATACCAATACAGAAATAGATTTAGAACGTAGAAAACATTTTATTGACAGGAAGACTGATAAGGCAACAGAAAAAAATGAAGAAATAACTCAAGAAGAGGATGAAGAGGATGATACTCAAGTTCCAAGTAATATTTCAATTGATAACTCTCAAATAAAAGACAGTAGTAAACAAGAAGCTAGTCTTACAGGTAAGATTTTCTATAGCGAATTCAAGCTAAGACCTACGCTCCCTGACATCAGTTTAGGGAACTAATATATGAATCATATATGTCAATTGTTTAAGACTTGCTGTCACTTTGGACTGATTATTAAACAAAACCTATCCAAGGACTATTGTTTAGTTCAGCTGTCACCACCAGGCTGCTGCCATCTTGAATAAAATTTTGAATGGATGCTTGAATCTTGAATTTTTTCAATATGCTTCATTGTAGTATTTTAGTTTTTGGCTGTGCAATTACATTTAGTTGCTATCCAGAACTTGTAGTGAGGATCATCAGATCTCTTTATCTTTTAGACAAAAATATTAAGGATTTCATACATTTTCTTCTTCAAAGTGTCTGCGTCTAATACATAATTATTTGGCACTAAAATTTGTCAAACCTTGGCAGATACACCTCTTATTTTTTTTTATGTATTTTGAGATTCATTGTTTTTTATATATTTTTCAGGTCTGGTTTGTTTTTGATGTGTATTTTTAATAGTCTGGAACTATTTCTGTTCCAAATCTATATATATATTTTTTGTACTTAAATTATTAATGTTCAAAAAGTAATTAATTCGACATGATTTACCCTGTACTTTATAAAGAATAAGCATGACATTTGCTGCTAAAAAACTATCTCACACATACAATACAACATACAATAAATAAAAAAATGCCTAGTTTTTCGTTTACACTTCTAATATGTAGAAAAACAAATGTTTTATCAGAAATGTATTCAAATCCAAAGACTAAAAAGACAATTGTTTTACATGTAACTGAACGAAAATTCTGCAATAATGCTCTGAATTAACAAACACATGTCAGACCCATAATGGCAAACCAATATGAAAATTGCTCTGTATTAATTATTTACTCTATAAAAATATTAAAACACTTCTTAATTAATAATGGTAATGAATTTTCCTTCTAGGTAATATTCAGGTTTTGAATAGACGAATATCTGACTCTGGTTATAACCAAAAAGGTCAGTTTATCGAAGACTCAGTAGAATCTTCACCAAAAATTGCTAGAAGAAACAGTGATCTCAATGTGAAAAGTGATTCAACCCTCGTAACTAACATATCTGAGAAAATAAATAGAGTTGATATTTCAGAGAACATGGAAGTTACACTTGGTAATAACGATCAAGGTTGCTTAAGTATTTCTGAAAATATATCTTCAAATTCAAGTGATAGTGAGGTATCTAAATCAGGTAGTGAACAATCTAAAAGGAAACCTGTTCAGGTTGATGTGGAAAATGCAGAGTTTACTATTTCTCCAACAAATAAACTTAAAATATCAGATAAATTAATCAAGCGTTTATCAGATGTAGACGAAAATGTAACTATGAACCCTAAAATTGAAGAAGTGAAGAAGAGTATTGTTGGTAAAAAATCACCAACAGACATTCTTATTGAGAAATTTAAAAATGTAGTGGACCATGAAATTATAGATTTTAGCCATCCAAGTACATCGCAGTATACAGAAGACAATGATAGTGATAACAAATGTATTGACCCATCTACTAAAACATATAATACAACCAATGGCGATGATACAACTAACGTTACTTCTACACCTACAAGTAGTGACAAAAGCAAATGCCATAAGGAAACATCCCAAATAAAAAATGTTCAGTCTGCGCATGATCCTGAGATCTCTAACAACACTGAAAAAAACATTAAAAAGGATCGAGAAAAATGTGATCTACCTGTGAATATACCTTTAAGTCTGCAACAAGATGACAGTGTTGAGAAGGAACGTAATGAGAACTTTACTGAGCAATTCAAGCATGGTAATTTGAATAAAGAAGTAGAAGATGCACCTAGAGATAAAGACAACTCACAGAAATTACAATCTTCTGAAAAACTACCAAAGAAACAAAAGACTATGATTCAACCATCGATAACAACATATACCATTACCTCAACAAGTAAATCAGACTCTAATAAAGAGTCTAAAGAATTAGAAAATAACTCTTGCGTAAATATTTCAAATTCTGGCAGCCCCGAAACTACATCATCAAAAAATATAAAATCTACTCGTTCTGAAGTAATGAATATTATAGAAGAATTTGAGGATAGTGAGGAAATGGATACATTAGATGATATTGAAATAGATAAGAACAACATTTTTAATATTATTCATTCCTCCTTAAATGATGCCAAATCAAGAGAAGCTGCTAAAAAAACTAGTACTGCTGACGGAACTAGTGTTACATTTACCACTGGTTCAGTGTCTCTTGGAATGAAACGTAAAATTAGTTCTAATGAAGATGCGCCTTCCGAAGCAAAATTAGTTAAATTGGTTCCAATTGAAACTATATTGAATAAATCTAATAATAAAGAAAAAGAAAGTTCTGATAGCCCTTTGTTGCAAAAGTCTTTACAAGGCAAAAAGATGATCTGTAAACAGTCATCTTCAAGTTCAACTCCAGTAAGCTCAGTTAGTAGACAAAGTTCCGTACAAGAAATTATAACTGAAGACATTAAAAGTGAACCAGAGTCAGATGACGATTTTAGTGAATCTGAAAATTTGGAGGCTAAAAGGAAGTATTTGTCGGCCTTAAATATATCAGAAAAAATAAGTGATTCTGATAAAAAACTGGGTAACGCCATTAGAACACGTTCGAAAACAGAAGAAAAAAGAGAGAAATTTAAAAAATTGGACAATTTGTCAAGAGTAATTGATGATGTTGCATTAAATTACAGTGCCAACAACGGGAGACGAGAATTACCTACTCAAAAGTGTGATATGCAGAAAAGTATTACAAACTCCCATGAAGGAGAAATATTTGTTAAATCGTTTGCAAAAATGACACCCTGTAAACCTAGGGCTAGAAAATCTTTTCCTACGCCTATTTACCTGAAACCTAATATCCAGCCAAAACTTAATAACCAAAACCAACTCAGTTTATTAAGAAAAGAGTCCATCACAAGCAGTACAACATCTAAAAAAGACCTTTCAAAAAGTAATATTACTACAACTAGTCCAAAAGTTGTATTAAACAATTCAATCACTGCTACACCTCCCTGCAAGCAGCCTCAGCAAACCACAGAAGTTGGAAGCAGTTCAGTGTCTCACGTTATTATACTTCCTCCTAATCAAACTATTAACTACAGCGGTGCTTTGGTCAACCCCATGCTGAATGTGGTAAGCTCCTGTTTTTGTTTTTAAATAATTGAATAATTAAGCCTCTTTTATGTAAGAAATTATAAGGATCATGATTAGAGCTGATCTGGTGATCACTAAAGAATTACATAAAGATTAATCTTTTATTTTATATCTATTAATATTATTACTAAAAACGGGAGAAAATCGCTGTCGCGATTTTCGCACCTATTTCTAGCCCTACCGGGGGTCGAGGCCTGCGACCTGGGTCACCAGAATAATATTATTTTTAAAAAATTATATATTAAAGAAATTTTGTATCTGGAATGATGATGTAATTATACTAAACGATTTTTCTTAATATTTTGATGAATTGTAAGAGTACTCAATTCTTGATGGTAAAACATCATAATTTTTTAAGTGCTGAAAGTAGAATTTATTTTTCAGTAAACATTTTTATCAATTTTATCAATGGGGCCAAAAATATATTGCTGATTTAATTGTTGCAGCAAATTAATATTGTAGATATTTACTTTTGTTAGCTAAAATGATGAATTTTACAGACTCCCAAAATGAATGAATTCATTTGAAACTTTATCTGCAGAAATAATAAAAACTACAGACAATGAAACAGAATAACTAATAATAATAATAATAATAATAATAATAATAATAATAATAATAATAATAATAATAATAATAATATCTCTACCCCTCATTCTAATCACAAGGATTAGCCCGAAAGTCTGAGACTTGTGTGGGAGAGGGGGCGGCATATTATTATTTCGCGGGCCGCATTTGCGCCTCAGGAACGACTTACGTTGGTAGCCCCTAACCACCATTCAGTGCTGGAATGAGGGAAACCTGGAAAACCTCATTAATTAGGGAAACACTAAACACTAATACTTGGAATTAAAAAGTAAAAAAAAAAATTTGCCTTCCGTTAGCAATATTTCTCATAGGAAAATAACTTATCTGAAGTGTAATCAATTTGACAGTTTTCGTGGGAGGTGCTTGTCTCGTTAGCGCAATCTTCCATCTGCAGATAAAATGAGAAAGAAGTTGAGACGGATGCGACTCGAGATTTTCGAAGACAAAATAGACATAGAAGGACTTGACATATGGTCTCGAAAAAAAATCTCAAAGGATTAGAGAAAGGGCGGAACTTTCATGTAAAGCGGTTCTTGAAGCCTTAAAAATTTAAAAAAGGGTCAAGGGGTCCCACAAAAAGTCGGAATTTCTGCAGGCGTGACGGGACCATTAGGGGCGAGAACAAACACTGGTCCTAGCCGCATCTCTAGCCGCTAGTGCTAGCCGAGCGGCGATCGACGAAAATTTTGCAGAGGTTTTTTGAAAAGGCGTTTAAATTGAGAAAACGCATAGGAAACAGGACTCCCCGGGACCTTCGGTCACCCGCGGGAATCGCTCAGCAATCCGAGATAGCTTAGAAACTTTGTCGATTCGGCGACGGAATTTAGAGCGAGACAGAATCGACGCGTTTTAATATATATGGATTTGTTTCCAGTTCCTAGCGCATATATGCACCATAATTAAATTTTCAGAAGGATCCTCATAACTTAGTTGTACTATTCTGTTCTACTTCTGTTCTACTAAGTCTCTCATATCTCTCATGAAGCATCCAACTTTCTTGCCAGAGAGAATGCTGCTTCTGAGTTCAGTGGATGAGAACCAGTGCTTGGTACTTAATTAATTGGGGCTTAATTACTGCTAAAGAAGTTTTTCTTACCTGTGTTGAAGGGAAAATTCTCCGGTACTTAGCAAGTACTACCAAGTTTAGTTCCAACATTCCAAAGCGTTGATAACTAACTTGTTGGAAGTAAGAGCTAAACCTACAAACTCTAATTGGCTTATATACTAGGCACTGACCTTTAAAATCTCACCTGCACAAATTTGATGTAGCAGAAAAACTCCATGTCATTTGTGCTTAGTGGATGAGAAAACGGCAAAACACATTTCATATACCGCAAAAGGAAGTTCTGCCAGGAGCTCTGGTCAAGTTCTCATCAAATAAAGTAATCGACTTCATTAAGAGGTTAAACCTTAAACATTAATAATGATAATTGTGTAAAGTTTCTTGGTCTATATTTGGATCCTAAACTGACATGGTTTTATCATACTGATCACATAGCTAAAAAGTTAAGAACTAATATCTATCTCTTGCTTAGCTTGTCGAGAAGTGTTTCACAGCGAGTGCTCATTTCTGGTTTCCATGCATTGATACAATCGGTGATATCTTATGGAATACTGGTGTGGGGACATCCTGTTTCAGCTGCTAGAATTTTTGGATTACAAAGAGCTTTGAGAATATTAGATGTTTTAAAATACCATGATGAATGTCGTTGCAGTTTTATCAAGTTAAATGTACTGACAGTACCTAGTATGTATTTATTTGAATGTCTTGTTTATGTCAAAAACAGTGAAAGTAGCTACAGCCAACATAGTGATATTCATTATTATCAGACTAGAAATAATAGTCATATAGAGATAAAGTTTTCTAGGCTTAAAAAACAAAACAGGAACTAGTTACTATGGACCAAAAGCCTTTAATCTTCTGCCTATGAGTGTAAAACAACTTCCAATAAGCGTGTTCGGAAAAGTTGTAAAACGTTATCTTGTTGCAAAATGTTTTTTCTCAATAGATGAGTATTATAATAATGATTTTAGTGATTTCTTGATTTGAAGTGCGTATTGTGTGATTTTGCTGCCGTCTAGGTGGTGTGTATATCGCCTTCTTGGATATGTATGAAGGTATTTTAATCTGTTGTGTGTTTTATGCTATGTATTTTAATGATCTTGTAGTGTATTCTATTGACTTGACCTGTGTAAACAAATTTGTTTTGTATGTGACATCAATAAAGTAAAGTAAAGTAAACTAAACCTGTTAGGTGAAACATAATTAAGTGTGAGCCACAACAGAACAAGGTCATGGTTGATGATTTGGTTTTTAGCCTAGTTATGAATATAATTCCTAAAATTAGGTTACATGAGATTCAGTAACCACGTAGACCTTCAATTAGCAGTTTCTAGAATACTATGCATACTGGAATTCTAAGAATTTTTATACAGGGGTTTCTCACAATTTTATATCGATTAAAAATATCGACGTTGAGGTGCAACTTCCGGTTCCACCGGAAGTTGATGTCAACCCGCTTATTTCAAATAGAATATGCAAATTTTTTATTCAGTTTCTGGATTCCACGTCAAATTTTAGGATAAGTTTCATAAGATATCCTATTCTTATGCTTAATCGTTTTCAAGATATTTTGATTTTTTCAAAAATTTCTCAAAAAACAGTTGCATTTATCCCGTTCTATCTCTTTCAGTTTGTAACGTAAACACTTGAAATTTTAACGGAGTAACACTTAAACGTATCAAAACATGTAGAAAATACGAAATCTAGTCCAAATTACACAGGGTGTCCAAAAAGGGTCGAACAATTGTGACAAATTCAAAACCCAATAACTCACTTAGTGTAAATGGAACACCCTGTGTTTTTATAATGCGAACGTATGTACTTTTTAATTCTATTTTGATTCGTATTAATATTAACATTTGCTATATTTAAATTTCACTGAGTTGAAGATATTTGGTCTGCCAGAACGAGAATAATCGGTCGGTTAGCTGTCGGGTTGGCTATGAAACAAAACATTTGAACGTCTTCGGATGGTGCAATTGTTGCGGGCAATAATTGTCTTCGAGGACAGTCTTTAATACATTATATTCGAGAGACATTCACATGTCCTTCACCTTTCTAAATTTAAAAAGAAAATTGTGCATTATACTTCAAATACTAAAGTTTATCGTGACCGAAAAGAAATTAATAGAAATAAGTTTAAACATTGGAATGCATTTCATCCTATTTTAATATTATGGGTTAAATTCTCAATATTTGATAGACGTAAATTTTAATAGTTTTTTAGGATAAAGTTTCAATTATGTAGGTATTTGGGCTGAATTGAAAAGGTCCGGTAAAATTGGTATTACATTTAGAAATGACCAAAATTATTTACTAGGTAACAATTCCCTATAAATTGTAACAAGCCCATTAAAAAGAAGACACACAATTTATTGGTGTTAGCCGGCTAATATTCCAATTTGAATTTCGCAGGGAATTTAAGGGAAATTTTCGCGGCAAGGTTCGCGCATGTCTGAAAGCTTAACCTCTAATTATTCAATCTCAATTCAATTCAACATTCAACTATTTTCTCTTTAAATAACATGACAAAAAAGTACTCTGCAGTGTGGAAGTACTTTGCTAAATTAAAAAGCTCCAAAAGCAAATACCTTCAGGCTAAATGTAAATTTTGTGGGCAGGAGTACTTAACCAATGCCAAAAGAATGAGAAGACATTTAATAAAATACTGCCTAAAATGTCCTCCTGAAGTGAGGTCTAATGTTGCTGCATTAAAAGAGAAAGAACTGATATCTAAAAAAATTATTATAAAAGTAGGTACAGTAAGCTCATTTTATGTACCTATCACGTATTTATAATATAGTGCACTTAAATGATAACCTTTTTAAGGAATCATCTGTAAGCGGAAATGCTCACAGTCCACGTCTACGAGAAATCCCTCCACGGACCAGCCCCAATCAATCCAAAGTTTCTTCAATAGCATTCAAAACAGAAGTAAAGACATTTTCCCACTAGCATCAAATAAATTCAAAAATGCTAAAGCATTTTTTGCTATTAGAATAATCTTGTTAGTAGAAAATGCATTTTAAAACATTTGTAGGGCAGCTATCTACTATGAGTATCATATAAACTTCCGACAAGAAATATATTATCTGCCACTTGTACAATTAATTCAAATTTATATCCACCACCTATTTTGAGAAAAAACACTTCTTTCTTCAACTCTTCTCTAACACTGATCTATGAATGGACCAACATTAATAATACAACCAACTAATTTTAATTAATTGTCCAACAAAAGAACAGAAAAGTTGTAAATTCAAAATTTTGATTTCTTGAATGGTGCTGATATACTAAATTTTTTTAATATTGCCTGAAACAAAAAAGTATAGTGTCTGATATTCATATTACAACTACTTAACATTGTCTTAATTTTTTTTTTAATTTGGGCTTGAACCAAAGAACTATTAGCATAGGAAAAATAGTTTCACAAACAGTTTTATTTAATTTTAAAACGAAAGAAGAAATTTAAGTTTCCCTATCTCTCACAGTTTTTGAGATCTCGATGGTGAGCATCCAATTTGAATCAGCCTGTACATATCGTGCCCCAAAAGTCTCTGAACAGCAAGATATCTTGATTAATAATAAATTAATAATAGATTAGATCCACATGTACGTCAGAAAATACTTAATTTTATAATTTTTTGACATTAACAAATGTTTGAATTTACTCCTCCTATCATTGCAAGCAATGAATTGTGATACATCATTTCTAAAATAATCTCAATCTCTTCTCACGGGTGTACAGGGTGGTTCAAATTGGTCGGTTTTCAAGGGTTACTGCAAATCTGTCGTAGATAGAGCAAATCTGATAGACAGGTCTAGAGCTCTTTTTTCGAAAAAATAACAATGGTGTAGTAGTAGTAGTAGTAGTAGTGTGTATGGAGCGGCCAAGACCTGGCAAGTAGGCCACAAGCGGGCCCTTTTTGCCTACCCCTGTCGTCCCCTACCTACCTCCGTCACCTCTTCCCTCGTCGAACCTTCCCGACCTTCTAATGTAGGTCAGAATATCGGTCCATTCAAGGGAACTGACCTCTTCCCCTTGCAGCTCCCCGGCCCAGACGTCGTGTCTTAATCTGCCGAAAGCCACATTCTGCCAAGAAGTGGGAAAGCGTTTCGTTGCCCTCCCCGCACTTTGGGCAGATAGGGTTTCCCTCAACACCCATCAATGATAGATGTCTTCTAAGCCTGCAGTGACCCGTTAAAACTCCCACCAATTGGTTTAGAGCCTTCCGGCTACGACTTAACAGCCAGGCCGTCTTGGTTTTGCTTGGCTCCACTATAAAATTGCGAGCTTGTCTACAACTTCTACTGCTTTTCCAATTTTTACTTAGTGTTTCATGAGCCCAATCATTAAGAGCCATGTTGACGTGCCTCCGTGTAATGCCTAAAATCGGTTCTGGTCCTTGACTGGGTCCCTGAGATCCGAGTCGAGCCAGTTCATCGGCCCTTTCGTTCCCTAGGATTCCACTATACCCCGGTACCCATACCAATTTAATCTCTTTTCCTGTGGTCAGCTCCTCCAGGGTATCTCCACACTCTTGGACAAGAGCAGATCTTGTCCTTGGAGATGCTAAAACCTTTAAGGCCGCCTGACTATCGGAGCAGAAATAAATATTTTGCTCCATACAGTTCCTTACTTCTTCCTTGTTTGCTGCCATTAGGATAGCGAAGACTTCAGCCTGGAAGACTGTGGCATACGAACCCAGTGCAAAGCTTTGCTGCACGCCCCTGTCCTCCACATAAATTTTTACCCCCGAGAACCTGTCCACCACACGAAAGCCATCTGTGTAGCAGACCAGAGAATCAAGAGGGAATCTAAACTGGTCCTGCTTCCATTCCTCCCTCTCTGAAAATATGACAACATATTTCCTCTTTAATCTAAGGCGATCTTTTGCTTCAGTTACCCTGATGGCAGATATAGGTATTTCCCTCTCCGCCATCTGTGCAACTGCCGCGTGACCGTTATTTCTTCCTCCCGCCTGCCAGCTTCCTGAGTCCCGCATTTTCAATAGGCCGCCATCATTGTGTCCCTATGTGGATAGGCTTGGCAGCCCTAGCAGGACTTCCAGGCCAGGGCAGCTGTAGGTGTCGTCCTCATAACAATGGTGTAAATCAATGGTATATGCTGGTACAGGGTGTATTACATCCATGTACAAACATTCCTACGCTAATTCCAGTTAAATAACGTAATTATTAAGAGTTACACTAATAAAGAAATTAAAAATAAAAATTGTAGTGATATTAGTAATGATAATAATATTTCCATAAGTATTTACACACACGTTTAGTTTATATATTTAGTTTTACAAAGATATCATGTAAATAGGTAAACAGTACACTCGTAAATAAATTCATTAATGTTTGATATGTTTTCATATAAACTAGTAGATACTTACATAAATAATTATTGTGAATTTACAAAATCAATGTCAAGGCTAGATGTGTTGGAATATTTTGGTTCTAATGCATGTCTTCTCTTCATTCAATGCTAAAATGGACTTTTATTTTAGGTTTCCTCCATTGCCTCTTCTGGGACAGCTAATTCAACATCTCAACCTATAACATACACCTTGTCTAAAACGACACCAATTACTCCCAATGTAGTGGCATCTCAGAATTACATCCCACAAAGTGAGTCAAGAAATGGCAGTGGCAATGTAAATAGTAACAGTACAGTATTACATAATATTCTTAATGGAACTGCCAGAGAATTAGAGGAAACGCCAAGTACAGGAAATAATACTAATTCTGTAACTGTTGAATCTACAACAAATTCAACACAGGAAGATGAGTTCAGCGTTCTTAACAGTATATTGCCTGAAAGTGTTAGTCGAGCCGTAAGCGATTTACTCCTTAGGGGACCACCAAAATTAAGACCTAGACCTCCCGGACCACTAAACACAGTATTTGATGAGGGTATTCCTAGTTCTGCTGGAAATGTTACAGCCAAGATTAACTCTGTGGCTCATCGAGTAAGTACAATATTCTTCTTTACATTCTCAAGGTTTCCAGATTATGTTAAGTTGCATAGCAACTTGTTCTGCTCTGTAATCTATCAGTGCTCAGATCCTTAAAGCATATAATGATGTCACCTAAATAAGAGCGGAAAATTTAAGATATTTAATTTAAAATTTTCCATTTTATGAAAATAGTATTTAATGAAGCAAAGATAACATAATTAAAAAAAATCAGTGAGTAAATATATTAAGGTTATTAGTATGATTAGTATTAACCTGTTAACACTTAATATATTATTATAAAATACTGTATTTGCTATATACGTAGGTACTTATTTACGATAAAATTAATGAATTATTTAGTTTATTTAGAGTCTAAATAAAGTCTAAATTTTAGACTATATTTTTGAACGTAGTAGTTCGCAAATTAAAGTATGCAGGATGTTCTGTTTTAAAGTTTTAAACCCCCCAGTCGGTTACCTCTAAAAGTATATGAGATATGTATTACCACTTTAATCAATGTGATTTCATAAGAAAAAATTTCCGAATTACTTGTGTCCCAAAATTAAATTTTAGAAAGTCACTTTCAGGTTTAAATGTCTTGGAAAGTAATAATTTTCCGAAGATTATTTCTATCAGAACAGCTTAGAATCCAGTGCTTTCTCCCGCAGACCTCTTGCAATGATTTCTGTCATTAAATAATTTCTATGTGTAGAAATCTGTCGAAGGAGAAGAAATCGAAGTATTATTGGAGTGTAGTATTAAATTATGTCATTATAACAAATGGAATATTATAAACAAAAAATATGTTACACAGAAAATATTGTTTATACAACCCACTTTAGCGAAACTGTAATAGTTATTTGATGACTTAACATTTCCTTTGTATGTATTATTAATTCAACCCTACTTTCTGTGACACCATTAACTTACCTTTTATCATATTGATAAAGAGGATTCAACATCTAGAGTTCACCGAGTAACTATCGCCTGTTTTATTAAACCTTAATGAACTATCCTAGTTAACCACAGAAGAAATTCAGGTCCCTAAAATCTCGATACCATTCAGTTGCACCTCTTATAAAATTTTTCAGTCAATGTTTTGAGGTAATGAAAATTCTAAATATGAGAACATCTTAAGCACTTTTCTTTCTAATCAATCAGAATCCAAGGTGATTAATTCTGTGCCAGGAAGAATTTCTAAAAAAAGTGTGAAAAGATACTAGTCCAACTATAGTGATACTAAACTGGTGATACAAGTGGTACTAAAAGTGCAACTATATGGAAAAAATTGCACCTGTGTCTGAAAATTTCAACAATTAAAGCAGATAGATTTATTATATTGATTTTTTAACAAATTTTTCTAATTAACAACCAGTTATCGAACCTATTTCACCCATTATACCCGACAGGCATCAATGGACTACTGACCCTACTAATGATAATGGTCAGTTTTATATAGCTTTTCCACATTCACCTGTGTCGCGCTCTTTGACCTGATAAGAAGTTTGAGGCAATAATGTATCCGCATTGTCCTTTTCCTCAGTGTATGTATCTCTAGTGGCAAAATCAATAGTTCTTTCTTAGTCTCGTTGAAGACATATTTTATATATCTTAGTGTTCCTATCAATATGAAAATACTTTTTTTATATCCTATTACATTTAGCAGTCAATTCTAGGTTACAAAATTTATTTACAAATAATTGTGCAGGACACATCAATGTTTTTTTTTTTTATTTTTACAGTTGGGAGACTATTTTCGCGGTATGTTAGTAGAGACTCTTGAGGACCTTGGCAAATCATCTACACCTGAAGCTAATATAACAAGTCTTCAACTAGAAATTGAAGCTTTAAAACACCGACATAGTGTGGAAATGTCAGAAATCAGAAAAAATGTTTGTACAGTTCTTAAAGATATACAGAAAAGCATAGTTGAAGACAGAGAACGTATTATCGATGAAACTAGAGCTGCATGTGAATCTGAAACAATTAAAAGGCTCGAATTGGCTAAATCTAAACAATGGTGAGTTAACTCTAACTTTTTTACAATATTTCAAAAATTATATTATGCGGAATGGAAGGGTGACATACTAAGTGTAGATGATTTAATGTAAAATATAATAAAGTACTTGTTATTTTCAATATGCAGAAAATTTCTGTCATATGATGACATCCTACAAAAGTAATTAATGGAATAGAGTGGGAATAGTATATTACATACTGAGGCGGAAAATTTTTTATTACTGTCGAGCGTTGTTTAGATAACCGAGGTGCGTAGCACCGAGGTAAGCTATAGCGCGAGACAGGAATGAAACCTTCCGCCGAAGTATGTATATGATTTTATTCACAACCATCTCTAAAAAAACAAGAAAACGGGAATATCTCCATTTATTCATTCATATTTGTTCATACTACTTTTTAATTTAGAAGACAGTGAAAATCCGTTTCTATGACGCTGACATTTAATGTTTTAAATAACATTTAATAAAGGGGGCATAAATTGTTGACTGTCACACTGACAGCAGTTGATTATTTTTTTAGTATTTGCTAAAAAACTAAAATCCAAAATTATTGTCATTGTAAACTGATTCTGTATAAATAAATATAAAATATAAGGGTTCTTCTGATGACTGATGCCTTGTCAAAATTAATGTCACTCAAAATACAAATATCACGTATCTTTCAGATGTTTTACTTTCCACCCTTGGGTGGAAAGTGATCACTTCCCGACCTGGACAGTAGCAACAGTTAGTAATGACTAATTTTCAAACTTCTAAAAAGTCAGTAATAACATATACATATATGGTTGTGAATAAAATACAATGCTGTCTGAAGTGAAACAAAGTGAAAAACTTTTTGATGATTTGGTTATAAAGACTGGTTTGATTGAAGGAATTATATTTGAAAAGAATAAAGTATAATAAGGGAATTAAACATAATGACACTGTTTATATTCCTAAGTAGAAGTGTTCCCTAGGAATATTCCTGGAGCAGAGTTTTGACTTAAAGGAGAAATGTTACCAAATTTTTCGGCATATTATATTTAATTAATTATTACTTCTTATAAATATACACACATTAAATTGCAAAATCCAATAGTTATGTTACACAATTTTAAATCTTAAACTTAATATGATTTCATTTCTCTATTTAAGTATATATATTATCCATTTTTTTGACCAAAAAGAAGCAATTATCCATTACTATGATTTTAGATATTGGAAATTAGTTTATACACAAGTATCTGTTTATTTTGAATTTTGACCTATTTACTGTTAAATATTCAAATATAATGCATATAAAACACCAAAATGTTGCTTAATTTGGTATTTTTTAAACTCTCCCATGCAACTCTTACACCTTCAGACTAATCCTTATGATCAGAATGAGGGCTAAAATATTATTATTATTATTAATATTATTATTACTAAAATAAAGTTGTAAAATAACTTAAAGTTAAATTTTGATAAATAAACTAGTTGCAATAGTATATTGTAAATCAAGGACAGAAAAGGGCTTATTACAATAAAACTGTAAAATTTGCAGTGTAAATGATACCCGTACGTTACATTTTATTTTGTCTGTGACCGTAAATAAAAAGGTTTTTATTTGTAATTTAATATTTTATCAAAATGGGTTAGGTTAGATCAGGTTCGAAAATCAGTGGGTTGAAAACCAGTCTCCATCCTAATGATATGGTCTGTTGTGATTCAGACCTAATTATATTTCTCCCAACAGATCCAGCCTCTTAATGAAATTAGCTACCTTATTAGGTGAGAACTTGTTCAGGTGGCAGAATATGTCGTGTACCAAATGTTGACTACCTGATCCTTTTCATAATGCCACTAGTGTATTTTTACTATAATTACATTTCCTCTAGGTGCGCTAACTGTTCAAAAGAGGCACAATTTTACTGTTGTTGGAATACAAGCTATTGTGATTATCCTTGTCAACAGAAGCATTGGCCACAGCATGTAGGTAAATGTACCCAAAATATCGAAAAGGGTAGTAATATTGCGACATCTATAAGTCGTCCCACCGGCCAACAGCTGATCCTACGGCCTACAGTACCTCCAAAACCTGGAATGGGGGTGAGTTTTGTACTTATTCATTGTGGCACATTACAATATTGAGATAAAAATGTTGTGTTATATGTTGTATGATTTAGTTTAAATAAATTTGTTTAGTAAATATTTTGTTTATGTTGACTGGTATTATTACTTTTCAGAGAATTGTTGCCAAACCTACCAAGGTATACATGAATAGAAATGCAGGAACATCTAAATCATTCAAGGTACGTATGATTAGGTTATATTCATAAAAGTACACATTTGAATACTAAAATTTACAAAATTAGCAAATTAATGTTGGGAATTCATTTTTATTTTTCTGTATTAATAAATGACAGATTCAAATGGGGTAGTGAATCTTAAAGGCAGTGCCGACGCTGGTTATCAATGTGTAGATACAACAAGATAGTTTCTAGTCAATCAGTTGAAATACCTAACATTATAATCTGCAATTACCTGTAACAATTCATATTGCCATTGTAGACTATAATAGAAGGACTCTCCATTTTAAAGTTGGGGGTCAGTTTTACGTTGACCAGACTATATCAAATCCATAATAATTGCCAGCAATTAAATTGATTTCAATATTATCTATACTCGTCGGCTAAAATAATAGACAGAGACGTATTACCGGGTGACATATTAAATTGTGGTGGGGACTGAAATTCCATAGGCGTACGCAAAAAATCATGGGAAAGGTGCTAATATGTCAAATAAATGCAAAAAATATCAAAAAATGAACGGTGGTATAGAAATTGTGAATTGTTTTTTAAACTAACCTTATAGATTAGTTGATCGTCGGACGAAATTGATGAATATTGCTACAAATATTAAAAGAAAGCTCTTAAGATTTATTTGCCCTTTCTTCCATGATGATCTCGGTAAATTCTCTGTTCTCCTGCTATGGTAAGGGGTATTATATTATACATTACAAAAACTGCACCAGGTTCTAAGTGGTGTAAAACAGATTCAAACCAGTGGCGGCTCGCGGGTTCAAAAATGCGTGAAGAGCTAGCTAATATTTTTAGCACTCACCTAGTTTTTATATATACGTAAACTAATAAAAAAATACGTAAACTAATACAATAATAAAAATGTATGATCTTTAACATGCACAATGCAGTAATGCAAAAAAAAATGGCTAACGGCGTTTGCGAAATCAAAATTGCATCTACTTCACAACATACTGACAAGACAAGTTAGGAAAAGATGACGCGAAGCGCGAAGTACACTCCCACGTGATGGCCGAACTCTTCACTTGCACCGTAAGGAGTGGGAGTTCGTCTTGGCTCGTCCCTTATAATGACGTCAGCTGTAAAAGCGTTCCCATGGCAACGCAGTGTACTGATGCAGGTTTAGCGGTTTTGACTCGACGCCTCTTCACCACAAACGGCTACGTACCTATTCTTTTTATATTTTGTAACGTTTACGTGTGTGTAGCGTATGATAAATATATTACTATTAAATATATTTACTTATTATTATTATTACATTACCGTAGTAATAAAGAAAATGTATTTTGGTAATATCTTCGCTATTCATACTGAGTTTAAAAAATAGCATTGAATATTTTTGGTGAAGAGGCACTTCACCTACTTCACCTGAATAGCCGCCACTGATTCAAACCATTTTTGAAACATCTCGTTGTTCATATCTTCATGATAATCCCCAGTCTTTCGCGACTCAAACATATGTAAACCATTTACCAAAAATCCCGAATCACTTCCAATATGAGTTATTAGTCTTCATCCTTTTCCGGAAGGTGCTTTTAAACCTGTTGAAAATCCATCCATAAACGCTTGCCTTCTGTCCTGTACGTTGCAATCTTGCCATACTTTTAGCACAGTATAACCTTCATTTAACCATGTCTCATCTATATAATATATTTTCCTATTTAAAGGGCGAAATTCTCTTATCTTCTCTAAATATTCTCGTCTCCATGTCACAATATCATTTTTCTCTAGAAGCATACTCTTCCGATTCCATTTGCAATATTTGAAATTCATTTTATGCATTGTCCTTATAAGCAATTTATACGAGAGTTTGGGCAAATCGTTGTCTTCTGCCAGGGCAACCTGAACTTTACTTACTGTAGGGATTTCATTTTTGAAATCAATTTCTAATCCACTACTGCGCGTGATCGCTTCCATAATAAAATCCTTTTCTTTGAACACTAAATAATCTAAGTAACACTTATCACTTCACAGTAAACATCTACAAAAACAAGTTAACCAATTAATTTATGGAGTTCAGCCACAAATTACAGCATTTCCCACGTACTACGTTCCCATGGTAACGTTTGTGCCGCTATGTATTAAGTATTTACACTTCGTCCCTATTCTGTATTGAATTAGATCAGACGTCACTGCGTATTATTTTAGCCAACGAGTATAACCCTGGATTTATATACTTTTTGTTTGTGCTGGCATTGGCGTTGGCAGAGCGACCTTGGCGTTGTCGTCGTAGCAAACCAAACACGCGATTTATAAACTGTCGGTGGCGTTGGCGTTGGCGCTAGATGTTTCATTTTATTTCATGAAATAAGGTTAGGGTTCTCAACAATCATAATCATACTCATATTCATTTTTGTGCGTATTTCAATATGGATTTTGAAGATAATAATGATAGAAAAATTCTGGAAATAACACTGTGTTTATATGAGTTGTATACTATACTCACGAGTTGTAATATGTATAATTATGTAAGTAGTATTTTAAGAATTTTTTTTCTGTATAAATTAGTTCGATTAGTTGTATAATCGTGTATTATGTAAAATAAAAGTCAAAAAATTTACATCACTATTTATTTTGAAGATTGTTTTTACTTTTTTTATCAATCAATTAAACTTGCATTGGCTATCCATGTTCATTTCGCAAGGAGAATATAAAATTATCCAGCAAACAACTAAACTAACCAAATGTCAAAGTCAAAATCAAAATGATCGGTCACTTTCTTGTTTCCTTTTCTCCCAAGGGTTCCGAGCACGTTATCCTCAATATGCAATCATATTGGTTGCAACGTCACGGCTACGGATTTACTACGAACGCTGGGCGAACGACCGCCACAAAAGTTGAAGTTGAGTTATCTCGAACGCCGATGAATGCCAACCCCAACGCCAACTCGACGCCAACACCGTTTATAAACGTCTATATATTAAAACAATGTTTTAACTTTGGACGCGAACGCCAGCACCAACGACGAGTTTATAAATCCACGTAAACCCTAAACCTAATATAATGTGATCAAAAATATCCCTTTGTAAATGTACAATTCTTGTTGTTAGCACTATTGCATGTGTATGATAAAATCTCCGCTTATTAATAAAAAAAATTTCCTATTTTGCCCAGTAATGTTGTCATTGTATCCATAATTTTGATCTAGTGACCTATACCAAAGAGAAATCTATCAGATGGACCATATTTACAAAAACAACCAATTAATTTAAAACTAAATCTTGTATGTACCAAAATGTACTAAAACTTTAATCTTCTATATATACACGGTGGGCCATTTTAATCTATGCACCTGAAAAACTCAGTAAGTTCGCATCCTATCAAAAAATGACCTTTATAAAAGTTGTAGGATACAAAGGGGGTCAAACAATAGTGACCTTGAATTTGACCTTCAAGCTGACCTTCAAGGTCAAATCAAGGTCAACTTGAGTTTTTTAAATGGAAACCCCTATTTTTTACACCGGAATCGGAAAGGGCGGGAAATTTTACGTCCGAATATGCTCTCAGGTCATCTGACCTCGATGACCTCAAAGGTCAGATGAAGGTCATAAATACGAAATAATCGGATGGAAGTAGACTTTTGTAGAAGTCATTTTTTGATAGGATGCAAAATTTAACGGGTTTTTCAACCTGGATTTCGTTTTACCCCATTATGTCCGTATGGGGTAATCAGGACCTCACCGAAAAAAACATTATCTAAACGTAAAATTTCGCGCTCATTCGATTTTTAATGTCAAAATAAAGTGTTTTCATCTAAAAAAGAAATTTTACCTTGAAATAACCTTGAAAGTTATCGCCAAGGTCAAAATAAAGGTCACCACTGAATTTCACGTTAAAAATTACTTAAATAATGACCTTTACTTTTTCGGCAATACCCTACCTAAGATTTTTCATAGCCATCCGATTATTTCGTATTTATGACCTTCATCTGACCTTTGAGGTCATCGAGGTCAGATGACCTGAGAGCATATTCGGACGTAAAATTTCCCGCCCTTTCCGATTCCGGTGTAAAAAATAGGGGTTTCCATTTAAAAAACTCAAGTTGACCTTGATTTGACCTTGAAGGTCAGCTTGAAGGTCAAATTCAAGGTCACTATTGTTTGACCCCCTTTGTATCCTACAACTTTTATAAAGGTCATTTTTTGATAGGATGCGAACTTACTGAGTTTTTCAGGTGCATAGATTAAAATGGCCCACCGTGTATATCTTCTATATATGACACAAAGACCCTTTAACACTTTATCATAAAAAGCGCCCATGTGGTCGGAGCTGCACTGAATGTATTCATATTTTCTAATAATATTCCTATTTTCTGGCTGCAGCAGACTCTGGCAACAACAGGAAATCATTTAACAGTAATAGAGACTACACCAGGAAACTACGAGCTAGTTGGAAATGGCCCGATTGCTATGTCTGGTAAAATTTTGGCAACTACTTCAGGAATATTTCATCCAAAATTCAAATCTTCCAACTTAGTGACAACAACTTCTCCATCAACTAGTGGAAATTTGGACCAAAGAAATGTTCAAAGGGTAAACCCTAGTTCTGAATTCGCCAACTCTGTGACATCCATAACAAACTCATCTGTTGCAACAGTGTTAGATGATAACTTTAATTAATTTTATAATTAAACTATAAAAAGAAAGATTTGCCATAAGTTATATTGTTAAAGCAATAAGTGCATAAACAGGTTGCATAACATATCTCAAAAACCTTGAGGTATGTATTTGCATATTTAAACATAAGTACTCTTTTACTTACCTTTTTGTAATAATTTTTTTACCACTGTGAAATATATAAAGATATTTTTTAAAACAACAATTTTGTTTCATGTTTTTTTAGATATTTCTAAAAAATCATTATTCAAGGAGTTTAGTATTTTTTTGGAAAAAAAATTGGGTAAAGTAGAATTATGACACTAAATGGCATTGTATTGATATTTCTAATATATAACTAATGTTCCTAGAGATATTTAAAAATTTTTACTTCAATTCTACTGAAAAACTGAATTATTTGCTTTACGTATTCTTTTGATTGTTAAATCAAAATTAAGCAAATTTAATTTTCCTTAATTTGCAAGCGAGATAAACTTGTAACTGTATTTTAAAATTAAGCAGCTAATAGGTATACCTATCAACTTCAATATCCTAAGCTTGAAAACAATTGTCAATAATTGAAGCTGTATGATAATTACTGTACCCCCGTGTCCAGTTCAAATATCAACTTCAGAATTTGTGCAATTTTTTACTGTGGGTTATTAAAAAGTTTTAAAAGAAATACATTTTTGTGATGGGTAACCTGTTCACATCTGATATTTATTGTAAAATTTGCATCGAATATTACCTGTACTAATGTCTGCATTAATACATTTTGCATATTTGATATTGATATTTGATAGATGTGGGTTTTCCTTAATTTGGTAGTATATTGGACAAAAATATCAAAGATATATTCCAGTATATATTTACATAGAACTTGTGTCACAAATATATTAATACAGATGATACTATCTGTAATGACAAGGCAAACATCCTCACACTTATTGCTAAAAATCTCCAACCAGATTATTCTAATAGTGCTCTCTTTAGTGTGAATTGACCAATTAAGTGACTGAAGGAGAGGTTGATAATAAAACTAGGTTTTTTTGTGTAAACTACAAGAAATTTAAATATTTTAGAATTCTTGATAATATACAGTTAACATCTGCTGTTTAACTACAAACTAACTCCACTCGGAGCGAATGACAAAAGTATGATTTTCACTTTTCTTCCACTAGGTATTGATTCAAGAGCAACACTCTAGCCAGATATACAGTGTTCTTTAAAATTATACTTTTTATTCTGTGTATGCTAGCTAATAGGAAAAAAAATTAAAATAATATAATTCTGTTAGTAAACATCTTAAATTTTGGGTCAACACCAAAATTTAAATTCTACTGAAACGAAATAAAATATAGAGGCTTTTTTTCAAATAGTCTACACCTGTATTCAAACAAGGTAATCCTTTACACGGAAACATGACGTTCTAAATAGAGTATTTTCGCAACTTTCCTAAATGAGTATCATAAACTAATCCTCCCCTTACTCGTTCATTGCTTGTCTCCCACTGTATAATTTCTTGCCTTTCCATTAAATACAGTGTGTTTTCAATAAAGTTGTATCCCTCCATATTTTGGTAAGCCTTAAGAAATTGATTTTACAAAAAAAAAAAAAAAATTGTATTATACTTATTGTAAGTATGTTATGTTTCTCCTCCTCGGTCTTAAAATATATAGAGGGTGAAAACACCATGATTTTTTGTATTTATGTATTTTTCACAATTTGTTTTCCTCCTTTTTCCAATTTCTTTTTTTCGGTCACTCTTGTTCCTCTTGGCTAATATGAATTACTTAAATGCAATACTTCATTCATACTTGTTTACGAATATATCAATCATCATTCTAATACAATCTATATTGGCTTATTATGTGTTTTATATTTGCAGCTTTTGTTTTATGTATTACTAGATAGGGTGATTATTACATCTCTTTCTTTTTTTATCGTTATTCCTTAATATGTTTTAAACTGCGTTCTTCGAATTATCTACAGTCACTTTTGTCCGTATTATATGATTATATAGAATTCCCATTCGGTTTGTATTATAATAGATTGTAAACAGCTTTACAACATTTCTTATTTGTATTGTAATTGAAATACATAGTTTATTATTGACTTCAAATTTGAGCATATCTAATGTGGTTCCCCTATATTTGTCACGCTTTAGTTCTTTTTTAAGGGAAATTAATCAGATACCTACATTACTGGTATCTTCTTTTTTGCCAATATTTTAATTAACATCGAACTTTGCCGTTTGAAAATAAAAAGATACATATATCATATCATACAGATACATAATACTATACGAAGAATATGTAAAGAAATGAACAATAAAGCGTAATGGATAAATTTAAGTTATTCTGTATAAAGTAAATTAGTTTTTTATTATTTTATTGTGCATCAAGAGTATATGTTCTAAAATCAATGTAAATATGTTGTTGCATCTAAAACAACAGAAAAAATTGGTTACACTTTTACAATGTAATGAAATTGGCGATATTAATTATGTGTATAGTTGTATATTTTCGTATGTGAGGTTCATATTGTTGATCTGATACTTTTTATTTTAGCTGTGTAACAGAACATGTAAATATAAGTTACTAGGTATTCTTTTAAATTCATTAGGACTGACATTTATTAAAAGAACTTTTTCATACAATGTAACTTCCCAGTTGATTCTTAAGGGGTAAAAACAATTTGAAGTAGGGGAGTATTGACTTGTTTGTAATTGTGGAGATCCATAACCAGAAATTTACCTGAAAAATTACTAGTAAGTAAAGTTGCAGAAATAGAGTTTCAACACTAGCGAGGCAAAAATTGATTTAAAAGGCAACAACAGTATTTATGATAAAAATTCAACTTTTATACTTCGAACTGTAGAAGTTCTGGTTCGGGAAGTTTCACTGTGTATATAATATGCATCTGTTATATTCTTATATTAAGCTAATTAAGGTACTAGTACTATCATTCATTATAGAATATGTCATGTTTTAGTTAAATAAAAAACTGTTTTATATTTCTACATGTTTTTTCATCTGATCAAATATTAAATAAATTTGCAATTTATAGGTGAGTAGGTTGTGCCACAACTTTATTTCATGAGTTTATTTTTCATTTGTCATTCGAGTGTGATAATCCTAAACATTACCAGCTAAATCACGCTACATTCTTGTGTTTTGGTGTGACTTAAGGATTAAGTGATTCATTCAGATTGAAGTCATTTATTGCTCCTTCAGGAATAGAAAAATAGAGGTTAAATATAAGTAATTGATCAAATGATTACAAAAACACATCACTATATAGAAAATAAAAAATGTCAACAATATCAAACATTATATATTAAGACTGTGGGGATAGGTTACGTAGTGAATAACGAGCCGACGGTTTGCAAACGTATTAGTTTTATTAACAACACTCGTGTACAAATACTGGCAGGGTTGCTTGGAGCACCAATTCTGTTCCTTGACCGTATGGCGAAATGCTCTTATATACGTTCACCTAGTTTACCTTCCATCTCCTAGAGTTTACCTGTTCGTACCCTAGTGATTATTTGGATATCTGGGAAAACCCTTAATTAAGCTGTTTAGGTTAGATATCTGGGGAAACCCTTAATTAGGCTGCTTAGGTGCAATAATGATATTAAGGAAGGTTGGGCTGTCCGGTCGGATAGTATCTTCCAAGAAGGTAGCAATTCCGTAAATGGATTTACATTTGCATAAATACTGAAATGTGTCGGTGACGCCACAAAGACATATTTAAATAACCAATGATTGTAAAAATAATCACAATTAATAATTAAAACTTATTTAAATTATAACAAACCATATGCTGCTTTTTTAGAAAATAAAAAAGCGGCACATGGTTTGTTGTAATGTAAATATGTTTTAATTATTAATCGTGATTATTTTTACAATAATCACGATTTCAAAATAATGAATTTATGCGGGACTTTATAGACTCACTATCTATAGGGTCATTCATGGTGTCGTTCAGTGTCGTTAGACTCTGTGAAATCCACCTAGTTATATAAATTATATTTTAAACCATCACGCGTTATAATAAAACATTATTAGAGTTTTCATCTCGTGCCTATATTTATTTCTAAGTTTCTCGAGTGCTCAAAATTCAAACAAATTCTGATTTTTGATCTAATGGTAATAGTTTTAATAACCAGGTGGATTTCACTGAGTCTAACGACACTTAACGTGTACGATAATTCAATAAACATAGAAATCTAAATAAAAAATTTAGATACATTTTTAACGAATACATTGAAAATGAATTATTCGAGACAAAACGTCTGAATCTGATTCGGGCTAAGGCAGTACAGCATTGGGGGTTATGAAGGCTTGCAAAATATGTAATGAAATTTCCAGGGCCGTATTTAAAAAAAATGAAGTTGATGATGGTCCTGGAAAGACGAAACGTTACATATAAAAATTGATTGTGCCATTCGATAGAGGGAAAAAAGTTGCCATGAGAAAGTGTATGTTCTTCTTTTTTCAATATCACCTCATACAAGGCTGAACAAAAACGGATATCCAAAATTTCGGTTTTTTTTCAAATATTTCGAAAACTAATCATGTTAGTCTTGATTTTTTAGAGGCATAATGTTGGTCCCCTGATTACGCAACTTTGCCCCCATTTAAGCTAATTCGCATCTCTTGCCGTTTCCGAGATCCCTGTAGTGAGAAGCAAATTTGTAACAGCAGCCTGTATATATATACAGGGTGTCCACCTAGTGCGCGTAAGTCCAATATCTGGGTTAATAAAAGAGATAACTTAATTTTTTTTTCTACAGGGTTGTCTAATATCCCGAGCTGCACAAAATGAAAATATATTTACATATTCAGGGTGTTCAGTTTTTCCTGGATAGGTACCAACTTCGTTTTTCTAAATGGAAATATATATTTTTTATTGCTTTTTCGAACTAAACCCTTGATTTTAGTAGGACTTTCATCAGCCTTCCCTATACCTAACTTAAACTGTTTTTGAAATATTGACTGGTGAATATTGACATTTTTGCAACTTTGACACCCTGTAAAATCTAAACGGTTTGAGATCAAGCAAAACGGTTTGCACATTCCTATCTTAACTTTTTATAAGCTATCGTTTGATACTAATTTCAAATTTATCCAAGAATTAAAAATTTTCAAAATTTTCGGAAAATTTTTAATTCCTGGATACATTTGAAATTAGTATCAAACGATAGCTTATAAAAAGTTAAGATAGGAATGTGCAAACCGTTTTGCTTGATCTCAAACCGTTTAGATTTTATAGGGTGTCAAAGTTGCAAAAATGTCAATATTCACCCGTCAATATTTCAAAAACAGTTTAAGTTAGGTATAGGGAAGGCTGATGAAAGTCCTACTAAAATCAAGGGTTTAGTTCGAAAAAGCAATAAAAAATATATATTTCCATTTAGAAAAACGAAGTTGGTACCTGTCCAGGAAAAACTGAACACCCTGAATATGTAAATATATTTTCATTTTGTGCAGCTCGGGATATTAGACAACCCTGTAGAAAAAAAAATTAAGTTATCTCTTTTATTAACCCAGATATTGGACTTACGCGCACTAGGTGGACACCTTGTATATATATATATATATATATTTTTTAAAGAATTTATTTCATTACAGTCCCACATTATATATTATAATACAAAACAATTTAACTCTTTCAAAGTAAGTTATGAATAGTTTAATAGTTTTGTATTTTAAGTAAACAAAAATTTAAATCAGAAAGTATAGTTTTGAAAAACGTGCTATTTAAATCAGTTCCTCAGACAAATTGTCTGAGATCAGTTCTCTATGCTGTACATAGTGGCAGCATTATTGCACCAAAAAAATTTAATTCATGCGATCAACCCAGAGATATCTCTGGATCAACCCCTCTTCTCATGGATACTTTATGGATTGTTGAACCACAGAACAGTTAAAAGACTTAACTGTTCTGTGTTTCTTGCTATCTAGAGATGAGATTAGTCTGTGGTGGTCTAGAATCTAGGTTATGTTCGAGTCAAGTAAACTCAGAAATATACAAAACTGTTATACTCTTTTTCTGTTTTGTGTGTTATACTGTTAATAAAAATGTCATCGGTTTCAGTATTTTGTTGTTTAAGAGGATGTTTAGACGGTTTTAAGTTTAATCCAACTGCTCCACACATCCACAGAGAAAATCCTATTCAGTTGGATACATCCTTTATGGGTATATATTTTATTTAACGTCCCAGAGTAAACTGTTACCAATTTATTGTGTACCCATTTATTAATTTTAAGGATATGAGGTTGTTATAGTTAAAGGAGGACAAAGAGTATGTGGAGCTGGTGCTGCTTTAGGTAATGCTCCTCTGGTGCAATCAAAATCATATTTTGAAGTTAAAGTTCAGCAAAGTGGATCATGGTCTGTAGGATTAGCTACAAGACAAACCGATTTGAGTCTCACTCAAGGTACTTAACTTTATATTTTTTGTAGTAAGTAGCTGTTTATGATATTAATGATTGTTGTGAACCCTGATCTATACATTTTCTCATTTTCGTAGTCATATATTTTAATAAATCTATGGAAACATATTTATTTTGCCAATTTTCCACAGAAATAATAGAAAATCTTTATTAACTTAATCAACAGAATATGCTTCATCAGTAGCTAAATACATGAATGCCTTTAATTGAGTCATTGTATTGAAAACCAAATAAATGCCTAATATCTTGATATCATATTTAAGGTGGAATGGATGAATTTTCATGGACACTAAATCATGACCATATAATCCGTCACAATAAACAGGAGCTTTATAAAATAAACATTTCTAATGGTGCAACAGGTGAAATACAGTGCATACAGGAAGGTGATATTATTGGTATTGCATTTGATCATATACAACTTAAATTTTTTGTAAATGGTACAGAAATAGACCATTCCATTTCTAATATTAAGGGAACAGTATATCCAGCATTATATGGTAAGTAAGGTTATTGAATAAGATAACTTAAAAGATAATAAAAATATATATTTTGATTTCAAATTAACTGGATAAGGATAATAAAGGTTCTCTCTCTGAATTCCAAATGTATTTTGTGTGATTTTGTGATTATGTTCTGTTGCTGTTTATAGTAGGTATAAAAGAAATTGTAGACAAATAAAAGTACTTCCAACCCAGCCATGAATTCTGAGTAGTGTGCACTGGGTAATTAAAACTGTAGGTAATTGTCATACAGTCTTCAACTTTTATTTCACATTAGTAGTGTTGTAAAATTTCTGTAATATATTAATTGTTGCGAATATTCGGGAGTAAACTGCAATTTTAGGGAATATACATTTTTTCTTCAGGAATATCGATATTTTATAGAGAATATATAAATCTTAATGCAAATAGTTATACAATCAGTTAATTTAATTCTAGTCTCAGTGATATTAGAATAATAACATTTTTAAATAAATTTATGACAAGAATCAGTAGAACTCTACTAGAGCTAAATTCCCAATGTATTCTAATTAATTTATAAGTTTAGAATCTGAATTGCTTTAAAACACTTTATCTACAACCATTTATATTCCTTGATTATCCTTGAACGGGGTTGGGACCTTTGGTGTGAAGATATCACTGACGTAGTTTTCCACTTAACATCAAACACTATACTGCATTCGACACCCGTTTAGCCAACCAAGTGGCGATTAAGTGGCATTTCTGTGATTAATTCCATTGATTTCATTAATAAGGTGAAAAATATCCAGTTGCAAGAAGGTGAAGTTTTGATCTCCTTGGACCACCTTAAGGATCTACTCGAATCAAACGATCTGAGTCAAGATGTAGTAAATGAATATCTTCAACTCATTAAACTTTGCATGAAATAAAATTCCTTGCGATTCAATGGTAATTTCTTCGAACAACATGAGGGTACAACAATGGGTAACTCTTTGTCACCATTCATTGCCAATCTCTTCATGAACAGATTTGAAACGGATGCAAAAGAAGAATTCGAATATTTCCCCAGGGTTTGGTTTAGATATGTGGATGATATCTTTGCAGTGTTTGATACAAAAGTCACTGATATAGACAACTTTGTTTCTAAAGTGAATAGTCGTTTCACGACAGTTAAATTTACATATGAAATTGAAAACTCTGGACAACTACCATTCTTAGATGTATTAATAATGAAAAATAGTGAAAATAAGTTAGAATTTGACATATGCAGAAAAGATACCAGTACTTTAAGATATATCCCTAAGGACTCTCACCATTATGCTCAACACAAAATGGTGAGTTTCAATTTTTTCATTCATCCTTCTAAATAAGGAGAGGTTTGAAAAAGAAAAGGCATTAATTAGGGATATAGCTGCGCGTTTCTGGTTTCTGGATGGATATTCTGCAAGTTTAATTGACAAAATAATTAGGAAACATAAATCTAAAGAGACACTTTGAAATTCCTCGACTTCATCACTTCGACCTCGTCGCCTAACATGCATTTGAGAACAACCATAAAATAGATAGCAGCAATTTAAGACTAATTAGGAACAAATTGCAGACAAGTGGATGCTTTTGATAGTTTGGAAATTGCTAAATGTAAAAATAGTATGAATGGTGACAGAGGGCCAATCCCATATAGCCCGCTTTATTGGTTCACGGTTCACTGATCAGTCGCGATGGTTTACTGAGCTGTCGTGACAGTTCACTAAACCATAGAAATAGCTTAGGTATAAATAGGATACAATGTTAGCATAGATTTAGTCTTAATCATCTCCAAATAATGCCAATTTGGTTGGCGAAACGCGCGTTGAGTGCAGTATAGTGTCTTGGTGTTTTGTGGAAAACTACATCAGTGTTGTCTTCACATCAAAGGTTCCAACCCCTTTCAAGATTTTTTAATATATTTTTCTATTTAATACCATTAGCTACATTATTTTATTACTTTCCACCAGTAACATTTTTGAGAACATTCACCGGAATATTCCCGAAAAATTCTTACTTGTCATATCCCAAGTGCACAGTTATTGCTGGAAATTTTTTTTAGGTGGCTAACTAATATTTTGAAAATTATCAAGTCGAAAACAAAGGATTATTTTCTCAAACTATTCGAACGAAAAAATTTCCAGCAACAATTAATTTGTGCACTTAGATATTCGGTAAGAAAATTTCACACTGAGGAAAAATTAATTTAGAATTTCAATGTCATATTATTTTTTTATCATGAAAATGTGAAACTAACACTACGAGGGTGGCTAATGTTAATTTATTTATCAGATTTTAAGAGTTTGACACATACAGGTCTAACCTTCAAAAAAACTTGTGTTGTTTTCACAATTAAATTTTGACAAGATTGTTATTTTCAAGATTAAATTGTGATTATAATTTACAATGTTTAATTATGGAATAGAGAATATTTCAGAAATTAGAGATAAAATTCAACACATGAAGATGGTTTTAATGTTATGTCACTTTTAAACTTATCTGTTAAACGTCAAAAAATATTCAGTTTCAGTTATAATATAATATCACAAGAGCATAGAAAATAATCGATTATACTTCCGAGTCACGAGATGTATTTTGCGAAACATCACGAGAGCGCAGCTCGAGTGGTGTTTTAAGGAAATACGTCGAGTGAAGAGGTCAGTATAACGATTATTTTTGTTTGCTCGAATTGGTATTCGTTACGATTATATAACAAATAAACAAATATTATTTTTTTATTGATTAATTATTAAAATTAAAGGTAGGTACAATTATTATGATTGCACTGTACCTTCTTTATATTCTGTGCCGTCTGCACGTTTCATGTTAAACGCTCAATCTTTTAGGATATCTACTAATTGTTCATTTGAAATATCAACATAAAGCTTGTAATTTCGATGTTCACAAAACTCCGTAAACTGTTTCCAAACATACTTATGCGTTTTTGTGGTATTTTCTGGTGTCAAATTTTCAATTTCTTCATCTATTTCACCGCCAGAACTACAACCAAAGCGGTGCATATTGATAATTAAACAACACTTCACTAAACTTGATTGTTAATTATTTTGACAAACGTCAAAAAATCGTCGTCTCTATGAAAATATGCACATTTTGACAGGAGGCGAAACACCAAAATGGTTATACAACGTCGTCAAGGGTATATTCACTTATCAATACGCGGTAACTATGCAAAATTCACTGATTTTATTGGCTTATTTAAACATGAGTTATATAATCACTATAATTTTACTTTTGTACCCTAATAAAAGTACCGACCTAACTTTGACACACCTGATAGGCTAAAAAGTGGAGGTGTGAAATTGTCAGAAATATTCCTTTGTTCTTTCTTGGGGGGTCGAATATTACGGTAACTTATCCAATATTTCGGAATATTCGCTCAGAAATATTCTTCAACTCTCTCAACACTACACATTGAGTAAATTTCAAACAGTTTGCTTAATGCAAAATAAGTACTTAAATTGATTACAGTACTAGCATTGTTAGGCCAAATATGCTGACATTGCTTGTACCAAAGGAGGTTTGTGTAGTTATTAACCCTATAATTTTCCAATAATAAGTACCTAAATCAATACAGTGTGCATCTGGTCAGATTTTCTGATATACACCCAATATTTATTATGTTTTTGTAGTTATAATTCTAGTACATTATGTTTATTATTAAAATCTTAATGTATATTCAACTTTTCTTAAATTACCTTACCTGAGAGTAGTTTTCAGAATTTTTACTGTAAAAGTAATCTGAGGTGGTGTCTCCTAAGTTGATCCAACAGATCTGCTTCTATAATTTCTACTGTGATATGTCACTTTCGACATATATGTACGACAAAAATAGATACATCACAGAGTCATAAGAATTTGATTTACACAACCAGAGATAATTTTATTTAGGTTTGATGACCAGGTTCCTGTTTTGTCCGAATCTTAAAAATCTCTACCCATTGTATCTCCAGTATACATCATTTTTAGTAGTTTTCAAAATATAAGGCGTAGTTTTTCATATTTATTGATATTTGTGAAATAAAAAAATAGTTTTTATATTATTGGTCATATTTTCAGTAGAGCAATAGCTCATAAAAGCTTGCAGTTTATTTTTGACTAAGAAATAATATTTTTTTATCTGGGTAAATATACACCAGAAAGTCTCACACCAGTTTTTAGTATCTCCATTTACGCTACACAACCACAAACTGCATGATAAAGTTCAATATTATTAATAAAATTTACCTGGTGAAAAATGAATACTAGTTGACTAGGTTGTTCTCACGTATAGTTCAGCTTTTTATGTAAATTTTACTTTTTAGTGGATGATGGGGCAATCTTGGATATTGTATTAGATAATTTTAATTACCCTCCACCATCAGGATTTGACAAAATTATGTTGGAGCAGTCATTACTTTAATATTTCTTATTTTTCATATGGACTGATTTTTGAACAAATATTAATTTATTTTTTCCATTACCTAATTTTATGTATAATAATAGATGTTAAAAATAATACACAATAAAGTATAGGTATATATTTGCAGACTGTGCCCTATCATGTACACTATATAAAACAAACTTTTTACTTATTAGTGACATAACAGAGGTGGTCAAGTACAACTATTGGTCCAGAAGTCCAATAAGCTACACCCATTATTGTAGTAGAGCAGTGTAATGATTATATTGTATATCAGTACAATATGTGTGAGAATAACACTGTGTAAGAATAACAATCTATAAAACAAGATGCAGCAGGCACACTGCTGCTGACCACCCGTCTATTTCTTTGTTGTTAGTATTGCTCACTCACCCATCTTTGTTTAATATTGAGTAAAATATTTTTACATAATGTATAATAATGATAATGTATAATAATGAAGTATTATCATGGGGAGCGCTCAGTTGTGATATTGGATCAGTATTTGGTGTGGCTTATAGTATTATTTAATGCAAATACAATATTTTCAAAGAGCAAAAATTGTGATTTCGATGAGCTATTTTATTATCAAAATAGTAGGAGTGCATGAGTGTACGAATATGACTGATATTTAATGATGTCATTATATTTAAGCATAGCAGAAATTTTAGTACGTACATTCTACATACGTACAATTAGTATGTACATCTGCAATTCTGTCCTCAAAAGTAGTGTAGTACAAATATTACTGCCGCTGAACACACCACAATGGGACAGTCTGCAAATGCATTGAATGTGAACAGATATATACAGGGTGATTCATCTAATCCATTCATTAAAAGTTTAAGGACTTCCCATTGGAATATTTTTTTGTAAATTTGTAAGTTTTTTTTCTTAACTGGCACAATCTATAGGAGAAATAAATAGTTTTTGTTTAATCCTGCCATTGAAATATATGGTTTCTTACTTAGAAACAACCAACACTTGAAAGCTTCTGTTTTACTCATTCCAGTTGTTTCTATGGAAACGGATGGGCAAAAGTAATGAGTGAAAAATACTTTCGCCCACTCTACTGTCAAATTGGGAATTGTCAAATTATAATAAAATCCATAACATTTATTTATTTACATAAAAATTAACTTTACAATTATTAAAAACAGGGTGACTGATAGTTAACATGCCACCAGCTGAAACTTTATCTGCTTCACTGGCTCTCGCAAGACCTTCTGTTGCCTCAACTTCTACGCAAATTTTTTTAATTGTGCCTTCTTCACCATGAATTATTTTTCTTGCTATCTCAATCTTATTAGCCACCGACTCTTCGACATAACTTTCTGCTACAGACGACGAACGACAACCTCCATGTCGTTTAAGCGTCAAAATGTCTACAGAAGCATTAGCCAAAAATGTGGCTGACGTTCGCCGAAAGCAATGTTCCGTATATAAGTGGGTATCCTTCAGCTGAAGGTAGTCAGCTACCAATCTGGGTATCTTCGACAATGTGTTTATACCTACCTACTGGTTGTACTGTACATTTCCCCGAACGATAACACAAAAAGAATCTTCCCTCACCAAGATGTGAAGGGCGTAGTGCTGCATATTTTCGATAGATTTCTAAACCATTAAAACCCTTTCCTTCAGCACCAGACACAACAAAAGAACGAGGCTTGTAATTTTTAGTTTACAAAATATTGACAACCAATACAGATCCATTATCTTCAATATCAGTTGTTTTTAAATTCACTAGCTCGTCGCACCGACAAGCGCCCATAACTCTCATTACAATAACCACCTTCATAAGTAAGAAAACCTCATCGGGAGCTTCATTTATAAGCTTCTCAACATCTTCATGATTAAATGTCTTCGCCTTCTTAGGTTGGTACCCTTTAGACTTGCTTTTCAAAAGCGCAAACAAGGTGTTAAACCTACAAATTAATGACACGGTTACATCTAATAATTTTTAAAATATGGCACTATGAAACTTACTTGGTAATATCTATTTTCTCAAAAATAAATAACGTTAACCTCAACATCGAGTATGTAGACGACAAGGAAGGTGGTGCGTACTTCTTTATCAATTTAAAATATGCTACCATAACCACCTCCGTCACAACCTGTACGTTTTTTTATCGCATCCACTGACGGAATTTTTCCATTTCATTTAAATACCGACCTTTAGATGTCTCCGGCAGCATATGATACGTAGCGGCATTAGCTTCATTTAGAATGTCTGCTGGCACAGCAATATCATCATTTACTTCCATAATTTCACAATTTTATGAAAAATGTTCACCACGCGTCAGGTGTATAATTTTCTTGACAATTGGAAATGTTTGTATTTACACAAACCATAGCAGCCCAACCTGCCGTCTATGTTGCTTTGCATAACAATAACCATAAACCAGAGTAGTAGTTATTACAAATTTTAATATATTTTTAACATTTAAATAGCAAGATTAAACAAAACGCTATACAGCACTCGTTAAGAAACTAATTCGCTCACTTATGTGATTTTTGCACACTCGGCTGCGCCTCGTGTGCCAAAGGCACAAGCGTGACCAAAATTCTTAGTTTCTTCACTTGTACTGTAATATACTATTTAAATATTTCTTAATTTCTTATTTTTTTTTTTAAATTTGATATTGTCCTTTATTGAAATACTTGTCATCATCGATTGACAAGGAAAGTTATGGTAACATGTTTTGGGTTAAGGTTGGGTATGCCATCGAGCTTTCAGATTATGTGGAATTTCATATTTTATTATTTACAGAGTGTTCAAAAAAATTATTTGATTCTGTCTAATTTCAACTGCCCAAAAGTTATTTAGGAACATTTTGATCATTTTTAAATGGAACACCCTTTATTTTATTCCTCTATGTGATAAAGTGATCTTTCAATCTGCATACCTATCTAATACCTATCTGTTACCGTTTTCTTACTACGATGTATTTCGATACAATAATTTTCTATTACCTTGAATTGCTTGTAATTAGCGGCCCATTGACAGATTTTATTCTTCATCACGTAGAGCAATGGAGTACATGGTGTTCCATTAAAAAAAAATACTTTTGGGCAGCTGAAATTAGTCAAAATAAAATTATTTTTTTTTTATCACTTTATCACATAGAGCAATAAAATACAGGGTGTTCAAATTGAAAATTACCAAAATGTATCTAAATAACTTTTGGGCAGTTGAAATTAGACAGAATCAAATCATTTTTTTGAACACCCTGTAAATAATAAAATATGAAATTACACATAACCTGAAAGCTTAACGCCCCGCCTCACCATACCCCTAAACTTGTTACTATTTCCTTGTCAATCGATGACGAGCATTTCAATAAGGGACTACAAAATGAATTTTTTTCAAAAATATTAAAATAGGTATCTAAAAAACTATTAATTTGTCGTATAGGTTGTGCCACATTAAAAAACGTATACTTTAGCAGACATTAAAAATGTAAAAAAAAAATATGCTATCCATTTAAAATAAGAAAGTTGATAGCCATTTCCGGTATAACCATCGCGATTAATCAGTGAACCGTCGCGCCAGATCACTGATCCGTCGCGGCAATTCACTGATCTGGCGCGGCACTTCACTCATTAGTCGCGGCGGTTAACTGAACCGTAGAAATAGTTTAGGTATAAATAGGACATAATGTTAGCATAGGTTTAGCTTTAATTATATCCAGATGATGCCAACTTGGTTGGCGAAGCGCGCGCGAGTGGAATATAGTGTTTTGGTGTTATGTGGAAAACTAAGTCAGTGTCGAGAACTTTCTCGAAAACCCCGTATCTAAATTTTTAAAAAATATTGCATAAAGTCCTTAAACTTTTAATGAATGGGTTAGCTGAATCGCTCTGTATATATACACAGTGTGTTTCACTTTTCACCTTGACACCCTTGTGAAATTTTACTAAGCAGCACGATTTGGATACTTATTTTTTATGACTATTTATGCCTAATATGTACCATAACCTGGTGATACAGCGAGGTTCAGGTTACCATTCCACGGCCTGCTATAATTGTTTGTAAAAATCGAAAGTAAAATTTTACAAGGTGAGAAGTGAAACACACTGTATGTATTTTTCAGGATGTGGCTCCTTGGCTGGGCTGATGAAATTTTTTTTTTTTTTTCGAAAATTTGCCTCCCAAATTTCACTTTTGTATCCCTTCCCAAATTTTCTGAAAAAAAATATAGGTACCTACCGAAAAGTATTTGACATTAACATTGCATGTCACATAATATATTGAAGTTTAATTAAATAGAAAAATAGAAACAGATAGTGACTCCGATGAATCGGTAAACTGGACGTGCTAATTAGAACCGGATGGAAAAAAAATATGTTAAACTCATACAAAAAATACGTTTTTTACCAACCGTGTGAATAAGACACTATAACATTAAATTATTTTGTATAAAAAGAGGGCCATTTCGGGACTGTTTGATATCGCCATAGCAACTGTGCCAAAAAGAGATTATTGGACAGTTCTATAGTAGGTACCCAATAAAAACTTATTTTTGACCCTGCCACTTGGTGGTGTATAACTTGGAAAGTTTAGGACATATGTTTATATAGAAAACTCCCCTTTATTTTAGCCAATGAGCCACCTCTTGAAATGTGTCGCATATATTTAGAATCACCCTGTATATATAATTTAAGAGTACCTATTATATGTTAAGTATACAAATTTCCCTTTATATAATTGCCTTTAAAACATGGAGATCATGTATTATAAAATTGTTCAATTCATTTTGAAGTATTTAGAATAAACTATTTATTTTTGCTTTTCTACTGTTAATGTTCTCTTATACCATCAGCCTTACAAATTTATGACATTTTGCCTATGTTCAACTAACAGTTTGACAACTGTGGTTTATCTTCAAGTCTTAGAAGTTTCATAATTTGCAGACTCGGCAATCATATATAAAATTCTAACCAATTTTCTGAGTCCGCACATCGGGATTGAGAAACTGTTCCTTGTAGAATAACTAGTCTGACTATTTTTGATTATACTATTTCAGTTTAGGGTTACAATTAAATACTCTTAAAAATAATTTGAGTACAGAAATTTTCCAATGTTCATTACTATCCCATTTATAAAATTTGAATCTTTAACCACTTCACAGTTCGTAGCTAAATTTGAGGGTAAAAATGTTAAATGAGGGCTAAAAACTCCATTTCTCTGGAAATATAAATGTATGTTTGCTTGATCTTGAATAAAATATTGGTTCTTAAACATGTATCTCCTAGGCATTGTAATAAAAAATTATATTCTTATAAATTGTATTTTTTTAATTGTACTTCATTTAATTTTTAAATCTCTATTATGACATATCTTTATTCTGCTAATAAATATTGTTAGAAGAAACATTTTTTTTTTTTTCACTTAACTACATACAAATAAAAAATAATAAAACAGTTTGTAAAAACTATATATATTTTCTTTCATGCTGTATATTACATGTGTTTATTAATGATTTACAATTATTATCTCTTGTATAGTCTAGCCTTTCTCCATAAGATTTAGTCTTTAAAACACTAAATGTACTAATTATATGAAATGCATATTAAACATGGACAAAGGCCAATATACAGAAAACATACACAAGTTCTTCCATTATAGAAATTTGTTGCAGGTTTTCCTACAGCCAGGAAATCATTTAAAGCTTATGCATTTTATTTACTATATATCTGCTGTTCAGATTTGTAGAATTGCCTGGTAATTTCTATGATCGAAGATCTTTTCTCTGATATGGTTTTCACATATCATCTGCCTAATAAGAATTAGCATGGGCTATTACATTTCATTGAATTTTATATTTCCATACACTATGAGAAGTATTGCTAAAGGAATCGATAGTGTTGATTGCCAAGCACTTCTGATTACCAAAATACTGAATCCAAATGCTTTTTTTTAATTAAAATACCAGTAAAAATTCTTTTCAGGTTCATAGGTATAGTTTACATAGTGTGTCAGTGCACGTGGCGTCAAGTGACATAGTGACCTCTGAAACTGAATTATAAAGTTCCGCTTGTTGAAATCCCACCAAAGGCAACCTTTTTTTAATTAACAATTATTAGTGTTTACTTATTTAAATAAATGTGTTTCATTGTAAAGTATCTAAAATATCAGTTCTAAAGCTAAACTGATTCTTTACTAGCTACTGTCTAGTAAAATAAATGATCAATAAGCAATATATTTTATGTGGGCACTGTGCTTCTAACAGTTGTACATATTACCTGAACCTGGATATTGAAATACACAATTACAGAGGAACTGACATGAGTTAGTAATACCTAGTTATTAAAAATTTTGCGGTCTACGTACTATAGTGCTTACGTGTTATATTGGATCGATACTTAAATTCAGGTAATAAAGAAATGTAGATGTTATAATTAATAATTCATTTTTAGTCTTTTTTTGGGATTACACCACCTGTAAAATAATAAAAACAGGAAATCAGAAGTATTGAAACTAAATATATTCAAAGTCAAGTTCAAATATTTGAACCTGAAACAAATTTTTACTGATATTTTAATAAAAAAAGCATTTCCCTTCAGTATTTTGGCAATCAATACTATCGATTTAGTTAGCAATATTTTTCATAGTGTGCCTTGGGAATATAAAATTCAATGAAATGTAATAACCCATGCTAATTGTTATTAGTCAGATCATATGGGAAACCCGGTATATATATCAGAAACCTATTTTAATTAACTAAAGATTCTAAATATTCAACACTAAATTAATATCAGTCTGTTACTTAAAAAAAAAGATTTTTATTTGATAAAAAACGCAAATAAGATTGTCTATACACATTGAATTAAGTGTTGATAACCCTGTTTCAATGTAACTCTCCTTTAAATTGCACAATCTTATAAATCGAATATATACTTAATAGCTGCTTAAGTCTTTGGTATTAAGGTATTTATTTAATTATAATTAAAAAATTAATATAACAAGGTTTCGTTACCCACTTACTTATAACAAAGTATAATCTGCATTTGATACTGATAATTTCAAACTATCGATTTTTCTGAGCTCTGAGGATATATAAAATAAAATAAAAAAATTTCCAAAGAAGCACAGTTAATAGACACAACTATAATAAGAATAATAATAGGACAGCTTAAAAAACTATCCAGTTGCAGATTATACCCATCAGTATTTAAATCACTTCTAAAATTAATCTTAAACCATAAGGCAGTGATGTAAAAATAGTAAAAGCAAGATATTTTGTATCGCTTACTATAATAATGAGTATATAATTTATTTATATAATCTATCAAACCTTCATAGGCAGGTTTAGTTATAATAATATAGTTAATAAAGTTGAGCACATTAGAAAATTATTGAAAGAGATAATGATACTTTCGCTACCTAGACATTATTGTAAAAAGCATATATTATAGTAAAAGCATATTACATAACACGAATTGTAAAAAAACGTTTTTTGAACATGTGTGTAATTCGAGTTCATGGATTTTACACTTTACAACTCGAATTGTGTACTACACTTTTCTGTCACAACTAAAAAAAGCATATGTAGCTAATTACAACAGCTGTTGGTGACAGTAAATTGATGGAAAACTAACTATGACATAGTATAAGAGTATAAAATTAAATTGTTTCCTAAGAAATTGTACTAAATCATAAAATTTGTGCGATCACTGCATTTACATCCAACTGTGCATAAAAAAACATCTTAGTGTATGTTGTACAATAATAACTACTTATAGTAGTGGTTGTAGAAAAAAAATATTAGAAACAATTAAAATATATATTTTTTAATCTAGAGATAATAGGAAAGTACATTTTCCGCTTGTATCACATTGCTTCAAATGAATTTCGATAAAAGTACCCCTGACAATTGAAAATGTCTTACCAATTACTCCCATGTTCTTTGTAATTATTTAAAAGTTATAAAAACTTACAGTATGTAACTAAAGATATATTCCAGTCAGAAAAAATAATAAGAAAAATATACGCTAAACTTAGGATAGGTACTCATAAATTTTGACTACCAACCATTGAACAGTTTTTGTTGCATCAATTGAGTTGATTCAGTTTTTTATATACATAAAAAAATCTGTCTGCAGGTAATATCAAATCATATAATGACAGTTAAACAGAGTTGGAGAACCAAACACTATTATTAGGGATACAGTGTGGAACTTCGATAATCTGGACTTCTGAAACACACATGTTGGGAATAAATGAATCAGCCTAAATTATAGTCTGGTTACAATGAAATCACTTGCAATCTTGTTAAGCAATAAAACACATTTTAATTTTAAACATTTTATGCTGCTGATACTTTGTATACTTTACACAAAGTGGACCCATAGTGTGTATTTGGTTTATATCTGTTATGGTAATTATACTTTGGTACCAAAATAGTAGGTAGTAAGCCATCTTCAATATGTGGACCCTTGTGAAGGGCAAGACCTGTGGTTAAGGTGATTCTATGGGTGTACCATTTTTTGGAGGATTCCAAAAATTATTAAATATAGAACAATAAACCGATATGTCCATTTTGGCGAAAACTACATCATCTTTTTTTTTATTTATACTAAATTATTATGTAGAACTCAGAAATTTTGTGAAGTGATGTATCACTTACACGGACACAAAATTAGCAAAAAAAAACAACTAAAACACTAAACATTCAAGCATGACTGAAAAGTAACATGCACTAGCAATAAGACGCCTTAAAGGACACCTTGCAGCATGTGTAATTATTAATTGCCATCCTTTTCCATGCCTTTAATTCTGTGGAAAACCCTTCTAAAAATTCTTCTCGTCTCCTATTGATATTTAAATCTTCCAAACCTTGGAGACTATGTCCTTTATTGATCCATGTTTCATCCCAATAATAAATATTATTAACAATATATTAGCATACGTTTCGACTTCGTTTTAAGTAACGAAAATTACGTTTCAACTTCATTTTAAGTAACGAAAATTCATTTCCTGGATAGTACGCATTAAAACTCTTCTACCTAAGCAAATTTTCATCTTCTATAACTGCAGTTTTAATTTTCATTAACGTTGGAATTTCATTTTTAAAATAACCTTCATAAATCTTCCTTCAAATGGCATATTTAATGTCATTGTCAAATACAATTTTTTTCCTTCCACATGTTTCGATATTTTGCTTCTTTGCACTTTCACCACTTTTAATTGTACCATAAACACTTCTAATAGAACTAATAATTTTGTTTAAGAACTGCAGATTTTCAGGATATCATTGACATACATACCAAATTTTAGGCTTGAATTTTGTCACACACTTTTTTTATCATACAACATTCTTGATCGGTTAAATTTTGTTGTTTATGACCACCCTGCTATTTACAAGATTGGTCACTAACACTCGTGACTGATTCCATTTTTAAAAACATTCATTATGATCCAGTTTATAGTCATATCTCCCTTTTTGTAGGTACACAATAAAGGAAAATAGAAATACGTGAAGCACACACACAAAATTACATCAGGTAGAACATAGTATCGTCATAATGCGCAGCTCATTACAATTCCTATGGACAAAAATACGCATAATTATTTTATGGGATTAAGAACTAGCAAAAATAGTGGTTGGATTTATTTGTACGATTTACTGCCTAATATTTTGGGACCAGACTATAAAATAAGCTAATTCTTTTTGATATGCCCAAAGTTAAATGTAATAAATAAAATTTTTCAAAATAGCAAAATATTTTTGTGTAGAGGCTCACTGTAAACAGTGTTGTTTTTTTTTAAATTAAACACTATATGCTGATTAATTTAAGATAATTCGATGAAACACAATTTTCTGAAAATATAATATCTAAAATCATGTGGTAAATTTTTCTCAGAAAAAGAAGGCAGATACGTACTATGCTGGCAACACGGGCTGACAGCTGACAAACGTCAAAGGTTCCTAACTTAGCACTTAATTGGGATTAAGCACTACCAATACTTACAAGGTGGTATCCCATGGTTTGGTGTAAAAATTCCCAGAAAATTCCCTAAAGTTACGTTTTTTCGTGTTCTGCATAGTGGCTATTTTTGGATGTACCGTATAATGGATATTGGCATTCTATATTTTTTATAATTTCTATGGGTACAGTACAGTCATTTTAGATACTCATTTGTATTCTTTGTCACTAAATTTGTAATTAAAAAACATGCATTATGGCTCCCTGACAATAGTGACAATAGTTATTATCTCCCATTTTATCAATCATATGAGTAGTTATTCAATATTTGAAAAAAAGATCAGATAATTGTCGGAACTTAGGCATTGAAGTGCAACTGTGAAAAAAAAAATAAGGGAAAGAATTTGACATTTGTTATATTACTACTGAAAGTTATTTTTAATAAGGGCATGGAAAAACATTGACTTTGAACTGATCTTTCCAATGCAATCAAGATTTCAATCAACCATAATCGTCCTTACATGTACTTTGTGGCATATCCAATGGAAGATTTTTGGGATTGTACTCCCCTCCCACCATAGAAGATTGAGAATTCAATGATTTTTACCTCATGTAAAATAAGGTATTCAGTACTTAAATGTTAAAAAATATCAATTTTGATAAAAAATAATGTTACAAATTACAAGCTGTGTTTTTATACTTCCCAAACTTAGTAGTTTATTATTTGAATGAAAATTATATTCTTACTTGCAATTTTCTATTACCTGTTTCTAAAATTTTCGTTGATATTTTGTAAATTTCGTTTATATGCTTAAAATATTTGTATCAAAAACAATTCTTACTCAACATAACATTACTGACTAGAATAAACATGTATTGAAAAAAGACTTGAATATATATTAATAAATGAAGAATAGTGATTTCATATAGAATTCTAATAGCTTTTCTAATGGAATTTTTAGAAACTGTCTTATTCAATGTCCTATGTTTCTGCATTTTTAAATAATTATGTATGTTTCGTTAATCTTTGTTCATTGGGAAGTTTTCCCAATTTCTCAATTAGAATATTTTCCCCGCTAGATTTATATCACTGCTTTTCATCTGTTAATTACATATATATATTACATTTTTATATACTTATTTAAATCATAAAATCCCACTATACTTTTTTACTTAGCTTATGATTAGTCCTGCGTTTCAGATGGATGCTTAAGGATTATCTGCAAACCATACAGTTCGCTCAATAGATTGAAAATTGTTTTTAAATGCTACGGTTCACATATTTAATAATGTACGTACACACACCGCATGGCTACTATTTGGAGTGAATGAAGATCGCACCCTCTTGTAAAAAGCAGGACTTAAATATATTGTTCCCAACATTCTTTAGAACAGTTAATACTACAATCAATTTACATTACACATTACACATTCCACTTAGAAAAACAGGCTTTAAGGTTTTATTTGAAGGCCTTCTGGAATATTAGGTATACAATTGGTTAATGATGTTAACATTACAGCTGTGTGGTGAAATTATTTGGCGCTAGTCAGTTGGACTAGGGACACATATTACTTGAACTCTAAATGTAAATGGAAATTAATTAATTAGGAGATCTATAAATATTGGTAAATACATCACTTAGGTTACTTGAATCAGTACCTATTAATGTAAATATTTTATTATTTTATATACATATAACCGAAACCTAGCAAATAATGTTAGTCCTTCAATGCTCCGATTGGTCCTCCTACTTTTGTTGATAACTTTGACAATAACTTTTTATTTCATTTAATCATAAAATTTTTATAAGAAAATTAAAAGATGCCAAAAAAAATATTATGTTATCAATACACAGAAAAGAAAGCTGTGGCAACTATTATAAACTACTTTCAAGTCTATAGAATATGCTACATATTTTTCTCAGGAAATTTTACACTTCAAAAATACACAAATATGCAGGGTATCACATTTAAAATAACAAGGTTAACAACCATTTCTAGTAATAATCATTCATGACAGTAATTGAAGCCATGCATATTATTATTTTTATTACAGCTGATTTTGAAAATGTTCTATTGTCAGTATTAATTGTCATGTTAGTTGTACATTTTTTTTATTTAAAAAACTAGGTATGTTTCATAACTGAAGTTTTGAAATAAATCTATTAGTATTTTCTATGGTATGGATTGTATAAACTTCTGACTGAACATACTGCTTACACGATCGACATTGTATATCTCAACCTTGTCATATTATGTTTAAAATACATGTTACAAAAATCATGGTCGTGTTAACATTACAGCTAAATTCATTGAAAAACTGCAAACTTTCAACTGTTCATTGAGTAGAATTTCATAAAAAATTATTTTTACAAACTTCCAGATAGGTAGAACATATATTTCCAATTGATCAGGAGGTGAACGATTATGTAAATAAAAATAAATGTCATATCGTAGTTGATCAAATTTAAAATTCCACCACACAGTTTTTAAATAACACAGTACAAAATATGGCACTTAACATTTTCAACTGAAATGGAAAACAATTCAATTGGAAGACTCCGTAGGGTCTTCCAATTTGTCCCAATCAAACTCTGTAGGACCATTCTTAATTGTCAATTCCCCTAAATGTTGAAATCTTTCCTCAAAATCTGAATCTCTAGCTTTCAGCTTTTCAAATCTGTCAAAAAGTAGCTTCTTTGAAAATTTATATAATTCTATGTCTAACTTATTTAGTTCACCAATTTTTACTGCTTGTTTTGGTGTTAAGGTAGTTAATGTTGAACTCGATACAGTAGCATTATTTTGTTCAAATGGAATGGCAAACCTAAGATTAAATGTCTCTTCAAAGATATACTGTGAAATTTTCTGGTACTCAGTTAAACCAAAGAAGGCCATCGACTGAAGATTTTTCTTCGCACTAGCTAACAGTATCCTGTCACGATCAGCTTTTGCCATATATTTTTTATCATAACATCCTAAGATAAATAAGAAAATTTATTGCAATTATCATGATATGCAATGTGAATGGAATGCTCTAAATACAAAATTCTCTGTTCATTTTAGGCCCCTATGACAACCCTATAACACATTGATTTGTATCATTTTTTTTTTTACTTGAGCATATTCTGTTTCATTTATCTTGGTCGTCACTTCACCTTTAGATATAACATCATTGATAATATTTTTAAATAATACCCTGTATATTTTTACATATTTGGATAAATCTCCTTCTCATGAGAATGAATATGGGTATAAATAATGAAAGATATATTCAATATAGGTACAATCAGACTAAACTGTACGATTATGGTTTGGCCCATTACTCTTATTGTCCATCTTTATTTGAACATATATCTGTTACTGGTAGGTACAGGCAGGTGCATCAAAGCCTATATCAACAGATTGGTAGAAACGGGATCTATCCAATTATGTGAAAACATTGGGTGTACCATTTAAAAATATTATCAGTATCACATCTTGAGTAAGGGTGAATTTGTGGAAAAAAATGCATAGTAAACTAAATGAACATGATCAGTCGGCTTCAATGTATGTAAATAGATCACTATACACCCACCTAATATACCTAAGGGTGAAAAGTTGAAATTAACAGCAGATCATCATAAGCATTCCAGATAAAAAAGGTTTGTACTTAACGTTATATTATGAAATATAAACAATTAATAACATTAATTTTAATTTTGACTTTAAAAATTGTAAAATTCTTAACATTACAATATATTTCTTCTCGAGATTGGCGATCCAAATTTAACTATGTATAGGTGAATTTTTGTGGGTACAGGGATCAGTATTTTACATAAAAAAACTAAGTTCTTTAATAAGTCGACGTTTCGTTTATTTTATAAACATCCTCAGGACAAATTATAGTTTGGTTTTTGTAGTCTTAAAAAAAATTAAACATTCGGACATTACTAAGTAGGAGCTCCCGAAAACAATTAAAAACAACAATACACCAGGAATCTTTGTTTAACAACACAATATAAATCTTTATTATCTAGTCTACTCGCAGTATCCAAGTTGAATAATTCAAGTATTCATCTCAACTTGGATACTGCGAGTAGACTAGATAATAAAGATTTATATTGTGTTGTTAAACAAAGATTCCTGGTGTATTGTTGTTTTTAATTGTTTTCGGGAGCTCCTACTTAGTAATGTCCGACACCCATATTAATAATAATCACAATAACATGAAGTTAACTAGTGACAACTAACCGTATTCTTAAATCAATCTAAGTAGTTCATATTAATAATTAAATATTTATAGACAAATAACTAACAGCATGCTAAATAAGAAGTTAATGTGACAACATCTCATTCTATACATAGAGCTAATTTCACTGCAATAAATCTAACCTGCATTCTGCCATTTCTGCCTGCATTTACAAACATTAAAGTGACATGACTGACAAGTGTCTTGTGTCAAGACTGTTTTGTGTTAAAAAGCAATCAAGGGCGGATTTAGCTTTTCAACATGGGGGAGTATCTCAAAGAATCATATTTTTAAAAAATGTTATGAAATTAGAAATTATCTGTGTATTTAGATAGGTACGTTTTTCTTTGGACAAACATGAAATAGCAAATAGAAGTGTTTAATAAAATATCCTTAAGTGAAGTACGTTTATATTTTTTTTAACTAATTACGTTTTTGCTTTTTCCTAATGTAAAATTTGAATTCATGGTAAATCCGCCATTGATAAGCATTAACTTTGCCTTTTATAATAGGGAGATTCGTAGCCCACGTTAACTCGGGGGTTAGGGGAGATTTAGAACACCTTAAATTTTTACCTTATCGTTATCGCAATCGTTATACTGAGCACGCGCAGTGCCAAAAATGATACTCTTTTTGGAACTGCACATGCTCAGATTAACGATAACGACGTGCTAAAATTTAAGGGGTTCAAAAACTCCCTAATGAATGCTATAAGTAACCATGCTATAATAAAATTTTATAATAATTATTGAGGTTACTGACATATAAATACGGAAAATTTCGCATTAAATTATTTAATATTTCAGAAAAACGTTCTTGATCTGTTAATTGGGAGGGAAAAGAAAAACTGCTGACATTTTTGTCAAACTTTTAGGTTAACTTTAACTTATTGTAAAACATACCCAAACTGATAACTAGTGATTTAGCATCATTCTAGCGTTAACATGCATTTAAATGGCATTATTAATGCAGTTTTTACTAATTACATTCTAGTTACGTCTTAGAACATTCAAAGTTTTATTATTAATAAGGCTGACCTTATGAATTTAATTTTTTTTAAGACCACAAAAACCAAACTATAATTTGTCCTGAGGATGTTTATAAAATAAACGAAACGTCCACTTATTAAAGAACTTGGTTTTTTATGTAAAATACTGATCCCTGTACCCACAAAAATTCACCTATACATAATTACAATATATGTAAAATTTATATAAATAAGCATTATGGCAGTGTAAAGGAATAAAATACTTGGAAGAAAAGAATCAAAAAATGTTCAGGATGTTTCTTGTTAAATAGATTTTTTTACAAAATCTAATGGAAACAATTTTAAATAATTGCTTGGAAAGCTTTAACACTGACACATTCCAATAATTTTAGATTTATTAAAAAAAAACAATTAAAAAGTAGATTATTTAATTTTATCAATGTACCAAAATACAAAAATTAATAAAAGTGACAGTACTTTTAAATATTTAGGTATCTCTTGATGTATTGATAAATGTCGTAACCGCAACTTTAATGAATTTTGAGATATTTGACGTATCACTTCAGAACAAGTTGATATCTGTATGTATCTGTTTGTCAAGCTCAAATGTTGTATTTCGTATATCCTATCATTTCCGAGATCCACATACATAGAATGTGGTGAAATATGCAAATAAGGCAGTTGTCGAAACATAAAGATGTCATGGCAAACTCGATGGCACCAGTATTAAGGCATAATATGTCTGTATATGAATTGAAATCATTCATAAAATAGATATTTTTGCACCAAGGGATTAAATTGAGATAACTTTAAATTCTGAAGGAAGCACTGGAAAGAGCCACACATGAAAGAATACATTTATTTCCAATACAAATGTAATGTCAAAATTCTTATATAATTTTACTTTTTTGCAATAAAAGCAATCTGCAACTTATTCATGTAAAAAATTTTGCACCATGGGACTATTGTGTTTTAGTCCCCTTTGGAACGAGTAGGTATTGGAGGTTTTGTGCCTGTACCAAAGAGTTATTTATATTTCTACTCTTTGTCTGTACTGTAAAGTGGCCCATTATAAGTTATCTGATTTATGTTCATTCGAGTGACGACCGAAACAGATGGGACAGAAAACTTTAGCCTTAAATGAAAAGGAAATTTCATATTTAGAATGGTCCATAGCCAGGGTCACACTGAATAGAATCGCATTTAGTTGACGCTGGCCTTAAATGTTCAAAAATTGAGAGCTTTAAAATAAATACCTCACAAACTTAGTGATCAAAATGATATAACCAACAAAGACTTGAAATAATAAAAAACCTTTTTAAAAAAAATTATCTTTTACAAATTGGAAATAAAATAATACACAGCAGAAATCTATATATTTGAAATAAAAACATTCCGACTTAGGATTCAATTTAAAAAATTATTCAATACCGAACAAATAACTTATGAATTGTTAGCATTGATCATTCTTCATAGCTCCCTACTATTTTGATACATTTTGACATAAAAGAAGTTGTGCAAGATTTTCGGCCCCAATAAGGATTTAATTTAAAAACTATAAAGCTGTTTTGCAGCATCAACTAATTTAGGATATTATGAACATTTGATTTAAGTTGAATTCCTATTATGTAGATACAAAAATACTCATAAGAAAATAAAATACTCATAAAAAATTTAAATGAAAATTATGAAGGCAAAGATGAAGTAGGTAAATAATTATTAAAACAACATAAACTTACCAACAAGTTCAAGATCAGCCAACATTCTGGTCTGTCGGTTTGCGGCTAAATTACTGTCACAATCTATAAAGCCATCTAATTGTACTCCTTCCCAATTTTCTCCTTCATAACATGGAGGAATTTCTTTATCAGTAGCTGCCCTTCCTTTGCAAAAATGTCTGGACCCCTTCCAAGTAGCTCCTCTTTGCACATGACGGAACTCAGACAAGTACCTAAAAGTAAATAAAATTACTTGTACACAAATATCAATTTTTAACATAAAAAACGTAGCTCCCAAATAAATAGGTTTTGACTCATAGTCAACATGTATTTAATAAAGGGATTCATTTATTGCAAAAATAACAAATCATAGTTAAGTGGTCTAAAATTTATAAACAAATAGTTTTAGAACTATAACAAACCAGATCATTACTTACTATATGGCAATAACTTAAAATATGCAAGCAGGTTCATACTTAGGAGAAACATCTATATAAAAAGATTGTTAATCTTTTGTCAATACCAATTATATTTTGATAAATTGCTACTTTTATAGAATTTCTCTAATACCAAGGGTATTGGACAGTAAAAGAAAAACTTAATTGAATCATAATTTTTTTGATAATTTCACAAAATATGTAAACATATTTTGTCAATTTGAATTTTTAATTGTGCTTCTTTTTTTACATCAATTGTTTTTCAAGAAATAATTGTTCTGAATAAGGCTGGATACTTTCCCAAAAAAGGCCTGTATCTTCCTATCTTCCAATAGGCTTTCAAAGATTTTATGAGCTTTAATAGTTAAGGAAATGTAATACAAAAAGACTAACACTTGTAGTCCAGCAATTGATATTATTTCTAATACATTACACTTTTGTTACAATTTTTTTTTGGTTGGTCCTAACTATTAGAAACGGCCCATTCAAACTTAATATCAGAAATTTTGAATTTCTCTTTCATAGTGGAGCGCCTGCTGAGTGAAGCATGCATACTACTTCCACCCCAGAGTATTATCCTGCAACATTCTTTCGCCAGCGGGCGGTTTCCGCGATAATTAATTTACCAAATAACACCAAAGAACATATGCATAGTACTAATTCCTAGTTGGCTATGGGAGAACCACTGATAGTTCTCCGAGCAGCTCACCAGTCCCGCCACTTAACAGTTTAAAATTAAAACAAACATTGTCATGGATCTCCGATATAACGTTCGATTAAATGCAGAAAATGAAGAATTTGAAGATTTTAATCATAAGAGTTCAAGCGCAGGTACAGATTTAATAAAATTATTATTATGGAGCATTTTATGTAAATAGTGGAGCCACACTTAACTAAAGTTCATCAACGTGGTTTACCTGTGCCACCTTTAATTGCATTTTTATGTGCTTTAAGATTTTATGCTACAGAAAGTTTTCAGATATGTGATTAAAGAGTATTTATGGTGTAACTTTTTTTTATCTTTATTGTCTTTTACAGCTTACACGTGGAGACCTTAGAGGTATATCGCAACCTACAGTGTCCAGAATAATAAATATTTCTAGAATCATGAGGCTTCTGCTTATGAGGCTCGAAATAATAATAAAATGCCTGCATCACCTGGATCTGAGCAACGCAGTTTCGAACAATTTTATGAAATTGCTTATTTTCCGGAAGTAAATTGTACTGATTGCACACACTGTGCACTGTAAACTTTAAAGTGTTTATGAACATCATTCGGCGCCTCCCACCTTGGTTCGCCCGCCCGCGTCTCCATCGCTCGACTATGAAACACACATTTCGGCTATTCGCCAACCCTCCGCCCGACGGAAAAATCACCAGCGGACGTTTGGCGCAGCGCCGTCTCGGCGACCGACTATGAATACCAGTGTAAATATTGTTGGGTAAATATTTTCATCTAATAAAAGCTAACTTTTATCTCACTATTTATTATCAATATATAATATAATAATGGCTATGGAATTTTTTTGGCTATTTTCGTATTTGGATAGGTTCATTCTACTACAATATGCTATTCAATTTCATGTTACAGCAAAAAATTTTTATAAATTTTTATGTCCATCAGCGTAATCAGCGGTTTATAGTGTGGTTGCAGTACTGCTTGCATCTTCTAACTTTCGATTATTTAATAGTATGCCGTGAAATGAGACTAATATAACGAAAGATTAAAAAGGGTCTATATTGTAAATGGAAAGAGGAATGCTGTGCAATTTCCATAACAATTTTTGTTTGTAATTACTAGTGATTTTAGAAACTGACCTCCCAAGCATATAAATTACACACAATTAAAATATTACATTACCTTGATACTGGTTCTCGAAGCAACGTAATATAAAAGTAACGCCTTTTAACAACATCCTCCAGTTCATCTAGTTTTTCATCTACACAACTAGTTAGTTCAGTCCAGTCTGCATGAAGGCCACATTTCCATCCTGTCGTGTATCGGCTAAATAACCAACTTTGGTTTGAATGTGGTCGAAAACAGTAACATCGTTTACGTTTCCTAGGGCACTTACACGGCCTTTTTAAATCTAAGTCATGAACAAGATGTTTGCCAAAAGATGTGCCACCTAAAATTATTATTTCAGTTGGTATTTTAAAACATTATCTTTTATTTTTTTTTTAACACAATCGATACACATGATTAAATTACACTAATGAAAAATTGTTATCAATGTGTGCTTGATAGCTTTCCTAAGAACTAATTTTTGCACCCACTTCTTGAATTTCAAAAGTTTTATCTATTCGTTTTATTGCATTTAACTGTGTAGTTTTCCAAACCGAATGATCTAGGAAACATTATATAGTGTTATCCAAAAGTAATCGGCGTGGTGTTGGTTCCGCCTGGAAGGCGGCAACCAACAACATATACCTCATCGCAATATATCGAGGGGTCCCAATTTGAATTATCGCGGGATGTCAAACACGAGGTGTCATTTTCAGAGCTAGTGTCGCGGATAGAATGGTGCGAGGTGTCAACCGTTAGGAGGGGATTGGCAGGATATTCTGGCGAAGCACAGAACAGAAAGGGTACAGGTGGAAGGTGTAATTAATATTTCTGGTGCTATTTCTTTAATAAACAGATATAATAGCAGGGAGTTTTATTCAGTTAATAACTCAGAAGTGGGATAGATTCATAAAAGCCCATAGTGCATGATTGGTGAAATAATTCATGATTTTAGTTGGTCCATCCTTAGTGTTGGAAAAATGGCGTCAATGGCGTGATGGCAGGGTGCGAAGGTGTTCACAAAAATTAAAACCGATTGCAACTGAGGGGTCACGTGATATACTCGAAATGGCATTGTCTAGTGAAGAGGTGGCTTTATGAGAGCAACTCCTAGCCAATAAGGAGGTGTCCGTGGCTAGCCTGCGAGAATAACTAAGTCTGAAGCATTAGCGGAGACAACAGCTCGAGACGGAGTTGGAATCAGACCTATGGCGTCGATTCCAGCACCTTAAAAGTTTAAACAATGAGGTGCCATGGGACGAGGTGTTACGACAAGTAGGTTGGGGCATTAATAACACGGTGAACGCTTCGAGTAAACAAACTCCTGCTGAACTAATGTTTGCCTTTACTGGTGGACCGGTGCATGGAGACCTGCAGCCGGACTTGGTTACGAGGGGTTGTAGACCAATGGAGTCCGAAGGTGTTCGAAAGGTGTCTGAAGCTGCTCGAAAGAGGTCTGAGTACCCAGGTGAGATGCCGAAAGGTGTCAATCGTGGTGACCGGATCGATCCAAGCTTGGTGATGTCGAATAATAAAACTAATGACCAGGAAGGTGTTACATGAGGTGTCACTCGAGAGTCACATGAGATGTCACTCGAGGGAGAGTCACATGAGGTGGCACTCGAGGGAGAGTCACACGAATTGTCGACACTCTGAGGAGTCTGACAGATGCTTAATTGGTACTGATGAAGTAAATACCATGGAGCCGGTACAAATGAGGCATCAGAGGGCTAAGAGGCGTCTAAATGAACAAACGTTTAAAACGAGCAGTACTTGAATCTTAACCTTGCTTAGTAGTAATAGTAGTAGTTAGTTCATGTATGGTGTAGGGTGCAGACAACTTGAGGTAAAATGCATGGGGTGACTAACAATTATTAATGGGGACATTAACTCTTTTTCAGGATGGCCGAATCTTATCCAAAAGTAATCAGCGTGGTGTTGGTTCCGCCTGGAAGGCGGCAACGAACAACACATACCTTACCGCAATATATCAAGGGATCCGAATTTGAATTATCACGGGGTATCAAACACGAGGTGTCATTTTCAAAGCTTCTGGTGCTAGTGTCGCAGATAGAATGGTGCGAGGTGTCGACCATTAGGAGGGGATTGGCAAGATGTCATGGTGAAGCACAGAACAGAAAGGGTACAGGTGGAAGGTGTAATTAATATTTCTGGTGTTATTTCTTTAATAAACAGATATTGTGATAGCAGGGAGTATTATTCAGTTAATAATAGGTATAGGTATTTCATTTTCCATACTAATCAATTTGTGAAAATTACTTTAACTATATTATACACTAATTACACTAATTTCATGGGGCATCACATAAAAAAACCATTTATTCATATATCAAATTAAAGTTAAATCAGGATTTAGCTAATCAGATAAAGTACCCGAATTGTGACAAAATAATCTTAGAACGTAATTCGCTCAATCTGTGGTCTCTTTACCTATTTTTATAATAAAATTTGGCCCTTCCGAATTAAAATTCTAGGTACTTTCCATCACCCACTAACTCACCAACTTCCCACCATCACCCACTTAAAGCTTGAGAGTAACCATGCGTCATTCATAAATAATTTATCTGGATTGGCCTTTATTACCAGTAACAAGTTAAATTAAGAAACAATTCAGTGAAAATAGGACACAACATTATAATATGGCCTATTGCATAAAAATAGGAAATTAAAAACACCAAATTTGGATTTCACAAAATTCTATTTGTCAAAAGATATTAATCAGCACAAATTGAGTGAAGAATAACACCCAGATTCATGAAAGGGATGTAAGGCGTTAGTCGAACTAACGAACTTTGCACCGCCGACCACACCTTTTATTTTAACCCGCGCAACAAGGGCGTAAATTTTCCGCGTAACCTTCGCTAGTCGGACTAAAGTTAGGCCTCGTTGATGAATCCGTACGTAAGGGTTTATCATAATATTTTAGTCATAAAAAATTTTGTGAAGGGGCAAAAGTCAGCACCCGTTGCGTGCTCTGTTTCTTGCATTTTTTGATTTACTGACAATTTGTTTTCATAAAGTATTTTATAGTTGTACATGAGATAGGATTATTAACCTTTTTCTTCCCCTGTGTATAAAGCCTCAAACACCAAAAATTTTAAACAGTTGAAGACAATATAACAGAATAAGTTAATAGTAACTAATGTTGTTCATAGGCGACGCGGTCACCCGCAGCACTCAGGTCATAATAGTAACTAATAGTAATAGTTAAGTAAGTTAATGAGTAAAAACAGACAAAGATGATAACGTTTTACATTGTTTCACGATCGCAACAGTATGTGTCACAAGACAACTTGGGAGTAGGGAGACGGAGTTTGTCCGCTGTCCCGAGTCACAAGTCAAGATCTAAAGTGTGGCATCTATCGAAATCAATAGATGCCATACTCCCTACACAATCCCCTCCTAACGGTTGACACCTAGCACCATTCTATCCACGACATCGACCTATGTTATATTTGTCTAACTGTCTTACACAAGAGATTATCCTCTTCTTTCTTATTACGACCACTGAACTCATTCACTTTATATAGTAAGATTGTTTATTTCAGTAAAAAACTGGGAAATGTTTCAAAAAAATTATATAGGCAATCTGCAGCTTTTAAGGTAGTGTACATAAAGCTCTATATGATGAAAATAATGAAAAACTACAATTTTTTTTTATAAAATATACTGAATATTTACTTTCTGCTCTAGGTAAATATTTTTAGTGGAATGGAATGAATTATTTCATATGAATTTTATTTTCTTTCTTTACCACTGTATCAACTAATTTCCAAGTATGATCTGGGCCCTTTTATACCACCTCTTTTTTGGCAACATCAGTGAAAAGATTATAGCCGCAAAATTTGCCATGGCACAAGTGGTAGTATTGTAATTTCTTTCGATAGCTTTTGTCAAAATTTGTAATATAATTAGTCTCCTACAAACGGTGTTATATTCATTTGTATACTGGGTTTCCCATTTCATTTGACTAATGGCAATTAACATGGGCTATTACATTTCATTGAATTTTATATTCCCAGGGCACACTATGAGAAATATTGCTAACGGAATCGATAGTACTGACTGTCAAACACTTCTGATTACCAAAATACTAAAGCGAAATGCTTTTTTAATTAAAATATCAACAAAAATTCGTTTTAAGTTAATAGATGTACTTTACATAAGATTTTAAGAAACGTCATGTTACGTCAACGATTGGACTAGTTGGTTGAGCGTCCGTCTTTCAGACTGAACCGCACAATTTTGCAGGTTCAAATCCCGCCAGAGACAACTTTTTTTTATTTTACTTTTTCATTAATTACAAATTATTAGTGTTTACTTATTCGAATAAATATGGTTCATTGTCAGTACCTAGTTATTATTTTTGAAAGTCACAATATTTACTTATCAGCAAAAAAAATAAAACATGTTTTAATTGGTTCGTTTCCTTTATCTTCAGCTAAAGCTACAATCTTATAAAATAAGTAATCAATAAGCAACATATGTTTTATTTATTACATGCACTGTGCTTTTACTAATAGTGTACTTATCTCTGCTAATAGTTACTACATACCTCAATCTGGATATTGAGTTAAAACAGTTACAGAGGAACTGTCGTGAATTAGTAATAGGATTTTTTTTTAATATAAAACTAATTCTAAAATTATGAGTTTTTTAAAATATCTTGAAAAAACTCATAATTTTAGAATTATAGTTTTTCATTAAAAAAACCTATTACTAATTCACGACAGTTCCTCTGTAACTGTGTGATAACTAGGTACTAACAATGAACCATATTTATTCGAATAAGTAAACACTAATAATTTATAATTAATGAAAAAGTAAAATAAAAAAAAGTTGTCTCTGGCGGGATTTGAACCTGCAAAATTGTGCGGTTCAGTCTGAAAGACGGACGCTCAACCAACTAGTCCAATCGTTGACGTAACATGACGTTTCTTAAAATCTTATGTAAAGTACATCTATTAACTTAAAACGAATTTTTGTTGATATTTTAATTAAAAAAGCATTTCGCTTTAGTATTTTGGTAATCAGAAGTGTTTGACAGTCAGTACTATCGATTCCGTTAGCAATATTTCTCATAGTGTGCCCTGGGAATATAAAATTCAATGAAATGTAATAGCCCATGTTAATTGCCATTAGTCAAATGAAATGGGAAACCCGGTATAGTAGACACAAATTGAAAATTTGTGCCTACTTGGTTTTTCGGAAACTAAAATAACCTCAGAACTACCCTTTCAGAAAGAATACATATTATACAAAACAGTATAATATAGTTTATATCATTTCTGTTGAGATTATTTAACTACTGCAACTAATTACAACTTTTTCTCCCTTTTATTTGCCTTTTCTTTTCAGCCTTTTAGGTGTATCTAACATTTATCAATTAGATTTATGATACCACCTTAACAAGTTTCAGATTACAAATTTCCCCTGAAATAAAAATATGGAACATGGCAGGAAAATATCTGAAATCCATGTACATTATCATAATTTATAATAATTGTAGGAATGAATCTACCATTTGAAATAATAAAAGAACAGATTTCGTTAACATTACTAACTAGTAGCTAACATTAAAAGCAAAATAGAAATTTTAAATGCAAACCACAAACATTATAATGTATGTGACTACAATAAAATCTGCTTAATCTGAATGAATTAAATCAGAAGTCAAGAGTGTCATGCTTTGAATTGTAAATGAGAACTAATATATTCGGTATTGTGACCTGACATTCACCTCTAAGAAAACTTACCCGTTTTCTGCATATGCAAAAAAACCATGACATCGTGTGAATCCATATCAAAAGAAAAATCGTCATTTAGCATATCATCATAACTTAAACCTATTTTACTACTGGCACGAGCTAAGGGTTTACCAAAATTTTCTTCTAATAAAATGCTTGTTTCTTTGGAACTAAGGGCACACACCTAGAATAAAAATGTCATTCTTTTCTCAACATAAATAAAAATGCAACCTTATCAGGACAGAAATATCCAAAGCCAAAAATTCCAAAAACACATAAAGCCAGGCAAAAAAGGCATATCTGCTTTAATCTGGACGATTTTGTCTCCATTTGTTTAATTTCATAAACACCATTAGGTAACAGCACTGCTATATCGCTGTCTATAACTTGTACAGATACACTTTTCAAATTCTTCATTATTTACTCCATCGAAGTAAATAACAATTTGTAGAATCAGATACGTTATTTTTTGTTTACTTCATTTTCCTTTTTCCTCCTCTTGTCATTTATACATAACATATATGTTGGCTGGCTGTCATTCCACCATAGAATACGATGGAATGAACAGAACACAGCATAGGAAATAGGCAGAATCACAGAATATCTAATAAGTGTCAGAATAGTTTGCAATGATCAACAGAGATGTAGTATTGTGCCGCATGCTTATTTGATTTTGCCAAGGAATTGTATATAAATTCCTTGGATTTTGCGATATTCCTGGGCATGAGCATATTTGACTAAGGTGCTCTAGTCCATCTTGGTTTGGGATATTGACGTTTGCGCAGTTACGAAATCGACTGGCATTTATTGTAGTAATTGATGTTTTTCATAGTATTTAGTATTTAAACGTTTTTGTGATATTTTTTTGTATTATTCAATATTTTAGTTTAGAAGTTATTTTAATTTCGCAGGATTAAAAATAGGTAAAAATTGCCTTCTTTATGTGCTTGGTATGCTCAATGCACATGTAAGAACCCTAAACAAAGAAGGACTGATTAATCAGTAACAGCAACAGCCAATATTGGTCGCGTTCAGCAGATACAAACGTTGACAAACAATTTGTGATTGTTCTGCTCTGCTGAACGATAGTTGAAAATTATCTTGAATGTCAACATGTTTTATGAGCGGTAGCCATTTTTACAAGCGTAAAATATTAACGCTTAATTTTCTCAACATGTTGAAAGCATAGAAAAAAGGATAAAAAGGTTGTGTTTTCAGGTTATGTAGACGGTTACGAGCTGTCGTAAAACGAAAATAATATGGAGAAAGAATATTTTGAAGCCAAATACATCCATAAATGGTGTAGAATTTCAAACCACCACATTCAAATTTCAAACCAACGGAAAATAAAATAAGATCGTTCAACAGACTTTAACCGCTGAATAAACGTTTAGCGTTTAAAACGTAAACATGTTACAAACCGTTTGCTGTCTGCTGAACGCGGCCCATCACATTTGTTTATCACTTATGTGACGTCAGTGGATTCCCTTTAGCGGGAGATTTAAAATTTTACAATTTTTGAAATTGCATATTAGTTCTCTTAATCAGATTAATTGTTAAAATTTAGCAATAGGGGATCCAGTGACGTTTTACGAGAAATTGTTGAAAATGACCTCAAAATTTTTAATAATGAATTGATCAGTCCTTTTTTGTTTTGGGTTAGGGTTCTTACATTTGTACCTAGAATGGCAATAACATTTGCATCCTAAATGAAAAGAAATTGCATTCTCCAGTCCTGTTTATATTTCAGTGGTCTATATCGATAAGCCGATAAGCACAAAGAGAAGTTTATCTATGGATGATAAGCCTATTTTTCTGTTTTGTGCTAAAGATAATAAAGAAGGGTTAGGGTTATAGTTTAAGCTATTTTGTGGTTTATATTGGAAATATAATTTGTTTACAACGATAAACTAAAACATCGATTCTAATTTAAAATGTGATGTTTTCAAATATATTACGAGGCATTTTTGCAACCTCACGGTATTTCGTAAGAGAATTCAAATTAGTGAGAGTGGGGATATTTAATCTACACATATCAGGTAAAAATAACTCATTCTCTGCTCATTCCTATTCTATTCCTAATCCTAATATGGATTCATTCATTTACGAAGTTGTTATTTGTAACTGATCTTTGTAGCAGCACCAATTATGGCGAAACAGATTGATAAGGCTGATTTAAAAAATCGTTTAACCCCCATTCAGTATAACGTTACACAAGAAAAAGGAACAGAAAGACCATTTTCAGGTGATAACAAATTTGTGACAACATATTTTATATAATTTTTATGTTCTGCTCTTCTTTAGGTTGTTACAATAAAACATACAAGGAAGGAACTTATGTGTGTATTGTTTGTGAGCAACCGTTATTTAGTTCAGAAACTAAATATGACAGCGGGTGTGGATGGCCAGCATTTAATGATGTCCTAGATCAGGGAAAAGTTAAACTATCTCCAGACACTAGTGGAGGTATTTATTCCTTAGTGGCTTAAATATCTGCATTTATAATCTCTTGTGTATACTGTCAAGTACTTATATTATAGTTTTAAATGGAAATAATTACCACGTCTATAATTATTATATTACCTCTATGAAGCATATCCTTTCTTTTAGAATACTTAAGTAACCTGAAATCTAAAGTTATCTAAACATCTTTTCTTGCATCGTGCATATAAGCTTTGTTTAAATATAGTCTAACTGTTCAACTTATTTGTTTGACTATATTTTCAGCATAAATAATCTCTGAGACTGTCTATATGGTCAAGTCTAAGAGAAACTATTTTAGACCATTATAAGATAGTTTTATTATTAAATATTACCCAACCTTATGATGCAAATATCTGCAAATAAATTAGTGTGTATATCTTATAGTGATATCTTTATTTGTAATTTTATTATCTTAATTTTCATAAAATAGATGTTATTTAATATATAGTGGAATATTAGCAGACAAATGTATAAATGCAGATATATTTGAGTGCAATTTTACACATACAAAATTAATAATAGAAAATATACAAGGATTATTTAACTGTTCTTAAAAAATATTAGATTATCGAGTATGACATACTATGATAAGCAAGTATATAATGATACTGATTATTTATAATCCTAATGTATTATAAATATTAGTGACTGAGATATGAGCGAAATCATTTTTAGATTACATTTTTGATACATTTCTGTATCAAACGAAGAATGATGTAAATTTTATATTTATATGCAAGTATATATGAATTTACCATGTGACAATCTTACAGGCAAAAAACATAACTTAAGATATTTTTAAACGAAACTACATTATAGTAAACAGTGGTGTGTAAACATTACACATGGTCATTAGCTAGCAACTCAATACAATATAAGTAAAATAATGACCAGCACAATGAATTACAATTAGTTGTGATGTCATAATTATGTAACACTGATGTGAATATATATATATATATATATATATTTTAAAAATTTATTTATATTTAGCTAACTGCTGAGGGAATGTTGTGAGAGGAAATTATACTAAAAGAAATTATACTTATATTTGATGTATTTTGTAATTTTTTGCAAGTCCCAGCATCGTTCCTTCTTTTCCTTTTCTGTAATGAGGCTATTTACAATTTTCCATATGGTTCTCACTGGGATTTTTGTTAATGTGAATGTTTCTTCAACACTTTTCATTTTACAGAATTTGTGAGTTTGCACACAACCGAGAATTGTGTATAAACTTTTTATAATCTCTTTAGCATCTAAAGAAAAGTGTCTTCTTCGGTTTTCGTTTCTGCATTGAGCTGTCCTCCTCCAGCTGTTCTTAATTTGATTCAGTACTCCACGGGCGCAACATATTTTAATCAAAACTATGTTTGTGCACACATACAAATGAAATTACTGTTTTTGCAAAAATCTTATTTATTTACATGAACCCAGACCCAGTACGATCTCTATCTAGGCATGGGTGGCAACTCAAGACGGGTAAAATTCTCTTCAATTCTTAAATAATCAATCATTTATATCTATGACTATACTATACCTACCTATATTCTCACATACTGTGCATAGCAAATAAGGGTAATGTAGTCATAGTGACTTATCATAGCATTCATATCATCGATATGAAGTTCCGCTAACATTCCTTTGGCCTCTTTTACAATAAAATTGTCACTTCCAATATAGGTTTTTCGTTGTTTACTAACAAAGTAAAAGATTTATACTTAATTAGTATACTATATGTTCCTCTCAGTTAAAGTAATTTTATACGAAAAGCAGCTAACAGAATTTTATCAAAGCAAGTGATTTCGGGGTGAATAATAATGTTTCTTTATTAGAAGGAGATGCCGAAAACTACTCCACGAGCAATGTACCCCGAATGGTATTGCATTACTTAATAATAAAATAATAATAGATTTCCTCTACACGCGATTTTGTTTTGCCACCGATGGGTAGACAATTTTAAAGTCTCGGCGTAGTATTATTTTGTGACAATATGCCAAATTTCAATATCTTTTTTGTTTTTGAAATTTGTGATTAAACATTTTTTTTATTATTTAATAGATCAGACTTTTTTGTTATCTATACAACACAAAAAATACTGTTTTACAACAACTGTTTCTTGTAATAGTTTTCTCTAAAATAAAGGATTTAGTAAAGCCCACTTAGGTTTCAGGATATGAATAACCTCGCTACATAAATAGTTTTTAATTTAGTAGATAAATAAATTGAAATATTTAGTAAACAAAGTTAACCTTGAATTAGTTTTTATTGTTAAATTATTTCATGCATAAACAAATCCAAACAATGTATATTATGTGTAACAATTACAAGTAGCAGCGTATGTCCTGATTAGATAATCACATTTACCCTAACATGATTAAAAAAAAAATATTTTAAAACAATTTGTTCTTTAAGCGAGTGAACAAGTTGTATAGCTTGGTCACTCAATGCTTTAAGATGAAACTGGACGTTATCTTAGTATAACACAATATTTTTATTAAACTAATTTCTGTGATAACTGTATATCAAAGGTATAGAATTAATACAAACGTGTATGTAATATGATACAGTTAGATATTCCTTGTTAGTTTTGTTTGTAAAGTTTTTGTGTCGTGTTATAAAGTAATTTTGCAATTGAATTATAAATAACTATTGTGACTTATCATGAATTATTAGTATGATTATTTCCCTCATCTTTAAAATAATTAATTATTTTTATAGTTACGCAAACAAATGCGTCAAAGTGGAAGTATATCAGAATTTTTATTTCTTTATAAATTACTCTAATGTAAATACATATAAGTATAAATACATAATTTAAAGTATCAAAAATATAATTTATTCGGGAAATAATCATGCTGCATAAAAAATTGCTATTAAAATGTTGGCGTTTCTTGTCAAAATGTTTGGCTCTGAAGAAATATGACTGGTAAATTTTCCACCCAAATTCCTTTGATTTGGAGTTATGTTAAAAATTCACTCGGCATATTTCTTAACCAAACGTTTTTGAAGGGAAATGTCAAAATATTATCACAATTTTTATGCACTTAAGATATTACTATTGAGAAAAAATAATAATTCAATTGTGAAAAGTGTTTTCCCTAAATATCCTAACACTTCCTAGTCCGTGTGATGTATGCTACAGTATAACTTGCAAACTAACTCACTATGGCTTTGTAAAATATATTCTGTTGGTGTGTTGGTTTGTTCAAGTATCCTTGGGGAAAGCTAATTGTGACTGTTTTCTTTTCCATCTTCCTTCCCTCACACTCCTACAACATTGGTTACTCATAATTTTTATTTTCGTTGTGGTTTTTATTTGCTTTTTTCACTTCATTATTGTTTTTGGTTTCACATTATCATTTGGTAAACGGGTTATATCATCTTCCCTTCTGTTCCTGTATTCCCTACCATTAATAGTTGGTGCAAACCTTTTACTCCTAATATCCCAACCAGGGAGGATTCGTACCGAGGTCACCTGTGCAGAATGTGGAGCCCATTTAGGCCATGTGTTTGGAGATGGACCTCCACCAACAAGAAAAAGGTTCTGCATTAACTCCGCTTCCCTAAATTTTATACCAAAGAATAATGAAGATAAGGTTGGAGATAGCTAGTGTTCCAAAGATTATTTAAAACAAATAACATAAATTTATCCTTTTTAAAAAACATTTTCATTGAGATAAACTACAAATAACTGGATAGGACCATAGAAATTATAAAAAATATATCATTTCTATGGATGCGACTAAGTCTTAATAGTTTTACCTTTATATTTTTGGTCATACGATCAAATTCTAGTGTGTCAAAGGTCTAGAGATCAATGTATTTTTCTAAAGGATAATTTTTAGTATTAATTAAATTTTCAATTCTTAATTATTTTATATTAAGTTCGAAGTATATGTTGCAAATATGAATAAATCCACATACTATGCAAGTATACAGGCTTGGATTGGAGATTTTTAAGCCCGAGCTACACTTTAGACCAGTACAGTGTACTAATAGTCTTTAAGTCCAATTCCTTGGAAGGACCGACCCAATTAACCTTTCGAGGAAGTGGACCGCCAATTGAAAATCTAGGCCTGTAAGTAAATTAATCAATATTCATCCTAAATACTTTCATAACTGCAATCAAGACTTGAGGAATGTCAGAAAGTTGTATGTAAACTATAATATAATTTAACCTAACAATTATTGACTACAAATTTTCAATGCAATGTGCTACTTCAAATACTTAACTTGCGCACTCATTTTTAGGCAGTGAATACGTTCTAATGCCCAATAAGTAGGTGTGTTAATAAAATAGTCAAAAAATTTTGTAAATATTTTTGGTACAGCTTAAATATTTTACTCATCGATATGGATAACTTTAGCCTTGACACTTTATAACTTTGGTTAATCAAACATGTTTCTTAGATTTTTGTTATTTATTTTTCTAAATTGTAGGTCAAGCTAAATGTAATTAATTTATGCCTAATTGGATATGTTACCTCACTGGTGTTGTTTACTAATATATTTATTGATAAACTAGGTTTATAAACAAGATGAATTTATTTTCACTAAGTACTTGTTTTATTTTTATTTTAATTAATGAATGTATAATCTCCAGTTTTGACTTGTGTACCAAAATTTAATTTGTTAAATATATTCATAAAATGAATACAATGTTATTTATCTTCCTTATCACAAGCTTTATTGATATCTTTGGGAATAAAAAGTGTAAAAAATATAAATTCAAAACATTTCCCAACACCTAGTTTACATTTATGGATTTAGGTACATAACCATTTACTACGCAGTAATTTAATTTTATATATGCTTTCAAACTATATTTTTGTATCTAATTTTGATAAAAATTATTTCTACACAAGTAGAATCAATCAGTTCAATCTCAAACACCCATATGGATGGCAAAGTCTATAGATAATGAAAGTATATGTTATGCTTTTTCAATGTGTAACCACATTTCCAATAAGCAATCAATTTGGGAATTGGTTTAACACAAAATATTGAGATATTTTATAGTTGGGAGTAATTACAAAAACAAATACACTAGAAAGCATTTTAACCCACAATTGATATTATCTATTAGCGATTTTATCTAACATTTTTGCTAACACTCTTCTAGCATCATTCATCAGATTTTCGACTTAGTTGATTATGATAAGTGATAGCTGCATAAGAAACGATATTGAGCTTATTTGTTTAAAAGGGTGCCCATAAATGTAAATATGTTAGATAACATCTAACATATACCAATCGTGAGTTAAAAACTTAGGTTAAGTAATTTTATTTTTTCACAAAGGTATCTGTTTTTTTTTTAAATCGGTGTATATTCAAAAACTATATATAAATCAACATATACCTATATTCCAGATAACAGCAAAGTGAGCTTGATTCAAATATTTAAGAACACACAAAATGGCCCATTAAATAATCACAAGTTTAGTATGGTACAAATTCTGCCACCCCTGTAGTATATCTACCCTGACATATCTGCTTCTAGCAAAAAGAAATCCTCAAGTCAATAGCTCTCTAAATAACTTGCACTGCTATTACTTAAGTTGTAACTTTTTACGTAATTTCACTACCATTACTGTGCTGATGTGATTTGATTAACAGGGATGTACCAAATTGAAAAAACTTACCCATTTTATTTAGTCGAAAGTGAATATTCATTGTGCGCATACAACTGCTTCAAAGATGTATTCAATACTGGTTTTCTCATTCTTCTTTAAATACCCTTATTTTGAGAATGAACATTAATCCACAGATATAATGTTCAGGAACACTTTTGTGTTTTGTATATGTGCATAATATGGCACACCTGTGCAAAAATCAAGATTTTTATTTAGAAACTTTTTAAATTTCCTTGAAGCTTATATACCAAGGGCATCTATTAAATTCTAGTGCCATATACATTCAGTACGATTTATGAAATCATTTAATGCAATGTGGAATTAAAATGTTTTTTTGTTGTATTTGAAATTAATTTGTCTATCTGGATAACTACTTCGAATAGGTTCTGCATACTATGAAAGACATACAAATTAGGACAAAAGTGACATACCTGTTTCATCATATTCACAGACTCATCTGTCATTAATATTAAAATATTAGTCTTGGGTAACTCAAATTTTTCAACGGCTTGTATTCCTAGCTTTTGATTTGCTACAGACTTGGTCTTTTCTAATTGTTTACGTCCTTGTCTACTTCGAGTATATCTTTTACAAGCACTGTAATTTGAAACAAACAAACAAGGCACTTGTTTGTGAGACACCCAACGGATTGGCCTAGATCAATCGCTTGTCCCCCCCAACCCCTTGTCATGAGACCACATTCGGTTCAACGTTCGAGCTCTAGCTATTACCTTTAAGATGATGTCCTATTTAATCTAAAAGAAGAACGCTGCTTGTAATAATCAGAGTAATTAATACAAAGAAATCATATACAACTTACTCACTTTTTCGGAAAGGTTTTATGTGTTTATTTTTTATTTTGAATTTTTTTTATTTAATTGAAATGGTACTGAAAAAATTGAAAGTCGTAGATGTGAGTAATGTTTTGTTATGAACTAATTGCAAGTCAGTGGGAGGAAAAACCTCAAATGTTCGATAACATTAGTTCTCAAACAAAATAAAATGTTAAATTAAATTTGATGCTATGAAGATGTTATCGTCTTTAAAATATGGCAAATAAAAACTATAACTGGGAAGAAAATTTGCAAATACATGAGTTTTTTCCTTTCACCTCAAAAATGAGAATTATAACATGACTATTTATGTCTATGATTATTTTCAAATACCTAATTAAAATAATCAAATTAAATGTGTTGCTTCACAGGACAATATAGTGCCCCCAGTGGCACACTTAACATATCATCAAATCGGAATTTATTAAAATTGAGGTAAAGTAAATTTTATATTTATTTGATTGCAACATAAAAAATATAACTATTATCTTCTATATATTGTCTTCTTTTTTTATGAAGTTCGAATTTTTTTGGAAAGTTGGTGTAAGTCAAACTTAACGAGTATGCAAAGAATAGTGTTTATTTATCTGTATTTATTTATTATTAAGTAACTGATAAGTGTGGGACAGCGACGGCTCGTGGGTTCTCGAACAGTTGAAGCGTTTTATTTTTTTGTAAGCAGGTACTTACCAGGGGATGTTTTTTAGTGCTGTACCTGAAAAATTTTGGAAAGTTCAAGGTCATTGTTTTTCGAGTACTTTAAATTTCTGTAACACTTAATAATCGATGAGAATGTTTTTTTTTTTTTAATTCGTACTGAATGTAGATACCAATTATCAATGAATCTTGTCTCTAGTGGAAATATAAGTCAGGGTTAAATAGACGATGTAGCGTTGCGATAAAAACCATATGGATATTATTGTTTGTAATAAGATCTATTCGTCTATCTTTCAAAGCTGAAAACTTATTAATGTTTTTGTAGAACGGTCGACTTGTTTCTAATTTCAATAATAATTGTTTTTCAATGGAAATTCTACCTAAAGATGAAAGTCTTCGAGTCATTGAATTATGTAAATACGTTTTAATTCTCTTTAAACAAGAAAACTTGTTTCGACTGATGAGCTCGTGGACAGAATAGTAAGAATTAAACAAAATAATTTATGTTTCCTTAAATATTAGTTCAGTAAACTAAAAATTTATATTGGACAAAATTAATAGTTTTGAAAATTGGTATAAATGTTAAGGAAAGCCATAAGTATTAGTAAATCGAAAAGTTTCCACCCCTAAGTAGTGTGCTTCATCCCCTAGAATGTTATTTCCACCACCATTTTGAGGTTTTCTAGATTATCTCGGGAACGGTACACTTTTTGATAAAAACACCTATATATACAAAATTAATCCTTATAAAATTCTCTATAAAAACCATCTCTCCACTTTTTTACCCTTGCTCCTCATTTACTAAAGTATTATTCATTTTAGGAAATTTATGAATTTTGTCCGATATATTACAATTTTAACTGTTATATTACTGGATTACATGTCAAAGTTTTTGTGCAACAGCTGAATCACTTCTTGCAGATTTTAATCTCTTTATTGCTGATCAGAATAAATAATTCAAAAGCGATGAAGCAAATTTAATAACGATTCACTTGTTTCGCTCTGCCATACATCACAGCGACGCGTTGTCATGGCAACCGCACTGTTTGGTGTAACGGAATCTAAACATTTACTTTTAGCGTCACTTCAGTTTCAGTGAACATAGTCTACGGGAGGTACCGGCATCAGCTTTAAATAAGTGGGGAGGTACTACACCGGTAGTGCGTTGCCATTTTGGCGTTGCGGTTACATTAATTGTAATGTTATTATTAATTGTATTAGTTTTGAGATTAATACTTTAAATTTATGTTGCCAATAACAAAATTTAAAATAGAAAACAAATAAGGGTGAATTGCAGCTTCACTTGTTCCACCCCACGAGCCGCCGCTGGTGCAGGATCAAGTTGTAGTAATATTTGGATTGATAAAGATATTGACAAAACCCGATTGAGATAGTTTTGTGTTTACTAGTTGATGCTATTTAAAATGAAAATTTCCATTTACCGGTGTCAATATCAGAAGACAATATTTCTACTCAACCAAACGAAATAAAAACAGCAGGATATTGACAAAAGAATTGTGTAACAAGAAAATAAGTTATAGTGTAGGAGAATGAAAAATGTTTCAACGCAGCCGGGGATTGAACCCAGGACCTTCGGCTTTCCGGGCCAAAGTTCTTCCAACTGAGCTACCGCACTTTCACATTTCCATTGTATTAATCAGGATACCGTTCTTAACATGACTTAACATAACTTAGTACAGTTCGGCCATACCTGACAACACAGTCGTCCTCAGCTGCCGGCCATAATCCGACACCTCGGTAAACATAATTCATAAGGTGAACCGAGCTATCAGATGGATTCCCTATCCCACTTCTGAAGTTGTAGGAGAATGAAAAATGTTTAGACTCAGCTGGGGATTGAATTCGGAACCTTCGGCTTTCTGGGTCAATGGTCTTCCAACTGAGCTACCGCGCTTTCACACTTCCATTCTACTAATCAGGATACCGTTCTTAACATGACTTAACATAATTTACTACAATAGTTTCAATGAAGTGACGACTTAAACAAATCGTCCTCATTTTTAAAGTGATATGAACGAACTCATATATTTAATCGTTTTTCATTTCAGTTTTTATTTTCTGTGGTTTAAATACATAAATTTCAGACTTTCTATGAATGCTTGGAATAGGATGAGTATTTACAGAATGAAAATTTTCTTATAGGCAACTTAAATGTTCAAAGACCTGTGACATTATAGAAAATAACTGCCATTAATAATTTATTTAATCAAGATACTAAATCTTGTATGTTAATATAACAATGTGTTGAATTATCAATTATTTTTATCTCTTCAATTAGTTCCCAATGCCTTGATTAAATTTGAACCACTCTGTATTTTATTTACCACATGTCTATCCTGGAATACTTTCAGAATTACTAGAATCTTCCAGTTAGTGCCATTTGGAGCTACTTTTTGTAAAGTTAAAGTATAAACATTTTCTAAACACATTTCAGAACTACATACCGAGAGTTCATAAATCTTGTAAATAACAATACAGGATGAATGCGCCATAGTAGAAAAATGGAGCCAAAGGCGAAAAATAGTTATTTGTTTTACTAGGCAGAAAAGCACAAGATTTAATGCCGGGGCTGGTGTTTCATAGCCAAGGCGTAACCGAGGCTAGGAAACCAGCCAAGGCATTAAATCTGCTTCTCTGCCGTGTGAAACATATAATTTTTTCTCCAAATTTGTTCCAATTTCACGCAAAATTGTCTTTTATATTTAGTAATTGCGTTTCATTATCAGTATCTAAATAATTCAATTATTTTAACAAAGGTAACTGGTTCTTCATTACTATGTTTACCTAATGTCATTGTCAATTTGAATTACCAGTTTGATTTAAATTATTACCTGGAACGTTGCATAGCAAAGAACTTTTTCTGACTAGGCAGTAAAAATACACCTTTTAAACCCATCAAGTGTCATTAAAAAGCCGTTTTTAATGTCACTTCAGTTTCAGTGAACATAGTCTACGGGAGGTACCGGCATCAGCTTTAAATAAGTGGGGAGGTACTACTAAGATTTAATGCCGTGGCTGGTGTTTCAATAGCCAAGGCGTAGCCGAGGCTAGGAAACCAGCCAAGGCATTAAATCTGCTTTTCTGCCGTGTAAAACATAATTTTTTCTCCAAATTTGTTCCAATTTCACGCAAAATCGTCTTTTATATTTACTAATTGCGTTTCATTATCAATATCCAAATAATTTAATTATTTTAACAAAGGTAACTGGCTCTTCGCTACTATGTTTACCGCTGATGACGATTGTTGAATTCTTTACCTATTGTCATTGTCAATTTGAATTACCAGTTTAATTTAAATTATTACCTGGAACGTTGCATAGCAAACAACTTTTTCTGACTAGGCAGTAAAAATACACCTTTTAAGCCTGTCAAGTGTCATTAAAACGCCGCTTTTAATGTAATTTGGAGAAAAATTATATTTTTTTAAGTTTTGTGACTAAATAACAATTTTAAAATATTGTACACTATACTCACAAACCAACTTGAACTTAAAAAAAATATATTTCACATTACTTAATGTTGGTATAAGCAGTTTCTAATTTAATATAACCAATTTAATAAATAAAGCTGCAAATAATTTCCTACTCAAACTATAGTGCGATTCAGAATTAATCAAAGTGGAATGACCTCGCCGATCTGGTAAAATGCGGTGAAGCATGGGCGTGCGTATTCTGTTTTACCATTGGGCACATTTCAGTTAATATATACTCGTATACTATTCTATAGAATACTTCTAGTATATGCATTTCCACTTTTTTAACTAACACAAATAAGTATAAACACTGACACAAAGAATAAATACACTGATAATTTTACGACAAATATTTACCGTTAAGAAACGCGCGCGAAATAACCCAATATCACTGCTTCCTCTGTACTCAAGCGCAGTCGCTTGTTGGTTCCCATTGGTTCCTGATTCGACCAATCAACGTCGTTGAAGCTCAGAAAAAAAGAAAGGGAAAATGCAAGAATATGTATGTTAAATAAGGATGAACAGTTTGTCGTCAACTTTACGGCGTTCGCAGTTGCCAAATACTCGTAAATTCCTTGATATTATCAACGAACATAAACAAAGACTTTGTTTATATTCGGTGATATTATTAAGTAAAAGACAAATTAAACATTGTATTTGCTCTAATAAAGTACAATAGGGATAAGGGACGTTAAAGACAAGTAAAAAAATGGGTAAATAAGGTAATTAATACGTTTTCTGTTTTAAATAAGAATACTTTAGAAATAAATGTGACAACACCGATCTACTCTTTTTCCGGTCATTGCACTTTGATTTATTTCTGGCGTCTAGTAGATTACTTTTCTTGTATAATCAACAGTCTCTTCTCACTAGAACCAAACTATGTAAAACTATGTATTTTATTAAATGGCTCTTTTATAGAAATTCTCTAGGCTTTTCTTTTTATTAAATAAACAGAAATGCACTTCACCCACATACTTAAAGTAATTTTATTATTATATCTCTAAACTCTTACTGAAAATAATAGAAATATAATTATAAAATGATTTATTTTCACTCGCTATCATCTTTCATTGGCGACAATATATCTACGCAATCACATTATATTTTTTCATAAATACTAGTGCAAAAATACTATTAACTAATTAAACAGCCATACTCACATTCTCTCTATAATGTTTTGTTCTTTATATTGTTTTATAATATATTTCATTCTAATTTATTACAAAATATAATAAAAAACCAAGAAAACTTGTTATGGCTAGTAAATTAGAAAAATAAATATACAAAATACTTTTATAATGAAAGCTCAAGAATAAAACTATGTACAAATTTTATTAACAAATATATTAAAATCAGTACAAATTATTGAATGTCTATATGCAAACACATCGGTAGATTTTTTAAACAATAAATGTATACATGAATATGGGGCAGATAATGCAAATATTTACTAAAAGTCATCTATTTTATCAGTTCATAACTTTAGCAACCGATTTTTGGCACACAGACATCAAATGTGGAAAAATTTTAAATAGAAACGGCCTAGTTTAACAAACTTATTCTAGTCAATAAAGCTAAAGCAAAATAAATAGCAATGAGGCAATGGTGACCTTTATGATGAAATATTGAAAATACAAAATAATGATTATTTTTAATTTGGCCAATAATGAATATATTAATTAGACCTCTGAAAAATTAGAAATGCTAGGTCAAGTTATTAAATGTATCAATGGATTCCAGCAGTGTTTGTAAAAGCAAATAATTTGCCACTTATATTTTCGAAAATTTGTAAATTATAGTCAAATAAAATATTTTTCCTGACCACTTTATTTGTGTCTTTGCATCGACCAAAATTACCAGTTATTTTTCAACAATAATTTCATCTGATGCAATCAAAACCAAAAAGTATTGTTCCCTCTCTTTACCAAATACAGAAAATACATCATCTATGGGATAACTGTAAAATAACTCTTGTTCATCAAACATTACATAAATTGGTAATTAAAATTTAACTATTTACTATTTGATTCTATACTTTCTTGTGAAGCAATATGGCTGAAACCAAAATTTCAATTACATTCAATTAAAGCTACTTCTCGGAAATAGGGATTTGAGTTAAAAGCTTCTCAGAATTTTGCTTTAAATAGTGCTGTCATCTGTAATAAAACAACATTTTCAACGCATACCTACATTAATGTACTAAGTTTTAGTTTTCTGGTAACTATTTCATACCCCTGGAAGCTGGGGTGCTGTAAAAACCGATAAAGATAAACAAATAATTTTAGGCATATATATTAATATACTTCATTCACGTTAAGTTTAAAGTGTCATTTTCAGTAATTAATTGTTTTCAATATTCGATAAACAAATGACCAATAAATTAGCATAGCATTTGCCACTTACAAAGAGTTTTATATTTGGCAACCCTTCTCTGTGTTGTCAAGTTTTTATTTATTTATATAAACTTAACTTAAAACTTAAAAACGTCACTTTAAACTTAACGTGAATGAACTTTAACTGAAAACTTCGAAGGAAAGTCGAGAGGAGAAACATAATAATTGAATAAAGCATTGAAATGTCCAATTAGGGAATTAAAGATATTATGTATGTTAAAGATTATTTAAATAGGCAAAATTTAAAAGATAGTTTCGAAATAATATTGCATCTGTTGAATGAGGTTCCACTTTTTTGTTTCCAAGATGCCGTAAACCTACAGATTTACTTTGAAGAGGATTTTACGATTTCATTAAAAGATGTGCTACTAGAAAACCTAGTGAACTATGATCACACCAAATTTCAAAATAATCAAGGAGAATCATGGGTTCTTGTTCAGATATAAATCTGGACACGTTTAGCAACAACAGATTGTCTATAGCTTCCCCTAGATCCTTTACTTGCTATATCTTAAGAAATTAGAAAAGATGTAATCAAAGCAATTATTTGTAATAATTTATCCAGCCAAAACTGCATGTGTTCGATATAACATGATTTATTTTAATTTCATCTAGGGATGTTTATTGTAAAATAAAACATCAAAAATTTTCCAAATATTTTTGTAAAAACGGATACGATCCGTAATTTGAATTTAGCACTGTTCTATGCAATTTCTGCTATTTTTAAAGTAATTCTTGGGTATGACACCGGTTAGGTTAGTTAGACGATAGATAAATTCCTTTCAGACTCGTGACGCCAAGTCGCTCTATTGATATTTAAATAATTATTGTTGTCACTCCGTTGTTACATTATGAATATGAATTACTCGATGTGTTAATATTATTTTTGATACCTCATCCCCACGAAGAAATATATGAAGATTTTTTTGTTAATGCCCTAGAAGCTTATAAAACTGTCACCCTGTATAATTTCCATGACAAATATGACATTTTCGGAAAGGGGAAACAATGGGTTTTCCAACTGAAAAAATATACAGTGTTCCATTTGAATATTCCATGTCACTTCCGTTTAAACCAGAAGTGAGCAAAAAAGACAGATACTCAGGAAAAATTTATAAAAATTAGATGACTAGCGAAAATCGCATTTCATTATCTCAACTAGTTCGCAAGTTATATAGGTTCAAAAAGGGTGAAAATATAATATTTGTGTATGTTGATAAAATGTTTTTCTGTTTTATGTGGAAGTAAAGTTAAAGTCCTTGTATATAAAAAAACTTAAAATTAAAGCATTTATGTGTTCCAAAATTGAATTAGATATTTATTTGATACCAGTGTATCCTAACCCTACCAATGTATTATTGAAAAAATTTATATTGTGTTTTTTATTTAAAAATAGTGTATTCTAATAACTAAAATACATTTTAATTATGAAGTAATACTAAATCACAAATGTTATTTTAAATTTCAAAAGTCAAAAAAGGTAGTAATCCGTTGTCAGTGGTGTGCCCAGGGGAGAGGCAGGTCGCAAGCCCCCCGCCTCTACCCCTTGCTTGCCCCTAGCTCCCCCAAACACCTGAAAATTCGTCGCGAGTATATATTTCAAATTTCAACATTTACTTATTTAATGTCCTATTATATCAGATTTAAAGAAAAAACAAGAGGTTCTTGGTATTTATTAATAGGGCAATCTCATAGAAATTATAAAAAATTAAGTGTTAAGTTAGGAACCTTTGACACTTTGAGTTTTGTCAGCTATCGGCCCTGTCTTAATTGTTTGTATATTTTTTGTTCTTTTTTTTTGATAAAAATATTACCTTACTTTATATTTTATTGTGTTCCCTGAACAACTGTTTTATTTTAGTTTGTAATGAGATAAATGGCCTTTGGGTAATAAAACGATATTGTGGAAATTTCGGCTTTAAGAGTTCAATTTGCCCAAAATTTTAATAAGGATTATTCTACTATCAATAAGAATGTAATGGAACCGGCCATTTAGTATTTATTTAAGCATATTACTAGCTAAAAATTGTGAATGGGTGAATATTATGACAAAAATTCCAAGTGGTTGCAAATAATCTACGTCACATGTAAAATTACTTAATTTTTTAATTTCACACCCGGCGCCTAATGCGAAGCTAGATGCTAGTGTGACCAGAGCTACCGATACAGAAAACCAAAGTTGCTAGAGTTACGTTTTCTCCATAGGTTGCCCATTTTCAGTCTCTATAAAAGCATTATATTTTTATAATTTCTATGGGTAATCTCTGATCTCTGTTGTTTTATTATTTATATGTAGGTAACTTACTCTCTGCATCATTTGGAATTCACTAAAAACTAAGTCTTTTCAACGTTATTTACTGTTGCAGTCGGAAACAACACAGTATATTCCCATTTGTGTAAACATTTTTTTTTAATTTAAATCCATTGGTAAAAAACTAAATAAATAATTTACACAAACACGAACGTATTACAATGTAAATGCATAAACACCAGTGAAATACTAAATTAACAGAATAACAAATTTTTGTTATTCTGGGCTATTAAGCTATATATAAATTTCAAATATCTGTTAGTGTCTCATTTTCTTTTTTTCATCAACAAAACTCACCATTTTAGATGACAGCTACAAAAAAACAATACAAATATAATGCCTCATATTATATGTGATTATTATTGTGAAATTAGGCACAGTCTCCTGTCAATACAATTATAGAGTTGTTTGGTAAATAAAAGTAAGATAACTTTAATACACTAAAGGAAAGAGTGGTGTCAAATTTATTTGAATTTTTTATAACTCCATTATTTATGACTTACTTTTATTTGTCCAAACATTACTATCGATGAAATGCTTACATCCCTAAAAAAATACAACCTATATTACTAGAACTGCAAAGCGAGAATGAAAAATCAAATTGAAACCTATTATTACATATTTTATAATACACGGTATATTTTTATAATATAAAATTATGCATTTCTAGTAACATGGGATATAGTCTGTCACATGTATAATACATTGGCCAACAACGGCCATTCTAGTGCTAGTGTTGTTTTGCTGTAGCCTCTTTTGCTGCTAAAATCAAGGGTGTTAAACTCGCAAGGGGACGAGCTGTTTTCAAAAATGGATGCTGAAATAAAAGAGATCTTTTTATACTGTTGGAAAGTATTCTCAACTTTACTATAAGAGTGTTTTCCATGCTGGAGTTTTATAATTTATTAATGGTTAATCATTTATAAACAAGTTACTTATTTTATTTTTTTCATAAATGTGTATTAGAATATTTTCCACCTTTACCCATCATTTTTTTTAACCACAAATATGGAGAATACATATTCGTATAAAAAAAATATGTAATACGTAATATATTAATAGAATAACAGAAAGGCAACTAACCACCTAACACAGATATAGTCACTCATATAGCACCCGTAATAGAAATTACTCCTCAGATAAATACCTAAGGTTAACAAGAAATGATACTGGTTATTTGGGTGTAAAATTTTTTAATGTCCTACCTGACCATTTAAAGACTCTACACTTGAATAAATTAAAAAAAAAAATTAAGAATTATTTACTGATGAACGCGTTTTATGATTTTAATCAATTTTTATCAAGCGACTTTCGCGAGATCTAGTGACTATTTTAAATTTGTTTGTTCGTAGTATTTTTTTCTTTTAATTTATTGTTTGTAATATGTATGTATCTATAATTCTACTTGTTATTTATTGATCTTAATCTTTTAATAATAGGCACATTAATATGATTATTTGTACTCTAGCTAGTAAGTAAGTAATCTCCGTATTCTGGTTTTTGTGATGAGTGTAAACACCCTGGTGTATATTAACACGAATTTTAAATAAATAAATAAATAAATAAATAAATAAATAAATAAATAGATATCTTTATAATGAATATAAAATGTACGGAAAATCTATGGTCATCGATAGACATTGTGGAAGTGAGGATCATTACAGGGTTGCACTAGCCCATACAATTACCTACACATAATAAACCGGTGTCTTACCGGAGGTCTTACCTTATAAATGCTTGTTAACAAAGTTGAATGGCGCAGGAAGGTAATGGGTAGAATATAATTCCTTACTATTTGACAGATGTAACCCGGTCATCTAACACAACAAAAAATATTGTAAACTGTTGCTCACTAATACTAGATGTCTATTGACAAACCTTTTCAAAGGCTGCGCATCTGGGTAGACACGGTTATTCAGAACTTATCTCTAAAACTTTGAGGATATGTGCATCCTTAAATAAGAAATCGATATCACCAAAAAAATTTATAATAAGTCTTAGGATTTCCCGTAAACAATGTTTAAAGTTATACCATTATAAAGGACTACGTAGATGGGTAACTGTACTTCAACGACAATCTGATATACCACATTCCTAAGAATGTGGTAAAAAAAGTAAACACGTTCTTTGTACCTAGAACGCCTGGGCGAATAGACTTAGAGTGGGGATAATATCTCTATTGTCTATTCAGTCATCAGTCTATGTGTGTACTCTCTGTGTGCCGGTGTTTTATTTATCGTAGAAGTGTTAGACTGTAAAATTTTCAAAATGGCTCATGTGTACAGTAATGCTGAGTTAATGGACTGTTACCAGTGGATTATCAACTACGAGTTAGGTTTTGTGAGTGGTTGTTGCAGCAAAATGCTGAAAATCCCCAATTTACTTAATAATTTGCGTTTACAAGATCAGCAACCAGGAGGAACATTCGGTTTAGTGCGGCAAAATTGGATAAGGCGTGCCCAAAATGTGTACAAGTCGAGGAATATTATTTGGAACAGCTTTTGTAACAAGGTATGTGCAAATTTTTTATAAATTTCATGTTTCTAATACCTAGTAATCAAGTAGCGCAATTCTTCAAAATTAGTGTAACAAAATTTTATTCATTTTAAAGACACGTCACTTTGGTCACATCTATCTATCTATCTTTAAGTTTATTTTAAAGTAAAAACGCTGCAAATCTTTTTTGCGCCGGGTGTCGGTATACTCTCAGAACATCCGAAGTTTTTTCGTGCTAGCCAGTTTGCATTGTCAGTCCCAAGGTCACTCCATTACAGTGGACCTGTATCCAGCGGCGTGCAATGAAAAATTTTTAAATAGTTTTCAGAAGCCGTCAAAAAAAATTTTTTTGCACTACCACATTTCAACATGTATGTTGAACATCCTCAAATTTTATTATGGATAAGTTCTGAATAACACTGTATTTTCACTGTATACCTTCTGTGGATGGTGCTACGGCGTAATACCAATATATCAGAAAAATGTATTCCATACAAGCCAGAGTTAAATGACTTCTTTCGGTGAATATCCACTTGCACAGCAAAAATTAATGTTATGTATCTACAAAAGTAACGGGAGCATTAGACCTCCTGCTTCCGTAAAAGTAGTTCGATGCAGGAAAGTGTTCTAAATCCTGGATTGGTCTTTAATACTTGACGAGTTCCTGTCGTACTTGCGAAGCTAATTCACAAGTAGAAATAACATCTGTTGGCGCAAATTGTACATGACATTTATTTGTTCTGTAAGGAAAAACTTATGTATCATTTTTTAGGTTTACACTGACATAGTTTTCCACATAACACCAAAACACTATACTGCACTTGAGGCGCATTTCAGTTGGCATCATCTGCAGATGATTAAAACTTTCAGATGATTCAGTTTTAATCATCTCCAGATGATGCCAACTTGGTTGGCGAAATGCGTGTCGAGCGCAATATAGAGTTTTGGTGTTATGTTACTACGTCAGTGTTATCTTCACACCAAAGGTTCCAACCCCTTTCAAGATTGTCTACGTTGTAATCGTCCTTCCACAATAGTGGTAAACTGTCATGTACCAGGGCGGACCTGCTTTCAGCATTTACATGGCCCAACGATTTTAACACAAGTAAATATACCTTTGTGACACATTGTTCTTCCAAGGGTTCCCCTCAACACGTTGGCAATTTTTTATCCTGCTGCATTCGTTGTCTCATCCACACTAGCCATATAATTTGCCTTCAAGTTAGGAGCCAATATTGGAAACAATATAATCAGCTACATGGGGCAAATAATCTTGACGCAAGCAATGTGGTGTAACCAGATACTTGGACTGTCCACCTGTACAGTTTTCAATAAACTCCCTGAATATAGGGTTGCCTAATTACTTCCAGGGAATATTATATTCAACCATAAATTTTAACAAGCGATATTGAATTGGCATCGTTTGTCACCATCCCTTAATCTCCTGTTGGTTTTTGATTCAACGTGACATTTTACATGACCTTTTAGTTTACATGACAGTTCACCATCACCACCATGAAGGTTTACAGCATCAAACAACAAGTCTCGAAACTCCTTAGTCCACCGCTGTACTGTTTCAGACGTCGTAGGCTTTTTCTCAATTTTGGGGTCTATAAAAATCTATTTATTAGAGAAAATCTCGTCTCGTGGCATGGATGAATGATGCTGCGACATGATTGCCTAAAGAGCATCTGGTATCTTAGTAGTGGTGAGAAACACCAAATGGACAAATTATTGTCAAATTGACAAGACAGATAGCGACCTGATTTTCTGCTTTCTTTTTTTTCCGCTACCTACGGCACTCTTATGAGCACAGAATAAGTGCAAAACCGGTCAGTGTGTGCTGTGGTTGGTCTCGATGAAGGATGTGGCGACTCCCATGGAGATGCCGGAGTAACGCAATCCCAGTCGGGGCACATTGCCATGGAATAGCTGTTTTTGTAGTCTCCTTCAAATAAATGAATACGATTGTTTTCCTCAGAGACAATAGAGGTCACTAATATAATGGCACCTGCGGAAAAGCAGGTCGCTATCTGTCTGTCAATCTGACAATAATTGTCAGACGGATAGTACCAAAGTCCAAAAGAAGGCACTACTGTGTGTTTCTCACCACTACTAACATAGAATATAATCATCTCTATCGGCAATTTAAGTATTAAAGAACATACGGAACAGAAAATATTACTTATTTAATTCGGAACATAAACACCACACAAATATGTAAGTTAAACTAAAATCTTATAATTGTTTCAAGGGTCGACCATCCCACCCCACGATTATACAAAGAAAACAAGATATAATGACTGTATGGTGAGCATGCCTGTGAGATCTGCCTCTGTGTGACATATACCAAAGCGTGATGCTAATCATGTTTCATGACACCACACCATCTCAACTAATCTTTCTCAGTTCCATAGGTCCGACCCTGTAACGATTCTCACTTCCAAGATGTCTAGTCATAGAACAGTATACTACGTAAAACCTCGTACTTGTGGTTAACAGCACTCTCAACAACTCTGACATCACAACCAGTAGGAAGTTTACTCTTTTCTGCCCTTACTACACAATATACTATATACTACATTTTGCCGATATAACATAAATAATTTTTTAATTTAAACTGAATACTGCAAAAGCTTTTAAATAAAAATGAGAAACTAAATCAGATACTTATAACTGATTAATAAACTTGCCGGATTTTTCCCGCAACCATAGGTGTGCATATGTACAGTCAAGTAAAGACAGTTGTTTGCCGTATCCACCGCTTGGTCATGACATGATTAGTTATAGTGTTTGGCCAAAATTATATAAGTGACTCATAAATAGTATCAGTACGCTATTACTATACTTCGTACAGCGCGGAGTCTAACAGAGTCGTACTCAGGTCACTGGCCTTGCCAGCTGACTGACAGTCATGTCATGATAAATAAATTTCTCTTTTACGTCTTTTACGTTCTAGTGTGCTCGTATTCGCCGTGTATACTATAAACGTTTACTAATATTATTATCAATAACTATTAATGAGAGAAGTAAATCAAGTAAGATGCCAAAGGAGAGAAGAAATAGGCGTGAAGTATTGCAAATGTGGTTTGACAGTGATCCTGAATATTACAAGGACATATGCATTAAAGAAAGTGACTTGTTTTGTACTGTGTGTGATCGCATTATAAATTCTTCTGACAAAACTAAAGTGAATAGACATTTGAAGAGCCATGCCTCGTCCAGCGCTGATAACTCGGAATTTTTCTATGAACTTACAGAAGCCTTTCTTGCAAGTAATATTCCGTTAAGCAAACTATAGAACCCTAAATTACGTACGTTTTTAGAAAAATATACTGACCGAAAACTGCCACATGAAAGCACGTTAAGATTAAGATATGTCGATCGGGTTTACAACGATGTAGTGACATCAATTCGTGAAGACATTGCGGACAATTTTGTGTATTTTATTATAGACGAAGCAACTGATGCTTGTGGGCGTTCAGTCGCCAACTTTTTAATTGGAGCGTTAAAAAGTGACATTGCTAGTGATAGTCACCTATTGGCTTCTAAGGTGCTGGACAAAACCAATCATGAGACCATTATAAGTTTTGTTATTGATTGTTTTGAATATATGTGGCCCGATCAAGATTCTTCAGATAAAGTCCTTGTCATGTTAAGTGACGCAGCCGCATACATGTTAAAAGCAGGACAGATTTTATCCCAAAAATATAAGAAAATGGTTCATTTTACATGTGCTGCTCATGCACTCAATCGGGTAGCAGAGAAAATAAGGGAAAGTTTCCCTTTAGTAAATACTTTCATATCAACCGTCAAAAAGGTTTTCATTAAGACGCCTATACGAAGGGATCTTTTTAGGGAGGTTCTACAGACATGCCTCTGCCTCCTGAACCAGTTATAACTAGATGGGATACTTGGTTAGAAGCCGTAGGGTATTATGCCAAACATTTCGATGGTATAAAAGATGTTATTTGTAGATTTAATCCAAATGAAAGCAGCGCCATACACAGACTCCATGACATACTAAAGGACCAAAGTATTCGCGATGACATACACTACATTAATAAACACTATGGTTTCTTAGTTACTGCAATCACGAAATTGGAAACACATGGATTACCGTTAAAAGAACAGTTTCGCATATTGGAAGATGTACAGAAAAATATATGCGATGCCAGTAATATACGTCCAGTCGGTAATGCAATAAAAGAAAAAATGCAAAACGTGTTAAAAAGGAATACAGGATATCCCATTTTGGAAAACATAAGCAAAGTGTTAGCTGGGACCTGTCAGGAGTTGCCAGCCAATATACTAATGTACAGTTCATGCCTCAACCATTTTCCGTACTGCCCGTTATCTTCAGTAGACGTTTTTCCCTGCACAAATTAATACTGAGTGATAGACGTTGCCGTTTCACTCCAGAACACTTAGAGAAACACGTGATAATATGTTATAACAACCGCCAATTTGCCAGCGAAACCTTCTCTGAACACTAAGGATTGTCAGGTAAGAGTTATCACTTTTACGTAGGTATTTTCTTAATTTATATAGATATTATATCCTTGACTTATTCGTGGCAATTTGGTAATAATAATATGCACATTGCGTCATAATTTATTGATATTTCCATTTGTAACCTTAGTACGATCCTGTTAAACTCCGCGCTCGCACGAAGTATAGCTATTACTATTCACCACATAAAATAATCTTTACCCAATAAAATTATTGCATATATAAATTTAATAAGGGAATGTGCCGTTCCCTATGGACAGTGATTTTGACTATAATTTCATGGACTCTATATGAGGTGCAATGTGATTGGTGTATTTTAAAAAATAGGCAAATGCGATTAGCTAATATTGAAACTGCAACATACGCTTCCCACTTCACTTGCAGCTTGCCACTTCAACCGTCGAACAGTGCCATATGAGTCAATTTCTATAATTCTGACCAAACACTATAGCAGTTACACTAGCAGATCTTTCAAATGGTGTGTTATTTTTGTATAGCGTGATTCATGTCGTTTGTTGCTGTGGAATTTATGTGGAACTTACGAGGGCTAGAAAACAACCTTTGGCTGACCAAATAAATAAGTTTCTATGAGAATTTACACCTAAAATATAATGGAGCAACGATAATATGTGCAATAAACCTTCGTTGTGCTGGGCAAAAGGGACTGTCGATTGTGGAGTACATACCGAATTTATGTTTGACTTAATTTTCATATCGATGGCTTGTAATTTTCCTTTTGCATTACTTAATCGGTGAGCCGGTGGCGGTGAAGGATTTAGTGTCTAAATTGCTCAACCAATAGGTCATGGGTTTGAGTCCCTATTCGATCAGACAATTTTAAATTGAATTGTCTACTCGTAGATTATGGCTTGTTGGCATGGATGAATTTGGCAACCATCCTAGCAACGGCTTAGGAATGGAAAGAATGTCAACTTGGTGTTAATGTGAGAGATTCAAATCGGTTGATGTTTGACTATCACCCTATCTAATGAGGTTTTCCAAGTTTCCCTCATTCCAGCACTGAAAGGTGGTTAGGACCTACCAGTATAAGTCGTTCCTGAGGTGCAAATGCGAACCATGAAATAATTATAACAATATGCCACCCTCTCTCCCACACAAGTCTTAGACTTTCGGGCTAATCCTTGTGATTAGAAAGAGGAGTAAGAGGGAAACCTGGAAAACCTCATTAGTCAGAGAGACATTCGACATCAACTCTCACATTAGCACCAAGCTGACATTCTTCCCATTCTAGGCCATCGCCAGGATGGTTGCTAACCCATCTTTGCAAACAAGCCTTAATCTACGAGTAGACAATTTAATTAAAAATTCTTACGGGAAATAGGGCTTCAAACCCACCACATCTGGGTTGCGTGATCAGAGACACTAAACCCTGATCCACCGGCTCGCAGGTATTATATTACTAATTGCTTTTTAGAATACAGTAAACATTACCTTTAACAAATCACGAGCTGATGATCTAGTATCTACGTCGACCTCTAAACAATTGTCCAGAAAATTTTGGAAGGCAGGTGAAAGTTTTTCTTTTTCTTTAATGTCTGGTTTTCCATGTGTGGCAATAAGATATAATGCCCTTAAGGGATTTTCATTTAAATACGGAGGTTCGCCTTCTATCATCTCTATTGCCATAATACCTAAGGACCATACATCTACCTGAATATACAAAAAAAAAATCAATAAACATCATTTGTGAAAATATGAAAATACATTAAATTAGTTTGAAATATTTAATATATTATGGTGGGTGGATTTTAAATTATATTTATGTATTTCCCCTATTACAAATAATAACAGTAGTAATAATTATAGTTATTATAACTTTTCTGTAAAACATTCGGAAAGTTTTTTTATATTGCCTACAGCCTCAATATCTCTTGTTGACCCTATTCAAATTTTATGCAAAAAAGTTTGTACGGGAAATATTTTCTATAAAAAAATTCCTCAGTGAATGCCCATAGCCAAATTTTCAGATACAAATAGTATTCCGTTCTCAAGATACTTCTAATGAATATCCCAAAAAAATCACCCTGTATAATAAAACTTGATTTGCTTTGTTACATAACTTTTCAGAACTCTAATAATACATTGGGAGGAGTGAAATGGATGGAGTAACAATTTTTTCAATTAGCTCTTATTCCACAAAACGTTCTATAATTCGAATTTTTGTGAATTTTTTTGTTACAACTTATTGCTACTACATTGTCTTTAATATATTTTACTGCTCGGGAGCTTGGACTGATTTTTTCGTCTATTATGTGTTTTGTTTAGAACTTTGTTGTGATTTCTTTGGTTTTACAACTAATACCTCTGAGGTTTACTTCTTTAAAATTTTGTTGTAATCTATCTTATTTTATTTTTACACACAATCTTCCTGTGTTTCAACTCTTGTATTTGAAATGTATGAGAGAAAAAAGGGACAGGTCGATTTTTATTTGGAGGAGAACACATTTTAATATTATTGACATTTATACAGGGTGCCCTAAAAAAGAGGTTTACCACAACGTCTATTTTTTATATGTAACACCCTGTATTTTTACATATTTGGATAGAACATCCTCTCACGAATATATGGATATAGGATTTGATGGATATAGCTTTAATAGTGAGAGAGAGATATACATAAAAGTGTTCTATAAACATGAGTTAGAAAGAGAATAACAATTCATTACTAGGCTGCAGATACTACAAAGTCTTTCTCCAACACATTGCTTTGATGGTAACCATTAACGGTCATATCTACCTCACTATTAGTTAGTGTTGGCAAATGTCCGGACATTTCAAAATTGGACAAATGTCCACACAACTGTCTGGACATTTTAGAAAATGAAATAGAACAGGTTTACTGTACAGCACATGTCATAAGCTTCAAGATGATACCAAATACTTATATATTCTTAGAGTATATTTTCAGAAATACAAGCATTAGGTGAAAAATCAATATTTTCGTGATAATGTTCAATTTTCGTCTACCTTTTAGCAGCTTATGGTTAACATAGTAAAAAATGAATAGTGTTAATTACGAAATTATCATTTAATTTGAAGTTTAAGTTTGTACTGTGTACATGTGAAATGAAATGAAATAAATAAATTATAGCATTATAGAAAAAAGAAAACTAAAAAAAATTAAATTTTTATTTGGAATAACAAGTACAATCTTTGTTATTTGAAGAGATACGAAGATTAGCTCTGACTCCATTATTTATAGAAATTTATTTATTTAGAACATACATGCATAATTATCTTTGTTTGGAACCAGATTTTTTTTTCGCCCACTAGATTCTGATATAAGTATGAATATCATCTTTTGTTTTTCTTATGGACGCCATAGTAGAATTTGACGTGGTTAGATAGAGAGAAAATCGAGGAATTCGGCGATGTGTAATACTTAGGGTTTTTAATGTAATTAAGGTTTATAATTAGTTGTTAGGTCTATAATTTTCTATATAGTTTCTTGCCATTTATTGACTTTTTATTATAGTATCTCAAGTCAGAGTTTCTGATTTAGCCATCTTCAAGCCGAAATAATTGGAGTAAAAACCACAAAAAGACTATAGAAAACAATTTCAAGAGATTGTGACAATTTTGAACTGGATTTTTAGGTTAGCTCGGTTAGCTGAAAATGGCGGTAATTATAAATCTGAAGGAAGCTGGACAGATACGATAAATGTCTAGACATTTTAATTCTGTCCAGACACTTTTGGACACATGTCCGGACATTTAAGGACATTTATATAAGTGTCTGCCAACACTACTATTAGTGTTTCTCTTCAAATAAAAATCGACCTGTCCTAGCATTTTCTATGGAAACCAATCCTTTGACAGATAATTGGAGATGAAACTTTTTGTTCGCCTCACCCGGTATAATGAATGTCATATTTTTATCTTACTATCCCTTTTTTATTAATCATACCTAATACTTTAACTGTTGTAATTCTCAGCTGTCGAACATTCATTCACCGTCAATCGTGAATACTGAGTGCCGAGGCAAGGCACAAGAATCTCAAGAGGGCTTGATCCTGTGTTTCATGTGTGAATCATGCTTAACTCACGGTTCATATTAAGACCACAGAAATGTATTTTAAAAAACATATGAAAACAAATTTTTATATTTGCTTACCATAAGTAGTAAATTAGATTTTGATTTTAAAGTTACATCGAGAGTTATACTGATTGTCAATGTCAAATATAAAAATAACTGGTAAAATGGCGAAAATGGCATGAAAAGGCACTAAATTTGAATTGCGGTACTGGTTTGAACTTCTACTATTACTACAAGTATATGATTGTAAAATATTATATAATTAAATACATACCTTAGGCCCATATTGTTTTCTAGTAACAACTTCTGGGGCCATCCAATATGGTGTCCCTACCATAGTCGTCCTCTTTGATTGTTCTGGACTTATTTGAGCACAAAAACCAAAATCAGCTAAAATAAATAAGATATGTAAGTACTAATTCAGAGCATACATTTAAGATTGGTGATTTTTCCAAGATGGTGGGGATAAACAATTGCATACGGATTTATCAACGAGGCCTAACGTTAATCCGACTAGCCGCGGTTACGCGAAAAATTTGCACCCGTGTTTTGCGGGTTAAAATAAAAGGCATAGTTGGGCACAAAGTTGGTTAGTCCGACTAACGCCTTACGTCGCTTTCATGAATCCGGGTGTTGTAGTTTTACAACAAGAACATCCCAGATTGTGTACATTTGTACACGATAGATGGAAGTGGTTTGCTCTTGTTGACGAGTTGAGGCACTAAAATGTTATATCACAGGTCACACAGTAAGCACTCTCTTTGATCACAAACATGGATTTTCCTGTGTATTCCAAACCAGAATTCAATATGTGCAATCAAAACCATTTTACAGTTATTGGTTTTATTGGGTCATTACACTTATGATAGCGAGATTATATTATAAGTCATCTCAAAAACTAATCCACTTATTTTAGGAAATTAACAAAATGAAAGATGGGCTGATGAATGAAATTTTTGAGGTTAGATTATATTCACGTTATGATATTGGATATTTTCAGTTTCCTTAAGATATTTGAAAGTTTTATTGCATGAGATTTATATCTAGCTTAGTGCAGTAACATTAATTTAAAAAAAATTAAATAAAATATGGCAAATTTGTATCTAAGATTTCTTTACTAATCAACAATACAGAAAATAATACACAAAATTTTAAATAAAACATCACAATGAATTCAATGAAATAAAATAAATAATAAATCTTGATAGCTTTTCAGAAAAAAATATTGAATTTATTAAAAAACACACCAATATAACACCAAATTAACATTTTTGCACAGAACTCAAGCCTGCCTTACAAAAAATCCACCATTGTAAAGTGTGTACAATGGACGGTCAAAACAATATTTGCATAAAATAATTTATTCACATTTATTCAATTTATAGTGTGCACACTAAAAAAACAATAGGGTAGTTTTGATTTTAACCAAACATAAAGTTTAGTAAATGGACCAGACTACCTAGAAAGAACAAACGATGAAAAATGCGTCAATAATTTAAATTAACATTATTTCATACCATCGTTTCTCAACCTTTTTAGAGTCGTGAAATAAACCCCCTAAAAAGCCAAGAAATAAAGTAAAAAGCCTTACGACCTCCTCAGACAATATCGGCAGACAAAACTTTACAACTAGAATTTTTGTCTCAAGATTTAGATAAGTTTTGACATGCAAGACGATGGAATATGGAAGCTTAGTAACGGAAGCTTTAAAAACATTAATTCCATTTGCTACTTCTTACTTGTACGAAAAAGGGTTTCCTCAATGGTGTCTTTAAAAACTAAATATAGAAGGCTATTATCACTTGAAAATAATTTACTAACTTCCTGTGCGTAATCTACTGTGTGTTTCCAATGTTATCCACATATAGAAAAACTTTTAAATGAAAAACAAACGCAACCCTCACATTAATTAATAAATTAACATTTTAAATTTTCGTCTGCGGCGCTGTTTTCATTTCCGAGCCTACGGCCCGCACCTCAGTCCACAGTCCGCATATCCTATTTACTGACCCACGAGCCGCCACTGGTGATAATACTATACCGGGTTTCCCATTTTATTTGACTAATGGCAATTAACATGGACTATTACATTTCATTGAATTTTATATTCCCAGGGCATACTATGAGAAATATTGCTAACAGAATGAATAGTACTGACTGTCAAACACTTCTGATTACCAAAACACTAAAGCGAAATGCTTTTTTAATTAAAATATCAATAAAAATTCGTTCTAAGTTAATAGATGTAGTTTACATAATCGTTTTAATAGTAATATGTTATGTCATCTGATCGACTAGTTGGTTTTGCGGCGGTCTTTCAAACTGAACCGCAAAATTTTGCAGGTTCAAATCCCGCCAGAGACAACTTTTTTTTATTTTACTTTTTCATTAATTACAAATTATTAGTGTTTACTTATTCGAATAAATATGGCTCATTGTCAGTACCTAGTTATTATTTTTGAAGCTAATCTTAAGACACAATATTTACTTATGTTTCCTTTATCTTTAGCTAAAGCTACTATCTTATAAAATAAGTAATCAACAAGCTACATATTTTTTATTTATTACATGCACTGTGCTTTTACTAATAGTGTACTTAGGTATATCTGCTAATAGTTACTACATATTATACCTCAATCTGGATATTGAGTTAAACAGTTACAGAGGAACTGTCGTGAATTAGTAATAGGTTTTTTTTAATAAAAAACTGTAATTCTAAAATTATAAGTTTTTTTAAAATATGTTCATATTTATTCGAATAAGCAAACACTTGTAATTGTAATTAGTCAAAAAGTAAAATTAAAAAAAAATGTTCCTTCGATTGTGATTTGAACTTGCTAACTTTGGTTTTGGAGTCCGCGTCTCGTACCACTAGGCTACCATGCCATGTAGATTTCATTTGCTATGAGAACTATGTAAAGTGTTATAGTTAACCTAAAATTAATTTTTAATATTTTAATAAAGAAGCATTTCGCTTCACTATTTTCATAATCAGAAGTGTTTAGCGATCAGTACTATTGATTCTGTCAGCAATATTTCTCATACTGTGCCCTGGGAATATAAAATTCAATGAAATGTAATAGCCCATGTTAATTGCCATTAGTCAGATGAAATGGGAAACCCGGTATAATATTGAATATGAAAGAAAATTATGTAAAGCAAATTAATTGGCAGCTTAACAAAGTGTGATTACATTGATTGAATGGTATAGAGAATAAGTTATTAGTGTTGCTATTACTAGAAACACTAATTTACAGTTTTAATGGGGTTTCTAAGAAATTCTATTATATCTCTTTAGTTTAGCACCTAATACTTGAAAATAAATAGTCGTTAAATACTTCAGCACCTTTATTTTCATAGCTTAGTCAATTAGAGCAAAGGGAGACGACAGATAGATAAATAGATAGTAGAAAATGGATAGTAATATGATACAATTTTAGTTCTTATATTTTTTATATCTTAATTAATCGGGAGATCAATAAAATAAAAAAAAGCTAAATATAATAAAACAACACACTTACTCAGTTTCACAGACCCATCAAGACCAAGCAAAATATTATCAGACTTGATATCTCTGTGAATAACTTGATTAGAGTGTAAGAAGTCTAGAGCTTGTAAAACTTCCCTGCACACAGCTGCTATTTGCCCTTCATCCATGCAGGTCTCTGTCACCACATCAGTCAAGGAACCACCTGGTAAATATTCCATCACAACCCAGAGTTCCTAAAGAAAAAATATTAATTTTCACACCAATAATAAATTCTATACAATTTACCTCATTAACTAGATAACTGTCTAAGTAGTTTACAACATTTCCATGTTTATTTTCTCGCATGACTAGAATTTCATTAATAATTAGTTCTTTTTTAGGCTGCTGTGATAAATTCATTTGCTTTATGGCCACTTCCATACCGGTGCCCGTTTCTATTGCAGTATAAACTGTACCAGAAGCACTGTAAAGAAACATTTTATACTCAGTTTATTTACTTAGTTAACATCGTTACCCCTGGCCGATCTTTTCAATCTTCGTATACTTTCTATTTGGATCTCCCACCGACACGATACTTCTTAACTTTTCTAAAATTTCCTCGTCGCTCATTTTCTTTTTTCTCTTTTCCGATGCTGCCCTAGACATTTCAGGGCCAGCTTGATTCTTATTCCTATCAAGAAGTGGTGCAGATGGAGTGCTATTGGAATTAGAATTAGCAGCATGTGTTGGTGTTGTATGAGCTGGACTGAGGCTGTGAGGAGTGCTGGTATTTGTATTTGGTGGTTGAACCTCTTCAATAGGTTTGGTGTACTGAAAATAATAATTTATTAATTTAAAGTAAACAAGTTTTTTTAGTGGAAAATGAGTACTTACAATACTTTTGGTACGTTCAGGTCTGCTGGCAATAGGTGGAGGTGGTGCTTCATCCTCAATTTCTAAACTGGGTGCATGTACCGGGCTGTGGTATGACTGTGGACCACATTCAGCCTCTGTGGGGGTTGTACTACTGGGACTCGAACTTGACACACGACTCAATGAAGAACCTATAAATAATTATTTTATTATATCTGTATTAATAATTCATCCAAAGCTCTTTTGCAGGGCAGAAGATGATATATATAGAAGATAAAAACAAATGCGATATAAACTACACTGTAACATTTCCTTTGATTCAAATTCAAATTACTCAGAGTGCTATTTAATACTATTCTATATTAAGTAGTAGTAGATATGTCAAATTGTATATAAGCTGAATATTCTGTGAATATTGACTGTCTGTGAATAGTTACAAACTGAAATTGACCGTTTTTCTGAACAAAAAAAAAATGGAGCTTTGCTAAACTATTCCATTCGCTTCGAGTTTGATTTTATCACCTCAGAGGTGACGTGATATGGTTTCCATTTTTACCACGATTTCAGCGAAAATGGAAACCTTGCTATTATTTGTCAAAAATGATTACAAGTAGAATGACTTTTGACGTGTATTGATAAACAAAACTTAATAAAAATTTTAAAAGGAAAATGTATGCTCTTAAGGGGTAACATATACACATATGGCAATGGTAGACTTACAAAGCTGTTTGTAATGCGTAAGACGAAAAAGATATGTGAATTGTTAAAGTTAGAGGGAGATATAGATAATCGCGCTGTTGTCAATTTGATGAGATTGATGACTGTTGAAAAAGTCACTACCGCCCCGTGTACAATAGTGGGGGCAATCGAGAGGGAGGACCGAGCGAGAGGTCCATGTAACATCTAACATTGAACAGGCTGTGGGGGCTGGGTATCGATGCGCGCGCAACTGTTGCCCGCTTTAAGGGATTGCTGGTAGGGATGACTTTCTAAGAGGGACATGAGTGTGGCATCAATGTAATATATTGCACTCTCTTTAACATTCTTAAAAATATAAGTTACTTTATCTTGCCCACGGGTTTTACGCTTGTAAGTCTACCATTGCCATATCTGTATATAGTATATAATAGGAAAACATGACATGATTCATATTTTCTTTTGGGATTACACCACCTGTAAATTACAAATAAGTTACAGACATTATCTACAAGAAACATGACATATTATGATGTCTCTTTTTCCTCTAAACATTCAGCATTCTAAATTATTCAGAAAGTGGAATATAAAGTGTTATGTTCTACTCCTGTGTGTACTAATGTATTTCCTCTGTTCCCTTCATCCACAGATCATATTTGTGCCATCAACGCTGTTGGCTACAGCGCCGATACAACAAGCTAAAGACCAGTTACAATCAAATATCCATTACTGAGTTACCAATGTTATTGGGTATCTGGATACTCGACACAAATCAGCATTCCTAGACACGATATATATACTCCAAGTGTACGGAACATCTAATTGAATATCATTTAATAAATAAATATAATTGACAGATTGAAGTATTTGAAAGACGAATCAAGTTTGAAATATTTTAGTTCTATTTATATCAAACTGAAACTTTGGAACATAATATATAATGTAATAGTTTTATTCATGAAGCAGTCATGGATTGTTAATGTACTTTCAGCAAGTATAGTGCAAAAAATAAACCGGACAATTGTTTTTGAAAATTACAAATGTGCGGACAGCTATCTCGGAAACTTTTTATTTTATTTCTGGTCAATATATCAAATTTTACTTCCATAATAATAGAACAAGTCACAGTATAGCTAAAACTATATATAAAAAACTATAAATTAGATTAAAACTGTTTTAAATAATTAAAAACATTACATACCGGAATGTGTTGTGGTAGTAGTTTTGGTCATGTACTTAGTATCTGGTGGCTCTTTGGAACTAGTATCATACCAATTAAGGACATCTAACACAGCTTGAGGATTATTCTTTTGTTCTTGCTTACTAATGTTAGAGTTCATCAGCAGCCTAGACCATGCTTCAGGCATGCCCTATAACAAAATAAAACATTATTGTAGCTTATGAAAAGAAAATATTGTTACATAAAAACAAAATTTCAGAAGATTACGAAAAGTCAAATCACTAATTAGAGATGAAAACCACAAACAACTGGGCTATTAGGGTTTAATACTTTTTAAATTTCTTGGCTATTTTTAGTATATCGTATTTATTTCTTTGATCAGAAAACTGCATAAAGCGAGAATTAAACAAATCTGATTATGACAAAAAAAAATCTACACAAAATAACTACTAGAGGTCTACACAAATCACATGAAATTTGTGCCATTCGTCCATGCTTGTGTATCTACTTTCAATAATTTTATATATACTCGATAAATATGTACGTACTCAAAAGCACAGTATATAAATCAATCAGTAAGGAAGTTCAGCCAAATTATGAATGAATTGTGTTGGCTAGATTTTAAAATCCCCCTTAACTGCATACTTATCAATAAAGTCGCTGTTTAGTCGCAAACTATTTAATGCAATAAATATAAACATAGTCAATTTTATTTTTTAATAATTACATACGATTAAATTGTGGAAATGAAAATGTGAATTAAATAAATTAAACAACAATAAACGCAATACCTAGTCAAATATTAGGATTGTGTAAAGTGTAATAAAAGTTGTAGCATCATGGAGCTGGACTGTCATGTGCACTAAAAATCTAGACAGCGGCAAGAAAGGGGAATTTCTGTACAGACTGTTTTATACAGGGTTATTCAGAACTCATCTCTAAAACTTTGAGGATATGTGCATCCTTAAATAAGAAATCGATATCACCAAAAAAATTTTAATAAAAGTAATTAAGATTTCCCGTAAACAATGTTTAAAGTTATACCATTATAAAGGACTACGTAGCTGGGCAACTGTACTTCAACACATCTGATACTTTTCTACCACATTCCTAAGAATGTGATAAAAAAGTAGACACGTTTTCGTCTGGAACGCCTGGTTAAAACCGACCAAATAAAAACGCTGCAAATCTTTTTTGTGCCGGGTGTCGGTATACTCTCAGATCTTCCGAAGTTTTTTTGTGCTAGCCTGTTTGCATTGTCAGTCCCAAGGTCACTCCATTACAGTGGACCAGTATCCAGTGGCGTGCAATGAAAAATTTTTAAATAGTTTTAAGACCCCGCCAAAAAATTTTTTTTTTGCAACTACCACATTTGTACATGTATGTTGAACATCCCCAAATTTTATTATGGATGAGTTCTGAATAACCCTGTATAATGTGCTCAAAAGTATCACCAATAGAAATTTGTACGTAGAATTGGCAAGCCAATAATCAAATAACTAACAAAGCATGTTTAAGTAGGTAATGGCTGAAATGTTATGTTTTCTTCAATAGTCGCCCAGTCGTTGTACCTAGTTCTGTTATCAATGTTTATTTACAAGCAATAATATACTATTAAAAATTAAAACCCCAACAAGTTTATTTCTCTATATTAGGGCCACGAATTAACAGTCGTACTGGTAGCCAAGTCTATTCTATAAGATCCAAGGTGAGGGCACTAATACCATACAAATTAATCCATGAAGGTTACAAAATTAAATAACTTTCTCATAGGAATTAAATTTTCTGTCAAGAAAGGAAAAGTTGACACCTCTTTCTGTGGAGAATTTATATAATGTGGAGACGACTCAACTATTACTCTTGCCAATGCAACCCAGCCCATTTGTGGCTTATTTTACAGCAAATCCCCATTATATACAACATTCAAAGTAATGCAACAGAAGTGATGACCGACTAAGCCTAGATTCTGCAAATGTGTATCTTAACTCTGCCACTACTACCAAATTTCCATAGTGAGATACGAACTTATAACCGAGCTGATCAATGAAATGGTTGCATATGTGTTTTTGTTCATAATACGTGCTCTTCATTCACACAGGCCTGATATTTTCAAAATAGATGTATATTTGTGTGGTTTTACTACCTACTGAATGTCAAAAGGTCAGAGTCCAATTATGGAAGGTACCCAAAATTGATATGACCAACTAAAAACTATTAATTTCTTAAAAAAAAGGGAAATGTTATTTCTAATGTTTAAATTTACCGTTAGTGCTGCTTCATTAAAAATATTATACCACAAGAATTACAATTTTAATCAAGTGTAAAAAACGAAATTGTATATTAGATATAATTTATAACAATGCTGTATATGGTAACTTTTGATTTGAATAGAGGCGCAATAAAAATGTGAAGTATTGCAGCTATTAAAATGTCTAATTAACACTCTGGTCAAGTGACTATTTAAAAAACTAACAATTTATATATTAAAAATCTACATCTTAAGAACATAAACAGAAAATTTAAACGGTTTCCTCATTATGTAGTTATACTAAAATCTAACAAATATTTTTGCAACCTCATTGTCACAACATGCTGTCAGACATGTTTTATATCGTACCACTTTTTTTAACTAAGTTATCTAGTTACAAATAGTTAAGATGATTGTAATACATTTATCATATCAATAGTTCTTCACTATTTTTGGACACTATACTGGAACCACTTTTACGCACATACATATTAAAAAATCATTAAAATGATACTAGTTTTTTACAAATACAAACATAACACATGTTTAATAATTGTTTATGCAATTTAAATGATTACCCAGTGCTACCTCAATATATTTTTATCTTATGGTAACCAGTATAAACATTCTATTACCTTATGCAACATATGAATGTTATATCATTTGGCAGTTTTGTCGTGAGGCTCTTATTAATACATTTGAAATTTTTGTTTTTGAAATATTTTTCTTTTAAAACTCCAATGTAGAATATTTTGTATTGTACTAGCTAGGCACAAAATTTTTTGTAATTTATTTTTCCTAATATTCCACAATCAAAAAAAATCAGGTTTGTTTATTTACTTGGATAGCCAAGACTGTGAGTAGTATATTAATAACTGATTCCAAGTATGTTCTTATTTATACATACATATTATTAAATGGTCGTTTAAAACAATGGAGACACTTCATACATTTTGGTATATTTTATTGCCCTTGTAATGTAAACACTAACTTTAACTTTATAATTATTGCATGTTCTATAAAAATTTTGAAATTTCTCTTAACAAGTCATGCCATTTTAGAGATAGAAGTCTATGTTCAGGGTGTCCAGCATAATGGCTATATAAAATTTCCCGACTTTTCCAGGTTCTCCAAACAAATATCTATTTTTTTCCAGTAATTAAATGGTTTCTATGCCCAAGAAATATATATTATTTTATAGTAACAAAAAGAAACATACATTATTTTATGGTAAACCAAAGTTTATTATTTCTAATTTCCAATAATTTCACTGCATAGAAACTGGTACAATAGTAAATGAAAATCAGGACTTTGTTTTATGGAAACAAAATCTCACATACGACATAAACTCTAAAGAAAACTTTGAATACATATTTTGTTATCTAATTGACCAACCTCTGTCAAAGCAACATAATATCAACATTTTTATATTTTCATGCACAAACCTACTACTTTTCAGGATTTTTGGCGCGCGCACTCCCGCGAATTCTCGAAACCAGAACCGTCCAAACAAACCAGCGACATATGATGAAAAAATCCAAAGAAATAATAAATTAAATTGATTTCAAGAAAGGCTTTCGAAATTTAAACTCATCAGAATATACTGTTTTATACAAGTACGTATATATAAAAAAGCAAAATCCAGAAATATCCATTTTTTTTTTTAAATTTATTTATTAATTTCAAACAACAAATACGGCTGTTGGAAACGAAGTTCTAACACTCTTAAAAGTTGTAAAGTAATTTAGTTGACATACTCTTCAATCCAAATTGCAAAATCAGAAAGTCTATCGAAATCTTTTTTTTTTTATGTTTTTTTCTTCTTTTTTAGAAATACTGTCTTTGATGTATTACGAATCCTAAAGTACAATGAATGCTCCTTAGGTGTTTTGGTAAACTGGTGAAAGTCCCACTAGCCTGACTAATTGGACCACCCATTCCTACATTAGTCACTACGTTTGATAACAAAATATAATTACATAAATATAAAATCTCTCCCCCATATTTAAGCTCATAATTTAACTTTATCTTTCGCAACTTAACTTTGTGAACTAATTTAAACTGCTCAATTTTTGACAGTGTTTCTAATGGTTTTATGTTTAATTATTTTTGTTCATCTCACTAGTAGGAATTCGTAAATTGGATAATACCCTGACAATTTTATTTTGTAAAATTTGCATTTTTCTAACTCGCAAGTGCCCCAGATAGTTATTAAATATAACAATATAGATTTAAAGCACTCATAATAAATTCTGTATTTGCAAACTTTGCATAAATAGTCTCTACAGGGATATAATGCACCCACCATAGATATTTATTTATTCTTACTATATTCCGTGACTATTCCAAGTAAGTTTGTCGTCAATCATTAAGCCTAAATATTTAATACATTCTACCCTGCTTAATGAAGAGATACCTATTTTTGTTTGTGTTTCATGAAAATATCTGTTCTTTTGACATATTGCCTCTTACACCCAATTTATATAATTTATCTAATAACACCCCATGATCCACCACATCAAAAGCTTTTTTTTAAGTCAATAAAGACTGTAATAACATAATTGTGATTGTCTAAATCTTGCGTGACTTTGTGCTTAAAATCAGTAATAGCACCTTGCGTTGAGGAATTTTCTACAAACCCAGATTGACTGTCGTCAGTTAATTTATGTCTTTGTAAAAACTTTAGTAACGTGATTTTCATTATTTTTTCAATTTTTAAAAATATACTAATTATTGAGATGGGCCTGTAGTTTTCTAATCATGTGGTTAGACTAGTCTTACATAAGCTTTAGTTATTGAGGAAATATCCCTGTATTTAGCACATTATTAATAAGTAGGTTTAAAACTGACAAAATAGTATCTAAAAATACTGTTATATGAGTCATGGCAACATTATCATGGCCTGGAGCTGCATTCTTTTTAATATCATTTAAGATTTGTTTTATTTACATTTCGGTAGTCTGTTCTAAATACATCATACAGTTATTATACACTTCGTTGAATTGCAAAGGACAATTTGTATTTATGGATGTAGTGATATTCAGTCCTACTGTTGCAAAAAATTTGTTAAACTTGTTTACGATTTCACCCCTGGACGTAATTTCACTATCATTTACTATTAATTGTTGACATTTTTCTTTTTGTTTGCTATCTGGACTATTTGAAATTATATTATTGATAACATTCCAATTTTTTTTTAATATTTGATCCCGCCTGTCTGCATTTGTTTTTAAAATCATTCTGTTTTAATTTTTTTCTCTGAGTTTTTAGTCTGTTTTTTAATATATTTTATTCATTCCAGTAATTCGGATTATCAGGATATTTCTTTTTTCATTTCAGCAGTTTCAAAAAATCCTTTGCTACCAGATATTATTTACATTCTTTAAAATCATGTGTTAAGTTGAGTTTTCCTTACATTGACTAATTATAAAAATTAACTTGGCAAAATTATCGATAATTTGCTTTGACAGTTCGCCCTTAAGTAATACAATGAATTGGTGCTTGTTTACCCATGTTTGGTTTATATTGTATTTCTTATTTAAAATTGTTTTGTTTTTTCTTTATACTTAGTTCTAAAATTTCATGATCAGATAAATCTGTTGATATTATTGTAAAATTACAATCTGGATAAAAATTACATAATGCATGATCAATACGAGTTTTTGAGTTACATGTAATTCTAGTTGCATACTGCTCCCCAATTTTATTAATAATATGAAAACCATTTAACGTAATTACATTTTTATATTCATTAATCATACTACAAGATTGATTCAACAAATCCATATCGTCAAATTTAAAAGATTTCTTATTTCTTTTACTTAGTAAAGATTCCATTATTCCAAACTGTGTACACAAAAAACTTATAATCATGGAGATATACACTTACTATACTAACTTATTCACTATCATCTATGTAGTGAGTATTAAATTTAATCCCTTAGTTCACATATATAGTAGAACCCTTTCCAGCCCACTCATGCAGAGTGGGTTGATTTATATCCCATCTGATTATAATGCTTCGCACCATTCTTATATAGCCTAGTTTCCTTCCCCTAATGCTAATAAATCTACATTATTATGAATTACATAATCTTGTAAGTCGTCTAATTTCCTTCTGATACTCTGTTTCCCTAACTATTTCCTGACTCTTCAATGATCAAACAAATTCTCTGATTTTTTCAGGTTTTCCCAGTTTTCCAAGTCGCTGGACACCCTGTTGTAGTATGTAGTATGTACAACACTCATCAGCTTAAAGTCACCACAGTTCGAGTTGGTCTCTCTAGTGCACACCTCATTTCACACAAAGCGAGAAAGGGAGCACCTGTAACAGTGGTGACTTTAAGCTGATGAGTGTGGCACCAAAATATACAGGGAAATGCATAATTTTGTACATACTATATCGAGCATGCAAACATTCACTGTTATAGTATTAAAGTCTTCCACCACAAAGCATTTCCGTAACATTGTCTGTAACTCCAACCAAATATTATAGTCTGTAACTATTTATTAGAGACATTATTTAGATATATCCTTTTTTTTTTTGTGATTTTCTGCTACTGAAAAAAATGTAATCCATGTGTCAAAACAACTTGTTGGTAGTAATTAAGTTTTTTCTACATAAAAAATAAAATTCTCACACTGAAAAAGTATTAAACCCAAACCCCATAAATAATCATGATGATTACTAGGCTAGTATTACTACTACTATACTAATTATGAGGATTTCATTTTTGTGATATAAATAACATATATCGTAAATATAAACTCATGGACATCAAATCTTTGATTTCTAATCATACTAACTATAAAATATCACTTTCCCAGTTCATGTATTTGGATATGTATCAATTTCTGCTATCAACTAGTTATGAAGATAAAATACCCACTTAATGAAAATTTATTTTAAAAATGTCAAATGTAATGACATATAGGGGTCGCCATAAATTTGGACATATACAGGGTTATTCAGAACTCATTCCTAAAACTTTGAGGATATGTGCATCCTTAAATAAGAAATCGATATCACCAAAAAAATTTATAATAAAAGGCTTAGGATTTCCCGTAAACAATGTTTAAAGTTATACCATTATAAAGGACTACGTAGCTGGGCAACTGTACTTCAACACATCTGATATATCACATTCCTTCAAAATACAGTAAACAACAGTTTTTGTACCTGGCGAACGCCTGGCGAATACAGTTGGAGTGGGGATAATATCTCTTATTGTCTATGCAGTCATCAGTCTTTCTATGTCACTGTCTCTGTGCGGGTGTTTTATTTATCGAGTGTTAAACTGTAAAATTTTCAAAATGGCTCATGTGTACAGTAATGCTGAGTTAATGGACATGATTCTTATTTATGGCGAAGTTGGACAAAATTCATTGGCAGCTTCGCGCTTGTATGCGGAACAGTTAGGTTTTGTGAGTGGTTGTTGCAGCAAAATGCTGAAAATCCCCAATTTACTTAATAATTTGCGTTTACAAGATCAGCAACCAGCAGGAACATTCGGTTTAGTGCGGCAAAATTGGATAAGGCGTGCTCAAAATTGTGTACAAGTCCAGGAATATTATTTCGAACAGCTTTTGTAACAAGGTATGTGCAAATTTTTTATAAATTTCATGTTTCTAATACCTAGTAATTAAGTAGCGCAATTCTTCAAAATTAGTATAACAAAATTTTATTCATTTTAAAGACACGTCACTTTGGTCACATCTATCTATCTTTCAGTTTATTTTAAAGTAAAAATGCTGCAAATCTTTTTTGCGCCGGGTGCGCCGGTTTTTTTCGTTCTAGCCAGTTTGCATTATCAGTTCCAAGGTCACTCCATTACAGTGGACCAATATCTAGCGGCGTGCAATGAAAAATTTTTAAATAGTTTTCAGTCCCCGCCAAAAAAATTTTTTTTTGCATTTACCACATTTCTACATGTATGTTGAACATCCCCAAATTTTATTATGGATAAGTTCTGAATAACCCTGTATAGGAAAATTTTATAGTAAATTATTCAGAGAATATTATCATTGATTAAAGTTTGGGCATGTTTTTAAACTCAAAATCCAATTATATTATATAAAAGAAATAAAACTTAAATATCTCTACATTTCTGTATCCTGGGCGGATTAATAAATATAAATATGACTTGAGTAAGTATCCCATTTTCCAAAAAATTTAAAAATGTTATTTGGAAAAGTTGCTTAGAATTGGAAGGATGTGTCACATAAAAAGCCTCAGAAATTTATTAAAAAAAAAATGTACCATGGGCCTTACGTTACCAGTAAAATTCTATTATTCAAAATTGCTACCACACAATTTTATGTTCCCAATGAATTTAAAAATCTGCATTTTTAAATACATACATAGTTTTTGACTATGATTTTTATTTTTAATATACTTCCAGGTTTATATTGGAACATAAAAAAATTGAGTTATTTTAGTAGTAATTTACTATATCCTTTCGATAATATTTACTATATTAGAATATATTCTTTCCATATCCCAAAACAATTGAATTTTCAAATACACATTTTCATCATAATACACAGGATGATGGAGATAAAAAATCTGAAAATTATATATTTATAAAATTGCAGTACCTTCTTATTGGGCACTATCCAATTCTAAACAACTTTTTTCAAAATAACATTTTGCTGTTTGGTGGTGAGGAAATTAGGATACTTTAAAGTCATATTCATATTTTTTAATCCAACTTGTATGCTTAATATTTATTTTATACTTAAGAATACTTCATTTTCACAAATTAATTCATGAAATAATAATTGTAAATTTTGATTTTGTAAATACACAGAAATGTTTATCAAACATTTTCTGAGAAATTTATTTAAAAAAAAGTTTGAAAAAATTCTGGCGTGGTTGATAATATGTGACCTGTAAATAAAGTACTCAAAAGCAAAGTATGTATTCAATACTTAGATTGTGTTAAAGTGTTGCAACCTTTTTAAAGTTACTATGATCCTTGCCTTTTAGCACATAATTAACACAGATTACGTATCATCCTATAACCTATTAACAATTAGCTATCCCTGTGGAACATTCATGTCAATATCTGAAAGTGTCACCCCACTTTGATATGTTGCTTATGCTGTGACCAACTAATCAAACCTGTATCAAATTTCTATTAAATTTAAAGCGACCATATTAACTAACCACAGTAACTGTTGATTTTTGCGAAGCAATGCTACTACGCTGATGGATATCAATTGACTTTGGCATGGCAAATAGATTGTAATAGACACAGTTTCTATCTCCAAACTTAAAATAGACATTTATTAAGGCTCATCAAATTAGATCAGCTTTCTACAAATATATTTATCTCATTATAAATCATATTAGATGCTGGTTTTCTGAGTATGAACAAATTTAGAATCTCGTGATCTCCATTATTTTATGACAAAGGTACAAGAAATGTCCCTGACACCTTGGAGGTACAACGGTGGAATAGTCAAGAGGTTGTTAGTCTGCTTGGCAGGCAGCTCCACGGCATGAGTTGTCCCCAAGAACAATAATAGGAAATCTGCACTAATTATGGCCTAAGCAACAAGAACCAATTGCGGCCTACTAACTTGTCTAATAAATGAGTACGACCGATTTATAGACCACTCAACTTCACCCCCAAACAAAATACAAATTGTCCAACAAAATTTGTGATATGGATACGCAGCTGTACAAGAAATTCATACATTTTTTAATGAGTCAATAAAAAATAAATATATTTTGTAAATAATAAAAAAAATGTTACTTGAAGTAGTTTCTTTTAGTAGGACCATAGCTCCTTGGTTAATTATAGTGAGTCGCCACTGGTTCACCAGCTTTGATTGGCAATTCAAATTACCGATGAGGGTGTTGCAAATTTTAAACGAATATGGAGGAAGATGAGTAAAAATTTTGCATTGAATATCACATCATTTAGCAATTAGCATTGAATTACATAAATATACTAACTTCATGTTCTAGTTAGGGTGAAATAAAGGATAAAAAGAGTGATAAAAGCAGGCTATGTCCCATAAGTGCTTCTTTGGTAATTATCATATGAATTTCTTTGGTTTGAAACCAAATTTTGAAAATAAGTGTGACACACGGTAGAAGAAGTGTATGGTGATACCATATTAGTGCTTATGTTTTTTATTATATAATTGTTATGTTTCAAAGACTAATAATAGCAAAGTATAGACATACTGCAACAAAGTGGTTATGTTGTGTAAATAAACATGTTCCCTGTTATTAAATTGTTACATGTCTTTTAGAGAAATGAATGAGAAACTATTTCTTATACTAGAGTCAAACTTCTATCTATCTTCTATCTTAAAAACTTCTACCTATAAACATATTTTGAGGAATAACACTCATAAACACGGGGGTTTGTGTTGTACTGATTTTTTTTTATGCCATTTTAAAATGTAAAAATAAAGCTGTACAAATTCTAACCCCCTCGTTAACTTTGTTTCTTGTTAATACCAGAAAGTCACAAGTACCACTAAATTATTTATTACAAGTTAAACAAACCCAAGTACGTGTATCATTATATCAGCAATAAGCCTCTAAATATGACCTTTTAAATAGGTTCAAATATTTTCATGCAGAAGGCACTTTCATTTTTGGAATCGCCAATACTAAAAGGAAAATGTCTTAAGGTTTCGCAAACCTTAAGACAATTAAAAATTCAAATTCATAAATTTTAAAGAAAAACCTAGTATAAACAAATACATGTGAGCAATGCATGACTGACATATACAGGCAATGTTAAACAGAACACCTTTGTGTCATTGAATTTTTGGGTGAATACCTTGTCTTACTTTATTTAATATTTTATGCACTGATTGAGTTGCTACCAGTGCCACATAGACATAGGCCTTATAGGCTGCTTCATGCTATTATATGCTGATCAAGTGACATTCGAGCCAAAATTATTATTTATTTTAGGTCTAGGTTAGGTTAGGTTAGGTTAGGTTAGGTTAGGTTAGGTTAGGTTAGGTTCAAAAGTGAGTGGGACGAAAACCAGACCCCTTCACCGCGACCATGTGTTCTATTGTTACTTTAAGGGCCGGTTGTACAGTTCAGGCTTAACAGAAGCTCAAGCCTGAACCACCTTTATATTAAAAAGTATCAGCTTACTGTGTTGTACCAGTGAAGTTCAGCAGTTGAGCTGAGTTTAAATCTGAACCAGCAAAATCAAGGGCTTAAACCAAGCTTAGCGCAAATATAACCTAACAAGATAAGAGTTGTCAACATTCTATGGAAATTTGTGCATGACGATATGATGTACCACTTAAATTATTAAATTCACCCTCAATTTGTTTCCACGTTTCCATCTTTTTAAAATTGGTATCTGTATCTGACTTTTTGTTTTCTATAATGTGTTTATACTTTTTTACTAAAGATATTAACAGAGCTTCCTCTGTTTGAGAGAAGTTTAACGATCTTTTTCTATCAGAATTCATAACCATACTACAAATAAATTTTAATCAAATAAATACTGACAAATTGAAAAATTCAATATTCCATTTTATCGCTTTCTAACAGTACTTCTATTTTTTATTGGTACCTATCACATACTTATATAGATAAAATATATAAGGGGGACGTAGTTGTATCATGAGGGGGACCTACTTACAAGCAAATAATAGCCACAATGGACAGTATCGGCGGTTAAATGCAAATTGCCGTCAACGTCAAAATCACCACAAATTGTCAAAAATCAAATATTCGACTATTTGCGCATGCTTATAAAGTTTCAGTATTACCAACGTGCACATATGTAGTTAAGAACTAGGGTTTAACTGAACCTTATTTAAGCTCGTATTGTACAACTGGCAGCTGTTGTAAGCCTACCTCAAGCTGAACCCAGGCTCACGTGAACCGCGCTTAAGCTCACGATTGTACAACCGGCCCTTAGTCTATCTTTAATGTGAATATACTGTTTTGCATATTACATTTACAAGATATTCCCTGAATGTACTTTTGAATTGTGTGTCGAAATAAATGACTTAAAAATAAAACGTAAACTGGAAAAGTGATGTTCCTTTTATTTTTAATATGTACCTATTTATATGCTTTTAACAGCATATCAGAAGCAGTAACATATTCTTTTAGCACAGCTTTTTCTTAAATTTTCAGCAGTATGGCAGAATACCCCATCAAAAAAAAAGATAAACAAATAACAAAAAATTTTATTTATTATTTATCTACCTTCTACCTGTAGTTAGTAAAATAATTTAATTTTCTTTATGGTATAAGTATCTGCATGCGCTTAAAATTATAGTCTATATAATGCCAATTGAAACTGTAAAAACAATTCTGACAAAAGAAACACCTGCACCTCTACGGCGGCCTCTTTGTTTACGAACGTATGTTTGTCGGAGTTTTTTATGCAGTTTCAATTGAGATTATAAAGACTATACAAAAATAGATATTTAACAAAAATATTAACACCATAGAAGTCTACCTCTAAATGCAACTAAACAAAAAACTTGAGTAAAACACCTCTTTACTTACTTTTAAAGGCAGCTTGTAACAAAATATTATCATTAATACTAAATTAATATAAAAACAAGCTGCTACACTACAAACGAAAATCCACAATAAAATAGACTTACCGTAAATTCCCCTGATACTGGATCAAACCCAACATGTACTGTGTGTTCGAAATTAGTGGGATACGATATATTTGGTTTATCCGAAGTATAAGTAGACAGTTTATGTGTCTTCTTTAATTTAGGGTTCTTCTTTTTCCTATCTGCATCCTCTGGCTCTTTCGGAAGAGGCCTGTCCACAGCTATGGAACTGTTAACCAAGTCAGTCCCCCTATTTGATGTTAATCTTACAGGGGGTGCTGGAGGTTTTTCATCATCGGATGACATTTTAACTAAAACATGTATCCTTTACCAATATGAGAATATACAGTCCAATCATGTAAAAATTTTGCTATGCTGTTATAAGTATGCTTTTAACATGCCGAAAAAAAATATTTTATATGGGCGCGCCGGTATGCGTCAGACCATGTTCAAAACCTACTCAAAGATACAAATATGTGTTTACTTACATTAATATGACAGGCACTATTTTATTTAAATACACTAAACGCACCAAAATATTATCAGGGAATTAAAAACTATCCAAAATAAAATCATTTAGATAAAGATGTGAACAAAATCCATATCTAAATATTAGCAATTTCATTTATGATGACCACCATTTTACTATTTCAGTCATCACATCACAAATGGAATCATACCATACCATACGTTTTTATTCCTTACTCTATCACATACACAGGCATTGAGTGACATACATCACAATGTGTAAGAATAAGATATAAAAAAGTTTGTCGCTGCTTAATGAAGTGAGTGGACGTTTAGGGAATTATATGTTTATATTTTTGATTACTTGATGACTTTTAGGGATTTTTTCTTTAACATTTTCACTTTGTTTGACGTTTGACATGACTATGTATGACAATATTGACAATTGATGGACAATTGTCAAATTACATTTCGCTTATTAATAAACTAAAAAGTATATGCCTAAAACTTATCATATCATAATCTGTATTAATGATGCAGTGAGGGTGAGTCTGTTAATTTATTGCTGTAGGTATTGGTTAAAACAAAAGCAGAGCGTGTAAAAGATTTAAGATAAAAGCAAAAGAAGTCAACAAAAACAAAGTATTTTTAGCACAAAAAAACTACCTGGCTTGAAGTGGCTTGAAGAGTGAAGTATGAAGAAAAAGGTTTGTATTATTTATTATTTAAGTGAAACAAACTTTATTTTACTCATAATTTGTAGGTTCTTTTAATGGGCAAAAGTGGATCTGGTAAAACAAGTATGAGGTCTATAATATTTGCGAATTACATTGCTAGGGATACTAGGAGACTGGGGGCAACAAGTAAATTCATTTCAATGCAATTAATTAGTATCCCTTTAACTTAAATAATTTTAGTTGATGTGGAGCACTCTCATGTTAGATTCCTTGGTAATCTGGTCTTAAATTTGTGGGACTGTGGAGGGCAAGAAGCTTTTATGGAAAATTATTTTGCATCTCAGAGAGACAATATTTTCAAAAATGTTGAGGTTCTTATTTATGTTTTCGATGTAGAAAGCAGAGAACTCGAGCGAGATATGCATTATTATCAGTCTTGTTTAGAAGCTATTTTGCAAAATTCTCCGGAAGCCAAGATATTTTGCCTTATACATAAAATGGACTTAGTAGCTGAAGATCAGAGGGATATTATATTTAAAGAGAGAGAGGCTGATCTGAAAAGGTTATCAAGACCTTTAGATTGTACTTGTTTTAGAACATCAATCTGGGATGAAACTTTATATAGGGCTTGGTCAAGTATAGTTTATATGTTAATACCTAATGTTAAGGAATTAGAGAATAGTTTGCAACAATTTGCTAATATTGTAGATGCAGATGAAGTTCTGTTATTTGAAAAAGCAACTTTTTTAGTAATATCTCACTGCCAGCGTAAACATCACAGAGATGTACATCGGTTTGAAAAAGTTTCAAATATTATTAAGCAATTTAAATTATCATGTTCCAAATTAGCAGCACAATTTCAAAGTATGGAAGTTAGAAATTCTGCCTTTGCCGCTTACATTGACATGTTTACTAGTAATACTTATGTTATGGTGTGCATGTCTGATCCCCAAATTCCTTCTGAAGTCACGCTTATTAATATAAGAAATGCTAGAAAGCACTTTGAAAAACTAGAAAAAGTATCAAGCTCTGCCCCTACGCTGGGTCGTTAGATCTTACATTTTTATTTTTATTGGTGCCAAATTTGTTTTCTTATAATTAAGTTTCACTATTATTCCCATTTTGTATTTATTGTAAATAAATAATGAAATATATTAGCCACCATTGTAATTTTATTTTTATATTTATGTATTATAATGATAATTTATGTATTTAAACATCCCTTTATAAAGTTTATATCGTAAATAAAAAGTTGATAATAGAAGTATGTTACCCCTCTACTCTAATTATTAATCAGTAATTAATCATTTTGGCAGGATCTATATGGTTGGAAAGCAAATCGCCAAGGTAGGTTTTTTTTATTCAGTTAAAATGGAAAATGTTCTGAATCTTCTAGGGCAACTGGAACTGTCTATAATCCAAAAATTATCCATTGTAATTAATAACATATGTAGGTATAGGAAATTATTTAGAAAAAATAAATACACATGTTATCTCAAACCTTGTAAATTTGACCTAGATGTATATATTAAATCCTTATCTAAACTTAGGTAAGTTATTTGATTACAACAGTAGTAAAAAAATAGGATTTATCAAAGCAAATAAAAAATAATGAGTAAATATATTTGGTTGACCAAATGGTTCTATTTTTAGTTGACATTTAAAATACATATAAAAATCTGAAAATAGGTAATAGGCAATCTGTTGATAAAAGCTGCTTGTACTACAAAGTTATACCAAAGTCTACATATATTCTAATGCATAGAAAATATAGTTGTTAATATTAAATTTTCTATGATTCTAATGTTATGCTTCAGCACCTCCAACCAAATCCTCCAATATGATCAAAGGGAGTCGATCTGAATCTAGGAGGTGCTTGTATACTTATACAGGGTGCTTCGCTCGCAGGTATAATCTTGATAACTTCAGAAATCGATAGAACAGATTAAAATAATAATGTTCATTCATAATATAAACTTATTTCCTAAATCGCATCGTTTCGGAGATAGAGGACGCCTTAGAATAATACTTTTGACAAATGGTTTTCACAAACGTCAGATTACACAAATCAATGAGTTTGGTTTTCATGGCTTGTTAGGATGCTAAATGAAATTTACGCGCTACACTGCCACTGCCACGAATATCAGTGAATATCTCAGAAACAAGGCCAAATGTCGAAAAAAAAAAGCAAGATGAAAAAATTTCAAAATTAATCAGGCAAAAAACAAATCGATAGAACAGATTAAAATAATAATGTTCATTCATAATATAAACTTATTATTTCCTAAATCGCATCGTTTCGGAGATAGAGGACGTGTAGTTGTATCATGAGAGGACGTCTTAGAATAATACTTTTGACAAATTGTTTTCACAAACATCAGATGATATACACGACAAATCAATGAGTTTGGTTTTCATGGCTTTTTAGGATGCTAAATGAAATTTACGCGACTGGGGCGCTACACTGCCACGCCACGAATATCATTGAATAGGTATCTCAGAAACAAGGCCAAATGTCGAAAAAAAAAACGATGAAAAAAATTCAAAATTAATCAGGCAAAAAACGGTGTGCAACTGTTTTATTGAATAATTTTATTTTGTTGAAGTTTTAAAATAAAGAGAAAAATAATTAAGGAGGGAAAATACACTTGTGTGGTTCATATCTTAATTAAGAAGCTTAATCTCCGAAACGACGCGATTTAGGAAATAAAGTTTATATTAGGTATGAATGAACATTATTTTAACCTGTTCTATTAATTCCTGAAGTTATCAAATTTAAACATGAATCACCCTGTATAAAAATGCTTGTAGAGATTTATTTTGTGGTGGATAAAAACAAAATAGCCAAATGATTTGACTAATTTGTGGTTTACTTTTTTTTCGGTACTTAATCTATGTTTACCTTGAACCTTGAAACTTTATTCCTATACATCTACCCTACTTTTTGATAGTTTGTACTCTACCATTACCATCTGCTCTCTCATTTCTTTGAAACAGAGATATAACCATTAACCAATATAACCTGTTGAATGTTTATTCTTCCTCTTCCAGTATGGACAAAATATTAAAAGGTATAATGAAATATCGGTGCGAGACGAAAGAACAAATGGTTAAACAGTTCTTGCAAGTTAAAAACAACCCGACAGTAAGTGTGACATGGATTATTTTTCATTATTTTAGATATTAATATTCCATAATTTTGTACACAGTGTACCAAACACGATATTAAATTCATATGTGGCTATGTGCATATATAAAATTGAATTTTTTTTAGCCTAAAGCAGTGTTTTTTACTTGCATTGATAGCAGAATGATTCCTACAAGATTTACATCAACTAATGTTGGAGATATGTTTGTAGGTAAGCAGTTTATGTATATATCTCCCTAGCCTCCATATACTGTCGTGGCTTTGTTTTTGTTTCAAACAGGGCTTTCCCCTTATATATTTTATCTATGAACAGGGCCTGCTCAGTCTGGAAAGTTAAACCTAGTCAAAGTCAAACCACAGCTTACCATTTTGTTATGGTAAGCTGTGGTCAAACCTTAATATTAGTTCAACTATGCATCACGAATCACGAGTGGCGCTAGCATCGCTATTTAATTCTGTTCTGTGGTCGTTCTTGAGTCGTTGCTGTTGTTAAGCAACACAACCTACAACAATCCGTTCTCGAATTATTTTTGTGTTCTTTAGAAGATTTTTTATTTAATAGATCATGTTAAATAAGTTAATAGTTCAAGCCTTAATACTGTGTTTTAAGTTTGTAATGCTCTTGGATGGAAATGTACAAGGTGAATGTTAGTTTTGCCCAAAAATCTTGAGGTAAGTGTCATGTTCTTTTTAATTGTTTGTTAATTCTTTAGGAATTACTATCACACACGATTCATTTTAAGATTGTAGCGCCACAGCGGCTGTCACCGGCACTAACCTATGGGCCGTAAAGTTAAAACGGGTAAAAAGCTTGTAAAACAATTTTTAAAATAGTAAATAATTATATAAAGTTAAAAATTAATTGCAAAATAGATTTTGTTATATAAGCTCTTTTTTACTTATATCTTAGAAAATTCGTATGTTTTAGGTTAAATAAGTGTCAACCTAAAGTTACTAAAACAAAGTATTTATTTTTCTTTTAATAAATAATCTTAATACTCGAACATGAGATTAAGCATTTTAGAGGTAGCTTTTTTGTAGGGATAGCAATAGATTTCAATATTTTTCGAGTGTTCTATGTAAAAATTAAACAAGCTCAAAATATGTCAAATTCTTTATTAGGCATTACATACGGCATACATACCTTTATGGAAATAGTCATTCTCAGAGGAGAGGAAGGTAAAGAGCACACTCATATACTATACGTTATTTAGCTTCTTTATCCATTCTTGTCTCCTGTAACTCTTTAATGCCCAAAGTTTCCACGATAGCTCTAGATTTTCCCGCTTTTGGAAAAGTATAAAACTGGCTCGGGGTTTTTCTTTGTCCAAGAACAATGAGACTCACAACAATAATGATTTATATCTAATCAGAGCAATTAACCAAATATAACAACGGAAATTTACAATACAAATACATACGTAAAACTGAACCAATCCCCCATGCGTTAGTTGTGGGTGCCGCCAGTAGGTGGCGTATTACTTAGAAATCGGCAATTATTAAGTTTCATGTAAGTGAAAAACAGCATTTATAATTTTCTTACTTCAATTCCAACTTGTTGAACACAAGTTTTTGTATTATGCAAGAAGTATTTATTTTTAATCAATAATTCTTTTGACTAAACTTTAGACAAATGCATAAAAAATAAAAAATTGGAATGTGAAATATTAATTAAAGGTTGCCTTCCTTCATTTCTCCCAGATGTATGTTATTGAGATAGGTACTAATAAAAGCATTTTGAATTATAAAAAAGGTCTTTTAGAAAATTTTATGCACCAAAGTTAAAGTACATTATTGTACCATCGCTTGATGAGTATAAACTTTTTGTTTATGTAGTTATTATTTAATAACGACGCTATAACTTTACTTTAAATACTGTTTAACAAACAATATCGAAAATAAGCAATGTAACAAATGTACTCTAGTGACTATTATTAGTTTACAAGAAAGAAAACTTCAATTAGTCAGATATATAATACCAATCAAGAAATATCACTAACATCGTCAACCTATAACATTTATTACAAATTATAGTTAATATAGGTTTTGTTATTAAGGTATTCACACTGCTTAACATGTAATATTTTAATTTTCAAATGCGTAGAAAATGGTGTCTGAACATCCATCTACTGTATCGATGAATGCTCAAGAAAGAAACAAATGCAATGGATATGAGTGCCAGATATTTCTCAGACAGATTTGAGATCCATCGAAAGCAAATTTACAGGTTACTAATTGCTGTTTAAACATTTTATGTGTCTCGTAAGTTTGTGTTATTTAATTTAACAATAATTTGATCATATGTTTAAATGTTCTTTTTATTAATAAATTTTATTTTACATCAAATTATTTTTTTAAATACATTACTTCACATCAGAACACAGTGATGTCGTGCCGGATAATTATCCGTTTATAATTAACCGAATAATTATCGATAATTATCCGTCGACTAAAAAGCCTTTCAAAATTAGCAAGCTAAATATTATAGTACCAATATTAATAATGGCCTTATATAGAGATAAATTGGAACTTTTATTTATTTTTTTAATTTAATTTGGTTTGTTTTATTTTTTAATTTGTATGATTATTTTTATTTTTTATGTACTTAACTAAATGATGAGGATTGCGGTATTATAAAATAAAATACAAAATAATCGCTACCTCTATATTTAATTTCTCCTTATCTATGACTTATAATATGCGATGACCTAATAATATCATGCTTATATACCTACCTAGTAGGTATAGGCAGTGACTATAGAATCTATAGTCACTGGTATAGGTATATGAATATAGATATTTTATTGGTAATTGCGAAAAAGTTTTCTGATTATGAAAAATTAAAAAACAATGTATATTCTGCTAACGGTTAATTATATTAGCCGGCTAAAATGCTAATTATATAATTAGCATTGGCTATAAATATATAATTAGCGGCTAAAAACCCATCACTGTCAGAACACCTTCACAATATTTTCAATTACATTTTTAAAACAGTTTAGTAAAATGTATTCACTATACACATCTTTTTTAAGTATTTAAAGTAGGCAACCAGCGGCTCCGGTAGTTCAACTACGAATCACGAACCACACTACTAACATTTTAGGCGGAAGAGGTAGACTATGGCCCATCTATAACTATCTATAATCTGTAGTTTCAAAACCGTTTCAGCCGTTATTATAAAGTTGTGTTGCGATCATAGAAATTATAAAAAATATAGAATGTCAATATCCATTATATGAAGCATCCAAAAATAGCCACTCAATGCAGAACACGAGAAAACGTAACTTTAGGGAATTTTTACACCACACCATAGGATACAACCCTGTAAGTATTGGTAGTGCTTAGTGTTAAGTTAGGATCTTTGACGTTTGTCAGCTGTCAGCCTGTGTTAATTCTTCTTCTTGTTTATTTTATGGCCTCCACCCAAGGAACCTCCTTGTGTATTTGTTGTGTTACCATTTTTTTGATAAATATATTACCTTACTTTATATTTTATTGTGTTGCTTGAACAACTGTTTTGTTTTAGTTTATATAGTGAGATAAATGGCCTTTGGGTAATAAAACGATTTTGTCCAAATTTCGGCTTTATAAGAGTTCAATTTCTCCAAAATTTTGGAAAGATTATTCTACTATTAATAATAATGTAATGTAACCGGCCATTTAGTATTTATTTAGCATGTTACTAGCTAAAAATTGCGAATAGGTGAATATTATGACAAAAATTCCAAGTGGTTGCAAATAATCTAGGTCACATGTAAAATTAGGAAATGACTTAATTTTTTAATTTCCCACCCGGCGGCTAATGCAAAGCTAGATGCTAGTGTGACCAGAGCTACCTATACAGAAAACCAAAGTTGTTAGAGTTAGTTTTTCTCCATAGGATAGCCATTTCAGTCTCCATAAAAGGATTCTATATTTTTTACAATTTTTTATAATTTCTATGGATATAACCTAAAATTTTTCAACTGCATTTTATTTCAAATATTAAAAATTAGTTAAAACGAGTAAAATCTGTGGCAATCGCAAGTTTTAATGAATAATTGAAATGAAACATGTAATAGTATAGGTATTCTTAAATTAATGATCTGTACCTATGTTATGATCGAAGTATCGAATTAAGAGGTTAGAGTTCAAGTTCAATGTCAAAAATAACCTTACCCGGATCAAGGATTTTTTAAAAATCCTTGCACCCGGATGTTGAAATAACCTGAAGAATCCGGTTATCTTTTCGTAATCTGAATTAAAGATAACCTGAAAATTGAAAATCAATTAATACAACCCACTAGAGATGGCTGTCTCCAGTGATGGGTTTTTACCATGATACAAGGTTTTTACCATATAATCTGTGGTTTTTACATCGATCTTATTATAGTACTAGATACGGCATAGGGTATTTAACAGCATTGCGATTGTTTTGTTAACGTAAAGTCACGGACTTGGAGCTCTGCGGTATGAGCGGGGAGTAAGGTACTCTGCAGAGCCAATCCCGTAGTATGCTCGGATAAAGAGCCAATCAAAAGTATGAAAAATAGAGGACCTAGATACCCCCCCCCCTTGAACAAAACAAATCGCCCCAAAGCCGTATCTAGTACTATAAGATCGATGGGTTTTGAGCCGCTAATTATATATTTAGCCAATGCTAATTATATAACTAGCATTTAGCCGGCTAAAAATATAATTAGCCGTTAACAGAATTTTGATATTGTTATATATTTATACTGAATACATTGTTTTTTTAATTTTTGACACATCAGAATAATTTTTTCGCAATTACCAATAAAATATATCTATTCATACCTACTTGGTAGGTAAGCATAAAGGCCATCATATTATAAGTCATAGCAGTACTTTGATAAGAAGAAATTAAATCTAGAGGTAGTGATTATTTTGCCTTTTATTTTATAATACCGCAATCCTCATCATTCAATTAAGTACATCAAAAATAAAAATAATCATACAAATTAAAAAATAAAACAAAGTAAAAATTAAATTAAAAAAATAAATAAAAGTTCCAATATATCTCACTCTATGAGGCCATTATTACCACTGGCACTATAATATTTAGCCTGCTAATTTTGAAGGATTTTTAGCCGACGGATAAATATCGGTAATTATCCGGTTAATTATAAAAGGATAATTATCCGCAGTGATGGGTTTTTAGCCGCTAATTATATATTTAGCCAATGCTAATTATATAATTAGCATTTATAGCCGGCTAAAAATATTATTAGCCGTTAGCTAATCTCATCATTTAATTAAGTGCATCAAAAATAAAAATAATCGTACAAATTAAAAAGTAAAAATATAAAACAAAATAAATTAAATTAAAAAATAAATAAAAGTTTCAATATATCTCCCTGTAAGGCCATTTTTTCCACTGGCACTATAATATTTAGCCTGCTAATTTTGAAAGGATTTTTAGCCGACGGATAATTATCGATAATTAGCCGGTTAATTATAAATGGATAATTATCCGGCCCATCACTGATTATCCGTCGGCTAAAAATCCTTTCAAAATTAGCAGGCTAAATATTATAGTGCCAGTGGAAAAAATGGCCTCATAGGGAGATATATTGGAACTTTTATGTATTTTTTAATTTAATTTAGTTTGTTTTAAATTTTTATTTTTTAATTTGTACGATTATTGTTATTTTTGATGCACTTAATTAAATGAAATTAAAAGACTGTATATTCTGCTAACGGCTAATTATAATATTTTTAGCCGGCTAAATGCTAATTATATAATTAGCATTGGCTAAATATATAATTAGCCGCTAAAAACCCATCACTGCATTACTGGTTGTCTCTGAACCCACAAACCAATTTGGATTATGGAATCCATATATAATTTATTATCCATAAGATATGTACAAGTCACGGATTTCTTAAAACAGAAATCCGTGGTACAAGTATACAAACAGCAGCGACGTCAGCGTTACCGAGCGCTTGACTAGTCATAATCACTGAACTATATCTAATGATATAGTTCAGTGGTCATGATACACAACTTTTCCCCTTTTGCCTGTAGACAAATTCTATTTTTATTACCTACATATTAAATTTGATGGCCTCAATATTTTTAAATAAATTACAGAATGTCTTAGAGGCAAATATATATATATATATATATATATATATATATATATATATATATATATATACAGGGTGTCCCAGTGTGAGCGTACAAAAATTTACCTGGGGGTGGACCAGACCAAAATAAGAAAATACTAATAAAAAAAAATTCTTTGATGCACGCCTAACGAGTTACAGGGTGTTATTTTGGAAAAAAAACAACAACTTACTGGGAGACCCTGTATATATCTTTTAATAGACAATAATCGACCTAAAAAATATCGAAAAATTAGATTCTCTTACACGTTTTGCTGCATTTGTATTTTTATATAGATTTGTATTTTTTTTTACATGAATATTTGTCTGTGTTATATTTTATATTGTGTACTTGAACCCTCTACTCAAAACAAGTGTTATTGAGTTTTTTTCTTTGTAATTATTTACATACTAAATATTCGCGCTTTATTATTATATCTTGTATTATCTATTTTTTCCTGTAATGTAATATAAATAAATAAATTTATTATTACTATTGATATATGGCAGTTGTATTGTTAGTTTCATTTGAAGACAATTATTGCATAAATTAATTTCTTCTTGTTATAAGGATAATATTTAATTAGAAAATAAGCTCATACTTAAAAGTATTTTTTTTAATAACTTGTATATAGTAAATTTCGAAATTCTTTTAGTGAGAAATGCTGGAAATATAATTCCACATTCGCAACATTTTTTGGATGAACTTACCACAAATGAACCAGCAGCCTTAGAATTAGGTTGCGTAGTAAATGACATAAAACATGTAATAGTTTGTGGGCACAGTGATTGTAAAGCTATTAATCTCCTGTACAAACTACAAGATGTGAATTTTGCATCACAGGTATGTTTAATGCCTATGATGGTGTATAGAGAAGTGAGACACCCTGTATATAAACATAAACTATATAATTTTAAGTATTTCCACAGGGAAATTGGTGAATATAATAAAGGACAGGAATTTAGTTAATTAAAATAAATGGAGAAAATCTGCAAAGGCAGTCGTGGCATTGAATTATGAATAAAAGATATTTTCATTACTACACTACAAAATCTATTGAACTAAGACAAGTGATAAAAGATAATCTTGAAACTAAAATATATAGATTGAGCCAAACATACCTACCTTCGGCCAAAGTTGCTTCATTTTCAAGGTACAGAGTGTTACAAAAGTTACAAAAATAATAAAAATATTTCTTTCGATGCTTCTGAAACTAATTAATATATTCCTTTTTCAAATTTGGCAGGGTATACCACTTCATAGTGCTATAGTATTGTACAAAATTTTAATTTAATTTGTTAGGTGTCCAAGTGTGCAATTAGTATTACATGACCCCTTTTTGAAATAAAAAATGTTATGCCACTGGATAAATAAAAATCATACTTTTATTGAACTTCACAATATATTTACTTGAAAAAATTATTGCAAATTGATATGGTATCCTCTGCCACATTTAGAAGAAATATATTCATAAATATCATTGAAAAAAAAAACAGATATTTATATAGGTATCCATTTTTGTATTTTATTTTCTATTTGTAAAGAAATGTTTAGTAGCTGTAGAAAGTAACTGAGCTGAAAAGCAAATTTTTAAATCAAATTTTTAGTTAGCATTATCAACACTGTTTATACCATATTAATTTGAATTACCCGACCGATATACTTTAGGACATATGATAATAACTAAATCAATTTATCATTTTTATGTTCTTACACAAATTAGTTATTGTATACTTAACTTTTGTGACTTAATTAAGACACAAAATTATCCTCAATAGCAAAGTACCCAAATTCAATTACGTTTTTTGACTTACACATACCGATGGAGAAGTGTTTCAACAAAAATATTTACCTTCAATCACTTAATTTTTTAAATTGAGCAACCATTAAAATACACTAGCGATTGCATTTTTTTTATCAAAATAGATGGTATTTTTTCAAGAAACACCATTTTTTCTATAATTTTTTAGTAATATGTTTTTATTTAGTGTTACTGATTACTTTAGACAATATTAACAATTTTAGGTCAATATCCTTTTTTTTTTTTAATGATATAGATGTGAAAACAGTAATGTATATTTGTTTTGCTCACTGAAAAAAGTCCTTCAATCTCCAATAAAATTAAGTAGGTAATTAAAAGTGACAAGAACAAAAAATTGCTTAATATAACAGTTTCATGTGACTTATAAAAAATAGATAGAAAAGATAGTATGCAAGTGAATAAGTTCAGAACAGTTCAAAATATTTGCCTAAGTGTATTTCTTTCTATACTTCAGAAGACTATTATATTCATAAATGAAGTGAGTGTTTTGAGCTATTTGGAACTATTCATTAGCAGTGTGTAGACAAGCCCTTAGTAACTAAAATATTATTATATGTATTATAGGACAATAGAAGAATCTCTCCTCTCAGAGCATGGTTATGCACACATGCATTTACCAGTTTAGAAAAATTCCAACAACTAGAATTAACAGGCCACAGTAAACCACTGCTTTTTCAAGCAGAAACACCACTAAGAAAGTTCGTCGCTTATATTGATCCTGATAACCAATTTAACTTAGAGGATAAGCTATCCCAGATAAATACTCTACAGCAACTACAAAATATTGCCAGTTATGGATTTTTAAAGAATCGCTTAGAAAAACATGAACTGCACATACATGCTCTTTGGTTTGATATTTACACTGGGGAAATCTATTATTTCAGTAGAGCAGCAAAGCGATTTGTTTTAATAAGTGAGGAAAATTTTGTAAAACTATTGAATGAAATAGAACAATATTATTCCTAGATTAAATAAAAAAAAAAAATCTTGTATAATTAATAATAAAATATTTTTATATGTATATTTTTTTATGGTTGCTATATATTATTTTAAAAATTATATACTATATATTATTTCTTTAATGTACAAGTAATTAGATTACAATTTTTTAATAAATTTTTTAAGAAATAGGTCTATGAAGTATATTTATTTATATGAAGTATAGTATTTTTTTTCAATACTAGAAGCGTTTAAGATGTTGCGGGAGATTTTGAACCCCTTAATTTTTAGCTTATAGTAATCGTACCTAATCGTTACACTGAGCATGTGTAGTGCCAAAAACACTATCCTTTCTGGCACTACGCCTGCTCAGTATAACGATTACGATAATGATAAGCTAAAACTTAAAGGGTTCAAAATCTCCCTATTAAGCCACCAACATAACTCAATTATAACAGAATAAGAAATAACCAGAAAAATTTTAAATATAGGTAAATATGTCTAGTAGCAGGATAGTAATTCGCATCACATATAGTAATACCTATCATATTGACTGTGTTAAATTTTATAGCTGAAATATGGCTGAAATGGTACACAATATTGCATTAGATATGCCACAGTTTCATTTTTATTTATTGTAATATGTATACTGCCTTAACTATTTATTTGTGGCATTATCAATACTATCAACTATTTATTTGTGGCTCTTTTATTGGTGAGTATAAAAATATTACAAAATTCTTGCGCCAAAAGGGGTTGGTTTTTGAAACTTACTTTTACTTGACCAAAAATAAAATTCTCATACTAAAATAACAATATCTCTACCGCCAAAAGGGGTTGGTTTTTGAAACTTACTTTTACTTGACCAAAAATAAAATTCTCATACTAAAATCAGGAGGAAGTGGGGACAGTCAAACATAAACTGATGTTAAACTATCACATTAACACCAAGCTGATGTTATTACTATCCTAGGTGCACACGCCACAATAGTTACCAACCCAAACCCATTCCTGCGAAAAGGCCTTGATATACGAGTAGACAATTTAATTAAAAATTGTCCGATGGAATTGGGATTCGAATCCACAACCTCTAGGTTAAGCAATCAACACACTCTGAATCATAAACCCGATACACAGATAATTATTATAAAACACATACTTTGTCAACATTTTGAAGGTGTCTCTAATTTCGTTATCAATATCTAATGCTTGTAATTATTTTGTATTTGTTAAATGTGACAATTATATCATTATATCATTGTTAACATTTCAGAACTCATATTTATTGGACTAATACGAATAAATTAACAATGGTGTTTTAAATTTCATTTTGCTGAAGTTGTAACTTTTCTGATAATTGTTCTTATACCTAGTTCTTTTGTGTAAGGAATAAACATGAAGTTTGTCTCACTATTCCCTGTAGCTCTCAGAGTTGTTTTTGCTGTATTTTCATCGTACTACGTATTTATTCTTTTTACTTATTTTAAAAAATATTTAGTTTATTTACCTATTAAAAATAAGTTGACCAAACTAAAACTTAAAACTATGAAATTACTGTGGTCACTGCGACAAAATCTTCTTGTAAATATGATAAAATCAACAAAACTTCACAAATTAAACACTGCAACAAACAAAACATAAACTTGATTTTGGCAAAGCAAACATTAATATATGAAACCCACATCCCTAAAATATAAGTAACTGAAATGATTGTGAAAAAAAGAAATCTAAACTTTATTGACGACAAAAAGGCACTAAAACAAAATATACATTAATCTATAGTAACATAACTAAACAAAATAATAATGAACCTATCCTATATAAAAAGGACACAGTACCCTCTGATCTCATACTTTTAATAACTTTTATCAGACAAATCCAAATTGCAACCGATTACGATAGTATGAATGTACCAGAACAAAGATTTAAAAGCAATGTTGTATCAAGTGTGTATTATATTTTGAATTTTTCGTTCAAGGTATGTCTTAGTTACTTATATATTATTTTTCACCCCGAATTATTTCAGGTCACATGTCAGGTGACAGAGACCTGTTATTTATATTAACTGTATGATAATAAAATAAACCTTAGATCATCATTTTCCAGTTTATAATACAAACTCTCTGATTTTTCCAGGTTTTCCTGGTCGATGGCTACACTGTAACTAACACCTAACAAAGTTTTTACAGAAAAAAAAAATAATAATAACAATGTATGTTATTTTTACTTTGATTTGGTAATTTGTCACACTTTTGAAAATGTAAAAATTTTAGAACATAAACCTCAGAGCCGGAGGGAACAGTCTAGGGGTTAATTTTTTATCTAAAGAACAAGCAATTTTGACTAACCAAAAAAACAATATTTTTTTGTTGGTATTTCGAAAATTTTTCTTTTTTTATTATCTTTAAAATGTCTATTTGTCACTGACTTTACCTGATACTTTTATTTTTTCATATTTAAATATTTTCAGAAGTGTCGCCAAATACCCAATTAAATAAACAATATCTAGACAATGACACAAATTACAAAATTTCAGTGTGACACACAAAATGTAAAATAGAAGACAGATGTTTTTCACATGTATAAGGGTTATGAAAACAGAGAAGATATCGGACAAATAATTTGAACATTCAACAGCCTCTGATAAGATATTAAATTGTCTCTATTGGTCAATCCATAGGTGGTTGGGTTCGAATCCCCTTTCCACCATCCACCAGACAATTTTTAATTAAGTTGTCTACTTATAGATTAACACTTGTTCGCAGGGATGGATTGGCAACAATCCTGGCAATGCCCTAGGAGGGAAAAATGTCAGCTTGGTGTCAATGTGAGAGATTAATGTCCCCCTAACAAATGTAAAATAATATGCCACCCCCTCTCTCACACAAGTCTCATACTTTTGGGCTAACTCTTGTCATTAGAATGAGAGGTAGAGATATTATTATTCAGATAAAAATTGGTGCCACGATGTATTGTCTAATAAGAAACACTTCCGGATGATTTTATCATTGCAAATCAAATAGATGGGCTAAATGAAAGTATTCAACTTTTTCCTTAGCTCTATAAAATCCTCAACGTTACCTATATCCATAAGAGGTTTATTTCATAAATGCAGCAGACAGGGAAACTCATCTATAAATCTTCATCTAAGAAAAAATCTGCACGTACTGTTAAGTATTTAATGACAAAGATTGCATTACTAATGATTGCATAAACATATCTATATCAACATTGTTTGAATTATGTTTCTTACAGAAACTGTTAATTTGAATACAGGAATCTTTCAGATGATCCATATACATTTTTGAATTAGAACAAATAAATATTTCATTTAAATCCTCCTCTAGTTTATATGAAAGAATATTTTTGAAATTACTCTTTAGATTGCTTAGTATCGAAGCCCTTATAGATTGGTCCCTTAGTACTATGTTGACAACAAATAAACCTTAAACAAAATAAACCATAATACTTATACTGACTATCTAAAAATAAAATAGCTTACCTGTTCCATCAATAATTTTGGCAACGTTACTTAGGGTCGTATTCTCTAAAAATTGTTTTGGGGGACAACTCAATCCCACTGAACTATCCTTACTGTCTATATCAAACAAAATACATGCCAGTTTTTCACCTAAAATGTAATTACATTTAGGTAGGTGTATATGATTACTTAGCTTCGTCTTGTAAAGGTACAGTTCTTCTGCTTAGTTGCAAATATGATTTTTCAAAAATAATAGTACTAAAATTAATAAAAACTCCAGAATGAATAACGTTCAGATATGTCATGTCATCGAAGGAAGTGAGAGTAAGGAATTCAAATTAAGATGGTGACAGTTGAACTTGCTTGTATAACCTCATTTAGTAGTATGCTACTATACTGATACTGCTAGTATCAATAATTAACTAGTTCTTCCATTCTGCACCAGGTAGCACAGTTTTTAGCTTTTATTTCCGAATAGAATTTTTGTAAAAAAGTAGTATCATTTAACAATTTGATAAAAAAGTTATGTACCTAACTCTCAACAATTGTACTTTGCTTTTATCTGTACCTATTCATATTTAAAATATAAAAAATATTTTTACTGAATATTTAAATAGAAAATATTTTTTATTTTTATTTTAAATTTATAGTTTATAGTTTACTATTATCATTTACAGAAGATACTATAAGAATTTTCCTTTTCTTTTACATTTAAGTACTAAGACCACAGACCTAAGAATTAATAGACAGTGAATGAGTGCCCAATATTTTAATTTTAGCTTTAGAATGGACTCCAAGATTCATTCTAGAATTACTCCAATGTACTCATAATTTTATTGGCTTTTTGTAACAAGTGATAAAATATGTATACTGCTATTGGTCCTATTACTCGCCCTGAGTACATCTAAACTATGTCATTTATTAACAAGTCACATCACCGACAATCAGATGCAAACAATGCCTTTATAGAAGATAGGACATTATTTGTCTAGTTGTTACTAATTAAAAAAAAAACTAAAACAATTATTTTTTAGTCAAGCAGACATAAACAAGAAGTAAAACTTAGATCTCTTGACATATATGTTATTTTTATATATTAAAAATATGACTGGCAATACTGAATTTCCAAATTCTTGTCATTTTTACGGAATTGATAAGTACATAATATTTAAATGAAGTGGTTTTTATCGTTGATGATTAAGCTAAAATCTGTTTGGTAGTTATTTTGTGGTTGACCGAAACAAACACAAGTTGTCCCTTATTTTATCAATAATGAGGTGTTTTCCTATTTTTTTTTTTTACATCGGCAATGGAAAGTAGTTGGAAAAAGAAGAGATACGTATTTCTGGAATTTTAATATTGGGTTCATTTAAGTCCATAAATAATGTTTTTATTGTGCGCAATATCTATGTGACGTCACTAAGCGAAAATTCAAAATTTCCGCCATTTTTTAGTGATTTCTAGGATATTTTCATTTGTGTGGTTGGGGTCACCGCGTGACAACTTTACTTTTGTTTATGTTTGAATTGTTTCGTTAGGGTAAACATCATGGTAAAAATGAGACATTGTTTTTAGTTTATATTTTTACCTGTGAATTGTTGTCTCTGCCTGTGACTGATCACAAGTGTATTTATTAGTAATAGAAAAACATCGTAATTTGTAAAGGTAATTTTTGAATATATTTAATCGACTTTGCAGTAATACTGTTAAGTTAAATACTAACCTTACATTTTTCATCCCTTTTATTTCTGAAAGGATCTATAGGATCTTTATCATAAAAGGATCTATAACCGGTAAATTGTCGGACTTAGCCTCTACAAAACCTTGCTCCATGTTTAATAGAAGTTTACTTCACAAGAAAACAACAATACAACACGTCAAGTTGTCAAGTTGTCAAGCCAAACACAAACAGGAAATTTCAAATGTCAATTGCTGAAATGTCGACTGTCGTTACAAACTGAATCTAGCCACATATTATCACTGTGGTCTCTTTATAGATACATATTCCCTAATTTTCACTTAGTGACGTCACCAATATAGAATAAAATTTCAAAATTGAATTAAAAATTTCCTACCGATTCAATCTTAATAATTTTTATCCTAAGAAATATAAAAAAATATATATTTTATAAAAATACAGGTTTCCACTTCCATTTTGATTGAAGGAAAATACCCCATTGAGATGTGGCTTAAATAAATGAGAATAAAATGGATTACCTTCTTCAGATTTTTCCTTTAAATAATCTAAACCGTCTTGAATTTTTGCGGAAAGCTTATCATCTTGACGGAAAGCAAACCAATCGTTGGCAATTTTTAACATTTCTTTATCAATATCAACAGCTATAATGTTTGCTTTTGGTAAAAATTTATGCATAAAAGAACACAATCCTCCACCACCTAAACCTATCACAGCTATAGTGGATTTTTTCTTATCTCTGCAAGCTACATGTGCTGCAATGTTCATGTAAATATGATGATTGCAAGTTAAATATGTTAAGTCGACAATCTCTTTAACTACCCCTTTTCTTGATTTTATAGTTCGTAACTTTGCTTCAGATTGTATAACTAATTGTGAACTTGTGTAAAATAATCTTCTAAACTTTTCTCCATTATCCACCTCAACATCTTCAATAACATAATCTCCAGAATACTGTGAATGTCCCTCATATTTAATAATCCTATGTCCTACATCAGACCCAAGAGAAAGAAAGGAAATCTATAAATAGCAAATAACCATGATAAACTCTAAAAAGAAACACTTTACATTAGGTCCGTTCGATTACTCAAAAAGTGTAGCACTGAACTACACTAATTTCAGAATTCCATTTGTTTATCACTATTTAGGGCAGTGTGCACTACAACCAATGCCTTATATCAATGTACAGACGGTGTGTATTGCACTGACATAAATCAGTTGATGAAAATGTAGTGTAGTACACACTGGTGCATACTACACTAGCCGATAATCGAACGGACCTTATGTACAGGGTATTCGCGTATATTTTGACCCCTACCTACATGAGTTATTAAGAAAGTTAGAAAAAAAGTTTAAATACAAAAGTTGTTTGGTTTTTCACATATTATCTTTTAGCAAGGTCGAAAAAAAAATTGCATGTTGTAAATTTGGGAAAACCAGTTGAACATATTTTTAAATGGGACACCCTGTATAATTTTACACACTTGAGTAAACATTTTTTTTCCTGATTTCAAAAATATATATTTTGTTGACATTTGCACTGACAGTTTTCGAAATATTCGACAGCGAGTACCATAAAAAAATACAAAAAAATACAAAGAACTAAAAATATTTATCAGTAGAAACCAACAGTAATAAAAAATATTTAATGATTTTCGATGTAACCTCCTTCGTTATTTAAACATTTTCTAATATTTTCATTTTTTAATACTTTTTTTATGATTTATTGCAAACATTAAATATTAAAGATTTCGAAAACTGTCAAAGCAAATGTCAAAAAATATATATTTTTGAAATCAGGAAAAAAATGTTTACCCAAGCGTGTAAAATTATCAGGGTGTCCCATTTAAAAATATTATGTTCAATTGGTTTCCTCAAATTTACGACATTCAATTTTTTTTTCGACCTAGCCAAAAGATAGTATGTGAAAAACCAAACAACTTTTGTATTTAACTTTTTTCTTAATAACCCCTGTAGGTAGGGGTCAAAATATACGCGAATACCCTGTACACTTTCATTGAAACTAACAAAACAGATCAATCTTGTAGTTTCAACAATTTTAGCAGCTAGAGGAGTGTTTAATGAGTATTTTTTTTATTCTGATGTGTAATGGAATGAATCTAATTACTGAATTGTTGTATTGGTATACAGACTGTTCTGAAAGTTGAGGCATTTATTTGAACAGGATGTAGAACTTATAAATAGTTTCCAAAAAATCATCTATCTACATAAAAGTTGGAAATTAACAAAATATAAAACATATCAATATAATTGTCCAGTTATGGTCCTGGTATGTTTACAAAAATGGTTCAAAGTCGTCACTATTTATTTGAGGCACACACAATCTTGTTCGAAATCATCATGAGTAACTACACCTTTCACTTCATTCCTTGTAAATGTGGTTTCATCGGTAGCAAAATAATCTTTGTGAAATTTTAAAGTCACGTCACACACAGCCATGTTGGAAAAACAGCCAACAAAATTCTTGAGGTTGTAAAGCTTATATCCTTTGATAATGGTATGGATAAAATGGTTCCTGTCATAATACTTTACTATGGGTCGCTCCAACTTGACGTGATATGGACAGTCTTCAATGTTAGTTCGTTTTAATATATTTCTCAATGTCTCGAATTTCTGGTGGTAAAGGCCCTCCCGCATGTCCTCCACATATACATACCCCATATCACAAATCCTTGGAACTAAACTAATATTCACGGTGATTCATGTGATTTCTTAAAGAAAATTTTTCCTCTTATAAGCAAAATGCTGCAGCTACATTTTATTAGCACTCCCAGTAACTTAAAATCATGTGTACAAGTTGATTGTTTTCATAAATGTGTGCCATTTCTTAAACAGTGCACTAGACAGATCGTGTGAAACTCTCCGATTACAACACCTTGTTTTGCATGGCATGGTTTTAGTCACCTTAGTGAATAGCTAGAACCTTTTATTCAAAACAAAAGGAAGTCGGGAAGTCAGAAGTAGTTATTTTTCAACTTTTACACTGGACATTATTGACAAACTGACTTATATAAAATGGGTTCTCAATAATTCCCTCAACTTTAAGAACATCATGATACCATAAAATTTTTGTAGTATACAGTAGTAGTAAAGTAGTAGTAAATTTTTGTTCAGTTTGATGTAACGTTACACCAGCTACCCAGCTCAACAATTAGTTATTTACTAGAAATGGGAGAAAATCCGCTATCGCGATTTTCGTTCCCGTTTCTAGCCCTACCGGGGGTCCACTCCTGTGGCCTGGGGGTCACCCTTCGGGTGACAAAAGCATCTAGAATAATGTTGTTTTTAAGAAAATACATATTAAAGAAATTTTGTATCTGGAATGATGATGATGATTATACCAAACGATTTTTTCTTAATATTTTGATGAATTGTAAGGGTACTCTATTCTTGATGGTAAAACATCATAATTTTTTAAGTGCTGAAAGTATAATTTATTTTTCAGTAAACATTTTTATCAATTTTGTCAATGGGACCAAAAATATATTGCAGCAAATTAATATTGTAGATATTTACTTTTGTACGCTAAAATGATGAATTTTACAGAGTGCCAAAATGAACGAATTAATTCCAAACTTTACCTGCAGAAAGAATAAAAACTACGGACGATGAAACAGAATAACTAAACACTAATACTAATACTAATAAATAATTGGAATTAAAAAGTAAAAAAAAATTGTCTCCAGCATGATTCGAACTAGTGAAATCAGCATTACGATGTTTGAAATCCAACGACTCTCCCATTGCACTACCGGGCCACTTCTCAGAAGTTGACCCTGAGACATTTAAGTACGTACACTGAACGTGTCAACCTAAAAAATTTATTTTTACCGATATTCTAATTGGAAAAGCATTTTGTTTCAGTATTTTGGTAATCAGAAGTGTTTGGTAGTCGGTACTATCGATTCCGTTAGCAATATTTCTCATAGGAAAATAACTTATCTAAAGTTTAATTAATCTGACAGTTTTTGTGGGAGGTGCATGTCTCGTTAGTGCAATCTCACATCGGCAGATAAAATGAGAAAGAAGTTGAGATGGATGCGACTCGAGATTTTCGAATACAAAATAGACGTAGAAGGACTCGACATACAGTCTCAAAAAAAAATCTCAAAGGATTAGAGAAAGAACGGAACTTTCATGTGAAGCGATTCTCGAAGACGTAAAAATTAGAAAAAGGGTCTCGGCGGTACCGAGAAAAGTCGGGATTTCGGCAGCCGTGACGGGACCATTAGACGTGAGGACAAACGCCGGTGCTAGCCGCATCTCTCTCGCCGAACGGCGATCGACGAAAATTTTGCAGAAGTTTTTTGAAAAGGCGTTTAAATTGGGAAAACACGTAGGAAATGGGATGAAAATACGCCTACGCATAGGAGAACGGTTGGAGGCGACCTTCGGTCCCTAGCTAGAAACTTTGTCGATTCGGCGACGGAATTTAGAGCGAGACAGAATCGACGCGTTTTAATATATATGGATTGTGGCATATAGCTGATGACTAGACACTAACCTTTTTGTCATTCAATGATGAAGGAGCTAAGTTACACACAGTTTCTGTCAATTCCTTCTGCACAGCCTCAAACGAATCATATTTTTGGCCCCTATGTAATGTTATGATTGCCAGTCTATTGTGTCTAGTCATTGTTGCTAGATGCTTCCTCCCTGCTTTCGTAGAAAACAGCCATTCAGCTTCTCTGAAAGTAAAAATAATCTTAAGCAATTACGTACAGATGGGTCATTTTTTTACATAAAATTAACGAACATTCATTTACTTCCAATTTATTAATTTGCACAAGTCCACTAGACATTCTGAATTTTTTCCGTTTTCTGCCATATTTCATGTTAAAATATGTTAAATAACAAATTTTTCAAAATACCTACCTATTACACTTAGGTATATCAAATCTCTTAATTTTCAATAATGAAAATAAAATTCAAAGAATCTTTTTCGAAGCATTGCCTGTCATATTTTTCAAATAACAAATTCAGGAGAGTACAAGTTATTTCGTTGTATTGTTCTCAAGATGCTTACACCTCTCCCCCAGTTATTATTATTTATCGTTAAAAATGTTATATTATTGAGCAACTTAAAATATTTTGTATATAAAAAATAAAAGAAAAATGAGAATAAATATGAATATAACTAATTCTCATAAGTAAAAATCACATTGGTGTTGCACAATCATCAAACAAGATAAAACTAATGTAAGTATAATAACTGATTAGGTCTAAGTCAATTGTTGGCAGTTTACTACAAATGTAATGTCTTTCAATTTATTATACATATAACTGAACAAAGCTATCCCATTATTTCCTCAACATACAGGAAGACTTTTGTCATTTTCTACACTGATCAATAAAAATGGTTCCAATAATTATTGAGATTTTTATTATTGAAGAATTTTTATATTGGAGAATGATCGCAGACAAGATACTTGGTTATATAAATTAGTTAACATAAACTTGAACATACAACAAAAGTTGAGGTACGAAGTATGGATGTTGTAATTATGCAGAAATTTGATGACAGTTCCATTTCAAGGTATGTATTTTTTTTTAACATGCATTACTTTATTTTCGCATACAGATTCTCTTTCCTGATGATTATTTGATATGTTCATTAAACTTCCTTTCATCTTCTATCGATTTGTCTTCCTTATAATCTTTTATAAGAGAAATTTCTGCATTGAGAGCTTGTAAAATAAGATGAAAGGAATATATAAAAACATAAAATTCGAAAAATACATTCAGGATTTCATACTATTTTGCAAGTGGTTTGAAGCAAATTTTTTTAAATGACCCTAAGTTTGAGGTGAGATAAGGGTAAATTAAAGATTCCTTTAGCTATTAGCTATCACCTGTCAGTTATAATTAATGACCCGAGGTCACTTTTCCTAATTTCTCAAGATGAGCCGCCTCTGATATTAATACAGCTATTAGAATAGTGTCACCTAACCTATTTATTCATCTTATTTTTGTTATTTATCTCTGGAAAAACTACAAATATATGTTTATTTGAAATTGAGAGGCTTAAAACTGCATCCTCACTATCCAAAGTTTGGCTAAGAAATTTCACTGCCATGTTAGCCGACAATAATATGCTAGCCAACAGCCAATGAAATCACTTTGATTGTTCCAGACACCGGAAAATTTTAGATAGAATTTTAAGGATCCACCCTTATACACTTGATATTAAAATTAATTTGTGACATTTACTGATCGTTCTCCTGCCTTAAAAATAGTAAATCCCGAGGACAGTCTAAAAGAAATTGATAGAAAAAATATAGTTTCCTAAATATTGAGTTTATAAAAATATAAATCTATTTATTTAAATCTGTTTTTGTCGCCTGAACATGAAACTTGAAACATACAATTGCCAATTTTTAATAAATAAAATTGTTAAAAGAAAATAGGTGTAATTAGGCGAGATAATTTGTGCTAAATGTAATGAGAATTATGTAAACGGCATTACCAGGTTGGTTGCTCAGAGTCTAATGTGTCAATTGCTTAATCTAGAAGTCATGGGTCCAAATCAGCATTTTGCCGGACAATTTTTAATTAAATTGTCTACTCGTACATTACGGTCTGTTTGCAGGGATGAGTTAATAACCATTCTGGCATGCGTCCTATTTGGCGCCAATATGACAGATTAATGCCAGTTGATGCTTGACTATTCTTCTATCTGATGAGGTTTCCCAGGTTTCCCTCATTCCAAAACTAAATTGCGGTTAGGGCTTACCAATCTAAGACATTCCTGAGGCACAAGTGCAGCCTACTGAATAAGAACCCCTCACCCACACAAGTTACAGACTTTAGATATCAGATAGGCAGGGTAGATATCATGAGAGATAGGTCGTAACAGTAGTTTTTATTTAAGCTTCTATTTTTTATAACCGTTGTGCACACTGCGATATCTCTCTCTTGTATTATGAACTGAAATAATAAAGGATAGAGATATCCTCAATGAGCACCGTGCACTCAAACCTACCTTTATTTTCCAATGTTTCTTCATATGTTCAGAAATATGGCAAAATACTCAATAACAAGACACAAGAATATGTAATATAAATCATATCAAATACTTTGCTTTAATATTTAGTTTAGTTTTTTACAATAATTTACTTTTTTCTGAATAGTATGAAAAATTAGATATTTTTTATATGTTATCGGGATATAGAGCATTTAATGTAAATCTACTGTCACGACAAAATAGTAACATATGGCAACGCTAATTTCATATCAGTACTAATATGAATTAGAAAGCATATTTTAAAAACATTTTCAAATGTATGTACAGTACAGAGGTTGTATTTTTTTAAAAGAACCTTCTGCATATTATTGAATATATTTATCTAGCTCACTTTGCTGAATGCAGCCAAATATAGGATTATTTTGGTTTATACCACACGTTTGAAAATATACTGTGCCTTTTTTAAAAATATCACTACTTAAACCTAGCGTATCTTTGTTAAAATTTTAATTCTTTTTAGATTTTTAGTCATGTCAACATGTGTTTAAATTGATCCTGATTCGAGTGACAGTTAATGTTGGTTAAAGTGCAAATTGAAATTTGATTTTTGTGCAACCTACTGGTGTATAAAACTTTAAATATTTTAGTTAACTAAAAATCTTTATCGTGTTTGTGCAACGTTTAATCAATTTGTCCTGAAATATGATAATTACTCATTCTTAATATATTGGAGCTATAAGTATTGTGCGACAAAAACTGGGTTCGCATAGCTGCTTCTGTTTTTCTGTAATATAAAACAGAACTTTTTTTTTTCCTTTTTATATATCTCCCAACTTTTTGCTGATTTTGTGAAAACGTAAATAAATATAATGCCTGCCAGGGGCGGCTCGTCTCTTAGTGCATCAAGCTGTTCCAAGTGTAAAATTAACAAAAATGAAGGGCTTGTAGGATGTGAAGCATCCTGCAACAAATGGTACCACTACTCATGTGTCGGTTTATCCAGCAATGAATTCACTATGCTTTCTAAAAGTCACAATTTGTTTTTTATGTGTAATGATTGCAAAAGAAGTTGCGAAATCCTGGATAAGTCCACGTTGCAAGACATAACTCTAATTTGAAAAGCATAAACGAACGTGTGTCAGAAATATCAGATATGATTAAGCAGAAATTAGAGTCTCAAGTGACTTCAATCAGCCAACTTTTCGACAATTTGAAAGCAGAAACCTTGAATTCCTTTAAGACACAAATCAATTCTGCAATTACTGAACAATTATATTCTACCAAAAGAGTCTCCTACGCTGCTGCAACTACTACAAAGTCATCCCTACTTGTCACACCAAAAGTCGTACAAAATCCATCTGTAACCAAAAGCGAAATACTGTTAAAAGTAGATCCCATTGATACAAACATTACTGTAAGATTATTACCTGTAAGAGTGACACAGAATCTGCTAAATTGAAGGAAGTTGCTGCTGATAAATTATCCGAGAAGTACAATATTAAAGAAGTTTTCACTCTTAATCCTCGATTCGCATCGTTGGAATTTCCGAAAAACTGGAGAATGAGACGGTATTAAATTATCTTAAATTTCAAAATGGTAATGTGTTTAACGAAGAGTCTGTTTGTTCAATAATCTCTAATGCCCCATTAAAAAAGAGGAACAACATTTTTCAGGTTACTATTCAAACTGATAGATCCTCATATATGAAAATTATGGAGCAGGGTAAATTGTTTGTTGGCTATGATTATTGTAGCGTATTCGACGCCATAGAACTTCGCCGTTGTTTTAAATGTTGCGGGTTTCACCACCTTGCAAATAGATGTTCATCTAAAGTTAGTATTTGTCCGCGTTTTGCTGAAAATCACGGTGTGGCTGATTGTAAGTCAGAAATTTTGCGTTGCGTAAATTGTATTAATTTTGTGAAAAGTAACAAAGATGCCAATATTAAACTAGACGTTGATCATGCTTCATGGGACACTTCGTGCCATGTGTACAGTCTTACTCTTGAGAAATTCAAAAGCAGTATACTTGGTTCTGGGTAGCAACCAACAGCAACACATAATTCTATGATACAGAAATCATGCCTACAATGTTACTATCAAAATTGTCGCGGTGTCTGTACCAAAATAAGTGAATTATTTATTACCATTAATGCCAGCAGTTGCGATGTCATTGCTTTGAGCGAGACATGGTTGCATGACAGAATAAACACCGCGGAAATTTTTGATTTAGGTGTGTATGATGTCTATCGTCAGGACCGTAATTTTGATGCTGTCAACAAAAAGAGAGGTGGTGGTGTTCTGTTAGCCATAAATAAAAGGTGTAATTCTACCTACTTTGACATCAACTCAGTCTGTAATACTTTCTGTGATATAGACTTTGTAGATATAATTGGTGTAAAATTAAGAATGGATAATGATTTATTTTATATCTTTAATTTATACATTCCTCCAAGCCTAGGTTCAGCTGAATACGATTGCTTGTTTGACGCTTTTGAATCTTTATACCCTATATTTGGGTGTAAAATACTTATACTTGGAGATTTTAATATGCCCCAATACTCATCTTATATTTCAAGTAATGTATATAACAAAAATATCAACTCTTTACACAACTTTATGAGTTACCTTAATTTGCTTCAACATAACTCTGTGTTGAATACTAACAATAGAATTCTTGACTTTGTTTTATGCAATGAATTTTGTGATGTAATTCGAGCACCTGAAATTTTGTTACCAGAAGACAGTCATCATCCAGCCCTTTTTATCGAAATTTTTATCTCTGCTTCCAATTACAATAATGCATTTCCCCTAAGCCAGACCTGTGGCACATCCTCAAAACTTAATTTTAGAAAGGCTGATTTTGAGGCTTTATATCTTGATTTATCATTAGCTGATTGGTCTTGTTTATCATCTGTTTCAGACGTGGAAACTGCGGTCGACATATTTTATGGTCTAACTAACTCCCGCTAGTACTGATAATTGACGTTAATGAGTTTAATGTGAATTATATAACTGTCTTGCATTTGATGACGGTTTCTGATAGGGATGTCTTACCTGCACTTAAAAGGTGTAAAAATAATATGTGTATGGGTCCGGATGGTATACCTGCTTTTTTGTTAAGGGATTGCTCTATTGTTTTCGTAAAACCACTAGTTATCTTGTTTAATTTAATACTATTTACACAAAATTTTCCTAATATCTGGAAAATATCTAGAATTACACCTATTCACAAAAAAGATGCAAAAAATAACTTTGCTAATTATCGCCCGATTGCCATTTTAAATAACTTTAGTAAAGTGTTCGAATCTGTTATGCATAATATTATATCAAATCATGTATCTGATATTATTGTACCACAACAACATGGATTCATTTAGGGTAGATCCACAGTATCGAATCTCGTGTGTAAGACTGAATTTATTTCAAAGGTCGTAGATGAGGGAGGTCAGGTAGATGTTATCTACACTGACTTCTCCAAGGCCTTTGATAGACTTGACCATTCTCTTCTAGTCAGCAAGTTTAATGATGTTGGACTATGTCCTGCCTTACTTAAGATGTTCAAATCATATCTTACTGATCGTTCTCAATTTGTACAGTATCGCGGTTTCAAGTCTGGCACTTTTCATCAATCTTCAGGTGTTCCGCAGGGTTCGATACTGGAACCTCTTCTATTTATAATATTTATTAATGATATCGCCACTGCTCTCGATGTTCAATATTTGCTATACGCAGATGATCTCAAGTTGTACTGTGAAATTTCCTCGAAGTCTGATTGTGACAATCTTCAAAGCAACCTCGTGCTACTTAATAACTGGTGTTGTAATAATAAATTGCCACTCAATGCTAAGAAATGTAAGGTCATGTCATTTCATCGTAAAAAGTACCAATAATTTCTGATTATACAATTGATGGTGATTTGCTAGAAAGACCGGAGATTATGAAAGATCTGGGTATTATTTTTGACCCAGAGCTCAGCTTCACAAACCATATTCAAGCCTGCGTGACTGATGCATATAAAAGTCTTGGTTTAATTTTGCGTAACTCGAAAGATTTTAAAAATATTTCCACACTACGTTTATTGTTTACGTTTGTTAGATCGAGGCTGGAGTACGGGTCGATTATATGGAGTCCTATATATAACACGCATATTGTTTTGCTGGAACGTGTTCAGAGAAGATTCTTTAAGACGGCACTGTTCTTGTTGGATGGGGTCTACCCTGTCAGAGGGACACCACAAGAGTTGTTTTATGAAATATTCTCATTACATTAGTCTTTTGTGTAGACGTAAAATGTTATCGGTTGTTTTTCTTTTTAAACTTGTTCACTATATTGCAAGGTGTGAGTCACTTACGGCAAACATTACATATCGGGTACCTAGAATGAATAGCCGACATAGCAACTTATTTGTCTTGCCATTTGCGCGCACTAATTTACTGACAAAGTCGCGATTATATCAAATGTTAAACAACTACGCTGAAATTGAAGGTTCTTTGGACATCTTATCTTGCAATCTGCAGAATTTAAAAAAAGTGTTTTTAGTGGACTGAGGCATGTTTGGCTTTTTGTAATGTTCATATTTTAGGTATTTGTTTTAAATAATTTATCGAATTTTGTACAGGATCAATTTTACTGTTCATTTTATTGTTCATTTTATGCTTGTATGTGATATTTAATTGTTTTTTAATAAGTATTTTTGTTTTTCTTTATACATGTAAATTCTAAATTATGCTCTGCTACTTATCCTGTAATTGGGCTTCAGCTCGTTGGATATTTTATGTAATAAATAAAATAAATAAATAAATAAATAAATAAATAAATAAAATATTAAATGTGAGACCCCTTATTACTTGTAAATTTGTTTAAACTCTCATGACAACATTGGTAAGAAATATTTTGTGTGTATTGGATTCGCTTTACATGCTTGAAAGTTTTAATCGACATCATGTATATATATTATTTTAGTACATTAAAACTATCTCTAAATAATCTATAATCATTATTTAATAAGGTAATATTTACTGACAGAAACAATAGATAAAAATAAGTTAATAAACAATAATTTCATAAATGAACATTACCTTCCTTGTGGTACTATAAAGGCGGCATACTCGTAATTTTTGGGCTGGGGAATATTATCAACCACATACACAGTGAACCTTGGTTTGGTGTTACACGGCTCAAACAATTCTAAAACAACTTCACTTTGATTTCCAATAGAAGACTTTTTAAGCCCAGAACATACAAATGCAGCATGCTGCGCACTTGTAATATGTAGAATTATTTCTTGTTCATCTTCAAATCTTTGCATTTTATCTAATGAACCTAAATTTAATTCGAGAACCTAAAAATAATTTCAAAAGATTTTTGTAGTATTTTAACAATTAGGTAGTAGAATTATTAGTAAAAACGTATTTAAACAACTACAGATGTAGTTTAATGAGATTTTATGCCTCAAGCTCTACTAATATTCACAAAATGTGAATATCAGACAATTGGCAAAGTTCATACACTGATCTTTATACTATAGCATTATATTATTATAACGTACTTCTTCTAAAGGTGCATTTAAATTAGAGCGAACGAATTCGTTCGCTCGTCTCTGTTCATTCTAATATATACAGAAACACGGACGAGTTCATTCATTCCCATTTTGTTCTCCATATAAATTACGCAAGCTTAAGCAAACAAATTCGTTTGTTCGCTTCTTTTTGCTCTAATTTAAATGCACCTTTAGATGGAATGGATGAACGTCAATCAGCAAAGTTTTATGTGATTATATCAATACAAATTGGTCTTCTACCAGAATTGTAGACATTCAGAATTGAACACAGCTTAATAGCACCCTGTGTTGTGTGTAAACTCCACAGGTTATAAGCACAGGAACAAATACGGATGTAGTTTTATAAGTTTTGTACTTCAAGCCCTACTAATATTTACAAAAAGTAGGTAAATTAATATCAACCACATAAATGTTTAACATTCTTGATTGGTTTGAAAACAGTGATGAGACCTAATTATGTTGATATAACTGTTCATGTAGTTCTAGGGGTATTTGATATGTATATAGTTAGTGAAGGTCGAAACATTTCATTTAAGTATATTTGCAAACTATATAATACAAAATATTATATTAAAGTATTTTGTATTTTTGCAGAAAACAGTAGACCAGTAAAAAGCTCATTGTTAGCTCATTTTTAAGGTGTCATTTCATTAGACCCTTTGAGCATGCTGCTAAGCTGTAAAGTTCTACCTCCGATCATATAATATTTGGCTGGATAGTTCTACAATGCTGTTTGGTGCTACTATAATGAATTTGCAAGGTAGCTACTCCAAAGGCATCATTAAAATATATAGTGAGCAGTTCGCAGTATGCTCAAAATTTTAAATGTCTGCAACTAACGGCATCTGATCAATGCCCCTACCTAATCTATAAAATGAAATATTTGTTTTTAATTTGTATATTTAATTTACTTGATAATTTCTTGTTTTCAATTGCATTTATTTGGTTTTTGACAAATAAAATCTATACCTACAAACAATTAGGTATCTATATTTTTTAATTAAACAAAGCACTGGAAAAACTGTAGATCGTCTAATTGTACACTATTCTCGAGTTTTTGTAAACTATTTTAAATTTTCAAAAACTCAACATCACCAAAAACTTTCTAATTCTAAATTGGATGTACTATATTAAAATTACCTTTCTGGGCAAAACAGCGAATTTAGTACAGACAATAATAAAAACAGGCATGGAATTTTCTCCATTTTCGATTGCACGTTTTTCTACTTCAAAACATCTTGTTGCTCTGAACATCCAATTATTACTGGGAAAATAATTTAACAGTGCTTTTAAAATATGTTCTTGAAGTAAAGATATACAAACATAACGACCTCCAATCCTTAATACACGTTGAATCTCCCCGAAATATTGGTTTATTTTTGAAAGAGTATCTGCAGTATCATCTGGCATTAAGGCATCCAATGTACCTTTATCTAAAACTACAGAAAACTGAGCATTTTCAAAACTCATATTCAATGCATCCATTTGAATATATTTTAAATCCTCCCTTTCTCTTGTGTTCTGAGACATTTGTCTAATCACTACTTGTGATATATCAATATTTATGATTTTCCTAAAAACAATGAAGTAAGAAATATTCAATGTACGAAGTCTTAAAATACCTATAACCGATGTCATACAGATCTCTACCTAACGTTGAATTTCCACAACCAGCAATAAGAACATTGTCTTGATTTTTAATGTACTTATGTAAATAACTTGACAAATCAGGATATTCACCATACCTAAAAATATATGGCGTTTAAAGAGAAGGGCAAACTTATAAATTTATATTTAGGCAAGTGTACCATTCAAAAGCTTTTGAACCTCTCTTTTTAAAAAATGTGTCCCAATACTCCTTTTGACTGAAATCCTCTTTAGATTTAGGTAATAAATTCATTGCTGTGCTGAGACTAATATTTTTCAAAATATTTTCATCAACCTCCAACCTCTTCTCTTCTAACTAACCACAAAAAATAAAAAGAAATTTCTAACCAAAAAAAAAAAATTTCCTGCTACTTCTTCTTCTCTTCTATTTTAGTTGGTCTCCTACCACAGCATGATAACCAATATTATTCTGTGCTTCTGCTATCAATTACCTCACAGAAATAGAAACATCACACAGATGAATGCCAAAAAAAAATTAAACACGATAAGATGTTTACAGTTAACAATCCTTGGGTGAAACCCAAGACTAGTTAAGAAATTTTGGGTGAAACCAAACCTTAAAAACTTTTTTTGTTCGAACAGAGGCAGAGGAAGAAGAATCAAGGAGAACCAAAAACTTTGACAGAACGATAAACTCACAGAACACAGAACAGTTAAAGCATAGTTAAAGGGACAGGACCATAGACATAATACTAGGGACAGGACTGTTTATTTATTTAGTTTTTATAATTGTTAGGTTAAGTTTAATATTTTCTGATTTGACTACGTACATTATATATTTGTGAATCCGGCGTATCAATTCATATCAAGAATACTGAAAATGGAGTCTTTTTTTACGATACCGTTTGTAATATTGGAAGTCCCTCACGTAAAGATCAAGAGACCGTCTTGGTTAAGGCAACCATCTGCTATGGCAATGTTTTCAATTGTCCTTGCTTCTTATTTTCTAGTTACTGGAGGTGCTTAATTTATTTTAACATATTAATTAAACTTGCATAATCTGTCAGTCAGATAAACTATCTGGAAATCTATCTGTCTAACTAGAGTAATTTGTCTGCATTTATTTTTTACTTGGTACAGAATTATAAAGCTGCTTCAATACAATGTTAAAACTGTATTCAAGAGGTTCTGCACATCTCGAGTATTGGTAAATATTCAGAAAACTGCCTTCTGGTATTTTTACAAAATTTTTGCTGAGGTAGTAAGAAAACAATGTTATGAACCATGTTTGACCATTAAGCGGTAGTTTCACACAGCAGTCGACTGCTATAACATCTGAACTGTTTGGTGGGAGATATTTCTACTGCGATAGTTTTACTGCTATCTACTGATTAGTACTGATTGACTACACTTTTTAAATCGGTAATATACAAGTTTTTTAAAATGGTGCCGAATAAAAAAATAGTGGTAAATGGTGTGTGGTAAATCACTTGTTTATTGTTATTGAAAAAAAAGTTATTACACAAACAGTTAATGTCTAAACGAAGATATACTAAGAAAAGGTACAGGGTGAAAACGCCTTAATTAAACAGACCATGTTTTAACATGGAAATAATTTAATAACTGAATTATTAGCTGTTGATGGGATTTCCAAAATTTTACGCGTTTCAAGTAAATAAGTTGCTCTTATTGAAGCTATCTTTTTTTGGGACAATGTCTTCATTTAAACCTATTTTTTCCGCAATATTTGCAAGTGCGGCTCTCTTTTTATGTGATTTTTGTACTGTGGTGACTTTATGTGCCATAAACATTCATTTTTTCGATATAACTCGATTAAATTAAAAATTTGGTCATCCGAGAACGCAATCCGTTTAACAGATTTCGCCATTTTATTTCTTCAAAGCAATGGACTGCGATAACAAAAGTAGAAATATTTCTACTTATCGCAGTAACTGCCATAACACTTAACTGTGATCGAAGTAGTATGATTCACATAAATAAACACCTGACAGTGTAGACACGCCTAATTAACAGTCGCTGCGATAGCAGTCGACTGCCATGTGAAACTACCGCTTTAAATTTGAGGACAAATGACAAAAAATTTTATGAAATTTATCATTGAAATGCTTTTTTAAGGGCAAGGGTAATTTTTAGCAGATACTCTCATTTGCCCACCATTTAGATGGTCAAACATGGCTCATATTCATATTGTTTTTTAACTCAGCAAAAATTTTTTAAAAATATATTGAACCGTTAGACGGAACATATTGTTTAATTTCTCACTGTTGCTTACACCAAGCTTACACAGAAGTGTTTAATATCGGGAAATAGAAATAAATTATATAATATATAATATAAGCGATATTAAAAGAAAGAACAGCTTGATAAGTAAAGTGTATCTCATTTTCGACGACATCACTGGATACCTCCGAAACCATGAAATATGCGGTTTTCACGAACCATGCCTACTTGTTCAATAGAAAAAAGGGCATTAAAAGATGTTAATACTTTTTTGTTTTCAAGATATCATTAATAATAATTGATTTTACTTATTTTTGATTTAAATACGAATTCCATTTAAAAATATTCAATTTGCACTTGTATATCAGATTGTGGCTCCAAGCAAAAAAATAGATACACCACTGGATTCTAAAAAATTCTCCAAGTACAACCATGAAATAATTTCATATTTGCACAAAGTTTCATGGATACCTCTCAAAAACAAGGAAAGTTCGTGAAAACCATATTTTTACACTATGGGATACACTACACAATTGAACAGGTACTTTTGTAAATAACATTTCTGATCAATACTTTGTACTCCTTTTTACGCTGCTGTTAATTTATTCTGTTAGAATAGTAGTTAGGTATAGGCTTCATAAAATATATTTGAATAGTCATTTGTGTTATAAATTTTTCTCAAATATAGATTCGGCTCCCATTTTTATGTTTTATTGAAATTTTATTTTCTTCCTTCAATTACAAACCATTAGTATAACTAAACTGTTTTATTATTAGATCCAGTCGTCATTAACAGACAAAATTTTCAGGCAGGATAGTGTCATGTAGAAAAAATCATATTTACCTAATTAATTACAAAAGTAGTTTAAGATAAAAGTCTATATTTTTTTTTTAAATTCACATGTAAAATGAAAATAACAAAAAGGTTTCATCTTTACTATCATTTAATATCTCAGTGATATATTTCAGGTATTATTTATGATGTAATCGTTGAACCCCCAAGTGTAGGCTCCACAACAGACGAGCATGGCCATTCAAGACCGGTAAGTATCACTTTTATTGTTTATTAGTGATACATCTTTACTACTTATGGGTTCCTGTATTTCTTATTTTCGTATCCACAAAAAAAACGAACCATAAAATCATATTTTTTATTTCAATTCCTTTGGCTAAAAATAAAAATAAAATATGTGAACTTTATTTTTTCTTATTATAAACATTAAAACGTGAAAAGTAAGTCACAAAAACTCTATTGCCTGTTGTGTTCATTATAATTTAAAAAATAAATAACTTTCCTAAGGAAATTCAGTCCTATTCAATGAGTTGCTCCCTCCGCATACATTAATGATAGTTTGCTCTTGGAACACACCAATGCACTGTATTTTTAATCGAAATTTAGCAGCTCTGTCACACCCACCAGTAGTACAGTACCTACCCATTCCAAATAATTTGAAGTAATAAGTTAATTATTACTTCAGTAGAGAGATATTGTCAATATCATTTATATATAACAAGAATGCCGTTATGCCATAAAAAATCGTTAAATAGAGAAGCAACCAAATTAGGATCCTCCGTAAAATCCCACCTTTATTTATATTATAATTTCCACTTCTGGTTCCGTTGCTTAATTCAGACATGACGCTCCGGGCAGAACGAGCTTTATTGTCAGGATTAACATAGAATACCGTTAATTTATAAAAATCTATAGAAAAGGTATTGCTGGTAAAATTTTATATACACTTCTCGGTAAGAATATAATAGCATCCCTTTTACTGTTGCCATTGTTTTAAAATCTTATTTTAAATAAAAATGTATTAATTTTTAAGAAATTAAATTTGTTTATGTTTTGTTATTTCTATAAAGTTTGTATAATTTGTGTAAAGCAACGTGGAAAACTTTAAAATAACTAAGTAGTAAAAATAAATGTAGAACAAGCAAAAATTTAATTGAATGGTATTTTAGTAGAAAATAATTTAGACATTGCACTTTTTAATTCATGGTTTATTAATAACGTTATGAAGTTCTATGTGCGAAAATTAAAGTGTATGGGTGGAAATGAGTTTTTGCTACTCGGAATAAAAAGGGGTAACTCTAAAACTAATTTAGACACACAATTGAAATTGTGGTTTCAGCCATATGACACATTCTATGACTGAACTTAATAGCTATATTTTGTTACTTCTGGTTTCTACCGGAAGTGGATGATAATGTTCCTATTTTCAATGCAACATCCTGTATATTTTTTCAGATTCCATTAAGGTGTATCTCTGACTAATACATTTATATAAGTTTGATCGATTTGTCTCTAATAGTAAGGAAGATATGATGGAGGTAAGGAAGATGTCAAAACATCTTCTCTTAACATCAAAACATCTTCGTTTAACATATGTTTCTTATGGCACACTCTATTGGACATATCTCACCGCATTATTAAAAATAGACTCATCAACCCATATATCACTGTATTTGTTCGAGAACTTTTTTTATTCAAGAACATGACTGTCCATGAACATTTATGTTCAATCTAGATTCATTGAAACTGCACAGCTTTCAAGATTATATATATAGGTTATGGTATATTAAAATGGATTGAATTTTTTATTATAAAAAAATTACAATTTTGTGCCTAAACTAGAATCTTGATAATTTATTTTTTAAGTCATTTAAGAGTACATAATATATTACATACTATATCATCAATTTGTAATACTTGTAAGTTGTTATCTGGTTTTCAGTTTATCTAAATAAAGTGATAATATGAATACCTATTATAACTAGTCTTAATATTACCTGCAAAGCAGATGGCACTGCTGTGCTCTACTTACTACTAATTCATTATCTCTTAGATTGTAATAGGGTATCTACCAGTTGAAAATATAATAATTATTATCATTGTCTCCTACAATTATTAAAAATATATTACATATTTCAGGTAGCATTCATGCCATATAGAGTGAACGGGCAGTATATTATGGAAGGACTAGCTTCAAGTTTCCTATTTTCTATGGGCGGACTAGGATTTATTGTATTAGATCAGATTCATTCTACAACAACCCCGAGACTAAACAGACTACTTATAACTGCTGTGGGTTTTATATGTGTTCTCGTTTCGTTTTTCACAACCTGGATATTTATGAGAATGAAATTACCAGGTTATCTGCAATCCTAGATATAATAAATGTTTTTCCGCCAATTTTTGTTTTAAATTATAGTTGAGAAGATACCTCATACTGATTATAAATGTCTACTTGTATTTATACTAGTAATATTACTGTTTTTGTACCAAATAATTCTATTAATGAACAAATAAAAAAATAAATTTAAACCTTAGTTTTATTTTGTGACGACTCATCAATCAAACTCTTAATATAGATATTAAAGATACGTATGATATGAACAGTATAATGAAAGGTATGTGAATTATAATGTTATATCATATGTGTATCATTCCAAATGTAATCTACGATGGTTTGAATTCAAATTTAGGAATCACATTTTCATTTAATTTTTGTGATATGACATGTCAAAATTTTTGAATTTTCGATTTCCCATCGATTTACCCAGTTTCTGCATTGTTTGTAGTTATGGTAACTATTTATTAGACATATTGTTTACATCAATTTTTATTTGTGTTAATAATTAATAATTATTACTTCTTATAAAAAGTGAGCAATTCCGAGAGTATTTCCTCTGATATTGAAACAGTCCCATGTTGTTGCGTCATTTCATTTCTACGTGAGAAATCGCGAGGAGCATACGAGCAAACGTATGTGCAGCTAGAAAAATGGTGTAGAGGTGAAGGAATTAGCAATATCTGCAATGAAAAATTTCACCTGCCCTATGCTAAATTTTTTACGTACTAATGATACTCAGTGCTATTATAATGAATTCAAAATGACACCGAGTGCCATTTTGGAACTGAAAATTAGTGCGATTAATAGGTTATATCGTACCATTAAGTGGTTTTAACTTCAATAATTCTTGAAAAAATAGATTAAACTGGAAAAAACTGAGAATCATTTCCAAGTAATGAAATTCTTTGACTATCAATGTGTTTTTTTTATTCTTGTACTAGCTGACCCGACAGACTTCGGGCCAAATTTCCCATAGAAAAAAGCACTTTGTTTTTCCCAATTTTAACAATTTTCTGGGCAACTTTTCCAATTTTTCTTTCCCTAAAAAAAAATTGCCAAATCGGTCCAGCCGTTCTCAATTGATGCGCTTACCAACGAACAGCATTTACCTTTTATTTATATCGATTTAAAATGCATTATATAGACCACTTGCAGCATTTTAATTTTTTTTTACTGAAGTTAGTAATTATGTTCTTGTACATTGAATAGTATATGTATTGAATATTATTAGTTCTGAAGTTGAGTTGTACCTTTGGTGTGAAACATTAAAAACCAATAAGTTTTTCATAATTTTCTCAACATATGTCAAGTAAGAATTACAACTTAAAAATTTCATCAATTCCAGATAATAATAACTCAATTAGTAAAACACCTTCAAGAGTTTAGTAACTCTTAGTTACGGTTACAGTATTTGGTTGTGTTCATTTGTAAATTCAATCGCCTGTAAATTAGTTCCGACTGCTGTAGCCATATAAATTCTTGTCATGGGCAACACATAATTAGACAAGTTGGTACACGTTAAAATTCCAACTTCGTAGCCGTGTCATTACCTCAGTTATCGTGTTTTTGTGTGTTTTAGATGATAGGCTAATAAAAATGTCATTAAAATACAGACTTAATTTTTCCACTAAAATTATAATTAAATACCTATCAAAAATGAATCAAATACCACAATTACCTGTAGAAATGGCATGAGCTACTGTAGACGTATATATTCATGAATCAAAAAATTTTGCCACAGTTCACCGCAGATAGATTACCTAATTGAAATTGTGCATGAAGTATTACAATGCAGACATACATAAAGTCATTTCAAAATGGCTTTGTACTGTGATATTACTGTAGTTATTTATTATACTTTTTTGCAAAATATGTATTATACCGGGTGGACATTAGTGCTTATGCGGACCACACCACTTATACCGTTACAGTTAGAAAAATTTAAATTATTTATTTAAATTTTTAAATTAAATTTTATTTAAGCCCTCCAAGTATGGTATCGTTAGAAAGCTGAAAAGGAGCTCTTTAAGGCAACATGATAATATACAGGATGTTCCATTTAAAATTTTGAAGTAAAATTACGATTATGCGAAATGTATCACCCTGTATAGCAAATGTAACTTTTTGTTAAATCGTTATATTTTCTTGAATAAAGACATATTCTTAATTTATCTTATAAGAAAATGGAAGTTATATCTCATTTAAATGGAGAGCTACAATAATGCGAAGTAACGACCTTTTTCATAGAAAACTTGCAACAACGTCGCCACGTGTAAATTTAGATATATTAAGTGCTATATTAAATTATTCAGAAAAGTATGCTTAATTCAAAAATCTAAAAATATATAGGGTGTTCCATTTAAAAAAATGTATGTTCGGTTTGGCATTTTAATATTAAACACCTTGTATGTGCCAAGTCAATTTTAAGTCTACTTCAATTTTAAGTCTACTAAGTATTAATATCCCTTGTTAGAGATACAACATAAAAATTAAATTGAATTGGTTGTAAAATGACTAAGTATTGCAAAACCCTTGAATATTTCCAATTATTTACATATTTACCAATATTTTAGGTACATCTTATTTATATAGATAGGTACCTACATTTGTTTATTATTTCGTTTAATTATCGTTAAAACATGAACTGGTTGGTATTCCCTAGTTTTTAACATGAAAGCCAGACTGTCAAGTATTACGAAAAATTAACATTTTAAATTGATAAATAGTATTATTGCATGATTATGTACTTATTTTTATAAACCACAAATACATGAGACAGCATATAGTCATTGTAAATGTCAAAATTTGCTTTATAGTTAATCAAACCATAGATGACAAAATACTCCCTATCTAGAAAACGGGCACACTCTCCAAAACAGAATAAATTCTTAACCATACTTGTCTAGGAATGGAAACCAAGACTTCAGTGTAAAAATTGGTGGTCTAATATTTAAAATGTCTGCATGACAAACTTTTTTGATCCACATATTTCTAATATTTCTTAAGATAGAATATATTTATTTAATAAAAACACTTTTCAATAATTATATAAATGACATATATTTCCTTATACAAAAAACATTATACAGGGTGTCCACCTAGTGCGCGTAAGTCCAATATCTGGGTTAATAAAAGAGATAACTTAATTTTTTTTTCTACAGGGTTGTCTAATATCCCGAGCTGCACAAAATGAAAATATATTTACATATTCAGGGTGTTCAGTTTTTCCTGGACAGATACCAACTTCATTTTTTTTAAATGGAAACCTATATTTTTTATGGCATTATCGAATTCTACGTAAAAAATTAGTGGGACTTTGTGCATAACACTGCTATTGAAATATTGATAGTTTTCGAGATATTTGACTTTAAATTTTTTTTTCTTATGTTTCGTCACTTATAATAGTTGACATAATTATGGTTGTATGACAGCTAGAAATTATTTTTTTTCAGAAACTGTAGAGTGAAGATGGCTCTTTCGAAAAACGTATCAAAAGTTGACCTGGATATACAGGGGGCAACAGAAATCGTGCCAAACCTGATGGTTTAAAATTTAAAAAATCTCGACTTTTTCAAATGGAACACCCTGTGTTTTATGATTTCATTAGATGCCTTTCTGTAGACTCTACAATTTTATAATAGCTTTCCCTATACCTAAGTTGCGTAGTTTTTGCAAAAAACCCACTTTTATGAAAAATACCCGATTTGCGCACTCCTTTGACGGAAAAAATATTGTAAGGCTATTTATTTTTATAAAATGTATTAGTTTACACTTCTTAAAATAAAAATAACTGAAAAATTTAGATAATTTCAGTTTAATAAACAAGTCTTTATGGAAAGTTACCATTTATTTGTAAATAAAAGTAAAAAATCATAAAAGCTCTACATGTAATTAAGAATTAGCAAAACTGGCGTATGCTTTAGAAGAAGTTCATGGGAATTATTTGCTAGCAGCACGTATTTATAGAGATTCCCACGTGCTGACTGTTTTGAAAATGTGAAAGAAAGATTTGAAAGAACAGCAAATGGGAATTATGAGAAAACTACCAGGAGACATGGGAGTAACAACGATAATATTCAGTTTAATGTTTCTGCTGTTGAAAATCCAAAAATATTAGTATCAGAAAATCAGTAGAAATCTTGGAGTTTTCAAAAGCTCGACAAATAAGATATTGAAGAAGAAGTTTCATACGTATCATATTGAAAACCAAACGGTGTTACCGTAGTTAGAAAAATTATTAGTGAAATGGATGAATATACATAGAGTATTGAAAAAAGAATACGCAATACTCATACAAGCAAGCTAACCTAAAGTAAATGCTCAAAATGTCCACCGTTGTTTTCAACACAAAGCATTAATCTACGACGAAAATGAATGTGAACATTTTTTAACATTTCGGGCGTTATGGTTAGAAACTCATTTTGGATCTTTTCTTTCAAGTCTTGCATATCCGTTGGTGGTACTTCGTATACTCGCTCCTTGATATAACCCCACAAGAAAACGTCCAGAATATTTAAATCAGGCGAACGTGCAGGCCAAGGAACTGGACCACCACGACCTAACCACTTATTTGGATATACGTGGTTTAGGTGTTCTCTAATCTGAAATATGAATAGATAATAGGAAAAGTACTACAACAATAAAATAATCACAGTACCGCCAAAGTGGAATGTGGAGGGGCACCATCATGCTGAAACCATTGTTGAACCAAATAATCAGCGGGTATATTCTGTAGCTGTAGAAGGGGAAGTTCGTTTTGCAAAAAATGCAAATACACATTGGCATTTAAATTGCCTTCAAAAAAGTACGGTCCAACAATATGTTCTCCACAAATTCCAGCCCACACGTTCACTTTGAAACGATGCTGATTATCTAGTACCCTCAATAATCTTGGATTATTGTCAGCGTAGTGATGAAAGTTGCAACGATTGGGTAAGCATGTGTTTGAAAATGTTGATTCGTCAGTAAACAAGACATTCATAAAAAAGTTTGGACTTTCCTGAATTTTATCCAATGCCCAGTGGCAAAATTGCAGGCGGTTTAGGTGATCTTGAGGTAACAGTGCTTGATGGTTTTTAATATGATACGGATGAAAATTATTCTTCTTCAGTATCTTGTTTGTCAAGCTTTTGGAAACTCCAAGATTATTACTGATTTTCCTGACACTAATATTTGGATTTTCAACAGCAGACGCCACAACATTAAACTGAATATCGTCATTGTTACCGTCATGTCTCCTGGTAGTTTTCTCATAATTCGCATTTGCTGTTCTTTCAAATCTTTCTTTCACATTTTCAAAACAGTCAGCACGTGGAAATCTCTGTAAATCTGGATTATTTGCTTTGTAAATACGTGCTGCTAGCAAACAATTTCCATGAGCTTCTCCTAAGGCATAAACCATTTTCACTAATTCTTCTTTTGAATAGTTCATTGTATGCACGCTTAGTACTTACTCTAAACTCGTACGTGAATATTCAGTAAAAGAAGAAATGACATGTAAACTGATTGTCACAAATTTTATTGCGTGACAGACACTCACTGCGTTTTTCCCGAGAAAGGAACGTGCGCAAATCGGGTATTTTTCATAAAAATGGGTTTTTTGCAAAAACTACGCAACTTAGGTATAGGGAAAGCTATTATAAAATTGTAGAGTCTACAGAAAGGCATCTAATGAAATCATAAAACACAGGGTGTTCCATTTGAAAAAGTCGAGATTTTTTAAATTTTAAACCATCAGGTTTGGCACGATTTCTGTTGCCCCCTGTATATCGCAGGTCAACTTTTGATACGTTTTTCGAAAGAGCCATCTTCACTCTACAGTTTCTGAAAAAAAATAATTTCTAGCTGTCATACAACCATAATTATGTCAACTATTAGAAGTGACGAAACATAAGAAAAAAAAAATTAAAAGTCAAATATCTCGAAAACTATCAATATTTCAATAGCAGTGTTATGCACAAAGTCCCACTAATTTTTTACGTAGAATTCGATAATGCCATAAAAATATAGGTTTCCTTTTAAAAAAATGAAGTTGGTACCTGTCCAGGAAAAACTGAACACCCTGAATATGTAAATATATTTTAATTTTGTGCAGCTCGGGATATTAGACAACCCTGTAGAAAAAAAAATTAAGTTATCTCTTTTATTAACCCAGATATTGGACTTACGCGCACTAGGTGGACACCCTGTATATGTATCTACAATGCTACCAAGTTTTCCATCTTTTCAGGAACACCCAAAAAAGCTACTGCACTGATTGACATAGGTGCAAAGTAACTTTGTCCTTGGTTGAAAGTTCGTAGAATAATATTTCTCTGAATCTAAGAAGCAGAAGATTTTTTAATCACTTCACAAAATTATATTTCATTAGGGATGCCAAAGTTACAAATATTTATTGTACCTTTCCTTTTTGTACAATGTAACACCTCTTAAACATGGAAGTTGAACCCTGCTCTATTGTAACTTGGGTAAGAAATATAATAAAATGAAATTAAAAAAGTTAATTATTACTACTTGGCATATTCTAATCTGTCATAAAAGTAATATAAATGGATATTCTTATTACATATTTATTGATAAAATTTTAAAATGATAGGAGCTAATAAAAGGATGTAGTAAATGAAATAGATGTTAAACAATTTCACCATAATTTGTTCCTATTAGTGAAGATACGTAAATAACAATAAGTTTGCTCCAGCAAAAAGTCAACTGGTTTTAAACAGAAAAATATTCCGCCACATAATTTCCAAAATATTTTCACATAAGAAGATCAGTTACTTTTCCTTATAGCCTTTTTGATTATTTCCAAATATTTGTTGGAACATACCACAAAATATCTCTAAAAAATACCCGAGTTGGATAAATAAAATAGGTAAATCAGCTATGTACATGTTTTCTAAATCTTTGTTGCAAGTAATGTTTGGTATATTTCTTATTCAGATGTTAAAGAGATCATTAAAAAACAAAAACTAGTCTTACTAGTCTCATAAACGTATCCTGAAAGTACTAAAAAAAAGACACATTAGTAGTTGAACAGCATATTATTAATTTAATAAATACCTTAAAAAATCAGAAGATCTGTCAATAATATGTTCAAATTCAGCAAATGACAATGCTCCATCATCATCTAGATCTGCCTCCTCCAAAATATTTTGTATCAACCAATTCATTTCAGAATCTTTGAGTTTATTTTCACCAGTTAATTTGCTGATTACATGTTTCAAATCTGACATACCTAACATATCATCACCATCAAAATCTATAAATATATAATCAAATCACATTTTATTGGAAAAGTATTAATGACGAGCTTTTCTTGATATTGAATATACGAGACCATTTTATGTTACAGTTACATATAGAGTAAGCGCCAAAAGTCTGCTAACAATTTTAACTTCTGAACCATTTGAACTATCATAAAAAATAATTGGAGGTGTAAAAGACGTACAACATTTTTTGTTAAAAAATGAATGCTAAAATTTCCAAAATGGTGGCTGAGCGCCACTCCATGTCAAATATTTTTTTAAATCGAATTTCAACTCATTATTTGAGATTAAGAATAAAAAATATTAACCTCTTGATTATTTTCTGCAAATCATGTAATTGGAATTTATAGTAGCATCAATAGTAATCGGAGCCTTCTCTAGTACGAAGGCTGTGTAGTAATATTTACTATACATCATATTCGACTTATATATGACTTATTACTTTTTGTTTGGTTATACCAAGCGAGAATTCAATAAATTGGTTATTTAGGTTTACTTGACAATTATAAACCCAATAATTATAATTGTCTTAGACACCTAATTTTCTTCCAGCAGGTCCCCCCTGCTGTTTCCGTAACAGCATGACTTGAAAACTGTGAATGATTATAAAATTAGCACTAATTTAATCAATAATTGACAAAAATGATAGGGGAACTATAGTCATAATTGGAATATTTCCTGGTGTAAAACATTTTTGAAGTATTGATACAGTACTCATTTCAGAGAAGTTCAAAGTTCAAATATCTGTCTATTCGTTTTATTTCACTAGAAAATTAGTACTAATTAAAAATTAATTTAAATAAAAATATATAAAATTAACACAATTTATATTTACAATATGTGTGAAAAGAAATTACAATATTTGTGCATATGTGTGCATAATTACAGTATGTGTGTTAAAAATGTGACCAGTATTAGCATAAAACTCTATACTAAAATTTAGTTATAGCGAGTTATACAGCATTTTTTAATAGATTGACAGATACGTACATAAATGCACTCCCATTTGTGCATTGGTCAAATGTCATCAATATTCTGGGAGAATTTTTTAATAGATTATTTAAAATTACTGTCATTAAAACCTCACATAGAACCGATGTTTTCTCGAAAAATGTTTAGGTTGCTTGTAATATTTATATTTACAATGTGTAAATATAAATTGTAAACTCTTATAATGGATGAGAACAACAAGTGTCTGTTGCACTCTCTGTAAATTACAATATGATTTAAGGTACCTTCATTTCAGTATCCTACTCGGCTCCTATTGTCAATAAAACAAATTTAATAACACTGGCCACTGCAAAATTTAGATCTTCATTAATTGGCCAATTAAAATATAGGGCGTTCCATTTCAAATATACGAGCAATCAGGTTTTCCAAAATCCTTAGAAAATGGCTCTCCCTTTTAAACCCTCTGTATAATTGTAAGAAAAACACCACCACACTATTTGACTGCTTAAATATTCCATCGACTTGGCATTTTTTAAATTGAATGCACGATAATTGTATTCGATATCTTTCTCAGTTTAATTTGAAAAAATGAAACGCTTAAAAAATGGTTGAATTTTAAGATATGTATCATATACAAGGTGTAATGACGAGATGACCGTGAACATATCTCTGAAAATAATCATGATACAAAAATTGAAATTTTTGTTCCGGCCATATAAGGTCAAGTCATCTATCAATTATTTAAAAAAAATCAAAATAGGTATATCTGGAAGTATAAATTTAAATTATGAAGAATAGGGGGTTATTCTGACTCAAAACGTGAAGGGGAATTCAACAATGTAAAAATGTACAGGTTATTCTATTTAAAATAAGGAAGTTATTGATGTCTGTATTTCCCTATTTCCCCCTTTATGTTTTAAGTTTTCCTTCAAAATATTATAAGACACTATTTTTTTTAAATATACCTATGCCCTAACAAGGGGCAATATTTAAATGTAAAAAAATATTAGAAAGATGGAATTACTCAATTCAGATAGAATTGACTTGAAAACAATAAAAATTTCATTTCAGTGGACACATTTCTTGTGTCCACTAAGAACAACACACCCTATGTATTTCAGTTACAATTTTACACAGCAACTTAACAGTGTACATGAACCTGTGACAATAAATCCTGGGATGTGGCCGCTCCATGTAAATAATTAAAAAGCTCCGACTTACTCAATTTACGTCCATTTTATAAGTATCTACCTAATTTTTGCAAATCATATATTTTGTAGCATTAATTCATATTTCAAACCTCTGCCGAATTTTTTAAAAACTTTCACGATTTAAACTGTCTTGTATATTTTTTAATAACCAGACATCAATGCTGGTGCATTTGGGACACAGTGTATCTGCGAGTTTCCCCTAAATGTGAAAATGAGTCCACCATTTTTTGAAATTTTTAGTTCTTATGGTCACCCATACCACATCTTAATAAATAATTACCGATGTGTATCATGGTCATTTGGAACTCATCTGGATTAAGTACCACATTTAACCAAAAAAATATGTATAGTATCACGAAACACTCTGTATTAATACCTATCAGTTTTTGACAAGTATTTCTGCCAGTGTATTTCCTGTTCATTTATACTTACCAAATATTCTAAAAGCATGCTCTGCTTTAACAGATTTTGGAGCTGATTGGCTAAATACAGACATCATATCCAAAAAATCTTCAAATGTACAATCTCCGTCTAGACTGGAACTAAAAATTTTACAAATTCGTTCACCAAATGGGTTGACATTTAATTCTGGGTACTGCAATACTTTAGCCATTGGCAATTTGGCATTTTTATTGTGTCCAACTTTTTCAGGAGCTAATGCTTTAAATTTCTGGTGTGCACTAAAAAAAACATATTTCCTATGAGAAATTTTAAAATAAAGAATTTTTTATCTAATAATAGGTCCTTCAGCTATATCCAGTATATCCTCTGTATTTAGCATTTTCATGATGTTCGTGAGTCGTATGATGTCAGTATTTTTCTACATTCAGCAAGGGCCTTGGATATTTAGATTTTTTTGCTACAATTGCCTCACGTTTGTTGTTTCTTGCAATCAGAGTAATGATAATCGGAACCTATGTATTATGAGACACCTCTTCGGGATGTGTCATCTTGAATATAAAGTTTCATCGAAATTCAACTTGCAACTCACTACTTTGGAAATTATATAATTTTGGTGTAGTGTGACTATCTCTTGGTGTTAAATGTGAAATGTTTAAACTAAATAAACGAAAAATAAATAGGACAAATAAAAATAGGATAAATAGCTAAACTGAAGAGAAATTAAGAGCTATAAAAAAAAATTATACACAAACCCTTGCATTTTATAGTGTACCTACATGGAAATTAAAATTTGTTGATAAATACTCATACAAAAATAATAAAATACAACAAACAAAACCCGTCGTAGCCTAGAAATGTTTTATTTTGTCATGTACTTTTATCCGTACTTACTATAAAACTTCTTTTTTTGTAAAGTATGTAAGATCCTAAAAAAATATTCTTGTTGACAATACACCAATTAAAGTTTTATAACAATTATAAGTACTTGATAGTCCTGTAGTTCATCCTCGGTAAATTGACTATTTCCTTGTCCCATTGTGAATTTGATTTAATAAATTCAAACTGTATTTTGAATTATTACCTATTACTTAAATCCATAGATAATATATATATATATATATACTGACACTTCATTACTTCACTACCATGGACAATAATGTCATAGAGTATATCCTTTTTCTATGAATAATGTTAAGTAAATAAGTGTAGTTCACAGATATTTATCTATGTTTACTACATAGAAAAAGGATTTATATTTTTTTTCTATGTTGGTATTGTTGTTAACAAGACAACAACCCCTTCTTATCTGTGTTCTTTGGTTCTTTGACTTTGACATGAACAATAGAGAAATATAAAGATAACCTCGGATATAAAAATGTTTAAATTATGTTGATATAATTGATATATTTTATATTAATCATTAATCTCATTATGTCATAAAAAATTAAGATGACGAAAAGTCAACTATCCTTTAGGTTACGACAAAATGCACCCCAACCTATGCGGAAAGAGTCCCGTAAAGAGGTTCATAGAAAGCCAGCAAAGACACAAGTTAGGTAAGCTAAAATAAAAGTTTCATTTGCTTTACAATAATAATCGGAGTTTTATATGAATTGTAGCAAAGTAGAAACCAACAACAATGCTTTGTTATTCCCAGCAGGTGAGACAGCTTTTAAAACATTGTTGTCAGCCAGGTTTTGTGCTGCTATTTGGTCACACATATCAGACTGTGATGAAACTTTCAATTATTGGGAACCAATGCATTATCTTGGTAAGGTAGCAAATGTATTTGTTTATTCTTTTGGATAATATGTGGTTATTGACTCTCCTCCAAGAAGATTGGTGATATTTTATATATTCATGTTTTTGGGGCCTAAATCATTAAAGTTCTAATAAACATTGGGAACTTTATGCACAAGCACACTATATTTAACAAAAATCGTTTTGGTTTAATTCATTTTAACAGTTTATAGCACCAAAGATGTGCTATAAATGTCTCAAAATGTAAGCAAACACGGTGTGAGATATTTAAGCATCTTGATTTGTTGGTGCTGAAAAGTACTTAACATTACTATATATTTTTTAATGTTTTTTTATTGTCTTAACTGTTTAACACATTAATTTACTTATTTATTTATAGAGACTAAGGGCCGGTTTTTCAATGCTCAGTTAACGTAATTTAACCTAGAGGTAACTAACTCAAGTTTAAAATGTGAATAATTCATAAAATGGTCGAGGTAAATCACATTCTAAACTTATAGTTAGCTTAACTACTGGTTAAACCGTGTCAACCAAACATTGAAAACCCACCCTAAGTCAAAGAAATTAACTTGAGAGATAATATAGTTCTTATTAATAAAATTATTCAAATATTATGATGATTCAATAAAGTTTAATTCCTTGTTACCTATAGCCTAGCTATGCAAAGGCAAACCTATTTATTTAAAGTAATGTCATAAACAACTACTGCTCGTACTATATTCTCCACACTTACAACGGCATATCCTCTTATAATTTCAATTTATTGTTTTAAACATATTTTTCTTTTGTTATAGTATTATCTACATCATTTTAAATGTGAAAAAATTAAATAAGTATCTACTTTTTCTTAAAAAAATATAAATATAAAAAAATATTTTATGGTTACATAGGTATATTTTGTGTTAAATTCTTTAGAAAAAATAATTTTTTGACATTTCTGCCTTTGTATTTTTTTCTCCCAAGTCTGTTAATTAAGATGGTTGTTCCTGACGCCTTAAAGTTCCTATTTCATACGGTTTTTTTGGTACACATATATAGTAAGCTTCTTATTAAACTTCAGCATCGTAAACTTTAAATTCAACAGGCATAAAGTTGGAGTTAGATGTTTTGAATATATAAGTTCCCCTAAAATGTAATTTTAATATACAAACAAGGAAGATTTTTACAATAAAATGAACTGTAAATAATTAATTTTATATATGCACTAGTGTAACATTTTTAATGTTCAGTTTGAAACAAATAGATCTTTCAAGAGTATGATTATAGAAAATTAGAAATGAAATATTATTTTATTTAAAATATTGTGTGTACCTAATGGTTCAGTGGTTTCTTAAAAGAAGCAATAATTTATCTATGTTCTGCTACTGTACGAGTTTTTTGTAGAAAGTATGTTTTTATTAACAATAGCATCTTAAAAGGGGTTGGAACCTTTGGTGTGAAGATAATACTGACGTAGTCTTCCACATAACACCAACACACTATACTGCACTCGGCGCGTTTCGACAACCAAGTGGGCATGATCTGGAGATGATTAAAACTATCAGTTTTAACAAAGTTTTAATCATCTGATGAGTCTAACTTGGTTGGCCAAACGCACGTCGAGGACATTATAGTGTTTTGCTGTTATGTGGAAAACTACATCAGTATTAACAATAGCATGATTCATATTTCAATTACTGTTCATGAAGAATAAGTTATTTAGTTTTATTTTCATACGGCACCCTTAGTTTCAGTTTTAATTAAAATTTGTTAGTAAATAAAGGCACTATTTTAGTAATCTAAATTTTTATTATGGGTTTTTCTTTGATGGGCTTAATATTACATGTTTTATATTACTCTTGTATTAAGAATCTCTTATAAAAAATTGGTGTTTGTGATATGACTGCAATTTTATATAGAATTTTATTATAGATTTTTTTTTATGTAAATTAAAATTATTGTGAAATTATTCAAAACCAGCACTATCGTCCTTAAATAGAAAGGGTTCTTGCATAAGTATATCATGTAAGTATATTCTTGTGTGTATCTGTGTTTTACCATTATTGAACGTGGAATTTTGGCAGTGTGAAGAGAAAATTGTGTATTTTGGTGGTAGACTTTGTGATTTTCACTTCAGTTATCTCAGAAACTAGATGAGGAGGTGTTTATTACGATTTTCATGATCTAAGACCCAAAAAAGAAAACATTACCAAAAAAAATTGATTATGTGAATTCATTGAACAGATATTACTAAAATTATTTTACCTACTTATATATTTTTAGTTTTTGGTAAAGGACTACAAACGTGGGAGTATAGTCCAGAATTTGGACTTAGATCTTATTTTTATTTAATGGTGCATGCTGCTCCAGCCTGGATTTACCATAAGTTATTGCAACCAAATCCACTTCTTATGTTTTATTTCATAAGATGTCTCTTAGGTTTAATTTGTGCTTTTGCTGACGTGTATTTTTATAAGTAAGATATGATTACATTATTACTTATTGTGTTGATTTACAATATATTTGTAGAGCAATATGTAAAGAATTTGGTGTTCATATAGGAAGAATATGTTTAGCCTTTCAGTTGTTTTCAGCAGGTATGTTTATTGCAAGTACTGCCTTCTTGCCATCCAGTTTTGCAATGTATACATGTGCTGCAGCCTGTGCAGCATGGTGGCAGCAGAAATTTGCATTAGCAATATTTTTTACTGCTTTAGGTTCATTGTTAGGTAAATTTTATTTTTATAATTAATTTTAACCGAATAAATATATCTGATTTCTAGGATGGCCATTTGCTGCTTTATTGGGGGTGCCCATTGCATTTGATATGCTATTCAGAAAACAACTGTACATAGATTTTGCTGCATGGTCAGGAATATCTGCTCTAGTCATTCTTATACCAATGATAATAATTGATTCTATGATATATGGACGATTTGTTGTAGCTCCCTTAAATATTGTCAAATATAATGTATTAGGAGAAGTGGGTCCTAATTTGTATGGTACAGAACCATTATCATTTTATTTTATGAATGGATTTCTTAACTTTAACTTTGTTTGGGTAAATATTGTATTTGCTCAAGTTGATATCAATTAATATTTATATTTTTCAGATATTGGCATTGTTAAGTCCTATAGCTGTAGTGTTAAATTATTTCTTTGTACCTTCTAAAAACAAAACCACTCTATATTTACCATTTTGGTTATCTTTAAGTCCAATGTTTTTGTGGTTAATAGTTTTTATGTGGCAAGAACATAAAGAGGAAAGGTAAATATGTCATGTGTCACTTATTCTAGACCCTTGATGAAATTCAAATTCACCGGCATATTCAACTGATGAATTATAATATTTATCAGTTGAATACACTAATCTGTGTTGTACCTCAAAACCCGAAGTCAAAAGATTTAATAGTTTAGCTTGATTACAAGTTTCGAACCCACTACGAATGAGTTAAACTTTGAAATTAAATGAACTTTTAAATTATATTTTAAATATTGCTACTTTTTTATTTAATGTAGTAATTCAGTAAATATGTATATGTTTGTAACATCGGGAGTTAGACTGTTATACCACATTTCCAATTTCTTTTAGGCTATTCAATGTTAAGAGTCTCAATGTAGATTCATGTTTGTTTGTATGCCTGGCTGTCTGAATATAAATTTAAAGCACTTGTATGTACACCGCTATAAACATAATATAAGCATATGTATCAGTGGCGGCACGCCAGGTAACGCAAGTGAGGCGCCGCTTCACCTAAAAATTATTTTTAATTTCATATAAATTTTGTAATTTAGATATATATTTACATTTACATAGATAATAGATATGTTTATATAGTTAATAAATAGAATAATTATTATAAAACGTTGCACGCTGAACACCTTCTAAAAAAACATTGCTTTCGTTGAGAGCGAACATTATACCCCGTATCGTTCCCTTCCTATAATAAGCAAGTGACGCAGATTGCTATCAGCTGGTATTTCTGCGGCAGTCGGAACGGCGGTTGCCTTGGCAACAATGCGGCCGATACGTGACTAAACTGTCCTGTGGGCGAATGAGTGCCGCGGATTTCCATAGTGCATCACATCACTCTACCGTCCTGGCCAATTTCCCTCTATAATTGACGCCGTCCCGGTTAAAAAACAATTCTTATAATAATAAATAATCATTGTTTTCTATCAATTGTAGAAGTGTTTCCTATGTATGATCCAGTTTGTGTTTTATTAGAAACACCATTTTCTAGATGGAAAAATGAGGACAAAAAAGATTTTTTAAATTGCGAGAGACCTGTGCCTTGTCTCGATTTCGAAAAAAAGGTAAAGTCAAATGAAAGTGTTCGTTTAGAAGTTTCGGAATGAGTGGTTGTGTGGAAGTATTTATTTAAAAAAACTTTTTTGTATGCCTTGTTTAATTGTGGGTGTAAAAAAATTAGGCGTGTGGAATAAGGAGGGATTTAACAATTTTGGGAATGTTACGCGAGGCTATCGTAAGCACGATGCTTCTTTAGAACATATGCGGTGTGCATTAATGTTCACAGAATTTAGAAAAAACCTCAATACAATCGCAGACACTTTGAGGGAAAATTCCAGACTATATATTAAACAATTTAACGATGACATCCTTTTAAATAGACGGTTTATGAAATTACTTATTCGCGCAGCGATCTATTTAGGCAGACAAGAGTTGGCATTTCGAGGTCACATTGAATTGGTGTGTTCGGACAATCGTGGCAATTTTAAAGAACTTTTGGATGGCGAATTCGCCACTTAGTATTTGTCTGCTTCAACTATCATAAAGTTCACAAGCAACAGGCAACTGCAATGACCTTGAATTTGCTTGAAATTTTCGTCTGCGGCGCTATTTTCATTTCCGGACTTGAGGCCCGCACCTCCGTCCGCAGTCCACGGCACCTGTTTACTGACCCACGACCCGCCACTGATATGTATACAGTTTTACTAAAGATTTAGCTCCTCCATCATTGTCAATTTAATTTGTTGTATAATTTTTATCAAAACAAGTTAATGTGTTATTTTGTTAAACAGGAAACCAGTATTTTTATATCGTTGTAATCACTTTAAATATGACATAATAGTTAAGCAATATATATTTTATATATTTAGTTTCTTTCATTAATGATACGTAATGTCATAGAAAAACTTAACATTTGTTTTAGGTTTTTATTCCCTATATATCCATTAGTTTGCCTAAGTGGGGCAATAACTGTAGATATATTACAGAAACTATGCTTCAGAATCTGGACTATATTTAGAAAAATGCCTACAGGAACACATTATTTGGATAAAACCATTTTTATTATGATTACAGCAATAGTGGTTACATCTTTCTTAGGTAATGGTTACGTCTTTTTAGCATATCAGTTCTAAAACATTATTATGCCATACTTTTCTGTACACATCTGCCTTATTAGATATTAGAGATAAACCCGTCAAATCTTATATCAACGTACTGTAAAGATGGTTGCGTATTACTATCTGTAAAAATACACAGTATTCCATTTAACAACATACGGTTTTGATTTATTGAACATGCAATATTCAATTGTTTTTTTGCTCATTAAAATCACTATAAAAAATGACAAAACTTTGCTAACACATTTGCTAATTTAATTTGAATAAGGGGTTAGAAACTTGGTAAATATAAGATATACACTTATGCTTATTTTCTAATAAAATAAGTATTGAACTTGGAAAGACATTTTTATATACAATTGTAAAAAAGTTTTTTTGATTAAGAAATGTCAACAGGATGTTGTTCCACGTTTTTTCATTATAATTACTGTGTTTTTAATATTAAAAGTAGGAAATAATTTTGTTGAAATCATTTTAAAAACCAAATTAACCCTTGTGCATGTTTTATATTTTGTTGTATTCACCTGACACACATATAAACCCTGTAACACGAAGAAATGATTTTTGAACATTTTAGGTTCATGCACTAGTTCATTCTCAATGCCTAATGCCCTGTTTTTGAGGCCTTGCCATGTTGCATATTATATTACAGCAAACAATCCCCTTTACAAACAGTAAATACTGTTGCACATTAAGGCAGTATCCCCCATTCATTATCTTATTAGGATATAACTTTTTAAACTATTTACAATATTGTACTGCACTATGTTATACTTTTTCATTTTAAAAGTACAGGGTTCGTCAATGAAGGGGGAAAATTTTAAACTACTGTATTTACATAAGTTTTGACTTGCCATTTTATTAGTTAAAAAGAATACTTGACAGATGGGCACTATTACGATCTATGCATTGTTGTAGTCTTATCCGAAAATTTTCCAATACTCTCCGTAACATTTCCGGTGTAATACGTGCAACTTTTTCTTCAATTTTTAGTTTTAGTTCTGCTAATGTTTGCAGTCGCTCAACATACACCTTGCTCTTGACCCAACCCCAAAGAAAAAGTTGCACGCGGACAAATCAGGCGATCTAGCGGTCCAAACAATGTCTCCATTTTTGGATATGATATAGTTCGGTGAGAGTTCCCTTAAAGCAGCAATAGACATACGAGCAGTATGACTGGTCACACAGTCTTGCTGGAACCACGTAATCTCTGGAAATCGAACCAGTTCTTGCATCAAAAATGTTGTGACCATGTTTGTATAATGAACTGCAGTAACGGTTATAGCATTTCCTCGATAGTCTTCAAAAAAGAATGGCCCAATAATGCCAGATGATGAAAGAACGCACCATACTGTCACCTTAGGACTGTGCAAGGGTTTCTTATGTAACTGAAGTGGGTTTTCAGAGCTCCAATATTGGCTATTCTGTTTGTGTACATAGCCGTATGAAAATGGACTTCATCTGACATAAACATAATAATATGGTGGATTAAGTTTTCTTCACCATCCAAACGCTGCAACATTTCTTGACAAAAATTCGTGCGAGTAACCAAATCAGCTTCTTTTAATTCTTGAACAATTTGAATTTTATAGGGGTGAAAACTTAAGTCCTTATGTAAGATTCGACGTACCGACGGTTCACTGATATTCAATGCTAATGCATGTTTAATCACAGAAAGTTTTGGACTACGTGTTATGGCAGTTTGAACTTTATCAATGTTTCTGGCGTTTTACCACTTCTTGCCGCTCCTTTATGTTTTAAATTTAAAGTACATCCAGTTTCTTCAAATTGTGCCCAATTGCGTGAATAGACGGTACCCACCCATGATGCCGAATATTGAACTGATTGCGAAATAACCTGACAGTTGTCGCCGTGTCACCATTTTTATAAAACGATTTAACACAGAAAGAACAGTATAATGCTAAAGAAAAGCACGATGAGCACCTGACCACTGTTCCATGTTTACTAAATGGCATATAATAACTGACAATTTATCATAGACTTCAGCGCCCTCACCCAAACATCAAATGAATAACTTAAATTTTCCCGCTTCACTGACGAACCCTATATTATCCTACTATGTTGCAAATTTACTTAATTTCTATAATTTATAGGTGTTTCAAGAATTTTTGCCTTGTATAGAAATTATCATGCTCCCCTGGATCTCATGATGGAGTTAAATCGTTATCCTCTAGAAGCAAAAATTCCCGATCGAGCTCAAGTAAATGTTTGTATAGGTAAAGACTGGCACAGGTACCCCAGTTCTTTCTTTTTACCAAATTCTAACTGGAATATACGATTTATTAAATCTGAATTTGATGGTATGTTACCAGCCCCTTACGCTGATGGTGAAAATGCTACATCGATTATACATCCATATTTTAATGATAAAAATAAAGAAGACTTTAGCTTATATTTTGATCTCAACAAATGTCATTTTTTATTAGATTTAGATTTAGGTAGAGAAACAAAATTTGAACCAATTTATGCTAAAAGAAGGGATAAATGGAAAATAATAAAAAGCTACCGATTTTTGAATGTAGAAAAGTCCAACAAATACTTTAGAGCATTTTTTGTGCCATTTTTAAGTGATAGATATGTAGTCTATGGTAATTTTACTTTGCTTCAATCTACCAAATTAAAAATTAAGTAACACTAGTATTCAATAGATGTGTAATGTATTTTCTACATTCCACTAAAGAATAAATTTTCTTAACTTTGATATTCTTATCAATTTTGAGCCTAATATTTTAAAATTCTGTATTGTATAATTAAATAAATGTGTTTAAACTTGATTTGAAAAAACTGTGGATGTACAAATAGAAATTTGCTATGTAACTACAAACTGCCGATCTATTTCTATACAAATTAAGAGCATGAAGGTTACACGTAAAACTGGATGATCGACTTAGATATTTGACCAGAATAAGCATCTAGTGTAAACAATTGTCTATGATAATATGAATATGATGAAATACAAAAGGTCTATCCATTAAAATATACAAGGAAATGCAATATAAAAACTGCAAGGACATAGGCAAACGAAAGTGTGTTGTAATATATATTAATACATATGCTGGCCTTCAAATAAAGAAATTATTCCAAAGTGTAAATTAAGAACTTTTATGACATGTTGGAATCTAAACCACTTTTTTTAAGATAATTTTTAAGTGTTAATTAAGTTAATTTAAGTAACTGGGAAAGTTAATTGCTACACTCTGAAGTACAATTATAATGCAAACTATCTGCTTTAGGAAAAGCGGTACCTACTATTTTGATACATACATAAGTACCAATACTATTGTGACCAGACATTGTGGTTTGCAGCAGCAAATAGCTGCTCCTGCGAAATTTCATCTTTGCTTATACACTGATGAGGCATCTCTGTTTTATGTTTATGTTTAAATTATTTATTACTTAATGATTTTTACCACATATTTGAAAATGATATCTAATGATAATAATCATAAGTATTATGCATACATATTCTTTAAATAAAATGTTTTATTTATTGTAAGAGTGAAAAAGATTAAGTCAACTGAAAACGTCAGCAATATTTTCAATAAAAAATGTTTTCACCTGTCATCAGCATATTTCATTTCCGAGTGTCTTAGCACCCCCAATTAATTTACCTGGTCCTCCCCTGAAATTCCTCACCATGACAATTTGGACATTAGAACATTCTTACAACAGATTCAACCTCACCTTTGCATTTTAGAGTACTGTTAGAATGTCGAACTGACTATATATTGATCTACTTATTTGTATTGGGCCTTAAGTGCAATTGTATAACACAATCGTTAACTTTTTACCCCCAGGACTCGTAGTTTTACTAGTACATACATTTCAGAGACATATTGTAGGTATACACATAATATGGCTCCAATACCCTGCTCGGATCTTAATCTTTTAGTATACCAGGTAATTTCTTCTAGTCTTTTATTACAGCTTACAATAATGGTAAGCTGTGCTAAGAAGTTTTATTATTGTTAATTACTTTCTACTCTTTTCGATGCCAAATATTCATCTTGAAATTTATGTAAAATATCCCTATCACCTATTTTTATACCGTATGTTCCCACATTTAGAGTTTGTGGTTGGCTACCATGTTGTACAATACACTGGAAGACAAAATGGGTGTGTTGCGTCAATATGTGTGCTCTTTTTGTCAAAATTATAGATCTATATTTTTGAAAATTGAATTACCGATATTTGTTGTTTGTGGGTTTTTTCTACATGAAATTGTCACATTTCAAACTCCACTCTGACCTTTGGAACACTAACAAGTTGCATAAGATTGGTGTAAATAATTGTTTAATACCTATAATTAAATTGATTCATACTACTTATATTTCTGTTATAAATAAGTTGCAAAAAAACGAAGTTTAGATTCCATTATAGCCTTTATATATATTTATGGTTCCTATCTTTTTAGCCTAATATTTAAAATATGAAACTTAACTATTTGGGCTAACTGTATCAAGCAATTTGATATTTTTTTTTTTAGATGTAAATTGGTTTATTAACATTTTTCTGTTAATCTTTTATGTAGATACCTAATCAATATTTGTTGTTAATTTTTTATTGAAATATTGTATACTTTAATAAATATATCTATAAAATAAAAAATTGTATTGTTTTTTTGTCCTAAAAGTTAAATAAGAATTTGGACCAACCCGAAACTCCATCAATTGATTGTGGAAAAACAATATATTTAGCAAAAATATGAAAATTGAAATTAGGCTGGTTGGATAATTTAAAATCCCTGTAGCAGAAACGTTGCTATACCAGAGATGTGTATTTTGGAGATCTCCCATAAGAGGTTGCATGTATCGATAGGCAGAGTTAGGAAAGTTATAATAATCGTATCTCTCACTGATGTATATCACATTTAATAAATAGAGTTGGGTAAATAATATACATACTCTCCCGCCAGGAACTCCATCTCGATTATATGGAAACTAAAATTAGGAGAACTCTGAAAATTTGGTGGTACACCAACATCGATAGGGCCATTTGGCTAAAATATTTTATGATTATGGCACTTCCGGTTACCGGAAGTACGACATAAGAAATCCCATTGTTTAAGCAATCGAATTTCTTTCACATCGTTTTATTAACTTAATTTGTTAAAAATTCATTATAAGCTAAAATATATCCTTTACTTTATGATAACCTTGTACAATAAAACAATTACCATTTTACTTAAGGTAGAGGTCACTATGACTTTCTGCATAAAACCAGAAGTACAGTAATCTTGAAAATATTTTTATTAAATCTGGAACCTACTTATTTCCGAAAGAAATTACTAGAACTTATAATAACCTCTCGAATGATTTTAATTAATCATACTGTATATTACTGTAAATTTTAACTTGCCCTATACTTATATTTAAGGAATGAATCATGTTTTGTTAAATTGAAATTGTAATTATTGTAGAAATCAAGGATAAAATCAAATGTAGGTAATATAATAATGCAGAGTGTCTTACGGTGACCACCCTTTAGAATATTTCAGAGACTACTTCGATTTGAATTTTGAAAATTTGGAATATCGGGGTTTCGGGCATGTCCTCAAATAAAATAATGGTGCCCACTTAGCACTTCTGGTTATACCAAAAGTCGCCATTAACTTGGAATGGAATTTGGCAGCAAGATCCCCAAACCTCCCGCCGTTAGATTTTTATATTTGGAGTGCAATAAAACAAACAGTATGTTCCACACCACTTAATTCAGCAGAAGATTCCCATAAGACGATCATTTGAAGTTCTACCTGCAGCCCAAATATCAGGAGGTGTTATAGATATGTTTATCAGAGATAAACAATTGTTTAAGTCTAGATGGCGATCATATCAAACATAGGAATTAGTATTTCTAACTGTATTGCTCTAACTGCCGCTCATTCTTGTCACTGTTACACGTTAATATTTATTCGATATTCAATATTTTTAATATCATTAGTTTAAGATTTGTTAGTTTTATGCCTTTACCAATAATTGTAACATCTCAAAAAAAACCTAATATGTCACTACTCATTGTTGGTAAATTAGGTTATTTGGCAAATTTTCTTAATTCAAATCGAAGTAGTCTCTGAAATATTCTAATACTGTGGTCACCGTGAGACACCCTGTATATAAAGCATATACAAGGTGGCCCAGTAGTGTGGCAAAGTTCTATAACTTCTATGCCGTGATAAACAAAAAAAAAAAAAAATTTAGGATCTCATATAGAGCCTAAAACGACGCACATTTTAAAAATATGTATATAGGGTGCTCTATAAACCGGGCCCATTTCAAAGTTATGTCTTTTTTTTAAATGGAATGACGTATTTTTTATTTCATATTTTAATTCGGACCATTTTTCTGAATTCGCCAATATACTTATAGGGTTAACTAGTATTATGCAGAGTAGTTCAGAGGATATATGAGCATTTTTGTATCTTAATCCCAATGATTTGAGCACCCTGTATCTTTTTTAAGAAAATAAATACTAGATAATTTTTGAATTTTTGCCGCCATTAATTATGCTATATGATCTAGTTTTACTTTCTATAGAATTTCTTTCAAAATAGCTTTCAGGGCGAACCAAAACTCGTAACTACATTTTTATAAATGAAACACCCTTATACTTTATGTATATGATTTTTATTAAGGTCTCTCACGACTCTATTCTATGAAGCATTCGATCCCTATATCTAATTGCAATGGTTTTTGGGATATCTGAAGTTTGACACTCTAAATTCTCATTTTATTTAGAAGTAGGGGATGGACTAACTAACTGTTTAGTCGGTATATGCAAGTACTAATTGAACTACATAAGAAAAAAGTTCAAATAAACTAGGTACCTATATATAATTTTCACAATTTTTTTACTTGTTTTTAAAAATCTTCCTAATGAACCGCGAATTTCGCTAATAAACTGCTCACAAAATTAGTCAACAGCTAATTTTAAGAGACTGCAGTAAGCTGTTTCTGAGATGCATACGTCTTAGAAACGTCTTCGTCTATTTTAGTAAAAAATGAAAAATGTAAAAGCTCGCCTCTTGTAGAATCAGGGACAGAGAGCGATACTCAATAAAAAATATTTTTTTAATATTAAGTATACTTGGTGCAGAATAATGCAATACAAAATGAATTAAGTAATAATTATTACCTGGAATATCTCAAAAATCGTTGCAATTAGATATAGCAGGGAATGCTTCATAGAATTCATACAGATAAAGAGTTGTGAGAGACCTTAATAATGAAAATGATATCAAATATAGGGCGTTTCATTTCAAGAGATACAGGGTGCTCAATTTATTGCGATTAAGATACAAAAATGTTCATATCTTCTGAACCGCTCTGTATAACATACTAGGCGAATTCGGAAAAATGATCAATTCAAATGTGAAATAAAAATATATACCTATAATGCCATTTAAAAAAATTTAAGTTTGATATGGCACCGGTTTATAGAGCACAATATTTTAAAAATGTGCACCCTCATAGGCTCAATGAGATCCTAAAATATATACCTATATTTTTTTGTTTATTAGGTACGGCATTGGAGTTATGGAACTTTGTCACACTTTTGGACCACCCTGTATTTTTTTTATGATACCTACTGTGTACGTAATAATAGTAGGTTTTTATAAAAATCATCAATTTGTGTTGTGTTATTCGGTGACTCAAATATGAGAAATTGGTATAAGTACACTGGTATATCTTTCTTTACTTTATTCAGCGTATTACCGGAATTCGTTTAATTTTAATTTCCCGCATTTGGCAGTGCGATCGCTAACCGCCAACACATGCCCATTAACTATGCGCAACAATCGTGCTTACTAAACGCCATTGTTGGACGACTGACTGTTCTTTAATTTTGTGTTAAAATAAAACTATTAGTTAATAAATATTATTTAAGGTGTTTTAGTGTAAGTAGTTATCGTAATCTAGTGCAATAGTGGCAGTGATTTTTGACGGACTTTAAAGTGGGGAAATTAACACAAAAGACTAGTCAATGTCAGCAGGCGTGTCAGACCAGGTAAAAATCAAAATATTATTTGACAGTTTTTAGATGATAAATAAAGTAAATTTCACGTCCAATTAACAGCATACTTAATACGTTTTTTATTTAATTTTCATATGGCTTCTTCAGCGGATGAAAGGACAGGGAAATCAAGGTATGTCTTAGAGCTGTTATTTATCTGCAAAAACTTTCTTATCAACTGCTTAAATATAAACCGTCTGTTGTGCCTATCAAATTTAAAGTTTTCTTTTTGAATGATTGGCTGCTTAATAGGTAGTTCATTAGCTAAAATTTAGTATTAAACCTATACAAAGATAATCAGAAAATAATTACATTTTAAAGTATTTTTAGGGTGGTCATTATGTGTACCTACTTACAAAATTAAAAAAATTTATAAATCAACAGTTTATAGGTATATTCCTTTTAATTTAATAATTAATTAACTACTTCAACTTGTAAATTTACAATTTACTAACAAATTATAGTTTATAACAGTTTTTATTTTTTAATTTAGGAAAATACCATAAAATAATACAAAATTTACCATATTTTTACTTCACTAATGGCCAGGATTTACTTTTCTAAGGTTGATTCTAAAAGTATAAATAAACCAGTTCTAAATTTAATTTTATTTATGTTACATTAAGTAGGTAGGTACGACCTACCTCCATTCGGTAGATATATTTATTATATACATATTAGTATCAAATATAAACATCTGTATATATTTTAAGCAGTGTCCAATGGCCCTAAAGAACAGCTAGGAGCAGGTGAAGGAGCAGCAGGCTCTGAAGAGTTTGAACCATGGAGATCCCAACAACAGAATTCTGCCGCTCACACTGCCTATGGAGCCTCTGTTCCCATCTCAAGTGCAACAGACATTTACAATATGAGTACTGCAGGTAAATAGTTTAAATAAGTCTCAGTAAGTCATCTGTTTGAAAAAAATATAACATTTAGTTAGTATCTCCGACGAAATATTATATACCTAGATAAATTGTAGCTATAAAGTTTTGTTTACCCACATTATTCAAAACAATAGCTTCTTGTTTACATTGGTGCCCAAGCTTTTGATTCAATCCAAAATAGTGATTTCAATTTATCACCTAAATTGTTAGGGATTTTGTGATAATCACCTGGTTTGCACATGTTCAGTAATCTAACATGGGCGTAGAATTGGAGTTTGCAAAAGAAATAAAATATTTACAATTTTTTTTATAGTTTCAAATGTTGTCTTTATTATCAGAGAAAAAGGCATTTTTCACATATTTTCTATAAATTATTTAGTACAGTATAGTCATTAAAATTTTCCCTTTTGATGACAAAAAAATTGGACTTTTAAATACTTCAAAATTTGATTATTTTAAAACTTAATGAAACGAATAATGCTTAAGCTTGAAATCAACATGTATAAAATCATGTACTAACTGTGATTATTCCCAGTTTATAAATGTATAAAAACAAATGTTACCTTATGCCAAGTCTTTACTTCTGTGACCATAATTTCAAGTTTTGAATATAATAAATATATTTTAGTTAGGTATTACAAGTATTGGCGCTAGCCCTTACCAAAATATTGATAATTTCGATGGTATTGGGGTGCAAAGTTGCTAGTCACAAATTTAAAGCTTTTAATGAAATTTAAGTTTTTGTGACTTTTCAAGCTGTTCCAAAATTAATGTTAAAAAATGAGTAGTATATAAAACATATATAAAGTATCTTAAAACGTAAAAAATAGTCCTTTAAATATAAGTATAGAATACGTCTTTTCCAAGATATATGTGGTTGGAGGTTCGTGAAAATTAAAACTCTCCTGTAAGTGAATGAAGTAAATAATATGTAGGAAGTTCTGAATTAATTTGAATTACCTAATCACAAAATCATTACTATCTATCAATTAGTCTGTAATAAAAGTTCTCATAATTAATACTTATATGTAGTTTAGACCCCAAAAGTTCTACTGTTTAACTTTTATGATTTAGTATTACCTACAATATAGTGGTCTATCATTGACATAATAATTAAAAGTTAAAAAACTAATTAATTCAAGTAGGTACTGCTAAAAGAAATTTAAAAATATGCTATAAAAAATTACATTGTGGTTACTAATACAGGTTTTGCAAAAAGGTTTTTTGAAGCACATGTAGCCACAGGTTCAAACACAATCAATAGCTTAGAAGGACAGTTAAGTAATTTGGTAATCGATCAATTTTAATTTGTCAAGTAATCAATTAATATTACAAATAACCAAAAGCAACTGTTATTCACAAGAAATTATATGGAACAATAATTAGGTAGTGATTAGTTCAGAAATATTTTATGTGGTTTCTTAATGTAGTAGGTATAATTTTTGGTGATATCATAAATTAACTCTAGGTAAATCTAAAAATATGATCTTTGAAGAAAATTATGTGTGTTATGTTATGTTAAGTGTTGAACGAAATATTTCTCTTGTCTATAGGTTACTACGGCAGTGGAGGGACTTACCCCTATCAAGCGTATGGTGTGGGAGATGGAACATGGTCAAACGGAACAGATCCAATGACATTTTTAAGCGGTTATCCTCACGACTCATATTCAATGGACGGTAAGTATAAAAGTAATAAATAAGAATTTAACACAGGGCTTACTCTTGGCCCCACATGAGAATAAAGTCTTGAAAAAAAGATGCATTGTTTAAATTTATTTCTGATTAGTTAATTTTTTGCATCTCTACCTAAGGTGATGGCCATCCAACTCTGACTTAAATGTGAATTTGAGTATATAGTTCTTATGTAATATGTTTTAACAATATGGAATCATTCATATTGAAGCAAAATGAATATTGCATATCACTACCAAACTGATTTGCTTTTATGCATTTGCTTCAAGTATCACACTGTTTTCAGTTACCTTTTAGTATCAGTTTCGACTGTAGATGTAAAATAAATTATGAAAAAAGAAGTAGTAGTATTTGATAGTAATTAACAAAATATATCCTCAAATTAGTAATAAGTATAAATTAAATTTTAACTGTTTCTGTTTCTTGTATAATAAGTATTCATTTATGAACTGAATGAAAGACATTTTCATATTTACTTTATTAGTGGTCATTTGACTTTACTGAATACTTTTATTTTTCTCCATTAAATATTGTGTTGATGGTAAGGTTATGAAAATGGGATATTATTTATAAAATTATTATTTTTTCCTAATTAGCCATGTTTGGCCCCTCAACAACATTTTCCACTCCAACTGCCTTCGCAGGTCAGCCATCGTCTTTCAATTATTTCCACAGCAACGGAGATTACAACACATGGGGCAGCCAATTAGGAGGTCAACGAAAATACGACGATTATTACAGGGATCATCAAAATATGTATACCCAAGCAATTCCAGACTCACTCAAAAGTGTAGAACAAGCCATGCAAAATTTAGGTAAGGATTGTGTTATATATAATCATTATTTAACATCTATCTAATCTGACGTATCCTTGTAGATCTTAAAGCATCAGTAGATTCAAAAGAAACTTTAGGTCAACCTAAAAAAACAACATGGGCGAGTATAGCCAGTCAGCCTGCAAAGCCTCAACTCACTATTCAAAATCAAGGTTTGAAAAAGAAAGGACCCGGAATGCCACCTGGTCCCATTGTCCCTGGAAAACACAACATGGATATTGGTACGTGGGACACTAATAAGAGCACCCCACCTCAGCTACCAATAGTCAACAATACCCCTAAAAATGTAGTAGCATCCGCTATTGCCGTAAGGCCAGGTTGGAGTGGACCTCCGACCAGTAGACAGGCACCTCCTGCTCCAAGGCCTCCCCAGCACCCCATGCAAACCTATCAGCCTCAGGGCATGATGCCTCCACATTTACCTCCCCAAGTTAATATGCCAGCTGGAGGACATATGCAAGTAAGTATTTTTTTGCTAATATTTGTTGCTTAAAATCAATGTTATTTTAGGATAATATCAATTATAATATTTCCAGGGTATTTATGTTTCTGTTATTTTTAATAATCCCAAAAGAAATTATAAATTCGAATTTGGTGGAGCTTATGTAATTAACTAGATAAAGTTAGTAGTTTAATACTTTGAGCTAAATAGTTGACATTTAGTATTATCTTTTTAGGGAATGATGCCCCCTCCTATGCCAATGATGGTAACACCCCCAACAGCTCCTACACATCCTGTCCTGGATGAACTTAAGGGTAAAAACAACTATAATCCCACTGATTTTGATTTAACAGCTCCCAATGCCAGATTTTTTGTTATCAAGTCATATTCAGAAGATGACATTCACCGAAGCATTAAGTATGAAATTTGGTGTAGCACGGAACATGGGAACAAAAGACTAGATCAGGCATATAGAGAGCGGGAAGGCAACGGAGCTATCTTTTTGTTTTTTTCTGTGAATGGTTCAGGACATTTTTGTGGAATGGCACAGATGGTGTCCGCGGTCGATTATAACGCTAATAGTTCTGTATGGTCTCAGGACAAGTGGAAAGGACAATTTAAGGTATGAAACTAATAAAAGTTAATAAACTTTGTTTCAATAAGGTGTTTTTTTATTTAGGTGCGATGGGTATACGTGAAAGATGTGCCTAATGTACAACTTCGTCACATTCGGTTGGAAAATAACGATAATAAACCAGTAACAAACTCGAGAGACACACAGGAAGTGCCGCATCCTAAAGGCCTTCAAGTGCTTCGAATAATGCATTCTTATCGTCATTCTACTTCAATTTTTGATGACTTTATACATTATGAAAAACGGCAGGAAGAAGAGGACAGCCGCAAGCAACCAGTGGTGAAAGAATCGGGTGGTCATGAAGGAGGTGGGCGGGAACATCGAGAGAGAGGGGATCACAGGGGAGGAAGAAATCACGAGCGAGATGGGGACAGAGATAGTCATCGATCTGGTGGCCACAGGAATAATGATCACCATGGTGGGCACCATAAAGTAAGTTTTTAAAGGAAAATTATTATATTTTAGATATATCAAATAGATTACTAGTTTATAGAACCGATTCATGAAATAGGATATATTCTTATATGTACAATCTTATAGTACAAATATAATATATTGTATAAAGAACTACAGTATGGTCCTGGATGATTGACCGGATTCTGAACGCACCTTGTCCCAATTGCTATCAAAACTGGTTTCGGTTTGTTAATATTACTTTATTTTCTATTGTCAACTGATCGATTTTCGAAATTGAACAGTTAATAATAGGAAAGAAAGTAATTTTCGCAAAGGACACCAGTTTTGATAGCAATTGGGTTTGAGAAGGTGCGTTCAGAATTCGGTCATTCAGTCTGAATCTCACTGTACAATGAACAATTAAAGCCAAATTTTAAAGTGAGACGAGCATAACTGGAGCAATAACTCCACACCATCAACTGGAACTCCATTGGAATACCTACTGGAATATCTTTTATATTCTGGGTTGCTCGTATGGTTTCTCATTTATTTAATATAGAGGAAATTAACATAAGTTATTACTAAACCTCATGGATCCAGAGCCCAGATTCTGATTCCTCGATTCGATATCGAATCGACTGTGTTTCCTTGTTACACTCCCAACACATTTTGTAATAACTTCTTTTTCTAATTCGTCTACTACCATCGAATCGAGAAATGTGAATGTGACCTCAGATTTTATGACATAAATAATAGGGTCGGACTGAGAAATGCACAGATTTCCTATGTAAAGGTTTACATTTATAAAGAAATGGTATCTCATCTGCTTATATACTATGTTGTTGATAACTGGATAATAATATCACTAAAACTATTCAATAGTGTTTTAATAAAAGTATATGAGTACATAAATTCAACATGGGGTATGTTCTAAAATTCTTATATGTACAATCTTATAGTACAAATATAGTATATTGTATAAAGAACTACACTGTGATCCTGAATGATTCACCGGATTCTGAACGCACTCTGTCCCAATTGCTATCAAAACTGGTTTCGGTTTGTTAATATTACTTTATTTTCTGTTGTCAACTGATCGATTTTCGAAATCGAACAGTTAATGATAGGAAAGAAAATAATTTTCGCAAAGGAAGCCAGTTTTGATAGCAATTGGGTTTGAGAAGGTGCGTTCAGAATCCGGTCATTCAGTCTGAATCTCACTGTACAATGAACAATTAAAGCCAAATTTTAAAGTGAGACGAGCATAACTGGAGCAATAACTCCACACCATCAACTGGAACTCCATTGGAATACCTACTGGAATATCTTTTATATTCTGGGTTGCTCGTATGGTTTCTCATTTATTTAATATAGAGGAAATTAACATAAGTCATTACTAAACCTCATGGATCCAGAGCCCAGATTCTGATTCCTCGATTCGATATCGAATTGACCGTGTTTCCTTGTTACACTCCAACACATTTCGTAATAACTTCTTTTTATAATTCGTCTACTACTATCGAATCGAGAAATGTGAATTTGACCTCAGATTTTATGACATAAATAATAGGGTCGGACTGAGAAATGCACAGATTTCCTATGTAAAGGTTTACATTTATAAAGAAATGGTATCTCATCTGCTTATATACTATGTTGTTGATAACTGGATAATAATATCACTAAAACTATTCAATAGTATTTTAATAAAAATATATGAGTACATAAATTCAACATGGGGCATGTTCTAAATAGGCCACCGTTTGTCCATAAATATTTATTCGCAGACAGTAAAAGAACCTGCAAACCGAAATTGTAAATATTTTCGTAGTCAGTTGTTTAACTCCAGGAGCATCAACTTAATGGGCAATAGGTTGTAATCTATAGATTACTTATATAAATAAACAAATAAAGTTCCTCCATCCTCCCCCACCAACACATTCCAAAATTTTATACTGCTGATACTGGTTGACTCATCCACATCATATAGTCAAACAAATTTGCCTTTAATTTCAGTGTAAATACTGGAAACAATACTTTTAGCTACTTGGCCCCTAAACGTCACTCGTTTTTTCTGGGAGGAACCAAGCTTCATTACAATAGATTTTTGTACAGACAATGTCACGTTAAACTTGTTACATGTCACTTACATCCTATCAGAATAATTCAAGATATTCTGTAATTCATGATCTCGCTTGGCCATTATCGTCCGCCTTTAACATAAACAAGAAAAGAAAAATATTCGTAAATACTTCTCTTACCAAACGACACAGACGCTAATTGCACAGCAATACGGTCATTTCCTCTGTTGCATGTTGTATAAATATTCCGGATATATGAATATCATGCGTACTTCAAGTTCTATTATCCGTTTGCTAGCTAATAGGTATACATTCTACGGCTGGAACTGTAGAGACTCGGATAAAAAAATCTTGAGCAGACATGGAGGTCATTGAGAATATATATTTTTATTTACAAGAAAAACGTACAATGCATTAAAATTTATTCATAAAAAGGCAGGTGCTGTGTATTGTATGAGCAATATTGTTTGTTGATTGTCCCAGTTAATATGTAAACATACTTGTCGACAAACAAAACATGTCAAGTACACTGTACATTGAGATTACTATTAATTGCATTGCTATTATATTTGATACCTGAATATATAATATACTAGGCACAAAATCCATCTCTGGAATGATGTCCTTGTCTGCATATCGTAAAATATAATGTTCCCCAAGCACACTGGAAAATATTGTAAACAGAAATAATAGAACTGAGTGCTCCGTAACTAAATTATAAATAGCGATCCATTTGAGACTACAATGTTATTTTAAGCACTACGATATGGGAGGAAAAAGAGACACCTAAGGCAGTATAGTGATTAAAATATGTAATTTTCTTGGAAATATATAAACTGGCATTTGCATTCCCTGGTATTTTCTTTCAGAATTCTGTACCATTTTTCTTATCTCTTCATACATTAAGAAAACTGAGGTTTTTTTTTGGATTTTTTCTAACTGCATCCGTTTTATGTTTGTAGCACCTCAAGCAGATTTGGGGTATAGGTGTATATTATTATTAATTAAAATTTTTTTTGAAGAGTTGTCATTAAAGTATCAGTTAGGTTAATGATTTATACACGACGTCAACAATGCAAACAGCTGCATAGGGACTCCCGAAATGTCGTTTCGATGTCAACCGATCGATATCGATATTATATCGAATAATTGGTACTCCCGAAAATGTCACTATCGAAATAGTTACGAAAAATCGACTGTTCGTATCGAAATAATGTCGACAAGGATATCCTGCCCGAAATGATTTACTGTTTCCTTCTAACACACGGCAGAATATTATGCTATTTCTGTTTAACCATCGAAATGTTTGGTTTTGTTTACGAGATATAACATAACCTCTAGGTGCAGTGTCAAAACTGTCACTGGGAATATAAATAATCGAGTGTTTAATCTAAGTGTAAATTAAATATACCTAGGTACGTCTTGGCTCGTGTTTATTAATTTTTAAGTGATTCTAATAGAAGATTCGGCAGTGAATTATTCCTGAGGCTGGTTCATTTAGTGAATAATAAATCATAGTCTTATATATTCAAAATAATTCAACAAACCTTATATTTTGTAAAGTTAATAGACGATTTGTGTTTCGTAATTGTCATCTTTTGAATGTTTTCTCTTCTAATTCTAATTGTTGCACTATGTTAAATTGACAGGCAACATTGTGTATTATCATTTATATATAAATTTTAACTTTAAAACTTCGCACCCAATAATTCAATATATAGGTACCATACTTCTGGTGATTTTTTAAGTCACTTTTTCACTTAATAAAGCTATTTCTTTCTGTAAATACTATCAAAAACATGTACATGCTTAAATTCTTTTATAAGAGTTTGTGTACACTTATGATTAAGAAAGAGAAAGAATATAACAATAGAGTAAGAAAAAGGATGAAATTAGCTATCTTTCATTGGCAACCCTGTCATTTTGACGAAGTTGCCCGAGCGTAATGTCGATCCCTTTCAAGAGTTCCAAAGTATATTTCGATTAGTATCTATCGACATCGATATCGAAATAATTTCGATGTCGATATTCAGATATCGACATTTCAAGAGTCCCGCTGCTGATATCTGAAATCTATCAGTCCTATTGCCTGCCATTGGTAGCACTGTTACTCAATTTAAGTTAAGATTTTAATATTTATATAAATATTATTTATAGTTTATTAGATTTTAATTTACTGAAAATTCTAAAAACCAGTAGGTGGAAAATATTTTGTATTTCAGTCGCCAAAATCTCTTTGATGTTAGTGTCCTTAAGTTTTGTTTTTTAAGCACCCCAAAAAGATGACTGCGCATACGGCTCAGACACAGTCATGCGCATTAGTGACCATTTTGCAGTTTTAAATACAACCTTGGTAGATACGCACATGTCCGAATTATTCGATTTAAAATTGATGATGATGGTCAAATTGATAAAGCAATGCATTGCTTGCCGCTATATATATGAGCATGAAACACAGTAAATTTAGTATTTAGTAAAAAAATAGTCAAATAATTATTGAAAACATTCAAATTTTGTTAAAACCATTTTTGAAGAGCCGAGTAATTTTAGTAACATTTTGTGACAGTATTCTACTTCCCAAGGTACTTTCCTTGTAATCTGGGAATCAAACCAAAAATGACAACACCTAGACATATGATTCGCACAATAATTTGTCAAAACATCTGGAGCAGTGGAGTTTACAGCATTTAACTGTAAATTTTACACCGTTGAATTCTTTTTAAGATCTGTAGATCCCTAGATAGATCATTTATGTAGATTATTAACAGAAGTAACACCTTTTTGAGTACATGCTGATAATATAATTTTTTGACGACGCGACGGTTGGGCTGGCAGCAGGTTCAGCGGTTCTGCTTTGGGCTGAAATCGTTAGAAAAGACAACGGCAACAACATGGCAAATCATTTTATCCAGGGGTCTCGAGATTGCAACAGGTGTAGCAACATTTTTTTTTTTTAATGAATTTTAGGCTGTAACTCCACTTCTAGATTATTTTTACCGGCTCCTGGGGTTATGACAGTGTTTTATCAATATGTTTAACTTTCGACTATAAAATAGGTTTTTCTGAATTTTATATTGTGACTTCTTTTCTAAGTATTAGCAAAACAAATTACAACAGCAAAAGTGTTACAGCATTAAATTCTTTTAAATATTCTTGCCAAAACTGCTGCTTTTTCTGAGAAGCAGGAAGTATTATCCTAAGTACTCATCTTTGATTACGTTGAATAACAATCTGATAATAAAAATGTTATTATTATTATTATTATTATTATTATTATTATTATTATTATATTCATAACGTTCATATTTGATAAACCTATAATTATAAAATTAGGCATTTTCAGATGTAATGCATTTTATGTAATAATAATATATGGCTAGAATGAAAAAATATCTTGAATTGCTTTCTACTCTATTCACGCCTAAAACACAGGTATTTCTACTGTTGTACACTATTATAGCGAATATTGGCTCAGATAAAAAATCAGATTTAAAAAAGGTCTTATGAATGAATACAAAAATAATTAATGAATAGTTTATATTATATTTTTGATTGGAGCATTAAAAGTAAATCTATGTGGATACATAATGAAATTTTAAATTAAATAACTCGGTAGGTAGGTATTGTGAAGCTATGCTAAGATTTATAAATTTTTATATCTGATCTAACGTGACCAACGTTACACATTTCGCCGCGTTTTTTACCTTTTTACCGGCCGTTTGTGTTTTATAGACAAAATATATTTTGAATTTTGGCGAATTAGAACAAGAAGGGTTTAGAAGGTGGCGACTTTAAATTGGCAAATTTTGAACAATCGCTCCCATAAAAAAATATTGATTTTTATACTTAATTTACTAGGTTTAAAAAAGAGTAAGTCGAAAACCTGACCCTCCATTACGACTATGTGGTCTATTGTGGCTCACACCTTAATTATATTTCGCCCAACAGATTCAGCTTCTTAATGGAGTCGATTACCTTATTGGGTGAGAATCTGTCAAAATCCTCTGGCAGAATTTCTCTTTGCCAAATACTGATACTCTTGCCCCAGCCTACATAAAATGTGTTCTGCCCTTTCATCATCTCCTAAGCACAAGTGGCTCTCAGCATCTTCCGCTAGTCCGAATTTATGCAAATATTTTGAGCAGCAGTGTCCAGTATATAGGCCAATTAAACTTCCGAGGTGAAACCTATTTAACTCTTAAGGTTTTTTAGTTGTTGCTAGTCAAGAGAGTTGCTATAGAAGTACTCGAGGGTATGCCAAGCACTGGTTCTATCAGTTTTTGTGTTAAAGGTATTATAGGTAGGTAGGATTTGTGTGGGTAGGAAAGGAACCAAGAGCTTGAAGATCTGCTTGGCTTTCTGAGAAATTTTGTATCGATCTGTTTGTAAGTAAAGGGCAGTAATGTTACTGGCATAATATCTGATATTTTCTCCAGAATGCTGTGAATAGCTGCCTATTTCAGTCTGTATTTCCAGAGCTGCTGGCTGGAGTTTATCGCTCCAGCTATGGCCAGGCATTGCTATATCCAATCCAGAAAGTGGGTTTAGTTGTTTGTTGTAATTCTTTTTGACCACTGAACTATAGAGCGGTATGCTTAGAGGTTCTATACATAAATAGGACGGAGTTTTAAATAGTTCAGTTTCTTGGTGTATGGTAAAATTACTATATTGTCGGGATTCACAGACACCTGCTCATTCTCACATCAGCTCAATACTATGTCGGGACAACTTGGAGGCCGAGAAAAATTCCTTCCTGAATTTTCTCTAACCACAATGATTATCGTCATATGCTTGAACCAAAGTTTACAGAATAAATACACAGTTATGTCACGGGCATTGCGTGCCGCTTATGCTTTCCCTTTCCTCGCAGACCGGCCGTGGAGAGTGAGGAACCCATCGCATACACAGTGCGTCAGGTTTCTCACTGTGAACAGTTAGTGGTGATTTGTACAGAGTAACACAAAAACGTGAAGCGAGATTACATTATATTAATATACCTACGGTATATTTTAATTATTGTTCAGTAGATGGTTGCACAATAAAGTGTGGAAGTGGATTATCATTTTTCCGGTATCCAAGAGATGAAGCAAAGTGTGTTTACCATTTGTTTTAATTATTATATTTTACGATAAACTGAATCAATATTACTTCTTTGTAAAGGTTTATTTAGGTATTTCACCAATTTTAGTTATCTAATTTTAATATTTATATTGAAATCTGTATATTCGCGAATACATTTATTATTATTACAAACAGGAAATAGGCTACCAGAAACTACTACTTTCCGAGCTAATACTCTGCGAATATTGACTTACACTGGTAACTTTGCTTTCAAAGGTACCATTAATAGCAGTTGTTTGTGGTAGCCTGTTTGTTTGTAATAATAATCAATGTATACGTAAGTATAGAGATTTGGATATAAACATTTAAATTAGTTAACTAAAATTGGCGAAATAGGTACCTAAATTAACCTTAAAAAATAAGACTGCCAATAAATAAAACTAATTTTACAACTAAAAAAAAGATAATTTGATGTTATTAATATTGTTGATAATTATTACGTGACTGTAAAAGTTACTTTGATAAGCATATGTGATTTATTCTAATTGATTTCGTTATGCTAAATTTAGAGAACTGAATGTTTTAGAAAAATAAATGTGTGTTAAATTAGTTTTACAATTGGACAATTACTTACGTCAACATAAATCCTTATAATTAGGTTGTTGCTCGTTAGGTTACTGTAAAATATACTGTAATAAATATTTATTAATAGAAATAATTTCATCATTTTATAAAAAAAAGTTTACGTCTATTAACCGGAATATAAACAAAATTTATTATAAAATTCCCTTGTTGCGCATATTCATAACAACCCCGTTATTGAATCCAAAGGTCACACCTGGTGGAGCTCTGCGACTTCCCCCGTAAATGTCTCCAAATGTCCGCTCAATGATTTATGAGTCGGCATCGCTGTGCCGTGCGAAGTTCAAAAGGATAACAAAGAATTCTACGGCTCATAGATAACTGTATATTTATTCTGTACATTTTGCTTGAACTTCAACATTCTACATGGAAACTATGGCCTGCAGGTCATCCATAAGTAGAATAAGGGGGAAAGAACCACTGCTTTGTGGACACACTCTTGTGGCCTTAAATTTGATCGTCTTGTCCTGAAGGGGTGTCGTTACAGTTCAGTTCTGTAACATAGCCTGAATTCAATCACTTATAGTTGACTTGACTCTCCTAGCGCACTTGCGGGGTAATAAGAGTCACACAATACACTGTTAAATGCCAAGAAAAGTTTTTACTTTACTTGATTGGAGTTTTTTCTAACCAGGTTGTTGAGTGCTAGTTCTGTTGATTTGTCAGTTTTATAGGCATATTGGTAGATATTAAGTGGGTAAATGCTTATTACACTTTTAATATGCCAGTTCAGTACCTTTTCCAGATTTTTCAACAGAAAAACGAGTCAGTGGCTCAGGGCTTAGCGTCACAATCGCTCAACCCAGAGGTCGTGGGTTCTAATTCCCATTCCACCAAACAATTTTTCATAAAATTGTTTACTCGTAGATCAAGGCTTATTGGCCTAGGATAGGAAGAATGTCAACTTGGTGTTAATGTGAGAGATTAAAATCAGTTGATGTTTGACTTGTCCCCCTAACTAATGAGGTTTTCCAGGTTTCCCTCATTCCAGCACTGAATGGTGGTTAGGGCCTACCAACGTAAGTCGTTCCTGAGGCGCAAATAATTGCGGCCCGCGAAATAATAATATGCCGCCCCCTCTCCCACTTAAGTCTCAGACTTTCGGGCAAATCCTTGTGATTAGAATGAGGGGTAGAGATATTATATATTATTACATAAAAGAAACTGGCACATTTTGTTTTTTCTTGCATAACTCCCGAACGGTCCGGAATATATTAAACTTGTTTTGAATTATTAAATTATTAATATATTCAACAAATTTTGAATCAACATAAAATTGAGCAACTTTTTCTTAATTTGAGCCATGTTGTATCTTTTACCGTTTCCGAGATATCAATGCATTCAAATTTTTCCCACCTTGAATATAGATATATTTCATAATGAATATACGTTTCTTGCATGGGTTGTGTAATAATAAAAATACATTTGTAACAAATAAAAGAAACATGTTTTATTAAAGTAAAGGACAAGTAAGTAGTCAGTTCATTAAAAAACTTACTATAAACATAGAATGAAGAAAATTAATTGTCACTTATAATATCCCTAGTGCTTGAATTATTTCCGGTTTTTAATTTAAGCACGTGAGATATTCGGTAAGAAAATTTCACACCATTACTTTATAAACATTATGCCAAAATTGAACATTTTAATTACGAATGACAAACATTCATTCCTCATAGTGAGCCATGAGCAATAACAAACATTTTTTACGACTGTCAAGTACGGTACCTTGGTCAAGTTCCACCAGTTGTCATCGTGTCATTGTGTTTGTGCAATTTGCTGATTTATTAGATTGTATTTTTGAAAATGTTCCGCTTTGGAAAGGAAACATTTATTTCTGATAATTATTCTGAAGTACTTCGAGCATTGCAAATATTATGCTTAATAAAATGTGTTTTCTTAGTGAAATAAAATGTCATTTTCTAACATTAGTTACATACATATTTTACAAATAACTTAAAAACGTATTATATTTTTGTTTCTTATTAACTTTGATCTACTAATATTGGTGGAACATCATTTATTTTTGATAATTATTCTGAAGTATCTACTTCAAAATTTATATGTTTAATAAAATGCGAAATCTCTTAGTGAAATACTCGTAACATACCATTTTCCAAGTTTAGTTACATTAACTTTTTATAAATAACTTAAAAACATATTGTATTTTTCTTTGATCTACTAATATTGGTGGAACATAGTTTAATTTTGAGAATACTACTTAAATTCAAGCATAGGAAATGTATTGATTCAACTCCCGCGTCTTTATTTTGACACTTTAAATGACAGAAAAATTTCCACTTATTAATTTGACACAACGTTAAAAATTTCCGGAAATTTTTTGAGTTGGCATGGTAACTGAACAAAAAAGAAGCCTCTGATTGGTTAAAATATGGTGGTGTGAAATTTTCTAAGTAATTTTTTCATTGCTTCTTTACATCCTTGTTGCTCTTGTTCTTGTCCTTGTTTTTTGATAACACAAGGTTCTACACTCCCTTGCTGTACACTCATACTTTCCTATCTTGTGATTGGGGTATTCACTGCTGCTTTTTGACCTTGGTCTTTTTTTGATATGACAAGGGCGAGTTTAATCTTTGTTGTTGGCTTCTGCTTCTGCAATTTCTTCGGCTTCTTGTTCGATTTCCAAAAATCTCTTCCAAATTTCCTAAAATAGTTTGCTGACATAGTTGAAGCGTATTTAGCTTTTTTGTATTATTGCCAAAGTTATTGTAGAGTATCCATGTATTTAAGTGCCAAGAATGATTTCTTCAAACAAGACCTTTTTGTACACTTAATGCTCTTTATAAGGGACGTGTAATATCATGACATTTGGTCAGGTCAACGCCATTCTTTGCTTTATTATATGCAATAACGGCCAAAGGCTTCACTACATAGTCAGTCCCCTTCCTTTTCACATCTGTCGCTTTCAGTTCTGTCTTATGACTCGGCTTTCTAGAAATCGTTAACACTGGCCTCTTGTCTACCTATTTCATTACCCGGATTCGGTCATTGTTTTGCTCACCATACAGTTCGCCCCGTTTCAACTTTTTCCCCGACATGCTAACTGGGTTTCCTTGTCTATTATTTCTTAGAGTGTCGCAAATATATATATTTTTAAACTCGGAAGATCTTTGCCCCATTGAACACTTGAATAGAAGTTGTTCACGAATAATATCCGGCCTTCATTTAAAAGTCAGATTACGGACAGGAGAACCTGAAGCATTTTTTCCAGTATATATCTGAAGATTATAGGTATAGCCTTATGGAGTGCAAATCTTATACAGTTTCACGCCATATGTGTGGAAAGATATTGCCGGAATACTAATTTGTCTCTCCAGGGCACCGTAGTTTTGTCAATTACTACGCATTTGCCAGGATAGAGAGGGTCTTTTGAAATTGTTGGCAAATATTACTTACAATATGTTTTATTTTGTACAACCTGTCCATGCTTGCTGCTGGGTCTGTGTTATTAGCTAAATATAGAAACTTGGATAGACAATAAAACTGGTGTCGTATCAATATTTTTTTAATAAGTTTATTGCCGAAACTGTCATTATTGGCCCAGTACATTTGCTTCTTTGGCAAGTGTTATGCCCATTATCAGAAGAGTATGACCAGACCAAAACAACTGCGTTAACTATTTCAAGCTTCGGTGCACACGTGCTTAAAGAAAAAAATTTTCAAAAAACGTTTGTTCAAAAAATCTTGCATTTATTTCATAGACAATTAGACTCACAAAATACTTCACTATATTGATATTACCTTATTGGTATAAAGTAATATTTTGCGAGATTGTTCAAACAAGTAATATATTTAAACTCCGAAAAACTTAAAATTAGTTATGGACTCTATCTTATTATTATATTTTTAAATTCTCTAGTCAATTTTAGTTACTTTATATAAGGTATGATATTATTTTGTTAGTTTTCAAGATGTTGACGAAAATATTCTTTGTCGTAAGAAAAAAGATTATTGAATTATCAGCAGTTATTTGGTATTTATATATTTATGTATGTATTAAGTGATAATTTTAATACAATAAGTATGTATTTGAAGGAGATGCCGAAAACAATCACTTCACAGACTATATGTCCCGACTGGTATTGCATACCTCAGCATCCCCATGGAAGTCGCCACATCTTTCATTGAGACCAACCACCAGACACTGACTGGTTTCGTACTTATTAAGGTACTCGTCAAAGTGCCATAGGTAGTGGAATCGATGAACGATGTTGCAACATGGTTGCCTAAAGGGCATCTGGAATGTTAGTAGTAGTAGTGAGAGATACTGTAGTGCTCTCTTTTGGTCTTTGCTATTATCCATCTGACAATTATTGTCTAATTGTCAGATAGCGACCTGCTTTTCCACAGGTGCCATTACAGCAGTAACCTCTGTTGTCTTTGAAGAAGCCTACTCCTACTTATTTATTTGAAGGAGATGCCGAGAACAACTACTCTACGGACTATGTGCTCTGACTGGTATTGCATTACTCCGGCATCTCTGTGGAAGTCGCTACATCTTTCACCAAGACCAATCACAGACACTGACCAATTGTGTGCTCCTCAGAGTAGATAATAATAATAATAATTGCATAGTAGCAAATACCAAAAAAGGGCACTACAATAGAAGTGGGAAAATAATAATTGCGAAACCGGTCAGAGTCTGGTGGTTGGTCTCGATGAAGGATGATAATAATAATAATAATAATAATAATAATAATAATAATAATAATAATAATCTTTATTTTGAGAAATAATCACAATACCTTGGATGTAAAGAAACCATTGAACAAAATAGAGTCAATCACAAAAACACCTACATATCATAAAATTCTTCCATTGTATAAGGTTCCAAGTTTATTAACATATTATAGATTTCTTTTTTATATGCAGTAAGATTATTGATAATTTTGAAGTGTTCTGGCAATTTGTTAAAACATTTGATGGAAGAGTACAGCGCCCCTTTCTCAGTTACACTCAGTCTATGTATTGGATACTGCAAATTTACATGTCTAGTTGGGTATAAACCCCTTGTTTCAAATTGTGTGAATAAATGCCTATTTCTAAATAAAAATAACAGACATTCTTGAATATATAAAGCTCGAACTGTTAGTATCCTATTTTTCCTAAAATACCCCCTACATGATTCTTTGTAGCTCAAATTTAACATTATTCTCAATGCTCTTTTCTGAACCAAGAACACGTTTTCAATATCTCGACTATTGCCAAAACATATCAAACAATATCGTATTCTTGATTCAAAATTTGCATGATACACAATTTTCAATGTTTGAAAATTTGCATATTTTTTAATTACCCTGAGTGACTAACAGGTTTGACTCAGTTTCTTACAGAGTTGCTCAACATGGATATCCCAACATAGAAAACTATCTATATAAACTCCCAGGAATTTGGAGTGTTTACTAACTATAAAATTCTTATTTCCAAAACTAACATGGGAAGGCATATCTGAGCAGGCATAGTTTGTTTTGAACAATACAAGATTAGTTTTATTTTCATTGAGAACCAGTTTGTTTTGCATAAACCAAGATTTGACTCTTTCAAAGTATAAATCTGCTTTGACAATCAGATTGATCATATCAGGAGCCTTGACTAGCGATGTGGCGACTTCCATGGAGATGCTGCAGTAATGCAATGCCAGTTGGGGCACATTACCGTAGAGTAGTTGTTTTTGGCATCTCCTTCAAATAAATGAGGGTACCACTGTGTTTCTCACCACCACTAATATTCCAGATGAGCATCGTTCATTGAGTCCACTACCTATGGTACACTCTGATGAGCACACATTAAATACGAAACCGGTCAGTGTCTGGCGGTTGGTCTCGATGAAAGATGTGGCGACTTCCATGGAGATGCCGGAGTAATGCAATGCCAATCGGGGCATATATTCTGTGGAGTAGTTGTTTTCGGCATCTCCTTCAAATAAATAAGTAGGATTGTATATCTCAAACGCAATAAAGGTCACTGCTGTGATAGCACCTGCGGGAAAACAGGTTGCTATCTGTCTCAATTGACAATAATTATTAAACGGATAGTAGGAAAGACTAAAAGAGGGCACCACTAGTGCCTTTTCTAAGAAGGGCAAAAGTGTCCTACACTTTCGCCCTTCTTAGAAAAGGTAATAAAAACTCGGGCTTTACCAGATGGTAGGATCAATCAGGGGTAGGTGCTCGTAAACAAATAAATAACGAAAACGCGCTTGGAAACATTTAGTAATAGACATTTACTCTATTGAAAAAGGCCTAATAAGCCGAAATACTAGTATATAGAGTGTTTTCTATATATTTCTTGGAACATCTAAATGAGATCATTATTACATTATCAATAATGTAATATCGATACAATGAAGTATTTTCTTGGTTTAATTATCTATACAATAAACCAGTTTACACTTTTTTTATTTGTCTTATTTGTTTTGCCAAAAGTTTTTGAGCAATTATCTTTGTAAAATATAGGTATAGGGTACCCTTGATAATATCAACTTTGAATGTTAAGTAAAGTTTAAAAACGTAATTATATACCCGTCCGTTTTGAAAAAGGACAATGATACTACCTTATCAAAATTTAATTAAAATAAGAATAAATCAAACGCAATATGGAAGAAAACCTTAAAAATGAGACACAGACAATGTCTCATTTTTAAGGGTTTCTTCCATCATTTAAATGGACATTGTGATAGCCATGAATGTATTATATTCTAACGGTACGCATAATATCATCATAAAATTTTTAATATGAGAATATAGTTGATAGGAGTATTTGTGCAATGTTCATTATAAAACGAAATTAGATACTTGTTTGTATTGGACAAGATGAGTTTCTTTCCCAAACGTATATATTTCATATATGTACACAATCAAGTGAGCTACTGAAAACTTCTTTAGCTTAACTTCTAGAAATACTAGTAAAATCTCAAATACATATGTAAGACTTGTGAAGTATATAGAGAAAGTATATTTATATATATACAGGGTGCCCATATCTATCTCCTGACATCTAACTTTGTTAATAGTGGAGATAGAGAATTGGTTGAATTAGCAAAATTACAAGAGGAATTCAGTGCCTCTTACAGATTTAATTTTAATTTTCAACTTTTCGAGATATTTTGAAAGAACGGAAAATCACCAAAATTTTTAAACTGGAATATCTCGAAAACTATAAAAGATACAAATAATATAAAAATACTGTGTGATAGTGTTTTTTACGTGGAATTAAGCGGTGATATTTCACGGGCATCTTAGTTTTTAAGAAAAAAATAAAGTTATGCTTTTTTAAATGGCAACCCTAGTTGGCGATGGTATCGGTAAAAAGCTTATTTTTTTCTGATTTCAAAAATATAATATTTAATAAATCGTTTTTTTCTTCGTTTGTGTGCATTTCTCAATAACGATTTTAACATGACCGTTTAATTTTGACGTGTATAATGTGACTTTGGTGTGATCTGACATTTGTATTTTATTGTTGTTTACTGATCTACGTTTGTTTTTCATACTTACTATGTTAATAAATTATTTGTTCATTACAGTAAACGATTTTTTGTTCAAAATATAAAAAAGAAAATAGAACGGTATATTAAATATTATATTTTTAAAATAAAAAAAAAATAAGCTTTTTATTGATTATTATATCATAGCCTTTTATAGACTTTTATTGATAGACTTTTGATAGACTTTTATTGATAGACTTTTTCATAGACTTTTATTGATTATTGATATCATAGCCAACTAAGATGCCTGTGAAATTTTCAATACCACCACCAAATTCCACGTAAAAACACTATCACGCAGTATTTTTATATTATTTCTATCTTTTATAGTTTTCGAGATATTGGTCAGGTATTGATCAGTTTTTTCAAAATATCTCGAAAAGTTGAAAATTAAAATTAAATGTAAAGTAGCACTGAATTCTTCATGTTATTCTGCCCAATTTTGCTATTTTAACCAATTCTCTATCTCCACTATTAATAAAGTTAGCCATGTAAGGAGATAGATAATGGGCACCCTGTATATTATGATTATGTATATAAAGCAATTCCGAATTTTTAATTAAAACGTTGATTATTAATTGCGAGTAAAATTATTATTTTTGTATATTCTGTTTACTATTAGCGCTGTTGTAGTATTAATATATTGAACAGTAACATTACTAAATCTAATATTAAGTTTAGGTATATTAATTTAATTAGTAAATCTTTTGTTCCAGGATAGAGGCGACAACAATAGAGGGCGTGGTGGAAGAGGTGGTCGTAATTAAACATTGAAAATTCTTTTAAAAATAAACGCATTTTTATGGCCGCTGTTTACTGTAGTGTTATCTATTACTAGCTTGTTATTGGTATACTTCACGTAGACGTACATATTCTTACTTGGTCCATATTCTTTAATTTGCATGTTTTAGAAATGAAATTGATAGACATCCATTAATTTTTCTCATGATTTTCGTTACTGTAATTATTTGCTACAGTCAGTTATTTTTCACTATAACCGGTCAATCAGTTTGGTGTAGAGACCTCTCTATGTGGTTAAAATTTCCAGTTATTTTGTATGTGTGGGTTCCCTTAAACTCTTAATAATGATTTAAACTAAAGGTATATGGATAATATAGTAAACTAGTTGTAAAATAACAAACTTAGTAGCTCACTCTTCGGATCGGGCTTAATGCAATCAAAAATTTAAAAAATAATAGTGCAGTGTTTTCGTTTGCTGGAGTGATGGACTTCCTAATAAATTAAAATGTAATATAATAGAAGGACAATGTGACATAGTTAAATTTAAAATAAAGTGTTGATTTTCTGGACTAATTTAACCTACAGTTGCTGAGGATTGTGGTGAATGACGGACTGTGGAAAGAACAGAGAACATCTCCGAGCAACACAACTGAACTTGAGGATGTGAAGTGATCACAACACAATCTTAGAACTATATAACAAATTGGCTATATTTAGTTGTTGAACACTGACAAGTTTGTTTGCATTTGTTACAGTTTTACTAATGTTTTTCAATTTTCTAATCTTATAGGAGATGATATGAACTGTGTGCACATTATAGAGTATTTGTTGAGATTAAATAGTTTAACATAAGACCTACTAAATTATACATGCTATGTTCTCATTACTATGTTATTTACATAATTAGGCATTATTATCACACAAATAAACTGTGAAAAATAAGTGGATTATGGCCTAAGATTTTGAGAAAGTAATTCTTAGTTTTATAAGAACTACAGTATATAATCAGTGAAATGTTTTCCTGCTACTATATTTATGTATTAAATTTTTATTCTGTAAAATATGTGTTAGCTAATAAAATTGAAAAAAAAACATTTTTATAATGACTACGTGTAATGTTTGCAAAGTGGAAAAGAACAAATAAATTATGAATAGGAAAGCTGGAATTTACCATATTCACTAACACAAATTTGTGCTTTGTGTTATAAGTAAGATATGTATAACGAACAAAGCAGTCTTATTACAACCAATATACTGGTAATTTTAGTGTGCCAACTACGAATAGACATTTTTAGTCTATTCCGTAATAAGACATCATTTTCTTATTTTATTTAGCATTTAGGCGGTAGATTTTTACTCATATACTATTTAAATGTATAGAAAAGCCAAATTTCCATTTAAATTCTAATACAGATGTATTAATTAAGTTGAATCCACCTTTACGTTGTCAGTTATACATTAAAAAACAAAAGTTAATAACTAATTATTAATATAAAATTATAAAACAATTTATTTGGTTGTGCCTAATACAAAATATATGTAGTATATATATGTTTTAAGTTTTATACCTATGTATGTATAAAGATATTTCCTATCGATAACTGATAGATTTAATATGGTTTGTGTACTAAATAAAATGTTAATTAAAAACATTTGTAAAAAAAAAGACAAACTATTATTTTATATTTTTTTGCAGTTTATTTGTAAAATTCAAAATCATTGTATATATCGTCAATTTGTACAGAAATGTATATTCAGAAGGTGTTTTGTATTATTTTTGGTAGGTGCTACTTTATTCCCATATGACAATTTTTTTATATCAATATTTTTTATGTTAGAAACAAAAAGCTGAGAGATTGTAAACAAAATTTGTAAGATATAAATTGTATGTATCTGATTTGATCTATGTAGTTGTTATAACAGAATTAGAACATAGCGTGTTATCATTTGGATGTCTATTTGTACACTGTGCCTAATATGTTAGACTGATGCACCCACACAAGTGCATTGTTGATTACACCGATTCAAATGTGTGATCCGAACAGTGGGCATCTTCTGTTGATAGCTATATCAATAAAGCATCAATAATTATGATAATTTTAAATTTATTTCGCACTTATTTTACCTAGAAATGATCTAATTACATAAAACTCCATAACTATAACAAATCCCAATTGTAAAACAAAATCCAGTTATATATTAAAGTTAGAAGAATGAAGTGTTCAGGAGAACGCACATATTAGAATTGGACGGACGATATGAAACGGTAAAATTAAAAATACATTCTTACAATGTATACAGGGCGCCCTATTTCTTTACCCGTTGCATGGGTAACTTTTTTATTAGTAGAGATACAAAAACGCTTAAATGAGCAAATTAGTGCAGTTTCGTATTAGTAATTCTACGGTAAGGCGAAAAATTATATACGGGGGAAGGTTGAAAAGTTATTGACAAAAAACGAAAAATCCAACTTTTCTATTATCCCTCGTAGCTCGTTCATTTGAAGAGTTAGAGAAAAATGCTTCACATGTTTTTTGCAGTATTTTTCATGTAAAATGACATGCACTTGCTACTTTTTATATATCTCTTAAAATGGTTGAGAATCACAGTAAAATATTTTTTTTTTAAATGTAATGGATATGTGGCTGTGACATTAACCGAAAGTCCCCTTTTTTCTCTTTCAGATGATATAACATAGTCCATATTTTATCCTTACAAAAGTAATAATAATCGTTGTTTTTAAAGAAAGTTTATTGTCACATCAAGAATGCTATGGAAATAAAACAAAAAATAAGATTCCTGATATTTTTAAAAACGTCTAGTTGGCATTTAATTATTGACAGATCATAAGTGACATTTTTAGTTTTTGTTAAGTAGTTTATTGTTTATTATTAATACTGCATACAAAATAATAGTGTTGCAAATATGTACACCAACGAAGAGAAAAATGATATGCTATTTTGTTATTATAACCAAAATCGAGATGCACAAGCTGCAGCGAATCTTTATTTTGAAACTTACATGGAACGAAGACAACCCCATCATAGAATATTTAGACAGCTGGAAAATAATATACGATTATACGGTTCTTTTTCAAAGCCTAAGGATGAAAGAAACTTCAATGAAGACACTGAAATAAATGTTTTGGCTTATGTAAATTTTAAACCTGATTCTTCAACTGCAGAAATTGCACATCACTGCAACACTTCCAAGGAAACTGTAAGAGCTATTTTAAAAGGTAACAATTTAAAGCCTTATCATTATTCCATATGCAATACTTTATATCCAGCTGATAATCAAAGAAGGATGACATTTTGTCGATGGTACATTTCAAAATGCGAAGAGGATCTAGACTTCTGGAAAAAGATTTTATTCAGTGATGAAAGTAGATTTACCAACAATGGTATTTTTAACCGCCATTATAACATAATGTGGTGCCGAGAAAATCCACATCTTGTTTCTGAAAGAAGAAATCAACGTCAATTTGGGATAAATGTGTGGTGTGGAATTTTTTGTGGCAAAATTATTGGCCCATATTTTTACGAAGATAATTTGAATGCGAATAATTACCTTCATTTTCTAAGGAATACTCTAACAGAGGAATATTTAAATGAATTACCACTTCATATTTTTAGAAATCTTAAATACTTCCAACACGATGGAGCACCTGCGCATAATTCCCGCGAGGTAAAACAATATTTACATGAACAGTTTTATAATGTTATAGGAAATAGAATGAATATCGACTGGCCAGCGCGAACACCTGATTTGACCCCCTTAGATTTCTTTCTTTGGGGGTTATTGAAAGATAAAGTTTATGTGACAGCTCCTCTAGATATAGAGGATCTAAAAGTCAGGATTCAAGATGCAATTAGAAGCATACATGGACATACAATAAATAATGTTTTAAGAAGTATCCAGAAACGTTGCTTACTATGTATCCAACAGGATGGTGGTCATTTCGAACATTTACTTCAATATAATTAATTAATTAATAATTTCTGTTCTCAAAACATTCTTTTGTTCCATAATCCATAGCATTCTTGATGTGACAATAAACTTTCTTTAAAAACAACGATTATTATTACTTTTGTAAGGATAAAATATGGACTATGTTATATCATCTGAAAGAGAAAAAAGGGGACTTTCGGTTAATGTCACAGCCACCTATCCATTACATTTAAAAAAAATATATTTTACTGTGATTCTCAACAATTTTAAGAGATATATAAAAAGTAGCAAGTGCATGTCATTTTACATGAAAAATACTGCAAAAAACATGTGAAGCATTTTTCTCTAACTCTTCAAATGAACGAGCTACGAGGGATAATAGAAAAGTTGGATTTTTCGTTTTTTGTCAATAACTTTTCAACCTTCCCCCGTATATAATTTTTCGCCTTACCGTAGAATTACTAATACGAAACTGCACTAATTTGCTCATTTAAGCGTTTTTGTATCTCTACTAATAAAAAAGTTACCCATGCAACGGGTCAAGAAATAGGGCGCCCTGTATATACAATGTATCAATCTAAAAATCCTCTATGAGTCACAATTAGATCGCCGTCTGTCTGCTGCATACCTTTTGTCCGATTGCAATATATGTGCGTTCAGCTGTGTTGGGTGTACAGGGTGTTGTAAATAATATTGAGTTATGATGGAGAAAATCTTCCATTTCATAGGTTTTTAGCTTGATATTCTTATCTTAGCCAATGGCAGACTTATAGGGTAAGTAGTCATCATTTTTTAAATATAGACAGTATTTAGTTATTTTTTATTTAATTTTACAAGATAAATCAACCAAATTTGTTACAGTTTTACTAATGTTTTTCAATATCCTGATCTTATAGGAGACGATATGAATTATGTGCACATTATAGAATATTGCCTATATGGGCTAAAAACCCATTTAAAGGGATAAAAAAATACTTCCACTTGGGACAGATTTGACAGGAACTTTTGAATCTCATTTAGAACATCCTATATATTGACATGTAGGTATCTTCAACAAATGGTATGATATAGGGAGATGTACCATAAGTGATATCTTGTACGAAGGGTAGGTATGACTATTTATAACACTGTGCTGTTTAGTTTATACCTCTTACCCTTAGGAATATACCTATAAACCCCTCTAATGTGAAACAGGATATTCTATTTTAATGTGTAAAGTTAATTCATCTGGTTAATCTACGTCCAACCAGAAATGGTAGTTTCTTTTATAGCGCTTTTAAATGCAGTATTCAACTTATAGGCTCCGATTTGGTGGACATACTTTAAAAAACAAAAAGCATTAAAATTCGGTTTTGTCCTTATTTTCTAATTATCTTCTAAAAATTAACCAAGGTTTAACCAAACGTTGCAGTTTCAGCTTTAAAGATAAAATATTTATATAATAAATCTAAGTCATTGAATACTTTGAAAGTTTATTTTAATATTGCACTGGGATAATTAAGTACATGTTATAACGCATAGTTTGTTTCTTTTTGGATTACACCACCTGTAAAATAACAAAAAGCAAAAAACCAGAAGCATACAAATTAAATATTCAAAGTGTAGTAACAAGGCAAATTATGTCACACATTATACAGTGGTTTTTTTGGGGCAAACTTTAGGAAGTTTACCCCATACTAGTAGATAGATAGTATTGGTATTTAAATTCAAAGGTGGTGGTTTAGTAGTTTAGTTCGATCCCACTTCAACTCGCCAATTGTTAAATTAATTACGGCTTACATATAAAATAACTTAGCCAACTCTGCATGTGAGTTAGGGTAGAAAATACTTGTAGGTGTGAAAATGTGAAAATTGTTTTTAAAATAAATATTATATACTCCTGGGCAAAATTTACCACACACCACTTTATTTTGTTATTAATTCTGAGATAATTAATAACTTTTATACCAGTGATCGTCTTGCATGTAGGCTATAAGTCTAGTTTGATAAGTAAAATTAATTGTGTTCTGTTGAGAAATTACTAATAATCAGTTGAAGTAAGTTTTATTACAAAAACTGATTTTGAAGTCTGTTTGGAAACTGCTTATGTACTTCGATGGCTGCTCTTGTGGCACTTAATTTTTTAATCGTGCAACATGTGAATGCTCGTCCTCATGTGGCTAGACAGGTTATCGACTATTTGAATGTTGTTGACATTCGGTTAATGGAAGGGCCAGCCAACAGTCCCGATTTAAATTCTATAGAACATCTATGGGTTGCTTTGAAATTAAATATTTGCACCTTTCAACCACAATCAACTGGTGGATGCAGTAAATGCAAAAGAATTAGGATACACTAGAAAAATAATGCCAGATGTATGGATGTAGTAATTATGAGTAGAGGAGGCCGCATACACGATATTAACATGGCCATTGAATCAATTAATTCTATTGTTTGCTTTTCATGTTTCACGTCTTCAACAAAAAAATTTTTTTAATTGAAAGCAGTTTATAATGTCAGATGTGTCACGTTCCGCTGATTTCTATCACAAATAATTAACCTAATTTATAAATTTCCATGTAATTAGAATTTAAGTTTAATTTTAATATTGTAATCATGCAAGTTAAATAAAGTGGTGTGACTGTGGTGACCACTTTTTGTCAAGTTTATTTAGATGATATAATCTAATGACTTACTCGGTATAATAAGCAAGCTTTTTTAACAAATCAAATGATGCCATTAATAAGACTTTGGAGAAAACAATTCTAGATTTAGTAGGAGCACAAGTACCGAAGGCATGCACTTTCAAAACATGGACCTTGAGTGGATATCTGGTATTTGCAATTTCAAATTTCACTATAAATAGTAGCAGTAATTCGTCGTATGTGGCAGTTAAGGCACACACGATTTTTTTCAAAAACAAAGAAAATAGTGCCATTTTAGTTGAAATAGTAAAAAATTGAAAACTGCTTTTTGTTAACCAATAGATATAGATATTTAAAAATGCAGCCAATTAATGCATGGAGTGAAAATAACTTTAATCGCTGATAATGTGACCTGAAATAGCAAAAATAATACTTCGTGTTATTTTCTAGGATGTTTTAAAATATACCAAATTTATTATTGTGTTAATTACACTAAACATTTTATTATTTGTAGTACTGTCACAGCATATATTTGCAAGTCTGGTCCTGGTGGTTAGTCCAGGAAGATGGCGGACTGCGAGAAGATCAAAGATGCCGCCACAGCACTGCGTCCATCCATACTGAGCAAAATCGGAGACATGTAGAACCAGTAAAAATATGAGACTTCACTATATAAACTTATTTCCAAACATGTACCGTTTCTGAGATACAGAGTGTTGAAGTTAAAAAAAAAATTTTTTTTAATTAATATATTACAGTAATAAACCAGTACCTTACAGTAATAAATATATTTTATTTCGTAGATGCTACTATGAATCTTTACTTCCACAAAAATTTTCAACTCAATGAGAATAGCCAGTGGCGTGCAAGCTCCACGCTTAGGACCCCTTTTCAAAAAAAAAAAATGTTACACCACTGACTAACGTTATAATAATACAATATTTCGCCTTTTTTTCATAAAACACACTGTTACGGAGTGAATCGATGATATTTATGAAACCATGTCATGTCCTTTCCTAACAAAATAATATCTTCAAATAAAATTATACCTATAATACATATAATTTTATTTTAAGATATTCTGTTGTTAGGAAAGGACATGACATGGTTTCGTAAAATATCGATTTACTCCGTAACGGTGTGTGAAACGGAGAAATGGATGGTATATCCGATTCCGAAGTGAAATTCGGAACACAAACACTCATTATGATCTTACATAAGTTTCTTAAGTTTTTGAACCACCCACCCCTCTTAGAAGTGTATTTTATGTCCTCCCTCTTGCTTTATTTCAAAATTTTCACCTACAACCTACTGGGGCGCTGAAGTGTAGCGTCCCAGTCGCGTAAATATAAAGGTTACAATATCATTGTGAGGCATATTTAAATTTTTTTAAGGCATTTTCGGTAGCAAAATAAAGCTGATTCATCCAAATCTTGGTGGACTTTAGAATATTGTTCACAAACATCATGTTTAGTGAGACATTTTTTGATTAAATATACCCTGCAAAATGCCTTACAAAATTTTTTTCTAACATGCTGTTTCTGCAATTCAATTTTAATTCAATCTTTACTGAGTAACTAAAATTATCGAAACTTGAGGCACTATAATGAAAAAACTAGAAAAAATGTCTTATTAAATCCAATGCGTAAGAAACAAATCGCTGCAAAGCCAAATAATGAGTATCTGATCGATCCTTTCCCCAGCGGGGCAGGCAAGTATGTTCTGCCGTTTCATCATCTTCTAAACACAAGCAGCACTCTGCATCTTCTGCTTGGCCGAATTTGTACATATATTTTAAACGGCAACGACCAGTATATAGGACAATTAAAGTTGTAGGTGCAACCTGCTTAACTCTATAGTTTTGTTTTTTTAAATGGTTTATTATGAATGCCTTCGAATGAACTAATCTTGGTAGTTCTTGCCAGTACTAGAGGATATGAACTAAATAAAATCACGATAAGTAATCAAAATGTTTGCCTCGGTCAAGAAATTATCATTTATAGAATAAAAATTGACCGTTGCAAAAATAATATCCCAATATAAACTACCTTTTGTTATGTAAATGTTGCAGACATATTGTAATTATCTGAATTAAATTTAATATGTAAATGAAACAAAAAAAATAGTAAAATATTAACAAGTTAATATATTGTTTTATACATTTGACAAATTTAGAACGCATCTGTAGAACTTTTTTGGAAGCAAGCAAAGAAATATACTTTGAAGATGATAGAATACAATTTTCTAAATTAAACATTGTATTCTCCCCCGATGATTCAACAACTTGCCAACTTAGCCAGTCTCACCCCGATTTTATCAACTCAAGAAGAGCTTAACATGATTCTTGTTTTTAGCAATTTGTGATGTGTAGTTATTAAATCTAGTAACCGTCGTGAATACCCTTCGTAGAATTATAAATACTGATCTATGCTATTACTTGTTTATCAAGCAAACTGTTGTATTTACATAAAACTTTATTTTAATAAATTCAAAATATATTACATTATTCATAAACCAGAAACAAAAACTAAGTAACTCGCTAATACTTAATTACTTTAAAAAATATATATCTACAGGTTTAATACAAATATTGATACAATATAAATTATAAGGTTCTGTTGGTACGACTACGTTTATTTCCTAGTTGATGGTAAAAGTAATTGTGTCGTAGTCATAGCATCAGGGAACAGAGAGTGGTAATTTAAGAGGGGTACATAAGCAGCTGTTATAACACGGCCTGCAAACCAACGTCCATGTAAAGAATTCACTGACGCCACAGCTGTCGCTATGGAAGGACATTTAACATATACGTTTCCTTGAGGAGAACCTTTGTCAACATATACATGTAATACACCACCGTGTTTATTGCATTCTTCTATAACATCATCCCTTATTTCTATATCCCAGTTTTTATTCAATTCCCTTAAAAACAAAAAAGAAATTATTAATTTTGTTAAAAGCAATTATAAAAGGTTATACTCACGTTGCAGGGTCAAACATATTACTCAACATAAAGCACTGTGTGGCTATTGGAGGAGTTGAATGTGTTTGAACTTGGGGCACTATAGGTTGTCCTGTAGCCATACTTAATGCATTAGCAGCTGCTTGAGGTACCTGCATTCCTGCACCCTCAGCTAATTTGAACATGAGTTGGAGCCTCCCTGTGGCTCCTAAATCAATACCTGATCTATCAAGTTCGTCAGAATCTAAAATCGAGGGTCCCTGCTGTTGTAGGTCCAGTCTTTCCGTAACATTACCTACTTTCATTGGACGGCCAGCAAGTTCAAAACCATTCAATTGTTCTAATGCTTTTTTTGCATCATCACAACTGTGGAACTAAAAAAAAAAAAAGAAATTACAATTAGAACTATCAAACCTTTTCCTTACAAATTTATGCAACAAAAAGAAAATACGTACTGTTATAAACCCATAACCTTTAGATCTTCCAGTTTCAGGATCCAGTATTAGTTGAATATTGTCGATTTTGCCAAATGGTTCAAATATTCCTCTCAGCATGTCTTCAGTTATATTAAAATGTAAAGATCCTACGTATAACCTCATGGGACCCGTCATACCTTTTGGCATGAGGTTTGGCATTGAATTTCCCATTCTGTTCTTTTCAGCCTGGGTATGCTGAACTATAATTGGTACTCCCAGCAGTTTCTGACCAGATAGGCCCAGTGCCTATAAAAAATAAAGCAATAATTATAATTAAGTTTATTAATATAAAAATAAAATATAATTAAATTAAATAAATTAGCGGAATCAATATTTTTTTTAAATTGGTAGGACAATTCCTGACTCAGTGACAATTAACTCGTGAAAGATCTAGAGCTGTTTCATATTAAATGCTGTGACAGTGACACTAATTTAGCACTTGATTGTTATTGACTTTTGACAGTTTTTTCAATTTCATTTTTATTCTTGTTTCTTGAGCACCCTGTGTTAATAATTATCAGAATATTATACGAACTCTTAAAGTAGGAAACATAGAAACCAACCTTTCTACATATAAACCAACAAATTTAAATAATAAAGGCTCTCATACAGTAAAAATTGGTAATTCTTTTTCGGCTTGCAAACGTCATTTTTACATAAAATTTGAAGTGTTAAAAACAGTTAGACTTAGGTATAGTATATTATACACAGAATGAATGTGTTTAGAATTTGACGTTGAATCCAGAAATTAAATATTATATAGGGTGTCCTATTGAAAACAAGCAAGTGCCATCATTTTGAAAATATTTTAGCCAAATTGTCTCCATCAACACTACCAAATTTTCAAAATTTTCCAATGGCTACTTTTCGACAGATCGATCGCCACAGTTTGTCGTGGGACACCCTGAATAAAAAAAAATTTAAAATTCTGATTTTGAAAGACATGAAAGATCGGTTCTAAATCCTGAGTACAGCACATAATAAAATGGTAAGTGTTCCTAGAAACAGAAGAATTTAAATACAAATATTGTGCTTTTTGCAGAAATCTCTAAAAATATTTAGAATTTTTCATATCAAATAAGCATTAAAAAATAAAATTATACACTCCCATCAGTAACGTCCGTTATAAAATCTATACTAAAAGTATTTTGGTATCAATAGTTTTAGAGTGAAATTGTCATTAAAATTTCAGCAACAAATATATTATCCTTTACAAAAAATATATGCAATATTTTTTATATTCTTGGAAGAATCATGGACAATATCACTCTTTTTTCCAAATGACAATAATTTCATTCAGTGCTGCATTGCCCAAACACATCCTTGGCACAGAGTCCAAATTTATTAATTTCATTGAATTAAACATTATGCTAATTCAGACGTACACACCCAAAATTTAATTTAGATAAAAACAGCTGCTACACAGAGGTGTTACCACTTGTAGTTGAGAATTGTTACCTAGTCAACAATTGTCATTTCGAGTTATCAACTATTACTTCGAAGTGACAAATGTGCAACTAATTAAAAAAGAGTTGATGGTCCCTCAACATATTTGTAGTATCACTTACCAAAGCTACACTTTCTGGATCTTTAAACTCAATATAGGCAATGCCTTTAAAGCGCCTGGTCTTATTACATACTATCATCCTAACATCTCGCACTTTACCAACAGAACTAAAGAATTCTTCTAGATCCCTTGCTCGTATCCTCTGCGATAGTTGCATAACAAAAACAGTTCTTGCATCTCTTTCTTCAGGACTTAATTCTTCTAATGGTGAAGTACCACGCAAACCTAATGGAGATCTTGGCTTTCTTGGAAATGGAGGTTTAGTGATGGGAGAAGGAGAGCGTTTTTTAATCACAGGAGGACTCTTTTTATCTTTACTGCGGCTTCTTCTTTCACGCCTTTTTCTGTCCTTAGATTTACTTCTTCTGTCTCGTGAACGTGAGCGTTTATCTTTCGATTTAGAACGACGATCTCTAGAGCGAGGTCTACCATGATCTCGTGAACGTTTCTTATCGGGAGTACGGCTTCTTCGTATTTCTTTGCTAGTTCGCCGTTTATCTCGTGACCTACTTCTTTTACTTCTACTGGAACTTCTTCGGCTTCTACTAGTACTTCTTCGACTTCTACTACCACTCCTTCGACTCCTGCTATTGCTCCGCCTGATGCCACTAGAACTCCTGTGTTTCTTACTGCAAATAGAATGCTCATTAAAACAAATTCATTTTTTAATTATAAATTACTTAAATACTTACTCTGAAGAACGATGTTTTCCTATATCCCCATTTTCTCTAGGTCTGCCAGTAATCTCATCCTATGAACAGCACAAAGTGAAGAGGACCCGCAGATGGGGAAAAACAGACAACATTAATAAAATTTTTAAAATTAGTGTAAACCTACCAGCTTTTACAAAAAATAAGCACTTTATTCAATGCTGATATAATTTACAATCTTGTGCTATGCTATAAACATGAACAGATTTCAATGGTATCCAATTAGCTTTCTAGACATGATTGTAAATGTACATATAAAATATAACATGTTTAACATCATTGCTTCGTTGATTGCTCGTAGTTTATTTTGCAGGGCTATTTGCTGAAATGAGAGCCGTCTAGCCGGAACTAGACTTACCGTCTTGACGACTTAACAAAGGAACGATGTGGAAAAACTTGATCCAGATCATAACTTCTGTAAAAAATACACCGAGTAAGACCACATCTTTCTAGAGAGAATTTTATGAATGACTCAATTTTCATTTTCAATTTAGAAAATAAATTGGGGTTTTGGCTAAATCTGTATATAAACAAAAATATTGAACTACAAGGTTTTGAATTTTTATGATCAATTTTTACCTGCATTAACCCTTTCGGAACGGTTATAGGTTTGATTTTAAAACACATTGTAACCCTGATACCGTAACGTAATTTCTAAATTGACATGTAAGGTCAGTAGTTACTGTACTCATGAAATGATGTTAATAATTCAGACCCAAATAGTAAGAGCTAATGCATACCTGTGTTTACAATTTTATAACATATATGTACTACAGAGAAAGTTTCATTTGTGCATATAAATGAATGTACTAGAATCTTACCATTACAAGTAACATTTTAAGCTATTATCATCTTTTAGAACTATAAAACCCATACAGATAGAAAGCTATTTAATATAGGTTACAATTATTTATAACTTATTTATTTTTCTTGAGCAACATTCTAAAAATTTTGTTTTAACTTAGTGTATTACATGTTAAAGAGCGATCAGTCTTTTAGATTGCTCTTATGGTAGATATTTAACCTGTACTACTACTGAAGCAGACTTACAAACTTCTTATATCAGTAATTATTTGCAAGAACAAACTCTCTGTGGTTAAAATAAACTTGGCTGTTCTTTTTTTCCCAACTTTAGTTGGTAATGGTGTAGGTAAATCTTGGAAAATTTAAAAAATGTGAAAGTGCCTAGTATTGAAAATACAACCTGTAAACTGAGATTTTACCATAAAATGTATTTAATAGGTAAATATTTGGAGAGCAGACATTCAAACAATTCAACTCTTTTCAAAAATGATACTTTATTGAGAAACTTATGTGTGGTATTTCAATAGGCAAATTTCTTATATCGTGTTATAGATCAATATCATTGTGATAACTGATTAAATTTGGTTCAGTTTCTCCAGAGGCTATTCTTTTTAGGAACACAATTAGGTGAAGATCTGCTCTCGAGACATTTCCTCCTTGCACGAGGAAAATGTTTATTAGATAATCCTTGTCACCATTTTATATTATTCTCTTTTAAGTATTTGCAGTTAACACAATATGCAGTACTTAATAAGACAGTGAAAAAAAAACACTATCACAGTACATTTTGCAACCCACTACTCACTTGTTGATACAGGGTTAACAATGTATTTAAAAAATAACACATATTGTTCCGAAATACATAACTATCCTGTTGGGCAAAAAAAAAATATATAAAGAGGAAGGAAAATAAACTTTCATAGGTTACATATTTAATCATTTTGCCTTATGAAATATCTGTTGAGGAGCTGCAGTTCCCTCAAATATGTACATCTTCTCGTTCTTCCCTGCCTCTCCGAATGAGTTAAAAAGGCTTATATCTATTGCTGGAATACAAATAACCTTGTAGCATTGTATAAACAAGAATTTGCAATGTATGTATAGAGTATGACATCTAATATAATTCAGTTGAATAAGAATATGAAAAAAAAATATATTTTTTTTTCATGATGATTAAAAATGTGGAAGAAACATACAGGGTGGTTCAAACTGGTATGTTTTCGACCTTTACCGAAAGTCTGCAATAGATAGAGCAAATTTGATAGACGAGTCCTGTGCTCTTTTTTCGAAAAAATAATGGAACAAATCACATCTCTATCTCTTACCGTTTTCGAGCTAGTTTCTCAATTTTTGGCAAAACCAAATAATGTCCTTTTCTTGTTTCGCTTTCAAGAATCGTCAAAGTGGCCTTAAACATTTTACAGGCACTTTTTAAACATTCAGAAAGTTCAAAGTAAAATGTTCAAACCAGTTTGAAGTATCTTAAAACAAAAACGAGAAAATGGCATCAGTCGGTTTTGCAAAAAATTGAAAAACATCCTGTAGCTCAAAAATGGTAAGAGACAGAGAAAACTGGTTTGTGTCGTTATGTTTTTGAAAAAAACAGGACAGGACTCAAACCTCAGATTTGCTCTATTACAGATTCTCGGCAACCCTCGAAAACATACCAATTTGAACCACTCTGTACAGGTAATTAAATTTTATGAGAAAGTTGAAAAAATATATTATGTAGTATTAGTACTACCTACTAATGATTTTTTTTTTGATGATTGTACCTAATGAAAAGTACATGTCACTTTGACATGGTATGTCTTTATGTATCATTTACTTTATAGCTAACCAACAAAGCTGTCCTATGTGATTGTAACAACTTTTGGAGTGCCTTCATTCATTGCCGTACGAAAGTGTCATCCATGATCACTCTGAAGTTTCCTAGAACTGTATAACTGAAACCATTTGACTAGTGACATGATAAAGTAGTTAAAATAAGAATGGAATATCTTAACTGATCCAATTTGAAGATCAAATAATCAAAATGTATTAACTTAAATATTTAGTCGATGTTTTACAAAAATACATATAATGGGAATAAATTTTTACATGAAAAGTAGTTTTTCTTAGTAAAATATGGAAAGATTATAATTGTTTTATTGTAGGACTCGGTATTAAATTTCTGAAATTTAGTTGAAGCGAAGTTGCTACAACAGAACTATTTTAAAAAGATTATATAGATCAGAAGAAAATATAGAATAAATATTTTTGCATTTTATTTAATACTAAATTGAAACAATCACAATATTTCTGAAATTTTTACAGAAGATTGATTCTTCTGTTGTTACAGTTTGTGCCTTTGGTTTTTATTTAGGTCAAGTTTACCATCAAACAGTTGATAATTGTATACCCAACTACAAATGCAATACATTTTCTAATCAAAACTGTGATAAAAAAGGACTTGGATCACATTTTATAAAAATATTAACGTTTAATAAAACGCCCTTAGAAGCTATTTGAATTTTGAAAAGTTATTCTTTTGCAAGTCAAACTGCATAAATAGAGAACTACCATGTTAAAAAAATCCTATTCAATAATTTAATCAGTTCCATATTTTGCTTAACACGTTAACTGTGAATAGAACAGTGAAAACCCACAAAAATGAAAAAAATCATTTTTATACCAGCGCAAATGATGTATTTGCACGTTCTGTATTCTTTAAATTTGGTCGATCCATATGCAGGGTGATAATATATTTGAGACACTTACGTTTTCCTACTTCAAACTGAATTAAAGCATACTATGATTAGAACTCTTCTAATAGAGGCTAAAACTATAATGAAATGCACATACAGGTCATGCAAATCTATGAAGTCAAAATTTTTGTCATATGTGCTACATTCAAACAATTTTGATTCTTCTATAAGCTGCATGTAAAATCAATTAAAAAATTATAAATTCGGTGCCATATAAACGATACAGGAAACCTCTTGTCAGCTGAGAACTAATTTACATGCTGCACATGATGAAAAACCAATTTATTTTAAAAAAGCCGATACACATGTCCTGTATCACTATATGATTTTTATGCAGATATCTAGTTACCGTAGGCTAGATAGTACCTATATTCAGGAGATCCACAGTTAACATGCTATTAGTAAATGATAAGAATATATTCCATATATTCTAAATTATAGTCGACTTTCCCCATTATAGTATTATTGTAGAAATTATTAACGATGGCTAAAACTACATTTCACTTGATAATTACTAAATTTGGTAGTTTATGTTGAACAAGAAATAAGATGTCGGTTATATACCTATGTATATAAAAATATTTTGTAAAACTTTGACTCGTCACAGTATTAATCAAGCTTAACCATTCACTGGTTCATATTGCTTTACTTGTAGCTAAAAAACACATAAAAAAACAATGCAAATTCCATGATAAAGCCAAAGCCCCTAAAATACAAAGTTGATATTAAAACCTAAAATTGTTTTAAAAAAAGCAAGTACTTTATTCTTTACATTCCAAAAGTCCACCTCATGAAAAAATTGTGCAGTGACTGACCAATCGGTTGATTGGCAAAGGGCAGGGACGTTGCAATGGGATGTCCATTTTCACAGCAACCCTATGGCGAGAAAGTACCCATCAGCGAACGTATATTTAAAAACTGAATATAATAATTCCGTTAAATCGTTAAAATAATTCAAATTAACAGTAACTGACTAAATTGAACAATAAAAATATTATATTGACACCTTAATTAATTAATATTAAAACTTATTCTAAGGTGATCTGTACCTGTATTTTGTAGGAGCCGATAGCCCGAAATATACCTCATAAGTCTAAAATATAAAATTAGGTTGTGATGTAGAAGAGACATAATAAAAATTTATTTACGAAAACTGCTACTGAATTCAATTCAAATTATCATTATCAGTGGTGGATTTACTGATTTGCCAACTACACTTGGGCCCACAGACCCAAGATCTCCTAAAAGTTATTTAATCATTATTCATGACAAGGGAGTAAATTTGATATTAAACGGAAATATTATTGGTATTAAATTTTTAAGTGATTTACAGCCACTTTCCATGTAATTTGTGCAATGTACATTTGAGGGAGTACTGAGCAAATCTTATTTAGTATTTGAACACCTATTTGTAAGCTTTTAGGAAAGTATTGATGTTACCACAAAATTCCGCACTTTTACTATTGTCCACAGTTTCAATGGTAACTTGGTTACCTGGGAGTTTAAATAGTTAGTGCTAAACATTATAAACAAACTATCAAAGTTTTGTAAAAATCTTAATGTAGGCTTTGAAGTGGTTTCTGCCAATTACAGGCTGTGAAATATTAAAAAGAGTCGACATGAAATAACTTTTGAAACTTTTTATAAAGTTCTAGGAAAAAATAGGTAGGTATTTTCTTTTCGTACTTAAAATTTGAACTTAATTTATATCAACTAAATTTTGGATAAGCTTAAAGAGTAGGTATTAGCTCAAAAATAGATAATAAAAGAACCTAAAGGATCTCTGCCTCTATAATAACGAAGTAACAGTGTCAAAAATGTCCGCTACTGATACCACCATTAATCACTACGCAACTAAGTAAAGAGTAATTTTAAAAATATTCAGAGCAATTTTTCGTAAATTAAAATATTTTGGGAACATAATGCAAATGGCGACAAACACTAATGTTATCTGATACATACAATTTCAATATAAGGCAAAGTGCTACACAATTTGCATTACTACTACATGAAACAATATCGATTATCATACATCGGTATTAAATAATATTAATTCTAACAATGAAAATCTACTTACATCTTTTCTATAAGGTGCTTCTAGCATAGCCTCAACATCCAAATCCTCGGCCATGTTGCTGTAAGCTGCAAATATAGATGTTTGTTTTATTAACAATCACTATCAACACAACTTTGTTTTACCTTTCACAGCAAAATGACTGTTTTCGAAATATTTTCACCAAACTTTTATTTTTTTTAAATACAAACAATGCGATAATATTAAAAACTCGACAAACTAAAACGTAATCGATATTTCTGCAGAACTGAAATTGCGTTACAGATCAAACAGAAAACAGATTGTGAAATGGAATTGCATTTCTTTTATATGACATTCTAGAAAAAAGAAGTACCAACTGTCAACTAACCAAAATAAATTTAAAAGTGCCAACTTTATCTATTCCGAAGTACCAACGTTATAAAAAAATCCTTAGCAAACAACAAAATTGGCCTTTTTCCACGGATTTCTTAAAATAAATTTCTTAAAATAAACTGGATAGCTAATATATACTGGTGGGGGTAGCTAAAAATAACAACTGATAGGCGGCCGCCATACTGTGCTAACTTCTAGGTATTTTATGAACGAAATGATGGTGACACTGTTGAGTTACCAGCACTGCTTAATAATCTTTTTCTGTTTTGTGGTTTATAAATGAAGTTTTGTGTGCAAGGTGCAAGTTATTTATTTCGAAAATCTTAATCTGAAGAAAAAACATGCAATTTCATCCATTTGGTCGAAGTATTCAATGTTGAATGTTGCGATAAAAGTCTAAAAGCGTAGATATCTGTTATCTGAAAAGTCAATCGAAAGGATACAAAGTGAAAAAAGCTGCAGTTTTTGAAAGAGTGCAGATTGAAGAATTTTTTATTAAATCTTGTGATAGAGAATATTTTATGATTAATGTAATAACTCTTTACTTTTTAGACAATACGTATTAAGTAATAAAACTTTGAATCATTGTAGGTTGCGCTAATAATAGTAGTCTGGTGCTTGACGATGCTGCGAATTGATGAATTTGAAAAACTGATGTATAGGACACTGGTGCGTATCTAGTTGTTTCGATACCAGATACCAAGACCGGCATTTCACGAAGTTTATAAATACGCGATTCATTTTAAGATCGTAGCGCCAAAATGGCAGAAATCTATACTAACCTTTGGCTACTGACACTGACGTTTGAAATTGTATTCATCAAATATTTGTTGTCGACAACTTTAAACCAGATAAAAAGCTTGTAAAACTATTTTGAAAGGGGTAAGTAGTGATATAAAATTAAAATAGATTTCAATATTTTTCGAGCGTTCAAATCTGAAAATGAAACTTAACCTCAAAATATGTCAAATTCTTTATTGGACATACGGCATAAATACCTTTATGAAACTAGTCATAGTCATCCTTAGAGAAAGGTAAAGAGCACACTCTCTACTCTGCGTTCTTTAGCTTCTTTATCCATACTTGTCTCCTGTAACTCTGTAATGCTCAACTTATAGTTTCCGCGATAGCTCCAGATTTTCCCGCTTTTGGAAAAGTATGAAACTGATCTCGGGGTTTTCTTTGTACAAGAGGAACAATGACGCTCACAACAATAATGATTCATATCTAATCAAAGCAATTAACTAATATAACAACGGATATTTCAAAATTCACAATAGACATACATATGCAAAACTGAACCAATAACCCAAACGTTAGTTGTGCGTGCCGCCAGTAGGTAGCGTATTGCTTAGCAAGAATCGCGTATACTTGTGACAGTACCAGGGACATTTCATTCTACGTTAGTACTATTATTTTGCAACTTTCTCTACGAATTCAACCGTAATACTACTAATTTTGTCATAATATTTTGTATTTATTTTGTGACAATTACTTAATCAGAATAATCAGAATACAAAAACTAACAATTTTACTTTAAATGCCCATATCGTTGGATGTTGGATGACAGATGACTTTAACAATTTGTGACAGTGAAACTAAAGTAAACAGCGCAGCGATTGGGCTAAATTTGTACTAAATTTATTTGTTCTTTTGTCCTCATATATGAGCTCGAGCTCCTTCTAGTCCTCTTTACTCGTCATCAGTTCTTAGTTCTTCATGGCATCATGGCTGAAACATATTCTGTGGCTGAAACTACAGTACTAGTCTAGTGCTATAACTGCTATTAAACCACATTCTATCTTCCGTGTCAGCTGAAACCACTGTAACTTCTCTTTTTCTGTTTTGTGGTGACTAATAGGCACTGAATTAATTATATAGTTGTATGTATAATTCAGTGCTAAAAGGACCCAACCACAGAAAATATAATAGACTTTACTGTGGGGAATGTTTTGTTATTTGTTTTTATAATTCCAAAGCTTTTCTTTTATTGGGCGTATTCAGGGAACCGCAGCGCTTCAGCGCTTTATTCAAATAGCTGCAGCGCTTTATTAAAGCGGTAAAGCATATATTTTTCCCGCTGGATCGCTGAATATAGTTCCATCAAGCAGTGGCGGCTCCTCCTTAAGGCCACATAGCCGCGCGCCCCTCCTCCAAAAATACCGAAGAAATCATTATTATCATTATTGTAAATTAAATGCAAATGTTAATACATGTATTGTGGTACAAAACTATTATTAGGAAAGGCTCGAGCGCTTGAGCTATCGTACTCATAATGCCACAGTCCACATTACTGGATCACCACAGCACACCACTGCACAGTGAGTAAAGCATCGCAGCTTCGTGGCCGCACTTTGAGTCGCGGCCCAGGTAACTATGGCAACCGACCCGATCTCCTTTTCGACTAAACTCGTTAGATACTTTCCGTATGCTTATATTATGCAGATTTGGCCGCAATTATTTCGTGGCCCTACGCCAACATTATTAAACATTATAACATATTTTTAACACATTACATATGTTTAACATTATTAATTACTTATTTAATTTTTGTGAAAAGACAATTTTATATATTACTTGACATGAATACTGTTAGTAGTATAATTAGAACTAATTTTGCAAATCTTCCACTGGAAAATAAAGTGTAAATAAAAGAATTGGGCGTTGCCTGCCCAATAAATAATTTCAATGAAAAAGTTATGGAAAAATTTATTTCTATGAAAGACCGTAGAGCTGATTTCAATTTTAGAAAGTGAGTGCACCCGTGTATAAATATCTGTATGAAGTTTTGTTTACCTACGTAATAATTTAATGTGTCGTTTGATAACTATAAATTGAATAACTAAAATACTTTTGAGTTTGTAATTGTGCCATATCGTTTTTAATTAACGGATATCTAAAAACTAAAAATAGTTATGTTCCTGCTTCCTGAATTCTCGTTTTCAGCTTTTTGAAGGTAACATGTAAATTTTTGATATGCAAATATTAATTACCTACCTATTTAAATATTATTTTAAACAATTTTTGTCGAGATTTCCGTCAATCGTATTAATAAGGAGGATATTTGTGTAGCGATATTTATTTTTTCAAGCAAATATTTTTGCTCTGCGAATTTCTAATTTATAATTTTAGGGGGTTTGACCTTGAAATATGCAAAATTTTCGCCTGCGGCGCATTTTTTTTATTTCTGCGCCCCCCCCTATCCAAATGTCCTAATATTATTCATATATCTATGAATAATATTAATTATTATTAATATTAATTACAAAATATGAATTACTGAAAATTATGTCACTTTAAGCTTGTGTTTAAAATGTCGATTCAGCGAACGTGAAGCGGTAAAGCGCTGGAATGCTATGTTTCCCTGAATGCGCCCATTATCTATGCCAAAGGCAAAAAACATATATATAATACTACTATATTAGACAAATTAGACTATACAAATTAGAGTAGTCCAGAATCATATCTATTGTCTCTTTCACGGAGAAAATACCAAATACTCATGCGCAGCAAACCGCGGGAATTTTGCTCCATATACTGTAGAATACAATAAATTAACTTTATTTTATATTGTATTTTATCTACATAACGGTTTTTCAATCTTGTTATTGGGATGTTCCCGTATTTATCAAGTTTACCAAAAGAGTGGATGCAGTTTGTATTTGAAAAGAAAATTTTAAAAATACATACTTCAGGTAGGTACCTATGCGACTTCATATGAAATATTTCCTTCGCACAAAAGACAAAACCTCGACTGAGTTTTTCGTTTCGGCATTTTACGATATCCGTACAATCGGTACAGTATAATTCCTATACCTAATTCACTACATATTTAAATTTACAAAATGTTCTTATATACCTAAACTTGCAGTTGCGACTGTAAAAATACCGTCGAAATAATTTTATGAGCAAATGTCTCTAATCACTAATAAGTCATAGGTATATGAACAAAACTAAAACTACAAGTTACACATAAATAAAACACTTCTAAAACTGCCGGCTCTACGAAAAACAAACACAAATTTATTTTCTGTGAAACACAAACATACCTGAAATACAAAAGATAAACTGTGACATAACCACACCACAAAACACATATATGACAAAACACATACAGGGTGTCCCAGTGTGAGCGTACAAAAATTTACCAGTGTGTAGGCCAGACCAAAATAAGAATAAAATTCTTATAAAAAAAATTCTTCGCTGCACGCCAAACGAGTTCCAGGGTGTTATTTTGTAAAAAAAAAAAACAATTTTTCGAGATAACTTAAAAACTCGTTTCTTAGATTTAGGTAATATTTGGATGACGTGTACATCTATTAAAGGTCATTAAAACTATATGGTGTTTGTTTAACTCTAAACTTTAAAATCATTGCATATATTTTTCTGCATAAAGGAATACAGTCGGTACTTTACACTCAATTTACTCGAAAATGGTTGATTTTAGAGCTGTGTAACAAGAGTACCTTTTTTGTTCAGAATTGATAGCCGATTAAGGAAAACTTAGTTAATTCACGAAAAAGTAGGATATACAAGAGTTATGAAGACAAAACCATAAGGAAGAGTAGACCTAGGCCACCACAAGTGTCAAAGTTAAACAAACACCATATAGTTTTAATGGCCTTTAATAGATTTACACGTTACCCAAAAATTACCTAAATCTACGAAACGGTTTTTAAGTTGTTAAAGTTATTTAAGTTAAGTTATTACGGAAAATTGTTGTTTTTTTTACAAAATAACACCCTGTATCCCGTTAGGCGTGCATCAGAGAAATTTTTTTATAAGAATTTTATTCTTATTTTGGTCTGGTCTACCCACTGGTAAATTTTTGTACGCTCATACTGGGACACCCTGTATATGACAAAACAAAAGCCCGGTCTTTCTTTACTTTCGCGGCACATTGAAATTCTTGAATTGGATTGGACAACACTTGGGCATGTGCACAGGAACATTTGTCCGTGAAAGAGAACGAAATATATAACTCCATCTCATAAACCGGCTTCAAGAAAAGCTCGAATAGCTCAATATAGCAGTATTATATATATGGCAAAAAACAATAACTGGCAGCATTGTATGATCTGCGCGCCAATATTCGTGGCTGTGAACGTGACCTTGTATGATTCGGGGTCGAGTGGGACTATCACTCTTTGCCCTCCTCATCTCTGTAGGCCTGGACGGCCTCGTAGAGGTGGACCCCATCCCTCACCAACCCCGATCACAAGAGTGATAGGTGTGGGCGATTTGTGGGATCTCCTCCTGTCCTGGCTCTACCCTTCCGGCCGGGTAGGATCTTCTGGCGCTCTTCTGTCTTGATGTTCTTTCTTCGCCGGCATGTTAATCCCCGGGGGTGGTCTGTCATGGGCGGGGGCGGCAATTGCCGCTCCCGCCCTAGGATTGTGGTTAGGTGGGGTCAGGATTGGAATTGTAGCCTAAGGATGCACCTCTAAGGGACCAAATGGCCCATTAGTGGATGTCGGGGAGGGAAGTGGATATCGAAGTGAACCCGCGACCGCAGTCGGCGGCCGCGACTTCGAGGGAGGTCTGTGGGTCGTCTATGTCTCTTCGTAGTCTCCTACTCTTGCTCCAGGTGGAATCTGAAAATGTTCCCAGATAGCACAAATTATTTATGGAATAATCTGTAAATCTTCTAAAATGATTATTCATTGTCAATATTCCAGTAATATGCTTATAATAAATATACACTTTATATAATATTCTTAAAATATTCATTTTAGAATATTATGAATAGAATATTCCAGTAATATTTATTATAGAGTTAATATATTGTATTCTTTAAAGAATATTCTTGTAATATTAGTTATAGAATATTATGAATCTAATATTCCAGTAATATTTATTATAGAGTTAATATATTGTATTCTTTAAAGAATATGCTTGTAATATTAGTTATAGAATATTATGAATCTAATATTCCAGTAATATTTACTATAGAGTTAATATATTGCGTTCTTTTATAGAATATTCTCGTAATATTCGTTATAAAATATTATGAGAAAAATATTCGAGTAATATATATTAAAGCTGGCACTAGTAATATGCACAAAAAATATGCATTAAATATTCTCGCAAAATATTTTTTTGTGAAATTGCACCAAGACTTGCGGTTGTGTTATAAAGCATTCTGAAAATAATATTCGAGTAATGTTTATTGCAGCTAACCAGCAATATATACAGAAGAAACATGCGTTTAATATTTCTAGGAGAATATATTATGCGTTTGATTTTTGTAATATTTTTTGTAAAATATTATGAAACGTAACAAGGTGTATTGAGGTGTATTGTCACCTACGAAAAGCACTGTCGTTTGCGACTCTACCACTGGACAGCGGTGCTGCCCCCGATGTCATCATGCTACTCACCACCTCAAGCACGACCCAGACAAAAAATTGTTGTCTGGTTAAATGGAGGTTTCGGCGAAGTTTTTCTTTTTGAATATGTTCCGCCTTCAGAAACACACTTGTTTTCAAGTATAGCATCCTAGCCGGGCTTTTATAGTTTGTGATTATGCCGCTGGATGGAGACACTTATGTCCTACCAGCAGAATGCTGACGTATTTCTCTAAGTGTCTTTGCTGCCTGTGTTTCATTGTGCTTATCTCGTATTCACGAAGCTTAATAGGCAGGTCAGGTTCAGGTGGCAATACACCTCAAGCCACGAGCCAGACAAAAAATTGTCTAGTTAAATGGAGGTTTCGGCGAAGTTTTTCTTTTTGAATATCTCCGCCAAAAAAAATATTCTAGGATTAAATGATTAAATACGTCCTAAAGTCCTAACCAAAAATGAATCTAAAAATAATGTATGTAATATATTTATAATCTATAATTATCTATATAATATATTTATAGATTATTCTTTGTGTCATTTTTGGTGATCTCGGAATATTTGTTCCCTTATTCTGGGACTATTCTGCGATTATTATTTGAATATTTTATAATTATTCTTGTATTATCTTGTGGATTATTCTTGGAATAAGTTTAGGAATATTCTCTAAATATAGAAAAGTGTGTACTTTTCGATATTCTACAAATATTCCCAAAATTTATCTATATAATATTCCAATCTTCCTTCAGAATAATTTAGGTATATTCTAGGAATAGGTTTGTGCTATCTGGGTTACCTTATACCTTATCCTGGGTCCAAGAGTTGGAGCCTTGGCCGCTTGTACTTAGCTGCCACGTCGGGTGCGTAATCCACGGCTCTCCGGATTAGTGGGTTGCTATGCGTCTCGGCTCGTGCAAAGGTTTTCTCACCTCATCTTCTGAGGACCTCCAGGACTGGGACGTACTCTAAGTCCCAGTATAGGTCGGCGTTGCGCAAGTAGTAAGGGGCGCCCGTTGCGACCCTCAGGGCGATGTTTTCCACGGCCTGCAGTCTTCGAATGTGCATCTTCGCCGCGTAGGCCCACGCTGTCGCCGCGTATGTCATCTGGGGTTGAATGATGGTCTTGATGAGGGTTTTCTTGTTCCTCAGGCTGAGCCCGCTGGTGGAACAGAGCATTGGATACAGCATCCCCCTGATCAGTCGTGCTTTTTGCACGACGTTCTCGATATGGGTTTTCCACGTGAGTCCTCTGTCCAGGGTTACCCCTAGATATCGGGCTGTGTCTCTCCATTCGATGTTTTCCCCGTGCAAGATGACATGTCCCTGCGGTTTTTGACCAGACCTGCGGGAAAAAAGAATTGCGTTAGATTTGTCCGGGTTAATAGCCACCTTCCATCTGTTGCACCAGTTCTCAAGAAGGAGCACTGCCTCTTGGAGGTACCTCGTAACCATCCTGGCCTGAAAAGACCGTGCAATGATGGCCGTATGCGTACAGAGCTACCGAGGTACGGTGCGTCCTAGGCAGGTCCGACGTGAAAATGTTGAACAGCTGGGGTGACAGGACAGTGCCCTGGGGTACTCCTGCTTCTATGGGGCGGATGGTTGAGAGTTCTCCATCTACCCTCGTCCTCAGTTGCCTCCCGCGTAGGTACGAGCCGACTAGTTTTACCATCGCTACAGGGTAGCCTGCGTCGATCATCTTGACAAGCAGGCCGTCGTGCCATACCCTGTCGAAGGCCTTGGCCACGTCTAGGAGGACAGCGCCGGTGACGAGTCTGTTGTTGAACCCCTGGGTGATATGTTCCACCAGTCTCAGGATTTGAAGTTCAGCGAAACGCCCTTCTCTGTAAGCGAACTGCTCATCCGGGATAGCGTGCAGTTCCTCGGTGATCTCCAGCAGTCGCTCCTTTATTACCCTTTCCACCACTTTGCTCGCCGCTGGTAGTAGGCTGATCGGTCGGTAGCTAGAAGGGAAAGTTAGATTCTTACTTGGCTTGGGTATCAGTATTACGTGTGCAGTTTTCCATTTGCTAGGGAAAAAGCGGAACCTCAGAATTGCATTCGTGATATTCACTAATGCTGCTACTCCCTTGCGAGGTAGCTTCCGAAGAACCAGGCCCTATCTCGTCGCATCCCGGTGCTTTTCGGATTTTCAGTCTCCTTAGGATGGTTTTCACCTCCTCTGGGTCGGTGGGGCGGAACTGCGTATCGTCGGGCATTCGCCCTATCCGTCGAGCTCGTCTACTCACCTCGTCTGTGAATTCCTCGTCCTCGTCGGGCAAATTGTTCTCCGCACACTGGTGTTCCAGGCTGTCGGCGAATGCCTCTGCCTTTTCCTGCCTCGTGTACACGAGTCCCCTTTCACCGTGGATCGGAGGTATCTTTCGACGATGTGTTCTGAGCGTTCTCTGGGTGTTCCATAGACTTCTATCCTCGGTGTTCAGCGACTCGAGATATCTCTGCCACCTAGCCTGGTGATGCTCGTGCAATGCGGCTTTGACTCTTCGGTTAAGCTGGTTTAATGCCAGCTTGTCCTGCGGGAGTCTCGTCCGCTGAGCGTGCTTCTTGGCTCTGCGTCTGTCCCCTATCAGCTCCATAACCTGTAAAGGAAGTTCACCTGTAGGATTAAGTGCATATCTTACCTGTCTCTCCGTAGTGCTGGCCGCCAGAGCTGCGCGGATATCATTCTCAAGGCTCACGACGGTGGCTTCGATGTCCTCCTCCGTGTCGAAGACTCGAAAGGGTACGCAGATCCTCTGCATCTCTGCTCGGAACTGCTCCCAGTCTATGCGCCTCTTAGTGAAGGTGGTCTCGGTGGGCTGATGTCCACCTAGGCGTAGGAGGATGGGGCTGTAATCTGTAGATCCCTCGTGCAATGTCTCTACTTCAGCCACCATCGGTATTGCCTTGAGTAAAGCGATATCCAGCACGTCTGGTGCTCCCGCGTGTCCTTGGTGTGTAGGTTCCTCTGGTCCCCATACTGCTACATCGCCATTCGCCTCCAAGTAGCCCAGTAGGACCCGTCCTCTGGCGTTGGTTGTACCGCTGTTCCACGTCGGGGACTTGGCATTGAAGTCGCCCATTGCTACCACTTGGGGGTTGACCGCTAGGGCCGCCTCTAGCTCCTGCGCCAGGAGCGGGAGATTTGGTGGCTGGTAACAGGTCACCACAGCTATTTCACCATTCCTCTCAGTCCGGATCACGATAGCGGCGGCTTCCATGTTGTCCATCTGCGGCGTTGTGATCTCGTGGTAGTCTAACCCTCTTCTGACTAGCAGCGCGACTCCGCCTCCCAGTTTACCATCTCTGTCCCTGCGGTACATCTCGTAGCCTGGAACTCTGGTCCTGATGTTTTCGCTCAGCCGTGTCTCCTGTAGTGCAATCACGTCTATTTCCAGACGTGACAGGAGTTCTTGGATTTCGTGTTTTCTTGCGCAGAACCCGTTGACGTTCCACGACGCAAGTCTGAGCGATTTGGGCTTCGATCTACCTGTAAACATTACATTTTTAGCAGTTGTGGCGCATTGGCCAGGAAGGTGCTCATCACCGTCCACCACTTCTGCATCTGGGCCATCATTTTCGCCGCCTCGTCCAAGTTGATGGCTGGCGGGGTTGCGGTTTTCTTCGCGCCCACGGGTCTGGTCGCGGTTTCTGGCCTAGGCCTCGCTACTTCCGCGTAGCTCCCCTTGGTCCCTGCTGCTGCGGCCGGTTTCCTGCTTGGGGCTGCCGTCTTTTTGGCCGGTGTTGGCTTCGGGAACCTCGGGCATCCTCGATAGCTCGCCGGGTGAGCGCCCTCGCAGTTCGCGCATTTTGCCGGCGTGTCCCTTGATTTGCGGCACTCCGTTGTGGGATGATTCTCTCCGCATTTGACACATTTGGCCTGGGCGGTGCATCGGCTCTGCCCGTGACCGAACTTCTGGCACCGGTGGCACTGGGACGCTCCTTGTTGCTGTCGCTGCCTTTCGACCCTCACTACCAAACCACAGCATCTTGTGACATCTAGGACGGCTGTCTGGTCCAGCGGTACTTGGACTAGTACCAGGGGCATGAGCTGTTTTGTCCTCCGGCTCGTCATCCTGTACACTGCTTTGGGGGAAAGTCCTTGACTCGTCAGGTCGTCTTGGATGTCCTGGTCGGCCACTCCGATGGGGATGCCCCTAACTACTACCCTTAGCAGTTTGTCTTTTTGGAGGGAGTAGGTGTGGTATTCCCTCTTTTCCTCAGCCAGGACTTTTGTCAATTTCCGGTGGTCGTCCACTGTCGCTGGGGTTATGTTGACTCCCCCGCCGATTAGCTTTGCTTTGGTAAAAACAATGCCTTTCCTGTTCAGCGTCCTGCTGACAACGGTCCATTGACTCTCGTCGCAGAGTACCACTGGCGGGATTCTCTTTTTAGCGGGCTCTGCTGCTGGGGCGGCACCATTGTCTTCGCCTTCTTTACGGGCCTGTTTGGTCGGCTCCTCGTCCGATGTCTGCTCACCTGAAACAGAAAGCGAGGTTATTTTTCGCTTACCTTGTCTGATCGCAGTTTCCGCGGCGGGCGCGGCGCCTTTTTGGGGGGTTGTTTTGCCTTTAGGGACCGCCCCCGTCCTCGCGGTCACCGCTTGTTGTTCTGCTGTCGGCCCCTTAGCCTTAGCAGTTACGATGTCTCGCAGCTCCCTGATTTATTTCCGCAGCTCCTCTACGATTTGTTGTAGGGCGTCTCTCTCCTCCTTCAACTCGAAGAAGAGGTGCACAGGCACTGTGGTGACCGGCTTCGGCGTCAGCGTGGCTGCTCTGGAGTCAACCGAATCCGATTCCTCGGAAGTCGACGACTCCATCGGCGTCACTCTCGGGCGCTGTGCCATGCTTCCTCCAAGCATACACTCGTTAACCAGTTATGATTGCTTCCTTCTCTCTATTGTCTTTGCACAGACAGTTTGTTGTGGGGCCTCCACTTCGTATGCTCGCCTTCGATAAATCGATAACTCGCACTATTTGTTTCGCTCTCGTACCCTACGTGTTGCCACTTCGATGCTGGCCCGAAACCACAAAACAGAAAAAGAAGAAATGAGATTTCTGTAGAAAAGGAGGGCAACATAAACTGTCAGTGGCGCCCTCTTGTCTGGCACTTTTTGGCGAGCGGGAAATTTAAATATCACAATTTACCTTAATATTCCATTAATAATAAACTCGGTACATAATTTTTTTGCTACATATCTAAATAAGTAGAAACTTATTTAGATATGTAGCAAAAAAATTATGTACCGAGTTTATTATTAATGGAATATTTAAATATTATGGGTTTTAATGAAAAGTAAAAACTGAAACTTCACAAAATTATAATATTTAAATAATTTTCAAGAATAATATCTCCTTACGTAATTTTTTTGACTTATCTAAATAAATATGTAAACATTTAAAAAATATTAATAAATGACAGATAATTATTGTACTTCCCTACATAATTCTTATCCAAAAATAGATATACACATTTATGGGTTTTTACATTATTTAATATTGGATAATATTCACTGATATAGGTTTTTACATTTTTATACCGTATAATAATTAATCAAAGCAAACATTTTTTAAATATATTTATTAAACAAAGGGATGTAACAAAAAAGTACTATTTATGATAATCTAAATAAATTATATGAATGAATACATTTGTATGTACAAATATTGCTAATGGATGAGCTTGCTACTAACGAACAAAATATATCGATAATGTTGGAGTCAAAAATTTATCTCTGGAGAAGGCGATCAGCGAAATGTTCATGGGGAAATTCAGTCTCGACTGCTATCCATTTCATGAGAAGTACGTTAAACTCTGACATACAGTAAGTAGTTGTACATGAAACAAAAATGAGGGTTGGGTTTTCTTTTATAGTAATAGGGTTAGGGCCGGTTGTACAATCGTGAGCTTAAGCGCGGTTCACGTGAGCCTGGGTTCAGCTTGAGGTAGGCTTACAACAGCTGCCAGTTGTACAATACGAGCTTAAATAAGGTTCAGTTAAACCCTAGTTCTTAACTACATATGTGCACGTTTGTAATACTGAAACTTTATAAGCATGCGCAAATAGTCGAATATTTGATTTTTGACAATTTGTGGTGATTTTGACGTTGACGGCAATTTGCATTTACTCGCCGATACTGTCCATTGTGGCTATTATTTGCTTGTAAGTAGGTCCCCCTCATGATACAACTACGTCCCCCTTATATATTTTATCTATATAAGTAGGTGATAGGTACCAATAAAAAATAGAAGTACTGTTAGAAAGCGATAAAATGGAATATTGAATTTTTCAATTTGTTAGTATTTATTTGATTAAAATTTATTTGTAGTATGGTTATGAATTCTGATAGAAAAAGATCGTTAAACTTCTCTCAAACAGAGGAAGCTCTGTTAATATCTTTAGTAAAAAAGTATAAACACATTATAGAAAACAAAAAGTCAGATACAGATACCAATTTTAAAAAGATGGAAACGTGGAAACAAATTGAGGGTGAATTTAATAATTTAAGTGGTACATCATATCGTCATGCACAAATTTCCATAGAATGTTGACAACTCTTATTTTGTTAGGTTATATTTGCGCTAAGCTTGGTTTAAGCCCTTGATTTTGCTGGTTCAGATTTAAACTCAACTCAACTGCTGAACTTCACTGGTACAACACAGTAAGCTGATACTTTTTAATATAAAGGTGGTTCAGGCTTGAGCTTCTGTTAAGCCTGAACTGTACAACCGGCCCTTAATGTTTTCTACAAAACTAAATATAAAAATATTTTCCCTTGGTAGAACATACAAAAGCAGGTACGGATTTATGTATTTCTATAGTAAATACGTGTATCTAGTATCTAATTATAATTATTTTACTTCCAGAACATAAAACCACTTTTATTAGGGTTGGGTTCGGCCAACGGGAATTTCACTTAAAAATCAAGAATTTCAAAACAGTTTATAGTTACGTTATAATATGATGTAGGTACTCAAACGATTAGATACTCACACACCTATTATTTAAGCTATCATCTGGCCTACTACCTACTGACTATAGTAATTTTTTCAAGTATAAATTGGGGTTATGATCTATATTTACAATAATTGAAGAAAAAGATTACAAAAATATATAAAGTAAAAGATATAATACTTACAGTTACTTCAAATTTTGTAATTTTTATTCCAATTTTCTGTCTTTGAAGATATACATCACTCTTAAAAACAACTAAAAACTAAATCACCACCATTTTAAATTTTAACTGCCATCCAGCGTAGGCGTAAGGCGTAAGGCAGAGACGTAGATCGTAGCCGTCCGTAGCAGCCCCGACCGGCTCCGGTGCCATACAAATATGCGAGGTTGCATTTATAGCGAATATTACATGTTTTCTTGCCTAAAATGGCAACCTGGCATGTCTGGCACAGGTTGCGGACTTCATAATATTAGTTATATACCCCTGCTCGAAACTGTATGATCTGGATCCGAGCACTGAACTATATATGTTATTATATATAGTTCAGTGGATCCGAGCCCAGATTCTGGTTCCTCGATTCGATATTGAATCGACCGTGTGTCTTTGTTACACTTCAACAGATTTGGTAATACCTTCTTTTTCTAATTCGTCTACAACTATCGAATCGAGAAATGTGAATTTAATCCCTGATCAATCAAAAAAGGTTTTTTTCAGCTTTTCAATTCCCTTCAATGTTGTCTCTGTTTCAATTCAATATAATAGTTTGACACGTGTTGTTATATTATTAAAATTAAGAGATTGTTATGTATTTGTAAAATATCAAATATAGATTAAAATATGGTTCAGGTATGTTTTTGCCGTTTTTAATTTATTAATAATCTCGTTCATAAAATGAATATTATTAAATATAAGAACTACCCTTACCCTTAGGTATTTTTTCTGCCATTGCTTTGATTTAAAAGATGGCGATTCATTTTTTTGCAAATGGACACTATCTCGTTTCATTATCAAATAATTTCTCATTTTATTTACACTATCGTTTTGTAAAAAATGTTGGTCTCCTATTAACGTTTTTAAGCTTTTAAATTATTGGTAAAAAAAAAACTTGTTTCTTGGACACCTCTCCAAAAAAGTTTATACAAAAATTGTTTATACGGATGATATTATTCATATTCTTATTCTTACAGGCTCCAGGTATAAATATGACCCATAAAGACCTTCCACAAGCCTTAGTATTATTAAATGAAATGAATCTTAGTGCTCAACATGTAGCGTCACTTGTTGACAATATGATCCAAAAAGTACGAAAAGGTGAATTATCAACTGATCAGGGACTAAGTTTTCTAGAAATGAAATATAACATGTTATTAAGTTACCTTATAAATGTTACTTATGTAGTGTTGCGAAAGTGTTCTGGAGAAAAAATTGAAGATGATCCTTGTATAGACAGATTAATAGAAATTAGAACTGTGTTGGAAAAAATAAAACCAATTGAACACAAATTAAAATATCAGATAGATAAGTTAGTTAAAGCAGCAGTAATTGGAACAGGTGGAGATGATCCAACAATGTTTAAAGCCAATCCTGAAAATTTAGTTGGACAAATGGAAGATGAGTCTGACAGTGAGAATGATGGAGAAGATAAAGGGAAAGTAGAGAAGAAAAATTATGAAATTTATGTGCCTCCTAAGTTATCTGCTGTACATTACACTGGTAAGATATTATAAGTGAAGCATTTAATTCATTTACTTATCTTTATCCTGTATCCTCAACTGTAATATTATTTAAGGATGGAGCTATCCTTACGGGAGACTGAGTGCAAGTGAGCACACTTTCCTATATTTAGAAACATTGCAATTATTCAAACTGAAAAGACTAATGAAATAAAAGCAGCCAAAATCAATCCACGATATGATAATAGAAGCAATAAATAATTCATTAAAAAAAATACATTACAATGTACTTAAACATAATATGATTCGTGAACAACTTAATTGAAATGATTGATTAGCGATTAAATTATTGTTATCATCATTAACCCCTAATATTATACGAAAGAAAGAGAAACAAAACTAAATAAAGCGAAAGAGAAAAACATTGTAAACAAAAAACTTAAGAGATAACAAAAAAGTAGAATAATTCGGGAGAAAATCAATACCAAGTCCCAAATTTCAGGTGCTAAATATTTCCTAGTTGTACTACATTGATAAACTCATAATTATAAATCATTTACTGAATTCACACTTTTTATCTTCATGCATCATATACACTTTTCCTGCCGTGGACCAAGCCAGCCGCTTTCCATGTTTCTTTTTGGCTTCTAATAGTAATTCGTACCAATGTCTTGTAAGATCCTCAAAAATAGACACTTCAGTATTCTTCAGAATCTTACGAGCACAGAGTACTTCATTCCGTTTAATGTTTCTTACGAAATTGACAATAACGTGTATCATGTCACGATAACGTGACAATATGACGAATTAATATATATGATACGATCATACTAACATTTTCATCATTTTTTTCCACAAGGCCATGCAATCGTAAGGAGTTTATTATATTCTAATTCTAACGTAGAAAATTGTTACAAACCTTGGTAATCAGTTGCTCGATCTCACTTAAGTTCGCTTTGTCAGTAGAAGACGCAGGTACATAATTGTTACAAACCTTGGTAATCAGTTGTTCGATCTCACTTAAGTTGGCTTTATCAGTAGAAGACGCAGCACTTTTTGTATCTGGTTTGCCCATGACGACCATTTTATTTATATGGTGAGACTTTAATCTAGGTAAATACCGTAATTTTATAAAAGTTCAGTTTTCACCAAAATCCAATTAACTATGAAGTAACTGATAAGTGAAATCATTCCTCCAAAAAACCACTACAAATCTAGAAAACTATTAGAGCTCTGCAAGTGTGTCTAGTCGCGCGTGTACATTCTATATATATATATATATATACTCAGAATTGTATTAGCGCCTCCATCTTGAGTTTTGAAGAGTTTGTAATTCACAATTTTAAAAACCTCCATATATCGATTTTCAGTAAGATCAAACCATAAATGGCGCAAAATTTATTCATCTTGAGATCACTATTGTATATATTAAATATATAGATATTTAGTTTTTTTTTTTATATAAATGTATAAGTGTATTGTCTAAATATATTGTGTACCAAATTTTAGCTCAATAGTGCGACGGAAAATGAGCGACATTGGCGTTAAAAATTTTGCATCACGTTTACGTAGTGAATGACCTACTGAAACAAGTTGCTTATTAATTTGTGAGTAGAAGGTGGTAGGTGCATATTTTTTGGGCCAAAAGATTTTTTGATCCTGCCCATCAGTAAAGACAGCCATCGTAATGTACTTTTAAATCTTAGAATATCTTTATTTTAACCATTTTTTTTTCAAACAATACATTTTTTCCGATTGTTGGACGTATTAGACAAAAAAAAATTGGAAGTATGTACATTAGAAATCATATTAATCCCAAAAATTTTAATCAACATGTGTCGATTAGTTTTCGAGAAAAAAATGAAACTAACTAAAGGTTTTTTCAATTTCTCTCAAAAACTAATCAGCTGATACTTTTCTTTATTTGCTATTTTAGTCATCATGCAACAATAAGTGTACCTTAATTTTTTCCTAATTTTTGAACTTTCAGTTTAAAATGAAGTGTTGTAAAATTGGAGTTATAGAAGGTTAAAAATGTTAAAATTCATATTTCATAAGGTTTGCTGTAAATGAAGTAGATGCTAGGTAATTTTACATGAGGAAATATATTGAATTTCTTTTAAACAAAAATGTGAACCAACGTACGTACATAACAAGTATAGACACTTGCTTATTTTGCGAAAGTCTGTCTCAGTAGGCGAGTATTTTGAAATACTCCGCGGGCATTGCCATCAGCGGGCAAGACTGTAATTGGCTTTGAATTTGTAATTTCTTATTTGATTTGTCAATTCCACTTTTATGGACTATAGTCTTCTATCGGTGAAAATAAGAAGGGATGATAGACTCATTGAAGTTATCGGCGGCAAATTTTTAACATGAAACTGCCGCCAGATATCTGTCCATACTTAATATACAGGCTGATTCAAATTCGGGTCTATGTATGGGGATCTCGGAATTGGTATGAGATCCTAAGTTGATTAAATGGGTGCAAAGTTGCACAATCAGAGGTGGCAACATAATGCCTATGAAATATTGAAAAAAATTGAAATTTTGAAAATTCGTTTTTATTTTATTCCGATTTTATTTGAGTAGATATTGAAAAAAGGACAACACTTCTTTATAGCAACTGTGTAATAGAATATGGCTCCCACATGATGGAGCACCCACTCATAATTCAAGGGAGGTATCTGAATACTTAAATGCGGAATTTCCAAGGCGATGGATCGAAAATAAAGATCCTGTAAGGTGGTTCTGTACAGTAGGAGATTATTCCTTATGGGGTGTCAAAAAAAATTATAGATAGAGAAGCTTCGGTAATGCGGAATTTTGGATCCATCGCCTCAGAAAATCCGCATTTACGTATTCAGATACCTCCCTTGTGCTCCATTACGTTGGAGTCATATTCTATTACACTCCGCTAAGGACATATCGTCCAAGTATTCTTCCGGAGTATTTCTCAAAAACTTAACAATGATTTTTTTCAATGCTTTAACTCCGGTTAGGCAGAGGGACCTTAAGCGCTCTATTAATATTAATTAAATAATTAACAAAAGTATCGAATAAGGGGCGGAATCAATTTGATCATCTATAAGTTTTTTATGTTTTTGTTATTTACTTAAATTTAATTTTGTTGAATTTAAAATGTATTTTTAATTTGTTATAAAAATGTAGCATGAAAAATATTTGTTTTTTGTGTTTTTGATAAACTTTTGGACTTTTCTGGGCAATATGACACATTGAACGAAAGAAAACCCCGAGAAATGAGAATCTGAATAAAAAAGATTGATGTATCGAAATAGAAATATTGAAGGTGGATTTTTCGGGACAAAACGTTTGAATATGCTTTGGGTGATGGCAGCATAGGGTCAGGAGAAAGAGATTTCAAAAAATGTAATTAAACTGGCAGAGCTGTATTAAAAAAAAAATTGAATGGAAGATGGCCCTGAAACGATAAAACTTTTATGAAAAATATAATTATGCCATTCGATAGAGCACAAAAAGTTGCTGTGAAGAAGTGTTGTTCTTTTTTCAATATCTACTCAAATAAAGTTGGAATAAAATAAAAACTGAATTTCCAAAATTTCAATTTTTTTCAAATATTTCAAAAGCCAATCAAGTTAGCATTGAAATTTTTTTTTGCCCCTATTTAACCGACTTCGTATCTCTTACCAATTCCGAGATCCCCATGCGTAGACTCCAATTTGAATCAGCCGGAATATGAATGCAGTGTGAACTTAATTTGAAAATAGCTGAGAACGTTACAAGGGTGTGTAGGCAAGATATGAGAGTGTGTCTCTTATCTAGCCTTCACAACATCGTATAATTAAAAAAAAAAATAGTTTTCAAGAACATTGGAGAATATTTAAGCTTTTTCAGAATTTTCTGAAGAAGATTATAGAACAATAAGGATTTCAGAAATTATAAGAATTTTTTAGGTTTATAATTATTATTTTTTAAATTATTTCATCTTGAGAGAAATTCATTTTTGGATTGTTCTTGTTTATTCTCATTTGTGCTTGATGAAAACTCCAAAAATAAATTACATCACTAGAAATAAGTGCATTTCACAACTGAAATTAATATATTACGGGTTTACTCATTATCTAGTTAATTCCTTGATTTGTTGTTGCTGGCAATTAAATCTTTTGTGAAATATTAGATAATATTTATATATAGAATATATTTATAAAACCAACAAACCATTAGAAATGTTTCTTAAATATGGACCTTTATTATAATCAAGGTTACCTCTTTGAACCTAATTATTATGCTGTATTTTGTCACTCCAGATGGTATTTACACTTACCAAGTAATTTTTTTCCATAATAATTTTTTAACCAGGTACCTGGATAAGTATAATTCAAAAATCAGTGTATGTTGCATCTCTAGAATTGCCCTTACAATAATTAATACAAAATTCTATTGCAGGTGATGAAACAGTGCAAGAACGGATGAAACGCCTACAAGAAAAATCTAAAAGGCATGCATTGTCATCCTCAATTATGCAAGATCTTCGTGAAGAATATCTTGATACACCGATTGAAGTAACTCAGAGTAATAGAGCTCAACAGATGCTGTCAAAACAACAGCAGGAAATTCAGGAATATGAGGAGGAATACATGACCCGTCTTCCAATTACAAAATCTGAGAAACATAGACGGCGTCAGTTAACCACATTAGGTTCACTGGGCGATGAAATTACAAGTTTTGGACCTTCTCAGAGTGTTAGTGGTAAGCGAAAAAGAAAGATACCAGCTAAATCAAAAGGCAAAAATTTCAAAAGGAAAAGATTTAACTGACTGATTTTTTTTTATATATTCAGTTACATAGAAAATGGCAAACTATTTATGTGCAAAGCATAATGCATTTTAAATACTGCTTTGTGTGGTAATTTTCACAATACATTGGAAAAATTTTTTTGACGAAGTACTCTGTTGACAGTTTAATAAATATATTCATAAATAGATTGCCCAAGGAGTAGAAGAATGGCAAATATATTTAAAACCTATGCCCATGTACATTTTATTAAATGAATAAATATAATTTTGATAAACATTGAAATTGTACCTAGCAGATTTTGGGAGAACTATAATATATAGAAGCCAAAATCAATGTAACCTAAAAATTTTTACTTTAATAATTTACAATTTGATCCACATAATTTTTGTGTGATTTTAATGGATTTTGCCTTAATCGTTAAATACCAATCTACTGCTTTTGACAAAAAAGTTTGTCAGCAAAACTTAAGAAAATAAAAAGTTTTCCATTTTGTTGGTTTCACGTCCAAATTTCTTTTTGGAAACGCAACCAAATTTTGGATTCTTGGTTATATCAGTTTAGTAGTTGACTAATAGATGTAACATTACTACTCGCTCATATGGTAGAGGATTTATTCATAAGTTTTAGATTTTTCTTGATTCTCCATTTTGAACTTGATATTCTATCTATGTAGAACTTGAGATCCTCGAAATGAAAATGTGAGGAAATTCAACAAGTTTCTGTTGTCAAGGTGAATCTTGAAGGCTACTAATTTTTTAAATTCATTGAGTTGTCATTTATGTCAAAGATTGTGATTTATTACAATTTCCAGTTTCTTCGCATAGCGTTGAAGATAAGGCTGCTATATCCAGATAACAATAAAATTCCTATAAAACATTTTATTTCTTCGACAGTAACTTTTGGGTCTGGGCAGTTTTTGAACAATGCATAATGTGTAATTTGATTATACAAATAAACCATGATCAAAAAACATCTGAAAAAGTTCGACAGATGGCATATCTTTGTACTTCGAATAATTGCCTAGTGTAATGAACGACCTTTATTATCTACCAAATCTCTATATATCCACTATGATTCTTTTATAGGTGTAAAGGCAATATTTTTATTTTAAGTAAAGAGTTTGCAGCTTCTGGTTCAGCATTAGTTTCAGTCTTGTTGCCTGATAAAACAGCAGTGTTATTGGATTCATCAGTACGATTTCCAACACGCTCATTATTGATCAAAACTAACTGCTGGAGCTCGCAGTTATAAGGCCACCCTCGTCCTCGGCTCTTGAATCTTCAGTCGTAAGGATTTGCATCTGGTGGTTCAATAAAAATATCTTGGAGATTGTCATTAAACGTCATTTCAATTGCTTCCTGAAGTGTAAAATCCTTCCTGTAAGCAAATATTTACATTTTCAGAAGCTTCGTATTTCACAGTACCCCAAACGCTTTGCGTTACCATTTAGTAATACTATAAAAAATCTGATAGATCTCCCACTGTGTGGAAGAAGGCAGATTTAATTTTTGCTCGGTTATTGTGAAGTATTGTGTGGCACAAGACGTAATTTGAAGAACAAAATAATAGTAAAGATATACTCACTCAAAGTTCGGCACCATCGCTTTTTTAACACTCATGTAAACATTCACAATCTACTGTGTCCAACTCAAAACGTATACACAACAAAATGGTTCTGCATTAAAAATAACAACCACATAAACATATTATCAACAAACTTTTGCTGCCATCTACGTGGTGTTGGAAGCCGATATTTGCTCGGGAGTCACGCGTTAAAAGGAACTTGTAAACGTAACCATACGGTTACATTGGGCGTTTATGGGTTTAATGTAATTCGAGAATGCAACCGAGTACTTCTTACATCACTTCCTACACTTAGCAGTGTCTAGCTCTGTAGGTTAGGTTAGGTTCAAAAGTGAGTGGGCCGAAAACCAGACCTTCCCCTGCGACCGTATGGCCTGTCGTGGCTCACGCCTACTTATATTTCACCCAACAGGTCCAGCCTCTTAACGAAGTTGATCACCTTATTGGGTCAGAATGTATTCATGTCGTCTGGCAGAAGTTGTCCTTTGCCAAATATTGAGTATCTGATCCTTTAACTAGGGATGCAGGTACATAATATGTGTTCTGCCGTTTCATTATCTTCTAAGAACAAGCGGCACTCAGCATCTTCTGCTAGACCGATTTTGTAGATGATATTTTAAATGGCAGTGTCCAGTATATAGTTCAACTAAATTTCGTAGGTGCAACCTGTTTAACTCTAAATTTTATTTTTTACTTCTTGTTTTTGAAAGGCTTATTATAAACGCCTTCGAATGAACTAATCTTAGTTGTTCTTGATAATACTGAAGGATTTGCTCCTCAGCCCAGGCCAAGAGAGTTGCTTTGGCAGAACTCGGGAATATGCCAAGCACGGTTCTGGTCCGACGAATTCAGAAGCATTACCATTATAAATAAATTCTACTTTCAGCACTTAACAAATTATGATGTTTTACCATCAAGAATAGAGTACCGTTACAATTCATCAAAATATTAAGAAAAATCGTTTAGTATAATTACATCATCATTCCAAATACAAAATTTCTTTAATATGTATTTTCTTAAAAAATAATATTATCCTAGATGCTATTGTCACCCGAAGGGTGACCCCAGGCTGCAGGCCTGGACCCCCGGCAGGGCCAGAAATGGGAACGAAAATCGCGACAGCAATTTTCTCCCATTTCTAGTATTATAGATAAAGCTTTATAGTCCACTAGTGTACCTATAATTTTTCAAAATAGACCCATACGTGCTGGAAAAAAATTAAATCACAAAAATTTGGATTCTGATGGGAAATGTGAAAAACTTTAAACAAGGTGCATTTTTACGCTATTTGAATTTTTCAAGAAGCTTGTTGCTAGAATAGTTCAACCAAAACAACTGGCTCTCAGGGGAATACTGCAATTATTTACAATTTGCCATTCTTATGCTCCATCAAAAAGTATATTAAAAAAAAAAAACATTTTTTGCACATATCTACGTTTGTTCCATGAAATTAAAGAGCTTGAAACCCCAGTTGCCTATGGTAACCTTATGTTTGCAAGAATTACTTTAAAAAAAAAGTTCAAAATTATGTTTTGATAGTACTAGTAAATTTTTATCTTTCTGTGTTTTGATAGACATTTGGCATGGTATTTGGATATTTTAAATTTTTTGTTGATTTTTTTTTCCAAGAACTAGATATCGTAATATAGACTGAAAATATTTTTACAAAGTGTTATAACTTGTTACTGTGACTTCTCTATTCATATATTGTTTTTCAATCTAAGAGTTTAATTTATAGGATAATAGTTATTCATTGTCCCAGGCATGTTTTCTTAATATTAACAATCAATCAAACCTATTTAGAATCTGGGTTACCACAGTTGTTTTGTTTTTACAAATTTTATATCTAAACAGCGATAATAAAAGAAATAAGAACATCAACAGGCATGGAAATATCTCACCCCACCTAGGTCTACTGGATTTTCATATTTTAAAGCATACTGACCGACAATGTTGCGCCGTCGTATAAAAAATGTTTTTTAAATAAGTAAAAGCTTGGGTAGACTATATCTTCGAACCGATAACTTAAATGGGGTGGTCGGCTAAGAATATATGTGAAAATCAAAAACAGCTTTTAAAATAATAATAATTATTTGAGTATTTATAAGAATGTTGATAATTGTCTGGCCTCAACAAACTACAGCTAGCTAAAGGATGGATTGGGATAAGTGTATAATAGGGATACCGATACCCGTTAATTTTACTACCCGGGTACCCGTTTTCAATACCCGGTATTTACCCGTTACCCGTTAATTACCCGCTACCCGTTAATAACCCGGTATACCCGTTAATTACCCGTTACCCGTTATTTACCCGTTACCCGCTATTTATCTATTACTCAACATAGCAAATATTTTCCAATTCAGATCATATTTTATATCGCCAAACCTGCGTCAACGCAAAACCGCAAAAAAAAACAAGTTTTCATATGAATATGAGTGACATAGAGGGCGACCGAGTGCAGGTGCTTAGAGGGTTATCGGGTATTTAACGGATTATCGGGTTTTTAACGGGTTATCGGGTTTTTAACGGGTTATCGGGTCCTAAAATGGGAACCGGGTAGCGAGTCGTTATCGGGTACCCGGGTACCCGTCGGCATCCCTAGTGTATAAACATAAATGTGATACAATATTGCCTCATTCTCACATTTCAAACAGAATGTGTCTCCTCTCTTTTTGTTTAGTGCAATGGTTGCCGATGATTATTCTAACGTGATTGATTTATGCTAATATTATCGTACTTTATTCATTTTGAGATAGGTAGCAACAATTACGGTTTGGTCTTGAAAAGCAGACAGTGCGAAATGTTTTGCGAAAGTCACCAACTTTCTGCATATTAAAAAATAAATTATCGGAAGTAAACGATCACAAAATTGGTCATGCGCACTTGATTCGATTAATTTATGTTGAATATGAATAGAATGCCAAAGGCAGATTCTTTTCAAATGCTTAGTTTCCTCGGCCAGACAGTAGTAGGTACATATTTCACTAAATAATAAGTCCTTAAATAAATAAAAAGAAACTATAGATAAAACTTGATTGTTAATGTTAATATTATGTGTCTGATTATTACGTTACTAACTACCCAAAATTAATAATTGTTGAATATCACTCGTGATGGTTATCTTTTATGTTAATATTAGCTTGTTGCTTTGATATTATTAGTTTGACTGTTGTAATTCTTTTTATATAATTGATGTTTTTATGTGGTATTTATTAACTATTTTTTATGATGTGAAAGTGTCTTATTAATTTTACAGGAAACAGAAGTTTTCTGGGTAGATAATAATTTGTATTTGTATACTTTTAGTTGTAGAATTTTAATCATCTAGATATAAAAAATATATTCTCTTCGGTAGCCATTATCCATTGGTGTACATTGTATTCGGTAGAAGTTTAGGTATGCTACTGAATTAACCAAATCTACGCTCAAAAAATTAATGATGTATTGTCATAGTTTATAAGTTTTACGGCTTTAATTTGATTCTTTATTCTTTTGTAGAAATAATTTTTTTAATATATATTTTTTTTCTGTACTGATTCAATATATATCCTTCTCATCTCCCAAGGTTCCATCGGTGTAATACCCGGTACATGGATTATAGGAAACATGTCTGCTACTCTTGCATTTCTGCAGCTTTTGAGTGTGCAGCAAATGATAATCATCCATAAATTTACCTGAGTCTTCCGCCTTTAAAAATCTGTGCAAGAAATAAGGAGGTTCAGCCATCGAGAGCTAAAAATGTAAAATTAGTATAAAAAAACAACTTAAACAATCATCAAATATACATTTATTCACAACCATATATGTAATAAGGTTATTACTGACTTTTTAGAAGTTTGAAAATTAGTCATTACTAACTGTTGCTACTACTGTCCAGGTCGGGAAGTGATCACTTTCCACCCAAGGGTGGAAAGTAAAACATCTGAAAGATACGTGATATTTGTATTTTGAGTGACCTTAATTTTGACAAGGCATCAGTCATCAGAAAAACCCTTATACCTATTTTATATTTATTTATACAGAATCAGTTTACAGTAACAATAATTTTGGATTTTAGTTTTTTAGCAAATACTAAAAAAATAATCAACTGCTTTCAGTGTGACAGTCAACAATTTATGCCCCCTTTATTAAATAATAATGTCAGCGTCATAGAAACGGATTTTCTCTGTCTTCTAAATTGAATATGAATATGAAAAAATATGAATGAATAAATGGAGATATTCCCGTTTTCACGTTTTTTTAGAAATGGTTGTGAATAAAATCGTATACATACCTCGGCGGAAGGTTTCATTCCTGTCTCGCGCTATAGCTTACCTCGGTTATCTAAACAGCGCTCAACAGTAATGAAACATTTTCCGCCTCAGTATGTAATATACTATTATAGAGCCAAAAAGGAACACAAAAATAGCTAATTGTGTAACTAGTTACCTACAGTACAACATAAAATTACATTAATTTATATACAGTCAGTCGATAAAGTCTCGCATAAATTCATTATGTCGAAAATGGTAAAGTTTTTGAAAAATCGCTCGGACCTGTCGATTTTCTTTTCTTTCTATACTGGTTTTACATATATTTAATTTTTTACAGGGCAACTCATTGAAGCTACTTCAATATAAACTTTAATATTTTAAATGGAACACCCAGTACTGTTTTACATATTTGGAAAGAACTCTTTTTTACGAATCCGGTCATATGAAGTTTTATGAGTCTATCTCTAATAATAAGGAAGATATGCCCAAAAAAGTGTGTCATAAGAGCAATGTGCTACAAACAAAATATCGATTTGTTGCTAGGCACAGTCTTACTCCTACACATCGCTTTTATGACGCACTTTTTTGGGCATATCTCCCTTATCATCTGACCCATAAAACCTTATATGACTGTATTCGTAAAAAATAGTTTTTTTCAAATATGTAAAACAGTACTGGGTGTTCCATTTGTTGTTATTGTTGGAAGGCGTACCAGTTACCCGCAGCACTAAGGTCTTTCGACCCATTCAGCCCAACACGTATCACTTATGTTACCGTAACGTGCATGTTAAAGTTCGTCAGGGAGAATCTGTTATGTTATATTCAAATTTCATACTATGTATCGTTAGAAAAACAGACATTTGTTTAACATGCATGTTATTATCTACACGTTATGTTATGATAACAAGTGACAAATTTCAATTGCTTGTGAGGTGTGGCTAAGTGCATAACGTGTCCGATCTGACAAATAGCTTTTGATGGGATATTAAATTTAGTTTTGATGCAAGAAATCCATGAGTAGCAATAAAGGTATTGCAATATACAACACCTTTCGTATTTTTTTAATGGAAGTTATGTTTATTTAAGGTACAATCAAAAAGTACAGAGGCGTATTTTTTATAAGTTATTTCCATCGTCTAAAGAATTTCTTCCACAGAACTTTCTCTTCTCTTTCTGTTCTCTTTCAGACGGGTTTGTTTTACCGGTGATCAGTAACTTATTTTCTTGAATAAATTGTAGTAGTTGTTCATATTGGGCCGTTGTTGTTTTCTTTTGTCTTTTTCCTTCCATAATTTGAACTATTCACACAAATACACAAATTAATCTGCATTAATCTGATTAAACGTCAAATATGTCACTCTAACTCTAAACCCTAGCCTGTTATGGTTCTGTAACATCTCGGCAGATTATCCTTGTCTTGCACAAGAAGCACATATTAAGCTATTTCACTTTACACGAACATACACGACTTTGTACCTGTTATGAAAAAGTTATAACATGCAGTGTATAACGGCCCACATTATTCGCAGATACCCGGTACGACTTTTCCACTTCCATGTTATGAAACATGTTATTTTTATATGTTTTCATAACATAACAGGCGTACGTTAAATTTATTGAATATGATACGCGGTTGGGCTGGTGCCTGCCGCTAGTCGAGAGCTATTGGAAGAGACCTGTGCTATGCGTTTAGGTCAACACCCGTTCTAGGGGAAGCTCTCTAATGTCATAGGGCAGGAGAATTGCTGCACCCAGATGTTTATGTCTCTTGACCATTAGGCAGGCACAGCGACAGAGGATGTGAATGAAGTTCTCGTCATCGTCTCCACAAAACCCGCACCTTCTAGTGTCACTAAGGCCGATAGTGTTAAGATGCTTGTTGAGATGTCCGTGACCTGTCAGCAGTTCCGTGACAATCCTTATGCTCTTACAACTTAGCGCAAGTATTAATCGAGTTACGTTCGACCAAGGCCCTTCAATTAAGAGCCTGGCTTGTCGCAGTCCAGTCTCGTTCGACCATTTTTCCTCTGATCTTTACTTGATCCAGTTTTCAATAGACCTTGTTACATACATAGACGGAAGCCCCATTACTAGTTCGGGCCCTGTAAACTATATACTTGAGCCTCTTTTAGCTAGTACATCGGTCTTCTCAGTTCCTGTTATGTTGTAATGACTCGGTACCCAGGTCAATTTTACTTGACCTGGTTATTCTGTCCCAATTGGGCCAGACCATTAATACACTCTAGGACCGCCCTGGAGGTGATCCTGTAGGAGATCAAGGCATGTAAAGCCGCCTGACTGTCGGTGCATATCTGGATATGCTGATTAGATTATCTCCTTTTGAGATTTTCCTGAACACATGCAGAAATAGCAAACACTTACGCCTGAAAGACCGTGGCATACTTTCCAAGGAGAAGGATAGTCTCGTCCTTGGGCATACGCCTCGGACTTCTGCCCCTGAGCCCTGGTCTGTCTTGGAAACCTGCCATCCCTAAACCAGACAAGCCCATTTGAGACTTGAGTATCAGGATTTTCGAGCCAGGCTTCCCTGTCCAGTATCTCTACTGTGAAAGGTTTAAGAAACACGTAAGTGGGAGATATCCTGTCCCAGGGTCTGTCCAGTAGACTGTCTCCTCCCACAAGTTTCTTAAGAATACTTATGTCTTCACCAGCGTGGCATTTACCTAGCCACCACTCCCACTGCTTGACCTTATAAGAGGCCCTCCTTGCCTCCCCTCGACCACTATATGCAGTTTAGGGAGAAACAGGAGAGCCTCCAGAGCCTCTGCGGGAGCCGTGCGTATCGCTCCTGTAGTGCTAACACACACTAAGCGTTGTAGTTCATTTAGCCGTTGTTTGATGGTAGCCTGCTGGAGGGCTGGCTACCATACAATCAACGCATATAGAAAGGAGGGTCTAATAACCGAGGTGTAGGGCCATAAGGTGGCTCTCGGATTAAGCCCCCACAGTTTTCCAAAGAGCCTCTTACATGTCTAGAACGACGCGGTGGCTCTCTGTATTTGTCTGTATATGTGGGGTACCCATGACAACTTTTCGTCTAGGATTAATTCCCAAAAATTTTACCATCTTTCTATGCTGGATGGTCTTATTAAAAATGGTTGGTGCTTTAAAACCATCCAACTTCCTTTTCTTAGTGAAGAGGACTAGGGTCGAGCTTAGAGGGATTAACTCTCAGCCCCTGTCCTATACACCATTTTTTTATGCTTCTAAGGGTCCTTTGAGTGAACTCACTAACTGTGCTTGCAGACTTCCCTCGTTAAACCTACGAAGAAGACCGTCGAGCACAAGGCTCCATAGCAAGGGGGAAAGCGCTCCCCCCTGCGGGCACCCTCGGTCCACAGTCGTTGCAAAGGGAGGTAGAAATTGAGCGGTTTGAAAGCATGGAGTAAATCCACCTAGCTATGGTAGGTGGGAACTCGTGCTCCTCAGCTGCTGTTAGTATAGAATTGTAAGAGGTATTATCAAATGCCCCAGCTATGTCTATGAAGGTCCCGATAACGAGCTGCTTCCGGCTAATCATTTTCTCTTATTTTGTAGACCACAGAGTGCAATGCCGTTTCTGTAGATCTACCTGCTTTAAGAATGAAAACCACTACCGCTGTTCTCCAGGGTTTTGGAATATATCCTAGAGCTAGTGTTGCTATGTACAGATGTTGGATGATGTATTCTGACCCTTGTTGAAAGAGAGCCGGAAATTCCATCCATACCCGCACTTTTATATGGGGCAAAAGTATTTATGGCCCATTGAATTCGCTCCACAGTGGCAACATTCGAGGTCATCCTCCAATCCATAGCTGCAATCTCTATGTGGGGAGTCCTCTGGTGTTGGATAGAGCTAGGACTATTGGCAGAACCAGGCAAGTGGAAATTCACGAGGTACTCTACCACCTCCTTGGTGTTGCACGTGTATGTACCATCAGGAAACCTGAGAACATCGATCCTGGATTCGTGGTTATATTTCATGATTGTATAAATCCTAGTTGTGGCAGGGGCATCTTCAATGCTTGCCATGATTGCATTGCTGTTAGACGAAGAGGAGATCGAAATAACGAAGAGAATTTGGGTACGGCAAATGTTAAAAGTGAGGAAATTGGTTGGAAAATATCATGCTTGACAAAGAACTAGAAGAGGATAAAATAAGCTTTTATAAACATTGTAGGATGTCGCATCAGTTTTATCTACCTCTGCCTAAACTGAATGTGTCAAAAAATTCTATTTTCTTTGGTCAAAAGTATTTCACCGACTACCTGAGTATAAAAAGCGTCAGTCGAGATGACAAAGAACTCGAGCATTCCGTAAAACACTACTTAAGTGATGAGGTGGTTTTATTCTGTTTCAGAATACATATAATTTACGCATTTTATAGGTTTACGTATTTTAAATGTTTTAATGCGGTTTTTCATATTGTTTCATATCTATTTGCCTGTTGGCAACCTGACTAAATTGACTATTCCTATATAATGTATGCAGTAAGCAATATAGGTACATTTTACCTTTTTTATATTATAGTATAATTTTTGGTTTTCATATTGAAAGGTGTGGTATTAATAACCTTTGTATAACTAATTATTTAAGTAAGATTAGTAGGATTAGTCACAGAGTTTGTAGGTATTATGTCTAATAACAAACACATGGATAAACTTTTAGATGTATTTAACAAGTTTGGTACAAGGTTTTCTGTTAGAATACTTAGTTCATTTGTTCTGAAAATATTTTCTCAATAAAAAAAAATTATGTAAACAATTATCTACACTTGTTTCGTAGATATCTTTATTCCATGAATAAATGACGCACGCATAAGTAAAATTTCGATATCAGGATGTTTTGCTCATATATATGCCCATAGACTTTTATCTCATAAATTATCGCAGGAAATAATATGCATTACAATACAATACAATGGTACCAACAAAAATAAAAAAAAAAAATAGTTTCATTAATATAGTTTTACTTATTAATTACAAGTAATATTTAATATAGATAGATAGATAGATAGATATATATTTATTGATCCCTTTGATCATAATAACATGATATTGGACAAGTCACAGTTTAGTTACAAAAAAAAAAACAATCAGGTATACAGAAAACACAATAAGAGCAATACAACAAAAGGCTGTCATACAATCAAAAAACCTCACAATCAAAGACCCTAAAGCCTGTCATTTACATATTACACATTAAATATTAAATTTACACATTAAAAACGAGTGTTCAGGAAATCTGGTATGTTATATATACATTCTCGCACAAGATTTTTTAATTTTCTCTTAAATTCATTAAAATTTTTTTCCTGCCTTATACAAACGGGCAGATGATTCAGGAACTGTATTCCTTTAAAGACTGGGCTTTTCTCGTACAGCGAGGTGACGTGTTTAGGAGTTCGTAAGCATTCTGCACCTCTTGTGGAGTAATTATGATACTCGCAATTAGGCCTAAGTGTTTTGTAATTATTCTTCGCATACAATATGGATTTATAGATATATATAGAATAAGAAGTTAGTATATTATTTTGTTTAAAATGTTCTTTACATGTTTCTCTACTATCGAGGTTAAATATTAGGCGAATTATTTTTTTCTGAGAGATGAGGACCCTGGAGGCATCGGTCGCACTTCCCCATAAGACAATGTTATATGAAATATGGGTGTATACTATAGCATAATATACATTAATTAGTTGTTCAGCGGTGAAGATATTTTTTAGTTGAAGTATCGCATAAAAACTACTATTTAACTTTTTACAAACATAATTTATGTGGTTAGACCACCTAATATTACTGTCCAGGTAGACTCCTAAAAATTTGGTTGTATTTGAAAATTCAATGTTGGTATCTTTAACCAGTACAGATTTATCACATGAAATTGCTGTCCTGTTGAAAAACTGCATACACACAGTTTTGCTCGCATTAACCATTAAAGCGTTCCTTTCACACCAAGTGGTGAAATCTCTAGATAGGAGGTTCATATTTATAATTAACTCTTCGGGAGATTTTGCATCCGTTGCCAGGGTTGTGTCATCGGCATATAGAACGAGATGATTTGTACGCACATGACGCGGAAGATCGTTTATATATAATAAAAAGATTAAAGGAGCAAGGATTGCTCCCTGCGGTACCCCGAGTTCCATTTGTTGAGGAATAGACCTATGTTCCCCCATTTTAACTATAATTTTTCTGAATTGTAAATAGGAAGTCAGCCATGAAAGAAAACTGCCACGAAATCCCAAGTTGTTTAATTTATTTACCATTATATTCAGATTCACAGAGTCAAAGGCCTTTGACAGATCAAAAAAGAGCGCACCCACATACCTCCCTGAATCCAATGAACTATGGATGAAATTCAGGAGAGCAATGGACCCACTCTCTGTCGATCTTCCCTGCAAAAAACCATGTTGATGTTCTGTTATTACATTATATTTTTCTAGAAACGATAGCATCTTTTTGTAAATACATTTTTCAATAATTTTACATATTACAGTTTGCACGGTTATAGGTCTGTAATTGTCAAGTCGTAAACAATTTTCATTCTTGTGAATTGGCGTTACAAGTCCTATCTTTAGGTCAGCTGGGAAAGAGCCCATTTGTACCGAGAAGTTTATTATATCTGACATAACCTGAGCAACGTGAGGTGCAATGCTCTTGATCAACTTTGTTGAAAGGCAGTCGACTCCCACCGATCCGACATTTCTCAAGGAATTGATAGCATCTAATACATCTTCTGGCAACACTGCACTGAAATAGAATGTGTTGTGGACATATATTGAGGTATTATTATCAAAACTTAAATTTGTAAAACGTCTATTCAGTTCATTTTTTGCAGAATTCGCAAAGAATTCGGCAAATAAATTTGCAATTTCATATTCATTATCGATTATCACTCCATCATGTTCAATAGTATTTATAGTATGCTGCTTTTTTTTCCCTACTTTTTCCTGGACAGTGCGCCATATAAATTTTTGTTTGTCTTTTATATTTTTATTTTGTAAATTTTTCTGGTAAGACAGTTTCTTTGTCTCATTTATTTTGGCAATGTAATTTTTTTTATAAGCTTTATAGTTTGCATGATCACGAGGACTTGTTGAGTTTTTTGTCAACCAAAACAAATTCCTAAGATCATCACCCATCTGCCTCAATACAGGATTTATACGTTTTTTATTAGTTCTATTAATAATTGTTTTCCTAACCAGGGGGCATGTCAGTTCAACATAGTAAAACAAAGTATTAAAAAATTCTCTGAACACCGAGTCAACACTACTGTGTGTGTGATAAACAGACATAAAATTTTCATTGCTTAAATAAGTATTCAATGTGAGCAGGTTTGACTGAGACAGGTTTCTATATTTAATAACATTTTCTTGCGATTCATGCTGGCAGACTTCGCATGAGGTATTCTGTTTAGCATCCATTCTAATATCCAAACCAAAGTGATCGCCCAAATGGAAATCAGTGACATTTTCATGGTATGCAAATGGAGTACTTGTTAGGAAATAATCAAGTTTAGTTTTTGTTGATAAATTATAAATGTTGATTTTTTAAATATGTTGGGCTTATAAGGTATGCATTTTCTTTTGTGCAAAACAAAATGATGAGTATAATCACTAAACAGCTAATCGAATTAAAGTATTTTTTAATTCTTGCCTTCAATTGCTGTACTTATATTTTACATAATGGTAGCTAGTCACCTATACTTAGTAAACTATACCTTGTATTCTTATTATCCATATTATCCATGAAGATCAAAAGCTTTGTATATATTTTTGGATCAACGAATAATATGTTAATATATATATATATATATATATATATATATATTTTTAGATTCATTTAAATAAACTATAAACGTTAGGAACACAGATTATATAGGAAACTGTATAATGTAACACCCAGTTCCTAATATGAGTAGCAGATTTGAATTGGTACCAAACCGTCAGAAGTTATTGACCAATTAACAAGTTATTAATAAGATTTCAGCGTTGAGTGACAATTTTGTTACTCAACACTTTCAGTGATTGCAGTATGTATGAATTAAGCGAGAATATACTTTGGTAGTTTTACATCAGTCGAAGATTGGTGCTAGAACATATTTAGTCATTAAAGGTTTTGCCTTCATAAAGCAATTACAACATACCCTCTTTAATATGTATGGATATGGAGGTTGAAAACTATGTTGCATGGTTGTTATAAAATCTGCTCCAAAAGGAGAAGAAGAAACTCTTGGTTTCTCACAGTTGCTCATTTGACTAAAAAAATATACAAATTAAAATTACTCTCGAATTTTAAAATAAATAATTGAGTTACTCACTCCATCTCTGAATATAAATTAATTAAAGCCTTGTTAGGGTTGACTTCCAAGTCACGTCTTCTTGTAAATATTTGTCTCAGCATATCTTGGGTAGTGGTTTTATAGTTTATGGGGCTACTATCCCCTCCAAGTTTCGTATAATGAGAATAGTGCAAGTTGAATGCAGTAGGACAATAAGGATCAACGTCTACAGGTAATGATTCACTATATTTTTCCCAGTCAGACACTTTAACTGTTGGGTTATATACATGTTTGCTGTATAATTCCAACTTTGAACAATTTCCCCATGTTGTGCGATCTGATGATTCTGACTAGAAATGAATTAGGGTAAACATACATTTTTAATTAAATGTTTTAAACTTTACTTTGCAGAAATCCATTTATAAATTTCAAAGTGTAAAAAGGATAAAATTTTGACACTGGCTGACAGTGACAAAAAATCTTGCCAAACAGTGTCATTTTTGCTAATTTTCTGCATTCATTGTTCATTTTTTCTTGTTTATTTATTTTATGTCTCACCCCATTGTCAAAATATTTAGTTAATTATTTTGAAAAATATTTCATTGTTGACTGATTGATTAACCAGGTAATTGTATCAAATGCATTTTTTAAACTAATTTTATATTTAGCTCTATTTGTATATGTCTGTCGACACTGCTTTTATTAGTTTTATTGTTTAATTTATATACTGACTAGTGGTGGTGGGTGAGGAAGGACTCCCGGATTCCGCCCCCAACAGGACGAATTCTAAAGTCTATTGCACATTTACCTAAAATAATTTTATTTCTGTGCTTTAAATCATTACAAAATCTAAATAAGATCTATTTAATATCTTATATGTTAGAAGGTCGTCTAAAAATCCGTGTTTGCTTTATGAGGCACTGCAGGATAATGCCATGATACATAAAGTATAAAGTCATGAATCATGATCCACGCAACGGATGCTGAAATCAGCCTACCGGCCCACTGGACTGTTAAGTGTAAGAATGTTGCCAGTTGTCTATTCCTAGTTATATATTTTTTGCCTATTCCTTACTCATCGCACGCTATATCGGCATGGGGATCCCAGAATAAGAATACAAAAATGTTACTAATTGTCGACACCTTTGATGTTACGTTTTCAGTGATCTTCAGTTCGTACCATCACTAATATTAAAAATAGTATACCTTTTCTAACAGTAATTCAGAAAGCCTCAAGTGCTCCGATCAAAGATATCCTCAATTATTATAATTCAGAAAATATCATATATGTAATTTGGAAAATTTCCAATTATAGGTTTATTAATATTTATCTGAATACCTGTGACTAAGTTGACATCTTACATTGTTTTCACATCTGTCATGTCATTAAATATAATTGTTGCAATAATAAAGAAAAAGAAGTTTGATATAATGAATTTAAAAGATAATTGTGCGATTTGCCGAGTACCGATGATGACAAGAAATTTAACAGTTAAATTGTTACATTTAAAATGTTTCCAGTCATTACAGAATATTCAGAATCCTGTTCTCTGTCCCATATGCAGAAATGTAGTAATAGGAAGCGGACCTATTGAAAGACTACAGGAAGTATAGTGACCGAGATCATGCACGAAAGAATTATAAGTTGTGTCAATAGAGGTGATGATTGGGTGGCTTTATCTGTGTCGTTAGGAGTAAATTACAAAACTGCTTTTCAGTGGGTTCACTCCTGGAGAACGTTGAGTCTTCAAGAAAGGTTGTATAAAACCAAAACTTAGGACTAAATAAATACAATTGTTACCTGGATAGAACAAGATTGTTGTTGCACATTAAAACAACTTCAACAAAAAATATTTCAAAATTTTCACATTTCCCTATCAAGGGCCACGGTAAGCAATTATTAAAAAATAGATTATTCACAGTAAAATGAATAACATAATGAACCAGTCGTTATGAATTCTGAGGAAAACGGACGTAAACGAGCAGATTATGTTGAAATGCTTAATCGCTACATTCCAGAAGGTAAGCAAATTGTCTGGATGGATGAAACGAACTTTTCAAGCTGGATCAAGAGTGGTACAACATCTTCCGGCAGCTAGAGGTCCTAATATTCATTTAATAGGAGCAATTTCTACAGGTGTTGTAGCAATGGAACGTCGAAGATGTTCGTTTACTTCAAATTTAGCAAATGCGTGGACTGCCACGTTACTACTGCAGTGGGAGAATAGAGGAAATCAGCTAACACATTTAGTAATTCTTTGTGACAACGTGGCCTGTCATTTGCAATTAGAGATTGTTTTCAATGGATCCGCAGTAACTCTTTTGCGATTGGCTCTTTATTCACCGATGCTCAATCCCATTGAATCTATATGACCGAAGATTAAAACTTACGTCAGGACGCATCTTTGTGATCCATACGTAATACCACCTGGTGTCATAGAACAGCGATTGGTCTATTTGGAGCAAATTATTGATGAAGCGAAACATATTATAGTCGGAGGTAACTGTGCTCGGGCAGCTCAGCACAGAACAACATATCATGCTGCAGCTTGTAACGGAAATTTGTGAAAATTTGCATTCCAGCCGTTACAATGGATATTATACTGTCCATCCGTACACGTAAACGCTGGAGTGTCAGATTCTTACCGACTAAAACCACTCCTCTTTTGTACATCCATTTACCCCGGAACCGCTCTCGCATTACTTCGGGGTAAGGGATACTTTCTCATCGCTCCTCTTACATCATTCAAACAGTCGTATTTCCTCCTCTTCCTTTGTTTTCATAATATATCTTATTTGATTTGCAATTCTTGCCCAGTTGTCCTCACTCTCTAGCATAGCTAGTCTAGTAAGTATAGCTTTGTCCGTCTGAAGTAGTTGCTTAGTAAACTATTAGTCAATATTTATTAGACCTTATTGGGTGAGAACTTATTTAGATCCTCTGGTAGAAGTTGTCGTTTGCCAAATAATGAGTATCTGATCCTTTCCCCAGCGGGGCAGGTGCACTAGGAGCAAGTAAGTACAAGAGTACTTGACATTCATGTCGCACAAAAATAAAAAAACAAAAAATAATTATATCCTTTTATTAAATTTAGAAGTATACAAAATGCAAAGTTCTGATATTATCAGTTATTGCTTTGATATATCATATCCTTTTATTTTACAATGACAACTATATTGTTAACAAAGAGCATCCACAATTACATAATACAAAAAACATTTTACTTGCCATTTTTAATTTTAACTGGTTAATATTATTTATACATCTATAAATACTTGTTACCATCTTTCCTAGTCTTAATTCCCTAAAAAATTCATCTTCCAAACCAATGTTGCGTCTTAAATGTCAATAAATTGACAAGTACCTTAATATCAAATTACACTGTCTTATATTGAATATCACAAAATGTTTGATAAAATCACAAACGTAAAATTGTAATATTAGTATCACCAACTTAGCACCTTCAATACTTTTCAAATATTTATCTATACAAACCCTAGGAGACAATCTCTTACAAATGTAATAAAATTATTATTTACACATTTTTATTTTCTCATATTGTCCATTATACAGATATCAGATTTGATTAAAAAACTCTGTATTAGTACTACACCTTGCAAGTCAAACATGTGATTTGGATAAAAGACACATAATAAACATTTATGTATAAAATATCTTATAATGCTTAGAATTTAGAAACTGTACAGAACTTTGTTACAAATCAATTACATTCATATTAATAATGTCAATATTAAAAAAATTATCCATGTAAGGCAGTTTGCAACTTATAGGATAATTCCCATAATTTTCAACACTTATATGAGGATTACATTGTCTAAAAAATATGACACACTTCTATATATACATAGTAGTCTATAATTGTACAGACACCTATTGATATGATTGGCTGACAAAATGTTAAAGTTGCTATTTTAATGAACTATTTCTCAAATTTGATATAATTTTAGCAAGGTCGGAAAAATGACTTTCAAATTACTACCTCAATCACATTTACCTATTATACCTGTAACTCATCTTCATGTAGGTCGGTTTCTCAGAGGAGATTCCTAAAGCACTATGGCCATAACTAGGACTATTGTGCATCTCACCGATTCCCTATTCAGCGAGCACCTTTGTTCTTTGCATAAAGTCTAAAAAGTTTACTCGCTGAAATCTCCCTTAGGTCACAAGGTCCCAAGAATGGTTCACTCAGGAGCGTTAGCATTATACGAGCATAACCCTCACATTTATCCAGAATGTGCAGAGCAGTCTTATTTGATTCACACACTCGACATACTGGGCCTTCTGACAATCATAGATGGGCAGCGCCCTGAAGCCTAAATAATACTTTAAATATGAATTATTGAATATTTTGGTTTATGTAAATTTAACCGGATACACTGATTTTATTTTATTTATTTTCAACAATTTATGCTAAATATAAATTATAAACAATATTAAAAATATAGCAAACAATGGATTTTACCTATACTTGATGTTTTTATTCATGTCGTAAACACTCATACTAATAATCATTTTAATATCCGGTGAACAAATTACATGTACGATTTGAATTTGCGGTGTGCCTGCATCTAGTGTTTGGACAATTATTGATGTCTACTATACAATGTGTTATATTTTTTAATTGAATTTATGCCACGATGACGGTATGATACAATAAATATATTTCGGTAGTTTACATTATTTTAGTTTTAGTTCTAGTTAACACTCAGTCTAGTCACTCAGTTTGTATATCAGATTAACAAGATCATCTGTGTAATCCTAATGTTCTTCGCTACTACATTGATTTTTAATATCAGATTTTTTAATTTGAATTTTACAAATTTCAAATTAATATAAACAGATGTCACTGAGTAGCAAAAAACAAGGACTACTGACTTTACATATTTTTACAATAATATGACGGTTAATAGTGATAATATATGATTAAAAGTGAGAATGGCATGAGCTGCTGAAGACGGATATATTCATGAACCATAAAATACCACCGCAAAGCATGGTTCTCTGTAGATACACTTGCCTCAGCAAAAGGGTTAATTTTATATACCAGATTTGAAATGAACAGTTTAATTGATAAAATAATGTTGATTTAAATGTGATTGGCAAGCTAAAGATATCCAATAAAATATTTTAACAATATTTTGCACCAAGGGACTAAAGTGAGGGAAACATTCATGTAAACAGTCAGTTTATTCCCTTGGCGAGTACAATATTATTTACAATAATGGGTATAACTTTTTTTGGCGAGAAAATTACAAATAAAAAACTATTTCTACTGTTGTTAATTTGACATAATATAAAAACAGTCATATTTATTTATTTCATAATGATCCTATCGAGTAATTACAAAATAATTGAGAACTAATAATTTCATTTCATCTTTTTTTTATTCTCTACTGAATTATAATGCTAACATTTAAGGAAAAAACATTTTTACAACACTGAAGCAAAATACACAAAAGCACAATAAAACATAACTTCTTTTCTCTGCATTGTCATCCCTATCATCTCAAAACAAATTAATTTTAGATTTCACAAGGAAACTATTTTATGCTTAATTTATCCTTATTTTTATATTGGGTATATTTACATTTTTTTAAATACATAATTATACCTCATTTTTTAATGATTCAATTTTGTAGTATCTGGTAGAATATTGGCTGCTATTTATCAGGTGTAATGTATATATGTTTATATCCTGCTCCAATTAATAGTTACAAGCTTTAAAAATCAATCGGGTAAGTGCCTAGGTATGAATAGAGTTTGGAATACACTAGAAAGAGATTTGATTCCCACAAAAAGGTAATTTTTCCTTCAAACATGTTGAAATTGACAATTCTGTAGTAAACTGTGGTCTACAAAAAATGTATCCGTACGAGAGTAATATAATAAATTTTAATAAATAAAAACTACCTGGTAATCTCTAATATACCATATCTATAGTCGTATGTTCGATGGGAGAAAATAAGTATACCAGTATATTAACCCTTAATCTTGTATGGCCGTTATGTTTCTCGTTTATAAACAATTTTAATTCCTTTTATTCATATGTTTTATTTTACAATGTAGTACCGATGTTTAGATCCAAACTCTATTAGTAGAGGCAAAATATGAGGAAGCATACATTACACTGATAAATTGTAACCATACCGATAGGTCCGGAATGCCCCAATGATCAACTTATGACTCACTTATTTTTTTATATAATAGGTATATTTTATAGTAAATTTTTTCCTGTAGTTTCACTAATTTTACAGTGTTTATTAGAATATATTAGAAAACAAAAACAAAATTTACAATTTCAGTCAACACCTAAAAATGATATACATATATACATGAAGTTCTAAATTCAATTTCTATCATAAGTAGTGTATGGCTATATTGAAAATATAAACCAAGATAATTAAGAAAAGTTATAATACATAATAACAATGTAAGAGTAGTAGTGCAATATCAAAGGTTAAAGATATGAACTATTACCTAGACCTAAGATACCATTAAATTTGTACTTTAAATGGCAAGTTTATTAAAAGGAAAAGTACTTGGAAAATGTGAAGGAAATATAAGAAAATTGTGGTCAAGAATCATACAACAGGCGCTGATAGTGGGGATATACTTCCCACGTAGGTATGTGCAATCCAAACTCTAAAGCTACCAAAACAGCAAATTCAGATGCCATAAGTTCCTTTCGATTCAATCTAAATGTAGCTTCAGTTTTCTCAATAAGCAACTTCAATGCATCCCCTTTGACATCGTTGAGTTTAGCGGAAAGTATCAAACTCGCTCCAGCACAAAGTTTGCGATTTTGTTTGTTGATAAGTCCCCTCAATATAAGTTTTTCAAAATATACATAGGCTTGAGCTACAGTGACTAGGTCAATATTACATTCATGTTTGGCTATTTTCTTCATTTCACGTTTTAAACTGAAATCAGAGTCATTTCAGAAAGAGAGTAAGAAAATACAAGTACTAAATAATAATATGTCTAAAAATAAATAAGTAATATAGCCTATAGCCTATCTAAGCGAACCGTATTAAATACCAAAATAAATACCGGTTTGTCTAAGCGACAATGGTATTTACAGAAACGTCATCAGTTCTACACCAACTGACGTCACGGTATTAAACAGAATAACCGGGCTCGGGAGTTGGGTATTGTACGGTTGACAGTTGTTTTCATGTTGTTTTCAATGTTTTTTGATGTGACATTTGAAAATGGATGAAGAGTTTTATAGAATTAGTTTAAATTACATGGAGCAAAATATCTTGGTAGATGTCCCAGACTTTGAAACATCCAATTTGCTCTTAAACAGTAAGTTAATAACATAACATGTAATTGCTGTTTCTAAATTTTTAATTCTTTGTTGTAATTCTCAGATCAATCTGAAGCATTAAATTTTTTAAGCAGATTTTATCCAGAAAGATGTATATGAAAGAAGGAATTTAAAAAGCAGGAGAAGCAGCAAAAGACAATTCAGCAAAGAGAAAAATTTCTGAATATATTAAAGAAAATGGTTTCTAACCGAAATACCAACAAAAGACCTTTGTCCGATGTTCAATCGGATCTAGAATAGACTGTTTTTAGCCATTGTTTTAAGTTTAGTATGTATTTTTATTAAAGTTCTGTGTTTATAATAAAATCCAGTGATTATAATATGTTAAGACTAAATATTGACAAGATGATGGTTTTCTGTTCGTGATTACATTTATGGTTTGTTATATTTATGTTCAAAATAAATAAATTTTCTTTAGATTTCTATTTTATTAAAAAATATATAAAAATAATAAACTATTTTCTTCATCCTTCAACGTATCCCCTCGATTTAACAGAATTATAATCTAACCTTAAAATCAGTTTAACCAAACTGTCAAATTTACATCCAAGCGAAAAATGTAACTGTGACGTCACTGATATAAAAAACTTCAACCGAACGTTAATTACCGAAGTCCCGCTTGGAAACCCTAATATACAAGAACCATCTTGACCGACAGCATAACTAGTTCTAATATTGTATAACCTCACATGTTGAAATGTGCAATTTCTTTATAAATTTTAATATATTTGAAATTATTGCAACACTGTTAACTGTTTTACTGACAGCAATATATTACGAACTAATTTGTGATGTTACAGGTCAAGTTTCTTTTGGTATTCCTATCTATACTCACAGGGCCCCTCACTTTCATTCAATAATTACTTAAAAGAGGCTTTTAAAATTGGAGATAAAACTTGTGGAATTGCACAATTTCCAAGATAAACTAATGATACTGCAAAACAAAAACAAACTTAAGAGCTACAAAGAGAAAATAATATACGGAAAACAGCAAATGAAAATAAGGGTAAAGGTAAACTAGTAAAAATGGGGTATCGGAAACTTATCATCAATAAAGAGATAAGTCCGTGGAATTCAGAATTAGGAAAATTAGAACAGAAGACCAAAACACCATGGGATCCAGAGCATTCGAAAAATATATAATATATAAAAGTAATAGAAAATGAATAGTATGGAAATTAAGCACGTGGAATGAATATAAGCATAAATGGTAAAGAGCGAGGACTAAAAGATGAGTTTGTGGAAGGAGGGTCAGATAAATTAGCAACATTGAAAACGAAGAAGAAAGGAAATGGTTAAATAGTTAGGAAACGCACATATTTTAATATATAGCAGATTCAAAAAATAAGAGTATGCTAAGAGAGTAGGTTGCATAATACATATAAGATAAAAAATAATGCAGATAGTTGGGAAGCAAAGTCAAGAGAGATTATTGAAAAATGGAAAAAGAATAGTGTAGCAATTCATGACGTGAATGAAGATGAAACAGCTGTGTTAAAAAAATGTATTTTGGGAGGAATTATCGATGATAATAGCGAACTTCAAAGGGAACTTGTATATAGCGAGGAACTTCAATAGTAGAGTAGTTAAAAAATGGAACATACTCAGTAGTTATACTTATTCATGGTGGATAAACTAGAAATAATAATGGTAAGAGAATATTGGATTATTGTCAAATAAATAATCTCATTGTACCAGACATTCTATGAATTAGTGTTGACAGTAATTTATAAAAATACTCAAAGTGACCTGGTACTTTTTAAAAGTTACCGCCAAAATGGCACTGATCTAATATAAATTGTTATAGAATGCCGTAACATCATCAGCATGACCATAATTGACTATATCACGTCGCCTGCTCCTATTTCCAGTCTGCCCAATCAGCCCAAGTTTTGACAAACAAACGTAAATTACAAAAATCAGATAACAACAATAAAACAAATGAATGTTAAAAATTATTTACAAACCCTACGCCAATGTGTTCGTTAAAGAACGCCCTATCGAAATATGTAAAAACACTAAGTCCATACCAAAAAGTTTAAATATTATATTTTACTTTTTCATTGATAAGACTTTAAAAAAATCATTTTGACTAAATTATATAAATAAATCAATTATTCATATCAATCTATAATCACATATTTTCATATTTTACATCAAGAATATTTTTATAAATAACACCAGCTATATCTAGAGTAATGTAACATTTCCAAAAAAATAAAAATTTGTAACGTTAAAAATAATTGTCAGCAGAAGGCTCAGTTAATATACTATTTATTAACTAAAAATATTGTTACAAAATCATTGAAGAAATGCCTGAGTGCGACGTCGTTAAATCTATTTTTTGCTAACCCTAGTGATATTCTACACAATTTGACAACATGTGGGGGTGTTTGGGACAACACCTAACACTTCCAACACAATGAGCGAAATTTCTCTAGGCATTCAAATAAGAGAAATAGGGATTTTGTCCACATTTCTCGGACATTGCCACTGGTACTTATCGAATTCCCCTCGTATATTTGAATATACGTAATGTATAGAACTGTCCTGGTATCTGGATTACTGGATTATGGACCATGAATGCTCCATGGAAGTGGTTAATCAGACAATGATCGCAGGCAAAGGAACAAAACCCAACTGAAAAGGCTGCAATTTTCAAAGTGTTTTTGCTGTGTAATTAATTTGATATTGTTGAAGAAGTGTTACCTGCTGTCTCAAGAGGTAAATAAAGATTTTTTTGTTGTGTAAATATCTCACTTATCTTTTGAATCCCTGGAGCAGTAACAATATTATACCATTCCATTACTATTAATGTTTTATTATATTAGTACTAAATAATAATATATTTTCCTATAAAAATGTTAAGGAACAAATATACAGGGTTATTCACGCAAAGCGGGTATTAGACGTTTTTAGGGTTCTGTTAACGATAAAAATCTGATTTTTTTATGGAGGAGGTTTTCCATTATTTCCGATTCAATGAAAATATTTTCAGGTTTGCATCACTTCCGGTTATACCGGACGTAGACCACAACTTCGTTATGTCAAATGGAACACCCTATATATTATTGCAATTTTGAACTCTACGTGATATTCTAAACACATTTCATGTAGAATGTCCTATACCTATCTTCAACTGTTTTTGAAATATTGACAGGTGAATATTGACATTTTGCAACTTTGACACCTTGTAAAATCTAAACGGTTAGAGATCAAGCAAAACGGTTTGCACATTCGTATCTAAACTTTTCAAAAGCTATCGTTTGATACTAATTTCAGATTTAAGCAAGAGATTAAATTTAATCGAAAATTTTTTATTTCTGGATAAATCTGAAATTAGTATCAAACGATAGCTTTTGAAAAGTGAAGATAGGAATGTGCAAACCGTTTTGCTTGATCTCTAACCGTTTAGATTTTACAGGGTGTCAAAGTTGCAAAATGTCAATATTCACCTGTCAATATTTCAAAAACAGTTGAAGATAGGTATAGGACATTCTACATGAAATGTGTTTAGAATATCACGTAGAGTTCAAAATTGCAATAATATACAGGGTGTTCCATTTGAAATAACGAAGTTGTGGTCTACTTCCAGTATAACCGGAAGTGATGCAAACCTGAAAATATTTTCATTGAATCGGAAATAGCCGAAAACCTCCCCCATAAAAAAATCAGATTTTTATCGTTAACGGAACCCCAAGAACGTCTATTACCCGCTTTGCATGAATAACCATGTATACATAAAATTAGTTTGGCCAAATTTAAATTTGAACTTATACAAGTAGCGGGGTTAGACACAGTTTCCAAACAAATTTCATACTCTGATTACGGCCTGAGATCCGACTGCTAGATCTTCACCCCACACTAGCAATGTTGAATTTTGAAGTTTGTCTAACTAATGTGTTTTCTAACATATTATTTCCATTTTTGAAGATGAAAATGTATTAAATACTTTATGCATGGGCAGATTTTCGTAAAGAGGTAGACAATTAGATATGTCTATTTAAATACCACAAACAGATCAGTGAAACAAAAACTCAACGTCAAGTGGCATACACTATCATTATGGATCGCTATATAAATGTTTATCAATATACTTCGTGCGAGCGCGGAATTTAACAGGATCGTACTAAGGTTACAAATGGAAATATCAATAAATTATGACGCAATGTGCTTATTATTATTACCAAATGCCACGAATAAGTCAAGGATATAATATCTATATAAATTAAGAAAATACCTACGTAAAAGTGACAACTCTTACCTGACAATCCTTAGTGTTCAGAGAAGGTTTCGCTGGCAAATTGGCGGTTGTTATAACATATTATCACGTGTTTCTCTAAGTGTTCTGGAGTGAAACGGCGACGTCTATCACTCAGTATTAATTTGTGCAGGGAAAAAAACCGTTCAACGTCTACTGAAGATAACGGGCAGTACGGAAAATGGTTGAGGCATGAACTGTACATTAGTATATTGGCTGGCAACTCCTGACAGGTCCCAGCTAACACTTTGCTTATGTTTTCCAAAATGGGATATCCTGTATTCCTTTTTAACACGTTTTGCATTTTTTCTTTTATTGCATTACCGACTGGATGTATATTACTGGCATCGCATATATTTTTCTGTACATCTTCCAATATGCGAAACTGTTCTTTTAACGGTAATCCATGTGTTTCCAATTTCGTGATTGCAGTAACTAAGAAACCATAGTGTTTATTAATGTAGTGTATGTCATCGCGAATACTTTGGTCCTTTAGTATGTCATGGAGTCTGTGTATGGCGCTGCTTTCATTTGGATTAAATCTACAAATAACATCTTTTATACCATCGAAATGTTTGGCATAATACCCTACGGCTTCTAACCAAGTACCCCATCTAGTTATAACTGGTTCAGGAGGCAAAGGTATGTCTGGTAGAACCTCCCTAAAAACATCCCTTCGTATAGGCGCCTTAATGAAAACCTTTTTGACGGTTGATATGAAAGTATTTAGTAAAGGGAAACTTTCCCTTATTTTCTCTGCTACCCGATTGAGTGCAGCACATGTAAAATGAACCATTTTCTTATATTTTTGGGATAAAATCTGTCCTGCTTTTAACATGTATGCGGCTGCGTCACTTAACATGACAAGGACTTTATCTGAAGAATCTTGATCGGGCCACATATATTCAAAACAATCAATAACAAAACTTATAATGGTCTCATGATTGGTTTTGTCCAGCACCTTAGAAGCCAATAGGTGGCTATCACTAGCAATGTCACTTTTTAACGCACCAATTAAAAAGTTGGCGACTGAACGCCCACAAGCATCAGTTGCTTCGTCTATAATAAAATACACAAAATTGTCCGCAATGTCTTCACGAATTGATGTCACTACATCGTTGTAAACCCGATCGACATATCTTAATCTTAACGTGCTTTCATGTGGCAGTTTTCGGTCAGTATATTTTTCTAAAAACGTACGTAATTTAGGGTTCTCTAGTTTGCTTAAAACGGAATATTACTTGCAAGAAAGGCTTCTGTAAATTCATAGAAAAATTCCGAGTTATCAGCGCTGGACGAGGCATGGCTCTTCAAATGTCTATTCACTTTGTTTTGTCAGAAGAATTTATAATGCGATCACACACAGTACAAAACAAGTCACTTTCTTTAATGCGTATCTCCTTGTAATATTTAGGATCACTGTCAAACCACATTTGAAATACTTCACGTCTATTTCTTCTCTCCTTTGGCATCTTACTTGATTTACTTCTCTCATTAATAGTTATTGATAATAATATTAGTAAACGTTTATAGTATACACGGCGAATACGAGCACGCTAGAACGTAAAAGAGAAATTTATTTATGCGTCACCGACTGATTATTACAACGTTCCGTAAATAACTTTTAGTTATTTACGGTATTTGACAGTACGGCTGACTGTCAGTCAGCTGGCAAGGCCAGTGACCTGAGTACGACTCTGTTAGACTCCGCGCTGTACGAAGTATATTTATCAATTAGAATTCAAAATTTGGACATAATGGAATGTAATGAAAACTTAAGTTCTAGTTATTGAAACTTATAAATTAATCTTTCTTACCTCCTTAATTTACTTAACGTCAATTGTATGTGTGGAAATTTAGCTCTAAATTTATCGTTTATTTCTTTCTTCAAGTCTGAAGGTTTAACATAGTCAATAACCGAAGTCATATATGATGTGAATGTCAGTAATGTCCTATGCTTTCCAGCTATAAGCTCTGGATCGTCCAACAAATCTGGATGATACATATAACCATTTACATTATCATCTTTTGTATCTGGTGGAGATGGGGCAGCTACAACATGAGCAGTAGTCCTCTGAGCTGCTTGATCATAAGAAAAACACCTAGAAAATATATTTTGGTAATTTTATAATCATAAAATTAAAACTCCTCATCCTTATATCATTATATAAATATTCAAGTTCTATTTTAAAAACCATTTTGATCAAACTTAATCAGGACTACAAAAACAAATTGAGGTAGCATATTAGTATTAAATTTGAGGAAAAAAAGTAAAACAAATTCCACAAAAATATGACTATCAAAGTGGTCACAATCTGCTAATTAATTTAATATCAAATACTTATAAGAAATTAAAAAGAACATTTTCAGCAAATATTAAATAAGCTGGCAAGCGAGTGAGATTGAGATTGAGATGATGAAGTAAAGGTGTGGGGGATGGGGCGGCAACACTTAGTTCGCCGTCACTTTGCTTTCATATTGAGTTACTGAAGGTAATTTAGCGTTATTATTCTGCAATTCACATGATACTCTAATAGATCAACTATTTACGTTATTTTATATGATTAAATATATGTTATGTTTAATATTATATCATGTGAATAACCTGGTATCAATCTGGTCATATTTCAAAGGTGTAAATTACAGTTAACAAGTTTTTTTATTTGAGTATATAAGGATGAGGAAATCGTTATGTAGTTAGTTGTGTATAAAAAAGCAGGCTCTATATTAGTAGCAAGAAAACTGGTAAGTACATGTGTTAAACAAAAATGTTTTTATTGTTTTCTACAGAAGCAAACTCATTACTATAAATTTTCAGACAAATAATGTAATTTATATATAAATCCCAATTGAGTATAAAATTTGTATTTAGACTGAATATATTAAATCAGTGACTATGTGTCACAGAAGTATTACATTTATCAAAACAAAATAAAGTATCAAAAAAGAAAATCAATCTTATGTATTTAAAATGTGCTATAAACTTACAAAATAGGACATTTGAACCTATTATAAAGGTATTTATTATTTTAATATGCCTTTATAATTTGACACGTGGTGTAATCCTTAAAGAACTAGGATTAATCCATACAGCTGCACTACAAAAAGTTCAGACATTATGTACAGGGTATTCGCGTATATTTTGACCCCTACCTACAGGGGTTATTAAGAAAGTTAGAAAAAAAGTTTAAATACAAAAGTTGTTTGGTTTTTCACGTAGTATCTTTTGGCTAGGTCGAAAAAAAAAATTGTATGTCGTAAATTTGAGGAAACCAATTGAACATAATATTTTTAAATGGGACACCCTGTATAGTTTTACACGCTTGGGAAAAACGTTTTTCTCTGATTTCAAAAATATATGTTTTGTTGACATTTGCACTAACAGTTTTCGAAATATTTAATATTTAATGTTTACAATAAATCATAAAAAATATTAAAAAATTAAAATATTAGAAAATGTTTAAAAAACTAAGGTTTACAGGAGGTTAAAGGAGGTTACATCGAAAATCGATAAATATTTTTTATTACTGTTGGTTTCTACTCTTAAATATTTTTAGTTCTTTGTATTTTTTTATGGTACTCGCTGTCAAATATTTCGAAAACTGTCAGTGCAAATGTCAACAAAATATATATTTTTGAAATCAGGAAAAAATGTTTCCCAAAGCGTGTAAAATTATACAGGGTGTCCCATTTAAAAATATTATGTTAAATTGGTTTTCCCAAGTTTACGACATGCAATTTTTTTTTCAACCTAGCTAAAAGATAATACGTGAAAAACCAAACAACTTTTGTATTTAAATTTTTTTTCTAACTTTCTTAATAACCCCTGTAGGTAGGGGTCAAAATATACGCGAATACCCTGTACATACTTATTTAATGTATTATATAGCTATACAGGGTGCTTCCAATTCGATGCAATACATGGGGATCTCGGAAATGGTAAGAGATGCGAAGTCGGTTAAATGGAGGCAAAGTTGCGTATTCAGGGGGGCAACATAATGGTGAAAAGAAATCAAGGCTAACTTAATTAGTTTTCGAAATATTTTGAAAAAACCGAAAATGTTGATTTTCGTTTTAATTTTTTTGCGGGCCTATTTGATGAGGTATTCAAAAATAAAGAGCACTTCTCTATAGCAACTTTTTGCCCTTTATCGAATGGTGTTAGCGAATTTTCCGCAAAACGTTTCGTTTCCTGGAAACCAACATCAACTTAATTTTTTTAAATACGGACCTGTAATTTTTTTTCAATTTTTTGGAAGCATTTTTGTAACTTGATAGAATGCCACCATAAAACGAACGAGATTTAAACGTTGGATTTAGATTTTTTTAATATCTAGAATTATCTCAACCAAAAGTCGAAACAAAAATACTAATGATGGATTTTTCTTAGACAAAACGTTTAAATCTGGTTACTTTTATGGTGGCATTCTATCAAGTTACAAAAATGCTTCCAAAAAATTGAAAAAAAATTACAGGTCCGTATTTAAAAAAATTAAGTTGATGTTGGTTTACGGGAAATGAAACGTTTTGCGGAAAATTCGGCAACACCATTCGATAAAGGGCAAAAAGTTGCTATAGAAAAGTGCTCTTTATTTTTGAATACCTCATCAAATAGGCCCGCAAAAAAATAAAAACGAAAATCGACATTTTCGGTTTTTTCAAAATATTTGGAAAACTAATTAAGTTAGCCTTGATTTCTTTTCACCATTATGTTGTCTCTATGAATACGCAACTTTGCCTCCATTTAACCGACTTCGCATCTCTTACCGTTTCCGAGATCGCCATGTATTGCATCGAATTTGAAGCACCCTGTATATAGGTACAACTAGAAGCAAATTGTGTAACCATTCAAGGTATGGACTATAAATGAATAGTTACTTCTAACTGATAAGTAGAAGTGTTTGTAAGAGTGTTTTTAACTGATATAATTTTACAATTTCAAGAATGCCATATTCCATTCCTGACAAGTCATTTGTCATGATTATAAACTGTTAATTTTATGAAAAAGCAATAACAATAATTCAAAATCCAAAGTTAGATGTAGATAATTATTTCATTTAAGTATATGAAGAAAATAGGCATATTTTTCTTTGTGGTATCGTTTACCTCACAACATTATTTTTTACTAACTAAATGGTAATCTACTATTTATGTTATTGTATACTATTTAATTTATTTTATCGTATTTAATCTAAAACTCATATGTTACAATATGGGTGGCTGATATCTTTGCATTGAATGTCATAACCATAGCTACAAAACAGTTCTACCACTTTCAATGAATTTGGTCTCCAGCATTTTATATTTATCTTAATTATACCAAAACCATAGTTTGCAAAAATGAAATAGCAAATATTAAACACTATATTACTAAAATTAAAAGCTAATAAATTCTATCAAATGGGACACTAAATTTGTTGTCTGAAAAAATGACTTTTAAAAATAATTTTTTATGTAATATGCATGTAGTGGTAATGACTTTCAGTAATTGTTAAAATACTCAATAGATACATATAACAACAGAAACATTAATACAAATCACAACGTCCTAGTCCTTGAATAAATACCTTAGCTGAATTACAATAAAAATAAACTTCCGATATTACTACCTTTTTTTATTAGTTTTATTTTTTCCAGTTAGTAGGCCTAGAAAACATTGAATTTGACCTATTATTCTATATATTTTATTAGCCTTTCATTTTTAGCAATGTAGCGCTTGATGTTCGTTATTTTATTTTTTGAAACTATGGTCTTGGCATTTTGACATAAGGATAAAAAGATCGATATCAAAATCATGGAAATCAGTAAAACTGATAGTAGAACCATTTTTAATCTATAAGGTTTATAGATTATAGGTTTTTTTCTTATAGATTTTAACCATTAAAATCTATAAGGAACGCATTAAACTGGAAAATTAAACAGAAATCATTTTCTCATAAGGTTTATGTGTGGTCTTACAAATTTTACTACAAAAAGATCTGTAATAATTTTATATAATAAAAAATTATTGAGTTTATACCTTTTCCTATTTGAGTTTGATAGCTTATTTTATTTGAAACCAGTAACAAAAATTTTTTCAGTTGTATATCTGCTTTATTTTTTACCATTTATGAAAGTAATCAGATAGAGCTAATTGATTATATTTTCAAAAAACAGTACCGATTTCTTAATAAATTGATAAGTACAAGCTAAAAACGATATATAACCAAGTAAAAAAATCACTGCTCAGATAATAGAGTATATAAATTACATTATTACTAAAATATACACTGTATTTACTGAAGCTCTAATGTTCTACTTATATTACCATTTGTATTCTGGTTGCCAAGTTAACACTTTTGTCCTGCAAATTAAATAAAGTGACACATAAAATAGGGATAAAAAAGCTAGTTGTCGAAGCCAAACTAAGACACTGAATTTAATGTGTTTTATATATTATAGATTGTAAAATGTATTATATGTACAAAACCTATATTATAACTTATAAAACACATATTTAAATTATATAAAAAACAACATACCTGGCAACAACATGACGATTTCTTTTGGGCCCATCATGTGAATGATCTGTTGGATCATCTATTGTATTTCTTTTTCCAACTTCTTTAATTGGCTTTGACGGTATAAGTAAATATCCATACGAGTACTCCTGTAAAAATTAATTTGTCTCTGGTAGAGTAAAATAATTTATGAAATATTAATACTTCATTTTTGGACATTTGGCAAATGATTAGATGATAATAATCAGGAGTGCGCATTTTGCCTTTATACTTTCTTTAAAATATCTCCTCGCAAAATATCAAGTTGTGATGTCAACTTTCGTTACTTTTTGATATTTGTTGCTACTTGTTACTCTATAACTATAGCCATTCGCAAAATTTCACTCTTATCTGCCTATCATCAGGCTTAAAACCGTGGACATTGTAATAGGAAAATGAATGCCTCTTAGATTTGCTAATATGCGTTGAACACAGGCAACTTACAAACCTAAATATCTACAAGCTTCATGCGGAGAATTTCTAGGATGAACTTAGAAAATTTATTTCATTTTCATCATTATAGACTGCTGGTTTTGTTCTTGCAGTATCTGGCCGAAATGAACCTGTGTTTAAACAAATGCCTAACGTGTGTTCGTTTGGATAAGGCTTGTCAGAATACCTTTCTGTAAATATCCGGCAAGTTCTTACTGCAAATCTGACACATTCTCTATGAATTAGTAATAAATTTAAGACATTTTGATTATTATACCACAATCGAGCCGCTATTATAAAATATCAAGGAATAATGGAAATGAAAAGCTTGTTTAAAGTATTTTTAAAAATGTCATTTACTTTTACTTGAAATTTTATGTCACATGAAAGATCAGAGGTTCAATAAAATTGGGGAAACCACCGAAAGTTCATAAAATTAAATTTAAATGGAAATATCGCAAAAATTGGAAGAATTAGCTATAGGGATATATTAATTAGTATAATTGATAGACAATTCACTTCTGCGTCCAACTGATGTTGTATTTACAGGGTGTAATTATGTAATAGTTATATTATTTATAGACCAATTACAGGAGTCTGCAAACTATCAATAGAGTTGGAAAATTATATGTATTTTCTAAATAAAAATTTTAATAATTTTACCTGACCATCTAGACCTCTCTCTATGCCAAGTGAATCAAAAGGATCTAAACCATCTCCAATAGAAGATAAAGGTCTTGTTCCTGAAGTGGTTCGTTTTCTATGAGCATCTCGTTTAGATTCAGATCTAAAAATATTTGGATATTTAAGGAGAATATGGATAGGACTCTACGGTTTTATGTACTATGAATTTAAAAATTACCTGTTACTCTTCTTATAAGGAATAACTGAACACACCATAAAAGGCAAATATCGAGAGGTAACCATAACAATTCGCTCATCACCAAATTTGTGATCTTTTGTCGGTTTAAAGACTTTAATTTGTTTTTGTACATTTTCCGGTATCACTGCAGGTGAAGTGCTCGGTTTAACCCTGGCAATGGGTTCTAGGCTCTCAGAACTGCTGCCATATGTGTGGCGATCTCCTTCACTGCAAATTGAAGCTTGATGTGGTAGTCTCTTCCTAAGTTTTGAAACAATTTTTTTTTCTGATTCAGTTCCAGATGCTGAAGAACTGTAATGAAATATCGAAATATATATTTAGATGTTCTAAAACTTACGTGATGTTACTAAAACTAATTAGCTATTATAATAGTTTGTAAACTTTCATGGCTAATGTCAGATGGATGATCTAGAGCATCGTTTCTCAACCTGGGGATCGACCACAGGTATAGAGGGGGTCGCAATCTGTCAAAAAAAGGCATCCATACGAAAAATCCTTTTATTAAATAATAAACCTTAAGTTATAAACATCGTACTAAACTAACTACATCTTGTAATAGAACCAACTAATAACTAAATATATGTTAATTTATTAATTAATGTGAGGGTTGCGTTTGTCTTTTATTTAAAAGTTTTTCTATGAGGATTAACATCGGAAACACACAGTAGATTACACACAGGAAGTTAGTAAATTGTTTTCAAGTGACAATAGCCGATTTCTATATTTAGTTTTTGAAGACACCATTGTGGAAAACCCTTTTTCGTACAAGTAAGAAGTAGCAAATGGAATTAGTGCTTTTAAAGCTTCAGTTACTAAGCTTCTGTATTCACATCGTCGTGCAATGCAAAACTTACCTAAATCTTGAACCAAAAACTCTAGTTGTAAAGTTTTGTCTGCCAATATTGACTGTGAGGGGGTCGTAAGGCTTTTTACTTTATTTTTTAGCTTTTTAGGGGGTCGCGACTCTAAAAAGGTTGAGAAACGATGATCTAGACGCTGTTCTACCATGGTTGATGTTTGATCGATATGAAAGGTGCTGAAGAAGTCATAGGTTAAAAATGACATGGCATTTCCGTGTTTAAGCATCAACCGTGGCCAAATAGCTCAGAAAGTTGGGTACCCTACTCTTTGCAAGTATTTGAATTAAATTAAACAACATAGGTTTTTCGATATAGGCGCAATTTTATATTAATTTATGGTTTCAGAAAAATTTGGGTAAAACATGAAATAATATTACATATATGAGAGAAAGTCATGAATAGGTATATATTCTGATGTGTAATATTTTTCAGATAAAGTGCAAATAAGAACTGCTATTGCTTTGTACATAGTTCAAAATAAAGGCTCTTTCTCAAATAAACTTTTGGGAGTTCGTTCTGCCAGGAATTGATTTGTATTTAAGCACTCCTCACAAAATGTGAATTTATTATAAAACTATATGCATTTTTGTGTAAAAATCCCACAACACATCTTTTTTTTTAGTAAAATGATTAGTTTTTATGTAAAACCATAATTTTCCAGTTTAGACGGTAGTAAATGATTGTTTACCCTTTAATTTTTCGACTAAAGAGTAAATCCTATTAAATAGAAGACCTTAATTAACATAATTTACCTACCAATGACATTGCTTTATTGTCAGTTATTTATGAAATATGGGGGAAACCTTAGTAGCAGCAGTGGGGCGGCCAAGACCTGGCAAGTAGGCGGCAAGCGGCCCTTTTTGGGGGAAAACCTTAATGTGACTTTCATTGCAGCAGAAATTTTGAAAACTTGTTTCTAGCCATTAGTTGGTAATAAAATTTGGTCTAATTTGAAACCCCTAGTTTCACAAATATGCATTTTACACCTTGCATGAATTATTCTAAATTTTCTTTTTAGAATTATTCCATTTCACGGATTACCAAGTATGTATTTAACAACAATGCCCAAATCATTATTACTGATATAGGTATATAGTTATAAGCATTAAACTTGGGATTAAAGTAGATCTCAGTCATATAAATAAATGTGAATTTATGTTGCGACATAATTAAAAATAACAGTTAGGTACTCAGGTATACAGATATGTACTATGTACATATATTTTTTAATATAAGTACCTTCTGTAAAATATAACATAATATGTTGCAAATTTTGAATCTCACTAGCAATAGAAATTATGTGTCCAAGGCGAACTAAGGCACATTTTTATGGAATCTAAGGTGTCATCACTTCTACTGCATTACCCTAGATGTTGTAAGTGTTGGGGGATTTGCAACTAAATAAACCATCAAATAAATTTTGTAACATATAATGTTGGTTGCTGGTGTAAGTTTACGCTAGTACCCTATTTGGTTGCTCGGCATCTAAAAATGTTAGGCCAACAATTCTTGTGAATGCGATTTTGTTGCTTTTCATGTACCTACTTTTCAATAGTGCACTGTTAAAATGAATTTTCCGATTTCCTTCCTTTACGGAAGATCCGACATTCCTATCTAAAATAAAAAAAAATCACTTATAAAATTTGTTGCCATCGTGGACCAACAGAAAACTTGAGCTACTACCTTTTAATAACAAGATGAACTGATGATCTAACATTTACAAATGTGCAAATTGGAAAACATGGATGGCTTTAAAAGGGTTAAAAGTAATATTTTCAAATTTTTTCACTTATAGAATTTGTTGTCACCGTGCACCACCTGAAAACTTGAGCTACTACCTTTTAATAACAATGTAAAATCATAATCTAACATTTTCAAGTATCTTCAGAGGTGCAAAATGAAAAACATGACTTAAAATGCCAAAAAGAATATTTTCACATTTTTTTTTTCACTTATAAAATTTGTTGGTATCGTGCACTACATGAAAACTTGAGTTACTACCTTTTAATAAAAAGGTAATATGATGATATAACATTTTCATAATGGAAAATGCTTAAAAAGACTAAAAATAATATTTTCTTATTTTTTTCACTTCCAGAATTTATTACCACCGTGCACCATCTGAAAACTGAGGTACTACTACTACTTCTGATAACCAGGTAAAATGATGACCTAACATTTTCAAATATCTACATAAGTAGTAAATGGAAAACATGTCTTAAAATTAATATTTTCAATTTTTTTTCGCTTATAAAATTTGGTGCAATCATGCACCACCAGAAAATTTGAGCTACTACCTATTAATAGCAAGGTAAAATCACGACCTGCCATTTTCAAATATCTACACAGGTGCAAAAAGGAGGCCTTAAAAAACGTAAAAAGATTATATTCTCATTTTTTCGCTGATAAAATTTGTTGCCACTGTATCACCATCACCACAAAACTTGAACTACCTTTTAATAGCAAGGTGAAATCATGAGCCAATATTTTCCAGTATCTATAGATGTACAAAATGGGAAACATGCCTTGAAAAGATCGAATAACTATTTCTTCCTATTTTTTTCACCACATATCTTCCAGCGGGCGCGCTGTGTAATTTCCCTTGAGGGGCGCTTGTCATAAATTTTACTTCTCTTCAGGTAAATGGTGATTTCTTTACATAAATGTTGGAAAGTTGCTGTGAGGATAGGAAAAATGAAATATTATGACAGTAATTAAAAAATATATATTTGATTTTCATGAACAAAAAACTACGCAACACTTCAAAAATGTAAATATTTCATTCAAAACAAAGTATCTCATCAAACTATTGATCAGAATCAACATTCTCATCCTTACAACTATTGCAAACCACCTCAACCAGAGAATGGTTCTTGCATGTAAACGACTGACAACGGCAACACTTCACTGATGCTGAAGATTTTTTCTTCCCCAGTGCACATGACCAACACAAACCGCGTTTTGAAGGGTTTCTTCTTTTTTCAACAACCCCTAAATGGGTGCAGTATCTCATCGATTGTGGTATATTCATTAAAATTGAACAATGACTTGCAGTTGTTGACAAAAGCTTGGAAGAAGCCATGTATCGCTGTCAGTTTGTCAACTTTCCTCCTTTGGATTCTGGTATTCTTCTCATCGAATCTCAGGCAACGGGTTATTGAGAAATCTCTTGTAGCTCATGACAGCTCTTGTTATTTCAATTCCCGTACCGTCACTGGCAAATATCTCTTTCACATTTGTGTGGTGAGATTTTTTTATACCGATCAAATATAGTAGGCCCAGGTATCTCTTAAATTCATGCTTGTCGATAATATTGGTGGTCAACTCTCAGCTGATTGATATACAGATATATTTATAAGGAAATATATTTGTATACTTCAAATCATTGTCAATCATGAAGATGTCAATGATTTGGAAGACGCATCTAGTTCATTTTCAATGCCAAGAGCTCGTCTAGCCAGGCCAGTGGGTACCGTGACGTTTATCCCCTTAGTTTTTCTAGAAACACGGTATGTTGTCTTATGCCACTTTGTTGATCTATTTTTTCCAATGAAAAATTCTTCTGTCATTTCCTCCTCTTCTTCAGATTCATCGGAAGTGTTTTCTTGTTCGGTATCTGTGTCTTCAGTATGTTGATTGATTTCTTCTTTTGAAAACTCGGTCACACGAGAGAAAGCAAGTCTCATCATCTTGCTCAGACTTATCGAATAAATCTTGAGCGAGTTTTTCTAGCTCATTTTGTGTAAGCGGCTTACGAGCCATAATGGGACAAGCCTGAAACGAAAAAGCACATTTAGCTATAAAGGCAACGATATAAATGATAAAGAAATCATAAAAAAGTAGTTTATTTAATATACTTACACTTAATGGCGCGTGTCGTAAAATTTACGCTCAACGGAAATTTGCCAGATGTCAATGGATAACAACCACTTTTGTGCACATCCGATATGTCGGCAGTTTAGAGAGACACTGACCCTCAAATAGCTCGAAGCTCAATAATCGCAACTAAATTACAAAAGTGGGGGAAGCAATTAGGTGCGAATTTTAAGATAGCAAACCCGTTGGAAGGTTAAGAAATTTGTTGTCACTATGCACCGTTCGAATATTTAAGCAAGCTACTATCTATTAATGATAAGGTAAAATCACAGTTCAATATTATATTTTAAATCAGGGTTGGCAACCATTCTGGCATTCCGCCCAGGAAGGGAAGAATGTTGGCTTGGTGATAATGTGAGAGAATAACATTGGATGATATTTGACTGTTCTCCTTACTAATGAGGTTTTCCAGGTTTCTCTCATTGCAGAACTGAATGGTGGTTAAGGTGTTCCAATATAAATTGTTCCCGAGGCGCAAATGCGGCCTACTGAATAATATGCCGCTCCTTCTCCCACACAAGTCTAAGACTTTCAGACTATTCCTTGTTATTAGAATGAGGGGTAGAGGTATTATTAAATAAACAATATTTGTGTAAGTCCCTGTGGTTTGAGTTGGATATACATATTAGCCGCCAGAAACTGTCAACAATGGAAATTATAGTATTTAGCTTCATATACTTAATTGTCATATCTATTAAGACAATTATAATGAATGTCGTGATCATGTGACATGATTTCGGGAGATTTATTTGAAGATATAATGACATTAAAGAGAATGTTTATAAAAAATTAGATGATATTCAAAGAAGTATGATTTGACCTTGTTATCAATAATAGGTAGGTAGCAGCTCAAGTTTTCGGATAGTGCATAATGACAACAAATCATAGTTGAAAATGTTAGGGCATGATTTTACTTGGTTATTAAATAGTATATACTACTAGCATGGTAAAAGGGTTTTTACTGGCGGACAGGATATGACTGGCAAGTCGTAGACGAGCCCGTGTATTGATATATTTTATTTGCTATTCATTTGTAAATATCAGATAGATATTCAAATTTTGATTACAAAAAAAATCCTCAATAATTTGTCGTAAGCTTTAGAAGTGCTACCATGACTACGTATATTGTTTATTTATTTTCGTGAAAATAAAAGTGCCAGAAGCAATTATTAAGGAAGCCACCAGCGTAGCTTCAAATTTATTGCCAGAAAAATCATCTTCAAGGTACGAGCGTGAATGGCGTGAATATTCAAAAACTGGCAGAAAAAAATGGTGTAATTGGAGTAACAGAATATGTTCTATTGGTTTATATGAATCAATTATCTGTTAGATTCAGTCTGAATACATTATGGGTAAAATGGTCTATGCTAAAAAGTTGTTTAGAAATCAAAGAAAATGTTCAAGTTAGCAGCTAGTAGTAGTAGTACTGGTGTATGGGGCGGCCAAGATCTGGCAAGTAGGCCATAAGCAGACCTTCTAATGTAGGTCAGAATATCGGCCCATTCAAGGGAACCGACCTCTTCCCCAGAGGTTAGCAGGTTTGTTTTTTATTTAAAATTATATGTAAAAATCTTATGTTCAGTTGACATTTGTAGATTTCAAACAATAATTGCATTTCTTAAACGAAAGAATGAGTGTTATATTCCAAGAAAGGTCAAGGTTTTAACTAAAGAAGAGGTTGAACAATTTCTGTTGGACGCTCCTGATGACCATTGGTTGCTTGCGAAAATTGTAATATTATTCGGGATTTTTGGTTATTGTCAATGTGATGAACTTCTTTCCCTGACCATGAATGACATAGAAGGTATGAGCAAATATGTGATTGTGACATTGCGACAAATAAAAAATTTAAGAAGATTTATCATAATCGATGATGGCTTGCAGTTTCAACCCTTGCATGTTGTACAAAAAATATGTAAATCTTCGGCCTCCTAGAACAGAAAGCCCCCGATCTTGTTTAGCATATCGAAATGGAAATACCAGTCATTCTTATCACCGATCTGGGGCAACTATGGTTGTGGTTGCAGGTAGAGATATTTTATCACTAAAACGTGCATGGGGATGGAAATCCAGCGAAATTCCACGAGTAATATTGATGATTCCATTAATAACAAAATCGAAATGTTGAAAAAATTATTTCCTAGTAAAGACTCTACAGATGGTATGCCGTTGTCTTCACTTCAGCAGTCTCTGCATCAGCAGATGGTTCAGCTGGAACTATCTCATCGTCCAAATTTTGTATTACTGGAAATGACAGTTATACCATGATCTTTAACATATATGATACAGATAAAACACAATTGTCTAATGTAAATAATGCTACTAACTTGTAAAACTAACAGTTAACTTGTAAAAATTTTACAAGTTAGTAGCTTGTAAAAATAAACTTTCTTAATTAACATGGTATTTCGATAAATTGACGTTTACAAATGAGTAACAAATAAAGGTTGTAGCTAAAGTTTTCTAGTTTTCTGGTGGTGGATGGTGACAGGAAATTTTAAAAGTGAAAAAAATATTATTTTTAGTCTTTTTTCCGTTTCACACATCTGTAGATATTTGAAAATGTTAGGTCAACATTTTACTTTGTTATTAAAATATAGTAAGTACCTACCTAGTTCAAGTTTCCCGGTAGCCCGGAAATTTTATTCTAGACAGTTGTAACAAATGTTAAAAAATGTAAAAAACTAATACACAATTACTATTTACTAGTTTAATAAATAAGTAGTTTAATAAATAACCTAACTACCTAATAAATACACTAATTTTTGGCCAAGCATTTTTTAGGGCCAAAAAGCTTAACTTTTTAGGTGATGAGTAACAAAATGGTGTGCTAACGAGCGTCAACTTATGCCAGCAATCAGCATTTTTCTCAAGAACAGCATAAGTTACAAGATTTATTTCCATGACACAAAATAGCAGCAAATTACCTAGCAACAAATGTAATATAGTTTTTTTGCCGGTGCTGAAGTCGGCGAGCTAGCATAATGTCATGGATATTACCCTACATAAAATAATCAATTACGTACATTTAAAAATATAATTTACTTACCGTTCCTTAATCACTTTATTTTTGATATCTTCATTACAGGCCTTAATAGGTGTAATAATACCTTCAGAGTCTGAACTTAATGAGTGCACATCACTATTATTTATAGGTTTATATCTTTGAATACGTTTTTTAGGATTCAAAATTGGTTTTTCTTTGGAAAAATGTGGTTCCGTGTCACTGAAACAATCATCAAGTCCATCTGACTCTTCGGCAAGAATTTCTTCAGTACACAAGAAAGGGGTCTTTGTAATAGCCCCATTGCGAGGAAGTAAAGACAACCTAGTATCTCTGTAGCTACCATCAAGAGAAATATTAGATAAAAATGTAACGGCGGCAATTCTGCGCCTCGAGCGATTTCTTTTTAATGAAGTTGCCATTTATTCTATTAATATGTCTTGCTCTTTATCACTGGATGTTATGTCACTGACACAACATTAAAAACATAGTTCTTTTATTACACATTTTTGAAGTCTTTTCAGAAAGTTTATAGAACTCAATACTGCTTAATAAAAACAATATTGATGGGCACATATCTACTGTTTAATAATTTCACCAATATTTTATTAAAGCGTTTTTACTTTCGTCGTCGGCACCACAACAGATTTTTCACATCACCACTCTCCATGCGATACGGAATCTGTGGAATGGGAATTGGGTTGGGAATGGGAATGTAAATTTGTAAATCTATGCGACAAGGAATTGGCGATTTGGCGATCTATTATCTATGGATTGGCGATATGAATAAACTGCGCAATTCATTTTGAAATTATGATGGAGGAGAAAATCAATCCACAGATCCACAGAATCACAGATAATAGCCAACTGCCAAGACATTAAAGCTTGTGTCTGTGTCATCTTCTGTGCCCACCCCACATGCTACACGGTACACGGTACACGGTACACGATGATGATGGTGAAGAAGAAGAAGAAGAAGAAAGAAGAAATGCCATGTAAGAGTGAATTGTGAGGTTATGTTTATCATAATATTAATCTAAAAATTTGTAAAAATCTTTGTAATACCTATAATAATGTCATCGGCCTCATCGGCTATTATCTGTATTGTGAGTAAATTTGAAAGTATTATGAGTAATTGGCATTGTAGTATTTCAAACATAAAAAATCCTTGGTAACTAATTAGCAACATCAATCCCGGTTACCCCTTATCATTTTATCACTATCATTTCGAGTGATATTTGATAGTATATAAGCACAGCTTACCATAAGCTGTGATATAAGGATTTAAGTACCTATATAATTTTACTTATACATATGTTTGCTAGAGGGTGAGGTGTGATCAGAAATAGATAGTAAAGGCGCATCAGTTTTGGTTTTATATTTTATATCACTCAAAGAAAGGTCGTCTTTATTTTGTAAGTACAAATAATTAGAATTCCTCATAATAATTTATTTTAGGATTATACTACCTGTAAAATAATTATACTTATTTTAATAATTTTGTAATTGCAATTCCTCTTTTGTACATAAATGTATATTTTTATAGGGAAATATGCCTCCTAAATCTACTACAAAATTGTTAACCCAACTGCGAGCTTTTATGCAGAATACGAAATATGTATCAGAACCAATTCATGCATATATTGTTCCTTCTAATGACGCACATACTAGTGAATATATAGCAGATTGTGATCAGTTTCGAGCATATATATCTGGTTTCACTGGGTCCGCTGGAACTGCAATTATTACACATAATGAGGCATGTTTGTGGACTGATGGTAGATATTTCTTACAAGCATCTCAGCAATTGGATTCCAATTGGACCCTTATGAAAGAGGGTTTGCCTAGTACTCCTAGTGAAGGTAAATTTTTTTTATAATAAATATATCGACTTTTTTATTGTATGTCTCCAAGCATGAGAGTTTTTAACAATGGCCTTGGACAGTGTGAATATTAAAAATGGAAACTTGCTATAAAGTCTTATCATTTTTTATAAATAATAACCATATGTATGTACACAACCAGACCAAAAATCAACTTTATTATCTTTGTCATCTAATCTGTCCAAAGCGTTCATAGTAATACAAAAGGTGCATTATTTACATGTTTTGAATAATTTATATTACCCTGTAGATGCGTATAGGCATAAAACTCTTTTTGTAACTTATACAATGCTTTCGTAAAGTAGTGGATAAATTCGTTATTTTATAAATACTCAATTTTTTTAAAAACCGCTTGGATCCATTGATTTTTTTTGCACTTTATATATTTAATTTTTCACGGGGTGACTCAATGTGGCTACGTTAATATAAACTTTAATATTTTAAAAAGGGCACCCTGTATTTTTACATATTTGGAAAGAACCCTTGGAAAGAAATATGATCATAAGTTTTATGGGTCTATCTCTAATAATAAGGGAGATTTGATATTCTCTTTCTTGGGCATATCTCTCTGATTAGTAGAGATAAACATATAAAATTTTATATGATTGTATTTATAAAAAAGAATTCTTTCCAGATATGTAAAAAATACAGGGTGTCCCATTTAAAATATTAAAGTTGATATCGACGTAGCTTCATTGAATTTCCCAGTGAAAAATTAAATACACAATATGCAAAAAAAAGTACAAATTTTCTCATACCTTTGTAAATTATTACATCAGAGATTATAAACACACAATCTCTGATTATATTAATATAATAAATAATACACCATATTGAAAAGCTCAATTCTTATGGATAAGATGAAGAATTTTTGCTCTAAAAAGTTAGTACCAACTCAAAACTTATGCACCATAACATGAAGGTGTGCTAGGAAATCTTTTGTTTCAAAATATATGAACAAAAACTATTACAATTATAACATTACAGATATGACTCAGTATGCCTTCACTTTCATTAGGTACTATTTGAAATCTTCACCAATGCTCAATTGCAGAAGCTATTTGTCTCTAAGCCAGCTATTGGTGATGTCAAAAATGTGAAGTACCTTCGAACTAAACTGTTGCCCAAAATGTTACTAAAACTGCGAAGTGTAAACATTTAAATATTCATATTTTCAGTAATAATTAACATAGGTATTAAAATATTGCTTTGAAAAACCAAATGTTGATACTTCATAGATTTAATTACATTTTACGCAACAGTTTTTTTTATCGAATATATTTCACAATTTTGAGGTTACCAATGCCTCAGAGGCAAATAGCTTCTGCTTGGGCATGGAGAAGACGATTGCACGACAAAGACGAAATGGTAGCTAATGAAAATGGGGGCATACTGAATCATATCTGTAATGTTATAATTGACACAATTTTGTTTTTGTTCATTTCAATACAAAAAATTTCTTAAAATCAGAATTTTTCATACCTTCATGTTATGGTACAGAACTTTTAAGTTGTTACGACCTTTTTACAGCAGAAGTGCTTTATCTTATCTATACAAATTGGGCTTTTCCATAGTATATTATCTATTATACTAATATTATAACTTATGAAGATATGTTTGTATTACTTTACTTTTGTATATTTGCTTTGCTGCAAGCAGGTACATATTATAGGGTCACAGTTGAAATTCTCAGTCACTTCAATTTATAATTTATCATAAATTTTTCCTTATAGATTATTTATTTCATATTAGTGATTTTTAGTAAAATAGTTTCAAATTATAAATTGTCAAGTAGATAGCCGTTTTTATCCATTTATACCATATCATTGTAATACAGTAATGCAATAAAAAACACACTGAAGTATTTCAAAAGGCAGAACCAGTATAATATAATGGGAATATGTCAAAATAACGGTGAAGTTAAAATGCGTGGTTTATCCTTGTAAACATTATTTATAGCTTAATTATCTTATGAATTAAAAAGAACATAAGCAGTATGTACCCTATAACAAGATAAATAAATATATTTAAATAAACGTTAAACAATCACTTTTTGTTTGAAACTTTAGTTACAAAGTTTTTGTAATAAGATCAACAATAAGATAAGATATATTTTTGTTTTTTGGAAAAACTTACAATTTAAGTAAGAGGGAGACAGTGATTTATGATAGTAGAGACATCTAAGTGATACAATAATACCTATTTATTATCTCCTTCACAAGAAGGGCAATAATTAGATTTGTATTGTTGGTGTTATTGGCTTTATGAGATTGTTTGTAAATCATATCATTTATCAGTATCACAATTTTTGAATCTTGAGCTTGGATAAAGTACTATGATAGACAAACTATAAATCATATTATTTACTGCATATACAAGGTGTTTCAGAAATGAGTATTCAAAATTTCAGAGGATGTAGAAGACGTTGAAAGATGACGGAAACCTTAGTACACTTTATGTCAGTGGCGGCTCCTAAGGGAGATACTGCCCCTTAAAGGGGTTATCTCAGAAACGGTTTTTCTTGCGTAACTTCATAACTGAATAACTAAGATGAATGAAATTTTGAGTGAGTATGTACATTTTTATTCCTAACGATTAGCATACATTACATTTTAAAATTTAAAACAGGGGCGTACGAAAATGGTGGGGGCGCGGGGTAATTTTATTCAAATCTTTTTTATGAGCAATTTTTTTCTGTTTCTGATGGGAAAATATAAAAATTTAAAGTATTTTACATAAAAAAGGTACTCTAGTTCAATTTCGCTAGAACGCGCCGTTCTCCAGTAAAATCGATTTTAAAAATCCGTAACATGCTGAAAAATTCAAATAACTTTAGGTGAAATAATAAAATAATCAAAGTGTGCCATGAGAAAAAAAACACTAACTTGGCAGTGACAGTTATCATTAACAACGTCGTGTATTATTGTGTTTTAACTTGTGCTGCAGCGTAGAGTATAAACGTTCAAAATTATTGAAGAGAATGCCACAGTATACATTTTCTGAATATGTAGATATGTTGTTGACATTAGGCGAATGTCATGGGAGCGCAAGAAGGTATGCTGAGAAGTTCCCAAATTACATATGACTTCTGGTCTACCAAACTGCATGAATAGAAATGTTTTAAATGGAGAGAATATTTTGAACTTGGTTGAAGTTCTTGACTGACTGAAACATATTATTTTATTACAAGTGTTTTTTATGATGTGTGTCTTATGAGCAGCTAATCATCCATTGCACTGCAAAAATGGATTTTTATCTGGAAAACCTCTAGAAATTATAAAATGTAATCATATTGCCCATTAATCCAGTGGCGTAGAAGTTAATTTTAAATAGGGAAATAGTACCCCTGATTCTCCGGCACTGGTATTTGAATTTGGGTTTTGTAGATCCATAACTGCGAGGAATATTTAGTGAAAATTCTGTACCGAATTTGGTTTAATTTGGTAAAGCCGTTTTTCACATATTTTAAGAATTCGTTTTTTTTTTATTATTTTCAAGGCCCATTGTCTCAGAAATGGTGCCTTTTTCCGCCCATGTTCATTAAGCAAAGTGATATTAATTTTTGTTGTTTTATACTTTCCTGAAGTTTGTCTATTAAAATCTGGACCACCCTGTATACAAACATAGTATCAATTGAAAACAAATTTAATGACACCATAACAAATATAAGAATACTGATTCTCACACAGTAGTAACAACAACATAATAATAAGAACACAAAGGAACAAAATTCAAATAGGAATAGGTGATATTACGCTATTTGCAGTGGTATTAAAGCTATTTAAATTTCAAAATGTCCACCATTTGCAGCAATACAAGCGCGTAATCTGCGTTCCAAAGAAAATAGGTTCCGCTCCAGGGTGAGTTCTGTAAACGCATCTTCTACACGCTGACGTAACTGCTCCTTATTGTCAATGACTTGTGAATATACCTTCTCTTTCATTTGGCCCCACACGTTGAAATCCATAGGATTCAAATCTGGTGTACGTGGAGACCAATTTATAGTAGCATCATTTCCAATGCCAATTGATTGTCTTGCGCTCCCATGACATTCGCCTAATGTCAACAACATATCTACATATTCAGAAAATGTGGCATTATCTTCAATAATTTTGAACCTTTATACTCTACGCTGCAGCACAAGTTAAAAAACAATAATAAACGACGTTGTTAATGATTACTGTCACTGCCAAGTTAGTGTTTTTTTTCTCATGGCACACTTTGATTATTTTATTATTTCACCTAAAGCAATTTGAATTTTTCAGCATGTTACGGATTTTTAAAATCGATTTTACTGGAGAACGGCGCGTTCTAGCGAAATTGAACCAGAGTACCTTTTTTATGTAAAATACTTTAAATTTTTATATTTTCCCATCAGCAACAGAAAAAAATTGCTCATAAAAAAGATTTGAATAAATTTACCCCGCGCCCCCACCATTTTCGTACGCCCCTGTTTTAAATTTTAAAATGTAATGTATGCTAATCGTTAGGAATAAAAATGTACATACTCACTCAAAATTTCATTCATCTTAGTTATTCCGTTATGAAGTTACGCAACAAAAACCGTTTCTGAGTTAACCCCTTTAAGGGGCAGTATCTCCCTTAGGAGCCGCCACTGACATAAAGTGTACTAAGGTTTTCGTCATCTTTCAACGTCTTCTACATCCTCTGAAATTTTGAATACTCATTTCTGAAACACCTTGTATAAGATGTTCCAATAATCCATCAAAGTCCAATATTATATTATTCCGAGGGTATGAAAAAAGTATTTTATAAAAATTATGTAGTCTGAGAAAAAGCACATTTTATGTGCTCACTCACTTACTCACTCAGTGGGACACCGCTAAGATTATTTTTTTGAGCTATCCTCCATTTTTATTTTTGGATATGAATTTTTTCGATTAATTAATATAAAAAAATGTGAAACTTTTTGTAATTAATAATAATAATATAAGTTGCACCACTAATTCCACTTATTCTTTCCATTATCTTTAGGATATTGTATCTCGGACATGTCTAAGCCATTCTAATAAAAAACAAAAAATAAAAAATTATTTTTTTATTATTTCACACAAGCATTCACAAGATCCAGGATAAGATTACAGAATAATTTAAAGTTGAACAATTTATTGAGTACCTAATAAATTTTGAAATAATAAAAACATAATACAAAACAGAAATAGAAACAAGATAAAAAGTAGATAGATCTCAGTCAATATTAGAAATTATAGAAACAACATATATTTAACAAAAGAGATAGGATAGCAAAAATTTTAAGTGGCTCGAATTGTGATTCCTGTGTTTACAAAAATCTATTCAAGTTCATCAGATAGCTACCAAAAATTTAAACTGGTGTATTTCTTGTGTAGACGAAACATTATATTTTTTTTGTCCAAAAATGAAAACAGTTTTTTCTTTAGGAACATGGTTATCAAAGAATCTTCCTTCTGGTTCAAGAGTGGGAGTTGATCCAAAACTTTTTGCATTCAAGAAATATATGCCCTTAAATACACAGTTGGAATCAGCAGGTCATAAGTTAGTTCCAGTGTCGGCTAATTTAATTGAATTACTATGGATTGACAGACCAAAACGTCCGACAAATCCTGTAATTCCGTTACCCTTAAAATATAGTGGTAAAACTATTAAAGAAAAGCTGGAGGCCTTACAGAGTGAAATGAAAGATAAGAATGCTAAGTATTTGGTGCTTACAGCCCTTGATGAAATAGCCTGGTTTTTGAACTTAAGAGGCTCTGACATTGAGTACAATCCAGTATTTTTCTCATATGTTATTATTTCTCTGAATGGTTTTACTTTTTTTCTGAATCCTGAGCAAAACTCAACAGACATAAAACAACATTTAATTTCTGAAGCAGGTAATTTATTTACTATAGAACCATATGGTAATATTGAAGATAAATTAAAAAGTCTTGTAAATGACTTGAACGGTTTAATCTGGTTTTCCGAGAACACCAATTATGGTCTTATTGGCTTAATTCCTAAGAAAAATCTTCTACTGACTAATATTACACCAGTACAACTGATGAAAGCTGTTAAAAATCCTGTCGAAATTAATGGAATGCGTAATGCTCATGTTAAGGATGCTGCAGCATTATGCTGTTATTTTTCTTGGCTTGAAAAGAACGTAGCAAACATTAAAATTACAGAAATCTCAGGGGCTCAAAAACTGTTAGAATTTAGAAAGCTACAAGAAGATTTTGTAGGTGAAAGTTTTTCTACTATTAGTTCAGTAGGACCACATGGTGCCATTATTCATTACTCTCCTGACGCATCCACTGATGTCCAGATAACTACTAGTTCTTTATATCTCTGTGATTCTGGAGGCCAGTATAAGGATGGTACTACTGATGTTACGAGGACTTTACATTTTGGAACTCCTACGGAATTTGAAAAAGAATGCTACACTAGGGTTTTAAAGGGACACATCAAAATGGCAACATCAGTATTTCCGAGAAAAATTAAAGGTATGAAATATTTTGACAATATTAACTTGTTAACACTATGACTTTATTTGTTTTTAATAAGTAGTTCAAACTTTAATAGGCACAAACTGTTTTTGGTCAGATGTAGCTTATGTAGCAAAACCATTTGCACAATTCTAGAATGTGGAAATTTTTGGCTGATATTTTGAATTAGTACCATACCTAAAGTACTATATCAAGATAAAAATTTGATGTGCTCAAAATAATATATGTTTTGTGTAAGAGCAAAATTGTTATAGTGTGCCAGTTAATACAATAAATGAAAATATGAAGTTTTAGGTTATTTAACCCCTATATATTTTTGCATGTTTGAATGTGTCTTTCTGCTTTCTGCTTACAACAATATATAATAGTTATATATTTATTTCACAATTAACGAAGATATTGATAAAAACAGCACTAGGCGATTACCGAGCTAAAATACTGACTCGAAATTGTTATATCGCATTACCTACAGAAAAATATCAATTAATCATATAACATTTGGCTTCGTAAATTTTTAATAAAGTGTAAATAAACATTTTTGCATGTTACTATTTTGAATACCTATTTATTGTTTTTCTCAATAAAACTTTACATATACTTAAAGAAAACTAAGATGGCTGTGACAGGAAAATTGAATAGATATAACAGATTCATTAGTAAACAAAACGTTACCTGTCAAATTTAATAATTAGATTACCTATTGGCTATTTTGAGAATTTAATGTCGATATTTTTATGGAAGTATTTTTTGGTGTGTGTTCTAAAGTGTCGTATTTTCACTGTTCTTAGCTTTACTTACCTACTTATTGTTGCATATATTATTTGGTAGCGTTTTGTTGATGCTCTACGAAGCCAATAATAAACTTTTCTTGTTTATATAAAGTTTATGATTAATTCATATTTTTCAGTGGGTAATGCGATATAACAATTTTGAATGAGTATTTTAGGTCGGTAACCACCAAGTGCTGTTTTTATCAATATTTTCGTTAATTGTAAAATAAATATATAACTAATATATTGTTGTACGTAGAAAGATGCAACAAATTAAAAAACATGAAAAAATATATTAATATATAGGGTGTTTCATTTAAAAAAAAAACAACTTTATAGTTCCCCCTGTTTTTTTTTGAGACAGGGCAAATCTAATGGCATATTTGAAAATTTAGGAAAATTCTCATAGATTTCTTCAGTAAATAGTAACTGAAATAATGGGGGGTTCCAATCTTAAAGGAAACACCCTGTACACACAGAATAATATATATTATGTATATTTTAAAAGTTATGTTTTTGTTTTAAAAGCGACGTATTTTGTTATTTTGTTGTTGCTTTCATTACATTAAGTCTTTTTCTAAAGAATTAATAAAAAAACAAAGTAGTATTTAAGTAATGTATTTAATTTTTTTTTAAAGAACTTTTGATATAACACACAGATTTTTAAGTTCCCTTTGGTACTTTATAACCAAGCTTTACTGTATTTTGAACTGTTTAAGTATGGCATACCTTACAAAAACGCAAGTATGAGGTCGCCCCCAGTGTGCAAGACTGTGATTGGCTTCATCATCTATTGGTGAAAATAAGAAGGGATGCTAATTCATTGAAAATCATCGACTATGAATTTTTAACATCAAAGTGCTGGCAGATATATGTCCATACTTTATATATATATATGTATGCTGGTATAACTAACACTAATTTTTTAATTAAATTTTTTACTGTTAACTATTGTTTAAAAATTTCTGATTATTAAAAGAATATGTCAACACTATTAAGTGGTACCTATAGTTTGAAGTAAACAATTTAGCATAAATTAAAGTTAACATGTGCAACTTACAGAATTGTTATCAAGGTTGGGTATTTTAATATCCTTTAAAATTTATATTTTGTTTTCAAAATCTACTTTGAAGTCGAAATAACAATTTAGCAAACTGTTAATTTGATATATTGTATAATCAAAGTACAGTTAGATACTCTGAAATGAATTGAAAACGTAATACACATAATTTGTTACTAAGGTACATATGTTATATGTACACATATATTTAGTCATTAGTCACTTTATGTATAATGTAAAACTGAAAAAACAGTGAACATATTAAAGCATAAACATAACTTACATAAATGAAGTATAGACTACGAATGAGACTAATGAGTGGTGTCATCAAGAATGATACTAGAAACTTGAATGATCCAAATTTATTTTAATAACAACTCTATAAGGCAGAACTCCCAAATTGAGGAGGGCGTTTCAGATAACTGCAACTTTGATAAACAGGACCCTGCTGTAGAGCATCTGTAGATGGAAGTTTGAAAAATATAATTTTTTTTTTTAAAGGTAATTATCTTGACTCATTTGCGAGAGAATATTTGTGGCAAGTAGGACTGGATTATGCTCATGGAACTGGTCATGGAATTGGATCTTATTTAAATGTTCACGAAGGTCCAATGGGTATATCTTGGAAACCCATTCAAGAAGACCCTGGGCTTGAGGCAGGGATGTTTATATCCAATGAACCAGGGTATTATCAAGACGGAGAATTTGGCATTCGTATTGAAGACATTATACAAATAGTTGATGCCCACCCACCCCACAATTTCAATAATATTGGATTTTTAACATTTGATTTTGTTACTTTAGTTCCTAAAATTATCAAACTCATAATTATTCAAATGTTGACTGATACAGAAATAAAATATTTGAATAAATATCATCAGAAGTGTAGGGACATAGTTGGACCACTATTACAACAACAAGGTCAGCATGAGGCCCTGGAATGGTTAATTAAGGAAACTCAGCCAATTTCCGGATAAATTTTCACTATTGTTTTGTTTTGCTTTTCAGTATTTTAAAATATATTTTAATATATTTTGTATTTGTTTCATTTATAATCATTTTATTACATTAATATTTTACATATTGTATCAATATGGTATAATAGCCAATTTAGTTTTATGATAATGTTTATAGTTTATTTCCTTACAAAACTGAATTTTTTATTAATAACAACAAATTGTTTGAATTTAGTTTATTTGATTTAATTTTTATTAGAACCTAATTGTAATGAAGTGCTTTAAAGAGTGATATTCTATGTAAAAAATCTTTACAGAACATGATACCAGATTTTCCATTGCAATAAGATGTATGTATGTAATGTATTTAGCGAGAAAAGACTTGTTATTTTATTTATATAGAACAGAGTACATGACGCACATTATAAAGACCTTTACTAATTGCACTTGGCTCTTTACTGAATTATTTAATAAAATAGGCAACCAGTGAAGTCCAGATTTTTTTGATACACTGTATTTTTGAAGAAAAAAAGACAAATCTTGATATTTTTTTTGCCATGTATAAGTTGACTACCGAACTGTTACATAATACCAAATTTTGTTTGCAAATGTAGTCTTGTCATAATAAGTTCACAAATAGTAATACTGACTATATGATTATACTTGCTTGTATGTTTTATTAAATGATTCAATCAACATTTGGCATACCTACCCATGTAAAAATTACAGTCCACCTAAATGAAGGATGATCATGATCCGCAAAAGAACGCAAAATGATGCCAAAAAGTGTTTAAGAAAATGCAACGTTGTCAAGCATTCCTGAATAGAAATATAGGTACCCTACTTTAATCATATTAACAGTATTTTTTAAAATTTGCTCTTAAAATGATATTTTATATACTCATAAATTATAAAGTTACATGATGAAACACTTATTTTTACCAAGGTGTCTGTTTTTGTGCTTCCTTTGTCCTTTGTCTTTCGTTGCAAACAACTTGACAGCAGACAGAGTGAACAAAATATAGGATGTCTAATGTGAATTTCCTAGGTGACCAGGTAAGCACGCCCCATTTTAAAGTTGGATATATAGATTGGGACGCAACAGTAGCAGTCAGCGGTAGCAACAGAAGCTGTAGTATTTAAACAGCACAGTTCACGACAAAACTTTGAGGTTCATATTTTCCAATGAGAAATTGGAATTTCACTGGAAATAACCAAGTGTTGTAATTTCATTGATTTTTACTGGAAAATATTCCTACAGATCCTACTATGATTCAAGAATACAAATTGCATTTTCCTATGACAAAGCAGCCATGTTTCTTATAGGAACGGATTCAAGAATTAAGTCCACTGTATAATATGCAATAAAAATAAATACTTATATGACAAATTAACTAAATTTCATCAGACTGGTTTTTCGGTTTGATATAAAATTATAAAAGGTATTATATAAGATATTTGGAATTAGTATAGGCATTTCTTTTTATTGCATATTTTTTGGGGCAAACTTTAGAAGTTTGCCTTGTTTCATGTTTTATTATTTTACAGGTGGTGTAACCCCAAAAGATACTTCAATGATTCATACAACTACACCCCATAAATAAGTTATAGACATCAACTTTAGTATTTGTTTGTATAGGCTATATGACAGAATGCAAGATTTTTGAAAAATTCTACACAAAACGCAGGATGGCAACATAAAATGTGACATTTCGTTCATTTCTTGTCAAGAAATACCTTTATATATATGTCATCCTGTAGTCTGTGTAGAATTTGCCACCTTCCTAATTGAAGGGATTATTGTATAAAGGGAACAAGTCACATATTATGTCAAAATAAACTGATATATACATTATCTAAATTAAACGTTCGCCAACCGTTGAATCTATAAAAGGAACATGTCATGTTTATGCTATTGAAATTAGGAGGCCAAGGAATAAGCAGTCATTGTATAAAGGGAACAAGTCCAGGACATGTTTCCTTTATACAATACACCTATTGTATACCGCGTAGGCGCACACCTGTGCGCGCCATGAAGTAAATAATATTGTGTATGCTTGTTTAGTTACTTCTTGCGCTTTAACCTGTAAAGAAGTATTTTAAAAGAACGTGGAACGTATGTGACTAATTTCTATTTAAATTGCGTAACATGTCATCCAGTGGGTTAAATAGTGACGAATCGGCTACAGCAGTTGAACCTAAACGTAAAAAGGGTGTCAGAAACTATGCAAAATATGAAAATAATGTACGTATTAAATCCAGATTACTTGGAGAGAAGTACACAAGTCAAAAAGGAGTTCAGAAGCCGGCGAAACAGGCCCGGACTGCAGGTAAATTTTATATTATGCTTTGTAAAAAGTATTATATTATATTGCTGTGGTAAAAAATGGGAAAATATTTTTTGCAGATGTAAACAAAGGTGAATGGCCAAATTCTCCGCAGAAGATAAAATGTGGATTTTCAAGTCTCTGTATTCAGGCAAACCCAAAAACCAACAAGATACGTTCTTAATGGGATTATTAGAAACTAAGAAAATTCATAGGCGCCGATCTAGAAATGAGGAACCAAAGCAAGAACGAAAAAGTAACTTTGTGTTTCACGTTTTAAATAAAGAAAATTGGACCAAGGTATGCAAAAAAGCTTTTATGAATATGTATGCATTGTCCAATAAAGCGGTATTTCGCCTAACTTCATTGCTTCTATCTGGTAAGTCACCAACTGATCGACGTGGCCAGCATATTAAACGTGGTAATGCCAAATCTGATCATGTGATTTTGAAAATTAATGAGCACATTAACTTTTTTCCAAAAAAAGAAACTCACTACGGTAGTAAACCGTTGACATAACTTGAATCTCATTTGACAGTAAAAAAGATGTACGAGATGTTTTGCTCTGAAAACTCAGATCTTCAGCGTGTTGTGTCCTATGAGTACTACTTGAAACATTTTCGTGAAAATTTTGGGTACAGATTTGGTAGGCCCCAAGTAGATGTATGTTCAACGTGTGAAGAGTTGTCAGTGAAAATAAAATCTCCTACGCTAAATGATAATGCAAAACGTGTAGCTTCAGCAGAGCTAATAGTACATAAAAGACGTGCTTTTAAATTTTACAAAAAAATTGAAGAAGTAAGAGGCCTTTGTACAACTAACCCCAATATTGGCGCCATTGTTTTCGATTTCATGCAAAACATGCCACTTCCCTTTATGCCAGTTAACGATATGTTCTATCTTCGAAAACTTTGGCAATACGTTTTTGGAATTCACGATTTGAAAACCAATCAAGGGTCTTTTTATACATACTTTGAAGGTACTGCGCAACGAGGTGCTAATGAGGTAGCCACTTTCTTATATGACTACATTAAAAAAATACCAGAAAATGTAACGGAGCTATACGTATTTAGTGATGCCTGTGGAGGTCAAAATCGAAACCATACTATTATTCGTTTTCTCCTAAACCTGACTATGAATGGAAGATTTCAAATAATCCACCAATATTTTCCTGTTCGTGGTCATTCGTTTTTACCGTGTGATAGAGATTTTGGAATAATAAAAAAAAGTTTCAGGCGTCATGACCGAATTTTTACCCCAATGGAATATGTTGCATTAATAGCAAATGCCAAGAAAAGCAAACCATCCTTTTTGGTAAAAGTAATAAACACAGAAGACGTGTTAGACATTAAGTCATGGTGGCCTACATATTTTAAAAAACCTCCAAAGAAATCACTACCGAAAAAAAGAAACAAGAAAACTTTAGCATATCGAAGTACAAACACCTAACTTATCAAAAGGAGACTCCTGGTTATGTACTGGCAAGAAAGTATATTGACAGCTTTATTTCGTTCAAGTTCCGTTTGTCAAAAAACACTGCTAGCCCACCATATCCAATAGAAAAAGCATATCAAGGGAAAGTGCCCATTAAAGCAAAAAAAACTTGAACAGGTCGCAAAAGTCGTGAAATATATTCCAGATGAGCATAAGTGGTTTTTTGATCAGTTTGAAGATTGGCCATCAACCAATAATGAATATGACTCTGAATAGCTTTTTTAACCACAAATAGTGTTATGAATATTGTTTTTAAAAATTTGGATAAAAAATAAATGTTTTTTAATATCATGTGTTAATTTTATTTATATGTGCAAAACGTTTATCTGCATTTATTATATAAACGGAACAAGTCCAACAGAAAAAAAAAATTTTTGTGGAAAAGTTGATAGCAGGCTATTTATTGGTATTATTATGCTATTGATCTCCCCCATTGCTTTATTTTTTATGTGAACATAAACAAAATCGGACGAACCATTTTCAAAATATAAAGTTTTTTTGCATTTACTCAGAAACATAGTTTATGGACTTGCTCCCTTTATACAATAACCGCTTCTGTAGAGGGGAGACAAGCGAGAAGAATGAAATTAAAATTTTGTGTTCCTAGGTAAATACCACATTATAGTAAGCTGTGTAAATACTATATATGAGTATGTACCCAATATTGCATCAAAGTATGATCTCTTCTATTAAATCACCGTTATGGTATATTTTGTTAGGTTCTTCTTTACTTTAAATAGGTACATCACTGACATAGGTAATGCTTTATACATACCTACATGGATTCAACGATATGACAGTTTTATTTCCTAATACAGTCTATCTGGCAATATTCATAATTCAGAATGCTGACCTATACTGGGGCATTTGTCAATGAATCTTAAGTAATATCGGAAACATTTTTTGCCCAGCCCCAGCTTCTATCGAAGGTATACTGAGTATAGTATCGTTGAATTCAATTAACTATATCAAATTATCAAAATGCAATAAAAGTGGTCAATTAAAAAAATATATATTTGATACTATTTGTGTTATTTGTATTGTTTGGTATTGTGTTTTTATACCTAATTTTTTAAATAAATTGTGTAAGTAGGGAATATTAAAAATAGAATTGAAACTCTTTAGAAACTATTAATGTAGTTACATAATTAATGGTTTTGTACAAATTTTATTAGACTAAACTTTCTTCTATAATGGATTTACTAAGTCAACATAAATCTTCATTTGTGATGTGCTGATGTGTTAGGTGCTGTCGGTACCTATGTTTTCATAATCCAGTATCTATCTGCAAGAAATATTGCCTACAATGTATATAAGTGTACATTATTAGTTATTAGTGTTATTATATATGACTGCTTCCGGTTCTATTTATTTTCTTCTTCTGTTTCTCAATTTTGTATTGGTTGGAGGAAGTACGATTCTTCAAGGGCACTGGATCTATTTCTGACTTGCGACATGGTTCTTCAATTATTTTTGTCTTCTCCTCGGCTTTTTCACGGGCACATAATAAAATAACTTCGTAGAACTCCAGAAATGTTAATTTGTAGTCGAGATGAAGTTTTCCGTTTGATATAATAGGTGGACATATTTTATGAAGTAAATGTATAATTTTTCTCCGTCCTAAGCTTCTAAAAATGAACAAGGTTTTTTTGAATATGTCTATATGTTTCATCTTCGGCACTGAGCGACGGCTAATTCTTGGGATTACATCTTCTGCAGCTGAAATGCACGATGTGATTGTGATTACTTATATAAACTAATTTGGTAGGCAACTTCTTACTGAATCTGCAAAAATGGCAAAACACAATAATTCATATAAATATTTTCTCGTTTGTACGCGATATTCTTTTCTAAAGCACATAGGTAGGTACCTAATTTTAGTTTTGGTTTTATTTAATCTGACCAATCTGAGCCATTGCTACTACCTACCAACATCAATAAAATTCATTTAGCCATTGCGTTAGTGACAGATTTTTGGTTGTAAATTTAGGCAATATGCCTTTTACAGGGTATTACGATGCGTATATTCTCATGACGAAAAGGAATTAATCAAAATAAGAGTCATACTGGGCTATAGAAAAGTGACTTCATTTCTTCGCAAATTATCCATTTTTGTACGTTTTTGGTTAGGCTGACATGTATTTTAAAATGGAGTTCAACATAAAAAAACCTCGGAGAACCACCGACATGCCTACTGTTAGCGTCGGTTCATAGGACTGTTATAGTCACGTGACCTTGTATTTGATTAAAGAATTTGCCACCATACAATCAACATGAACATAGGTACATAAATGCTTGAATATACATAAACATAAGCAAATGTTATATCTTAATCTTAACCATCCGAGATGGGTTACGCACACTCACACGCACACAGGCACACGCGCGCGCACACACACACACACACGCAGTCAGTGGATTTGCCCTAGGACCCTATAAGTAATATAGTGTACGACTTTATGATCCTGCGGTGATTGTATCATTATGGCGATGAATAATATTAAAAAATCAAATACGAGAAGGAACGTTATATTTTGTTTTGTAGGGCGGCATTAGAGCGAGCCCAAGAACGGTATCAGTTGGTGAACCTTAACCACTATTTATTACTTATTCCAAGACTCTGGATAAGTATGGATCTAATAATTTTGCTATCTGGTATTTTTGAAACTGAAAAATCAATAACGTCACTGTCTGTATCTGTAGTACTCAACATCATCGCCAGGTCTTGCTGAGATACCATGTCCTATCTATATTGTTATGTACGTATGACATATGCCAATAGGTAGAACACAAATTTAAACGATACCTATTCTACTTGTTTTCTCCATATTTATTATGTTTCTGAAAATTTAAATAATCTGGATAAAATAATAGTAGGGTCCACGGAGGCTCAAATTGTGATTTTCGTTTGCACTTTCAGATTAAAAGCTAAAACCAATTTTAGATGATTCCCCACCCTTAGAACTATCAAAATCCCGAAGGCGTCACAAAAAGTCCTGTACGGGGTGGCTGTAGGGGGTGAAATGTGAAAATTACCCTAAAAATGATTTTTGGATATTTGGAACTAGAAAAACAGCGCTCTAGTGAAAAGTGTCTAAATATTTTAGTCAAGCTCTACATCTAACCTACTGTAACATTTTTATATGTGATCTAATTAAAAAATACCTTTTAATAACATTGTAGAGCAGAGTTTCCCGAGTCTGTAGGATATTTCACTTTTTCATTTGGATGATTTACAATTTTTTTACGAATTTTTATTCGAGCGCGCGCATGGGCCTGACTAAGGTGAATATCGCTTGCGTTACCCAGAGTTGCAGCTCATTAAGGTCGAATGACGCGTATTTCTCTTTTGTGCAAAGATTAGGTAGGTCTGTTCTTGCAGAAGTTTCTGATGGTTGAAAACGGTTTTTTACTTTTTTACATGCGGACAGTGCATTTTTTAATGTCTGTCAGTTTAACGTCTGTGAACAGTTTTGTTGGGCGATTGTTTTTGACACTTTCTGACCATTCCGGACTGCTTGTATTGCAAGAACAGATCTATTAAAATTAAATATATAATTGTTGAAATAGTATATGAAAAACTAACAGGTACCACAAATATAATTTTTAAATTTATATATTATAATACATAAATACATATATGTATCTAACATGAAAATCATAAATAATAAGAATTACGGGCACTTTAGAACATTTAATCGGATTTCAATTCCGCCGATACGTCCTCTGGCGTATAAAGATCGACACTTCTGTGGTGTCCGGGAAAAAGGAGATAAGTCCAATTTTGGTCAAATTGGAATATGTTGAAATTTCGGCATTACACAATCAAATCTTTCTTCCGGGCGAAAGGGGATATCGCATTTGAAGTAAAAAATGTTACTAAACTTAGGTTCATTTCGAGCCTATATAGTCCCTTAAAAATGTTCCTGTAGAGATAACTCACCTTATCCTTTCGTATAAAAATAAAAATTTTCTGTGATTGTCAAAAAAAGATAACATATCTCAAATCGTCCACAAAATTTTTCGGATATTAACGTAGTATTACATATACATATACAACGTTTGTATGACGTTTAATACATAGTATTAAATATTACAGTGTGTAAAATTAGTGTGTATAGGTAAATGGAATCCAGGGGAAAAAGAAATTTTCATTTGATAGGAATGTATTTTTCTATCTTAAAATCGCATCTAATACTTAAAGTAATAAATCACAAGATTTCAATACCACTTATACTACTTATAATACACTTATTGAAAAGACAAGAAAACGTACGGATACACCAATTCACCATTCCCTAAAAAATTAACTTCAAATTAAGAAAAGACTGAAACTGGAATAAACAACTTAATTGGAAATTATAAATTATTTGAAGTTCATCCTAGACCTCTAATTGTAACTCTTTCTCTTTCTGTTAACTTAAATAATAAAGAAGGCGATAGGAACAAACATGGTTGAAGAAGCCCAGAAAAGCCGCCCTTATTTTACAAATTTAAGCCGTATATGACAAAATTACAAAGTAATTGTTTATTTTTATAAATAAAGACCAATAGTTTATAATGTTTTGACCAAATTATGATTCTATTTTGTTAGCAGTTGTGGAGCAATTTATATTAATTTCATGTACTGATATATCGTACATTGTTTGTTGTCCCAACTTTTATCCAGATTTCATCATTTCATCGGTTATTTTTAAAAATCATCAGTCCTTTTATCTATACAAAATATCACTTCAACGCCCAATATTCCTAAACAAAAATCAAACAGCCACACAAGAGAGAAATAAGCGATATTTGACGATAATGTTCTGCGACTGTGGATAACGCAAGCGATATTCGACCTTAGTCAGGCCCATGCGCGCGCTCGAATAAAAATTCGTAAAAAAATTGTAAATCATCCAAATGAAAAAGTGAAATATCCTACAGACTCGGGAAACTCTGCTCTACAATGTTATTAAAAGGTATTTTTTAATTAGATCACATATAAAAATGTTACAGTAGGTTAGATGTAGAGCATGACTAAAATATTTAGACACTTTTCACTAGAGCGCTTTAAGTCTTAAGCTCTCCCATTTAACAACGTGCTTTATGGAATAATCAATAATTTTTTTTTTTATATTTCCAGTGTTCTGAGGTAAATGGTTCTTATGTGTAAACTATTCAGCTGTTTTTCTAGTTCCAAATATCCAAAAATCATTTTTAGGGTAATTTTCACATTTCACCCCCTACAGCCACCCCGTACAGGACCTTTTTTGACGCCTTCGGGATTTTGATAGTTCTAAGGGTGGGGAATCATCTAAAATTGGTTTTAGCTTTTAATCTGAAAGTGCAAACGAAAATCATTTCTAGAAGACTTTGATAGGCTCGTGGACTCTACTATAAGTAGAATAACGGAAATAATTTTATGGAAATATGTGAACAGATAGACTGGAATAAAATAACTAATATTTTTTTACCTTCCAAATAGATAGCTTTATCACCAATCGTCACATTTTTTCCATCTTTTATTTCGGGTCGTTCGTCTCCATCATCTATTGCAGCATAACAAGGAGGGTTCTTACCTTCTTTTGTACAGGTAAAATATAGAAAATCAAACACTGAATGAGGTTCACCAATTTTTAAATAAAGACTGTAGACACAATTAATGGGAATTAAATCTTTGTGTTCTGTTAAACACGTTCCTGAAAATGTAACTAATTATTATGCTTGCATTATTATGGTGCATTATGCTTTTCAAATACCTTCCATTAGTACAAATTAAGCGCTTAGATACGTGGAAATCTACCAACATACCTTGGCACGTGCTACACGCGAATGTGTTTATAGTGCTTTATAGTTTTATGGTGAAACAATTAAATTGCTAATGTGTTTTGGTGACCTTAGGATACCTAAATCAATCCTAATTAGGATACGTATTGTGAAACCGGGTAAGGCCCGGTTTCACAATAGCTGAGATCACCTTTACTTAAGTTAGTTGGTATGAGTTTCAGATAGAACAAAAGTGCTTCAGAATTTAAAATAGTTTTAAATAATGTGGAATTTCTTGAAAATCATATGTACACATTTTCAGAGAAAACGAAAACGGCCAAATAGTTCCTAAGATTTGGCTAATTTACTGTTGCCCAGAAATACCATGGAGAATATTACCTATCTATATCTATTTGTTATGTTAATGGATTTGTTTGTAACTGTAGAATACTTTTGACCTTTGAGAATGTTTCTATATATATTTATTATATACATACCTATAAAATTTCCAGCATTCGGAAAAACATGCAGTTCTAAAAAATCCCGGAAAATGTGAGATATACTGCCGCTGTTATAATAAGCAGTAGGTTGATTTTTTTTGGATATGTGTAATAACCAGGCACATCCTAAGAGGGCTTGTATAAACTGCCAAAAATATATCATTTCGAAAGGATTTTGATCAGTTTCCAGACAGCACTTGGGATTTTTGGCAATAAATGCATCCACTTCTACTAATGAAACACCTTTGCGAGGAAGTTCTATATCTCTTAGAAGTTGCCATAGAAAGAGTCTGATTAAGACAACTTTAAATTTTATGTGCTTTTCTCCAGTCATGATGGTGGCATATTGATCATAAATTAATGTTAATTTCGGCAAAACAGTAGTGATTATATTTCGTATAAGCTTTTCTTCACTGATTCTATTATTAACTTTAATTTGTCTAGAGTTTCGCGTATTTTTGTTGTTTAGTTTTTCACTCTGGAAACTAAATTAATAATAATTAGGTATCTTTAACAAAATATATTAAACACATACAATTGGAATTATACCTTTTATGTGTTAAATAAAATGGGTTGCATAATAAAGAAGTAAATTTCCCTATTTCACGAATCATAGAAAAATACATTTAAAATATCTAAAAAATGTATTTACATTCACCAACATCATACATTTCTTTTAGATTTTTAAGTTTGTTTTTGATTTTTATGTTGTCTGGTACGCTTATAGTAATCCACTTTTTTTTAAAATCAAGCTTGTTCTCCAGTAAAGAAATAAATATTTGAAAACCTATAGTAAAAATAACTCATTTTTACTAATGAATCGTGGAATAAATGTTTGAGTACTTATATAAAAGTTCTTAGCGAAAAACTGCTAGTCAAAAACTCTATCTAAAGTATGCCGTATATTTTTTAACGTTTCTGAGGCAGGAAATATTGACGTTGATATGATACTTTATACTTTATTTAAGTACTTGTTACAAAACAATTTTTTAAAGTCATTTATAACTTTACCTCTATAAAAAAACATTAATACACATAATAAACATTCAAGCATTCAGTGTATCTGAATGGGATATGATGAATACCTATAGATCACATAAAAGTAATAGTGTATCATAAGGAGGAATTTCATGATTATCCTCACTTTGAATAGCAACATTTAAAAAGTCTTTATAGAAATTTTCAAATTTTAAGCTATCTAATAAATTCGTATGAGATAATACAAGTTCATCAATAATCAACTCGCGTACAGTATTTCTAGATAAATAACATGTACAAGAACTATCACTTTCTCCAAAAATATTGTTGATCCCAACTTCTCCTTTGGTACACGTAATCCCCATGTCATGTAGATTTTTTTGTATAAAAATTGACGAATTGAAATGGGTCCCAGGGGCTGAAAACTAGAGAGCACCCAAAACAGACAATATCAATTTTCTCGGAAAATATTGTGCATGCAAATTTTTCCTTTGGTATACCTACACGTTATCATCATCTCATAGATTGTTCAATTAAAAAATGAAACACTTGAAATGAGTCCCAGGAGATGAAAAACAGATAGCACTCAAAATATACAATTTCAATTAAAATATTGTGCATCCCAACTTCTCTTTTTGTACATGTAATCCCCATCTCATATAGATTGTTGAATATAAAAATGATTAACTTGAAAAAAGTTCGAAGGTGTGAAAAATAGATAGCACCTAAAACATACAATTTCAAGTTTCTCGAAGACGTCCAAACTTCTCCTATGGTACACGTAATGTTCATCTAGACCATACTCAGTATAAAAATGAACGATTTGAAATGGGTCCCAGGGGTTGAAAACTAGATAGCACCCAAAAGAGAAAATATCAATATTCTCGGAAAATATTGTGCATCCCAACTCCTCCTCTGGTACACGTAATTCCCATTTCATATAGATTATTCAGTTAAAAAATGAATGACTTGAAATGGATCCTAGGGAGTGAAAACAGAGATGGCCCAAAACAATCTCAATTTTCTCATCAAATACTGTGCGACCCAACTTCTCTTTTGGTACAAGGAATATTATGATCATTTAATCTACTCACCATAATTATGAACGGCTAGAAATGAATACCAGAAGGAGAATTCGCAATACTACCCAAAGTTGTACTTAGATACAAAGATATAGATACTCCCTATTTTAATATTTGGTACATATTTGCTGATGTAGACACACATGTATACTTAATATAAAAATGAACTACTTGACATTGGACCCAGAGTTGAAAACGAGGTGGAATCTAAAACACCGTTATTATTATTATTTTGAGATTATTTATTATTAAGTAGATTGAGTCGCCTTATACTCCGACACTCACAGAGGGGCACTGGCAATATGGCAATATTTAACAATGACCAGTCACTCCCCAAACTATGAGGTAGTATATTTGAGCATATGTAATTATATAACCTATTATTGCGGCACTCTGCCCTTTAATATTTCTGCCAAATTCCGGAAGACATGCCGGTATCATCTTTAGTTTCGTATGCAATATTTGAGAAGTTGGAACGCACAGATATTAGATATTGTCTGTTTTATATTCTCTCTAGTTTTCACCCCCTGGGCCCCATTGCAAATTGCTCATTTTCGGCAGATCTTCTAGCCGGAAGAATGCAGAAGGCGGTCATTCTCGGCTCATTACGTCTACTCAGGGCATACGATTCCCGAACTCAGTAGTTACTCACCCCACGGACATGGGGAGTAGCTACTGATAACCACCAGCGGCCGACCATGAGAATCGAAGCCAGGGAACCGGTCGACCGGACCTCAACAAAAAAAAATAATGATAATAATAATAATAATAATAATAATAATAATAATAATAATAATAATAATAATACATTTGTTCGTCTGTGGCACTTATCTGCGGAGGAATGAATGTATATGCGTAGTGATGCACCCACGGCCCCAGTTGTGTAGGAGTGGCAGGATTTAATCCAGTCAACAGGGATTTGCGCCCCTGCGCTCCTAGCACCGCAGGATAGAATATCCCATCTATCCTGCGAGCTCCACCCTTTTGAATTCCTTTGATCCTAACCCTATATTGTCATACTTTTCTCACCTACCTTTTTCCTACCTATTCCTCAGGATTCCTAGCCCATCCCACACCGAGAGTCCTTATAGCTCTAACCTCGCTCTCTATCCCCAAAGAGGTAAGAGCAACCCATCGTTATGGAGACACTGAGTCGGAAGAAGAGACAAGAGCCGCTGCTTGGGGAGCGCTAGGGCACGTCCGGAGACGGCGTTGGGCGTGACAGCGAGCTAGCCGGTGGTAGGAGGTTGACCAGGCGGACCCCTTTCAACGAAGAAACTACAGCCGATGCATCAGTAGAACTCCGAAATAACACCTCTGCACCTCGGAGTAACCCAGATGGAAGTGTTGCTGAAGAAGAATTTCTTCAGGCTACCACATCGCAGGGGAGACCTAGGCAACGAACTATATGGACAGATGAAATCAAGTAATTGAACAATTTCCCGCCCTCAGGCACAAGACCGTGCAGAATATCATAGATCGACGCCGGTTTATATTTACCAGACTTCCTGCTGAGATAGTCAGAAACATTAGGCGGGAAGTTGCTGTGGAGTTGGGTATTCAAGACCCAGTAGAGAATGAGCCCGCAGCAGAGGAAGTGCAACACATAGAAATGGACCTAACACCTGAATCCGAGTCCTTTGAAAGAATCCACCTAAATTACAATGGACTAGATCCCCTGAGCAAGCCGCCTTTGCCTAAACTGATTTTTAGACACAACACAAGCCGAATAATCAAGGAAATCGATCGGCTGATTAGCTTCAAAATTACACCGGAAATGGATCTGGAGGAGGTGCATAGCCTTATATACTCTGGTACAGTTGCTGTAGCGGAGCTGAATGGACAGAAGATACTGGAACCACCTAGACATAGAACCAACAGGCAAGCACCATGGGAAAGAAGATTGTGTAATAAGATTGACACCCTGAGACATAAAATCGGAGTACTTATGCAGAGCCTACAACCGCGTCACAGTAGAAAAGTAGGCTAAGCCGACTACGGCAATCATCAACAGGGAAACGACACCGGAGAACCCAACGATTATAGAGATTCTTGACCATTTGAAGCAAAAGCTCTCTGCGACTAAATAAACCTCTGAATAAACCAAAGCTCCCTACGGTAGACAAAGCGAAAGAGTTTTGGAAACAGATCTGGACTACCCCGAGCCAGCATACAAGATCAAAATGGTTTTACGATGAGAGAAAGTCCACCAGATCTATTCGCACTATGCTTGATTTTGAAATTACCCGGAAAGAAGTAGAGCACTCTATAAGCAAAACACTCAACTGGAAGTCGCCAGGTCCCGATAAAATACATAACTTCTGGTTTAAGCAGTTTAAATCCACTCATCAACAGCTGGCCAAATGCTTCACTTCGATCCTCGAACACCCGGATCGAATCCCGAGATTCATGACAAGAGGGGCTACTTATCTGATACCGAAGACTGAACAACATACTGATGACCCTGCTAAATATAGACCGATAACGTGCCTGCCCACTTGCTATAAAATACTGACTGCCATAATAGCCGAAAAGATATACCATCATCTTGAGGACAATAAGCTGCTAGATGAGGAGCAAAAGGGGTGCCGCAGAGGATCGCAAGGTTGTAAGGAACAGTTCCCGACCTCGTAATCACCTTCAAGGACCAGAAAAAGACGCTTATAGTTGATTTCTCTGTGCCGCTTTCAAGTAACTCAGTAAAACGTACTCCGAAAAAATCAATAAATAATTGCCGCTTCGAGATGAGATACGTGAGATGTGGCGAATGGACGAAGTAACCATTATTCCCATAGTCCTTGGTGCGACAGGTGAAATTCCTAAGAATCTCAAAAACAGCTTAGAGCAATTAGGTTTACAGTGGGACCTACACATACCACTACAGAAGATAGTAGTACTTGATACATGTAGCATTGTTAGAAGGGTGATTGGTGACCAAGAGCATTTATAACTAAAAATGAATAGAAGAAAAACTTGTAGTATTGACTTGCTAGGAGGCCGTCATACTATATCAATACCGGAGTACCGTGTGTAACAGGAATAATATAATAATAATAATAATAATAATAATAATAATAATAATAATAATAATAATAATAATAATAATAATAATAATAATGTGTGGGAGATGGGCGCGGCATTATATTATTTCGTGATCCGCATTTGTACCCCAGAAACGACTAAGGTTGGTAAGTCCTAACCGCTATTCAACGCTGGAATGAGGGAAACCTGGATAACCTCATTTGGGGGATAGTTAAACATCAACCGATTTTAATCCCTCACATTAACACCAAGTTGACTATTCTTCCCATCCTAGGCCATCGCCAGTATGGTTCCCAATCCAACCCTAGGAACAAGCCTTAATCTACGAGTAGACAATTTAATTAAAAATTGTCTGGTGGAATGGGGATTCGAACTCACGAATTCTGGGTTGATCGATCTAAACCCTGAGCCACTGGCTCGCCAATCTCTCGTAAATAATCATTTTTAAGCACTAATAATAATGTAACCATTTAATTTTGTCAATTTGGTCAAGTAGACATCATTTATGTTCACCTATTATAGTTATAAACTAGGTATACAAGGAATGTTATTTACCTACGGGATATCTCTGGTCCGTCTGCCACATTCGAGAAATAGTCATAAATTGTGTCCATATAATATTCTAAATCAACATCTTCCGCCACAGTGTGAATAGGTAAATTCAGAGGACAATATAGTTCTGCTGTATTCACGTTAGATTGATCCAATATAATATATTGCTTTTCATCAATATTTAAGCCATTTTGTGTAATCATTTTTAAAATCTCCACATCTAAATTTTCAAATGGGACCTATAATATAATTATGTTCAGAAAAGTACTGAGTGAGGCAGACATTAAAACGATCCTCCATTGATTTAAAGTTTAAAATCTAATAAATTAATAAAGGCAGTATGGTTAAAGAATCACAAGACTGCAACTTGGTGGATATAATTTTTATACAGATTAGGCAGGTACCGGGTGTTTCTATATGTTTTTCTCCTTACCTATGGTTTTTATTCTTGGAGATAGAGAAAACACAGAACTTCAAGGGTTTTGTCAGAAATGCTATAGTATGTTTTATTAGATGCATATGACAAATAATCATTGCACAGCTATAAAAATATTAAATTTAGCTTTTTAAATGGAATATAAGATGGCTCCATAAGAAAAATAGTAACTAACAGTAGTAGTAGGAGTAGTAGTAGTAGTGAGTGCAGTACCAGTGAGTAAGACAGAGATACAGAGACGTGTGACGTGTACATGTGACGTGTGTGACATGTGACGTGTGTTACATGTGACGTGTACAGAGAGGAAGTGAATAGGATAAAGAGAGGAAGCAGAGGAGAAGTAGGAAAACAAAAAGCCGGCGTTGGTACCACACCCATTGACGTCGATCCAGGAGACACAGGAGGAGCGAACGAAAGAAAACAGTAGCAAAGGACACACACCACACACCAAGCAACAAAAAGAACACTACAGAGGAAAAAAAAAACAACAACAACAACAACAACTCATAGGATAAGGCGACAACATGAAAATTCTACAAGGAAACTTGGATAGAGGCAGGGAAGCTACCGATTTAGTGTTCAAGATAGCACAAACACACAGATGTGATATTATCATCATGGCTGAACCCAATAGGAAGAAAACTTCAAGGCAACAATGGTTCGTCGATAATAGAACAGACGTGGCGATAAGAGTAACTAACAGGAGCATTGGGGAGCGGGAGAGGGATTTGTATGGCTAGAACTCAGAACTGTGGTGGTTTACGGCTGCTATATATCCCCAAATGTGAGCGTAACAGAATTCTCTGAGTATCTGAAGATATTAAAAGCAAACATGAGACAACATAGGAAGGATATAATAGTGTGTGGAGACTTTAATGCAAAATCTTACCTCTGGCGGTCTAAAATCGAAGACAAGAGGGGAGAAATCATGGGCGAATGGCTAGCAGAAGACGATTATGTAGTACACAATAGGGGGGATACACCCACGTTCGTGAGAGGGTCAAGTGAATCATTTATAGATATAACGTTTAGCACGAATAGAATTGCCCGACGAATTAAAAACTGGGAAGTACTGCAAGAAGAGAACCTCAGTCTACACCAACATATTGTCTTCGAATTGGGGGAACAACAATGGCCGATGAACAATACATTAAAACACGATGGATGGATAATAAGAAAGTCAGGAACGGTAAAGGTAGCCGAAGAAGTCAGAAAACGCCTAACTGGAATGGAAACAATTGATGCAAAAAAGCTGACGAACATCATAATAGAAGCATGTAATACATTCCTACCGAAAAAGATAAATACTCCCAGTAGGAGGCCTATCTACTGGTGGACGGAGGAGGTGGCGCGAAAGAGAAAGGAATGTGCAAATAAAAGAAGACTGATGGTAAGAGCAAATAAGGGGACAAACGATCGGTATAAGATGCTCTGTCAAATCCAATACAAAGAGAGTAGGGCCAACCTCAAAAAGGAGATCAGGGACGCAAAGAGGAAATCATGGAAGGAGCTCATAGAGGAGGTTGACGAGGATATATGGGGGCGAGGGTATCGGATCGTATCAAACAAAATGAAATCAACAGCAACGGGATACCTGACGCAGGAAAGGCAGCTAGAGATAGCAAAAGAACTTTTTCCCCGACATGCGGCCATAAAATGGAGCAGATACCCAGTAAACGAGACCGATATCCCTCCCTTCACTTTGAAGGAACTGGAAATGGGGGTTGCCAAATTAAAGGAGAAAAAGGCTTCGGGCCCAGACAGGCTTCCTGCGGAAGTCGTAAAAGAAACGGCAAAGATGAATGCTGCAAGTTTCCTAAAAATGTTTAACCAGGTCGCACGGAAAGGAAGCGTACCCGACTTCTGGAAGATAGCCAGACTGGTACTCATAGATAAAGGCAAAGATAACCAGCAAGCGAAGACCTATAGACCGATATGTGTATTCAACGCTATGGGAAAGCTAATGGAGCAGCTTATCTTAATCAGGTTAAAATCGGAAATAGAAAGAACGGGTGGATTATCAGAGAATCAGTTTGGCTTCCGGGAAGGCAGATCAACCATCGACGCAATGAAAAGGATACAGAACTTGTCGGATCAAGCAAGCATCAGGGAAGGAAATGTAAGGAGACGGTGCGCCTTAATAACATTGGACATTCAAAATGCCTTTAACTCTGCCCCTTGGGGAGGTATACTAGCTGAAATTAGTCGAAGGAACATGGCCCCGTACGTATATAACCTAATCGCGAGTTATCTAGGAAACAGGGTAATCAGAGTAGGAGAAGGGGGAGAAATGGAAATGACCTGTGGTGTTCCTCAAGGGACTGTATTGGGTCCTACCCTATGGAATCTTTACTATGACGGGGTGCTGAGACTGGCTACACCATCCTGTGTCAACCTAATAGGCTACGCTGACGACCTTGGAGTGATGGTGGTTGCAAGAGATGGTATTGAGCTACAAAGAATAGCCAACAGTGTTATCAGAAAGATAATTGCCTGGCTAGAAGCTAAGAAGCTAAAATTAGCGCCTCATAAGACAGAGGCAGTGCTATTAGCGGCCGGAAGAAAACTGAAAAAGATTCAAATAAAGGTAGGCGAGGTAACAATTGAAAGCCAAGAATCTATAAAGTATCTGGGAGTTCACTTTGGAAGGAACATGCAAATGGGCCAACATGTTAGAAGAACGGCAGAAAAAGCCTTAAAAGCTCTGTCACATATCCGAAGAATAATGCCTAACATTGGGGAGCCCCGGGAAAATAGCAGAAGAATTCTGTGTTCAGTTTCTCACTCGATAATCCTGTACGGGGCAAGTATTTGGAAAAGGGCAATCGACAAACAGCTGTATAGAAACATACTGATTAGGGTACAGAGAAACGCTGCCATCAGAACAGTAAGCGCACTCAGAACGGCACGGACAAACGCCTTATTGGTGATAGCCAGAATCCCTCCCATCCATCTGCTAGTTCAGGAGAGAATTCATATAGAAGACGGCCAGGATAGAAGAGCAGCCAGAGAAATATTATTACGTAGCTGGCAGGAAGAGTGGGAGGCGGAGTCCAGCGTTGGAAATTGGACAAAGACACTAATTCCCAACCTCATACTATGGCACAACAGAAAGTTTGGCGAGGTGAATTACTTCCTAACTCAAGTGCTTACAGGGCACGGGGCATTTGGATCGTATTTTCATCGCTTCAATATTACCCAGAATGATGAGTGTATTTACTGTGGACATCCTGATACAGTAGAACACACAATGTTCGAATGTTTCAGATGGGAAACACAAAGGGAGACTATAACAAGGGAAATAGGCGCCATTACTCCTGACAACATGGTACAGAAGATGCTAGAATCTAAAATGCACTGGGATAGGGTCTCCAATACAGTAAAGGACATAATGACGACAAAAAGAAGGAAATTGACAGGCAATAAAGAAATGGAAAGCCCAGAACAACTACACAAACCAACAAACAAACATGAAGTAATGCCATTTCGGTAGTTCCGTGTTTCGTTACGCAGAGGTCTCTAGGGTGGTTTTTTAGTCGGTAAGAATCCGACATAGTTCGGTCAACTGGGCGACCGCTCATCTTATGTAAGATTTTTCCACCCTTCAGAAAAAAAAAAAAAAAAAAAAAAAAAAGATACAGAGAAATTATCACTTACTTGAGATTTGATTTGCCCTATAATTTTTCGATATATAGTCTTCTCATCAAACATTTCTTGGTGTTGTGCTGTAACAGAGTATTTTACGTTCAACTTCTATAAAATGTTTGTCAATCTTACCCAATATATATGTTTCCTCTTCCCCCCTTATTTTTTTTAATACAATTTTCAAATTTGGCATGGTGGAAGTACTTTTATTAAAGGTAACTTTTTGAAATAAAAATTACTTTTTGTCCGTCCGAATCGTATAATTGTCGATTTTTTATAAATTTTTTCCTACACGATGTCCGTTTTTACGTACCCCTTCCTCAAGGATTTTGTTAAAAATCCTTGCCCCTTCCTACCTCCTTTCGACACTAAACTTTTTTGTCAAATTTTTCCGATAGCTTTGAGATCGGGGCTTCTTAGGGAAATCGGGGAAGTAGAATTCTTTTATGCCATCCGTTTTTAGGCAGTAAAACAAATAACATTATGACATGAGATGAGACTGACGCCCACCATAATATAATGAATGTTACCTTGATTTGATAGTGTAGTCACACTTTTCTCAGTTACTTGTTCATTATCAAGTGCATTGATTCTATCCAATTCGGATGCTGTGAATTTTACCATATTGAGGTGAACGGGTTTATCATTGAGAAAAAGTGGGTTACATTGCACTGTTAATCCATTTCCACATATCATAATCCCTGGACCATTTTTCTCGTTCTCGTTCCACATACCCACTAATTTTGCTCCACACTCTGTGCCGAAGTTCATTAGACCTTCAATGTTGTATACAATTTGATTAATGAATAATTATTAGATCGTGAGCAAATTATTCATTTTTGGAATGCTTTTTTCTACAAGTACTTTTTCGGGAAATTTTAATTAAAACATCTATTTTAGGAAATTTATGGCCTAACCTTATATAATTTTAATTTTGCCTAGACTGTAACTGTAACACATTATAGGTCAGGTGAAAAATATAATATGTAAAAATAAGGACGAGAACTGTCGATTGAGTAACCGATTTCACAATATGCCAACAATATAGAGAGGGATATATGGAATATAGGAGATATATCCCTATATTCCATATATCCTTGTCTATATTGTTGGCATATTGTGAAATCGGAATATTCCCTATATATAGGGAGGAGATAATGTATTATTTTTTCATGAACCATTCATTTAAATAATAATCTATAAATAGTAGGTCAGTAGTAAATAAATACATTATCGTTCATTAATTGCATCTTTTATCTATAATGATCTTCTTGAGAACTATTGTAGTTAATTAAATAAGAAACTATGCTTTTTTATGCAAAAAAATACTTGGGATTTTTTTCTCCTATTACAATTGTCAAAATATATCTATTAAAAAATTACGAGATTCCGAAAATTACGACATGATGACATCATTAAATGCACCCTCAAGATCAATATAACCCTCAACAACAACATAACGAAATATATGAAAACCATCGCATTTTGTGGTAATCTTAGGGATCTAGTTTCGTATGGAAGCATTTTTGAGGACTTTTTCTCTTATTTTGGCGAGTTCTGTGTATCCATTTTGCACTTATTATTCTGAGACTTATATTCTGACAGTATATTGAGTGGTTTATTTAATAGAAGAAATCCTCATCAGCACTGAAGAAATTTAGACAAGGTGTCCTAAATAGCGTATGCCACTATTGATATCTCCGAAGCTGCTGTAGGAGATACGAAATCGGTTAAATCAGAGAAAAGTTGTCCTTTCTGATGAACATTCATAATATGTTTGCAGTGTTGCTAAATTGCTTTCAGTTTCGGAAATATTAGGAAAATATAAAAAATGTCGCAGGTTATTTCTCGTAATTCGAAAATTAAAACTATCGACGTGAAAGAAAATGGTTAAATTAATCCAATCACATATATCCTTATATGCAACATATATACCGGTTTTTTGATAAATGTCGTTACCAACTTATTTTTTTAAATACGGATCTGTATCTTTTTTTCATATTTAAAAATAAAATTTTATTTTCTATTCAACCATGTATCACACAAATACTCTTTCCGCCGTTTGACCCATCATAAGGGCTTTTTTTGTAGTGCTCAGTCTGCGTGCAGACTGTTTAAAGTGAGTCGGTAGTAATATATCAAAATTTGATATATTAACGTTAAACGTTATTTAAAAAATCCTGTGATGCCATCTAGTAGATAAGAAATTGTGGATTGTTCTTATCATCGCCACCTAGATAATCTTAGTTAAAACGGAATCAATCTAGGCGGCGATGGTTCTTATTTAAGTTTATTCGTTCACGTCAATAGTTTTCGAGTTATTAAGAGAAATAATTTTCCGCATTTTTCATATTTCTCCTTACATCTCTTAGAGTTTCGCAGATACCAATAGTGAAACACGCTACTTAGGACACCTCCTGTATATATATGATGGTAGGCTCTAGGATTTTTTCGAAGTTCTACAGCCGAACACGAAATTAAAAAATATTTACTATATACGAGTTACCTACATGACCGAATAAAAATTTGAAATTTTGTAATATTCATTGCATACTGATTGCAATATTTATGAGCTCTTTATTTGAAGATTTTTTTCTATGCATTTAATGGGGTAATTGTGTTTTCTCATATATTAAATTTTGATGTACCTCAACATAACTAGTAAAAATGTAATTTACGGTGGTTACGTAATTACAAGGAAATAAATGTTTTTGGCACTTAACGTCTCAGTGGCGGCTAGACATAATGGGCACAAGGGCACGTGCCCTATGCGTAAGCACATAAGACTTGTGAATGTTGTGATATTTTATAAACTTTTATAATTATTATAATTTGGTGGATTTTTTTATTACTTTTTCATCATGAATATTGAATCATTTGGTGCATACATATCCGTCTAGCGTATAGACCGCTTCACGCTTCACCGTGTGTCCACTGGGCTGGGCACGGTCGCTATGTGCCTGTTCTTTTTTCTTTTCTATTTGCATGCGCAAGAAAAGGATACACAGCTTCTATTTTTCCAGCGCGTCTTTTCTAATGCGTTCTGTTACGTCATTGAATGGGAGCTGCGTAAACAGTTAACAATCCTTGAGCTGCCCCGTCCACCAGACGTCACGGTACAGAGTACAGATACTTTTCAATCAGTTACAGGGGAGGCAGTAACAGTATTATCTAGATGATAATACTGTTAGAAATAATTTAGACTCGTTTACAGCTGCTATACAATGTCTAAGAAATAATACAGAAGAATTAATAAATAATGCTGACATTTTAACAGAACATTCCGAGGAACATTCTGTGGATAATTTAAGAAAAAAGAGAAAAGTTACTGTAGGAGACTCAAAGGTAATGCAGTGCAAAGAAATATGTGACATCATATTAATGAACGTACGTGAGAGATTTCCATTTACTGATTTTTTAACTATAGCCAATTTGTTTGAAAAGGACAAATTTAACAACTATAGAATAGTTTTTCCACTGGAACATATTAAAACAGTGTGTGCCTTATTTCCAAAGATCAACATTACAAAATTAAAAATTGAGCTGTATATAATGTATTCTAGAGATGATTTCATACAACATAGTGGTGCGGTTGCTTTATTACAAATGTTAAATAAAAATAATTTACTTACGACGTTTTCGGAATCGGTTGAACTATTAACTATATTGTGCACAATTCCTATGACTACAGTCGAAAGTGAACGTGTGAAGTGAAATATGGAAAATAATTTTTCCATATTTCTGTCAATCGCATCAAAAAAGGGGATATTTGCCTAACGAAACCTATTTCTTCAAGCAAATATTTTTGCTCTACGAATTTCTAATTTTTAATTTTAAGATGTTTGACCTTGAAAAATGCAAAATTTTCGCCTGGTGCGCATTTTTTCCGCTGTCCCCCCCATTCCCAAACTTTACCAGCCGCCACTGAACGTCATGTAAATAATTTTATAAGTGATGATGTGGATCACTTGAATTCTTGTTTTGGAATTGCGTGTACCAGTATTCCCTTGTACCAAATTCTTTCAAAATAGATGTTTTACGCTTGAAAAATAAGTTGCATGTTGTTCTGTGCCATATTCTCTAAATACGTTCTCACCGACTCCAGTTCTAAGTCCGTCAACCCAGCTGCCTTTATACGAATTACAGTACGGAAACACAAAATGTTTAGTAAAGACAGCACTCCAAGTGTATTCTCCATACCCATGAGGTTTATTATCCTTCCATTCTCCAGTGTAAATCTAAAATATATATATATAAGTAGAAAACATGTTCCGAGAAAAATATTCTGCATGTATATACGTCACTATTTCCCCAAGTAATGCTGCCCTCCCCATTTTTTTCATCATTGAACCACATTCCATTGAATTTTGCATAGTTTTTGTATTGCCTATAGCCGATGCCTTGTTTTTTATTTTCAAACCATCCGCCTTCGTACCAATCATCCTTATCGTATAATAACCAGCCATAACCTATTTTAAACAAGATATAAAAGTTATACATATAGGATGACACTGACTTAATGGCCTATATCTTGAAAATCAAAGACATAAAACATTATTCAAACTATACATTACTGGCGTCCGTCCTAGGATAGGAAGAATGTCAGCTTGATGTTAATGGGAGAGATTTACACCATTGATGTTTGACTAATGAGGTTTTCCAGGTTTCCTTCATTCCAGCACTGAATGGTGGTTAGGACTTACCAACGTAAGTCATTCACCTCAATTAAAATATATTAAATGACAATCCCCTAATATAACTGTTGCACATAATTGAATAATTCTTGTGAAAAAAAAACCTTTAGTAGGTAGTAGTGGAATTGTGGTCTGGTACCTAAATAATCTATAATCACTTCTATATCTTTAAACTGCAGACTCAAATGACGTTTTTTGCCTTTCACAATGACTTCTCCCAAGGTGTTCATATTATATTCTTTTATGGTTTTGAAAATTAATGCTTCTTAAGACCAGCTATAGTTTAATGACGCATGAGTAAAAATGTCGACGCATATATCCATTAACTTGAAATTTTTTAAATGTCAGTTAAGATTTAGTTTTCAATAATAATAATAATAATTAGTAGGTAATAGTAATAATAATAATAATGATAATAATAATACTAAATTTCTACGGCACTCGTACGAGATAGACGAAACACCAGTGCTGCCATACGCTCCGGGGGATATTGAGTCCGTTGTGGGGAATGAGAAGTGCCGAATTTATTGTAACTACTCATTTCCCACGCTCCTAGTCCTCCTTGACCACCAGCTCAAGACAACGTTTGTTATCGAGTTCTCCTGCCGAGATCAACATTGTCTTGAAAGAGGAGGAGAAACGGACGAAATATCGAGACCTTCTCTTCGAACTCCGTAGACTCAATCCAGAACATACTGTGAAGCTTGTGATACTAATAATAGCAGCCCTCGGTGGAGCAAGAGATACACTGCTTTCGGAACTGTAGATCATATCGGCATGCCGAAATTCGGCAGATCTTCTAGACGGAAGAATGCAGAAGGCGGTCATTCTGGGCTCATTACGTTTACTCAGGGCACACGATTAATAATAATAATAATAATAATGCATTTATTGCCTATCAGTATAAATTCTACTAACAGATAAAATAGGTCTACATACATTAGAACAGCATCACTTTATCTTAGTTAAAATAATAAAAATAAACAATCAAAAAGCCATTATTGGTATCAAATACGCCAGGAGACAAGCAACCCCCAACTTGGAAATTTTGCCGATCCTCCACTTTTTGTAGCAGGGTAGGGATCTTTTACTTGCCTATCATTTCATAGACAAGGTATCTGTGGCTTTTCATCCTATCCAAGGGATGGTACATCTTCTACGCAAACTTCGCCTAAGTTTGCCTAGCTTCTGTGAATTCACCGACGTACAGACCACTAGAAGATGCGGGCAGGCACCGTGGGTCTTCTCTGTATGGTCACCCACCCATCCAAGTAGGTACTAACCATAGACCTTGTCTTATAAATCTATGGTACTAACCGTGGCCGACCTTGCTTGGCGTTCATATCGATAATATGAACACCATGTTGCTACCAGGGCTTGCCCTAATTAAATATTAAAATGCTATTAATGCTGTTTTATTGAGAAGTTTTGGTTCTTTTTTTATTTGATAAGTGACATAAGTTTTTACCAGTATGTTTATCAGTAAACGTTATAGCTGTTTTTAATAAGCATGTGTGTATTACTGCTTATTTTTAGAACCGTGTATGAATTTTGATTCAACACACTTAGAGGTCGCATGATAAATCATTGTAAAATAGAAAAAGTATTTGGGAATATATAAAAGTAATAAAATATAATAGAGAATATAAAGAGAAAATATAAACTGAATTTTGACTTTAAGGACACAACTAACTGCCAAAGGTTAGTGACTTAGCGAAATATGATAAAAACGAAGAAAAAGGAGATGTCTCGTTTAGTTTCCAGGATATAGGACATTGTAACGTTTCTAAGTGTCACCTGATATATTATGGAATGAGGAGAGGTACTCCCGCCTCTATTGCATAATATTCCAGTAGTCTAACGATAATAATTAAAAACTATTGTGGCTTTGACTAATGCATTAGTTAATTGAAATTGCAAAAATGATTATCTAATCGATAATCAATGCTAATTAGTTGATAATTTGTTAATAATAACATGGCATGTACCATGTTTTTTTCCATTTTTCCAGGAGCCTTTATAAATACTTGGGGTTGATGAAATGCAAAAGACTCCAAGTCCGTGGAAGAAGCCTCTACTAAAATCCCCTTCATAAGTGCTTAGTTCACGAAGCTGGATTTTGCCTTTGCCATCTGGATGACCGTCTTTAAAGTCACCCTGCGTAAAAGATTAAAATTTTAAGAAAATAGAAAATATCATAAAACCAATAATCAATATCAATCGTTATACAGTGTGTCTAGCCAGGAGCTTACACCATCCACATCTCAGAAACCACTGACACGATTTTTCTAAAATTTTTACGTGTAGTAAATACAGCGTGGCAAGTAAAATATTTTGACGGTTCTGTGACTTCCGGTTGTACGGGAAGTAGATAACAACTTGCTTAATTTAAATGCCTGTATATTTTTCCATATTTGGATTATACCTAAGTCAATTTTAATGCTACTTTGTGTAATAAACCTTATTCCCAAAATATAGTTTTCGAAATATAAATTTTTTTAACAAAAATTTTGGATGGATGGAATTTGGGATGCCGACTTGCAAAGCAAATTTATTTGTAAATAACCCGTCGACATCAACAATGTTTGACTATGAGCGTTATAAGAAAAGCAGTAGGTAATTAACGAGCGATTAAAAAATATTTAGTTGTTTACAGGGTGAGTACAGTGGACATGGAAATAGTCAACTTAAAAAAATCAAATATCTTCAATTTTTAAATGGAAACACCAAATTTTTTTTATTTTAATGACTTCCGCGCCCAAAAATATATGTATATAGATAGTTTGTACTCATTTACCTATAATCATAACTTTTTGTGACCAAAGAAGCCATTGGCGTTATAACTTTAAGGCTAATCATTATGTCTTTGTTAATGATTATTTGGGTAATATAAACTGGGACAATATCTTTTCTGATAATTATCAATGAATCTCTGGATTTTTTTTATGACACAATTGCTTTCGCTTTGGAAATGTATATTCCCAAATATAAGAGTAACGATAATTACCCTTCGTGGTATAGCACAGGTACAAAAAAATATCAAAAATATAAATAAAATATATAGTCGCTAACTTAATTTACCAATTTCCATGTATTATGGTGATAGAAAATTGGAGAATGGCCTTGAAATTGCAAATATGTTTAAAATATGCAGAATTTTCGAATTCAACATATGCGGCAGGCAATAATTTAAATTCTTGCTCAATAGATAAGTCATATTTTAGAAATTATAATTTACACTTATTTAAATTTGTTATTTTTGGGTGTAGAATTCATTAAAATAGTGATTAAAAAAATTACGTGTTTCCATTTTATAAAATGGAAGGTATTTGATTTTTTTTTAGTTGGATATTTCCATTGCCACTTTACTCACTCTGTAGGTATACAACTAAATTTTAATCGCTCGTTAATTACCTACTGCCTTCCTTTATAACGACCATATTCTAATGTTTTAAATTTAGGCGACGGGTTATTCACAGATAAATTTTCTTTGAAAGTCTATATCCGCTAAATGTTGGTTAAAACATTTATCTCGAACGTACATTTTAGGAATAGGGTTTATTACACAAAGTGGCCCTAAAATGTAATGTAGAATCCAAATATGGAGAAATATACAGTGTGTACCAAATAAATTAAGCAAGTATTAAGCAATTAAGCAATATATCTACTTCCAGTATAACCGAAGTCACATAACTGTCAAAATATTTTACTTGCCGAGAACACCCTGTATTTACTACAGGCACAAAATTTCAGAAACATCGTGTCAGTAGTTTGAGATATGGGTCGTATAAGCTGCTGGCTGCACGCACTGTATAATCGTTCATTTAATATTTGAAATAATACTAGGAAATAAAAATTCAATGTACTAGTATAGAAAAAGTACTCCTCCGAATTATAATATCAAATATTAAAGAGTATTTATTACTCATATTAATTCTCTGGTAGGTACCTAGACAATACTGAATACTGTGGTAATCAAAATAAAAATGTGATAGTTGCAAAAATATTTTTTTATTTTCAGTACAAACATTTTATTTTAAATTAATCGTCAAATGAAAGTTAATTTAAAAATATGTTTACTATACAAGTTTTTTCAAACAATAACCTCTCTTTTTAGGAACATCCTGTGTAAATTTCAATAATTCGAAAAGGTGTCCTCTTCAAATCAAAATCGACCTGCTTCTGGAATTTGTTGGAAAAACTTGAATACCAAGTTATTCAGGATGGAAACTTTAAAAACTGGCAACCAATATATACAGGGTGGGCCAATGAAGAGTTTCCACCTTAAATAACTTGGTACACACGTTTTTTAAACAAATTTCAGAGACAGGTCGATTTTTATTTCAAGGTGAACACATTTCCATATTGACATTTATACAGGGTATCCCAAAAAGAGATATTTACCACAACTTATATTTTTTACTTACTCTTATTTATTTGGGTATTATGCCACCACTGAAAAATACAAAAAATTAATAAATCAACCTCTGCGCCGAAGGATCAGTCAAAGGTTGGTTTTTGAAAAATATTTTTGCCTAATCAAGAAATCTCACACTAAATAGCAGATTAACAATATATAGCATTAAACACCGTCACTTAAAAACGTACGACCACTGCCCCGTAGCTGTGAGCTTTAGGTTAGCGTCATTTATTAGATAGGGATTTTATAGCTTTGTACATAGTAGGTCTTAGGTAACTAGCTGTTGTGTGAAGTCTAATTTTCCCTATAGGGGTCCGCCTGGCGTACCGTATCTTCACTGTAGCTACCTGTGTAGTTGTGTTTCTGCACTGTAAACAGAAACTGGCGCCCGAGGTAAAATAAGATATAAGCCGATATTGAGGCATCAAAGTGACACTTCCTACCTGCAATCGGGAATATATAAAGATTATATTAAAAGGAGAGAATTTGAAAAGTCAAAAATTTTTTAATACGCTAGGGAAAATGCGTGTTCACAAATGTGACCACTAATGGGTCACTTAAAATGTTAGATAACGAACAAAACAATAAAAAAAAACTTAAAGAATCCGCGACAATTTTATTATATGGAGACAAATATGTATCCGATATTTCTGTAAATTTTGAAAGCTGTTGGTTATCAATTCTGAAAGACGAGGAAAAGCTTCGGGTTCCTAGGAAGCGGTGCCGACTTTTAACGGCCGTCAAAATACGGTGGGTGACATCACAAAAAACGGTGTCGTGTATAATAAGGGAAGTAATGTCCAAGAGAGCGGTAGCTTACACCGTAACGTAACAGAGCGGTGCCGTGTCATTTGAAGCGATACGCCATACGGTACGAATCAGTTCATCAACGTTTTTTTGCGGTGTCTTGTGGAACACTCTAACGAATACATTGATATAGGGTTTGAAAGATCTAGTTCTAATAGTGAGATAGATATACCTTAAATAGTGTTCCATACTTTGTAACGGTTGTGGTCTAGCAATGAATCAATATTCTCTTTCTAACCCATTATGCTTATGGAACACTCTTTTATGTATATCTCCCTCACTATTAAAGCTAGATCCATCAAACCCTATATCAATGTATTCATTAGAGAACGTTCTATCCAAATATACAAATCAAAAAAATACACAGGGTGTATAAAAATATTATACTTGAATATTTAAATTTGTTAAATTTTTAAATAATATTATATAAAATAATAAAAAATATAGTTGTGGTAAATATATCTTTTTTGGGACACCCTGTATAAATATTAATCATATGGAAATGTGTCCCCCTTGAAATAAAAATTGACCTGTCTCTGAAATTTGTTTGAAAAAACTTGTACATCAAGTTATCCAAGGTGGAAACTTTTCATTGGCCCCCAGGTTAAAATGTTTTCAACGATGGGGAAGGATTTTGTACCAGTGTAAATCCAAATCTCAGCATCAAAAATATAGTACTGCCATATCCTTCTACTTATTCATAGTGAATTTTTTATTCAGGTGTTATTATCGATGGGATGGAGGAAGTAGACTACCATTCTATTATAACAAAATTTGGTAATTATGAACAGTGACTATAGAAAGAATAGTCACTGTTATAAATTTTCTTGGTATTTTAGCTTCCTATGGTCGAAAACCTCTTTACGTGTCACTATATTATTATATTCTTTTTATTTTAATAACTTATAATATCTACGTGTTGCGTTCAATGAAGAGGCACACAGATAACTAACTATACCATTTATGCCTCCATGTTAAATTTCTTATTTTTGACAAAATGGGGTATTTTCCTTCAATCGAAATGAAAGTGGAAACCTGTATTTTTATAAAATATATATTTTTTTTATATTTATTAGGATAAAAATTATTAAGATTGAATCGGTAGAAAATTTTTAATTCAATTTTGAAATTTTATTCTATATTCGTGACGTCACTAAGCGAAAACTAGGGAATATGTATCTATAAAGAGGCCACACTGATAATATGTGGCTAGTTTCATTTTGTAACGACGAGAAACGACAGTCGACATTTCGATAATTGACATTTGAAATTTCCTGTTTCTGTTTGGCTTGACAACTTGACGTTGTTTTCTTGTGAAGTAAACTTTTATTAAACATGGAGCAAGGTTTTGTAGAGGCTAAGTCCGACAAGTTACCGGTTATAGATCGTTTTCTGATAAAGATCCTAAAGATCCTTTCAGAAATAAAAGGGATGAAAAATGTAAGGCTAGTATTTAACTTAACAGTATTACTGCAAGTCGATTAAATATATTCAAAATTTACCTTTACAAATTACGATGTTTTTCTATTACTAATAAATACACTTGTACCTAATTAGTCACGGGCAGAGACAACAATTCACAGGTACAAATATAAACTAAAAACAATGTCTCATGTTTAACATGATGTTTACCCTAACCAAACAATTCAAACATAAACAAAAGTAAAGTTGTCACGCAGTGACACCAACCACACAAATGAAAATATCCTAGAAATCACTAAAAAATGGCGCAAATTTTGAATTTTCGCTTAGTGACGTCACATAGATATCGCGCACAATAAAAAAATAATTTAAGGACTTAAATGAACCCAATATTAAAATTCCAGAAATACGTATCTCTTCTTTTTCCAACTACTTTCCATTGCCTATGTAAAAAAAAGGAAAACACCCCATTCCCAACCCAAATATCATTCGACATTTACGAAATTTGTTATGCTTTTTTCACCTAAAAAGTAGTGTTTTAGTTCTGTATAACCTCTCCAAGTTTTATTATGGGATTTCAGTTGGTTTGCAGTGAGACGAGTGATCTTTTGGTCCTCACTATATAAATTATTTCTCCAAACACCCATAGGAATATATTTAAATAGATATGACAAAATTAACCTTGTAAATGCTTCCGTCTGACCAAAAATAGGTCCCTTTTCCATCCATAAGCCACTTATAAGTTTGCCCTTCATATATATTTCCATTTTTGAATACTATTCGTTCCACAGAATTCTTGGGATATTCTATCCATTCAAATGTTTTTTTGTCTACCTTGGATTTCTTCTAATAACCATATATAAACATGCATTTATTTTTATTTTGAATATGTATTTATGTTGAGAATGTGTTAAACGATAAAAGCAACAATACTAACGATAATGAAGTAGTGACTGTATCTTATAGAGGGTGGGCCAATAGTGTGACAAAGTACGATAACTATTTTGTTACGGAAGACACACAAAATATTAAATAAAGGTCTTACAAGATATTAACAGGGTCATATTTTTAAAATATGTTTGGGATGTACAGGGTGTTTGGTTTAATAGTAGCAAAGTAAAGATTATTTTTTTAAATGGAACGCTCTGCACAATTTTGCATATTGTGAAACAATATAGTCGAGCAATATGCATATTATACAGTGTGTCCAAGATAAGGATGGGATAGCATTGGGATCTTGGAAACGGTAAGAGATACAAAGTTGGTTAAATTATGAAAAAGTTGAGCAGTTTGAATACCTTTTACATGGACTTTGCAAAAATAAGTTATCTTTTTCAGATTTCGAAATATTTGGAAAAACATTTTTTTTTGCGATATTTGTTTTTATTTATTTCTGGCGTTATTTTAACAGCTATCAAAAAATAAAAAATACTTTTCCATTGTCACTTTTTGAGCTTAACAAGATGGCATTCACCAAGTTTTAGTCCGACGTTTCGTTTCCGAGAAACCATCATCAACTTCTTTTCTTTAAATACGGCCCTGTATTTTTAAATAGAAATTTTGATACCAATTTTTATTTTCAATTCAATGATGTATCACAAGTAAGTGTTTAATTACGTTTTTAGCTTGTTTTTGCCACCATTAAAAATTAACGAGGAAAAGCCTCCTGAGTTTATAACAAATAAACAAGTAAAATAATATTAATATGGGGCTACATAAAAAACTATGTATACAAACGTAATTTTGAAACAGATGAAGAATTACGCGAATTGGTACTAGAAGCATTTCAAACTATTACGCCAGATGGACTTAACAATTTTTTGGAAGCTACAGTTAAACGGTGTTAGAAAATAATGGTCTTTTGTTCGAACATCTTTTGTAATTAACATGCTAATAAATAATTAAGACAAATAAATTATTTTACTTGTTTATTTGTTATAAACTCAGGAGTAATTTTTAATGGTGGCAAAAACAAGCTAAAAACGGAATTTAACCATTACTTGTGATACATCATTGAATTGAGAATAAAAAATGGTATCAAAATTTCTATTTAAAAATACAGGGGCGTATTTAAAAAAAAGAAGTTGATGATGGTTTCTCGGAGACGAAACGTCAGACAAAAACTTGGTGAATGTCATCTTGTTAAGCTCAAAAAGTGACAATGGAAAAGTATTTTTTATTTTTTGATAGCTGTTAAAATAACGCCAGAAATAAATAAAAACAAATATCGCAAAAAAAATGTTTTTCCAAATATTTCGAAATCAAAAAAAGATAACTTATTTTTGCAAAGTCCATGTAAAAGGTATTCAAACTGCTCAACTTTTTCATAATTTAACCAACTTTGTATCTCTTACCGTTTCCAAGATCCCAATGCTATCCCATACTTATCTTGGACACACTGTATATTTACACCAAGCCGTTTCAGATATATTTAACATTTTATTACATTTTGATATTTTGGACAGATGCAAGAGTTTGTATGAGTATAGAAAATAATTATTTGGTTTTTGACACAAGAAAGTAACATAAGGCGTGCTACCTGTCCGAATTATAAGAAGTTTAAAAATAGCGTACTTAAGCTTTCCATTTTCATACATTTTAGCAATATCAAATTGCAAACACCTTCTATTTTTTTCATTACATTTACTTACATTCTAATAAATAGTGTGTCACACTATTAGCCCATCATATATATATAAAATACAGTGATGGGTTTTTAGCCGCTAATTATATATTTAGTCCATGCTAATTATATAACTAGCATTTAGCCGGCTAAAAATATTATAATTAGCCGTTAGCAGAATATACATTATTTTTTAATTTTTCACACATCAGAATAACTTTTTTGCAATTACCAATAAAATATCTATTCATATACCTACCTACTAAGTAGGTAAGCATATAATAGGTCTTATTAGGTCATGGCATATTATAAGCAGTGATGGGTTTTTAGCCGCTAATTATATATTTAGCCCATGCTAATTATATAACTAGCATTTAGCGGGCTAAAAATATTATAATTAGCCGTTAGCAGAATATACATTATTTTATAATTTTTCACACATCAGAATAATTTTTCGCAATTACCAATAAAATATCTATTCATATACCTACCTACTAAGTAGGTAAGCATATAATAGGTCTTATTAGGTCATGGCATATTATAAGTCATGGATAAGGAGAAATTAAATCTAGAGATAGCGATTATTTTGTATTTTATTTTATAATACCGCAATCCTCATCATCTAATGTACATCAAAAATAAAAATAATCATACAAATTAAAAAATAAAACAAACTAAATTAAATTTAAAAAAATAAATAAAAGTTTCAATATATCCCCATATGAGGTCATTATTACCATTGGCACTATAATATTTAGCCTGCTAATTTTGAAAGGATTTTTAGCCGACGGATAATTATCGATAATTATCCGGCACATCATTGATAAAATATGGTTTTCTATACATATTGTTTGCTTCTATCGCTACTCTTACATGAACAGATTTAAAGACAATTGTTTTTCACAGTTGTGAAAATCGCGATTTTTTAATCAAAATTTACAAATTTTTATCTAGTTTTAGATTTATTTTCTCCGAGAACTACTGATCTACACGTCAGGAATCGAGTCCCATATGGAGAATAGTGTCTTGAAATCAGCAATAAAAAATCCATAGATCATTGTTTTGATGAAAATTATTACTTACTCGAACATAATTAAGACTTTTCGTACTTGTACTGCTGTCAACATTTGAAATACTATACTTGTTTTTCGTTATACTCCTGATGCTTATAATACTTTCAGTATCTTTCGATTCTGTGTCATCTTTCGTCAATTTAACGGGTTTGGCTAAAAGTAGATTAAGTTATAGTTTTGGAATTGTACAGATATAGGATGTTTTTTTGGGCTCCTTTAGAAGTATCTCGAAAACGGAAAACTACTTTGATCTGAAAATTTGGCAACGTGCATTCTGCGATAAGATCTATTTATGGAAAATATTTTCCAGGTGATAGTAATTCCGGAAATACCGAAAGTTGACTCCAACTTATATATTGTATATAATTCTAAACACATTCCATGTAGCCCCCATATCTATGTATGTCCCATACCTATCTTCAATTATCTTTGAAATATTGACAGGTGAATATTGACATTTTTCAACTTTGACACCCTGCAAAATCTAAACGGTTTGAGTTCAAGCAAAACGGTTTGCACATTCCTATCTTAACTTTTCATAAGCTATCGTCTGACTTTAATTTCAGATTTCACCAAGAGATTAAATTGAATCGAAATTTTTTTATTTCTGGCTAAATCTCAAAATTAATGTCAAATGATAGCTCATAAAAAGTTAAGATAGAAATGTGTAAACCGTTTTGCTTGATCTCAAACCATTTGGATTTTACAGGGTGTCTAAGTTGCAAAATGTCAATAGTCACTTGTCAATATTTCAAAAACAGTTAAAGATAGGTATAGGACATCCTACATGAAATGTGTTTAGAATTTCACGTAGAATCCAGAAATGATTCAGTATATAGGGTATTCCATTTAAAATAACGAAGTTAGGGTCAACCTCCTGTATTTCCGGAAGTATTTTCATTTATTTTCATCTGGAAAATATTTTCATTAAAAATAGATCTTATTGCAGAGTGCACGTTGCCAAATTTTCAGATCAAAGTAATTTTCCGTTCTCGAGATACTTCTAACAGACGTCTAAAAAAAACACCCTGTCTTTATAAGATCAATGGCAATTGTAAGTTTAAAACTTTTTCGATTGTACATTTTTAATTTACTCACTAGAAATGGGAGAAAATCGCTTGCGAAAAAATTTGCCAGTCAGTACTATCGATTCCGTTAGCAATATTTCTCATAGGAAAAAAATGGAAATAACCTATCTGAAGTTTAATTAATTTGACAGTTTTCGTGGGATGTGCTTGTCTCGTTAGTGCAATCTCACATCGGCATATAAAATAAGAAAGAAGTTGAGACGGATGCGACTCGAGATTTTCGAAGACGAAATAGACGTAGATGGAGTCGACGTATGGTCTCGAAAAAAAATCTCAAGGGATTATTTGGACGTTGATATCAATAATGTTTATGTGTATCTAATTCCAAATGAATGTCAACACTAACTTCCTCTGGGATCAATTGATTATGTAGCAGTATAACTAGGTATGTCTTCTATGATTTCTTATAAATTTCAACATATCGGAGGTGATAGCTTAGAACCTTTGTCGATTTGGCGACGGAATTTAGAGCGAGACAGTATCGACGCGTTTTAATAGATATGAATTTCTTAGACATTGATATAATCTTAGGAGTATTTTGAGGTTAATGACAAAGTTTCAGAAAAAAGGTTAGGGCTAAAAGTAGTTAAACCCTTTTATTATCTATTTAATAAAATATTTTCGACTTACTGTTTGATTTAGATTTATTAGATTTCAACCCTGATTTGGAAAACTTTGATTTTTGCGAAAGCAATATACTGGAATCTTTGTCACCTTCCATATTCATGTGAGTTTCTGGGGAAGTTTCTATTTCTTCAGATATAATTTGGAAATTAGTATCACGGCTTTCTATTATATGTTCAACAGCTGATTTAAAAAATAGGTATGTTAACTCTTCCCTATAATTAATGTAATCGACAGGTGCATCATCATCATCATCATCATCAATCCAACTTGTTATACTTAATGCACCTTTATTCTTGCTAACTTTTTGTCTAGAAAGACTTTTGTCTTTACGTCCTGATTTTGAGGAACTTATGGACCTTGATTTAGATGATATGCTTGTTTTGCTTCGCATTATTATTTACACATTATAAACTTTTGACGTTTGACAGAATTCAGTTTGCTTTATAGACATAACTAAAAAACAAAAGTGTTACTATTAAATTGAATTACTAGACTTCCAGTTCAGTTTATACTTGTCTGGCCAATCTAGAGAATTTATGAACAGGGGTGTGTAGTTGTTTATCTCTTTGTCTTGTCAAGCATATTTGTCTTGACAAGCATGCCACCATATTCTGACAGTCAATAACTTTAAATGCAAACAGTTGACTAATTGACTATTTAAATCATAGACATAAGAAGGATTATATGTCTATGATTTAAATCATATTTAAATGATACCAATGCCGATGTAAATGTGGTGAAGCACTTAAACAGAGTAATGGAACAGACAAAGATTTTGCCGGGTAGCACGATTTAGTAGATAATGATAATGGCTAGACCATTAATGGTCCTAGGACTCATAGGTACTACGTACTATGTAATTATAAAAGATATACAGTCTTTCATATAAAGAGCGATCTATTTCTGATTTACCACCAGTGTTATTTTGGAAATTGAAAGAGATAGAGAAACAGTTAAATTAGTAAAATGTAATTTTTTATGCTGATTTTAGCGGTGAAAATGGCAAATACTAGAGTATTGTAATATTGAGATAACAGCGTAAACGTATGTTTTTAAATGAAACACCTTACATATTTTTTGCAGCCTTGGTTGGACCTTTCTTTCACTAGTATGGAATGATATTTCATGTAGTATAACAGGGCTTAAACGTATGTAGCTTTAGTAATAAAAAATCTCTTTGGGATCACCATTCTTACTATTAGAGATAATAGAGATGTCAAAGCTTGTATCAGCATAGTCTCAGGATAATGGTCCTGGATGAAAATGTGATGATGCTAAACTTGGTTAGAAAAAGATCCATAGAGAGTACTACAGTGTTTTGGTGTTAAGTGAAAAATAGTTTTGTTTTTGTGTGTACCGTGAAAGTTTCCTTCATAACAACGATAAATATCATTATTAATAAATAATAAATACGGAAATTCTCATAATAAAGTCTTTCTTTACGTAGTACCTATTTTATATGACTAGGGCCCGTCTTTCCATCTCTTTATAAAGTGCTTTTAACTAAAAGAAACTTAAAGTTAACAAGTGAATTTTTTAACTGCCATGTGGCAGTTAAAAAATTGCGTCTTTCCAACACAATTTAACTGCTCTTTAGTAAAAAGACTATTTAATGATATTGGCAATACTGATTAAATAAGAAAATCTATATAAAAAAGTGAGACAGATGAAATGCGTCAATCATAATCAATAAAATATGTCAATTATGACAACATTACCTAGCTAAATATAACATACTGTGGCTGCTATAACCAACTAAGTATAACTCTTTTTAAGTTCTACTCGTTTCTGGGATCTGTAGTTTAAATTTAATATTCAGAAGTGTAAAAATGTCTTCCCAGGATGATACAGTAAAAAGACTTGAAACCAAATTGCCCAAGAATTTGAGGCCCTTACTAGTACTAATCGTAGCAATTCAGTCCTCATTTCAAAATATGATTCAATAAATCATGTCATAAAATCTTACAAATACGTAGATATCATGATACAACTATACAGATATGCTCATAACTTTCGTTTGTTTGCGCATGACGTCATTCGTGAGGGAAAAAAGGTAATGCGATGCGAAAATTCTTATGGGCAGTGATATAATTATTTTCGTGTTTATCAATTGTTTTTTCGTCGTAACTGACGTCACTATGCGGATTGGCATATCTGTGTAGTTGTATCATGCGTAGATATAATTTCTTTTTTGTTATTAACCTGTTAATGTGATGCCGTAAATGTTGCTCGATTTTTTCTAGACCATTTAACACCGTTATTTTTTATACACGAAATCTCCTCATAAATTCTTTATCATCCCATCTTTATCATGTTTATGAATGAAATCATGAATATATAGTATATATATACATATATAGAAATATGAAGTAAATGAACGATTACACGAAAGTAAAATACTGTGACATTGACAATGACATATTATTATGACACCTTGTGAATGAAAGCAATGCTCCTAGATTTTTATATCATAATTCGCCATATTTATCAAATAACTTCCAAACGCTCATAATTCCGGAATAGTCACCGGAGTCAATAAAATTTAAAAATCAAGCCACCGTTTTATAGAGAATTAAAAAACCTTTCAAATGAGGTATCACATGACCACCCTTGCTATTTAAAGTTTTAAAGTTGATGGCGCCACTAGCGCCATCTTTGAAAACTGCAGTTTTAATTTTGAACTAAAAAGTAGTATACTTCATGCCATTTAATTTAGTTTTAGCCCGGTGTCTCTATCTTATCTGGTTCGAAACTTAGCTGGGGGGGGGGGGATTATTTACGACCGCATTGTATATAGATTTAACTAAGAATATGCTTAATTACCGTATATAAATCGATAATTCTCTATTAATTGAGACCAAAATCATGATATTGAGACCAAAATCAATGATATTAATTACGTATTAAAGGAAATACGTCGATAGCAACGCGGTGCTACGCCCCTTGCGCCTTCAATTCCATTGTTTTCCAATTTATGCTAGTTGATCTGTTTTTTCGTGTAGTGTTGGCTAACTTTCACTTGCCAACACTAGTATCACAACTTTAATAATATATGCGGCTTTTCGTAAATTCGCTCAGTTTTGTGATGCATGACGTAAATGATGGATGTGATGAATTAATGCTGGACATGGATTCCAGCAGAACAATTGACAGTTAGGATTAATTTACAAACAGAAGTTACGATTGTGGAGGCCATAAAATAAACAAGAAGAAGAAGAAGTTAGGTTTCATGATAGATGGAGACATCTATTCAAGAGATGTCTCAAGAACAAGAAATTCATTTCATGAATCTCTTGTTGAGTAAGAACTACTGTATATTTTGTGTGCTCAACCAAAATATCCACTGGAAATTGGTCACCCTCCATTGTGACTAACAAATCTACTAGGTACTTTGTGCTTACTTTTATGCTTTTATCAAAATTTCATCCCTTGAACCAAACAAAAAACACTTACATTAAGTCTACATTACGTTATTTCCAACTCATGACGTGTTCTTAATTTAAAGAAAGATATTATGTAGCTAGTCTTTCAATTTCGTGAATAACAAAAAATTTACAGCTGTTGTCCTATGTACATTTTTCTGTACAAAAAGTTGTGAAATCCCTACCAAAAACGGATTCTTTGTAAAAAAGCGTTTTTATCTTTAAAATAATGTGAGAAGCATAGAAAATCAAACGCGCCAAGTTTCTTTGATGATTTTTTTTTAAATTATAGTATAATAATTATTCTTTTATTATTATTTTTTTTATAGATACCAGACTAGCCAATTCTAATTGATTTAAATATTTTTTGTGCAGAGTGCACTTGGCGCCTTTTTTTTACAGATAATCTGTTTTTGTAGGAATTATTATTATATTCCGCTTGCAAATAAATTTTGTTTTGAATCTTACACAGGAGCCTATTAAGTGACAAAAGTCCGTAACGGAATAGTTTAGTGACTGTTGGAAGTTGCTACAGATTGCATTATCCTCTTATCAGGTAGTTATGTGAGGATTCATATATTAATGGTTCCATTAAATTTGTCCGTTAGTGAATAGACGCCATTAGCATTAGCGTTCATAAAATATTTTCTAGTGGGGCAAACCAAAAAGTATAATAATCCGAGACACAAAAGAAAATCGGGCGATTTTCGAAGACGAAATAGACGTAGAGGGAGTGGTCGTACGGTCTGGAAAAAAAATCTCAAAGGATTAGAGAAAGGACGGAACTTTCGTGTGAAGCGGTTCTCGAAGCATTAAAAATTAGAAAAAGGGTCGGGGGGGGCCGCGAAAAGTCGGGATTTCGACAGGCGTGACAGGGCCATTGGGCGCGAGAACAAACGCGGGCGGCCGCATCTCTCTCGCCTAACGACGATCGACGAAAATTTTACAGATGTTTTTTGAAATTTAAAGCGACGGAATTTAGAGCGAGACAAAATCGACGCGTTTTAATATAAATGGACTAGGCCACTACTAAGTTGGCAACTTTTAACTTGAATTTCATTTCCATTAAGGTCTTAGTGAAGTCATAAATATGCATGGGCTGAAAACAAAGTGTGCATGAGTTAGCTTTCTATTATCATTTTTCCAGACCAATTTTAAATCAGAAAAAATAAATAATAATGTTTTCCAATAACTATTCATAACAATAACATTACCAAAAAACAAACATGACCTAATGTAAAACGACACTCCCCCCCCCAACCTATAGCGGTAGCGCAATTGGCTTGCTTCTATTCTCTACAATGTAAAAATGACAATGAAGTTGAAATGTAATGAAAGTGAACGTTGCACGAACCTACCTTACCTGTTTCAGAGAATCCTTAAATTATTAGTAGGTGACTTGGCATTTAATGAGTACATAATAATTATTACAAAATTTTAGACGTACAAATTTTCCGTAAAAAATAATAAGTTTATTTTATACGGGAAGCATATTTCCGCAGCGGACACTACGAAGAAAATGGTTGGAATTATTCAATGACGTTGTGAAATTTGCAGTTCCAAGAATAATTTCCAAACCACGAAGTCGAGCACGAAACATTTAATAACATGTTCACATGTCAGTTGAGCGCTTTCGTAATACTGGTAGTGTTTGTAAGGGTAAATCTCCAGGAAGACTAACCGAAATCGTTTTAGAAGATGTAGAAAATTGACTACGCCCAACTAAATTATAAGTTAGCTATCCGCTCAAACAGGTAATAATTTCTTGAAGTTATTTATTTCGGAATTATGTATAATGATGTTGATGTATCTTTTGGTTAATGTCACAGAGCAGTAAGAACGTTACGTCTGCATCCGTGTAAAGTTACTGTTGTGCAGGAGGTGTCCACTAGATTTTGAAGATGATACCTTGGACCGAAATTTAAGCGACTTCAGTTATCGTAGATGAAATACAAAAAACACCTATATTTTGCGAGAAACATCTCTTCATCCTTATGTTTATCTGAAAATATATAAAATATATGCATGCATGAAACTGTAGTTTTTTTAGAGCATATTATGATGACCGCTGATTAATGGAGGTAGATGACCACCACGTTTTCCTTATATTAAACCATTAGATTTTTATTCATTTGGTTTTTAAACATCAATTTAGGTATGTCCATTCTTTGCATACAATTGAATAGCTTCAAGAGGTTATCGGAAATAAAATTTCCGAGTACTAAAGCTAATTGAACATTTGTTGTGTAGTTAACTGTAAATCATGTCACATTACCTAATATGTTTATTAAATGATATGATGTTTTCCACAAAATCAGTGGTTCATTCATATCAATATTCTTATAAAATAAAAAAAGTTAAATGAAGTTTACATTATTCTCGCTGGTAGTACAAACGTAATTTAAATACTCTTTGAATAACTATCGTTTGTGATCAAGTTTGACATGGAATACTTAAAAATTAACTAAACATTGTAATTTTGTGTCCATTTCTTGGATGATCTACAAAAGGAGTTTAGACATCTATTGGTGTTAAAGGAGCATAGGACTTCATGTGTTCGTGTTAGTTTCATGAATTATGAAGTAAAGGATTACCTACCTCATAGTATTTTTTCTTTAGTTTGTAATATGCGACTTACCTCAGAAAATAAGTAATCTATTACCAATGTAATTTTATTTTTGAAAGTTATAAATAAACATTATATTCATTCCATTACATTCTATGTTATTAGTATATAAAGTTATATCATGAGTATTTGACTACCAATTGCTACTGTAACTGAACATAATTTAAAAAACTTAAAAGCTAAAATGCCCACAATTTTTTGTAAAATGTGTAGTTTTTCGTATGGTAAAGTTCCGAGAGCGAAACCAGAGGTGAAAGATTTAAGTATGACATGAATAGGTACATCTTACCAGTGACTATAGAAAGAATTACGTAAGCGCAGAGGGGCCATAGAGAAAAATAAATTCTCTAAAATTTCTACATACTTACTAAGTAGAAATTTCTACATACATATAATATATTAATAACATTATAATAATATATAATATGGCCTAAATCCAGGGAACATTGCAGGCAATCATAAATTCTGTAAAATCTCCATTAAAATTACTGTGAAGGTAGTTGTTTTATGTTTTTCTGTAGCAATGTATCGGCTAATATGTTGTTACTGCCCAAGTAACACACATCGCCCTCAGGAAGTCCTAAGATATCCAAAGGACATTGGTAACTACCCTAGGACATCCTAGGATGCAGTGGCGGTGCAAAAGCATCTTGGGCCCCTAAGCAGATATAAAACGTTCAGTCATTTTTTAATCGTGGATTTCTACTTAGTAAGTAGAAATTTTAGAAAATTAAATCTTTGTCCGTGGCTCCTCTGCGCTTCCGTAATATCTACCTGCTTGTTTAGTATTTCCAATATTTTTAAGAAATATCTGACAAAACTATTTTCAGTCGAAAAATAGTAGTAATAATAATAATAATAGTAATAATAATAATATCTCTATCCCTCATTCTAATCACAAGAATTCGCCCGAAAATCTGAGGCAGTCAAACGTCAACTGATTTTAATCTCTCACATTAAAACCAAGTTGACATTCTTCCCATCTTAGGCCATCGCCAGGATGGTTGCCAACCCATTCATGCGAACGAGCCTTGATCTACGAGGAAATCATTTAATTAAAAATTGTTTGGTGGAATGGGGATTCGAACCCACGACCTCTGGGTTGAGCGATCGAGACACTAAACCCTGAGTCACCGGCCCGCCCACAATGTGCATTGTCTTATTTGATTTTTTCCGTTCAACACTGAAATCGTTCAATCTTCAAGCTTCCAAAATGAAAACTAGGTAAACTAAACTGTTATCTGTTATTATAGGTATTTAATTTAATAATATAACTGTTAAGCAGGCTACACACGCTCAGTTAAAGCTGTGCGATCTGACTGACGATCTTATTCACTCTATGAATAGTAGCTATTGAATCAGCAAAGCATGGTACAGGTGATTAGTGCCAAACAAATATGTATATATCTTATGTCTTATCTGAATATTATAGCCAAATGTTCAATCCTCACCATTATTATCTATCAAGTTTTATTATTACCTATAACCATATTATTATCAAATTGAATTCAAAATTTATGTCACTGTCAATTTATTTTTTTTATTTGCATACTTCTTAAACAAGGAAAACCAGACTGGAAGACTACAAATAAATTGTAAGTAAATATCAAATGCATTTGAGTTTAATTTTTTTTGTTATGAAATTTTTCTAACGCTAGGAAAGGCCAAATACCTTTTTGCTCATCCCTAATGGCCGCCCATGGGCGTTAGTTTCCAAACAAAAGTGCTGAGACCTCATGCGCCCTAGTTATTAAATTGTAACCATAGCCGCCGAGAAAATAGACTTTTTGAATGCATTTATCACTTAAAATATCTTAATTAGATAAACGGAAATAGGTACACGCGTCGTATTTTATCATTTGATATGTCCATCTAGATTTTGTGCGTTAGATTTGCATGGAAATAAATCTACTAACCGTCTTGAATAATAATAGAGCAAATACCTAATACATTAAGACAAATTTGATGAAAATATTACAGTTAAATATATAATTGTAAATCTTGTTTACTTTATATTAAGATAGCACGTTTTATTGTTAGGATTCATGCAGTTTAAATGTAAAACTTTGATTTCATTGTTTAAAAATATCAGTGTGTGATACAGCAGAAAACATGGATTATGGACATGAAGACGAAAGGAAGATTCATCCGTGGCAGAGGGCCAATTTTCTTTCAAAGCTTACATTTATGTGAGTACGAATTATTATTAGAACTTTATATATAGACATATATAACCTAGATCTTTAAAATAAAAATGATAATGTGTTCTAGAAATTTTATCATGAAAAATATGTTGGATTTGTAAACAATAAATATGTTTGGTTAATATAGTTGGCTGATACTCTTAAACAACAATGAGAAGCCACACTAACATCCAATTACGCTAGTTTAAGAGTAATAACCGCAAGCCTATTCATTCTATTCTTACTGATTTAAAATTTCTGACAGTACCGTGTTCGTACATATTGGAAGCCATCATATTTTTCATCAATATAACCACACTGAAATAAATTTTAATTGAACGTAAATAAAGATTCTATAACCCTTACAAAATATTTTTCTTTTTACAAATTTTATTAAAAATATTTGCCTCTTATTGCTGTTACAACAAACAGTTTCGCTAGCGTTAATGAAAGTCTTTGCTAACTTGTTATTGACTGTTGTAAGTTGGTAACTTTTTATCAATAATGATCTCGAATATTTGAGTAAATTCCCTGTCCACTGTCAATATACATTTCCAATTAGTAAGTCATCATTGTATAGTTTAAGTACCAGTAAAGTCTATCTGTACATCTGTCAACTTGGGGTTGCTCTTTATGCGGAACTAACTGTTGCAGATTATATATATTTGTTCATGTGCATATATGATTTTATATGTTTAAAGAAGATTTTGTTTTAAGAAATATCAAGGATATTAAGAATAGTGATACATGCTTCTCATATAAACTCATTGGAAACCATTCAGATAAGTCACGTCTTTCATCGAAATCCACCAGCAGACGCTGACCAGTTTCGCGCTTGTTATGCGCTCGTCAGAGTGACATCGGTAGTGAAATCAATGAATATAGATAATAAAAGAACGAATAATGTTACGACATGATTGTCTAAGGGGCATCGTGAATGTTAGTAGTGGAGAGAAACACAGCGTAATGCCCTCTTTGGCTCTTTGCTATTATCCATCTGACAATTATTGTCAAATTGAGACAGATAACGACCTGCTTTTAGCTGGTGAAAACCCTAAAGGCATTCGAGAACATTCCAGATGAGAAAAACCCTAGAAACATTCAAGAACATTCAACATCGCGTATTTTTTTCAAAGGTAGGGTATAAGGGTGAAGAGTGAGGGTGAGGACGAAGAATATGTGTCAGAATGTATTTATTTATTTATTTATTTAAAATAGTACGTATCCAACAGGCACAAAGCCATTTACGGGATACGGATACAATACACATGTAACAATATTATTTATAATACTCCAAAATGTTGTTAAGAACTTTATATAAGAAAATTAGTTGATATGTTGACCTTCTTTTTGCTAGTTCATTAAGATTAAACCGTTCAAGTAATAAATTGTGCGGGTAGTACACCGGAGGATAAACACCATTAATTAAACACATGGCAGACTTTAGAAATCATCTTCGTATTTTTTCCAAAGCAGCTATATGAGTTATGTAGATTGGGCTCCAGTTTACTGACGTTTTGAACGTACATGGATACATACATACAACAACCGAAGACTGGATATATTAGTAAAGCCTTTCGAATTACGTATGATGAATCTTAAACTTTTAAATGCAGACGATGTTACGCTTTCAATCTGTTTTAAGAAGGTTAATTTGGAGTTAAATATTACGCCGAGGTCTCTTACATAGTCAGGTCTCTGAAGAAATATGTCATTTAGTTTATAGTTGAAAATTAATGGATGAAGTTTCCTACAAAACGTCATTACATTGCATTTAGAAGCGTTTAGTGGCAGTTTGTTATGTGTGCAGTGTTTTATGTTATGTGCGCACTATTTTTTATTATTATGTCTATTTTATTAAGTGAGCTTTGTAATACAGCACAGTCACTAGATGTATTTACTTCACACTTTAATTTCAGATCATCTGCATAAATTAGATAATGTACCTGCAAGTCGGACACAATGGACCCAAGAATTCTACGATGTTCCAGGACATTGTAGAACTTTTTTAAAATTCTGGAATATTTTAAAAGAACTTGAACATTCTTATTGAAAATTCGATAACTACACACATATTCAAAGTCGACCACTTTTAACCCCCCATTTATCTCCCACACCACCATAGCTACCGACATGCAACCACCATAGTGCACGATGGGAAACTTGGGGCTACTACCACACACAAACACTAGTAGTCTGCGCTGGGTAGATAATATATTATCTATCTATATAATATATGCTGCCGCACCCTCTATATGCACAAACTTGAATACTGTATACAGTATAATTGTAGAATATACAAGGTGTGTGACATAATCAAAAGGATTGGCTCGATAAAAGATAAAATTGTATTGTTAATTAAAATAAATATACACTTAAGAATATCGCATTGTTACAACAACGCGTAACAGTATTCTTACAATAATAGTTTTAATAGATCAGTACCAAATAGAGGTCAGGTACTGATGCGGTGTAGTTTTCTAACTCGACGTTTAAATTTTATCTCAGGTCCAGAGTTTTCATCTCCCATTAAGTTCCAAATAACTATCTGGCAGATTAGACTGTGAAAACTGATGTACTGTATACTACTGAAAGTCATATTATAATCTGCCAAATAGTTATTTGGAACTTAATGGGAGGTAAAAACACTGGGCCTTTCTTCTGCTTTTATACTCGCAAATTTGTTTTCACATATTCTATCTACTGATTTGGCATATCTTAATCGAAATTTAGGACAATAGTGTAATAATATTCATCATAATAGGAAGTGATAAAATATTTGCTAAGTCTGATATTATTTATAGGTACACCAAGGGTCTTTTTTGGAGAACGTATGCAACGAATAAATTGGAAGAAGATGACTTGTTCGAAGTCCCTCATTGTTTTAAATCCCAGAAACTGGGTGATCAATTAGAAAGGAGTTTAGAGCATGATTTAGAAACACATAGAATTGCATCAATTTATAGAATACTGTGGTCGTGTTATGGGAAGGAATATTTATTTATTGGTTTGATTCAACTTATAGTGAGGACAATTGTCGTGTGAGTACTATTTATGTTGTTAAAAAATTGCATACGCACACCATAAGTATATTGCATAAGTACAGCTCAAGTCTCCACTGCCTTATTTTAAAAGTGAATATTTTTAAGTTTTGAATTGGAATACACCGTATATGACCAATTTGGACCATGTAGATCTAATGTGGAGTTGACTATGTCACGATCGTTTGAAAGTAACACAGGATAAACTACCCATCATAATATTGAAGCTAGTTTTGTTAACTTTGCAGTACCAAAATAATGTCTAAATATTCAGTTTCATGTATATTTTCATAAATGTTTTAGATTGTTCTCTATATCTGCGCCAAATTCAAATGATAATTAAATTAAATGCGTTTTAGTTTCATACTAATCCCATAGAATCGACTTTTCTGATAAATATTAGGGCAATATTTTAATACCACATTCTTTAGTTTAAATATCTCCATCGGCGATAAATCCAAATTGTTGTTCGGTTAAATGCGTTTTAGTATTTGATACTGATCTATTAATATCGACTTTTTTTTATAAATATTGGCCTATATTATAGGATGAAATTAATGACTAATGATTAATTCGGATATTCGATTTTCTCTTAGAGATTTCAAACCATCCTGGGAACATGAAAGTTTTTGATACCTACTGTTCGTTGATTTCGACGAAGTTCACATTTTTTTAAACGTTGATTTTGCTAAAATAATTTGATGAGAAAATGTGAAACAATGGAAAAAATTAGGTCGGCAAAATAACAATAGTAGACATTTTTTTAACCTTTCAACTTTGAATCATATGAAACAAGATTTTTATTGTAAATGTTGAATATTAAATACTTTCGAAGCACGATCTAATCACTATTATGTAAGAATTATACCTAGCAGAGTTTGAAATTCGGTTGCGAAGTCAGCAGATAAACTTACCAGCGTTTCAATTCGTTGCAGGTGAAAGGTGTACTTTAGCACATATCTGCGTGGTTAAAATGTGCAACATGCAGGGTGTCCACTTTTAAGTGTACACAAATCTATAAAAAGCTTATTTTGTGAAATATTTTCAAAAAATTTTTTTTGTTCGAAATGTTTTCAAAAAACGCTCCTTTTGACGTTATTACTTTTATCAAAATGAAAATCCAGGGGCGGCTACGATTTTTTTATACCCTCGATTTTCACAAAAACCATTTAGCGATTTTTTTATTATTTAAAATCTAATATAACAGCGCTAATCATCAGGATCCGTAAAAATCCCAGTTACCAAATTTAAACAAAAAAGACGGTGTTCGGTTCTACACCGTGTTAAAGTTGAGCAAAATAAGGACTTCAAAGTCACCTGGCGAGTCAAGCTAACATGGAACTATTTCACAACAGTTGAAGTATTAACAGGACCACCCAAAGTAAGAAGGAATACAGGATGTTTTTCTCTACAGCGTCTGATTTTTTTTACTTTTTTCGATTGTTAAGATGGTCAAGTTTACTTTGGATTTTTTAAATAATGTTACTAAATGTAAAATAAATTTATTTTACATTTAGTCAAAAATTTCAAACCATCATGTGACAAATAGTTTGTCTCGAGTGTCAAACTTGTTGTCAGAAGCTTCGTCAGTATTGTTTGTGTCCACAAAAGTGTTAATAAAGATGCCATCACTATTAAATTATACTTAGGAAGATTATTTAAATTTATTTGTAATTTATGGACAATGTGACAAAATTATAACAAGAACTTGTGATACATTTGCTGATCGATATCCGCATAAACAGAAGCCATCACGACATGCTGTAAGACGCATCCTAGAGAATTTAAAAAATGTTGGTATTACGAAATGAGGTATCTAAAGAAGAAATTTCGTAATATCAACATTATTGAAATTCTCTAGGATGCGGCTTACAGCATGTCGTGATGGTCGGACACCCTGTATTTAACACAGTAAAGTATTTTTAAATTTAGACGTGGTGACTCTAGTTATAACATATATCTGTCCAATATATGTTACTAGACTCGACGTATGGCTGGCTATTAGCCGTATATGGGAAAGTAATTCTAAAAATTTGTCAACAAAATGTGTCGAAGTGTATTTAATGAAAATAATGTCGACATCCGATTACTTCCGGATTACCAGAAGTGTTCAGCTGCCATCTTTGTCATCCAATATTCAATCTAATTTTCGCATTTGACATATAGGACAGGCAAGGTTTTGTTTCATATAATGGAGACCTATGTGGTACCTTTTACTATTAAAATATTATACCAAATTTTCTATTTTCTAAGAACATTTCGGCAAATTTAAACATCGGAAACTTCTTCAAACTATTTTATATAGAACACTCTAAATTTTTTAATCTGCCTCAACTCTAAACAAATTTTTAAAGTATTTATGATTTCGATTTGGATGATTTTTGTCACAAAACCAATTTAATTATAATCACAAATAAGACATTAAAAATTTTATTAAATAACTGTTGATACAGCTACCCCGGTTTTAATAGATGATACTTATTTGTAAGCTGTTGTTTGTCTTTGTAATTCTTTAAGTTGGTTGCCTGAAAGATTATATATGATAATTGATATTCAGGGCATTTTTCGGGGCATTTTTTTACGAATAAATTGTAAAAAAAGAATACAGTTATATAGCAATAAAAAGAATATAATAAAGAATAACAACCTTTGAATTTCGACTATCGAATCATCGATGTCTCTAACTGCGTCGTTGTTTCCTTTTGAAGACTATGGCACAAATCCTATTATCGTAAATAATAAAATTTAAGAGTTATACAATAAATATAATATTCATAAAATGCCCATTTCAAAGTGAGAAATCTTTGAATACTGCTTCCCAAATTTATTTTATGTTTATTTTACATAAATTATTACTGGTTTCAGGACAACTATACCCATGACCCTGTCAAAATTGGTTCTATATTTTCAACCTTACCAGAAAGAAATGACAAAAAAAGAAGCCTGTTTTTACGCAGTTTTATTGATTTCTCTTAATCTCTTCAATATAATCTATACGCACAACTACATGCTGACTATTACAGGACTAGGAATAAAAGTTAAGACTGCGTTCTGTTCGTTGATGTACCGAAATTCTTTGAAACTAACTGCGACGTCTTTGTCAGAAACATCCATTGGAAAAATTGTTACGCTTATGACTAAAGATGTAATGGCTTTCGAGAAGATAATTTTATATGGCAATGATATTTGGATAGGATTTGTACAAGCAGGAATAGTTTGCTATTTAATCTACTGTAAAATGGGAATTGCAGCATTTGCAGGAGTCGGATTTCTACTTATAGTAATACCCGCTCAAAGTAAGAGATTAATTACTTACTATAATGTAATTGAGATTTTGAAAAATTTGTAAAGTTGAAAGAAGAAAGTTTTTGAAAATATGTATATGAGTATAACATCTATATCGATAGCTATTAGCTATAATATTGAAAACAGCTATAAACTAGAAAAGTTGCTGAAAATAAAAAAGTGCAAGTGTCTTGTTTCAATGAAAATTATAAATAAATTGTAATTTTGTGGCTTGGGATGGGCCTTCATTGGGACATATATCTATAAAACACTTATTTCATAAAAAAAATAATTTTTTGCAAACAATTTTCAGAAATTTTTGTACGAGTCTTGTCTAAGTTGAGGACTACCAGATTGGATAATAGTGCCTCAGCTTTTACCAGTTCCAGTTTTCCAATTTGGTTGGATTCCAAATTTGGATTGGAATTTGGTTTTCCCAGTCGAACTGGGAGCAAATTCCGCTGACAGTCAAATTAACTTTACTAAATTGTTTCCAAGAATTGAATAAGCATAAATTGTAAATTGTAGATACCTGTACCTATTCAGAATATTGTACCGTCGGTGAATTGGAAGGTGATAACAAACAATTTGAAATTTTTTCTACAAATTGTAGTTTAGTCTGAGAACAATCTTTCTGTGTACCAACTACATTTAAATGTCTTAAGTATCATTTGAGACAATTTTATAAAAACATTTGCAGGTGAAATATTTTCAGAATGGTTTTCTGTCACTATTACGTAATTTCATCTAAGGTTTGAGGTAGCAAAGAAAACACAATAATATTAAAAATATATACTTAAGTAAATCAAATACAATACTGAATCTTGTACACATAAGAACAATCCAATAAGTTAGAAAAAATTTAAAACGTTTGTACTGAAAGTGGACTTTGAGATTATGGTCTGCTTGAATAGAAAATAACATTTCTGACAATTTCATTTAGACGTTTCAAAAATTAAATAAAAAATTACTCTATTATTGTTAAAACGTTTCACAAGGAACCTATCACATTTACCATGTCAATATACGAGATGTAAAAATGTAGATGTAATCAAGGATAGCACGGCAGTGCTTTTTAACTTTCTTCCCTTTTTAGGTAAATAATTTAAAATTTCATGCATTAAATTCCTTTCATAGGCATGATCTTGGAAGTGTTTCGAACATATTCTAGCGTACTGCATATTAAATTTATCTATCCGTCAGCATGCATTCACCCACAGTTTTCTTATTACAAGGTCCTTAGGAAACGAGAAAACTGAGTGTTTTCATTAAAATTTCTTGCCTACTTGTCACTGTTAAACAAACAGCCAGCACGGCGCATTTTTAATTAATTATTCCGTACATTTATCGCAAAACAGTAAAACAACACTAAAAATCTTTAACGTAAACAAAGCGAAATGGCGAGTGTTTACTCATTGAGTGACGTCATTCATAATTTGACAGATGCGCAATATCATGTTTCTACACACTGTCTACGTAGTTTCTTACATCTGTTTAAATAAAAATAAGATATGAGATTATGAGATATCGAATTTATTTTCAGTTTATATTGGTAAGAAGGCTTCTAGGTTGAGGATGAAAACGGGGGAGAAAACTGATGAACGCCTTCAAGTCACCCAGGAAGCAATTTCTGCTATTAAATTAATAAAAATGTACACCTGGGAGAATTTTTTCAAGAGGAAAATTTTCGATGCTAGACAGTATTATACATTTATATAGTTGTCAAGTAAAATTTACTAACACCTCAGTTTTAGGCGTGAAGTCGATATAATTGTAAAGATATTTTTTACAAAAGTTGGAATACTACTGATCGGTGGACTAACATCAAAAATTGCCTTTTATTTCTTAATGATGACTTACGTATGGCTCGGACATGCTATTTCTGCTGAACTAGTGTTTCTTATCCTTAGCCTCTTCCAAAGATTGAGGCATGCTCTAAGCGTTGTCGTTCCTTTGGGTATAACAGAGTCTGCTGAGCTACATGCAGCTGTAAAAAGGATTGGGAGTTTACTTAAAGCAGAAACGCTTAGTGAACCAAACAAACAATCGATGGCAATTACACCTAAGGTTAGTTTAAAGGAAGTAACTGTTATTATTAAAGATAAGGAAGTCATCAGAAATGTAACAGCAACTATAGAATCTGGTTTAACTATCGTAACAGGACCTCTTGGTTGTGGCAAATCTGTGCTCTTGAAGACAATCTTGAGGGAATACAAACTTACACAAGGGACTGTGTGGGTAAATGGGAGAATTTCCTATGCTTCACAAGAGCCTTGGATATTTCCTGCAACTTTGAAACAAAATATAGTGTTCGGAGCAAAACTTGACGAATCTAGATATCAGAAAGTGTTAAGAGTATGTGGTCTTAATTTTGATCTGAGTTGTTTCAATGAAGGTATGAATAAATTCGCTTAGATGGGAATCTATATGAAAATGCTATGTTATGTGTTATAATGTGTAATATTGCACATATCTCTGTTATTATGACTGTTACTGTGGTTTCTAGGGGACCAACTAATAATTGGAGATAAAGGAATCAACTTGAGTAAGGGGCAAAAGGCCAGGATAAACCTGGCACGTGCCATATATAAGGATTGTGAAATATACCTTCTGGATGACTGTTTAACAGCTTTAGACGCTCATGTCAAAGACCATGTTTTCAACGAATGCATAAGGGTTTTTTTGAAGGAAAAATTGTGCATTTTAGCCACCAGCAATACGGAGTATGTCCAAAGCGGTGATAATATAATAGTAATGGAAAATGGAAATATTAAATCTTTTATAAAGGCTAGCAATAAAGATACTAAGGATATGGTTGGAATTTCTACTGTTAGTATAAGCAAAGATGAAAATGATGAAGATATTAAAAATAGTGCTGATTATATAAATAATAGTGAGAAATCAAAACTTTTAAAGGAAGTCAAAAAGAAAAACATGTATCATGAAGTAAAAAAATCTGGAAAGGTAGGAGTGGACATTTATAAAAAGTATATTTCATATGGAGGTGGTTACTTTATGCTAAGTATTATAGTAATATTCTTCGTATTGGCTCAGACATCAAAAAGTTATACAGAGAAGATGGTAAGTCACTGGTAAATTGATAAACGTCGATACCTTAACACCTATTTCTTTTGTTTACTTTTCAGGGTAGATTTAGAAGAAAAAATGACCTATTACGCAGTAAATAACTTAACCACTACCACTGAGTACAAGGAATTTACTGAGAATCATTCTGTAATTTTGATTTGGTTCTCATCACTGATTTTAGCAACAACTCTTTTATGTATAGTCACATCTTATCTGTTTTTTAATTTTACACGAAGAGTGTCAAATAGTTTGCATGGAGCAATGGTGGAAAATATTATCAATGCTATAATGAATTTTTTTGACCGTACTTTTATAGGAAATATTCTGAATAGATTTTCAAATGATTTGGCAATAATTGATGAGCACTTCCCTTTTGATGTGTATGAATTCTTTGAGGTAAGTAAGTAGAATAAGTGAAGTAGCTTGTCAGAAGTAATTATTATAAATTCGGAGAAAATGTCATTAATAAAATAGTATGAAAAGGGAATGTACCTATAATGAATTATTTTTTCACAAATAGTTTGAAGCTATGAGTTTGATTAATGCATATGTATAATATAAAATGGACATTTCCCCTATCTTATTTCCATAACCTACGTAATTGTAATAAATGTCTAATATTTTTTATATAAACACTTTTTCTATATAAATTGATTATTTACATGCCTTATTATTTACATATGTTCTTTTATTAATACAATACTTTCCAAACTATTGAAAATATTTACAGTGGTAGTGAATATTTTACATTAGGTACTGATGTTTATAGACGCTTTTGGTTATTCCCAATCAAAACTGTCATAATATAGCATCAATATTGATCAGAATTTGTTGTTCAATACCCTGTTTAAGTTAGTGTTAGAATTTTTACACCATTTACATGTAAGTAGGTACTTCATGTTTGGGTTAGAAATCTGCTAATTATACTCTGATAGATTAAATAGCATCAGTAAAGAGCTGTTTGTGGTATGGATGTTGTAACTAGTCTATTTGTACCTAACTATGTATCTGATTACTAATTACTGATTATAAAGTGTTACTGAAGGCATTCCATGTTTGACCTACTGACAATCAGTACTATTCATTAGTATAAGCAATTTCAGAACTCAAAATATTTCTTTTGAAATAATATAGGGTGACCAAAAAGTGCTTGCGTACGTATTTTATTTATACCTCTCATAAAAATTTATTGTATTTTTTTTAATTTGTCTTGGAAGTGTCAAACTCAATTTAATATTTTATAATCAATTATTAATAATCTATTAAAGTTTATTATTGTTGCATTTGATTTAATATTTAAGTGAGATGATCACAGTGATATTTTTGCGTTTTTTACTCAAGATAATACGATTTGAATACAAATGAAATACGATTTCTAATTCAAAGTTGCTCACAACAAGGTCACTTTTGATTACCAGTTATCTTCAAAGGCACTGGAACCGTTGGTGTGAAGATAACAGTGACGTAGTTTTCCACATAACACCAAAACACTATACTGCACTAGACGAGCGTTTCGGCAGCCTAGTTGGCATCATGTGGAGATGATTTAAACTGATAAGTTTTAATCATCTCCAGACAATGCAACTTGGTTGGCGAAACATACGTCTATTGCGGTATAGTGTTTTGGTATTATGTGGAAAACTATGTCAGTGTTATTACCAGTTATGTTTAAGTATAGGTACATAAATTGAGATTACAGTCCAGTTTAGATCGTGTAAATTTTCTCTAAAACGTAATTATATTTTGGACACCCTGTACATAAATTATCAATATTGGAAGGATCAGTGCAAAGCTTAAGGGTCCCTTTATCACCTTTGCCATTTTCAAAATGACCACAGCAGATAATTCAATGTTTCACAGTGTGAAATAAAAATGTCAAAGAAATTGAATTATCTCAAAAATGATTGAATATAGGGATTCCTCATTAGAGTTCCCCTAAAATAATTAATAGAATCCAAATATGCAGTTAAAAGATTATATAATATAAGTTAAAAGGTACATCATTTCAAATAAAATAACGAACTCAGTATTGACTTCCGGTATGAGTGGAAGTTTGGCCATTTTAAAAATATTTTCGTTAAATAGGCCATTAATTACTGTGTTTCTGAAAATTTCAGAAAAAAATTATGAAAGGAACTCCCAATACGTCTAACGAACGGTTCAACCAATCATCCTGTATTATATTGATCATTCATTTTCAGATATTTCTGGCATTAAGTGGAACAATCGTTCTCTTGGCAATGGTAAATATAGGTTTTCTATTACCTGCTATAACCGTTCTGTTGGTTTTGTTTTTCATTAGAAAATTTTATATGCCCACTGGAAGAAATCTACAGAGGCTGGAATCTGCAAGTAAATACAAATATACGGAATGTCCTATTTATTTGTTAACGATTTCTTTGCTAGAAAACTAATAAAAATCCAGTTTTCGATGATCGAGGGAAATTATATTTTTTTGTCTAACGATACAGTAATTTTTATATTAATTTCCAAAATAGGTATTATTAATTTCAATTAGGATACCGATGTTTTGCGTACAGAGTTTCTAAATAATTGATATGCGCTCGTATTTCGTTTATTGTTAGAGCTTTCATAGATTTTATTAAACAAAAATAATCGTTACCTATTTGTAAATAGAACACTATGTATATTTTTTATTTTTTAATATCGTTTCAAACAAAATCTGCTGTTCCAAAACTGGGTTTAGAACAAGCAAATTCAGATAAATTAAATAATATGTTTACTTTTCAATCTTAAGCATACCCCTATAATGATTTTTATTTGAAACAAATGTATTATTTAAATTGCTTGCGAATAAAATTTTAAAATAGAGATATATTAATCTATTATACTTATGTCTTACCATTTTAGCTCGAAGTCCTATTGTGGGTTACTTGAATGCTTCCTTGGAAGGTTTAACGACGATAAGGGCTTTTCACGCTCAAAAATTGTTGGTCCAAGAATTCGACAAGCATCAAGATCTTTATACGTCTACAAGTTATACTAATAAATGTTGCGGCAGAGCCTTTGGTTTAGCTTTGGATACATGTTGTACTATATTTATTGGTGCAGTTACAGGATACTTTCTAACCTTTAAAAATGGTAAATTTTATAATACAAAATCTTGTAATAAGTGCTGATAATCTCCAATGCATTTTTAATTAAAATTTAAGTTTTCTCGTAATGAGAGTAGATCTTCCATTCCATTTACTCGCTATCAAAGAATTTCGGATAATTGCAACAACCTGGATATACACTGTGTACAGTTTAAAATGAACTGTATGGGCATCTCGAAAACCATTAAAGATACAGAGTAGGTTATATTGGGAAAAAGTTGGGCAATTTTAGGCCCAAGAAGAATCCAATTTAATATTTCCAAGAATTCATTCGTTTTAGTAGATACAGGGTGAAAAACTAAACCCTGTTGCCTTAAGTAGATACAAGGTGCAAACATCCATATCTCGTTTTTTTTAAAAGATACATTCATCAAATTTTCAGGACAGGGGAAGAAGTTGGACTTCAAAATTGGTCTCTAAAAAATTTTAGGTACCTACCTACCTATACTTACTAGATTTTGCGTTAGCATGCAGATTTTTGATTTTTCACCCTGTATATACTTAAGGCAATGAATTCTTGAAAACATAACCTTGGATTCTTCTTAGGCCTAAAATTGGCTTAGGTTTAAACTGTTCCCAATGTAACCAACTTTGTGTCTCTAATGGTTTCCGAGATGCCCATATACAGTTCATTTTAAGTAGAACACTATATAATCAGGTACCACTGGGCATACCCTATATATTCCTCAATAAAGCAAGTTATTATTTTTACTAATTATTATTCGATTTTCAGAGAAAGTTTATCTAATGTAGTAAATTAATTATTATTTACGTATAGGTACTAACGATTTTTTTCATTATATATAAAAAGTAAAATGTTGCAATAAGTCTGCGTCCCATTTTACGAAAGTGTAGAAAGGACATCGTGTGAAATAATTTTATAATTGCCAGTTTAAACTGTCAATTATAGATAATTGTCAGTTTAAACTGGCAATTATACATAATTGTCAGATCAAACTAACAATTTTCTATAATTGACAGATTAAACTGACAATTATAAACTGTCAACTATACATAGTTGCCAGTTTAAACTGTCAATTATACATAATTGCCAGATCAAACTGACAATTATCTATAATTGACAGTTTAAACTGGCAATTATAAAATTATCTCACACGATGGCCTTTTATAATTGCCAGTTTAGTTTAAACTGTCAATTTTAGATAATTGTCAGTTTGATCTGACAAGTATGTATAATTGACAGTTTAAACTGGCAAATACATATAATTGCCAGTTTAAACTGTCAATTATACATAATTGCCAGTTTAAACTGACAATTATCTATAATTGACAGTTTAAATTGGCAATTATAAACTTATTTCACACGATGTCCTTTCTACGCTTTCGTACCATTTAATAAAATATGTTACCTTCAGACCTTTTCAGTTAATGTTTCAAGAACTAATAGGAATCTATACGTCCTATTCAATAAAAATATTCTTTATATTTTTAGACACATCTGTTGGAGATGTTGGTCTTGCAATCACCCAAGCCTTTATGCTAAGTGGTTTAGTCCAATATGGAATAAGAAAATGGGCAGATTTAGAAAATAAGATGACTTCCGTGGAAAGAGTTTTAGAATATACGACTAATGAACAAGAAATAAAAAATAAAGGATTGAGGCCGATTAATTGGCCAAGCGCAGGAAAAATAGAATTTGAAAATGTGTCACTATTATATTCCAACTCAGAGGAGTTTGTATTAAAAAATTTAACTTTCACCATCGATGGTAAAGAGAAAATTGGTGTTGTTGGTAGAACAGGTAATAATTTTATTTTCAGATTGTTTCCTTACTGCTTATTAATTCAGAACAAGCAAATAAACAAAGTGTTATTCTGCTCGTTATACATTGTTTACAATGATTGGTTTTAAGAGAAGAACTAACTTTTAAAAGCTAAAATATTTGTTATATATGTATGTATTATAATACATATATGTCTGTTTCTGTCTAATATGGCGACTATTTGTGGAACAATTCCAGAATAAATCAGTAGGCAAATTACAAATTTTTTGTAAGACATTCAAGATAAAGACGCTAATACAGCGTGCGAATTTAGCAAATTATGGCCTAATTCTTCTATATAATGGCCAAATTTTTGACCAAAAATTTATAATTCAAAGTCGTAACATGATTGACGTGCAATAAGTGAATCACCACTGCCATGGAACGCTACACCAAGTACTATAAGTTTTTAAGAATAAAAATAATATAAAACATAAAAATAACTTTTAAAAAATAATATTTTATTTTAAACATTATTTTAAATAATATATTTATACTGAAAAATTTAAAGAAGGTAGCTATCACATTTCCTTATCAAGTCATAATATGGACGAATTATCAAGTATTCTAGAATTTCTATGACTAGTACAAGTTTGGAGTCTTCATATTTTTGATAGGTTTTGATAGGTGATAGGCTACATTATAAATTTAAAGTATCTAGAAAAATTATATGTATGACAACGTGATAGGGTAAACTATTTAGTTATCAGTTATAACGTATTTTACAATATAGATGCAAAAAAACACTTACTCATGAAACTCTTTTCAAGGCGTGAGCGGTGGGATTGATTAACCTCTCTGCTTAGTTAGTTTTAGGGAGCCACTGGTTTGATTTTATTAACACACAAACAAACCAGAAAAAACTTATACTCTGTACTGTAAAATTGTAGATAAAAAAAAATTGAAAAAGGCTAAATACTTTGCATTTATTAGGTTAGTAAAATCTTACACTTATAATCGTACTGCTTATTAATTAGAAAGGTATGAACATGAGAATAACAAAAACCATACAAATAAGGTAATATCTCTGCACTTTTAGCTGTAGAAAACACTAATTATTCAGAAACATTCAAAGAACAGTTAATAAAAGTTACGGAATGAAATACAGTTTGTCACAAGAACACAACACAACAAAAGGTATCTAAGTTCATTAGACTGCAAATCAAGGTAAATACAATACATGAAGATGACAGTAGTACATCTGACACGAGACTTAATTTAGCACTGAATTCAGTACTCAAATTGCGCGCGCAGATTTAGCGGAGTTGGATGCTAGAAATTAGGACATTTTCTAATTTCTTGGATGAAATCAGCGCAGTATATGGATTTCGTCCAAGAAATTAGAAAAAGTCCTAATTTCTAGCATCCAAGTTCGCTAAACCTGCGCGCGCAATTTGACTACTGAATTCAGTGCTAAATTAAGTCTCGTGTCAGGTGGCTCTAATGAATTTCGTAATTAATTCTAACCGAAGCTGGTTGGTAGCTTCGCCATTTTTGTTGAGAGTCGTACATAGGCGTCTTCAACAAAATCAGCTTTTACCTTGAAATTCCACTGCTGCGCTTATAATCTTCTAGACAATGTTAAACTCAGAATCAGTACAGACGGTGTTTTGATTATTAAAACATACATACTATTTGAGTATACATTTTCTATGTATTTTCATAACAACAATTCAAGTAATTCTGCCACTCTTAAATTTATGCATTTCACCATTTCTCCACACCTCGTCTCGCCTTCTTGTCCCTGTCTTCTTGTTCCTATCGATTGTTTTGCACTCGGACTCCTATAACTGGTTTCTTTTTAACGTTTAATCGCATAAACACTAATGATCAAGGCAACCAGGATTACAGATAATATGTAGGTATAAACGATGGCATAACCACAAACTACATTAATACAATACAGAAATCAGTATATCATATAAATATAGGTAATAAAAATTGAATCATCAAGAAATATTTTATTTAAATCCAGCTCGTTACACAGTAGGGGAAGAGCGGGCAAAACGGATATACGAGGCATAACGGATCATTACAAAATATTTTTAGAGGATAATTTGTCACTATTGCCAACATTGTCAGGGTAACTAGCGCCATTCATCGACATAAATTCATGTTGCTTCGAGTGCCATCATCAATTCAAGGTAAACATAATAAATATTTTGTGTTTTAACTAATCCAAAATACTAAAATAGGCTATAGGTGAAGGAGTTGTAGTAGGTTTTCTAATTGCATGATATGATTAATAGATACACGCTTGGTTTCATTGGGATTTCAGCTATAATTTAGACACTAAAACAGTTAGGTTATGTAAACTTAAAGTAAACCGCGAATTTTAAATGTAAATAAGTTGCATCCCGGGCAAAAGGAATCAAGATCCTTTTTGCCCGAATTATATGATCCGTTTTGCCCGATAGAATATTATTTGTTTTTAGAACTGTGTTTCTTTAACACATGATGTTCAATTATAAGAGAACGACACAAACGGGTCTTGGATGGGACGAAGGAAAAATGTCATCTGGTTTAAGAGCAATAGAAAACAAAGAAATTAGCTTACGCCAAGCTAGTAGAACTTTTAACATACCATTTACGACCTTACAACGTCACACTAAATCTGTAAAACAAAACAAAAATTGGGCAGGTTTAGACAAGTATTTTCAGTCCGCAATCGATAAATGGCAAAAGACTCATCCAGGGTTGCATGTTACATTTTATGATATAGGTTCAATCTTTTGCGAAGCATATTTAAAATCAGCTACACCAAACAATGCCATTAAGGGCTTCGAGAAAACAGGCATTTCTAGCTGCAACATTGATGTGTTTGATGAAGCTGACTTTTTACCTCCATGGTGACCGATAATTCCATTAATGAAGATGTGACCATGTAACGTTAAATTCTATCGTTAACTACTATTTAACATTTTACAGAACATACACAAAATAAAACTACACAAAAATCTATAACTACACTCTATTCAAAATAATAATAATATTTCTATTCACTTCCAGATTTATTTTGCTGTTGTTAGCTATGTAAATCGTTTTATTCCCGTTCAGTAGATCATTCGTAAACATCTGTAGAGCAGGTTGTACTAAAACAAATCCGCTTTATTAAGAAGAAGTAACAAACACATTATTTTACTTGGTTACCTTTTGTGTGTTCATAGTAGAAATTCTAACAGTGGTTTCTTGACTTCTGAGGCATGATTGCTTAGAGGTATGCTGGTAATACTCCTTCAAATTTGGTATTCACTAGCCCTAAAACAAAAGAAAATAAATAAATTACCATTTTACTGGCGAATGTAAATAAGTAGTTATATCGATGTGTACCGAACTCTGGCATTATATCGACTACTCACACATCCCCTAACACATGTTCAGAACTTACCTGTTCCATTTGAATTGTGAAGATCTGTAAAGGTGTTATGTATTTATCCATTTGTTTGTTTATGTATCGCGGAATTCGACATTTCGATTCTGTCATCTGTTAACTTCCTCCTGGTGCTAGGATCAGCTGGTTCTTAAATTAAGCCATCAGCGTTTGCGCGGTACACTATTGCCAGCTTGTGCAGCGTATGTTGCTTATTGTTTCCATTATTTTGTTAATAGTTTTAGTTAGTAAATTAATTAAATTAGGTTTTAGTAGTTATAATAATATTAGGAACAGCTTATAATACGTATTTTGGTTTGTTTAAGCTTATTTCGTAAAGTTTAGCTATTGCCGGGTAGTAGATTATTTCTGATTGGATAGCTTTTGACCAATGACCGACGAGGTTGTTTTCTGACAGCGAGATTTCCGGGGCTTGTCGAAAAAGGATTGATCGGTGCTGTAAGGATAGTACGGTGTGTGGGAGGTTGAATCGGAAATCTGTGATTTTTATAATCATCTCTTGATGAGGATTATTTTCTCGATTAACCAGTTTATAATTGAGGCTTCATTGGTGCTTTGATTAGTATATTTTCGTTGTGTAAGCCTTAATTAGCATCTTTTGATAAGGATTAGTGTCCACGCCACGCCGTGCCTGTGTTGTGTTACTCTTGTATATTTGAAACGTGACGCCTACAATCATAACACCTGGTGCAACTTCAGTTGTGACTACCCATAGTGACGTAAGGGTCAACTAAGAACCCCTTTAAATAGGGGTTTTCCGGAGGGGATAATAAGGTCCTGCCTGGAACATTAGAAGTTTTCTGGATTGGTCGAATATTGCAGTCCAGTCTCAAGGCCCTCATTTGGATCTTCTTTGGTCTAGTTTAGCCACGGGCCAGTCTGTATATTCGGGTGGAGCTGCTGCCGGATCCTACAACTCTGCTGCAGGGCTACACCTTAGAGCAACCCCAACGAAGTTGTATTGCACCATCAGTAGATGTTCGCACGCAAGTTTTAAAACATTCTGCTTATATTTTTCTTGTTCGCTATATGAATTACCTGCTAAAACGTGCATCCTAATCTTAGATTAATCTTGCTCATTATATTTTGTTTCTAAAATACTAATATGCTTATTTAGTTAATATTTGACGTAGCGCTAGCATCATTATTATTTAATTGAAGCTTATTGCTTGTTTGGAACTGCATCTTATTTGGATTATATTAATAGCTTGTTAACACTAGTTAGATTATTTTTTATTTGAACCTGCTGTAGTTTTCTTGCCATATTTGTCATTGTGCTTACGAATTCTTTTATGCACAATCTGCGTAGTTATTATAGTTAGTAGCAGCTTGTATAATTATTAAATATTGTTATTATAATTTAATAGCATCTTGACCTGCTGATACTTGTATATAATTTTTCATACATTTTGATGGTGTGTTTGCGCTATTTGGAAATTAAGGTCCTTAGTCTTTCCCTAATTCACGCTTATTTTGCTTATATTGAATGTGCTTTCCAAAGCGGTTGCGCCTGAGCTCAAGCGACGCTATACTTAACTTATTGCCACATTGCTTACACTTGCATGCTTATCGCTTACTTGCATATATTTATTAAGCCTTGCATGAGGTATTGCGCCTTAATTTCTGCGCCTTATTTTAGCCATATAGGATTGTGCATTCGTAGATTGTTTGGATTCAGCAGTGGGTGACAGTGTTTTTTTATTAATTGTTTACTATATTCCATTCTTTTGCAGCCTAAGTTGTTACCATAAATTTAATACTTATTACCACCTTTGAGTTTGACTTGTACACACATATTGGAATTAAATTGTCTTTTGTAGTACGGTAGTGTTTTATTTCTGACCCTCTTTGATTAGTTTTGGGGATCAGTTAGTCAATTTACTGGGTGTATTGGCGGTGGTAAAACTTATCTGGCGCCCTTAAATATCTTTTCAATATTTTAGCATACTTTCATTTAATACGAACCACCCCATCTCCTTCGAGCTAGCCAAACACCTCTCTGTCCACTGACAGCTGTGGTGGGAGACCGTAGTACTTCAAGTACATCTTTGTAGCGTGTCAACCACTATAAAAAACATTGATATAAATTCACCAGGAACTTCTTCTGATTATTCCAAAAATCGACCAGAGCAAAGAACACCTCCTCCCGTACCCACTGAAAATATTTGTTTGTCTCAAGGACATAATCCAAAACCTGATAGTCATCAAGAAATGGTCTCACATCTTACCGAAATGCGATCGCCGTTCTTCGCTATGCAAAAGGAAAAGTCAGAAATCAGGAAAATTGTAACATCAACTCCTGTGAAGGAAGAAATTAAAACTTCCACTAAAAATAAAGTTAATTTGAAGGCACAAAACACAGTCAAAGAGCCTGGTAGAGGGTATCTCTACCAGCCAGACCTTTGGCTACCAGAGGGTAGCCAAAGAGAGGGTATCTAGACTTTAAATATTGGTAGAGTAAAACGAAAAGTTGACATACTTTTATACGCTGTTTACAATAAAAAAATATTATAAAACTTTTTTTTCGTTTATTATTTCTATTTGCCCCTTCATAAGTATATTATGATTCTTTTTGCCCGACTTGGTGATCCGTTTTACCCATATGGGTCGGGCAAAAAGAATCGAAGGCATTCTTCCATTTTCATTGAAATAACTTTTTTTTTATCGCTAAATTATTCAAAAAGTATTTTTAATACTATACTTAGATTGTTGATAGATATCACAGTCTTTGTTATTTATAGAAATTCTAAAAATTGGCTTCAGCAAGCAACCTCAAACTAAAGTGATCCTGGCTGCCCGCCTTTCCCCTATAAAGTTAAATACATTCTCTGATGAATATAAACAAGGTATAGGTATCCAATATAGGTTTGTACATACAATAGTAACGCTGCAATTCTATTCTGATATTTATTAAAAATGCACTAATGCATTCATATATTGTTAGCACAACCTGCTAGCTCAAGCATTTTAATAAAGTATAATATATAGTAGGGACAAAAATTGTAGATAATAATAATTTTACGAACTGGTAATCATCTTGCTGTCAGAAATAAAAAATTACTTAATTATGAACTAAATTTATATGTTACACTTTTTTAACGCTCAATATCCTTGTATGTATTCGCATGGAACATTCATTGACACACTGTTCAAAGTACTGAGTAAGTAAAAGAGAATAATTATATGTATTATCAATAGCGACAGAAATATACCCAAAAGAGTGTAGATATTATAAATATAATATAAGACTAAGGTAGTGTAATGCAGCCGCAACATGATAATTGCATGTACTTATTTTTTAGGTGCAGGCAAGACTTCCATTATATCCGCTCTTTTCCGACTCTATGACTACAATGGGAAAATAACTATAGATAAAGTTGACACCACAAATATTTCTTTGGAATTTCTAAGAAAGAGCATTGCTATAATCCCTCAGGATCCAATTCTATTTACTGGAACTGTGCGCAGTAATATCGATCCCTTAGGAAACTATCTGGATTCAGACATTTGGTCAGCCGTAAAAAGAGTTAAGCTCGCTCATTTGATAACATCCTTAGATATGAATATTAGTGAATCCGGGAGTAACTTTAGTTCAGGTCAAAGGCAATTGCTTTGCCTTGCAAGAGCTATAGTGAGCAAAAATATAATAATAGTTTTAGATGAAGCTACGTCGAGTATGGATGATGAAACAGATGCCTTGATACATACTGTCTTACAAGAAAACTTTGTCTCTTGCACTGTTATAACCATAGCTCACAAGCTTCACTCTGTTTCGAAATGTGATAAAATTATGTTGGTTGAAAATGGTGGAATAGTAGAATATGATAAGCCAAAGATTTTGTTGCAAAACAAAAATGGACGTTTTTATAAAATGATGGAAAAGGCCGGTCTGTTAGTATAAATAGATATGCTATTAATACATAACAAAATGTGGTGTACTGTCATTCATATTTATAAACCTAAACCATAATTTATGGACTGAGAGGTTGTGAAAATATCTTTCAAATTGTTATTTCGATTATTATATCGAAATATGAATATTTGTACGATCTGGTAACTATAAGTTTTATAAAAAAATATTTTAAGAAGTTCATCTATAAATTATTTTTATTGTATATGACAATATTTTATTGTACAAAATGTAATTAAAACAAGTATTCAATAAATTAACAGACTTTAAAAGTTTGTCTGGAAACTATATTAAGAATCTTTTTATTGAATAGGTTTATTCATCACCGCAGCCCTGGTGATAGCTGTATAACCATAACCATGATAGTCTCTTAGGTGCTGGGTAGTTGGTGACTAAAGCTCTGGTTTCCTCGAATGCGGCTACGACAAATTGCGACTATAATAATGCGGCGAATGATGTCAGATTGCGCTGGTCTGGTAGCTTATCTTTAAAAATAAAAAGTGTAAAGTCAGAAAGCGTCGTCAGTACCGTTTTTTGTTGAAAACAAGCAAGATGGACGATCTTGACGTTGCTCTATTAGTGGTGTTAGATGGTGGGAATCAGAGAAGAAGAATAGAAAAACTGAATCTAACTTTTTAAAAAAAGGACTGCAGAAGTTTCACTTGTCCATTCAGTAGATTTTAGTCTGCAACTCATTGTACTTCGCTAGAGGAAAGAAAAACTACAAAAATAACATATTTCTAGGTTGGTATTCGTAAAATAAAATATATGTATCTGTTAATTTTTAATCATAGACATACATGTGCGGCGTCCACCAACGCTACCTTACAAACTGCCTATATTCTGATCTGCATAAAACAATTTTTTGTGACGTCATTCACCGCATTATTACGGTCACGGTGTGCCGGTGCCGCATTTGAGGAAACCAGATCTTAACAGAATGGTATACTGCGGCGTGAGTTCGAATCTCGCCAGGGGAAAAACCTCTCCAAGGGAATGATTGTGTGTCTGCGTTTTTTCATGTGCATCCTTCCTTTATACAAGTCTGAAGCTTTCAGAAGGGAGGTGATCCATTTCTGAGGTGTGTTTTAAGTTTATGATTTTATGTTATCTGTTTTTTAAGTAATTTAAGGGAAATAGATTACACCACAAATAAGTTACAAGTATGATATTCACGAGTACGAAAATGCGTTGGTTTTGCGCATGACGTCGCTTATCGAGTATTTTCGTTAAATTTAAATATATATCTTATGAAATAATGCATATTAGAGGAGAAAAAGATGGAAGATAATAACTTTTCTTTTTTATTTGTGACTTTTACACATAATACCTATGTAAGTATTATATATTTATTAAGTACTGTTTTCAAATGATTAATTATTGTCACCAAAAAACCCACCCAGTTTTTCATTATTGTGCCCTTAACAGAAGTGAAAATCTTTATTAAATGTGTACGCAGCCGGGAATCGATTGGATTCCCGGATGGTGGATTCCCTATCTCACTTCTGAAACTGTAGAATGAAAATGTTTCGACGCAGCCGGGAATCGAACCCAGGACCTTCGGCTTTCCGGGTCAATGCTCTTCCAACTGAGCTACGGCGCTTCCACACTTCCATTCTACTATTCTGGATACCGTTCTCTTAACATAATTTACTAGGGTTATACCTGACAATACAGCCGTCCTCTGTTGCCGGCCATATTCCGACAACTCGGTAAACATAATTCATAAATATAATGTAACGAAGTTACTTTTTGTTCCGTAGTAATTTAAACAAGAAACATATGACCCGTATTATTTTAACACACCGTATATATGTATATAAATATTTTTATGAACAACTCGTATCCAAGTAATGCATTAATGTTTTCTGGTATAGTTTTGCCATTAGAGTACATTTGTTAATAGATAAGATTATAAACAATATACATTTATTTTATTAAAACCGGCCGATATCCAATGAATTCCAAACGCTGTTTCACGCCGCTCTGCAGTTTTTGTTCCTAGCGAAATACATGAATATTTTTGAGTTGTAGGTACCCTAAAATATAAATGCATTGGAACTGATTACTATTTGATTCATTTGCTATTTAAAAATACTTATGCAACCGCTACTTGAAATTTGATAGTCATAATGTAATATATCTATTAAAGAATTTTATGACAAAGTTTGGAATTAATAGCTCCCCGTACAATCATGTTATGACAAATAATTTGTTTATTAATGTTTAATGAACTTTCCATTAATAAATATTTACCTATAACTTGTATAAACTATATAACTTGTTTAATTTACTAAGGGAAATATATCTGAAAAATATTTTATTTATTGATATACCGTATTTGCCTATTTTTACCGAATTAACTTAAATTAAAATAAGTGATGTTGAATTTAAGATGGTTTAATTATTAAATGTATTATTTCCGTTATACCTTGTATATAGTTTTGTTAATGGAAATTATTTAAATATGTTATTTTGTTATAAACCGATATTTAAACCTTTGCTATCTGATTAAAATATGTTCTAATTACACATTAGATTCATATTAGTTATTTGTCGATATTTTAAATTCATTTCAAGTAACTATTCCGCTAATTTTTATAAAATTTGAGACCATATTTGGCCATGGAACGAAATCGACTTTCCTGATTGGTTCCAGCCAGCGGCCGAGCACTATAGACGTGAGTATAAAGACGTGCTGATTTTTGTTGAGACAGTATTTCACCGATCTCCGAACCAGCAGCTTGAGTAAGTTCCAATGGGTAGGGTTCCTATCCCAACCCTTTCGTATACATAGTCTTGATGAATAACCTGTGACGTGCGTATGCCTCCAGGAAAATTTCTATAAGTTATACCTGTCCGAATCCTTTGGTAGACACTTGTTGAAATAACCTGTGTTGAAATTTATTAGTGGGAAGTATTAATTCTAAACCTCTATTTTTAATTTTTACGTACAATTTAATTTTAATGCAAAAGCCTTTGGGTGCAATTCATTTCCGCTAATCCTAATTTTAGGTATTATAATAAAACAATATTACAGACTATAATTCTAAATAAAAACAGCAACTTGTGTAAATGCACTGTTTTTATTTTTTTATTTTTTTTTTTTCGTTTATTTAACGTCGGCCTATTTCCGCGACTAAGGCCAATCACCGACGCCAGGAGACGAGCAACCCCCACCTGGAAATTTTGCGAACCCCCACTTTTTATAGCAGGGTAGGGATCTTTTACTTGCCTATCATTTCATAGACAAGGGATCTCCGGCATTACATCCTAGCCAAGGGATGGTACGTCTTCTACGCAAACCTAAATTTACATAGCTTCTGTGAATTCACCGACGTACAGGCCACTAGAAGATGCGGGCAAGCGCCGACGGTCTGCCCTGCATGGTCACCCATCCAAGTACTAACCGCGGCCTACCTTGCTTGGCGCTCATATCGTTAATATGAACGCCAAGTTGCTACCACGGCTTGCCCCCACCGTTTTTATTTAGATAGGTACTTAAAAACCAAATGGAATGTAAATTATTTACGACCTACTAAATAGTGCCTCTTTCAACTTGGCGCATTCGCCACATTTTAGAATTAATATTACCTAAATTATAATGAAGTAGGTATATCCGTATGGCGTATGCCTCCAGGAAGATTTCTATGACCGAACCCTTTGGTAAACACTTGATGAATAACCTGTGACATGCGTATGCCTCCAGGAAGAGTTCTACAAGTCATACCTGTCCGAAACTTTTGGTACATACATGATAATAACCTGTGACGTGCGTATGTTTCCAGGGTGACTTCTACATCCGTACCTGTCCCGACCCATTGATACATGCTTGAAGAATGACCGTAAACACCTGTGACGTGCATATGCCTCCAGAGGACAGGAAGACTTCGACTTCTGTATCCCTCTATCCGTCACACTGTTCCGTTTCCACATAAAGCCGTTTTATTTTTATCATTTGTTTAATATTTTCACCACTTCGTTTCTTGTGTGACTGTCATTATAGCTTTAGTTTGGTACTGCCGAATTAATACATGAATAAAATGCACTACTGCTAATAACCTGGGTTTATTATATTGCATATATAATTTTGTTGCTTATTACCGTTTGTTTATTTTGCTGTCTGCCTATTACTGTGCGTTTCACGAAGTTGTATCCCGGATTGGAATGTTCGGATTGTCAGGATTCGCTGGCAAACCCTGTGCGAGACTGGCACGCGCGTTTAAATCACACCACCTCAATTGTAGCGGTCCGTAACCGAGATGTGCCAATGCATTGAATTTAACTAATAACATGACGACGCTCCATACGTTGGAGATATATACTAACATTCCAATCCGGGATACAACTTCGTGAAACGCACAGTATATTGCTGCTTGCCTATTTTATTTTATTTTAATAAACCGTCATAACTTCTGTTAAACTGACTTTTATTACCTAGATTTGAGAACCATCGACCCTCTGGCATATGTAATTTTACACCTTCTTCACTGTAGCTACCCAGCCTTTACTCATAAGCGAGAAAAGTCCGCGTGAACTATTCACCACATTAAACGAGTTAGTGGTGGCGCTCGAGGCAAAAAAAATAGACCGACCGACCGACTGTTTAAGGGTAAAAACCGATATTAAAGTAAGGGAGAGTCATAATTTAGTGTCTCAAAATAGTGAAGGGAAAAAGAGTTCACAATAAGGTGAACCGTGGTGTCAGGTGGATTCCCTATCACACTTCTGAAGCTGTAGTAGAATAAAAAATCATCAGCCGAGGATCGAATCCTGGACCTTCCGCTTTCTGGGCCAATGTTCTTCCAACTGAGCTACCCCGCTTTCACACTTCCATTCTACTATTCGAGATACCGTTCTTACTATATTTTGGTCATACATAACAACACAGCTGTCCTCGGTTGTCGGTCATAATCCGACAACTTGATAAACATAATTCATAAACATAAGGTGAAGCGTGCTGTCAAGTGGATTCCTTATCCCACTTCTCAAGCTGTAGTACAATTAAAAATGTTTCTACGCAGCCGGGAATTGAACGTGCGACCTTCGGCTTTCCGGGCCAATGTCAACTGCGCTACCGCGCTTTCACAGTTTTATTCTATTACTCACGATACTGATCTTTGCATAATTTATTACAATTGTAATAAAAACGTAGAACTTAGCAATTATATGAACATAATCGCATTGTTTACTCTCTGAGTGACGTCTCACGTAACCTTACAGATGCGCAATATTCATACATTGTCTTTGTATCATGGGGTAAACCCAAAAACGGCGTTCTTGGGTAGACCCACATATCGGTCTAACGAATATAGTGAAGCAGATTCTTTTACTTTAAGTTCAAGAAAGACAGGAAGCTATTTATGATAACACGAAGGTATAAGGTATAATTTGTTTTTTTAGTTAAAGTATACAGGGCAATGAACGGTCGGCTAAAATCAATTAAACAAAAAAGTTATTACGATTTAAACGATGTATGTAATAATATAAAATTACTTCATATAAGTAAGGTTTAATTACCTCATCTTCTGATATCACTTTATAAAATCATATTTACAATGTAAAAATTATCAATGATGGATTTACAGAGCGAAATTAAAAAAAACATATAGCTTGTCAAGAACAATGCGTGGAAGAAAGAGTGAGGCGAATTGACAGCAAAACGAGGAAAAAAGACGCACAATAATTGTTTCTATTGTTCGAAGTAGGTACGATATATCGTTGAGTGACAAACACTCAATGGTTTTATATTTATTAACTGAGTCAAATGTCATGATTGAGGTATAAATAGGTTTGAGAAGCGTTTAATAAATTTTTACTAGCAAAGTTGTACTGACTTGACCTTCTAATTTGTCCAACATATTTTTTATGGCAGTCTTTACAGCTAATTTCGTAAATCCCCGACTTTTCCTTAGTTTCTATTTTGTCTTTTGAATTGTCTAAAAGTTGTTGTAGTTTATTTCCCGATGAATAAATCAGTGATATACCTATATCTTTACAAATTTTAACAAAACCACGGGTGAAATGAGGATCGTCTGGAGTAGATATGAATTTTGGACTTTCTCTTTCATTTTGGAAAGTCGTATACTTAGTATAGTATAATATATAGTTTAGTTTAGTATATGTAGTTTGGTTTAGTTTAGTTGTGGCAAACTTTAGCATTTGAAATATTGGTTTTACTTAGGCATACATCATAGCCTAATATTAGCTTGTTTTTTACTATGACATAATATAACTTTTATTTATATTTATTTATATTTAACTATTTTTGTTTTTAATCCGATGTTATCGTCTGGAGGTCGTTTATATTAGTTGTTACCGTTGTTACATTTAAAACACATAACTGAATGAGGGATTGATTTTTAGATGTACATATCTTATCAGTTACTATAGAAAAACCATACCCACTACATATTCAAAATATACCTACTACATATATTAAATATGATAAAAAATAGGGTCATTAAGAAATCTGTAATCTGAGGTAAACATGAGATTTTTATTATTTGCAACAAGCAGTAGATAGATAAAATTAGGTATTGTTTGGTTTCTCAGTTGCTCTTTATGCTATTGCTGCCAGAACAACAAAATACAACTTCCATAAGTTCCATTTATTGTACCAAATACGTTCCAGATTATAGTGAACTTGTATCTAATACTTCTAGCATGTCTAGAAATTCCATTAAACAGAACGAAAATAAGCTGGTATAGATGCGACAAATTTAAATAAAAAACTACATAGCCATATTTATTTTATATGCTTTATCTTAATCTAATAAAGGCATAATAGTTTTGAAAAAATAATAATAATAGTAGGAGCCATTGAAATAAATTGTCTTCCGATAATAATAATCTCAGTGCAAATTTTGTAAATTGCCATTCTTTGATTATGAGTAGTATAAAGAAAACTTAATATATACTCAGGTGATCGTCTTGTTTTGTTTAATGAGTAGGTACTTTTATTTAATTCCGCCTAATTCCTACGACAATATACGTTTTTGTAATAGACAATTGAATTCATTCAACTAAACTAAACTAAATAAAACTATTGTTACTTTTTATGTTTATAAAAAGAAGGTTATTTATAGTTCAAACAATACATAATCCCAAGAGTTATTTTAAATAAATTATGCAGGCTAGATATTATAACTGATTACAAGATGCGTTATATTTTTCAAGAGAATAATTATCTTAAGAGTCCATTCACTAGGTCGAAATAAGCCCTAAATCGGCGTTCGTCTCGTGTCTAATTATAAAAAACTATAAAAGATAGCGACTTTTAGTAAAAAAGTATTGAAAGATAAGACTTTAATCTAAGTCCATATAGTAGTAATTTTTGGTATTTCTTTTTATTTTTAAAATTCCAGGCAAACAATCTTGTACTAAAATAGCGTATTTTCAAAAATTATTTTCTCTAAAATACATGTATTAAACAAAAATTTGCTACTATAGAGATCTAGTTTATCTTTTGATCTTTCCGGTGATATATAATTTATAACACTAAAAAGAAATTTTGTTGCAATTATAAGACAAATCCGGTACCCTTGCAATGAGGGCTAACTTTATTTCCATGTGCCTTTTTACTTCGGCTTTACGTGCACCTCCGAAATCTTAATAATTCGATAGTTGGAATATATAAGTCTTCACCCATCGGCCACCCATCCTCTCAATCCGACCCAACATTCATGCCTGTCAAATCTACAGAGAATGGACCCTTAAGAAGGGCATAAAAATCTAGTCATAATTCTTCTTTGATGATAACACTGTCCTTCCCGTATTTCTTCTTCGTATCTGAGAATGTGTTTTTGGCAAACAAATGTTGTACATATTTATATTTAACAATAAAACTGATTATTATAACTTCATGAGTGGATGGCTTAAATATTGTCTGTATATAACACGGTCAGCCAAAAATATATTCCATAAAATTTAGAAAATATGCAAATAACAGGAGCATCTCCTGAGGAAAAAAAGAAGATAAAATAAGTGAGAAGCTGGCTGAATGCACACAAGTTTTAAGCCATTAATCAGCAGCAGAAGAAGAAGAAGAAGAGTAATATAAAATAATAGGTTTTTTAGAATTATTTTTACATTTGTGTAATTTTATTGCACGTAAGAAATTTACAAATTATATTGGTGAGATTGAAAGGGGCAAAATCCTTCTAATAAAAAGGCAATAACATCTTTTGAGGAATACTTATAAAATGAAAAAGAAGCAGAAAAAGGAGTCGTAAATGGAGCAGTTTTGAACTAGGTATGTAATATACTACCTATTACCCGCCTAGGGTAAAGCTTAAGCTCCTTTTTGGGTTACAAATAAAGTCTGAACCCACACATTGATTGATCGCCTATTAAATCCATTTAAACTGACTTATTCGGCCAAACTGAACTATCAGCTTCAGTTTTTTAAATGTAACTAACGGTTTGATGCCCATTTTAGAGATTTGAAAGAACGACAAATGAAAAAAATATTTTTAATTTGTAGATCCTAAGAAATCTGGCAAAATTGTAGAAAAGATCCATATATCCGCCCCTAAAGTCACCCCTCCACCATAACCTTTGAACGAGATGAGATATCGACCTCAAACAAAACGTAGGACGAATAGTGTAAAAATACTACAGGGTTCCCCATAATAGGCTACCCATTTTAATAGCTTAATAAAATTGTTGATGAACTTAAAAAAACAAACATTTTATTACACTTAATTACAATATACTCTTTGAGATTTACTGTAACATACAACTTATCCTAACTTTTAAAAATTACGTCTTTTAAGTGACCGCCATCAAAAGATTGGACAAGAAATGATTCATGACACGATGAAACAAAACCTGATCTATTCGCCGGACTTCTTCAGCAATTCGAACTTTGAGCTCTTGGATGTTTTGTGAACGAGTTGCAAAAACCTTTGCCTTTAAATAGCTTCATAGAAAAAAGTCTGGTGCAGTTAAGTCCGGGGACCTCGCAGGCCAATTTCAATCCCCAAATCGTGAAAAGGGTCGCCCATTAAACATTTCTCGTAGAACTCTCATAGAGTTTCTAGCGGTATGTGGTGTTGCTCCATCTTGCTGGAATAATAACGCATTATTTAGTAATCACCTTCATTCTAATCCAGGAATAAAAAAACGTCTCTAGCATATTTACTAATTTATTAGAAAAATGACGTTTTACGAAAAACAATTGTATCCTAGTTTTGCGACAGGCGCCTACTTGATTATAATAACATGCTGATTAAAATCCCCATATATATAATATTACTATATCGCGGGTAGAGGCCCAAAAATTCCGAAAACATCACGGCGCCGACATACAATCTCTATCCTTCTCGAGAGTACTTTAGTCAAATATGCGCATGCGCACGAATATCGCAAAACCCAATAAGCTTGTAGCATAAATACTGCATCTCTGTTTACCGACTTCTTTTAAAAAAAAGTTGAAAGTTGGAAAGTCTGTCAACCTACAAACGATGTGTCAGTTTCCGTAACCATGGATATCGACAAAATCTGCGCATGCGCAAATCGAACAAAGGGTCTCTGGAAGAGTATAGCGCTATATCTTTTGTCCTTTGATGTTTTCGGAGAAACCGCTTATGGGCTAACATAGGAAATACGCGATATAGTAGTATTATATATATGAAAATCCCAAAGCCCATAGAAGATAACGGTATAAAGAAAAACGTACTGATTTATCTTCAATATCAAAATAGGTAGTCTATTATGGGGAACCCTGTATGACATAATTTTGACAACTGAGAGATGGCGCCAGAGTCGCTGTCGGTACATTTTTTTATATAGCATAGTAAGCTGTCTCGCACATCGTTTGACAGGTATTGCAACTCTCTTCATACCAATTGTTGAACAATTAAAATCGAGTAATTTTTGAGTTACACATGTTACTGTGTCTCATTTGGCGAGTGAAAGACCATCGTTCACTCTAAATATTTAAATGTTTTAACCGAAGAATGTTAATGTAATATAATCTAAGAGGTTTGCATTCCCAAAAAAAAAAAAAAATATCTATAGGTGATAAATCGGGGGAATGTGTTGGCTTCCAATCATTTTAAAATCTGAAATATAGGTGTATTAATTCTCTACCAAGTCGTATTTGGTAAATAAAAAGCAAGTATAAGTACAATTGATTGTTTTAATGCACGGGGAATTCACGGAAGCTATGCAAATTTAGGCGAGGTTTGCGTAGAAGACGTACCATCCCTTGGATAGGTTGTAAACCCGGAGATCCCTTGGCTATGAAATGATAGGCAAGTAAAAGATCCCTACCCTACTATACAAAGTGGGAGTTCGGCAAAATTTTCAGGTTGGGGGTAGCTCGTCTCCTGGCGTCGGAGATTGGCCTTAGTCGTGGAAATAAGCTGACGTTAAATAAACGAAATAAAACACCTGCCTTAAGGTAGACTTTCGTAACAAGCGACAGCGACAGGAGACCGAGACAGGCGACAGAAACAGACGACAGCGACACTACCGATACCATGGAATTCAATGCGATATTCCGTTCGAAGCATGCGACAGCTACACGCAGATCCGTGGTTGTCGCGCCTTGTCTTTTGGAGCCTGTCTCACTTCTACTTCTAGAGCAGTAGTGTCGCTGTCGCCACGCAGATACAAGTGTATTTTGGCTCTGCAAACAATGGCTTCTACATCGAAAAAGCTAAAATCGTTTTATCACAGTCTAAGTCAATTGCTTTTTCATCTGAAGAAGATGAAATTCTAATAGACCTAGTTGTCTATTAGACTAGTAGAGTAATAAATAGTTTTATCAAAGATCCCTCATCTTTTCGTTTTGTAAATAAAGTATTTATTGGCGCTCTTTCACATTTTTTATAAAAGTAATATAAACTCAGTTATAGTTTCCAGCAAAAGGTGATAATGCACTGGCCTGTCGTACGTTGCGAACGAGCTCTTTGGCCTCTTGTCTCGGTCGCTGTCCTCTGTCTCTGTCGCCTGTCTCGGTCTCCTGTCGCTGTTGCTTGTTACGAAAGTCTACCTTTAAACGGATGCCCTAGGGTTTGGTTTTTGAAACTTATTTTCGTCTAACCAAAAGTAATATTATCAATAAATTGATAAAACAGAAAATACGTATAGAATGCGATAAGTAAATAGTTACAAGCAATATCTTAATACTACTCCTGGGTATTATTTTCTATGATGATTCTACCACAAAAAATATTTATCCTCTATGTAGAGACGTATAATAAAATGTTGCCATGGTGTAGATACCTCTGAAGAGCTGAAAAATCAATTTATTAAGAGGCAATACAGTAACTTCTGGTTATACCTTAATTATGAATTCATTATTAACTAGTATTAGTCCATTAGATATTTGGAGAAGTTTTTGAGAATGTGATATTAATAATAGCAACAACACACAATTGCTTTTATTCCATCTATACCAGCACGTATTGATAACAGCCACATATATCTTTTCCGACTAAAAGAACACACAAAAAATTATAAATAAATAAGTGATTAAATATAAAATATATTTTATTTTACTTCATTACTGAAAGATATCTCAGAGGAGCTTTTCTTAATTAACTATTTCTGTAAACCGAGAACTTATGATGCCCTTGCGGACGCAGCTGCAGCTGCATTTTTTGCGACAAAATTCTTAATTAGTCAGATATCTTTAAAAAACAGTCTTATCTTTTTATCTGAAGCAATGCTGAGATACTATTGAAGGTGCATATAACAATTACTTTGGATGGAAAACTTTGCTAAAATTCTTACTTCGTTTTCTAAGTTTTGTCCAACAATTACCAGTTTATATATAAGTAGCGCTACCCAAATAAGTCCAATAATCAGTCTCACTTCTTCTGCCTGACTAATATCCTACAACAGTGGAATATTATGTGAATATCTTTCAAATCCCTGGTGTACGCAAGACCCGTGATTTGAAAATTACTTATCCCGATTAACTTATTCCTTACGATCCGGACCGGAGTGATACCAAAGTTGTTCCTTTGCCAAGGTGCATGTTTTCCAAATACGTATCGCGGTATTCCGGTTGAAATGTACAATTGGTGCCTATCAAAGTGCTATCAATATGTACCGCGATTAAATATCGACGGTCGATACTGATTGCGAAATCAGACACCGTAGGATTCTGTTATTGAATTAAATATATTTCTATTTCAGCATGACTTACCTGAAAAAAATATGCAATTATGCTTCCACCCGTACATATGCCACTCAGAGAGTATAGAAAGAGAACAGCATAAGCTACCTTATTTGCCTTTTTCAGTATACTGAAAATGTTAAAAAATTCTGTTATCAGAATAATAAAAAAATAAACAATAACATATGGGTTATCGTAAAGTAAGGGGTATCCCAAAATAGCAATTTCGATATTTTCAGCATTGACAATTGGTTTTCTTTTATGAATTGTTGCCTTAACGGTGCCAAAATGTCAATTCTGTATAATTTGTTTAACACTATTTGCTGCCGGTTTCTGGATATCGATCAGCAAATATCAGGCATTTTCTTGCCAAAATTTTGTTACATTCACCATAGATAGGTAATAAACAAATTTAAATAATCTTCGTGCATAGAATTTAATCGCCTCGGCATGATTATTGATAATAGTCAACTAAAATAAATTAACGTAAAAGCCGTAGGTAGCATTTTTGCAATAGAAAAATATGAAATTGCCAATATCTTGAAAACTACAAAATTGTATCCCTATTGTTAGGTACCCTTATTTTTAATGCTAAATAAGATAAAATTATAAAAATAGAGAGTTTCTATTTGAAAAAATTGAATTTTGACGGTTTTTTCAATTTAATTTTTGTTCTTCTTTTATCATCCTCTATTAATAATTATCAAAATTTCATTCAAAGTTTACTAAAATATGTCCCCTTTTACAAGCAAACCAAGCCAAATTAAATAATAAAGCCTTCCGTATAGGAAAAATTGGTGATTATATTTTGGCCTGCAAACGTCAATCTTGATATAAAATTTGAAATATGTCAAACACGGTTAGGCTTAGGTATCGGATATTATACATGAAATATTAATAATTTTAGGTGAAAAGGACCGTGAAAACAAACACACAAATGTTTAAATAAACTTATATTCAATTTCGGTTATTTTATTAGACGTGTCTCGATGATCGTAGCAGTCTTAAAACTAACTCACTCGTCTGTTTATAATTTTTAGAATCAATAATAGTGCGTGCTTTAGACGCCTTATACAGCTATATTTTAATAGTATATTATGTATCAAGTTTTATAAATGCCATTTTAGTCACGATTTTTATTAATTACGAGCGAAGCGTAGCGGAGCGAGTGTTTAATAAAATGAGTGAATAAAATGGCGTTATAAAACGAGTTGCATACTATACTTTTTCTACGATAGCAAATATGTAAATAAAAATTTTAAAATTACTTTCCACAAAATTACTTCTCTAGTCACGCCGCGTCAAATTAGTTTGACAGATTGATTAAAAATGACACAGACAACTATCTTGATTTTTTCAATAATTTCAATCCGTGACTAAAGCGCACGAAGCCACGGCTTGTATGCACGAAGCCACGGCTTGTCAAGGTGTATTTAAAAGATCACTTAGCGTCATGGAAACATATACGAAAAATGGCATTTTAAATATGGGGAATAGAAAAAAGTGTTTATGTCTGCAATATATAGTTCCATGTAGATTAATTTTTGTTATATAAACTAAATATCTCAACATGAAATATGTTTAGAATTCGACGTAGAATACAGAATGTAAATAATATGTAAGGTGTCCTATTTAAAATAAGCAAATTGACGTCTACTTCCGGTATAACCGAAAGATCCACTGTTTTGAATATATTTTAGCCGAGTTGTCCCCATCGACATTAGTATACTACCAAATTTTCAAAATTTTGCAAGGGCTACTGTTCGAGAGATCGATCGCCGCAGTTCGTCGTGGAACACCCTGTATTATATACACTGAACATAAGTATTAGGTTATATAAAAATACCCAATACGGCTGCTGTAACCGTCTATTTTTTATGCATTTGACTTTCAATATGTCTTACAGTGAGAGAGACTCCAAAATTTAAGAAAATTATTACGAATAAAGAAGATATGGCAACTTCATGACTAATGCATGAGGTCGGAGTCAAGATTTTTTTTGTAGGTGATTCAACTTCACCAACCTCACCGAGTATTGTAGTAAAAGTACACGAGTAAAAGCAGTATAAAAACAATTTGCTTTTAGCATTTTTTTAATAATTTACACCACTTATCGACATTAAGCTTACCTTTTTATATAAACATGCTGAACAATACATGACTTTAAGTTCTTTTCTATACGTTCTTGATAAAAGGGAATATCTACATCAACTTGTGATAGATCTGTTATATCTTGTTGCAATAGCTGACACCGAAGAACAATGGCTGCATTGACAATCAAAGTCGTAAAGCTAAAGTATCCAACAGATATACACATGTGGTAAAAATTAAGAAGGTAAATGCATTTGAGAGCAAAACTAAAGGGTATATCTTTTTCGTTTAAGAAGTCGAGTAAAAAGTGAAGATGACCTCCACCAAACCAAGGCATGGATATTTGTATGGTGATGACGAAGATCGGAATTATTATCATTATGTCGTTTTTTAGAAATTTAATATTTGTTATCAGCTTCTCAATTGTTCCATTTGATGTATCACTTTTCAATATATCTAATCCATACATTAAATCTATTTGTGCTTCTCGGCATACAATAATTTGTAAATAATTGGAAGCGCCCTAAAAATGATATAATAATTAGTACTAGTAAATATTCATTCAATGATTGATTTTAAATTTTACATAAATAGTATAAATAAGCTGAGTTCTGTTTTAAAACTGTATCCGATGCTTTTTAAGAAACTTGACCTAACCATATTTTAAAGATGAATCAATGATTAAAAACTGCACTTAGTTCAAATTTTACCTCAAAATTAATTTTGAATATGAACCTTGCGCCAGGGGAAAAATAATAACTCTTTAGAATATATAACAAAAATATTTAAGAATAATTCTGTCACAATTCTGTCTGTCATAAAATATTAAATTTTTTAATTACCTATTAATTTTATTGATATGTAGTACTGTCGTACATGCATTGTTGTATGTACAATGCACGTGTTAAAATTGATATTATGATACTATCATAATACCTAAATTTCATCTTTTCAAAAGTATAGGGTATTAGGTATCTGTCAATACGTATTTGTTTGTATTTTGAGCATTAGTGAGTTTGTTTAAAATTTTATACAATGGTAATATTCTAGAGAAATTGGTGCAAGTAAAAAAAACAACCTTTTTCAAAACGTTTTGTTTTTCAAAAAACATACATCACCATAGCACATAAACCGTACAATAACAATACGAAATAATATCTACACAAAATAGAATCCCAGATTTGCGATAGAAAGTGAAACCAATATAGTGTACAAAATTGACTGTAATGACTGTAACATTATACATTTATAAAATAACTTACACCCACAAATGTAGTATAAAAACAATGTCTCAAATGCGACCGCTCTTTCCTAACACTCAATAGAACAACATCACACATTTAACTTCTATAACATACAAACAAATACTCGAAAAATAAACAAAATTCCAAAATCGCCATCGACATCGAGTTCATGAAATGTTTAAAATAAAGTTTACTTCTACAAAAAATTTGAGCCCGTGGGGAATAGCCAGTGGGGTGGTGGTATGTTATGTCATTGACAAAAGTTTAAGATATTTCGATGTCCTACCCATTTCTCTATAAAAAAGTATAGTCACATTTTTTTCACAAAACACACCGTTACGGAGTAAATCGATATTTTATGAAACATATCATGCCCTTTCCTAACAAAACAATATCTTAAAATAAAATTATGAAAATTTGGCATTAAAATTTTAATGCCCTGTACCTCGGAAACATTTGAAAAGTATTTGTAGGATCCTTCTACCACTGTATGCAAAAAAATCAAATTAAAAGCAATGTTACTGTTAGCATTGAGAAAATAAATTATAACTTGGTTACGCCGCAACGGATTATATAAAAAAAGACAGAGTTGAATAAAGAACACGAGAATCAATTCCGCAAAAAAAATATAAAGTGTGAATATTTTAGTTTACACTAGCAAATGGGAATACAAATTTTTCCGTGGTAACATGACACCAAGGATTTTACACTAAGAGTATTGTTTAATGGCCAACTTATTTCTGCCAAACTAGGTTATGTTGTGTTACGTCATTACGTTACCTTAAATTTAATACGAACTTTAATACTCAAGGAAAATTTAATCTGTTCTTTAAAACCATATTTTGCTGAGAAATAATTTCTTTTAAAAATATTGATTTGTCCTTACAATTCGCAGAAAAGGAGTTTGCTTATAATTTTAGAACATTTATTTGCACAACGATTATGGAAATATTGTAGCCTTTTACTCAGAAATACCATTACTTAGAGATAAAATAAAGAACAGGGAACAGAGTTAATAAAGTAACAAAAAATATAATATACAAAGACTTTAGATTTTTTGCTTTTTGTTTGCATACCACTTGATACCTGCTCTACTACTTATGAAACGTAAAGTTGTTAGGTAAGAATGTATATTCAAAAATGGAAAGAGAAAATACTGATTCTTGGAAAGGATAAAGGTAAAATAGCACATACTTCCAGAAGTAGGACCTATAATTATTAGCAAGCGTGTACCTGTCGGAGCACTGTGTCAAGCCAAGTTTTGCTTCTTGATTAAATATTTGCTTATTGTTTAATTTAGGTATCTTAGGGTAATAAACTTTGAGTTTCTATTAAAACAGCTTATTTATACACTTCTAAAAACGTTATTGCAGTTGAATAAAGCACCTAAACTATATACATATTGTGTATATAACTTACGTGTTTAATTTACAGAGTAGGTAGGTAGATAACCACGTAAAGAAAAAGAAAAGTTAATACTTACTGTTACAGACCAAATAAAGTAATTAATTATGTTATTTAATTTTCTAAGTTTACTTCTTTTAGAGTAATAACGTGCAACTTGATTTTCCTTATTAATAAAATGAGAAGAACTAACAACAGCAAACGACATGTATACCTACGTAGGTATACACAGTAACGATAAATCGTCCAAACGAACAATAAACTTAAAAACCCAGGAAAAGCAAAGAAAAGGAGCAGTTTTACGTATTGTAAACATAGAGGTAACGTAGTGACGTCACGTATTCGACCGTTTGACAGTTTATTTGGCGAACATGGGATCGAACAATCCTCTTTGTGTAAAACCTTGCCATGGAACGTGTTATATAAGTGAGGTTAATAATTACTTCACTAAAATGATATTTTTGTAAAAATAAGGAGACATATTTTCTGAATTTCAGATCAACACGTTTGCAAATAGCCACATTATAAATCACATGTTAGGTAGGTACATAAATACAATCCCGCAAATATTAAAAATAAGTATTAATTGCAAACATTTGTTACCTACTCACACAATAAGAAACATAAAATAAACTAAGTTTAATACATGAAAACACAAAATTGTATAAATTAAATATAAATTCGCTTTTGAATGCTCACGCATTTTTAATTATTTGCGACAATTTAAAATTATAAAAATTCAGATGTGTACACTTCTCAAAATTTGAAGCATATTCATTAGTGCTCAAGACATAAGTACAATATTAACAAAATTGACACATTTTTAAAAAACACCTTATATTTTCAAAATGCTGAGATGTACAGAGTGATTCACTTTCGAGTGTGTAACATGAGTATCTCGCTTATAACAAAAGATAGACTGTAGGTTTAAATTCGGCAAAGTTGCGGAATATTGTGCTCAATAAGCTGGCGCAAAGAAAACCCCCATATCTGTTTTTGTTTTTGAGTAAGAGGCAAAAAAAAATTTTTTCCAGTTTTCGTTTTCTGGCCATAACTTCTATATTTTTGAAAATATTGGCTTATCGTTTTCACATTATTAGGACACTTTCTTGAGACAAATATGATACCGCAAACCGTTTTTAAAAAAAATGTCACTTCTGTTGTAATCATCGTCAACTTTATTTTTTCTTATGGGCGCCATATTAATTTTTCTCATATTTGAATAAACCGATTTTTTCTGAATACAAAAATATAATATATGTTAATATTTGCCTAAAATATAAGGGCATTATGAAAGAAAATAGGTATTTTTTTGAAAATGTCTAGTTAGCCATGGCCATGACAGTCAATTCTTGACAAACCACAAATATCACTTATAATTTTTATAAACTGCATCTGTGGAGTACTTTTTACATTGACTAACGATGTATTCAACCGAAGAGAAACAAGATATTATAGATATTTATTACAGATGTAACAAACAGAACAGTTGAAGAATATTTAAACACATCCTGAAAGACGACAACCATGCAAGACATATATTACTAAAGTGCACTGTAATTTAAGAAATTATGGCAGTTAATATGTCTTGCATGGCTGTCGTCTTTCAGGATATGTGTTTAAATATTCTTCAACTGTTCTGTTTAAATTTTTGTTACATCTGTAATAAATATCTATAATATCTTGTTTCTCTTCGGTTGAATACATCGTTAGTCAATGTAAAAAGTACTCCACAGATGCAGTTTATAAAAATTATAAGTGACATTTGTGGTTTGTCAAGAATTGACTGTCATGGCCATGGCTAACTAGACATTTTCAAAAAAATACATATTTTCCTTCATAATGCCCTTATATTTTAGGCAAATATTAACATATATTATATTGTTATATTCAGAAAAAATCGGTTTATTCAAATATGAGAAAAATTAATATGGCGCTCATAAGAAAAAATAAAGTTGACGATGATTTACAATAGAAGAGACATTTTTTTAAAAAACGGTTTACGGCATCGTATTTGTCTCAAGAAAGTGTCCTAATAATGTGGAAACGATAAACCAATATTTTCAAAAATATAGAAGTTATGGATAGAAAACGAAAATAGGAAAAAATTGTTTTTGCCTCTTACTCAAAAACAAAAGCAGATATGGGGGTTTTCTTTGCGCCAACTTATTGAGCACAAAACGCCGCAACTTTGCCGAATTTAAACCTACAGCCTATCTTTTATAATAAGCGAGATACCCATGTTACACACTCGAAAGTGAATCACCCTGTACATACAGCAAATGAGATCTGTTTTGCCACACAATTTAAAATATTGAAGTTACGTATTAACAATCTTTTAGTTCGGTACTTCCTGTGGATTCTAAGATGCCGTGCATTTTCATGGAAAATGACACAGTATTTTCTGAGATTCTCAAAATGTATAACTAAATTAATTTAAATAATTCTTTAGATATTATTACTTAATACTTATTGTATAAATTAATATGTGATAATACTTACAAATAACATTACTGTTTGTACGGGTAGATATTGGGAGAACTTGGTCATATCCCATTCTTTTACATTATAAATTCCAAATAATATAAAATTAACGGATAGCAGTACCAATCCAAGAATACACGAGTTTACTTCGTATCTGCTTATGGTCGTTTTAAGTATCCAATTATATATCATTACAAACACATCTTAAAGAAAACACCTAATTTTAAATACTTCGGTACATAAATAATACATTGAATACACCATGAAGAGGAACAAAAACAGCGAAACATCCGAAATATGTATGTAGGTACCTATTAATTTGTATCGTTGTTTAATTTTGTGACTGAATCAAAAATCTTTTTTTCATTTTTAATCTATACTTGTTTATAAAAATATGCTGTTTATTATACTTTTTTATGTCGGGAAGATCAGTGAAGAGTTAATTCCTTATACTGACTGCTCAATATGGAAAAAATTGTCCAAAAGTATCGTAGTACTCGTACTCTCCATGTTTTGAGTGTCTTTTTTTCTAAATCTATCTACACCATCCCAGAAAAATTTCTTAAATAAACATTACACTGAAGAGAACCAAATTTCGTTAATATGTGGAAGTATTAATTTAGGTGGTTGATAAACATAAGTATTTATAGTTAAATATATTTATCAAAGGTCAAAGGAACGTCCAATTCACACAGGATCTACTTTAACAGAAACGTAGAAAAACCTTGATACCTTTAAAAAAATAACAGACAAAATAAACCTAAAATTTACCTTTAAGTAGGTATATTATTATAGGTTACGGTAAATGTAATAAATTAGTTATTATGTATACAGGGTGTTTCACGGTGACCACCCATTACAATATGTCAGAGACTACTTAGGTTTAAAGAGTGAAATTTGGACACTTGGGTTTTTGAGTATGCTTTCCTCAAATAAAATAATGGCGTCCTCGTGACACTTCCTAATTTTAAATGGAACATGCTATATATTATCGCATTTTTGGATTCTATGCGTTATTTTATGGGGACTTTCACAAAACTTCCCTATACAAATTCTCAACCGTTTTTGAAAAAATCATTTTTTTTAATATTTGTAAAATTCTCTACATAACTTAAAATTTATTATTTCTCCAAAAAGCAATATTTAACAAATATATTCATATGGGAAGATGTTGAATATCTAAGCTTTCTGGCTGTACCTTAACAGTTGTTTAAATGTACAGGGTGCTGAAAATTGAATATCAAGTTTCATTAACTTCAAGCCAAAAAAAGTAGATTTTTTAAATAGGACACCCTGTATATTATAGCATATTATGATGTAGAATCTGAATAGTCATCTAAGTCTGTATTTTCCTGTTATTATATATACATGGTGTCCCACTGGGAACCGCCTCGATCTATATATGGCAAACTATAATTAGGAAAAAATTGAAAATTGGGCAGTGTACCAAAGTCACTGGGGGCAAGCGATCTAAAATATTTCCAAGATGGCCGCACTTCAGGTCATACCGGAAGTAGGTGTCAACTTGCTCATTTCAAATGGAACACCCTATATATTATATTATTTCTGGATTCTACGTAAAATTCTAAACACATTTCATGTAGAAAGTCCTATACCTATCTTCAACTGTTTTTGAAATATTGACAGGTGAATATTGATAATTTTCGATATCGGTATTTAGCGAGAAATTCTGGCTGAATCTGAAATTAGTGTCAAACGATAGCTTATGAAAAGTTAAAATAGAAATGTGCAAACCGTTTTGCTTGATCTCTAACCGTTTAGATTGTACAGGGTGTCAAAGTTGCAAAATGTCAATATTCACCTGTCAATATTTTAAAAACAGTTGAAGATAGGTATAGGACATCCTACATGAAATGTGTTTAGAATTTTACGTAGAATCCAGAAATAATATAATATATAGGGTGTTCCATTTGAAATAAGCAAGTTGACGCCTACTACCGGTATAACCGGAAGTGCGGCCATCTTGAAAATATTTTAGATTGCTTGCCCCCAGTGACTTTGGTACACTGCCCAATTTTCAATTTTTTCCTAATTAAAGTTTGCCATATATAGATCGAGGCGGTTCCCGGTGGGACACCGTGTATATTTACCAACATTAGTGATATGAATGTGATAAATAGGTGCAACTTATTTACTTTTACCGATAATTTTCTATAATTACCAAAGTATATTGGGGAACTTAATAAATATCTTCCTGTAAGTATTCCTGTATAATCGAATTATGAGTTTTATTTACGTAATGTGAAATTATAAATGTTGACTATTAGGTGGAAGTTACACAAAGATATAATTTTTGCCTGGTATTACCATATTACTTGGATTACTACCTACTTAGGTATTTTTCAAGTAATAAACCAATACTTAAAAATATTACTTTTATTATTATAAATGTTAAAAAGATAGGTATGTTAGGTAAAGATAGCTAAGGACATAGCATCCTATAAAAAACATAGCATACTCTAAACAATGCAAAACAATAATTATTCTCATACCAAAAACTAACTTTACGTCACACTTTAAGCATGTCTTATATTTTTATATACAATTATAAGTTTTAAAACGCCATATTAAGGATAGTGGTCAATTTGCTGGGCAAACTATAGGTATAAAAATATAATAGTTTAAAGGTTTTTTTATAACATTTACTATCAAATTGGGGGTTTTATATATAAAATCCGGTAAATGTGATAAATAGAAGTAAGAATTTTAAAAAATAATTATATTTGCCAAATTTAGTGGTGATTATTTATATTGGTGGACAAACTGCCAAAAAAAAAAATGAAAATACTTATTTATGTGTTTTATTGTTTCAATTGGAAACTGTTAATACTAGTCTGTTATAACCAAAATGTCATTCAACCACTTTTTACCAGGAATCCGAATATAGTATTTATTTGCCAGCGACGTTCAAAATGGCTTCAGATGGATTTTTATGGGTACCATATTGGATTTTTGCATATTTGGATCAAGTATGTTTTTCTGATTACGATGATGTGTCACACTTGAGGTTTTGTTTTACATTTTTGCAAATTCGTGCCAAAATTTAATTTGCAAAGTGTGTTTTGAAAACAAAACAGGTATTTCGTTTATCAACAATTTTTGACAGTTCAAATATAATTGTAAAGTTTTCGTTTGAGTTTTGATTAATTTTACCGAAAGAATGGCATTTTCAAATTAAGAGAAGCGGGATAACCTTAAAATTTATTATGCCATGCAACGAAATATGGAAATAAGTAAATAAATCCAGTCATCTGCAGCATTATCCAAAAATGCAGCTACCAGATCCGACGTATTTCTTAAAATCTCCATAGAAATTTAGTCGAATTTGATACGAAAATACATATATTACAATATCTGTAGCAAAAACATGATATCTGACTGAGGGAAGCCATTAGGGCAATAGCCAAATTAAGAAAACAGTTTTAATTATATTCAGAGATGATTTTTACCACAACAAATATGTAAAATTCAATAAGTATAGCGCGCCCATAAGAAAAAGGAAAGTTGACAGTTGTTTCTCCGCCATATTGAATGTCATTGACAAAGCAATATTATATTCAAGTTAATTATAGAAAAGTGCCTGAATAATATTTTGTTTAGAACTGACTTGTATTATGGTTTTTAATTTAAATAGTAAAAGCAGTAGGTCTAATTTCTTTTTAGATCATTGATCAGTTTAAAAACACCTACTTCGTCTTTGTGTCTCTTAATATAAACGAGATACTCATAATGGCACTCGAAAAAATGTAGAGATAAAACATACCAGATTTAAAGAAAACATTTCTTGAATTTTTGCTGTTTGACATAATTGATTATATGCTTCTTGTACTGGCGGTTGTAATGTTATGGTTAGCAAGTTTTAATCTAATATGTTAATGTGATTTTAAGTTAGAATTTATACAACTATCAAAGTTTTCTTATTGTAAATGGATTAAATTAGTAAGTAGGTAATACCTTTTTTTATTTAACATTATATAAAACGCATTTTGTTAAAAATGCATCTGTCCTTAATTAGTGAATATTAAATCCAGAAAGCTACTTTAAATAAAAAAAGAACTGGCATAGTTTTATATTTAATGACTTAATATCCTATATTTTAAATCAATATATGCATTGCTTACCTTTGTTTTATACTGCAAAGCAATATTTCTATTTTTCAGGACGTTTAGTATTTCCTAAATTTGGTTACAGTTCATTCATCATAATTTTAGAATATTTTTAAATTATTAAAATATGCATCTTTTTAATGCACTACATTTTTATCCTTTTTTTATAAGATTATTTCGTAGTTTATTTTTTAAATTCTAAAAAAACAAATGACTACTAGATTATGTCGAATCTTGTCGATAATTAATCAATAAAAAACTACAACCTGTCAGTAGACAGTTTGAGACAGTTTGAATATAGAGACAACCGAAATGCAAATCTAAAGAGAATAAAAAGTTGTGCAAAATGGCTATATGAATCACAAGCCCCATTTAAAATAAGTGAATTATTGAGTTTTGAATTTATCAGAATTCGTGGTTTATTTCTCAACGCTTTGAATAATCTATAGAAACTTACCCATATTCCGTGACTAAGTAAGGATCCCCCAAACCAACGCGGATAATTCGCACCGCTTGCAAATTCGCATCATATTGTTTCCATTGCGGTAAATACATACGTTCAGACCAACACGATTTTCTTCGTTTAGACTGCGAATTGTCTGCGTATGTATTCGCACGGAATTTTAGTTCGCAATTGGCTGCGTTTTTTCTCGGATCCGTAGTAGTTTCGCAGTGTCTTAAATAGGAAAGTAATTAATAAAATGGAAAAATCATTGAATTAGTGCGAAAGCATCCTATATTATACGACCTTTCTCATGACGATTACAAAAATATTCGAAAAAAGTAACAAAAATATAACATCGATTCTCGTATTTTCGTAATTGCGGCATTAATGTATAAAATTCCCCATATTGTCGTCTTTCTTGATTAATATCGTGAACCCATTTTCTTTTCTTCCCAAGGTTAGAACATAATATGATCAACACATTTATTTTTAAATAACAACAATAATTTTACCTCAAATTATCTTCTTCCAATGCAAGCAACACAAGTGCTTCTTCTTCATCCGATGATGTATCATATTTTGTGTATATAGGTAAGTATGTAAGTACAAGTACAAATTGTTTTTCGTTTTCAGCAATAGCAATCAACCAACATTTTCGATACTGAAAATATGACGGATATGATGCGATTACATTCGCTTTGGTGTGAGGTTCTCTACGGATTCCGCCACGAATTTCGCTGCGAACTTTCCGTCACGAATCCATTGCGAATAATTCGCGTTGGTTTGGGGGAGCCTTTACCCTAGTTTATTAGGTATACAGGGTGACCCAATAGCGTGACAAAGTTCCATTACTCCTATGCCGTAATAAACAAATACATATACAGGGTAAGTCAGAAGTAGCGAACGGGTCAAATAACTCGAAAACTACTAGAGATACGGAAACAGAATTTGGTATACATAGTGTACAAATAACGCCGTATCCATTAAAAGTATTGGCGATGTTGTCAAGTTTACCGGCTTTTCCCAAAAATTACAATTTATTTTTTTTTTAAATGGAACATCTTGTATATTTTTCCATACCTATTTGGAAAGAACTCTTTTTTACGAATACGGTCATATAAGGTTTTATGGGTCTCTCTCTAATAATAAGAGAGGTTTGTTCAAAAAAGTGTCATAAGAGTAATGTACTATAAAGAGAATATCGATAGGCACAGTCTTTCTCCAACACATCACTTTTATGACACACTTTTTGGGCATATCTTCCTTGAGATAGACCGATTCGTATTCGTAAATAAGATGCAAATATCTAAAAATATACAGGGTGTTCCATTTAAAGAAAATGGAATTTTTTGGGAAAAACCGGTTAACTTGGCAACATTGCCAATATTTTTATTGGATCGGGCGTATTTGTACACTATGGACACCAGATTATTCTGTTTCGTAATTTTCGGTGTCTACGATAACATAGAGTGGGTGTAATGGATTGGCTAGTTCTGGGTGGCTAAAACCACCCCAAATAAATTAAATATACAGGGTGAGTTTTTTTCGATGTTTAGTGTAAGGATCTGGGAAAGTATAAGAGATACAAAAAAGCTTAAATGAGGAAAGATGTGCAGTTTTATGATCCTTATTAAATGTTACTTTTATTTTTAGAAAAAACGTCATGGCTGACTAGATATTTGGAAAAATCCGAATTCGCCCAATTCCTTCAGATGGGTGTAGTTCCGTTGCTATTTATTTTACAAAAAAAATTTAAATTACAAAGTTTCATGTTTTTGCAGTGTTAATAAGACAGTGTGATCAAATTGTTCGTGAACACTTTTGTTTTCAAGTTATAACACAAACTTCAAGTTTTTTAAATGTAAACCATAGTTTGCTATGAGCTAGAAAAAAATGTCTTTTTTTATGCTTTCCAACGATATAATATTTGGTATTGTTATTTTGAAAAATGGGTGAACTCCAGCCGTTTTTAACTTTTCAATTGTTCGTTAACGTAGATGGCTGTGAAAATTATACGCAATCCAACGGATTAAATCAAAACGATCGAAGTCGGCATCGCGTGAGCACCTCTATATGTGTCAGAGCACCGGAGAAGTATGCGACTGGCATATTTTAAGTAAAACAATAATAATAAGTAACAACCGGATTTATTTTCAGAAAGAATTTAAAATTATATGGATGTAAATCATTTGTGGTAATTGAATGAAATACTTAACAAAGATGCAAAAATTTTATGAACAAATCATTACCTATTTATTTTAAGGATATTAACGAAATTGTTCAAAAAGCCCACCGTTATTATTAATGCACAAGATACATCTTTTTGAAACAGAATTTGAGGCTTTTCTCACAGAACGCCTATCAATATTGTCAAAAGCTTCCTGAACAGCTTCCATAAGATCCTCTGATGTCGCATAGGTTGTCCGATAAACGTTATCTTTTATTGTCCCCCACAAGAAATAATCTAAAACTGAAAGATCATGGGACCGAGGAGCCCATTCGACTGGTCCATTTCTTCCAATCCATGAATTGGGAAAAACTTCATTTAAATAAGTTCGCACAGGGAGATGATTATGTGGGGGTGAACCATCGTGCTGAAACCATTGAAGCATAGCACGATGATCTAGGTTTAATTCATCTTAACATATTCTCAAACTCGTTTTGCAGAAAGTGTAAGTTATGAAACTGCACCAGTTAAAGTACCTTGGTAAAAATACGGTCCGAGTATTCTTGAACCAATAACACCACACCAAACATTAAATCCGAACTTAATTTGCGGCCTCCTTTGTACAACATGATTTGGATTTTCTTGCGTCCAAAGGTGCTCATTGTGTCGGTTGAACATTCCACAATTTGTGAAACGGGTTTCGTCAGTCCACAGTACTTTAAATTTAAATTGTTGATCAACCCTACACATATTTGTAAACCATGTACAAAATTCTAGACGCCTTTCAGAGTCACCATCGTGCAACGTCTGTGATACTGATAGTTTGTATGGGTGAAATTTATGTTTCCTTAGTACTCTTACGACAGTTCTCTACGACGTACCTACCTCTAATGCAACTTGCCGTGTTCAAATTGAGGGATTTTGTGTAATACAAGCTAGTACATTTATTTCCGCAGCTTCGATTATGTTGTTTTCTCTATTTTTGGGTTTACAGAAAGAACCATATTGTCCCAAATTGTCATACAGTTTTCTGAATGTAGGTAGACTAGGCTGTCGACGATCGAAATATTGTTTGAAGTATTGCTGTGCAGCTCGAACGCAGTTTTTATCACAACGAATATAACACTCAATAATATCACGCTTTTCCTCGTTTGAAAAATTAATTGTCTTTGGCAATTGAAACGACTTTTAAGAAAGACAAATAACTGTCAAATAATGCTACAGTAACTAAATGCGTTGTCAGTAAACATTTCGATTGTTTTCACAGCCATCTACGTTAACGAACAATTGAAAAGTTAAAAACGGCTGCAGTTCACCCATTTTTCAAAATAAGAATACCAAATATTATATTGTTGGAAAGCATAAAAAAAGACATTTTTTTCTAGCTCATGGCAAACTATGGTTTACATTTAAAAAACTTGAAGTTTGTGTTATAACTCGAAAACAAAAGTGTTCACGAATAATTTGATCACACTGTCTTATTAACACTGCGAAAACATGAAACTTTGTAATTTAAATTTTTTTTGTAAAATAAATAGCAACGGAGCTACACGCATCTGAAGGAATTGGGCGAATTCGGATTTTTCCAAATATCTAGTCAGCCATGACGTTTTTCAAAAAATAAAAGTAACATTTAATAAGGATCATAAAACTGCACATCTTTCCTCATTTAAGCTTTTTTGTATCTCTTATACTTTCCCAAAACCCTACACTAAACATCGAAAAAAACTCACCCTGTATATATCTCCGTTCATAGACATACAAAATACTTTATATTCTAGCAAAAAATAGTTATCGGTATCTACAATAACATAGTGAGTGCCATGGACTGGCAATATCTAAGAGGGTGGCTAAAACCACCTCAAATAAATAAAAAAAAATAATTTCTAAGACTTATTTGCGAAAATAAGACTTATTTGCGAAAGGAAGCAGCATATTACTATTTTGCGGGCCTTGAGTGCTTCGACAAAATAAAAATATGCCGCTAATAATAATATATTTTGTCGAAGGTGGAATTAAAATAGATCCAGTAATAACTGAATAACTGAATGAACTGAACCACCTCCAATAAATAAAAAATATTTCAGTTATTACTGGATCTATTTTAATTCCACCTTCGACAAAATATATTATTATTAGCGGCATATTTTTATTTTGTCGAAGCACTAAAGGCCCGCAAAATAGTAATATGCTGCTTCCTTTCCCAAACAAGTCTTATTTTTTTGAAGAAATTATATATTTTTTAATTATTTGAGGTGGTTTTAGCCACCCTCTTAGATCTTGCCAGTCCATGGCACTCACTATGTTATTGTAGATACCGATAACTATTTTTTGCTAGAATATAAAGGGTCCCCCAAACCAACGCGGATAATCGCAGCACCTGCGGAAGTTCGCACCGCTTGCGATTCGCATCATTTTGTTTCCATTGCGTTAAATATGTACGTTCACACCAACACGATTTTATTCGTTTAGACTGCGAATTGTCTGCGTTTATTTCGTACGGAGTTTTTGTTCGTAACCGGCTGTGTTTTTTCTCGAATCCGTAGTAGTTTCGCAGTCTCTTAACTAAGAAAGTAATTAATAAAATGGAAAAAATCATTGAATTAGTGCGAAAATAACCTATATTAGACGACCTTTCTCATGACGATTACAAAAATATTCGAAAAAAGTAACAAAAATTTAACATAGATTCTCGTCTTTTCGTAATTGCGGCAATAATGCATGAAACTCCCTATATTGTCGTCTTTTTTTACTAATATTGTGAACCCATTTTCTTTTCTTCTTAAAGTTAGATACATAATATGATCAACACATTTATTTTTAAAGAATAATAATAATTTTACCTTAAATTGTCTTCTTCCAATGCAAGCAACACAAATGCTTCTTCTTCATCCGATGATGTATACATATTTTTGTATGATAGGTAAGTATGTAAGTACAAGTACAAATTGTTTATTTTTCGTTTTCAGCAATAGCAATCAACTTTTTCGATACTGAAAATATGACGCATATGATGTGATTATATTCGCTTTGGTGTGGGGTTCTCTGCGGATTCCGCCACGAATTTCGCTGCGAACTTTCCGTCACGAATCCGTTGTGAATAATTCGAGTTGGTTTGGGGGAGCCTTATAGTAGTTTGTATGTCTGTGAACGGAGATATATGTTTTTAATTTATTAGGGGTGGTTTTAGCCACCCTTTAAGAACTAGCCAGTCCATTGCACTCACTCTATGTTATTGTAGATACCGGTAACTATTTTTTGCTAGAATATAATGAAGTTTGTATGTCTGTGAACGGAGATATATATATTTATCCACCCTCTCAAAACTTGCCAGTCCATGACACTCACTCTATGTTATTTTAGATACCCATAACTATTTCTTGCTAGAATATAATGAAGTTTGTATGTCTGTGAACGGAGATACATGTTTTTAATTTGTTTGGTGTGGTTTTAGCCACCCTCGAGTCAATGACGTTAGTTATCTATATTAAAGTAGACACCTAAATGATTTTTGGTAAATAATAATGAAGTTTATATTTCTGTGAGCGGAGAAATATTTTTTAAACTACTTACATTGTTTTATATTTTCATTTGAAATTCCGTACGCCTATGAGCATTCGGCTATCTTCGGAAATTTTATTCGCTATGTTTAGTCGCCAATTTCACACCGGTCCACGATCTATCAATTGTCAAAATTCCGTTTGCGGGTAGAAAGTAGTATTTTTTATACCATTCATTCTACATTTTGGGTGCGTTTCGAATCGCGCATTATGCACATTTTGCTTCCTACGTTCGTTCCAATTCATGCATTCTGCACGTCGTAGCATCCATAGCTCCTCCTACTTTTGGCTTCGTAGCACGCAGGAGCTGCATCTTGTACGAGGTGATGCGTTTATGCATTGCGTGCAACTTAACTTCATTTTTTCAACTTTCGAAGGGAAGGGAACTGATTCTGTGGTGTGGTGTTGCTAGTTTCAATCAATTCGTTTGCAAGAACAAGAATGCCCGAAATTTTGCTGGTTTCTCCATCACGAATTTAAATAAATTATAAATTGTTCACAAAAGTAACTGTCAATGTGTCAAAAGCCGTTCCGAAATGCATGAGCGCATCACACGCATTTGCTAAACGGAACGCTTTTATGTGTCACTGCAGCAGATGCGTTTGATGTACGATTTGGAATGCACCCTTTGTTTGAGGTCGATATCTCAATTCGTTCAAAAGTTAAGGCGGGGGGGGGGGGGTTACTGTAGGAACGGACTGTATAATTTAATATTTTCACTATTACTACACTACTAAACTAGTTCGCGGAAGTTCAATAATATCTAGACGAAAATGAGGGATATGTCAGTAGTATTGCCAGATTTCTCAAGATCTACAAATTAATAATATTTAAAAGCATAAAAACATTAGTTACATTTAAAAAACTGAAGTTGGTAGCTGGCCAGAAAAATAGAATGCCCTGTTATAACTGAAAATAATTTTCAATTTGTAGATCTTGAGAAATTGGTAACACCGTAAAAAGAAAAATCCACATATCCCTCGTTTTCGTCTAAATTTTGGACTTATTGGACTAAATATTGGAAGAAAATTGGTTAAAGTTTCAAGAAATCAACCAAACCGTTGAGTAAATTTAATATATAATTTATATTTCATCTGAATCCATTACAATCGATTGTTAGCAGGTGCAGGTATGGTGTGCTTGAATTTCTTAGTGTATTTTGTTTTGTATAAGTACTGGAAATAAATCTATTACCAATCAATATTTTTTTGTGCAAATGAGTATTAAATTAGTAATACATAGCCATTGTCATTAATAGTGAATATAGTGTTAAAAATTTATCAACAGTTAGGTAATGAGTGAATAATAAATTCTAGATTTATATTTCTTCACAAAAGAGGCAAATATTTATGACCGCTACGTGAAACAAAAAGACGGTTGAAATATATCTTTACTATACTCCTTAAAGAGGAAAACAATTGGGCTATAGACATCGCTGATTCAGATTGCTCTTCTTCATTGTATGTATAGCTAAACTAGCTGCATATGGCATACACTATAACATATCTGTCTCAATCAATCTCATTGAAATGTGGAAGTACAAAATTAAGTAGTTTTGTTCTTTTCTTAAGCTTTAGTTCCACTTAGTAACACCTCACTTGTTACTGGTTGGTTGTTTTCATTCGCCTTGCCTTGGGCTAACCGCAGATATTATGTTTTTTACTGTTGCATACGGCGTTGCCATTTTACTAACTCAAAATCTCAGTTGTGTCCAGTTGTTTCTATTTAGTTTCCTATAATACCTAACTTATTTGGTTTTCGAGGTATTTGACGTTTTTGCAACTGCAGTGAACTAATATTATCGAATGCTATTCCGATTAGTAATCGATGGAAAATACAAAAAACGTGCAAGATACCGAAAATTTTAACGTACGGATTCATCAACGAGGCCTATCGTTAGTCCGACTAGCGAAGGTTACGCGAAAAATTTGCGCCCTTGTTGCGCGGGTTAAAATAAAAGCTGTAGTCGGCGGTGCAAAGTTGGTTAGTCCGACTAACGCCTTACGTCCTCTTCATGAATTCGGGTGTAAGAGAACAAGAAGGAAGTTAACTAAAAAAATTTGAATGGCTAAAAGCTTAAAAGTACAATTAAAAAACTATCACTCTGTAGATTGCTGCAAAAATCTGTAAATATATTTTATGGAGACTGCAGTTTGTGTACCAAATTAATCATTATCTTGTATGAAGAACAAGTTGTAAAAATGTATGCAGTGATATGGAAAAAACAAAAAATATAATAAAATTCAAGTATTTCAATAACGAAGAATTTTAAGGGATGTTAAGTAGGCACATAGGAACTTTTCATCTTAAAATGTTGTATGGAATAACATCTTGAAGGTTTGACATGTAATTAATTAATTGACAGACGGCTTACAGTTTTCGTTAGATACTACTGTGAACACTGATACAACATAGATATTATTATGCAAAAGGTCTCTGGGATTTAATTCTTTGTGATGAATCGAAAAGGAAATACACAATACACAAGATGGTTAAGTATAGGTATATATTTATTGACAAGTGTTTACTGAAAATTTACACAAGTTGAAATTTCACACTATAAATTTTGATACGTATACAAATAGGCTAATCACTAAAACTAATTTTTCAATATTCTGTATAACGTAAAGAATAACAATAACAGCTATCAAAACAATAAATCATCAGTAAATTAGTAATATCTTTGATATGGTTTCGTCCAGGTGACTTCCAGTTCCAAATCACTCAATCGACTAGGTAGTCTAAGTCGGTCTAAGGTAATATTAGGTTCTTAGTTTAGGGGGGCTCAGAATAGGTAGGTAAGTAGGTAAGTATATCATTTGAATTTAAATTTGAATTTAGTTGTAGAGTGTTACCTTAAATACTTCTATAATACCGGTGGATTGGCCTAAATAAGATTTTATTGCCATTTCTAATACAAAATGGCAACATTACATACTATCAAAAGGTAGGTAACCTCAGGATACTTGGTGGTGTGAACTATTTAAAAAAAAACAATAAAAATGAGGTTATTTCTTTGCATGCTTATAGGTTATAGACAACAAGAAAAATATTCAAGGATAATTTCAACACGTTTTATTAATTTCATATAAAATAAATAATCAAAATATGGTTGTTTAAATTTGCTCTCATTGTTTGCTAAAAGATATTCAGACTGGTCAACGTTAAAGGGATGCCTTTTAGGGTTTGGTTTTTGAAACTTACTTTCGTCTAACCAAAAGTAATATTATCAATAAATTGATAAAACAGAAAATACTTATATAATGCGATAAGTAAATAGTTACAAGCAATATCTTAATACTACTCCTGGGTATTATTTTGGTTGCTGATTCTATCACAAAAAATATTTATCCTTTTCTATGTAGAGACGTATAATAAAATGTTGCCATGGTGTAGATACCTCTGAAAAGCTGGAAAACCAATTTATTAAAGAGGCAATACAGTAACTTCTGGTTATACCTTAATTATCAATTCGTTATTAACTAGTATTAATCCGTTAGATATTTGGAGAGGTTGTTGAGAATGTGATATTAACAATAGCAGCAACACACAATTGCTTTTATTCCATCTATACCAGCACGTATTGATAACAGCCATATATATCTTTTCCGACTAAAAGACAGAACACAGAAAAAATGATAAATAAAAAAGTTATTAAATATAAAATATATTTATCCATTATTTAATTTTAAATGAATAATTTTAAACAGTATTACAATATTAAATAGTAACAGTAAAAATACAATCTGCCTCATTTTTTGTTTTACTAAAAATACTGAAAGATTCTGGAGGAGATTTTCTTAATTAACTATTTCTGTAAATCGGGAACTTATAATGTCACTGCGGACTCAGCTGCACTGCGACAAAATTTTTAATTAGTCACATATCCTTAAAAAACAGTTTCATCTTTTTATCTGAAGCAATGCTGAGATACTATTGAAGGTGCATATAACAATTACTTTGGATGGAAAAGTATGCTAAAATTCTTACTTCGTTTTCTAAGTTTTGTCCAACAATTACCAGTTTATATATAAGTAGTGCTGCCCAAATAAGTGCCATAATCATTCTCACTTCTTCTGCCTCACTAATATCCTACAACAGTGGAATTTTATGTGAATATGCTTCAAATCCCTGGTGTACACAAGGCCAGTGATTTGGAAACTACTTATCCCGATTAACTTATCTCTTACGATCCGAACCGGAGTGATACCAAACTCTGTCCCTTTGTCAAGGTGCATGTTTTCCCAATATGTATCGCGGTATTCCGGTTGAAATGTACAAATGGTGCCTATCCAAGTGCTATCAATATGTACCGCGATTAAATATCGACGGTCGATACTGATTGCGTAATCAGGCACCGTGGGATTCTGTTATTGAATTAAATATATTTCTATTTCAGGATGACTTACCTGAAAAAAATATGCAATTATGCTTCCACCCGCAGATATACCACTCAGAGAGTATAGAAAGAGAACAGCATAAGCTACCTTATTTGCCTTTTTCAGTATACTGAAAAGGTTAAAAAATTATGTTATCAGAATAAAAAAAAATAAGCAATAACATATGGGGTCATCATAAAATAAGGGGTATACTTTAAACTCTTATATAATTTTAAGAAATCAAGCTAGTAGCAAAAAGTAGATGGAATCTAGTTGCTTCAATAATTGGATTTTACTGTATCTATGAAAAACAAAAGAGTTGTCGTGTACACTGCTGATACAAGTGTCAAATCAGGTATTAGAATCCACGCTAAGACAAGCCCTATTTTATTGCTTTACCTTTCTGTAGTTTTGTATACCGTTATCCACTTAGGTCGACCGTATATTGCTCTCAGTTTCTTATGTTACGCGATGTATGTGACGATACAATCGACCGTTTTGATGTAATGATCAGTTAGCTACCTACATATTACTGCCAAACTAATTGAAATTTTTCATTGTCAATCCCATACATAGGAATACAGGAGGTCCCACGACGAACTGCGGCGATCGATCTCTCGAAAAGTAGCCGTTGGAGGTTGGAGATATTTGAAAACTTGATAGTATATTACTGTCGACGTCCATTCGGCTGAAATATTTTCAAAATGGTGGCATTTCCGGTTACACCGGAAGTAGATGTTAACATGCTTATTTTAAATATGACACCCTATATATTATTTCATTTCTGGATTCTACGTCGGATTCTATACATATTTCATGTATGTATAATATCCTATACCTAAGTCTATCCTTTTTTGACATATTTAAAATTTTATGTCAAGAATGACGTTTGCAGACCAAACCACTAGTACCAATTTTTCCTATACGGAAGCCTTTATTATTTAATTTGGGTTGATTTCCTTGTAAAAGAGGACCTATTTTAGTAGACTTTATAAGATATTTTGATAATAATTTTAGTACGGGATGATAAAAAAAGAGGAATAAAAATTTAATTGAAAAAACCGTCAAAAGTAAATTTTTTCAAATAAAAACACCCTATTTTTATAATTTTTATCTTATTGTGGTAATCCAATCTATCTAATAAAACCCACAATTCACTGATAATAATAATTCATTTAATTCACAATATAGATAATATCTAAAACACAACATATGACAGATCGTACCCTCGCTGTCTGAATCAAAGCCAACTAACTACTTAAATACATTTCACATATATCATCCGATCACTCGTCATCTCCCGGCGCCGGCCTATTCAGCGGTCTCCACATGCCTCCTTTTTTCACGAGCTTGAGTGGTTGCATTGGGGGAGTCTCCTTTGGCTCTACTTCTTCTTTATTTCTTTGCTCATCCTCCTCTGTTGGTAGTTGTAGCGGTAAGGGATTTGGGGGTAGTGTTTTAAGATGTAGGGGGTTCGTTGGGAATCCCGCAACTGATGGAGATAGAGTCTCTGGTAGTTTCTTTACGTGGGCAATATTACGTTTAATGGTTTTCCCCTTTCCATGAAGTGTTAGTTCATTTCTGTTCCTGTGTGTTACATCGTATACTGTAGAATCGAAATTTGGTGTTAATTTATTCTGATATATGATGTTCTTCACCAGAACTTTATTTCCAGGTTCAATTTCGCTAGAAGTCGCTCCTCTTCTACTGTCTTCCTTTATTTTTCCAATTTCCTTCTTTGCCAAGTCCCTGTCATACACTTCTTCATCCAGTGTTTCCGTTACTATATTTTCGATACCGGGTATTTTGTCTCGAATTCTCCGATTCATGAGCAACTCTGAAGGTGATTTGCCGGTTGTTCCATGTGGTGTCACATTGTACATCATCAAGTACGCCAATATCTCCTTCTTGTAGTCTTTCTCTCTCTTCTGATAAGCTATTTGAAGCCGTTTTTTAAATGATTTGTTTATATTTTCCACTTCTCTATTGGCTTGAGGCCAGTATGGAGGAGAATTTACGAGATCAATTCCGTTTATTGAGCAATAGTTTTTGAATTCCTCGCTGTTGAAGTTTGTTGCATTATCTACTTTCATGGTTTGTGGAAGGCCCAACCGACAGAAAATTTCTTCCAAAGCTCTAATCACCGTTGCGGAACTGGTACTTTTTGTGAAAACAGCTTCGACATAACGGGAGTAATAGTCAATGATCACCAGTAGGTAGTCTTGGTTTGGTTCGCCTGACATGTAGTCGAGTGCTACATACTTCCATGGTCCAGACGGTAATTTTTTTCTCATCATTGGTGAGGGTTTACTGGGTTGTGAGACTAGCATGCACTCTCCACAGGTTTTCACGTGTTTCTCGGCTTCTCTATCTATTTGCGGCCACCATACTTTAGAACGTAAGCGACGTTTCATAACCGTCTCCCCCGGGTGGCCCTCGTGTGCCAATTGTAGTGTTTGACATCGAAGATTGGTAGGCATTACTATTTTATTTCCCCTAAGAAGCAAAGGCCCCATGTAGGTTAATTCTAGGCGAAATGGGTAAAATGGATTTTTGTCTTCAGGTCGCCATAAATTTTCTGATGAATTTTTGATCGCTTCTACTATTTCGACATCGCCCCTACTTTCAGATATTACTTTGGAGATAGAAAGTGCCTTGGGAATTGTTTCACTTATGATCATTTGTATGTGGTGTTCGTTCGGTTCATCGAAGGTTCCGTCTGATCCCAGTTTACATAATCTTGAGAGAGGGTCAGCAATATTTGATTTCCCGGATTTGTACTTGATCGTGAATTTGAACGCTTGTAACCTCAATAACCAGCGTTCTATCCTTGCAGGAGGCTTTGACGTGGGCCTAAAGATGGCTTCTAGTGGTTTGTGGTCCGTGACTAGTTCGAACTCGATTCCGGCCAGGTAAAAATAGAACCTCTCAATCGCCCACACCAGTGCTAAACTTTCTTTTTCCGTCTGTGAATATCGGCGTTCTACCGTGGATAAGCTTTTGCTTGCAAAAGAGATTACATGTGGTTGTTCAGTTTCATCGTATTGTAGGAGAACAGCTCCTAACGCTATTGGGCTGGCATCGGCAGTCAGCTGTGTTCGTCTTTGTAGGTCAAAATATGCTAAGGTGGGTAATCTTTCCAATGCTGATTTTAGTTTTCCAAAGTTCTCCTGCTCACGTTGTCTCCATATAAATTTAGGTTCCTTCAGGATTAATCTGAGAGGTTCGGTTAAATTTCCTAGATTAGGAATTAATTTTCCCAAGTAAGTCACCAGTCCCAGGAAACTCCTAACTTCCTCTTTGCTTGTCGGTGCTCGAAAATCTCTGATGACTTTCGTCTTGTTTGGATCGGGTAGTATACCTGATGGCGTCAGTACGTGTCCCAAAAAGTCTAATTGGCATACCTTAAAACGGCATTTCTTGTCATTTAGGAGCACGTTGTGAGTTTTCAATAGTTCCAATACTTTTTTTAAAAAGGTATTGTGTTGTTCCTCGGTTTGCCCAAATACAATAATGTCATCAATATAATATAAGCAATTAGTACAGGGAGAAAGGATGCTTTGAAATATCCTCTGAAAAATTTCTGGGGCTGCGTTGATGCCGAACATTAGGCGTTTGTATCGAAACAATCCTTTGTGTGTTATAAAGGTAGTAATGGGTCGACTTTCTTCCTCTAACTCAAGCTGCGTAGACGTCAGAAGAATCGTGCTCCTTTCAGCTTGGTCATAAAATTATCGAATGTCGGCAATGGAAATTTTTCCCGTAATATAGCCTCATTAGCTCGCCTCATGTCGATACAGATTCTTATATCATTGTCTGGGTTGAACACTATTACCATTGGCGAAATCCAGGAACTTGGCTTTGTTACTCGTTCAATAATGTCTTGGGCAAGTGCTTCGTCGAGTTTTTTGTCCCACTTTGGATTCCACAGCAATAGGAATTCTTCTCATTGGTTGTTGGACGGGTTTTATATTGGTATCAATGGACAATCTTACTTTGATGTTGGGAATTTTTGGGAAAGGCGTGGTACTCTCGACTTGATTAACTACAGCGCCCAGTCCTAATTTAAGTATTCCGAGACGCATTGATGTTTGTTTTCCCAATAGAGATGTTGTTCCACTCTCTACAACCATGAACGATTCAATATGTTCTTGGCCATTTCCTATGCGAATTGGCGCACTGAATTTAAGTTTAATACTGAGAGAAGTGTTTGAAGCATAATATTTAATGGTGCTTATAACATCTTGTTCGACATCAAGCATGGTGGCGTTGTTTTTAGTTAGCAGTCTCGGCCATTGATTATGTTACAGGCCGCTCCTGAATCTATTAGTATGTCAATAAGCACCCCTCCAATAGAGACCGATACCATGTAATCTCTTCCGTTTTGATTCAGCTCGGACATACCGACAATTTCGAAGCATTCGTAATTTCCCATGCCGCTAGTAGACGGCGTAGTTTCTTCGCTAATTTCGTCTATGAAGTTTACTCTTTTTGATTTGGTTGAATCGAACCGTCTACGATTAGATGACTCTCGTGGAGTGGGACGGTTATTCCTCCCTGTCCTGCATTTTTTTAGAAAAATGTCCCGTGTTTATGACATTGTGTGTTGGTTGCTGGACAGTTTTTCGCTTCCCAAGGATTGTGATCGCCTCCACAGTGCGAGCAGTTTGGCGTCTTTCTTGCTTCCCAATATGTCCGCTTTGTAGATTGTTCAACCCTATTTACTTGAAATTGAGAGCTGTCTGGATGTTTCTTCTCCTGCATCATTGAGCTCTGGTTTCCAGTTTGCTCGTATATCTGACACTGATCAATCACTTCGTTCAGGGGTAACTCTTTTTCCAATAATTTCCTCTTCAGCTCAACAGAGGCCCACATATCTATCAGTTTATCTTTAATATTGATCTCCCGAGAGTCTTCTTCACTTTTTTCAAATGAACATTTATTTGCTTGGGCTCGGCATCGAATCAGAAATTTGTTAAGACTCAGTCCATCTTCAGGCTTCATACTTCTAAAAATATGCCTTTCAAAACAGGAATTTTGTTGAGGGGAAAAATGTTTATCAAGGGCGTCAATTAGGATTTTAAATACATCATTATTTACTTCAGGGTCATAATCGACAACTGCTCCTGGTAACCCAAAGGCAACTTCCTGTAATTGTGGGCCACCGAGGTGCAATAGTTTATTCTTCTTTTTTTCCCCATTCGTGATGTCTTCAGCATCAAGATAGAGCCTAACCGAGCGTACCCATTTCCTCCATTCTGTGGCTAGGAGTGCCCGATCAATAGAATCGCAGGCAAAGTGCCTAATTGAAGATTGATCCATTTTAGGTTATATTTTTTTTCCTTATTCCGGCAGAATTTAATCTACCCCGACAAATACTTTTCTTTTTCTTTTGACAGAATTTAATCCGTTCCTGCAGTAGAATTTAATCCACTCAACAATTTGGCGAAGTTCAGTTCACCCTATAGCAGAATTTAATCCACTCCAACGTATGGTAAAATTCAATTCACCCTACCGTGGAATTTAATCCATTCTCCACAACCAGTTATAATTTTCACTGATAATAGTATTTAGTATTTACCTCGTCGCCACTTGTGGTAATCCAATCTATCTAATAAAACCCACACTTATTTAGCATTAAAAATAAGGATAACTTGGTATAAGGTTGTCTATTCAGCAAATTTGTAATTTTCAAGATATTGGCAATTTCACATTTTTCTACTTATTGCAAAAATGCTACTTACGGCTTTTACGTTCATTTATTGATACATCGATGGCAATGACGGCGTTAGTAAACATCCTACAGAAATGTGATTATATAATATATGGATTAAGTACTTGCGTTTTGACTATTATCAATAATCAGTGTTTTTAGGTGTTGAACCATGGAAATGGAATAAGGATAGAATTTGTGTTTCAACAGAATTAAATGTACCTATTGAGTTCTTCGAAATTTCTGTTTGTACAGCCATTTGTCATAATAGTCATAACGCAAAATATCCCAAAATAGCAATTTAGATATTTTCATCATTGACAATTGGTTTTCTTTTAGCCTTAACGGAGCTAAAATGTTAATTCTGTATAATTTGTTTAACACTAACACTTCGGTGCCGGTTTCTGGATATCTATTAGCAAATATCTGGCATGTTCTTGACAACGTTTTGGTACATTCACCATAGATAGGTAATAAACAAATTTAAATAATATTCGTGCGTATAATTTAATCGCTCCGGCATAATTATTGATAATAGTCAAAATGCAATTAGGTACCTACTTAGTGACATTTCTGTGAGACTTGATTGTTTACTAACGCTGTAATGGCCAACTAAAATAAATTAACGTCAAAGCCATAGGTAGCATTTTTGCAATAGAATCCTGTGAAATTGCCAATATCTGTAGAACTACAAATTTGCGGATGAGACAACCTCATATAAAGTTAGGTACCCTTATTTTTAATGCTAAATAAGATAAAATTATAAAAATAGGGGGTTTCTATATGAAAAAATTGACTTTTGACGGTTCTTTCAATTTAATTTTTATTCTTATTTTTTGATCATCCTTTATTAATAACTATCAAAATATCATAAAAAGTCAATTAAAATAGATCCCCTTTTACAAGGAAACCAATCCAAATTAAATAATAAAGGCTTTCGTATAAAGGAAAAATTGGTAATTATGTTTGGGCCCGCAAACGTCATTCTTGACGTTTGCGGGCTTGACATAAAATTTGAAATATGTCAAACACGGTGAGGCTTAGGTATCGGATATTATGTTTAGAATTCGACGTAGAATCCATAAATTAAATAATATATAGGGTGTCCTATTTAAAATAAGTAAATTGACGTCTACTTCCGGTATAACCGGAAGAGCCACCGTTTTGAAAATATTTTAGCCGAATTGCCCTCATCGACATTAGTATACTACCAAATTTTCAAAATTTTCCAAGAGCTACTAACTGTCCGAGAATTCGATCGCCGCAGTTCGCCGTGGAACACCCTGTATTACAAACGCTGAACATAAATATAAGGTTATATAAAAATACTCAATACGGCTGCTCTAACCGTCTATTTTTTTTATGCATTTGACTTTCAATATGAATTACAGTGAGAGAAACTCCATAATTCAAATCTAAGAAAATTATTACGAATAAAGAAGATATGGCAATGTATTTAACTTCATGACTAATGAGGTCGGAGTCAAGATTTTTTTTGTAGATGATTCAACTTCATCAACCTCATCGAGTATTGTAGTGCAAGTAAAAGCAGTATAAAAACAATTTGATTTTAGCAATTTTCTAATCATTTACATCACTTATCGACATTAAGCTTACCTTTTTATATAAATATGCTGCACAATACATGACTTTAAATATTTCTCTATACGTTCTTGATAAAAAGGAATATCTACATCAATTTGTGATAGATCTGTTATATCTTGTTGCAATAGCTGACACCGAAGAACAATGGCTGCATTGACAATCAAAGTCGTAAAGCTAAAGTATCCAAAAGATATATACATGTGGCAAAAATTAAGAAGGTAAATGCATTTGAGAACAAAACTAAAGGGTATATCTTTTTCGTTTAAGAAGTCGAGTAAAAAGTGAAGATGACCTCCACCAAACCAAGGCATGGATACTTGTACGGTGATGACGAAGATTGGAATTATTATCATTATGTCCTTTTTTAGAAATTTAATATTTGTTATCAGCTTCTCAATTGTCCCATTTGTTGTATCACTTTTCAATAAACCTACTGCATACATTAAATCTATTTGTGCTTTTTGGCATACAATAATTTGGAAATAATTGGAGGCTCCCTAAAAATGATATAGTTATTAGTATTAGTAGATATTCATTCAGTGATTGATTTAAAATGTTACATAGCTAGTATAAATAAGCTAAGTCCTGTTTTAAAACTGTATCCGATGCTCTTTAAGAAACTTGACCTAACATATTTTAAGGATGAATCAATAATTAAAAACTGCTTCTTAGTTTAAATTTTACCTCAAAATTAATGTTGAGGGTATTAGGTATTACTCAAAAATTTGTCAATACGTATCAAAATTTTAACGTACCTATCTTATACAACGTTTTTAATATTCTTGGCAATTCGGTCCAAGTAAAAAAATTCAACCTTTTTCCAAACGTTTCGTTTTTTTAAAGAAAACATGACATCACCATAGCACATAAACCGTACAACAATACGAAATAATCTCTACACAAAATAGAATCCCAAATGTTCGATAGAAAGTGAAACAATGTAGTGTACAAAATTGACTGTAAAGACTGTAACAGTATACATTTATAAAACAACTTACACCCACAAATGTTGTATAAAAACAATGTCTCAAATGCGACCGCCCTTTCATAACACTCAATAGAACAACATCACATATTTAACTTCAATAACATACAAATACTCAAAAAGAATCAAAATTCCAAAATCACCATCGACGAATTGTTCATGAAATGCTCAAAATAAAGATTGTATACAGAATGACCCATTTGAAAAAGGGGCACCTCTCTAAAATTTTTATTTGTTGCCGATTCAAACGATTTTTTTATGATAGAGCTTCAATAACTCTAGTATGGTGCTAAATTTCAAGGGCAAATTTTTTTCAAGGCCAAAAGTCCAAAAAAAGGTTAGCAATTTTTTTATTTCTAATCTAACTGCACCACTGGATTTAGAATACAGTAAAATGGGTGTGACCGAAATTTCCTACTAAAAAACCCTACAATTTTCAACAATACTGACATTAATGATGATAGACAGACAACATAATAGTACAATGCTATAGACTGTCTGTCTATCTTCATTAATTGTAGCATTGTTGAAATTATTGAAAATTGTAGTGTTCTCAAATTCACAAAATGTATAACTAAATTCATTTAAATAACTCTTTAGATATTATTACCTAATACTTATTATATAAATTAATCCGAGATAATACTTACAAATAACATTTCCGTTTGTATGGGTAGATATTGGAAAAACTTGTTCATGTCCCATTCTTTTGCTTTAATGCCAAATAATATGAAATTAACGGATAGCAGTACCAATCCAAGAATACACAAGTTTACTTCGTATCTGCTTATAGTCATTTTAAGTATCCAGTTATATATCATTACAAACACATCTTAAAGAAAATACCTAATTTTAAATACTCACATAAATAATACATTGATTACACCATGAAGATGAACAAAAACAGCGAAATATCCGGAATATGTACTGTAGGTTTCACGAACTTGTATCCTGGATTGGAATGTTAGTATATATCTCCAACGTATGGAGCGTCGTCATGTTATTAGTTAAATTCAATGCATTGGCACATCTCGGTTACGGACCGCTACAAATTGAGGTGGTGTGATTTAAGCGCGCGCGCCAGTCTCGCACAGGATTGGTCAGCGAATCCTGACAATCCGAACATTCCAATCTGGGATACAACTTCGTGAAACGTACAGTAGGTGCTAGGTACCTATTTTTGTTTAGTTTAATTTTATGACTGAAGTAAAAATCCTTTTTCTTTTTTACTCTATACTTTCTTTACGCTCAAAGGCACAAATTGCGGCCCGCGAACTAATAATATGCCGCTCCCTCTCCTACACAAGTCTCAGACTTTTAGGCTAATCGTTGTGATTAGAATGAGAGGTAGAGATATTATATTTATAAAAATATGCTGTTTATTCAACTTTTTTATGTCGGGAATATCAGTAAAGAGTTAATTCCTTAATCTGACTATTCAATGTGGAAAAAAGAGTCCAAAAGAGAGTATCGTAGTACTTGTGCTCTCCATATTTTGAGTGACTGTTTTTATAAATCCACAAATGACATAATGGCGTCCTCGTGACACTTTCGGTTATACCGGAAATTGTTGTTAACTTTCTTATTTTAAATTGAACACCCCATATATTATCGCATTATTAGATTCTATGCGTTATTTATTATAGGGGAACTTTCACAAAACTTCCCTATACGAATTCTCAGCCATTTTTGAAAAAATCTATGTTTTTTAAATACCTATTTGTAAAATTACCTACCTAACTTAAAATTCATTATTTCCCTAAAAAAGCAATATTTGACAAATATATTTATATGGGAAGATGTTGAATGTTTTCTAGCTGTACCTTAACAGTTGTTTAAATGTATACAGGGTGATGAAAATTTGGTATCAAGTCTCATTAACTTCAAGACAAGAAAAGTAGATTTTTTAAAGAGGACACCCTGTATATTATATCATATTATGATATAGAATGTTATTCTCTGCCAATATGTATTACACTTCCCTATACCTATCTCTTTTCATTTTTATGTTATAAAGACTCTTAATTACAATAACAAATATCTTTAAATTTCTTTCAACGATGGCTATGAAATTGAAAACAGAACAAAATCATCATATATCAAAATAAACTACTTCTCTGCCATCGGTTGATTGTTTGTTGTTACTGAATATACTGCTGTCACTTTATTTATAGTCATACTTGCAAGAATATACTATAATATGCAGGGTGTGCTATTTAACAAAATACTTTTCTTAGCTTGAATTTAATGGAACTTGATACTAAATTTTCAGCACTCTGTATACAGTTAAACATCTGTTAAGGTACAGCTAGAATAAAGCTTAGACATTTAACAACTTCCTTTATAAATATATTAGTTCAATATTACTTTTATAGTGAAATAATAAATTTTAAGTTAGGTATTGAGTTTTACAAATATTGAAAAAAATAAATTTTTTCAAAAACGGCTGAGAATTCGTATAGGGAAATTTTATGAAATTTTTTCCTCCTAAAATAACGCGTAGAATCCAAAAATGCAATAATATATGGGGTATTCCATTTAAAATAAATAAGTTAACAGCAATTTCCGGTATAACCGGAAGTGCCATGAGGACGCCATTATTTTATTTGAGGAGAGCATACTCAAAAACACCAGTGTCCAAATTTTCACTCTCTAAATCTAAGTAGTCTCTGACATTCTAATGGGTGGTCACCGAGAACAGCCTGTATTTTTCGTATATTTACCAACATTAGTGGTAAAATAAATGTGATAAATAAGTGCAACTTATTAACTTTTACCGATAATTTTGTATAATTACCAAAGTATATTGGGTAACTTAATAAATATCTTCCTGTAAGTATTCCTGTAAAACCGAATTATGAGTTTTATTTACGTAATGTGAAACTATAATTGTTGACCATCAGGTGGAAGTTACACAAAGGTATAATTTTTGCCTGGTATTACATGGATACCAGGCAAAATACCTACAGAAATACCTATTTAGGTATTTTTCAAGTAAAAAAACTAATACCTAAAAATATTACTTTTGTTATTTTAAATGTTAAAAAGATAGGTATGTTAGGTAAAGACAGCTAAGGACATTCCTATAAAAAAACATAACAACATATACTCTAAACAATTAATGCAAAACAATAATTATTCACATACCAAAAACTAACTAACTTTACGTGACATTTTAAGCTTGTCTTATATTTTTATGTTCAATTGTAAGTTTTAAAAAGTCACATTAAGGATAATGGTAAATTTGCTGGGCAAACTATAGCTAAAAAAATATAATATTTTAAAGGTTTTTATAACATTTACTATCAAATTGGGGGTTTTATATATAAAAAGCGGTAAATGTGATAAATAGAAGGAAGAATTTAAAAAAATAATTATATTATATACCAAATTTCGTGGTGATTATGTATATTGGTGGATACTGCCAAAAAAAAAACTGAAAATTCTTATTTCTGTGTTTTATTGTTTCAATTGGAAACTGTTAATACTAGTTTGTTATAACCACGGTTATAACCAAAACATAATTCAAACACTTTTTACCAGGAATCCAAATATGGTATTTATTTGCCAGCGACGTTCAAGATGGCTTCGGATGGATTTTTATGGGTACCATATTGGATTTTTGCATATTTGGATCAAGTAGGTATGTTTTTCTGATTACGATGATATGTCACACTTGATGTTTTGTTTTACATTTTTGCTTAAATTTGTGCCAAAATTTAATTTTGAAAAGTGTGCTTTGAAAACAAAACAGGCATTTTGTTTATCAACAATTTTTGACAGTTCAAATATAATTGTAAAGTTTTCGTTTGCGTTTTAGTTAATTTTACCGAAAAAATGGCATTTTCAAATTAAGAAAAGCGGGATAACCTTAAAATTTATTATGCCATGCAACGAAATATAGAAATAAATAAATAAATCCAGTCATCTGCAGCGTTATCCAGATATGCAGCTACCAGATCCGACGTATTTCTTAAAAACTCCATAGAAATTTAGTCGAATTTGATTACAATTATGAAATACATGATTACGAAAATTACATTATCTGTAGCAAAAGATTAAGAACACTTTAAAACATGATATCTGACGGAGGGAAGTCATTAGGGCAACAGCCAAATTAAGAAAACAATTTTAATTATATTTAGCGATGATTTTGACCATAAAAAATATGCAAAATCCAATATAGGGCCCATAAGAAAAACGAAAGCTGACAGTTGTTTCTCCGCCATATTGATTGTCATTGACAAAGCAATATTATATTCGAGTTCCTTATAGAAAAGTGCCTGAATAATATTTTGTTTAACACTCTCTTGTATTATGGTTTTTAATTTAAACAATAAAAACAGAAATAAAAATTATCAGCCGTAGGTGTAATTTCTTTTCAGATCATTGATCAGTTTAAAAATACCAACTTCGTCTTCTATCTCTTAACATAAACGAAATACTCATAGTGACACTCGAAAAAATGTATAGATATACATACCAGATTTAAAGAAAACATTTCTTGAATTTTTGATGATTGGCATAATTGACTATTTGCTTCTTGTACTGGCGGTTGTAATGTTATGCTTGGCAAGTTTTAATCTAATATGTAAATGTGATTTTAAATTAGAATTTATACTACTATCAAAGTTTTCTTATTGTAAATGGATAGATATTAAATTAGTAAGTAGGTATAGTCTTCATAATCTAATTTGAAACTGCATAAAAATTCCGACAAACGACACACGTGCGTAAACAAAGAGGCCGCCGTCGAAGTGCCGGTATTTCTTTTGTCGGAATTTTTTTTTACAGTTTCAATTTACAATAGACAGACTATACTACTTACCTTTTATTTATTTAACCATTAAAGTATTTTGTTAAAAATGCATTTGTACTTAATTAGTGAATATTAAATTATAACTTTGTATTTATAGAAAAAAAATGAGAAATCCAGAAAGCTACTTTAAATAAAAAAAAAGAACTGGAATAGTTTTATATTTAACGACTTTATATCCAATATTTTAAATCAATATTTGCATTGCATATGTTTTATACCAACATTACAAATAGGCCAGTCACCGTAGACACAAAAATCGAGTTAGGTCGCAAAAAATTGCAGAGTTCTGATTTTTTGGAATGTTGTAAGGACAGGTACCAACAGTGTAAAACCAAGTTTGCAGCTTCGAATGACCTGTGCCTAACTGCGTGGTGCTCGAAAAACCTTTTTTTTTCGTTCTTTTTTCAGTTTTTGGCTTATAACTTCTAAATGGTGCATCCTACGGAAAAAGCAGAGCATTTTCCTTTGAAATTGCTCTGTACAATTTTAAAGTAGACAAAATTTACTACAATTTCAGTGGAACCGCAGCTCCATAGGTCTAATAGGTCCCGAGATACAGCACTTCAAAACTTGGCCATTTTTCCCAAAAAGTTCGAAATTGTTGTTTTAGCCGTCTTCCGAGCCGAATATCGGCTAAAATACTCAGCCTATGAGGAAAGTAATGGGAAATGAAGTTGTAGAGCAGTTATTTAGCTTTAATTTAAGCATAGGCGGAGCACTGTAGGGCCAATAGTTCCCTTGTTATCAGGAAATAATAAAAAATGAAAAAAAATGGGATTTTTCAAGAAATTGAGTCTGACGAATTGCAGAACTTTTGTAAAGGGTAACAAAGCCAACTCAGTGGAAAATGGTTTTATATCATGCAAAATGACATTGAGTTCAATTAATAATAACGTATAAATTTATCAAAATTATATCAAAATTGTATAAAAAATATTTTGGTAGTTTGGGAGACCTTCGACGTGAAATGTTGAACGTGAAGTGATGGTGGGACCTCAGCTGACTCCTGCGACAGAAATACAGAACACAATGTAAATTAGTATTTATTGCGTAATCAATTTTATAATAAATTACAACGAAGGATATGTAATATTAGGCTTACCTTTTCCCATTTAAGCTTCGGTTTGCTAGAAAGCGGTGCCGTCTTTTAACGGCCGTCAAAATACGGTGGGTAACGTCATAAAAAACAGTGCCGTGTATATTAAGGGAAGTGTTTCCCAAGAGAGCGGTAGCGCACACCGTAACGTAACAGAGCGGTGCCGTCTCATTTAAAGCGGTGGGTCATACGGTACGAATCAGTTCATTAATGTTTTTTGCGGTGTCTTTTGTATAGCGGTGAAGTAGTTTTATAATTTTAAAACTATTTTCCTTATCATAAAACCGCTTCTTGTGACGTCACCCACCGTGTTTTGACGGCCGTTAAAAGACGGCACCGCTTCCTAGGAAACCGAAGCTTTCGCTAGACAGTCGTGTTCTTTTGGAAGGCACAGGTTCGACAGACCCCTCTTCTTGGGACTCCGGAGACTCCTCTTTATCTGATTAGATCTGCTACTAGATACTAGTGGTAAAGGGTCGTCGACGTCATTTTCATCATCCGACTCGGCCATGGCTAAGGGAGGAGTATTCAGGCAGGTCTTCCTCTGACAAATTCCAAACGCCAAAGTCCACCTCGCTCGTCTGCCCCAACCGAAGAGGCTGCTGCCCAACATTCCTACAAAACCTACCACGAGGTGCAGGTTGACACCGGTGACCTCAACCAAGGAATAAGCGCCGCTAACCCTGCTGAAATTCCTATCCTGCAGGTGCCAGAAAGGGTGCGGAGGAGGGAGCGGCTCCTGCCAGGGAGCAGGATTGAAACGCTCTGCTCTCTGCAAAATTTGTCAGGGGAAGACCTGCCTGAATACTCCTCCCTTAGCTATGGCCGAGTCGGATGAAGATGACGTCGACGACCCTTTACCACTAGTATCTAGTAGTAGATCTAATCAGACAACAGAGGAGTCTACGGAGCCTCAAGAAGAGCCGTCTGACGAACCTGGGCCTTCCAAAAGAACACGACTGTCTCGCTAAGTGCGTAAAGGTAAGTCTAATATTACAAATTCTTCGTTGTAATTTATTATAAAATTGATTACGCAATAAATACTAATTTACATTGTGCTCTGTATTTCTGTCGCAGGAGTCAGTTGAGGTCTCGCCATCACTTCACGTTTAACATTTGGTCCAAACTACCAAAATATTTTTTATACAATTTTGATATAATTTTGATAAATTTATACGTTAAAACCATTTTCCACTGAGTTATGTCTTATCCTTTACAAAAGTCCTGTAATTTGTCAGGCTCCATTTCTTGAAAAATCCCATTTTCCTTAATTTTTTGTTATTTCGTGATAACAAGGAAACTATTGGCCCTACAGTATTCCGCCTATACTTAAATTAAAGTTAAATAACTGCTCTATAACTTCATTTCCCATAACTTTCCACGTAGGCTGAGTATTTTAGCTGATATTCGGCTTGGAAGACAGCTAAAACAACAATTTCGAACTTTTTGGGAAAAATTTTTTAAGTGCTATATCTCGGGACCTGTTAGACCTATAGAGCTGCGGTTGCACTCAAAGTGTAGTAAATGTTATCTACTTTAAAATTGCACAGGGCGACTTTTTCCGTAGGATGCACCATTTAGAAGTTATAAGCTAAAAACTGAAAAAAGTCCGAAAAAAAAGGTATTTCGAGCACCACGCAGTTAGAACAGGTCTTTCGAAGCTGCAAACTTGGTTTTACACTATTGGTACCTATCCTAACAACATTCCAAAAAATCAGAACCTGCAATTTTTTGCGACCTACGATGTCTTCAATGACTGGCCTAAAAGCAATATTTGTACTTTTCAGGACGTTCACTATTTCAGTTCAGTTTCTGTGTGAACGTTTTAACTGGGTATAGAAGTTTTGTAGAAAGAAAAAAGTGCACTCTTTTTTCCCATTCAAGCTTTCGAAGCTAATATTCCTCCTTCTTCATCGGGAAAAGATATTGAGGTTATGTTGAGAGAAATTGGTTAAATGTTTCATGAAACACATAAAAATGGTAACAGTCATATAGAAAATATTAATAAAATATATATCTTACAATATAACATATTAACCAAGAAGATGGTTAAAATAATTTAGAAAAGTAATATAGCATTCAACTACAATAAATATAGTGACTTTATAATATTGGAAATGTTTGGCTGTTAAAATAGAATTTATTTCATCAATAAAAAACCAAAAAGAGAGGATTTTGAAAATTGATTGAAACTTGGATATTCATTCTGTCACTAATCTAATTTAATACCATTACCACTACTAACATTACCATTACCATTATGTAAAACCATTATTTTTAACTTTTAGGTTAGTTACCTTCTTGAAAAAGTCCGAAAACTTGAACGAAACGTAAGATATTTGTTCATGTGAACTGAGGCTGAAAGTCCTCTTATTTTGTGTTTTATTGATGAAATAAGTAGTGACTTTATGTGCTAGTTAGATTAAAATAAACAATAAAAAGTGTGGTAGAAGCAGTCATATGTCTCAAAAGTGCCTCTTTGCTTCTAATTTTATCATATGGTTGAAACACTGGCGCAAATGCAGCCCGCGAAATAATAATATGACGCCCCCCTCTCCCACACAAGTATCAGACTTTCGGGCTATTCCTTGTGATTAGAATGAGGGATAGAGATATTAAACATTTGGGACTTTTATTTACTTACATTTACTTATCAAAATAAGTGGGACGAACGGTAGAAAAATTTTATGATAATAACATGTTGTTTTTAGGTTTTTGTTAAATGATTATTTTGATATTAAAATATATTCTGTTTTTATAAGACTAATAATAGATATAGATATAGGTACTGCAACAAAGTAAGATATATAGTGTAGATATTTAATCGTGTTTCTTTTTATTAAATTAATACATGCTTGTTAAGTGAAAATGGGGTTTAAACTGTTTCTCATACTAGGACCAAACTTCTATCTCAAACACTTCTATTAGTACCTGTTCTGGAATATCACTCATAGAGACAGTAGTTTGTGGTTTGTGTTATGCTGGTTGATTTTGAATGCGTTAAAACGTGTAAAAATATGTAGAAATACTAGCCACCTCGTTTTTATCGTTGCAATACCAAAAATTCACAATCACCACTTATTTATTACGTTAAAAACCCAAATATGCATGTGTTATTTATTATTATATCAGTAGCGGCCTTCAAAAACTATTGTTTTTGGTAGGTTCAAATATTTTCATACACAGAACTCATTCGTTTTTGGAATCACCAATAACTCTTTCCAAATCCAGATATAAATTGGGGTATAATATTATATTTACTCAAATATGTAAGTTGCTCATAACCTATAACTTACATTGTTAACCTTTCATTTTCGGAGGGTACCTTCCCTTCTATCCTGCAGACTGGAAAGGTTATTCCAGTTTTTAAGAAGGGAGATCCTACCTTCTTTTTAAGAAGGGTGATTACTCCTAACCTATTTATTGAGTAATTATAGACCAATCACTATTTCCGGTGGATTTTCAAAGATATTTGAATATGCCTTCTTAAATAGATTGTTGAGTTTCACCAGTGGTTGCAATATTCTGGTAGAAAACCAGCACGGATTTTGAAGTAACAAATCTACTTCTACCTCAATTCACAGTTTTATTGATTAACTCATCAAATTTATCGATGCAGGAGAGTGCCCTCTTGGGGTGTTTTGTAACCTCAGTAAGGCGTTCGAATGTGTCGATCACGACATTTTAATTGCTAAGTTGTATGATTGTGACATTAAGGGGATTTCTCAGAAATGGGTGATAAGTATCTTTCTTGGAGCAACGTAAACAATATGTGAGCATAAATCATTTAAGCAATGACAATGTTCACACGCTCAACTCAGATTTAGTAGACTTGGATATGGGGGTACCCTAGGGCTCTGTACTGGACCCTGCCCTCTTTCTTTTATATATTAATGACATAACTAACTCATTTCGCGAGACACACTTTACTCTATATGCGGGTAATACATCACTTATAATATCTGATAAATTTTGTAGTGCCCTAAAACAGAAATGTGAACAGTCTCAAATTTAATTGAATGGGTTCAAAATATATCATTCTTTAATTCTGACAAAACACAAATACTTAGATTCCATACGCCTCAGAAACAAATTGATAATCTCAGGTTTATTGTTGACAATGATGTGGAATTCCTAGTTTCTTATGTCCACTCCTGTAAATTTTTGGGCTTACATCGTTCTTGAATTGGAAGGCACATTGCGAGTTTGTGTCATCTAAAATGGCCTATATTTATTTTATTTTTTCTAGTATAAAGTGTGTACTTAGTAATGACCATTTAATCAAATTATACTATGGTCAAGTGAAAAGCCGACTGAGATATGGGATCGCCTTCTGGGATGAGTCTGCTCCTTCTCGTGATGTCTTTGATGCCCAGAAGCGAATACTGCGTTGCATCGCAATGTCCCCGACACACATTCATGTGTGGATATTCAGGAAATTTAAAATTCTCACTTTATATAACCTTTAAGTTTTTGAGATCCGTGTATTTGTTTTCAAGAACAAACCGCAATTTATGACCAATTTTAACATAGATTTATAAGACAAAAGTCTATGAATTTTAACATGCACAATAAAAATACTAGGGCAAAAAAGGATATACAGGGTGGGCGAAATTCGAGGCTCACTATTGGGATCTCGGAAACGGTAAAAGATACGAAAACGGTTAAATTAGGGCAAAGTTGCGTAATTTTGTGACTAATAATATGCCGTCAAGAAATCCAGAATATCTACATTCGTTTTTGAGTTATTTCAAAAAAACCAAAATTTTGAGTTTTCGTTTTTAATTTTTTTTAGCTTTATTTGAGACGATATCAAAAAACTGACAAGACTTTTTCATTGCCACTTTTTATGCTCTATAACGTGCCAGTACAAAATTTCCGTTACGGCGTTTCGTCCGATCAGGAGCATCTTCAACTTTATTTTTTTAAATAGGGACCCATAATGTTTCTTACGAAAAACGATAGGATTTTTTATTCTGATTCCAATGATGTATAATACTTTATAGTTTTAATTATTCTTTTAGCTCAAATTCTAGGAATAACTTTTAAGACGATCGAATCGAGTATGCTTTGGGCTGATGACATTTGTCATAAAACAATTTTAATTGTCAATACAATTTGACGTTTAAAGAGCTTCGCTTTAATGGTGGCCTGTTTGAACATACACTTTAATTTAAGAAAATTTTAATTTTAGATTCCGCTGACAAAAATATTTCTGTTATTAAGTATTATAAATTACTTTGTTATCATTATCTTAAATTTAATTATACGGTACAACTTGTGTTACCATATAAAACCAAATTTGAACATTCAATAACATGATGCGGACTATTATTTTGTATTCTCCTGTAAATACTGTTATGTTCAAAACTACCGTTTTCTGTCAATTGTCTGTGCAGTTTCGAAAATGTCGTTCTATGTGGTTGTGGCCTTTCTGGGTATGTTTCAAAATATGTTTGTTCAGATCTGCTTGAATTTTTGTAACATTTATAATAAATTTCAATCATATCATATTTTTCTTGATTTGTAAACGGCATTATTACTTATTATTTAAAACGAAGCTCTTTACGTCAACGTCAAATTGTATTGACAATTAAAATTGTTTTATAACAAATGTCATCAGCCCAAAGCATACTAGATTCGATCGTCTTAAAAGTTATTCCTAGTATTTGAGCAAAAAGAATAATTAAAACTATAAAGTATCATACATCATTGGAATCAGAATAAAAAATCCTATCGTTTTTCGTAAGAAACATTATGGGTCCCTATTTAAAAAAATAAAGTTGAAGATGGTCATGATCGGACGAAACGCCGTAACGGAAATTTTGTACTGCCACGTTATAGAGCATAAAAAGTGGCAATGAGAAAGTCTTGTTAGTTTTTTAATATCGTCTCAAATAAAGCTAAAAAAAATTTAAAACGAAAACTCAAAATTTTGGTTTTCTTGAAATAACTCAAAAACGAATGTAGATATTCTGGATTTCTTGACGGAATATTATTGGTCACAAAATTACGCAACTTTGCCCCAATTTAACCGTTTTCGTATCTCTTACCGTTTCCGAGATTCCAATAGTGAGCCTCGAATTTCGCCCACCCTGTATATCTCCCTTACTTTAGAATAAACATATCTTTCAAAGCACCTAGCCGCATCGGTGCTAAAATGTTCAATCCTCCCTGAGCTTATTAAAATGATTAGCAATGAGAAAAGCTTTAAACATAAGCTTAAAATATTTCTTATCGACAAGTGTCTGTACAATACAGCTTACTTCTACGGCTGAATTGTCATAATATTTAATTTTGATTGTTCTTCTGCTTGTGTGTGTGTGTACAATGACGTTTCGTGTTGTGTTTATATGTCTTGAGTATAAGTTTGTTGTAACTCGTAAATATGTAATGATTTTTATTTTATTTTTATACCTGTATGTTTATAATGACGTTTCTTATTCATCTTGTCAAAAGAATAAACTGTTTTGAGTTGGAGTTTGAGTTTACTCATATATAATTTTTTCTACAATTTTGGATAAAAAATTCTTTCTTGTATTCCTGAGTCAATTTTACGTTAGGTAAAGGTGTAACTATTGCAGTTTTCCACTTTAACAGAGTAATCACTGTTTATTTATATCCTTCTTTGCCTGCTATTCAGAAAATTGGCGCGAAACGAATAACTAACCGCTTTAGGTATCGGAATTAAGTTTTATTCAATAACTCACCTTTAACAATATGTTTCTTTCCGACTTATTATCTTTTCAGGAATAAGTAGATAACCCATTATTGAAAATATAAAAAAAATATTAAAAACGTAATTTCTTATGTATGTTAATTAAAATAGAATATGTATTAAATCATGAACTTATAACAACAGAATACTCGTGTTAATAAACTCATTATCTTGTTGTCGTTAATTATTATTATTATTTTTAGATCACCGTTATTTTTCCAATAAACCATGGATTTCACTTAATTAGTTATCTCCAAGACTTGAAAATTGTACACAAGAAGTATCTTGTGATATAGTGGTATATCAAGTGATAATAGTATGTTAATTTAGTGTATAAATAAAAGTATACCATAATATAAAGTAAAAAGTGCCTAATTTTTTTTTTATTTGTGGATGTATGCGTATATTTTATTACATACAGACTTATATTTATGGAAATATACCCTGTGACGATAAATACAAATATAAAAGATAAATTATTTGTTCATTGCGCCAGTTAATAAATTATTTTGTCGTTTTTAAACTCTTTTCAAATAGTAAAAATTTGTAGGCTTTGTATTATTTGAATTATTATAGAAATAGATCTAACAAAGTAAACATATGTAGCTAGGTACTATTTATTCAATGATACTACAGTAAACGTAAAACGGTGAAGAGATAATTGACATTTTCAATTAGTTAGGTTCCATGCCTAGAATAAGAATGTCTTCCTCTAAAACTGGACATTTTGTATCCATTTCGTGATTTAATGTCAGATGCTTTCCTTTGATAATCAACCGATTTTTATGGGTTAAACGTAGCTGCATTACTGGAAGTGGATAAACATTGAAAATGGACCACTGTGAAAGAGAAAACAGGAAGAGGAATCCTAAAGAAACTGCCAATATCTTCTCCACCCTTACATTTGCGTATGTATACTTTTTATGACCAGTGCTACGCGTAATAGAAAGATCGAGTTCTTGTATAGAAAGAAATATCATTTAGAAAATATGAGTACCTTTGTATAGTGGTCAGATTATACAAGTACTAACATTCTTATTTCTGCATTTATCTTTACACTTTTGAAAATGGGGTGAAATTCTTCATTAAAACACACCCTCTATCTAAACGACGATTTAGAAATATAAATAAGCTATTTAAATAGAAAATGTGTATTTGCTTTTTAGCAGCTGATAAATAAGTAGATGAAAAATAAATAATATATCTGTTGCCCAGGTAAATGTTGGCACCCCAAATAGCATAAAATTATATCTTTTCTAGTAAATATAAAATATGTCATATAGTGTAGTATACCTATTTTATAGGTATAGACATTACAAAGTATGATAGAGAATAGCGAGGACTTTTACAGATATTTTGGCAATGCAGAAAATAAATAATTTTAAATCTCATTTGAAATAAAGTAAAAATCTCAATTTACAAACTTCAAACATATACTAAAATGTAAAATAATTTGTGAAATATCTAGGTTATTTAGATGTAGGTAAGTTTTTATGTACCTAGAGAGTTGGTTAAATTGGGGTGAAGTTGTCTGTATCCAGAATATATTTATTTACTTTTTACCATTTTGAAAATAGGTTAAGTATGGCTATGTTTTTATTTTTGCTTCCTTCAAACTTTTTCCAGTTTCTGTTATTAAAATATTATTTATATTATGCAGTGACGTGTATTATTATATTGGAGTCAGTATAAAAATATCAGATTCGTATATTAAAAAATAAAATTTAGAATGGCCACGACTTGACGAAATATTTACAAAATATTTTACTATAAGTAATTTAAAAACTGGCACTGGAAAAGGTCGCCAAAAAAACCAATACATTTATTCTAGATTATTTGTGCTGCATATTGTGTTTCGCTTATTTAAACACTCTGTATACCATTGAATAGTGGATATTAAATTTAACATTTCATAATGTACCTACATAAGTATATGTATACGGAATTATCAGACTATACGGGGCTGTCCATTTTTGATAGGAATCTAGGGTAACTCAAAAAGTTACTGAAAAATTATTTGCACAGTCTCGGTCTACTTTTTCAACGACAGGTTGAAATTGTTATCAAATCAATTCTATTGTCAGATGTTTTCGAATTACAGGGTGATTTGGAAATTTTGCCTATTTGAACAAGGCTTCGCAATCTTTCTCATTTTGAGAGATATAAAAAAAGTGTAAATGAAAATTTTTTTAAAATACTAAAGTTGAATGCATTTGTCAAATTTCTTCTACGCTTGTTTTCGGGTTATGGAATAAAGTTATATATGAAATTTTTTTTAAAAGGGACACTCTGTATATCTTTCCTTATTTAAAAGTATTGTTTTTCTTTCTGATTACGAGTATAACAATATATAATAGTATGGGTATATTTAAATATATTAAATTAACAATATAAAATTTTTGTTCGCTTCTTAATATTTTAACGTACCATCTTAATGAAAAAGCAATTTGATGGGAAAAATATTTTTTAATACCTACTACTATATGAAATTTGCATCAGTCCCCGAAAAACCAGATTAGATGCAAGAAAAAAAAATAATAAATGAAATATTTAAAAATCTATAAAAACTATAATAAAAATTTAAATAAAAATTAAGTAATTTAAATAAATATTAAGTAATATTTAATTATAAATTAAATTTAAATAAATATTAAAAAACTAACAAAATTTTTTATTTCAAAGTAGAAAATTAAAGCCGTGACTATTTAAATATGCCCCAACTATTATATATTGTTTTAATCAGGAAGAAAATCTACTTTTAAATAAGGAAAACATTCGGGGCGTCCAATTTAAAAAACATAAATTTATTCCGTTGTCCAAAAACAAAAGTAGGTAGACAAAAAATTACTACTCCACTGATGCGTTCCTCTTAAGTACTTTTAAAAAGTTGTCATTTATATTTTTCTATATCTCTCAAAATAATAAAGATACTGGGCCTTGTTGAAATAGGCAAAATTTCAAAATCGCTCTATAATTTGAAAACATGTGACAATAGAATTTATCTAATAGCACCATCGCCTTGAAAAAGTAGGTCGAGACTGCAATTTATTTATCCGTAACTTTTACAATTTTTGATTAGCCCTGGATTTCTATCAAAAATGGAACTGATCTGTACAGTTCGATTTATGTATCAGTGTTTGTGAAGATAAACTTTGGACTAACGATTCTTTTCTTTCGGACATTTATATGAATTAGAGTAGATTGTCTTAGCTATAAATACACATGAACTACCTACTTTATAGGCGCTAGATAAAAAAAGAACAGTTGATACAGTTTGTTAAATAATTTTAGTATAGTAAAAGTAAGTATATAGTGATTAATGGGTTAATATCGTATACGTTAATATCGTATTTTTTCACACTATGTTGGAATTTCACGTACAAACCTGAGATAAAGAAATAATTTGCCACTTCAACGTAAATCTCATGTGCAGGTTTTAATATTAATTGAGGAAAATGATATGTATGAAAATCATCTGTATTTTTTTTATATTAGAATTTTAATGACGCTTTACTATACCTACTTTAAATAACGATTTGCATTGAGTATCAGCATGAGAATAGACTGCATGACTGCATGAGAATAGACTGCATGATTTTTCAGAAATATAAAAAGATATTACGCGCCCTTGTTTAAATTAAACATATTATGTAATATCTCTTTATATTTCTTTTGTAGGTATCTACAAAATGAATATGTAACTTATTTTTTAAAAACTCATAGAAATAATATCATACAATTATGAATATTGTAAATAGAACATATCGAAAAACAAAAGAATGTACAATAATAATAATAATAATAATAATAATAATAATGCCTTTATTGCCCAACAGAATCGTATTCCATTAACAGGACAAAACAAAATAGTACAATATAATAGCGGTATAATATTAAGTATAGCGTCTGTTGACATCAGACTAATTTTAAACTAAGACAAACTTAATAACAAAAAAAAAAAGAGAAAACAAAAGCAAAAATAAAAAAGAAAAGGATATGCTACGAGCTACTACAATTTAATTTTCATTGAAATGAAACAATCCCAAACCTAACAATTCATTGAGACTACAATTATGAAGGTCGCAAACATTACAAATAAGATTAAAATTTTTTGACATTATATGTACTGGGGATTTTAAAAGTAAATTAGTTCTAGCATTTTGACAATAAAATGTATGATCAACACGAGAACCCTGTCTGGGCACCCGCATATTAAACATACTCAGCAAAGTAGGAGAATCAACGTCCCCATGAAACAGCTTAAATAAATATGACAAGCTAGCGAGTGACCTTCTTGCACTTAGAGACTAAATGTTAAATCTTTGCAGAAGCAGGCTATGCTCATAACCTCTAACAGGAAAGTAAAGATCAATTCGATACGACAAAAATTTCAAAAAACGCCGCTGTATTCTTTCAATATGACAAATGTGAATATTATAATAAGGGTGCCAAATTAGACTGCAGTATTCCAATTTAGGGCGCACTAAAGAAAAATAGAGACATTTTAAAGCAGTAGCATCATTAAGTGATGATGAGTTTCTAATAATAAAGCCAAGAGCTCTATATGCATTATTAGTTATTTCAGCTATATGGTTAGAGAAAGATAATCTATCGTCAAAAAGGACACCAAGGTCCTTTATATTATTGCTGCGTGCTAATGGCACTGAATTGATAGAATAATTAAATAGAAAAGGTTGATTTTTGAGTGTGAAAGAGCAAACCTTACATTTGTTTATATTTAATACTAGGTGATTATCCGAACACCATGTAACAACACGATTTAAGAGAGCCTGAAGCACTGAACAATCGTCGACAGTAGATATGTTCAAAAACAACTTCAAGTCATCCGCAAAAAACAAGTGATTATTGTTAAGAGAAAGAGACAAATCATTCACGAAATAAATTAAAGAAAAGCGGTCCCAAGTTGGACCCTTGGGGTACACCGGAAGTGGCTAAAAAAATTCTCGACTTAAAACTATTATACGCAACATATAACTGTCGCTGATAAAGATAAGATTGAATAAGTGCAAGCAGATTGTTACTGAGACCAAATTGACCCAATTTGTGTACCAAAATTTTATGATTTACTTTATCAAAAGCCTTCGTAAAATCGGTATAAACCACGTCAACTTGGCTTTTATTATCCAGGTGATTGGCTGGATAATAATATACATGGTGTCTAAAAAATCATCGATATCTATCTATCTATCTATCTATCTACCTAATAATTCAAACGTGGACCGTATAAGATGATCAAATTAATTTTAGATATAATATTCAGTTTTTATACTTAGGTACTTAATTTTATGTTCTATATCTGTCTATCATCATTGGGGAAAACTAGTATATCTATAAGCTGGTATAGTAACTAGCCTTTTTATAAATGGCCTATTCTGTTCCATCTCGAAATAAGGAAATGCAAACCTTTTAACTAAAATAACCTTTTTTAGAATGGCATTTTTTAAATGTTGAGAAAACCCTTCAGGTAGGGCGAATCGTCCATTTTATATGGAAATATGCTACCAGTAAAATAAAAATAAGTACAAATATTTTAAAGACACCAAGTGTAATTAAATGGAACGCCTCGATAGCGCAGATGGTTATAGTGTGTTGCGGGAGCATTTCTCGGTCACGCTGCCAAATTGGTCTGGGTTCGATCCCCAACTCCAGCACCGATAATGTCGGTGGCTATGGGGTCTTTGTCTGCGTTTTTTTAATGTGTAAACTCCCTCCCGGACAGCCTTTGACTTTGGATTTGGGGATTGTCTAATTTATGTGGTGTTTTAATATTCAATGTTAAATGAAAAGGATTTTGGTAACAAACATGTCAAGTTCGCCCTAAAAGTCAGTGTATAAAATGTAATAATCAAAAGTTGTATGTGGGTGTTTAGGCAATGAACATTGCAGAGAATCGAGTATCGATTTGAAAGGTTTGGATGAAAGCTAAAATAAGAGAGTTAAGTTGGATTTTTATGTTTTTAATTGTAGTTTAAATAGTTTATTTATGTTAAGCTAAAAAAACACTATTAAAATTTAATTAATTATTAAATAACTGCATCCACTAATTATATTGTATCACGTGGTAATTTGGGAGCAAGCTTCAGATTTTTACTTTTTACTACACTTGTGATCTTTATACTATTTTGTTTTCTTAATTTTATTTTACAGTTATATTCGTTTGCATATTCGCAAACGAATATTTGATGATTCCGATATATACATTAGTACATAGGATATAATTATTTAATAAATTGGTGAATCTCTATAACCAGGTTCAATTTTGATATATTTGAATGCATGTAGGTATGGTACATAAAAAAACGAATTACCTACAACTTTTTCAACAACCCTTCTATGTCAACAACCTTGTTTAGCATCCTTCACCAGGCGCACTTTTTATATCTATCCGTTGAGTGAGAAAGATCTTTTGTCACTCAATGGTCTATCCATTTAATACTTTTTACTTTAATGCCTATAAGTATTTTAATAAATAACAGCTGCACGGTTACTGTGTACTTTGGTATGATACCAAACACACCTAATATTAAAACTAGTAAACAAAGTAATTCTTATCTGGAAACAAGTAGGTAGTTCGTAAACAGATTGACATGTACCTACTTCATATACTTATATAGTGTCGTTGCTGTCTGTCTGGGATTTTTGTATAGTAAGGGAAATACAATCTTATATCCAAAATAGCGCATAGTATTGCCGACAGTACTCGACCTTAGTCATTTAGTATTTTACTCTACTGCTCTGATCTTATCATACATGATCCCTTATTATTAATCCGGGAACAATCCCTATTAGCCCGGGAATTTAGGTTTTCACCTTGTCAAATAATATATTGGTGCCCATAATAAGAGTGTGCACATACTTCTATTGTTGTTCTGTGCACCAGTATACAGGGTCTTTCAAGGAAAATCTGAACCCCCCCCCTATATAATCTATAATTATAAAACCGAAAAAAAAAAAAAAAAATTAGAATTCACCGAGAATCGTCGATTTCTGTTCTTGGGGGGTGCATTTTTGATAGTCAAACCAACTTGATTTGTTCATCACCCTAAGCCCTAGTAACCCCAACTTCCTAGTAACCTAGTAACCTAGTAATCTTAAAGTAGTTTACTAGTAACCTAGTAAAATTTCAAATGGAATTACGCTACCTCTAACACATCATTTTAAAGCCCTTTCCATTGCGAACACACTGGTGCATCGTTTTTGGGAATCGGTTGAGATTTTACAGAATTATTGAATAAAAACGAAAAGTTGACAAACCGACATTCGCCTACTAATTTTTACCGAAATACCCACCAATAATAAGCTTTTTATCTACTACACAACGACATTACTTTTTTTGATGTGTCGATCAGTTTATAAAGAAAACAGCCTCAAATTAAAAAAACAAAATCAAGTTATTTAATGTATTGCTCAAAATGTCCCCGTTAACTTGCAAACAATAATACAGCCTGTTTTCAAATTCTGTTCGAACATTACTAAAGACATCCGGTATTATTAATCGGCATTCTTCCACAATTCTCTGAAGCAACACCTCTAGTATTTCAAGCTGCGTGGCGTACACTCTCGATTTCAAATGGCTCCACAGGAACAAGTCCAAAGGGGATAGATCAGGTGATTTTGGTGGCCATTCGACGGAACCTCTTCTACCAATTCAATGCCCTGGGAAATGGTCGTCCAAAAATGGCCGACACAGCATAGTGAGGGGTGCGCCATCTTGCTGGAAAGTTATTTCATTCTCTATAGTCGTCACTCTCTAAAATTTCTGTTATCGTGTTTTTCAATAATTGTAAATAGGTGTTCCCATCGAGATTTCCTTGAATGAATAACGGTCCAACAAGAAAGATGGTTGTCCAAAATTCCGGCTCAAACATTCAATCACTCCAATAGCGACAATTGTGTCTATTCACTTTCCCATTCAACATAAATCTACATTCGTCTGAAAAACACGTATTGTAGAGAAAATTTGGGTTCAGTAGAAGTCGCGCTCACTAAAATATTCGCAAAATTGGGTACGACGATCAAAATCATCTAAATGTAACTACCAGCATCATCTTAAATGGATGAAACCTGTATTTTTTTCAAAATTCGATGAACAGTTGAACTGGATACGGCAGAAGCCAAAGTCACCGCTTTGATCGACTGACTATTGTCCATCTGCAAGTGACCCAAAACTGCCACTTCAACTGGTTCATTTCGAACTATGCGATTTACTTCGCGTTTCTTGTTTAGAAGCTAACCCTTTGCAACAAACTAATCCATCAGTTGTTTAACACACTGATAGCTTATATTTTTCTGGATGATTAGCATAAAAAAATATGCTGTAGTTTTAACACAATTGTGATTTCGATACCAAATTGCAACAATTTCTACTCTTCTGCGATAGAATAAACCATTTCAAAACACGTTTACACTTTCAACAACAGATTGAAACTAACGATTTGGTGGTCTCAAGAAAAACAGCAGTGACTTTGACAATACGCATAAAAAAGTAATGTAATCTACGTGTAGTAGATAAAAAGCTTATCATTGGTGGGCATTTCTACAGAAATTAGTATGCGAATGTCGGTTTGTCAACTTTTCGTTTTTAGCTAATAACTCTGTCAAATCTCAACCGATTCCCAAAAACGATGCACCAGTATATTCGCAATGGAAATTCTCTTTGAAATTTTAAAGTTGGGGTTGCTAGGGGTTAGGGGGATGAACATATTAAGTTTTTGTGACTGTCACAAATGCTCCCCCCCCCAAGAACAGAAATCGACGGTTCTAAGACGAGTTTAACATTTTTTTTCGGTTTTATAATTATAGGGGGGGTTAAGGTTTCGTTTAAAAGACCTTGTATATAAAGTGTTGAAGGTTAAATTTATTTTAAATACCAAAGGAAACATGCTTTATGTTCTTATCAGGCGCCAAAAAGCAAATAAATATATATTATCTGCACGAAAGCAGTTTTAAAGAATCTCAGAATCCCTCGCATCTGTTATTGTAATGGTATATTAAATATTTACAAAATTTCTGGGTTTAGATATGGGGTTAGGTTCTTGACGCAAAATGTTGTGCTTTTCCTGAAAATGTAAAAATATAGTATACAGTTTAAAACAAAAATCTTGACGTCTACTTCTGGTATAACCGGAGGTGTTAGAAACTTTTTTCACTATATTTTCATTAAATAGAAGTAATGATACCTATATGGAAAAGTACTTACAGGTTGCTTTGAAAATTTGGTTATTTAGAAAAGTCAGTGGTGCCTACCTTTTTAACGTATTTTCACGTTTCTGGCACTTCCGGTATAACCGGAAGTCTATACCAACTTCTACACCCTATATATTATTAATTTATTTATATTGGAACACCCTATATATTATATCAATTCTGGATTCTACGTAAAGTTCTAAACAACTTTCATGTAGGATGTCCTATACCTATCTTCAACTGTTTTTGAAATATTGACAGGTGAATATTGACATTTTGCAATTTTGACACCCTGTAAAATCTAAACGGTTTGAGAGCAAGCAAAACGGTTTGCACATTCCTAATCTTAACTTTTCATAAGCTATCGTTTGACAATAATTTCAGATTTAACCAAGAGATTAAATTTAATCATTTTTTTTATACCTTGCGATACCGTGCGATAATTTCATACCTTGCTCGGCGCAGGTATCCTGAACAAACATCTGGTGCAGATTGAGGTTACTTTTATATGGAATAGGTGCCAAAATTAATTAACATTAGATAATGTTCCAATTAATTTAATTTATTATTTGACTACAAGCATTGTCTCTAAATTGACTGATTAATCAATAGAAGCAAAAATAATTAATATAATTCCCAGCCATCCAGGATACAGTGTGAATTTGTAAATTTGTAAAGTGTAAATTTCCCTCATGATCCTAAATTTCTTCCATGATCGTTGATTTTTTAACCTCTTTGTATATGTATATACGTTCAAACACTCAAAATCTGTGCCTGAATCAACGAAAAATTTAAAAAAAAATTTAAAATATGGTGTGTATAAGCTACTAGAAAAACTTAACAAAACAGACAAACACACCAAATTTACCTACATTTGAGACCAGTAATCCGCTAAACACGAACCTACTACGCTATTAGGTATTGCAACTTTGCCTGTAGCGAATTGAACTATACTGAATTTAGTGAATGATGTTTCTCCAATGATGATGATGTATCTCCAATATGTTCCGCTTGTCGAGCAATTAGATACAATTAAATTTCAGGAGATATTCAGGTTACAAAGCAATAATTCAAATTCTGGTTCTAGACCTTCTATTCGATCGCAGGAGCCAGCACTCTGAGTAGGTCTAACCCTGACTTCTGAGAGTTCTGTAATATATTTAGTTTTGGTCTGATAGGTTATTGGATTAATACTTCCCTTCATTTTCGGAATTAACATATTTATTTTTACCATTCACTGACATTTTTTCTACTTTAAATAAAATTATCGCCAAAATATCGTCCAAGTGGCAGATTTTCAAAAAAAATCTGTTCTTTTCAAAAACTGTATACTTTTTGGCAAAACTAAATTATGATAAGTGTATGTAAAAAAATATTCTCCAAAAGAAAACCTTAAAAAGCAAAATAAATCAGGAATTTATGTCACACATCATTCTCTTCAAAATATGAAGGTACAGTTTTTAGAAAGACTAAAAATTAGCCAAGATTGGTTTTGAGTAATTTCTTCTTTCTCCTGTTAAAATGTATAATGAACGGTTACAGTTAATATTTCCTTATGGTTATTATTCTTTGGTGTTTTTTTTTTAGATATACTGCAAGTTTATTTAGAAAAGGTTACAAAAATTCCGACTTAGAAGAAACAGATTTATACGAAGTGATAAAAAGATGTAGTTCTAAAAGATGTGGTGATAAAATAGAGAAGCAGTGGATACTAGAAAATAAGAAAGATTCGCCACCCTCTGTAGTTCGGCTTCTATGGTCTAGATTTGGTTATAGGTATTTATTCTTAGGGCTAGTTAACCTAACATGGAGAATAATAAACAGGTAAATAATAAATTTAATAAGGATCATGGTCTTTGGAAATACTATCAGAAAAATTAAAAGGGAGAACTTTTACCCCAAATTAGAAAAGAGATAATATTCTATCTAAAAATTAAAAGATGAGAGGGACTTCTTGTCCATATAACAAAGTTGGACTGGATCATCCAACAAAGTTTCATGGTACCAATTTTTTTATCACTCGATAGAACGGTGTCTACTAAACAAGGCACATTTTAGCTGGGACGGCCTGTATATTTACGAAAAGCAAAAAGATCGAACACGTGAGTAGCCCGCGAAGCTTATACTTCCTTTTTACCTTCAATAAGTCAGTTTTCAAAGGGATTTTTTGATGTTTTCCAATATTATTTTCACAGACCCTATGAAACTAAATTGCCCTCTTAACTTATTTACGTAACTAGTTTTAACTTATTTTATTACACTTTTCCATTAGTATACTGGAGCCTTACGCTGTGAGTTCCTTGATATCATATTTTAAACCTGACACGAAGGTAACAAGAACTGATGCCTACTATTATGCTGCTTTAGTGATGATATTAAACCTTTTTCAATGCTTCTACATACATAACTATATTATTAATGTACAACAGCTTGCTATCGAAATCAAAACAGCATTTTCATCGCTGTTGTACCGGAAAGCATTGAAGCTGACGCCGTCTGCCTTGACTGAAATTAGTTTGGGAAATATAGTAACACTCATTACTAAGGATGTTCATACTTTTTATTTATCGATATGGATGGTCAACGACACTTGGATTGGAGTTATACAGACCTGTACGATTTGTTACTTGCTATATGCCAAAATTGGTCCCGTTGCGTTTATTGGCATTGGCGTTTTATTCAGCATCCTTCCTTTCCAAAGTAAGTTTACTCTTTATTTATTTGTTAGGTGATTAGAAATAGAATTCTACCACGTACAGAATACAACACCTCTTTGTTTTCTTTGGCGGGATACTTATATTTAATTTAAAGGTAAATATATTTCCGACACGTGATTTTTTTTGTTTAGGGCCTTGGCTTTCCCAATGGCCAGATATATGACAATAACTTTTTCCATAAAATGTATAGAGTGTGTAATTATAATTAATTTTATGAATTTCTATTATACTAAATTTCATCCAGTTCACTCACAAGTTAATATCAACTTACTGTTTTTTCTATATTTTGTGGTGTTACTCGTATATACGAGTACCTATGTTGATTCTTAATGTCAAAAACATTTATACATAGGTGTACCCATAGAGAAATATAAAAATGGAGTACCATAGTATTTCGTTATATATAAATCTTCAATGTGTTGTAGGTATGACCAAATGTATTCTATGGGTAGTTTTTATTTCTTTTCTATAGAGAAGCACGTAAACAGATTTTTTAAAATGTGTATACTTTGCAGTATATATTGGAAAATATGTTAGTCAACTGAGGTTAAAAGTAGGCAACAAAACTGATCAACGCTTGCAAGTGACACAAGAGACTCTATCAACAATTAAGATAATAAAAATGTATACTTGGGAAAGGTATTTTGATAAGAAGGTGACAGCTGCAAGAATGTAAGTGATAAATCATATTTTTCAGTTTAGAAATAGTTTACGTAGGTGTAAGTAAAACAAGTTGATAGGAAGTTGTTTGTAAAAACCATCTAGTAAAATCGACAGGCCTAAGATTCGTATTCCAAGTTGGTGAAAATAAAGGATTTTACAGTAGTGTAAAAGATTGTGATATTAATCGATCGATTTTCTCATCCACATTGTGACATCACTCACACAGCCTTAATGTATCCTTAACAGTTACATGGAATATTAAAAACGAATAACTTTCTGAGTCGGGTTAGCCTTAAAAATGTGACTATCTTCCTGAAAACCCTTCTGCAACCTAGAACAGTTGCTGTTCCTGGAAACATAATTGAAACTAATTTATGTCTGTTATTGCTTCGTGAACACGACTAATAACATCATCTTCTCAAACATTGTGCTGAAACTACATAGTTGCGCGTTGTTGTAATGAAATATCCTCTAATGACCTGTCAAGGTATTCTCCCAAAAATTACTGTAATTTTGATCATTCATTATTCTTTACACATTTTTACACATACTTTACATTCTTTTCCTGAAAGTAACTATCCAAACATTCTTGTAACGCCTATCAGCAAAATTGAACTATCAATTCATCATTTCCGAAATGAAGCGTATGAATAGTTTATACTTGGTTTGAATACAAGGTTATTCCTTAGAACAGACATTTGAACAGTCTATTAAGTATGACGCCAGTTTGTTGACAATTAGGAAGGGAGGTAGTAGGATTATTCTTAACATCCTGAAATAACTATATGTATGAAACCATCTACAATTCTCTAAGATCATCAATTACATCTTTCCAACATGGATTTATGTCAGGGAGGTCGACAGTGACAAACCTAACTTGTATAACCCAATACATATCTAATACTCTCGGTTTATCTGGCCAAGTAGATATTATATATATCGACATCAAAAAGGCATTTGATCAGATTAATCACTGCGGTCTTCTATCGAAGCTAGCAGTGATAGGTTTTTCAAACTCTATTTTAACCTAATTAAGTCATATTTATTCTATCGTCGTCAGGTTGTGGAATATGGTGCCATAAAATCGGCTACCTATGTGTCAACCTCGGGAGTCCCTCAAAGGTCAAATGTAGATCCATTGCTTCTTCTTATTTTTATTAATGACATCTCTGCAATAATTCCAGTGCATCACTTATTATTTACTGATGATTTGAAAATCTATATATAAATTAATTCCATTGATAACTGCGATATATTAGCGTAGCGTACTTAATAAGTTTATGCTTGGTGTCATGATAACAATCTACAGTTAAATTTGTCCAAATGCAGAATTGTGTTTCCAAAGGAAGCACATTCCTTTTATTTTCAATTACTCCCTGGATAATACTAAGTTAGAGAGGTGTGAAACATTTAAAGACCTGGGAGTAATATTTGACTCTGGTCTTTCTTTTAATAAGCACATTACTGAGACTGTTTCCTCGGCCTGCAGACTGCTAGGGTATTTTGTTAGAAATTGGGATGGCTTTTCTAATGGAAATACCCTGAAACTATTGTATGTATTCAGCGTAATATTATTGTATTCAGCGTAAGTGTCTGAAATACATATTTTTTAGATGCTATGGCTATTAACCTCACAGAGGTTCTGATCACGTTGTGTTGTTGAAAACGAATAACAACAAAAATAATGTTAAAAGTCACATAAACATAATACTGTCATTACCCAGTGCATCCACTGCAACAAGATTGGTTGTCTGACCAATTAGATTAATAAACAGATTATTACATTCCGCATTCTTTGCAAAAAATGTAATGTTTGATCTAAAATTTATCCGAAAACAGCTTCAAATTCGGTATTTTGATTTTCTTCATTTTTGTCTTATTTTTACTGAATTTTCTTGCTATAATAGATAAATAGAATTCATTATACACTATGTTGCTAATATCCATATGTATTTTTCAGTGAAGAAATTAATAAGATGTTAGTTGTGTTTTACCTAAAAATAGCCTTAGTCATCGCAGGTGTGTTATGCTCAAGAGTAGGATTTTATATATTAGTGATGTCCTACGTCTGGATGGGATATTCAACAAATACTGAATTAGTTTTCTATATTCTCTCTGTTTTTAAAGATCTGCGACATACTCTGGGCATAGTAATACCGTTTGGTATGGGTAGAGCGGCAGAGTTATATTCGGCTGTAACAAGAATAAGTAAAGTAATAAAAGCTGAAGAACTGCCTCCTAAGAAAGGAACGGATGAACCAACCCTCAAACCATTGATAGAACTGAAAGACGGGGTGGTCCATATTAATAAATACACCGTTCTGAAGGATGTGACCTTCACAACGGATTCTGGTTTAACTCTTGTAACTGGTACTGTAGGATCTGGAAAAAGTTCTTTGTTAAAAGCGATTCTACAGGATTATCCTTTGACCAGTGGACACTTGGTAACACATGGACGAATTTCGTATGCTTCTCAAGATCCATGGTTGTTCCCTTCATCTATAAGACAGAATATTTTGTTTGGCCAAGAATATGACGAAAAAAGGTATGTAATGGTACGTTTGTAGTTAAAATAGGTAATGAAACAATTTTTTAACATGCCTGTAAGACCACATTGAAAGAATGGTAACTCCGTAATGAACTGATGAATTTAAAAATGAGTCGCCAATATGTCATATAACCCACCAGTTCAAATCGATACAATTTGATTCAGTTTATGTTTAATTTCGCTCTATTAGGTTATTCACATGTTAGGGAAAGGAACCATTTAAGTTTACATCTTATAATATAGTCCTAGTGGAATAAACTGTATTAAGATAAAAAGTTCTTATTTTTACAACACTATGAAAAGTGATACTAATATTAAAAGTGATAATTATTAATACTAATGGTAAAAGAAAAATAATATGTCCTTTTTGGACTTAAATTGGAACAATTTAAGTATCATATAGGTTTTATTTATATATGAGCTTGGAATATTCAATCATCAACTTCACCAATGGTGGCTTCACCAATACCTTCCAAGAACCATACTATAATATACAATTTGCAAAACATACAATTTAATACAAATACTTCTTACTTTTATTATAAGAAATATGCCTTGTCATCAAACTTATTAATTTTTCACATGTAAAACACTAGATTTCTTAGGTTTGTATCTCTCTAACAGAATGTTCAAATGAACAGTGCAGTAATTAAGTAATAAAGTAATAAAGTACAGTAATTAAGTAATTAAGCAATTAAGTAACTAAACACTTAAGTAATTGATTAATAATGTAATTAAGAACTTCTTAATATCTACATGTTTCTTAAGGCATACCACTGATTTAATCTCTGAATAATAGTTCCAAAGGTATCGATGATTTATAGTCTTTAGGTTTTACAGCAAAACATGCCAATAAAATCACAGAAGTGATTTTATAAACTCTCTTATTGGACATAAGTCCCGTAAATATTTGTTACTGCTTGAATATTAAACGGAATATCACAAAAATCATCTTTAAGTTCTTTACTCCTCACAGTTGTAACCAAATACCGACGAAAATACCCAAACACTATTCAAATGATTTTTAAGATCAATTGTTTGCTTATAGTAACCTTAAAACATAATTTCAGTGGTAACTAAAAAAATTATTTTAAGTAGCTTAATTATTTTTTCATATTATTAGACCCATTTATTCGAAGACCCATTAAAGAATTTCAGAAAAAGTAGTATTCGCGTGGACATCTGCAAAATGTTGAAAGTCCTTCCTTATCCTACAATAATACAATATCCTGACGATCCTGAGTAGTGATGTACTGGCGATTCAAGTTATTGCTTGATTTGGACATAAAATTTTTATTTATTTTTCAGATATCAAGATGTGGTAAGAGTTTGCGCCTTAGAATATGACTTTAGCTTATTTGACAAAGGTGACGAAACTATTGTTTCGGACAGAGGTCTGAATTTAAGTAAAGGTCAGCAAGCAAGAGTTAACTTAGCCAGAGCCATTTACAAAGATAGTGAAATCTATTTACTGGATGACTCCTTGACAGCCCTAGATGCTCACGTCCAGGATTACATATTCAATGAATGCATTAAGAAATATCTACAGGATAAGATATGCATACTAGTTTCTCAAACGGCTAATCATATACAAGAAGCTGACAACATCATAATTATGGACAAGGCTCAAATTAAGTCAATTGGAAAGCCCGATGAAAAAATTATCGCAGTCGTTAAAGAATTAGTATGCAAAGATGATGACTTGGAAAAAGAAGTAGTGGAAGATAACGATGGAGAAGAGGACGATAATGAAGAAAAAGGAGAGACCGCTAAACTACTGGAAACAGAACAAACTACGAGGAAGAAAGTTTACGGAGAAGTAAATAAAAAGGGAGAAGTTGATTTTATCGTATATAAAAAATACCTGATGTTTGGCGGAGGCATATTCTTGATGGTTCTAATTATAATTTTATTTGGTGTAACACAAGGCACTGAAAGTTATTCTGATCAGTTGATAACTAAATGGTAAGCATTTGCTCTCCTACGTTACCAAAAATTAGGACCAATCTTACTTTATAAGTATTAAATAAGCTCTTTAAAATGCTTACCCATTTTCTTTATTTTTATACAGTATTTTTTAAATTTATAAAATAACGACAAAAAATGTTGATATATAATTTATAATAAGGACTGGTTTCATGTATCATGTAATTTATTCATAGATCAAAATTTTTTCATTTAATTTAATTTTATTTCGTACATCACCTAACAGACAAGCCAATTATAGGGTGAGGAAAAAATACAGAATAAAAATGACCAAAAAAAGTATTAAAGTATTACATAGCAACTAACAACTAAGAATATAAAAATTATAAAAATTAACTAATCTTAGTTTATATAAAAAAGAAAGAAGAAAAAATAACTAATTATAAGCACTGTAGAGTCATTTGATACAACTCAAAGTGGCACTAAAATATCAAGTCTATCCTGCAGTCTGTTACATAATGAACACATTTGAAAAACTGGAGAAAATTTGAGGATATTAGTGGTAGGTCTAGATAAATAAAATACATAAGTATTGAGAGTTGATACTCCAGGAACGTGTATCTGAATTAACAATAACAAAAAAGGACGGGCATATTAATTACAAAGAATCTCGTAAAGGAAAATTACACAGTGCATCTCTCTACGTTCCTTTAGACTTGGTAGCTTGAAACGTTCCAGTAATGTATTTTGAGGGACACCTATAGGCGTGTAAGTACCATCTACTCGAAATGACACTAGTTTTAAAAATCGACTCTGAACATTCTCAAGATTGTGCACATAAACATTATGTCCAGGATTCCATACAACACTAGCAAACTCCAGTTTCGATCCAATCAAAACATTATAAAGTAGCATGTAGACACTAGCATCAGAAAATCCACGTGTCACTTATATTAAAAATCCCAGATCCTTATATGCTGCCTGAACTATTTTTAGAATATGAACACTAAAACTTAATTTACGATTGAAAAACACACCCAAGTCTGTAATGATTTCGGGATGATCCAGGACCACTCCATTCAAATCATAATTATATATAAAAGGGAAACGTTGTAAATGTCAAAACAGTACACTTGCTGGGATTTAGAGTAACATTGTTAACAGTACACCAGTTCTAAACATTATCTAAACAAAGTTGTAACTTTGCACAATCCTCTGAAGTATTAGTGTAATTGAATATCTTTAAATTGTCCGCATACAACAGATAATGGGAGTCGAGACCACGAATAATGTCATTTAATATATCACGAATAGCAGAAGGTCCAGAATATATCCCTGAGGTACACCTGATTCTTTTCTTGGCATAATATATTTTTTTACATAAAATATTTTTCGGCTTGAGTTTTGCTATTACTTAAATAACCATGTTCCAAATGCGACTGTATTATTTCATATTTTTCGAAAGCTCTTTTCAGTGCCTTTCAATAAAACAATGGATGTTGTTGTGTAGGTACAATGAAAATATATAATGAATAACTTAGAAGTTATTTATTTTATATACAGGGTGTCCACCTAGTGCGCGTAAGTCCAATATCTGGGTTAATAAAAGAGATAACTTAATTTTTTTTTCTACAGGGTTGTCTAATATCCCGAGCTGCACAAAATGAAAATATATTTACATATTCAGGGTGTTCAGTTTTCCCTGGACAGGTACCAACTTCGTTTTTCTAAATGGAAATATATATTTTTTATTGCTTTTTCGAACTAAACCCTTGATTTTAGTAGGACTTTCATCAGCCTTCCCTATACATAACTTAAACTGTTTTTGAAATATTGACGGGTGAATATTGACATTTTTGCAACTTTGACACCCTGTAAAATATAAACGGTTTGAGATCAAGCAAAACGGTTTGCACATTCCTATCTTAACTTTTCATAAGCTATCGTTTGGTACTAATTTCAGAATTATCCAAAAATGTAAAATTTTCTGAAAATTTTGAAAATTTTTTATTCCTGTATAAATTTGAAATTAGTATCAAACGATAGCTTATGAAAAGTTAAGATAGGAATGTGCAAACCGTTTTGCTTGATCTCAAACCGTTTAGATTTTACAGGGTGTCAAAGTTGCAAAAATGTCAATATTCACCCGTCAATATTTCAAAAACAGTTTAAGTTAGGTATAGGGAAGGCTGATGAAAGTCCTACTAAAATCAAGGGTTTAGTTCGAAAAAGCAATAAAAAATATATATTTCCATTTAGAAAAGCGAAGTTGGTACCTGTCCAGGAAAAACTGAACACCCTGAATATGTAAATATATTTTCATTTTGTGCAGCTCGGGATATTAGACAACCCTGTAAAAAAAAAAAATTAAGTTATCTCTTTTATTAACCCAGATATTGGACTTACGCGCACTAGGTGGACACCCTGTAGAACATTTACAATAAGTAATAAGGGATACAATAATTTCAAACTAACATATTCCTAAATAATTACCATTACTTAATAAATGATGTGTAATATATAATGTATAACATGCAATTCATAATTTTTTTAGGGTGGATCAACAACAAAAAGTTCAAGATCTTGAAGCCAATTTTACAAAGAGTAATACGATTAATGGATACATAGACCAGTTAAATGATACAATCAATTCTACATTTGAAAACTTGAATTTTACAATACTGTTGGAGGAAACTAAAGCAAAGGAACAATTTACGATAAATTTATATTCCATAATGATTCTTGTATCAACAGCCCTTAGTTTAATAAAGACTTATGCACTTTTTGACTTCTGTAGAAGAGCATCTATAAATATACATAAAAGCATGACCCATACCATTATAAACGCCGTTATGGCATTTTTTGATTCCCATTTTATTGGAAATATATTGAACAGATTTTCTCAGGATTTAAACAACATTGATGAGCATCTGCCTTTTATTTTTTCCGAATGCTTCAGGGTGTTGTTCTCAGTTTCTGGAATTGTTTTATTGATGGCTACCGTAAACTGGAAGTTTCTTATTCCTTCGGTCATATTTTTCATTATTTTGGTTTTATTAAGGAAAGTTTATTTACCTACTGGCAGGAGTTTGAAACGATTGGAAGCAGCAAGTAAGTAATAGGGTTTATCTTTTGATTTATTAATGCTTATTACTTATTAATAAAGTGTATTTACTTTTGAAGTTGATTCATACATTGCCTCACATATTTAATAAAGTTATGAAGTAAAATCTGAAAATACATTTTGAAAACATTTTTGAACCGCAGTACTTTTTAAGGAAAAATTAATATTAGTGCCTGGATATTAAAATCGAATGTACAGGGCATTTACTAGGTCCCTTTAATTACAATATGTTAATCTAAACGTAAAGCCCTCAATATCATAAACTTTTTTTATCAATTATTATACATCTCTGCAGTAATATGTCTTATCACTTACATAGTAAGTTATATTGTAAGTTATAAGGAATTTAGCACATTTTGTTCAGACTAACTGTATTTGATACAGACCTAGATGAGTTACCAAGATTTATAGGTTGTAAATAGAATCCACATATTTCTGATACAAAGGACTGATTTTATTCAATGCTAATAATCAGAATAGAATTAGACAATCTCTGTACACCACACCACGTAACCATATTAAGTATATTAGTTAAATGTTGTTTTGTTTTGCTGTTATTACAGTTTCATAAATTTTTAGCACGTAGTCCAATGGTGGGCCATTTAAACGCGTCCTTAGAAGGACTTACAACTATAAGAGCTTACAAAGCCCAAAATATTTTAATTGAGGAGTTTGACAGGCATCAAGATTTATTCACTTCTGCTAATTATACACTGACATGCACAACGAGGGCTTTTGGACTCATGATGGATTTTCTTTGTTCTATTCTCATCGGTCTTGTTTTGACAAAATTTATGTTTATAGATACTGGTAAGTTAGCTAAGGGTTTAGTAATAGTAAGGGTAATAATAATCAGTCAAAACTTTTGCTACTTTTCTTGTACTGCTAATGGTTATTCTATTTTTTGTATTTTGCTATTTTCATGTGTTATGAAAGCAAACTTAAGATTACACAAAAGAAGTAATAGTTTGACAAATATTTATGAACCATCGATATACAGTGAGGAGATAAAGTCCGTCCCCCTCCCCTCTAATTTTTGAACCACTGGGTAGATTGTGATGAAATTTGGAACGATAATATCTGCATCTAAATTCTGCATTTTTTGACACATCAATACATGACAGCTCTGAATGTCAAAGTGACAGCTGGGCGCGCAATAGGAACATTTTTTTAAATGGAAATGGGGGTCGAGTAATTTTGAAGCTATTTTTATGCTCAAAACATCCCCCAATTTTGAGAACATTTGGTTCAGTAATTTCCAAATAAAAACCAGTAATATCAGTTTATAACATAATCTTTTTACCACATCTTTATAATTTTTATAATAGAACTTACCATGGAACATTTATTTGTCAGGATGTTCAGAGTGGTCATTTTCAACATCTTTTAAAGTAACACGTGTTTTCTAAATTTGTTATTATTATTATTAAATTATTTCATAATTTTTTAATTTAGGTTATTTTAGGTTAGAGATTGTTTATTGTTATTTGTTTACTTTTAATTTTTGTTTTGCTTTGAATAATTTACAATAATTTGTAATATGTATGTAAAAAAATGATATAACAGAAATCGATATTACTGGTTTTTATTTGGAAATTACTGAAAATAGCTTCAAAATTACTCGACCCCCATTTCCATTTAAAAAAATTTTTCTATAGCGCGCCCAGCTGTCACTTTGACATTCAGAGCTGTCATTGATGTGTCAAAAAATGCAGAATTTAGTCATATACCTACTATCGTTCCAAATTTCATCACAATCTACCCAGTGGTTCAAAAATTAGAGGGGGGGGGGGAAGGACTTTATGTCCTTGCTGTACCTATATATTTTTTAATTGGTTTTACTGTAATATTATTTTATAACTCGTTTTTTAATACGGTGTCATCGGTATTTTTTAATTGCTACTTTTAATGTTGTCGCAGGATTTGAGTAGAAATTGAGAGCTACACAGTGTTAAAGAAAACAAGGTATTTCTCATACAATAGTAATAGTGCTTCAATTTTACATAAATAGAGGTTGTAGGTATGTATGTTATACATATAATACAAGTAGGTATGTATGTTATACTTATGCATACAAAATTCGGATCAAAATTTGTAAGGCTAATTGAGCTAAAATTTTACACATTTATAGATTTTGCATGATAATACAATTTAATACTTTTATATAATTAAAATTAAAGTATGGCGGCACCGAATGTTTTCATTTATAGTTAGACTCCACTGAAAATGGGTATTTAGAGGGTCTTTAGGACAGTGAATTACGAATTTTACATAAAAAGTTTAATAACTCAAAATGGCGTACCTGGGGATTTTCCTAGCCACGAATTATGAATTTTTGATCAAAAATTTTAAATTCAACATAGTGGTCACAAAATTATAGTATTGAAAAGAACATTATAACCGGAAAAGTGTTTTTTATTTTTTGATACAAATATTTTATTCTAAATTATACTGTGATGGCTAAAAGTAGATGGCGTATTAGAATTAGATCAGAGACCAGTTCGATTTAAATTTTGAAATGTGGCAATCTGGGGTAAATCAGAGTTGTCTCTAAATTAATCTAATAGGTCATCTACTTTTAGCCTCCCTGTAAAAATGTAAAAAGTTGAAAATATGTTTTCCTATTATATTATTTAGGTTTTGTACATGCATCTATTAGTTAAATAGGTATTTAGATTTATAGCTAAATATGAATATTTTCCTTGAAATACATTCGTTCGAAAGTATTTTCTATATTGAAGGAGATATTTACTATATTGTCTTACTGATTCGTAGGTACAAGTGCTGGAAATGTTGGGCTTGCTTTAACACAAGTTTTCATGTTGGCTGGCCATGTACAGTGGGGTGTTCGGCAATGGGCCGACCTTGAAAATCTTATGACGTCAGTAGAAAGACTTCTCGAATATACCGAGATAAAACAAGAACCCATAGGAGGCACTACTTTAGAGAAATGGCCGACTGAAGGTGCCGTAACGTACAAAAATGTTACACTGACTTACAACAATAATGAGAAAGTACTGAGAAATTTAAATTTCACAGTAGAACCGAAACAGAAAATAGGGATCGTAGGAAGAACAGGGGCTGGAAAATCCTCTATAATCGCCTCACTTTTTAGACTCTACGAAGTTGAAGGAAATATCATCATTGATGGTGTCGACATAAAGACGCTGTCGCTGAAATTCTTAAGGAAAAGAATCGCCATAATTCCCCAAGATCCTGTGCTCTTCACAGGTACAATTCGATCCAATGTCGATCCGTTCAACGAATTTTCTGATGAAGAAATCTGGAAAGTTTTAGCGAAGTTACATCTCAAGGATCTAATTAAAACATTAGATTTCGAAATCACCGATAGTGGGGCTATTTTCAGCTCAGGTCAAAAGCAACTCATGTGCCTTGCTAGAGCACTCATACGTAAAATGAAAATAGTAATTCTCGACGAAGCTACTGCCAACATGGATCATGAAACCGATGCTTTGTTACATGATACCATAAAGGAGAATTTTGCTGACTGTACCGTGTTTACCATAGCGCACAGACTGCATTCAATACTGGAATGTGATAAGGTTATAGTTCTCGATAGAGGTGAAATAAGGGAGTTTGATGATCCCGTTAGTTTGATGGAAAACAAAGATGGATTGTTCTATAAAATGGTAGAGCAAGCAGGTCTACTCAACTATCTAAATTAATTTGTGTATATTTTGTAAATAACAGAGAAATAAAAATTTAAACATTTAATTTGTTTTCTATAAAGTATGTTATCAATTTAAAATGAGTAATTAATATACTCAAACTATTTCATAATATCTTTATAATCATTGTATAGGAGCAAGGGGTTGTTACATCTGATATACAGAATGGTGACAATGACAAAGATAGCGCCTTCATTCTGAACACATTTTTTTTGAGTATTTTACATGAGTAGTTACATTCAAAAAAATATTTTAGCTTATTAATGTATTTTGAGTAATTTTTAACTTAATCGTATAAATATAAGTTTATCAAACTAATATAAGTTTATCAAACTTATATTTATTCCCAAAACACTTAGAACTAATAATATGTGTTACATATTATATGGACAATTTAATTTATATATAAAAAATCGCATATGCCACAGTGCAATTGTCACTTTGACAGCGTCAAAAGTTACCTGCAACTTTTACAGCGACAATTGCACTAGTGGTTTTTCACTTATTCATTTTTTAATCAATTATCGTGGTGTCCGCTGCCAAAATAAATAGTTTGACATTTCTGTCAACAAGTTATTGAATTATTAAACACTAACGATGAATCGATTCGTGATGTTCAAATAAAAATATGTTTATTTTCAGTGTTTCATAAATAAAGTATGCATTGATATGTTTCTAAATTTCTTATTCATTAAATTGTCCTGCCGAATTACACTCGATGTTTGTATTGATACCGGATAAATTTGTATTGTTTAAATTCTAAACTGTTTCCTTTAGCAATTTGACTCGAAAAACTGTCAACCGAAAAACGCTCCACCTTCGATGTCGCGTTTTTAATAGTTGACAGTTTCTCTCGTCTAATTGCTTGGCAACAGTTTCTCATTAAACAATTCAAATTTATCTGGTAAAACACAAACCTCTTGTGCAATTATAAGTGACAATTGAAAACAACGAAAAAAATTTTACCAAGTCAAACTCCTCGTATATAGTGAATTTTTTATTTTTGTTAATCAACTGTATTAAATTGACAATACTAAAAGACTTCACAATTTTCAATAGGAATAAACAAAAAGATATGCTGAATATCTGTAATAATTATTAAATTTTTTTAAGTTAAGTTAAGTTTTTAAGTTAATATTAAGAGTAAAGCAAACAAAACACATTTTGTCATTTATGTTTGAATTTACCCGCTAATTTCTCAGATATTTGAATATCCCGCCATACTGCCGCGCCTCTAGAGGCCGCCTGAGCTACTACCTTGGGCGCGGCTCGTGACGTCAGCCCGCCATCTTGACTAACCTACGTCACACACTTTTGGGGTGCTCTTCTGCAGCCCCTGGGACTCCTACACCTGCGGGGATGCATCTTAAGTCTTCTTATTCAACCCCTGAAGCCAATGACCAGCAGCTCCGTGGTGCAGGTCGCTGCTAGCTGGCCATCCAGCTCTCTGACAGTTCTCTTCCGGTGGAGAACCGGCTTATCTTATCTACTGGTATGTGTAGTTGCCCCATCTTGCTGAAAGTTATCGACTTGCAATTCATCATCATATAATAAAAAAGGTCTTTAAAATAATTCCTCAATATCTTTCACTATTTATTGCCTTGTAGAAAAATATAGGACATACTAGGAGTATACGTCTTCTTGACATCAGTACCCAAACGCCACCTTTTGAGGGATGTAAGCAGTTTCTACAAATGTGTGAGATTTTTCTGCAGCCCAAGCCCTATAATTTTGGCTATTTACATAACCTGATAAGTGAAACCATTTTTTTCATCAGTAAAAAATGTCAAATTTAACAAATTATTATTCATGTTTTTGGGAAACCATTCAGAATAACTTAATCGTCTTCCGTAATCAAGGGGAAGCAGCTCCTGAACAACGGTTATCTTGTAAGGGTGTAGATTCAGTCATTTAAAGCTTTATGGCATGTTCCAACTGAAAGACATACAAAAAGGAATATTTTATTAATATATAAATACCACTTGATTTTTCATTTCCAATAAATTTTCAAGCCAATCAGCTGATTACTGTAGCTGACAACTTGTATTAAAGATTTCTTGATTGTGGTAAACTCTATAATTTCAAATGACGAGACTGTCACAGCCTGAATATTAAATGTCCATACTAATTGCATTACCTTAAAGGGCTATGGGTAATTTTAGAGTAGTTATAAGGTAGCAACTTTTTTAAATACTTAAAATCACCCCCAAAGAAATGATTGACTTTTTAATAAAGAATGATTCTGCGATTTATGGTTATTAGACGATCTCTAGTAATATAACATATTAAATAGGTTTTTTGGGCCCGAAAGTTTGAATAAGGAACAAAGCAATTCTCCCACTTTCAAGTGGCAACTCAGAACATTTATTGCAGTAGCTCATTTTTATAAAGAAAACAACATTAAGTAGATGTACCTACAGTTGTTTTCTATGCCCTTATTATTGTCTTTGGGTTATTATAATCGTCTTTAATTTATTTGGGAATGAGAATTTAAAAACTAAACATAATTAGAACAATTTACAAAATTTTTGCACAGATTTTTTTAAATTAGTTTCCTTTCTCTGTTTTATGTTTGTGTGGATTATCATGTGTATAATTTGTATTAAAGTACTAGAACTGAATTAAGTATTTACTAAATACAGTTATCTTCATTTAATTTCAATAAACTTAACGCAGAGGCAGTATTAGGGGAATCCCCTACAGTATCTTGTTCGTACATTCCTCTCTGGCAGTTTCGTGAAAGTTTAGTATTGTTTATAAATCACTAACGATTGTATGTTTTCATAATTTCATGAGGTTATTTGGTAAGTAGTACATGTTACTTATTTACTTAATAGATATTAATAGATATTTAGTTACTTGTCCCGCTGTTCCTCCCTAGGTATAAAACCAATATCGGCGCTTTTATTAATTTAATATTATTTATTTAAGAATTCTAATTTGGAAATTAAGAATCTATAGCATCTACTTTTATATCTATAATAAATTAGATAAAACAAATTTATTCAATACATTAGTCTGTATTATTGCCATAGTAAAATATTGTTAAAAGATTTCTTAAATTAATTAATAATTAATTAAATTTGATTAAATCGCTTAATTAAAATTAAAAAATATATAGAAAGAAAATAAACCTGTTACCCTTTTTTTTATACAGAATCATCAATTATTTTGGACAAGTCCATGTTACATAATAATATAAGATGAATTTGACTGAGCCCTGATTGTAATGATGCCAATAAAGTTTTAAATGATTATTCTAATCAACAATCAAAGTTTTGCATATACATATGTATTAAATGATTTGCAGCCAACTAGGTGCAAGGGAACCTTTTGCATCCCCCAGTAACGGCTGTGAAGACAGGCCCTCTTTATATGCATATGAGTATTGTTTATATAGGTACACATAATTTAAGGGCATAAATTAATTACATTTTGATAATATTATGTCTAAAAGAAATAATAATAACAACCATAGCTATCTTTCATTGTTGATTGAAGTGGAAGCAATGTTTTGAAATCAATATTTTTATGGTAATATTATTTTTACGCGGTTAGAATATTACCTTTTTATATTCGGGGAATCCTAGAAATGTGATTTATTTTATTAAACGTGTTTATCGACTGCTTATCTATAAAATAAGGTAATATATTATTCTTATAGCATATCTGTAAAAATTAATAGAATCGTCATTTTATCAGATCGTATTTTATAATTGACATCAGTGTGATTTTAATAGAAATTAGTAGACTTTAATACTGAGTGAGATATAATATTTAAACATAGTTTTTAATATTAACTTTCTGACTGAAGATTATATGGAAGATATGTATTATTCTATAAAATTCTTCGAATAGGTATTTATATGATTGGGATGTTGCTATATACATATTTATCTTTAGATAATTGATGTTTTCCCATTATATTAATATAATAATATAAAAGTGGACTGTATAGCTACACTGGGAGAAATCTACCAAATTGGCAGACAATCATTCATTGTTTTGATAAACATTATTCTCATTAGGGTTAGATTGTCATCAACATCGGACAAATTATTTTATATTTTTACAAGCATGCGTTTCAGCATTAAATAGTTCTTTTGCTGCAGTAATAATATTATTATACAGGGTGTCCATTTATAAACTGACACATTTTAACTGCTTATAAGTCGAGAACGATAAATGATATCGATGTGCGGTTTTCACAGAACTTCATCAATTTTTTTAAAGTTTTTTTTGACAGTGTTGCCAAGTTTCAAAATTTACCTGAAATAGGAGGAAAAAAATGTATTACTTTCAAAGGCCGATTTGACAAAGAAATGTAATGGGACACCCTGTACTTTTTAATTTTACATGAAAGCCTGTTAACTTTCCTTTCCGAAAATGTATAAATTGTTTTTCATTGCAATCATTTCTTTGTCCAGAGCCAATTTTGGTAGATGACTCCTTTTTGAAAAGGTCCCTGCTCTAATTGATGAAAATTTTATGGTAATTACCTATGTATCGCTTTATCATGATTAAATGATTTGCGCTATTGCCATGTCTATAAAAAGTATTTATTCTATTAAATAACAACTACTAAACAATACTTATTGGAAGGAGATGCCGAAAACAACTACTCCACGGGCAATATGCCCCGACTGGCGTTGCATTACATCAACATCTCCATGGATGTCGCCACATCCTTCATCAAGACCAAATACCAGACAATGATTAAGTAGGATTGTCTTCCTCAAAGACAATAGAGGTCGCTGTAATGGCATCTGCTTTCTGCAGATCGTTATCTGTCTGTCAATTAGACAATAATTGTCAGACAGGTAGTAGGAAAGACCCAAAGAGGGCACTGCAGTGTATTTCACTGTATCTCGCCACTACAAATACTAAACAATACTGTTAAATAAGAACTAACAGTAACAATAACCTCGGTAACAATACTTATAACAATTTTAACAACTGAACAATTTAATTTTAATTTATACGTAACTAATAAATTAGCTGCTGTATATGACCCCCATTTTGCTCGGAACACATATGCAGACGCACAAATAAGTTGCTGAAGGCGTTTTGTAGCATTTCCGGTGTAATTTGGTTGAAAACGTTTACTATGTTGTTGCGCAGTTCATCCAGATTTCTTGGGGTTGGACTGTAGCAACGTTCCTTTATATATCCCCATATAAAAAAATCTGGAATGGTTAGATCGGGAGAATAGGGTGCCCACTCGATTGGACCTGCTCGCCCAAGCCATCTATTTCCAAAAGTAGTATCTAAGGAATGCCTTGCGACTCTGGAGAAGTGTGGTGGTGCAGCGTCTTGCTGAAAATAGACCGTGTTTAAATTCCCTTCCTGCTGAAGTTGTGGATAAAAAAATGTTTCCAACATATCGGTGTAATTGTTTCCATTCACTGTTGCTTCTTGAAAAAAAAAAATGGCCCATAAATTTTAGACTTCGATACTGCACACCAAGCGTTCAGCTTAGGAGAATCCCTTTCAAATTCGTTATAAGTTCGAGGATTTTCATCCCCCCAAATTCGGCAGTTATGCTTATTTACCCGCCCACTAAGGTGAAATGCTGCCTCGTCTGACATTATTAAGTTGGTATCCGGCTCATTTCTAAAAAGATCTAGTAATGTTTCGCACATAAAATATCTTTTTTCAAGGGCGTGATTTTCAATTTTTTGGAAAGTTTGAATTTTGTAGGCTTTAAACTTAATTATTTTTAAAATTTTATGTACTTTACTTTTTGACATATTTATCGTTTGGGCTATTTTTCTAATAGATATTTGGTTATTGTTCACGGACAACACTTCTCTCACCCGCAAAATATCATCCAACAGATTACCTTGTGCATTTAGGACTGTTCGAACTTTCCTTTTAACTGTTCCCTCCTGAGAAAATTGGTGTACCCAATGAAGTATAGAATTGCGTGAAGGTGGAGCTTTTCCAAAAATCAGCCTAAATCTTCTTCTCGTCTCCGTAACTGATTTGCATTCACTAAATAGTAACACGCAACGTGCTTTTTCCTGGGTGGTAAACATATTTAAACCAATTTTAAAACTTTAACAAATTGCAAAAGTATAGAGAACTAATTATTGAGACTGCCCAACGAACGACGTTAACAAGATTTGACAGTAGTTAAGGGATACAAAACAAATCATGCGATTCATAGCCTCCTTGACAAGCCAAAGTTAGAGGTTGTTATTGTTGTTAGTTGATACCGAGAATGTTATTTAATAGAATAAATACTTTTTATAGACATGGCAATAGCGCAAATCATTTAATCATGATAAAGCGATACATAGGTAATTACCATAAAATTTTCATCAATTAGAGCAGGGACCTTTTCAAAAAGGAGTCATCTACCAAAATTGGCTCTGGACAAAGAAATGATTGCAATGAAAAACAATTTATACATTTTCGGAAAGGAAAGTTAACAGGCTTTCATGTAAAATTAAAAAGTACAGGGTGTCCCATTACATTTCTTTGTCAAATCGGCCTTTGAAAGTAATAAATTTTTTTCCTCCTATTTCAGGTAAATTTTGAAACTTGGCAACACTGTCAAAAAAAACTTTAAAAAAATTGATGAAGTTCTGTGAAAACCGCACATCGATATCATTTATCGTTCTCGACTTATAAGCAGTTAAAATGTGTCAGTTTATAAATGGACACCATGTATATAACACTTCCCCTTGCATTCTTTTTAATAACAGTAACTCTCTTTGTTAAGATATAGGACCTTCTTACATTCTATTGATAAAAAAGTTCATACTTATGGTTAATGAGGTCTGCCTCTACGCTAAGTTTGCCTTAGTTGCTGATTTTACCAAAATAAAGCAAGCAATGGACCCCTTAGTGACGTAGTGGCGTGTCGAACCTTTCAAGGCGGGTACAGCATAGCATTCTTGGGGTGAGGGCAAAAATGCTATTGAAAATCTATCTAAATGCAACAAGATCTTAAATTTAATATTATTTAGTAAACATTACTACCTACCTACTAAAACAACTGTGAACATTGCAAAAATAAATGTCTACTAGGGGTAGAATTGGCCGGGGCGCGTACAGACGGTGCAAACTGCGAAGATTAATATCAAGAATCCTTTTATTTAAATTTGAAATAATAAAACCTTGAATAAGTAAATGTTGCAACTTGAAAAATTGATTCGTGAGGAGTTTTCAAGAAGTATTTGGGGAGGTAGCGGCAGGAATATGCGGGGGCGAGAGGGGCTTGCGTCTCGCTTAGCTCTCCCCTGGACACGTCACTGATTCTTCGTTGTATTCGTGCAGTTACACTCTGATCACACTTTCCTACCACTGGCTAGATTATTTTGTATGAAGCAGGTAATGCATATCAATGTGCCTACATCTCTAGTCACGAGTGGGAAATTATTTCAAGCCTTACAAAGTAATAATAATAAAAAAACCGTATGTGGTCTAACTACCTAGTATAAAATTACTAATCACAGAATATTTAGCAGACATATTGAGGTAGTGTGGTAAGCAGACAAATGAATACTACTGAGCAACGCCAATATCCATTGACCGTGGTTATGATCTGGGATGGTGTGGAGCCGAGCGGGATTATCGCTCTCTACCCTCCCCTTCGGCTGTAGGCCTGGACTGCCTCGTAGAGGTGGACCCCATCCTTCACCAACCCCGATCACAAAAAGTGACAGGTGTGGGTGATTCGTGGGGTCTCCTCCTGTCCTGGCTCAACCCTGCAGGCTAGGTAGGATCTTCTGGCGCTCTTCTGTCTTGTCTTATTTCTTCGCGTGCATGTTTAACCCACTGGAGGTAGTCTGTCACGGGCGGGGGCGGCAAGTGCCGCTCTCCTCCAGGGTGGTGGTTTGGGGTAGGTCAGGAGTGGCTGTGCAGCCGGGGATGCACCTCTAAAGATGCCAACTTCTAGGACTGCACCTACCGCGGTCCTTAGCGCGATATTTTCGACAGCCTGGATCTTCTTCATATACGTCTTTGCAGCAATCCCCCATGCTGCTGACGCATATGTCAAATGGGACTGAGCAACGCATAATCCTAAAATATTCAAATAGATATGATTTCAAATAAGTTTTTATTTGAACGGTGTGGGCAGGATTGGTGGGAAATAGTATCGTTGCCCCATCTACGTATGTATCAAGAAAGTTTGACCAATCACTGGCTGAAATCTAAATCCAACAACTTTTATTCAATATACATTGTACTACAGAAAATGTATATGGAAATAAAATACAGTTCTGTAGGAAATTCATTTATATACGTGTCTCGTTTTTCATCCGTTTATAGTCATTGTTATTAATAATTGACTATTTTGATTTCAGGAGATCTTAGACTTATCGTCTTCAACTTATTGTGTATTGTTGTTACGTAAATAATCACTGAATAATGGATAATGAAACTACAAAAAAATCAAACAGGCGAAAAGATGGAGCACATCCTCGTGAAAAATCGAATATTTTGTCTAATTTATTTTTTTGGTAAGATTATATGATACTTTTAATTATTTATATATTTTTATTTTATAAACTGGTTAACAGTTTATTTACCAATGAAAGGAAATAACATATAACTCCATATCTCTGTAAACTTTATAAACCTACCATTTTTTCACTTAAAAATAAATTTCAGTAAAAGTAGAATTAAATTAAAAATGATCACCTTAAACAAAAAAATATCAAAACTCAAGACGAAAATTCACGCAACTAAATAGTTGTTGGATTTAAAATCACGCCGCGTATAGCAAAGGTGTTTAACAAAAAAGTAATAGTCATTCAGAATGACCAAGAGGAAGGTTTCAAGCTCTGAAATTTAGATTTGAAACATTTTCACCAATTTTAAGCATTTCATATTCTAACTTATGCAAGGTAAAGAACGTGCTTTAGGAATTGCAACTTTGGAATTTATTCTGATAACTGTTATAGTAGGATATTGTAGTTGGTAGTAGTTTCTTTGTCATTAATGCGAAGAAAACTGATAATACTATTAAGAAATAAGAATGCCATTAAGAAATAATATGAAGATTTTGAACCCATAGTTATCGTAAACGTTATACTAATTAACTATGCGCAGTGCCAAAAATAGTATCCTTTTTGGCACTGCGCATGCTCAACATAATTACGATAACGATAAGGTAAAAGTTAAAGGGTTCAAAATCTGCCTAATGCTATTATTAATAATAATATTAATTAGTATTAATACCAATGCATATTGACCGTATTAAAGGATGTTGCGAGAAAAGTTACGAAAATGTTTTTTATAAGCTTCAAAGTCATCGCTTTAATCGCTTTTGCAAAATTTAGGTTTTCCAGTTTCTTGAGTTTTTCATCACGACTTACAGCGCAATTTTACAGTTTTAGATAAATAGGAAGCGTAATACGGGAATTGAGTAGGCACGGCATCGCCTTTTAGTCTAGGAATTTTTAACCTTACAGTTATAGTTTCGCCAGATTTTGAATCCGTTGCTGTAGAACAATTTATTATATTTTATTTAGCAAAATGTAACTCATAGACCCTGATGAACTTAGATGGAGTAAATTTTTTCCTATGAATAGCCGCTACCCCTTTATTAGACATTTTTTCATCTGTTGGAAAACGAAACGCGTACCCATTTATGCTATTTTTATAATTATCACGACTCCCCGGCACCACACAACAGAAATACACGATTGTAAGTATATCGGTAACACAGCTAAAACAGACCACAACACGGGAATATTTGACAAAACTTATTATTTTTTAATTAAAACAAACAAAAAGGAAGGAAATGAATCGCTTTAGGCTTCAACCTAGTGTAAAAGAAAATAATGACAACTGTCGCTGTCAACATACTAGATGCCTTCCTATATCTACGTCATAGGGCTGTGTTGCCAGAGTACTGAGTCCTTGTATTATCGGTGTTGTTGGGTTTCCAGGTTTCCCTAATTCCAGCACTGAATGATGGTTAGGGCTTACCAACGTTAGTCGTCCCTTAGGCGCAAATGCGGGATACTGAATAATAATATGTCGCCCTCTCTCCCACACAAGTATAAGACTTCCGGGCTGATGCTTGTGATTAGAATGAGGGATGAAAATATTATTTTTCACTGAAATGTATTAGTAATATCACATTTTTTCAGTTGGACAATACCAACATTTATAAAGGGATATAAAAGAGATCTAGATGAAAATGATCTCTATGGATGTTTAAAGGACCATGATGCTCATAAGTTAGGCATTAAATTAGAAGGTGCCTGGGTACAAGAAAAGACAAGAGATTCTCCTTCCTTAGCTCGGGCGATTTGGAAAGTTTTTGGATGTGAAATTTCCTGTTATGGAATTGTATTGTTTATTATAGAGTTTGGAGCTAAGTAAGTATCTTTGAAGTATTTATATTTAACATTAACTATGAAAACAATAGAAAATTTTATCTTCAGTCTACAAAATCAAAATAAATATCTGAGAAGTTTAGTAACAAGCGTACAGACGCAGGTTTCACTATACAGCATGAAATTAATAAATATATATAATATATAATAATATATTAATAAATATGATAATATAGGCTTTTAGAGCCTTTTCCATTCACACAGAAAATAGACATTTAGGAAGTGAGGATGAGGACGCTTTTATCCCCTTAAAGACAATACGTTTTATCCAAAAAGTGATTTTTGGAAAGTTGAAATTGAAAATTATCTTCATTGGACGCAGTAACGTTTAATTGAACGAATTCGTTTATTTTTCAGGTTAGCTCATCCTTTTTGTTTGGGTAAATTAATGCAATATTACATTCCGAACCAAACATCGGTTTGCAAAGATGAGGCTCTTATCTACGGATCATTAATTGTAGTAGTTTCATTCATAAATGTACTACTTGGTCATAATTACGTCATGGGAACTCAACACTTAGGAATGAAAATACGAGTGGGATGCAGTTTTTTGATTTACAGGAAATCTTTGAGGTTAAGCAAAGCCGCCATGATGCAGACTAATATTGGAAAAGTAACAAATTTATTGGCTAACGATGTTGGAAGATTTGACAATATATTTATAAGTTTTCACAATATTTGGGCCGCTCCTATACAAATTATTGTTGTTACTTGTTTGCTATATTTTATGATGGGAGTGTACGCTTTAGCAGGAATTGCATTTTTTGTATTATTTATTCCTATGCAAAGTAAGTATTCATTAAATAATTACTAATATTTTCTAAGACAAGATTTGTTTTCATCTGTAAGAAATGCAAGTAGTAGCCAACAGTGGTAGTAAGTACATAGGTACTTATAATTAACACTATTCTACACAATAATTTAATAAGATTGTTCATCATCATCATCATCATTCAAAATATCACCTTTTTGTTGACGTTTAGGAAACCTGTTATAGACATGCAATAGTTGAAATTGAAACTATTTCGAATTTGTTAAATTTCTCATTGCTCATTTTGGTCAGCGGTTTATTTTATAATATTTTGATATTTTGAGAATTGTAGAAAACTACCCAATAAAAGGAATAATATCTAGAAAATGTTAAAAACAAACAATTACAGGCAATACCTAGCAGGTTCTCTGTAGGTTATGAAATTTTTTTGTTCTGGCATACTATAAGCTTATACCGCCAAATAAACAAATTATTGATCTGTAAGGCATCTAAAGTGTCAAAATATCAGTAAATCATCAATATTAAAAACACTGACTTAGTTTTCCACATAACACCAAAACACTATAATGCACTCGACGCGCGTTTCGCCAATCAAGTTGGCATCATCTGGAAATGATTAAAACTAAACGTATGCTAACATTGTGTTATATTTATACCTAAACTATTTCTACGGTTCAATGAACCGTCGCGACAGCTCAGTGAACTAGCGCGACGGATCAGTGAACCGTGATTTACTAACCAATAAAGCGGACTATATGGGATTGCCCCTCTCTAACCATTCATATGAATGGTGACAGGAGAAAATCCCATATAGCCCGATCAGTGAACCGTGATTTACTAGCCAATAAAGCGGGCTATATGGGATTGGTCATCATTCAATATTTAATCCCGTATTAAATCAGTGAACAATATACATTGTTCACTGATCCGTCGCGCTAGTTCACTGAGCTGTCGCGACGGTTCACTGAACCGTAGAAAATAGTTTAGGTATAAATAGGACATAATGTTCGCATAGGTTTAGTTTTAATCATCTCCAGATGATGCAATGCAGACTTGGTTGGCGAAACGCCCGTCGAGTGCAGTCTAGTGTTTTGGTGTTATGTGGAAAATTACGTCACTATTGTCTTCACACCAAAGGTTTAAACCTTTTTCAAGATTACTATCCTCAATACTACGCTAGATAAACCGCCTGGCCGGTTTAACAATGTTTTAAAAAATGATTTTCAAAATTGATAAACTTTTTATTTTTGAGTAAATTATTACAGAGTTTAAATTTGTTTAATTACGTGTTAGCTTGACGGCTTAACAAGACCAAAGTGACGGTCTCGGTGTATTTTCTTAACGTTGAACGGGAAATGCAAGATGTCATTTCTTTACCTGGATATCTCCTGGAGAACCCTGCTAACATGTGTACTATTGGCGATTCCAAAAATAAATGAGCTCCTTGCCGGAAAATATTTGAACCTATTTGAAAGATAATTTTTGGAGGTTTATTGTTTGATATTATGATAAATAACACGTATTAGGGTTGGTTTAACGTAGTAATTTAGTTGTGCTTGTGACTTTTTGGTATTGCAAAGTTAAAAACGACGTGGTTAGTATTTGCAGCTACATCTTTATTTTTACATTTTAAATGGCATTCAAAACAAACCAGCACCACAAAAGCCGCCGTGTTTATGGGTGTCATTTCACAAAATGTGTTAATAAAAGTGTTTAAGATAGAAGTTTGGCTTCTAGTAATAATAAACAGTGCCTTCACCAAAAGGCATGTAACAATTTAATAACAAGGAACCCGTTTATTTATACAACATCACCAATATCTTGTAGTATTTTCTATTATTAGTCTTATAAAAACAGAATATATTTTAATTTAAACAACAATTATCTAACAAAAAACACAAGCACAAACATGGTATCACCATGCACTTTACAGTTTGTCACAATTATTTTAACCCAAAATGTATATAAGCAAACAAAAACTAGGGCAACTAAGGTACCTTGTTTTAACACAAAAAAATTCATTTGATAATTAGCTTTTAGTGGGACACTCTGTATATTAGGTTTTTCGTTAATAGTTACGAATATACTTGCGCTGCTCTGTTTTGATAAATTTAGGGAGAAAATAAACTTACATCTTTTTTTTAGTCGTTTTAGGTAAGAAGACTTCTAAATATCGACTTAAAACAGCTGTGAGAACTGACGAGAGAGTGCGGCTGGTTAACCAAATAATGAATGGCATTCAGGTCATTAAAATGTATACATGGGAAAAATCGTTTGCAGAACTGGTGGAAAAGGCAAGGAAGTATGTAACAATAACAGTCAATTTCAGATATTTAATTATAAAAAATATTTTAGATCAAAATGCCCATTGTATTTGTTTGAAAATAACGATTTTACTGATCTTTTAATCAAATTAACATCTTTGGTGCATCTTACAACATCATGTTATTAATTTGAGTGGTTCCAGTGATTCCTAAACTGTGCGCTGCGGCGCCCCTAAAAATATCTAGATTTTTTGCGTGGTTTGTTTTTATTTGACCCTGTATAAAAATAAAGTCGCCGGCACAGAATATTCTTGCGAACGCGAGCGACACGTCGAGGTGCGTAGATGTGCTACGCATTATTACGGATATCTCAAATTTTAGCCCAATGTAATGTATGTATCTAGGGCATTAGAGGAGGAGGACATTAGAAACAGTTTATGCTTTATTAAAACTGGATTATTTATTGTATTCCAAAAAATCGATAACTCCATCGAGAAGAGATCATGATGACGTCAAACGTTTTACTGTTACTGAGATTTGCCTATGACACATAACTACCGTAAGATCGAATAGTACGAATCTACTTCATATCCACCATCTGTATTATCCACCATCTGTACTCCTTATTTAAATAAGGACTAAAACAAATTAAGCCAAAACAGCTATTCTCCTGGGTATATGGTACTTGCAAGAACTACCAAGAGGTGGCGCTATGTTATAGGCGTACGCACAGTAGTTAGGTTAGGTTAAGTTCAAAAGTGAGTGGGCCGAAAACCAGACCCTCCACCGCGACCATGTGGTCTATTGTGGCTCACACCTACTTATATTTCACCCAACAGGTCCAGCTTCTTAATGTAGCTGATTACCTTATTAGGTGAGAATTTGTTCAGATCCTCTGGCAGAAGTTGTCCTTTGCCAAATAATGAGTATCGGATCCTTTCCCCAGCGGGGCAGGTGCACAATATGTCTTCTGCCGTTTCATCATCTTCTAAGCACAAGCGGCACTCAGCATCTTCTGCTAGGCCCTGTATATAGGCCAATTAGAGTTCGTAGGTGAAACCTGCTTAACTCTAGAAGTTTTTTAGTTCTTGTTTTTGAAGGGTTTATTATAAACGCCTTCGAATGAACTAGTCGTGGTAGTTCCTGCCAGTACTGGAGGATTTGCCCTTCAGCCCAGGTCAACAGCGTTGCTTTGGCAGTACTCAAGGATATGCCAAGCACCGGTTCTGGTCCGACAAATTCAGAAGCAGCACCCTTCCTAGCTAGAGAGTCGGCTGCCTCATTCCATTCATGGCCAGAATGGCCTGGGACCCAGACCAGAGTTCCTCTATTTTTTCCGCTCAATTGAGCAAGTGCCTGCTGGCAACTCCATACCGTTTTTGAGTTGCAACGGTAGGGACCAAGAGCTTTAAGACCTGCTTGGCTGTCTGAGAAGATTTTTATCGATTTGCGTGTAAGTTGCCTTTGTTCCAGCCTCTGTACACACAATTCGATGGCATAAATTTCTGCCTGAAATTTAGTTGCATAACTGCCAAGGGATGAGGATATTTTCACCGTTGGGTTGCAACTATATATTCCGGCTCCAACATCCATGGGTGTTTTGGATCCGTCTGTAAACCAACAACTATCTGCCCTCAATAGGTCGGTCTTATTCCGATCCCATTCATCTCTTCCTGGGAAGAGAATATTAAAGGGCAGTTCAAGGTTGGTCTTTGCAGGCATGACATCTGAAATCATCTCTAGGATACTGTGACTTTCCATGTCATCCAGCAGCCTATTGCGCTCCATGGTGTCAGACTGCGGCATGTTAAAAGCTGCCTGCTTTAGTCTGTATGTTGTCCATCTGGCCCCTCTCTCCAAATATATATATGAAGAGGAGGTAGGTCCAGTAGGATTTCTAGAGCTGCTGACGGTTTGGAGCTAATTGCTCCAGTTATGGCCAGGCAGGCTTGTCTCTGTAAGCCAGAGAGTTTGATTTTGGTCCTTTGTTGTAGTCCTTTGGACCACCAAACTATGGAGCCGTATGCGATCATGGGTCGTATGACCGTCACATACAGCCAATATATTTATTTGGGTCCAGTGCCCCAAGATTTCCCACAAATTCGTCGACATGTCCATAAGGACAGTCGTGGGGGGAAAGAACCCCCCCTTTGGAAATCTGACCATTTCTTCCTGAATGGACGTCGTTATAGTTCTATTTTCTAACATAGCCCGAATCCAGCCACTTATGGTTGGGTCGACTCCCCTAGCAGCGACAGTTGTATATAGGGAGTCAGGCAGTGCATTGTTAAACGCTCCCTCAATGTCAACAAAAGGCTGCCACTGCAGTTTGCCTACTCTGCAGGAATTGGGTGATTTTCCCGACTAAGTTGTTGAGCGCTAGTACTGTTGACTTGCCGGTTTGATAGGTATACTGGTGGGTATTAAGAGGATGAATGCTTAACACACTCGTCCTAATGTGTCCGTTCAGTACCTTTTCCAGACTTTTCAACAGAAATGATGTCAGGCTAATGGGTCTGAGCGATTCGAGGCATAAGTCTATTCGACCTATTTTAGGTATGTATACCACCCTCACTGCGGACCAACTGGATGGTATATAGCTCCATGCCAGACTAGCTCTGAATAGTCTAATAAGAAACGGTATGATGATTTCCAGTCCGTTTTGGAGCAGAGCTGGAAACACACCATCCTCACCGGGTGATTTTAATGGCTGAAAAGATTTGATAGCCCACTCAATAGCTGGTCTTGTGATAACCTTCCTGGCCACCAACCAGTCATTTTGGTTAAGTCGTTTAAATCGGCCTTCTGGTAGTGGTAGTTGCTGGTTATCCAAAATCGAACTACCTGGGAAGTGGTTTTGTAACAAAAGCTCCATGGTTTCCCTTCCATGGCTCGTGAAGGTTCCATCAGGTCGTTTTATCCACCCAAATTCCCTTGCCGGATCTCTAGAAAGGATCTTGTGGATTCTCGTACTGCTAGGTAAATCAGATATAATCTCGCAGAACTTCCTCCAAGATTCCCTTTTTGCCCTTCTTATTTCTTTATTATAGTCCGTTAATCCGGATCTATATGGAGCCCAGGCGCCCGAAACTTTAGCTCGATTAAAGAGGCGTCGAACTTCTTTCCCCATTTTTTCCAGTTTTTTGTTCCACCAAGATGTGTCTCTATTATCTTTTTTGGTCTTAAGTGGACAGTTTTCGTAATAAGCTGCTATAAGAGCATTCCGAATTTGTTCCGTCGCAATCTCTATCTCGTCACGATTATTTATAGTGGTCAGGTGGTCACAACTTGAAGTTGTGACTGGACCGATCGTTTGTACTCGCCCCAGTCTGTGCTTCTCGGTCCCTATATTTCACCATGGGCCTAGATCCCGTTTCTATATTAAATAGAATGTGTTTATGGTCTGAGCATGATGGTTCAGAAGATACCTTCCAGTCAGTTATCTTATTGCTCAAAAGATTTGAGCTAATGGTGAGATCTAGTACCTCTCTCCTATTTCTAATGATAAAGGTTGGTTCTGAACCAATGTTGTTTACCATTAGCCTTTCACCTAATATATAATCAAATAGTGGCTCACCTCTTTGGTTGATGTCTGTACTGCCTCAAGCCGTGTGGTGGGGATTCGCATCACATCCGATGACCAGGTGGACATTGTTTCTCCTACTGAAGGCGATTAAATCCCGCACTGCAGATGGAGGAGGTTGACCAGCATCCCTATCGCCCGGAAAGTAAGCCGAGCAGAGGATTATATTCCCCTTGCTCTCCCCCATTCGGATCGATAGTTGGATGGCTACGACATCCGGGGTGCAGTAACCTGTAAGTACAAAATAGTTAATATTGTTTCTGATCCAGATGGATCTGGCTTCAGATCCCATCACTATTACCTTTCCAGAAGTGTTACCTAGTCCGGTTACTCGGCCTGTATTTCTGGTCCAGGGTTCTTGAATGAGAGCAATGTCAATTTGCTTTTCCTGGAATCTTTTTCCAAGGACATACGTCGCAGCCTTGGCATGTTGAATGTTCGCCTGTAGACACCTGATGTATGTAGTAGACATCAGGGGGAGTGGATGGGTTATTGGATGGAAAGAGGGTTATAAAGAAGGGAAATTAGGGTTCGAGGTTTAGATGCTTGGTTTGGGTTTGGGGGAGGGCGGTTCACCCTTCTTTCCGGATGGCGGTTTTGATCCGCTCTTCCGAAGAGGAGATTTGTTTGGGACGGATTTTCCTTTCCCTAGTGGTTTGAGTCGGGGAAATTTTCCACCAGTGGAGTGCATTTTAGATTTGCCCCTCGAGGTTGGTAGTTTATCCTCCGACCTTTTAGTTGTTGAGGCGGGTTCTTTCCCCTTTACCCCTTTAATTTTGATTTTTGGGCGGAATTGCACTTGCCCAAAACCAAAGTAGGGCTGATTGTTCAGCCCTTCCAGAGCTGCCTTAGACCCCTCGTCAGTCGAGAATGTCCAGACCTGCCCTGGGCCAGACTCTTCCCGGTGTAGTACTTTCCACTCCCGGGTAGTTACACGTACCTACTGTGTGAAGTACTTGGGACTTCGCATCTTTAGGTATGATCATTTATATTGCACTGACGAGATTATAAAAAGATCGAAACCGGTCTGCAGTTACTGACATGTTACGATGTGAGGTCCAAGTTTTCCTCGTAGTTTTCATTGAAATCCGAATCCTTGTATTTTGATTCTAACTGTGTTAAGACAAAATACGGAAAATTTTTGCTTTGTAATTCAGCGCTCGGAGAGGCAATATAACCAGGAGAATAGCTGTTTGGCTTAATTTGTTTTAGTCCTTATTTAAATAAGGTGTTTACAGATGGTAGATATAAAGTAGATTCGTACTAGTCGTAGTTATGTGTTATGTACATCCCATCTGTCAAGTAATAGAACTTGATTCTACATCTCGTTATTATATTGGATTTACCTTTACTTTAATTAGTTCTTACTAATTTGCAACTGTTGTTTCAGATTAGAAATTAAGCCAATTAGGTCTTCATCTATAGTAAGAGCCATAAATGCATCAGTCTCGATGTTCTTAAACAGAACGGCTCTCTATTTTGCTGTGTTAGCTTACACTCTTGCGGGAAATGTTCCTGAGGCATACTATGTTTTTGTGGTAACATCGTTTTATAATGTCTTAAGACAACCTTTAGTATTTCACATTCCTCAAGCCATATCCTCTTTCGCAGAATCTGCTATTTCAATTAAGAGAATAGAACACTTTTTAATGCTGGAGGAGATTCACAATATACCAAGCAATGCAAATGATAACATGAAAACCACAGGAATATTTTTGCATGAAGTTTCTGCCAAATGGGGATCATCCAAAGATATGGTCTTGTCAGATATTAACTTTAGTGCAAGAAAGAATGAACTCATTGCTGTAGTGGGACCAGTAGGTATGTTTAACTTTTTTTCCTTTTTTTGAGTACCTACTTATACAGTGTTATTCAGAACTTATCCACAATAAAATTTCTACATACATGTAGAAATGTGGTAGTGCAAAAAAAAAATTTTTTGGCGGGGTCTGAAAACTATTTAAAAATTTTTCATTGCACGCTGCTGGATACTGGTCCACTGTAATGGAGTGACCTTGGGACTGACAATGCAAACTGGCTAGCACGAAAAAAACTTCGGAAGTTCTGAGAGTATACCGACACCCGGCGTAAAAAAGATTTGCAGCGTTTTTACTTTAAAATAAACTTAAAGATAGATAGATGTGACCAAAGTGACGTGTCTTTAAAATGAATAAAATTTTGTTACACTAATTTTGAAGAATTGCGCTACTTGATTACTAGGTATTAGAAATATGAAATTTATAAAAAATTTGCACATACCTTGTTATAAAAGCTGTTCGAAATTTTGTCCTTAAAGCTATCCAAATTTGCCGCACTAAAGCGAATGTTCCTCCTGTTGCTGATCTTTTAAGCGCAAATTATTAAATAAATTTGGGATTTTCAGCATTTTGCTGCAACAACCACTCCCAAAACCTAACTCGTAAGTGATAATCCACTGGTAACAGTCCATTAACTCAGCATTACTGTACACATGAGCCATTTAGAAAATTTTACAGTTTAACACTCCTAAGATAAATAAAACACCCGCACTGCGAGAGCGTCACACATATAGGCTGACGACTCATATACAATAGAGATATTATCCCCACTCCAACTTTATTCGGTCGATTTTAACCGGGCGTTCCAGACAAAAACGTGTTTACTTTTTTTTATCACATTCTTAGGAATGTGGTAGAAAAGTATCAGATGTGTTGAAGTACAGTTTCCCAGCTACGTAGTCCTTTATAATGGTATAACTTTAAACATTGTTTAGGGGAAATCCTAAGCCTTTTGTTATAAATTTTTTTGGTGATATCGATTTCTTATTTAAGGATACACATATCCTGAAAGTTTTAGAGATAAGTTCTGAATAACCCTGTATAGAAACTGATTCACAGAAAAAATTTAAATATTTAAAAAATTATTAATTTTTCGTATAGCTTATGCCACATTAAAAAAATAGATTTAGCTTAGAAATCAAAAATGTAAAAAATATAGGGTATTCCATTTAAAATAAGAAAGTTGATCCATTTCCGGTATGACCGTAAGTGGCAAAAAATCGGAGACACTTCAGATGAATAGAACTTTCTCGAAAACTATTATATTATTTAAAACCTATGAATTGTTATTATGGTTAAAAAATTATTTTTTATTGAAGGCAGTGGGAAGTCAGCGCTTTTGCAAGTCATTTTAAAGGAGCTCCCTATTACCAAGGGCACATTGGACGTAACTGGTACCATTTCCTACGCATCTCAAGAGCCATGGTTATTTGCTGGTACTATAAGAGAAAATATTCTCTTCGGGGAAGAAATTAATCCAAAACGGTATCAAGAAGTATGCCAGGTGTGTGCTTTGGAAAAGGATTTTTCACTTTTATCGGATGGAGATTGTACTATAATCGGTGACAGAGGAACTACATTGAGCGGTGGCCAAAAGGCTAGAATTAATTTAGCAAGAGCAGTATATAAGAGGGCAGATATTTATTTGCTTGATGATCCACTTTCTGCTGTAGATATGCATGTGGGTAAACAGCTGTATGATAATTGTATTTTAACGTTTTTAAGAGACAAGTGTGTAGTTTTGATCACTCATCAGCATCAGTATCTTAAAAATGTAAACAGAATTTATATAATTAGAAATGGCATTGTGGACGGTTGTGATACATTTGATCAATTTGATTCAAATTTTAAAAACGTAATGCCCATTCGCGATTGTCCACAAAATGAGGGTTCTGATGAAGAGGATAATATCAAGGCATTACCACTTACCAAAAATAAGGCAGAGGCAAAAGAATATAAGCAGAGCGGTACTATTCAGGGACAATTATACAGGAAATATATTACATCAGGAGGGAGCTATTTTGTATTTGGTTTAGTAATTTTTCTTTTTATTACTGCTCAGTTTTTGGCAAGCTCTGTGGATTATTTCCTAACATACTGGTTAGTTGTTTATGTTCTCATGTAGGTAATGTGTTTTGACAAAAATATATTTTAGGATAAATTTAGAACAATTGAAACTTAATAGTTCTGCGAAATTTGATACTGACAAAAATATATTCATGCGTAGGCAAAACTGTATATATTTATATTCCTTATTAATATGTTTTGTTATCTTCGTTACATTAATAAGGTCTACATCGTTTATGCAGCTATGCATGAATACATCTTCGACATTGTTCAACAAGATGTTATCAAGCGTAGTAAGAACCGACATGAGATTTTTTTATACGAATCCAGCTGGAAGGCTCCTAAACAGATTCTCCAAAGACATAGGATTAATGGATGAAGTGTTACCTCTAGTTATACTCGACACATTACAGGTAGTATCTACATATGTTGAATATTTATTCGTATTCGTAAGATTAACACATTTCAGACTCTCTTTAACGTAATATCAATAGCTACATTAGTAGCTATAGTTAATCCTTGGATGTTGATACCTACTGTGATTATGTCAGTAATGTTTTACTGGTTTAAAAGATTTTTTATAGCAAGTAGTCAAAATTTAAAAAGGATAGAGGCGACAGGTAGCTGATGTGGTTAGTTTATTTGAAAATATTAATTATCTTGCTTTTAGCACGAAGCCCTGTTTTTTCTCACCTGAGTGATTCCATACAAGGCTTGACAACTATTAGAGCATTAGGAGCTCAAGATTATTTAATTCAGGAGTTCGAGTCCAAACAGAACGTGCACAGTTCAGCGTTTTATTTATTTATGGCTTGCAATAAGACGTTTGGATTTTGGTTGGACTTTCAATGCGTAGTTTACGTTGGCATTGTGGTCATGAGTCTTCTATTAATGTTAGATGGTAATTATTACTATTTATCACAAGTTAGATTAATAAAAAATTGAATGCTGCTTTTTAAGAACTCATAAACATTAACTAACTAGACTAACGTTCTAATACGACCTAGCTATCTAATCTTGGTAATACAAATGCACATAAAAAAGACTATGAGATATCTAATTCCTTTATCAATGTATAAGGGAGTATGAGATACTATAACGAGTTTAGGAATTAAATATATTGTTTAGTTGTATCTTTAATAATGCAGGAGATGTACAATACTGAATATATTTGTGTTAATTTCAATGTTTTTAAAACATTGAAATAACTAAAAAACGATACATTTTAGATATAAACCTAATAGCAACTTATCATGCGTAGAATCCAAGAATGCAAGTATTCCAATATTACAGAGTTGTCAATATTTAAAAATGTTAGAAAGCGTAGACTTTATCCTAACAGACCCAGTTAGTATCTAAAGCAAAAATAGTACTTACAAGAAAAATAGAGACTAATTAACTTTTTTAATCGTATTATCAGGACAATATATTATATATATATATATATGTAACAGGTTGTTTAGGCACCAATTATGACTATATATGGACGAACTGGCACCTATATATACGTTCTGGCACCAAATATGGGTGCCACAACGTTATAGCCCGTATATTTCCTTCAAATGGTCCTAGATTCACACCTACCAAATATCATGAAGGTGCCATTTGGCTCGTCTATCCATAAAAATGCGATTTTAGTGCAACCGTATAATCGCAGAGGGCGCGTCAATGTCTTTAAGTCGAACGGTAAGACGTAATGGCACCACGACGTTGTGGCACCACAGATGCTGAAATTTGAATTAACGTTCTGGCACCTCAGTCATACCTATTTATCCTCGGTAATTAGATAGATTATCCATCTAATCCTTCAGTCGTTTATATTCTTCAGTGGATATAATAATATGGTTATACGAAACCATATATCCACTGCTATTTTTATGTATGGTGGATTAAAGAAAAACATTTTTGCGACAAGCGAAATCATCAAAACTTAATAAAATTATTATTACTGCAAAAATTTTAATAAACCCTTATGTATTTTAATAGGTAACAAAGAAAAGAAAAATCTAATCATGACAATTAGGAATAAGGGAAATCTCAAAATTAAGAAAATAAGTGGAACAATTATTCCTAAAAGACGTGTGCAACCGCCGTTTTTGGAAAGCGTTAATGATTGTAATTATATTATTTGTGTAAAATGTAAAGGATTTTATAGAAGCACTTACATAGTTCGACACAGCCGTCACTGTTTCGTAAATAATAGCAGTGATCATACCGCACATCCTAAAGTAGAATCTTTTATTCTAAGTTTAGAGACAGAGTATCAGGAATATCTAAAAACAGATCGTACGAGAAAAGAGCTGATAAAAAAGTTGAGATAAACAACTTATTTTTTTTATAGTTTTTATCAATTTGCATTTTATTAATATGAGGGAAACAAATTTTTTAATATTTTAATTATGAAGATACTTACCTTCTTTAAGCTCCTATTTTACTTAAATTAAATAATACAATACACCTTTCTTCTTATATATATCTATTAGCAATGCTAAAGATATATATAAGAATTTGCATTATGCATTTCGAGTACTATGCTATACCGACTCATCATCGGTAGCTTAAACACTAGCATGTTTATAAATAAAGTCATCCAATTAAACAGAGGATAAGGCTGTAAAATAAATTTATTTAGGTAAACTGCAGATGTCTACTTGCCTGCTCTTTTTCTAAATTGTTGTTGGATATTTACTATTATTACTTATTTACTATTGTTGACTATTTTTAATTTTATTTTTCTTATATAGAGGGTATTAAATTGAAAAGGTCATTAGATAATGGGCTTAAATCTAAATTCAGTAAATGATTTTTATATTTCTTCATATATATTGATTCTAATGTATTTAAGTTCTGAGAAGTACTGGCTTTTATGAGGGAGGTATTGTTTACATTAAATTTGTGCCCCGTTTCGTAACTATGTAAGGCTAGAGCCGACTTATCTACATTAAAGCATTAAAGTTTTTTGTGTGATATGTATGCTCTTTAAATCTAGTTATTACCTACATTTCTTTTTGTTTGGCCGATGTATAGTTTGTGACAATTACTACAGTTTATTTTGTATATCCCAAATTTCTGAAGCGGATCTTTTTCTTGGAAAGTGGGCCCTAATAGTGCTTTAATTGTAAATGTATTTTTAAATGCAGGGATGATATTGACTTTCTTCAGTAAATTTTCAAATTTATGACTGATTTGAGGATAGTATGTGAATTTTCTATACATATATTGTCTTTCCTCTATTGAACTTTAGGTGGCATAACTTTTAATTAATAATTTTCACTTTTGTTTATAAAACGTTCTATCTATTTGTTTCTTTTCATAACGGTTATCCTTAGCAATGCTGTAGATAAGATCACGTTCTTTATTGTAGTTGGTGGTTGAGTGGTACATTTAATAATCTAAAAACTAGACTATTAAACGCATCCATTTTATATTTAAAGTGTGTTACTGAGGAGTTGTGTATGTAATTATTTGTGTGTGTCAGTTATCTGTAAATGTCAAAAGTCAAAGATTCGTCAAGTCTGATTATTTTAATATCTAAGAAAGGTAATGAATAATTGTTTTCTAATTCAAAGCTAAATTTAATGGAATCTTACTGAGAGTAGTAAATTGACGAAATTGTGTATATCGAAATTTTTATTTACAACATACGTCATCTACATACCTTTTCCATACTATGGGGAATTCTAAGGCGGTGTTTTTGACGTTATTTTCAAAATGTTTAAGGAATAAATCTGCAATAAAAGACTATAGAGGAATGCCATGCCCATTATTGTGCCATGTGTTTGTTTATAAATATTGTTGTTGAAGGTAAATGTATTTTGGTCCATACACAATTTCGTTAATAAAGTGTATTCTTCCACTTTTATTGTCGGTACTTTATTGTGTACTAAAAATAGTCAACAATAGTAAATAAGTAATAATACTAAATATCCAACCACAATTTAGGAAAAGAGCAAGCAGGCAGACATCTGCAGTTTACCTAAATAAATTTATTTTACAGCCTCATCCTCTATAAATTGGGTGACGACTTTATTTATAAACTTGTTAGTGTTTAAGCTACCGACGATGAGTACATAGTACTCGAAATGTATACATTTAGCATTGCTAATAGATAATTATGTGAAGAAAGGTGTATTGTCTTATTTAATTATATTCATCTTCACGAACTCACCTGAATCAGTTCCTATTTTACTTATTAATAGGTTGGACGAAATTGGAAAAATTGTAATATCAGAGCGTTCATTATTAGCATATTGAATTCCCCATCGCAAGTGCTTTCAGTCCACATAACATTTGTTATAGCTAAACTTTATAGTTTCCAAGGTATTTAATATTTTCTGTAAAAAATAACAAATGCAGACTTTAGTGAAAATAATAAGTATCTTCCTTAGTTTTCACATTTCGACAATAAATATTGGTATTCGTTTAGTATAAGTCATGGCGAATATTTTGATTTACATAAATGTTTTATAAATTATACAGGGTGTTAATAATCTCGTAGCACTTTTAGAAAGCCATAAGGCCCAATATCTCGTTTATTTCAAATTGAACACCCTGTATATTTTTAATGGATCAGATACAGAATTGAAAACTGTCGATCCATATTAGTATGTTATATACCCAAAGGTAATAGTTTTCGAGTTATTTTGAAATTTAAAATATTTGGATGATAGATCGATAGTTTTCAACTCTGAATCTGATCCATTAAAAATATACAGGGTGTTACATTTAAAATAAACGATATATTGGTCCTTCAAGTTCCCCAAAAGTGCGAAACTATTATTATTAAAACATTTATATAAAGTAAAATATTCGCCATGGCTAAACGAATACCAATATTTATTATCTAAATGTAAACACTAAGGAAGATACTATTATTTTCACTAAAGTTTGCAAAATATTCGCCATGGCGCCATGGTTCGTAGGTTTTCACGGCCGATGTCAATTGACTGATGTATCTACACTTTCTGGGCTGTTTAGCCCAGTTTAGTCGATGGTTAACTGCAGACATTTTGCCATATATGTAGATGGCATCTTCAGTGCTTCTCGTATCAAGATACAAGAAGATCTGCAGTTAAGCATCGTTATGGTGCCGTGGGAGCGTCTCAAAATTATTTCGGTAAAGTATTTACTTGACAGTCTCGAAAAAACTTCGAACACAACGCTGCCGTGGATTGCAGTCAGAGAACGGTGTTATCGGCACTGCACCACGCTGATCCTTTATTGTTGTACCTGGCTACAAATATCTTTCACTATACCTATATATAATATATATATATAGTGGTGCCAAAACGCATATAGGTATAGAGAAAGTATATATAGGTCACTTAGTTGCATTATTTAGAAAAAAATTGGGTGCGAGAACGTCTAGTTATTATTTGGTGTCACTTAGTTGTTTTACGCGTATATATATATATAATTAGTACTAACCTAATACTAGTAAAACTAAACTTCCTTTTTTATTTTACTTTTACAGAAACGACTGGAGGAAATATGGGCTTAGCAATAACTCAATGTGTAACTTTAACTGGTATGCTTCAGTGGGGTATAAGACAGTGGAGTGAAATGGAAAATCAAATGACTGCAGTAGAAAGGGTACTAGAGTATACCGAGCTTAGACCAGAAACAGATACTAACGAAACAACTAAAATGATTGACAACTGGCCTAGTTTAGGTGATATTCGATTCAAAAACGTTTCCTTAAGATACAGTTCAGATGAACCATTTGTCATAAATAATATTAACTTTAATATTAAACCTGAAGAAAAAGTAGGTATAGTTGGAAGGACAGGCGCTGGAAAGTCTTCCCTTATAGCAGCTTTATTTCGTTTAGTCGAAACCAGAGGGATGATACTAATAGACCAAGTTGACACAAATACAGTGCCCCTACACCTGTTGCGTTCGAAGATATCTATAATTCCCCAAGAACCTATATTATTTCCAGGAACTCTTCGTAGAAATTTAGACCCATTTGATGAATATAAGGACGATCAGATTTGGGCTGCTTTGAAAGCGGTAGAATTAGAAAATGTGGTCGATGAACTACCAGGAGGAATATACAGTAAGGTATTTGAAGGCGGATCTAATTTCAGTGTTGGACAAAAGCAGTTGCTATGTATAGCTAGAGCAGTTCTTAGAAATAATAAAATTCTGATTTTGGATGAAGCCACATCTAGTGTGGACCCAGAAACGGATAGACTGATTCAAAGGACTATACGGAAAAAATTTAATGACTGTACAGTTTTAGCAATAGGTATGTCTTAAGAACGTAAATAGTAATATTTTGCATTAATACAAAATATTTTGCATTAATACAAAATTTTTTGTATTAATAAATAATTTTTTCCACGGTCGGGAGTAGAAATCAGTTTCTATGACATCAAAATTGAAACAGAAGTAGTCGATTATTCCCAAGGGAGTATAATGCTCCCAAGGGAGTTTACATTATGGAGAACGTTTTTCATGCAAAAAAAGAGGTAACATTGAAATTATTTATTGACATTTAAATTAAATGTAACATTTGTACAATTTTCAAAATTAATATTAGAAGGAATATTACTTTCGCTTACATTTAAAGTTTTTGTGATTGCGCTAGTGGTGGTACCTACTAAAACGTGATTAGCAATTTTGGTCTTATTTTCAATGGAGTTCTCGACATAACCCTCAGCGACTGTCGTTGATTTCCAACCAGCATGACGCTTTATTGTCGTGATATCCACACCAGCATCTGCCAGTAATGTCGCTGAAGATCTTCGTAAGCAGTGACCAGTATAACATGCAGCATCAGGTAATTTTAAATACGAAGCTACTACACTAGGATTTTTTCCGATGGTATTCTTGCCAACTGGCTGCGAACTACATTTTCCTGCTTTGTAGTACAAAAAAAGGCGCTTATGCTTGGCGTAGGGAGAACAAAGGGACAGGTATTTTCGATACAATTCAAGCATATTTCCCACATCGGTAACCACAAAGGTTCGTGGAATCTTTGTCTTAGTGTTTGGAATTTTTACAATCAAGGATGAGCCTACATCCTCAATATCATCTACAGTTAAATTGACTAGTTCTTCAGTTCGACAAGCTCCGGCAATCCCCAGAATTAATACAACCTATAAAAAATCAAAATACTAAATAATTGAAATACCTAACAACAAAAGTAATCTTACCTTAATCATTAAGAATTCTTTGTCATCTGCAGTTGATAGAAAACGGTCGATTTCACCCTTTGTCAATATTTTCGATTTTTTCGCTTGATATCCGTCACCGGTTCTTTTCAAAAATGCGATCAGTTTGGGGAATTTGCTTATATCTATGTTGTCGTAAATTATCAAGCATGACTTAACCATAGAATATTGCGCCCATAATGTGGAAGACTTGTAATTCTTTGCATTTTCACTGAAGTATGCCAACAAAACATTCTCGCTGTATACTTGAATATTTTTCTCGGCGCACCACGTTTTGAACCGATTGTAAGCTATATCGTATAAAGATCTTGACTTCGTAGGTAACAAATTGCTTATTGCAATATTTGCAGCCTCCACAATCTCTTTCGACTCACAATTATTCATGTGCACTAAACAAACTGTAAACTAAACCAAACTAACATCTTAATTTGACAATTCTTTTTGTTTGTTTATTTTGTAGTTATGACAATAACTCAACGACTACTAAATAAATGCTCAAATCCGAATACAATAATTCTGGTGCTACTTACTTCATAATAACAAAATATGTGTTTTTAAGTTAATGAGACCGTGGAAAAAATAGTATATACCATTCGGGAGAAATGCTATTTTGTCCTCGGTGCATTGTAGCCCCCTGGCTTCGCCCTCGGGCTTCAAATTGCACCTCTGCCAAAATAACGCATTTCTGTCCCTTATAGTATAATATACTATATTGTAGATTTTACTCAAATTTTGTGTGTCGATTTTTATTGTATTGGGATTTTTATTGTATTGGGATTTTTCTAATTTTAATCATTTCCAGGACTTCTCTTTTGTGGTGTGCCTTTCTGTAGTTGGAATTTTGTTACAGTCAAAGTTATGTTTTGTTTATTGTATATGTTTGGTTAAAACTGTTTTGTTTGTCGTATTTGTGGGACTGTATGCAGTTTTTTAGATGTTGGGAGGTTTGTCCGATATATACGCTGTCATAATCTTTTGATAGTATTTCGTACACAGCGTGTGTCTTTTTGGTGTTTGGGGTTTTGATTTTTAATTTAGTGAAATGTGACTTGTCCTTTATGTGCTATTTTTATGTTATATTTTTTTAGTCTTGTGTTATCTGTTTGTTGTGATAGTCCTTTTACGTATGGTATGTATGTGTTTTGAGTTTTGTCGTTTGTGGTCGTATTGGATGAAGTATGACTTGCTTTGGTTGTAGAATTTGTGGTTTGTTTTTGTAGTGAAAAAGTAGAGGATATCATATACTTAATTCTTCGAGAAAATAGTCTTATGTTGGACACCGTGTATATAACCGCTCTTATATAAGTTATTTTTGTAATATCTATACTGTAAGCTAGCAAAATGAAACATTTTTTGAGATATTAAATGGCAGCAGTGACTATAGAAAGAAGTCACTGATGGCAGTAAGTTGACACTGGTAGTGTTCTTGAATGTAACTTATACAAAGAGCTTAAGTAATGTAATTTGTTATTCAAGGCCGATTTCGGATTAAATTGAATAATTCTCACTTTTTAGCACACAGATTACGGACTGTAATGGATTCCGACAAAATAATTGTCCTCGACGAGGGATCAGCAGTTGAGTTTGACCATCCATATAATCTTTTGCAAAATACGAACTCAGCATTTTATGGATTGGTAACTAAAACAGAAAATGTAGAATTACTAGAATTAATGAAGCTTGCCGAAGAGGTACTTAATAAATAAATAAAATGTATGCAACATTATTTCTTAAACATTTGCAATTATTTTTCAGAATTACAAGAAACATAATAGTAATCAACCAGACAGTTAAACAAGTACCTACTGTAAAGAATAACGTGTGAAAGTGAATCTTCCGTTTACAATATTTCAACATTTAATTGAAAAAGGATTAATAAATTAGATCATAATATTGTTATATTATTTTTATAATGTAGATACAGGATGAAAAAATATTGGACGATATAACATAATATGTACATGCAGTACCTCTTATCCAAAATGCAAGTACGTGCAACGTAGCGTTACGGCCCTCTCGCGGTATCCCTATCGGTAACGCATGCCGACCGAATCATATGCTTGTATCAAAAGCAGATAACCTAACTTTTATCCAAAACCAAAGATAACCAAAATATTAGACTGAATCACCAAAAAAGGCACACTAAAGCACTATCCCACAGAACATTGGAGGAAAAAACAACCATTTTGAGGTTAAGTATAAAAATGCGGGGGATCTGACAGAAAAAATTTCTTAGATTATAACATGCGTTGAGTTTATGTTTACCGCTACAAAATAAGGTTTAACAGTCTTTTCGCTTGGCAACGTATCTAGTTACGTTACGGATACTGATACCGATACCCGAGAATTATTTGAAGTAGCTTTATGTCTCTAATATCGAAGTACTTACTATTGGTATTACTATTGATATTAAACAATATTAACGTCAAATATTGTCCCGTCTAAATTAACTCGTATATAAAAATGTCTAAATGGCAGGGACATTTTTGTCATTATGACAGCGCTAGAAAAGATGCATCGTTTTTTATCATCGATTTCTTCAAAACCAGACTACATTTAGTAGGCGAACGTCAATTTAAAATCAGATATTTATCGTTACTATATTTTGTCCAAAAACACTTTTAACATTGGAAATGTTTATATTCGTATATGGTGACCAAGTTAGAAGTTGTCGTTCAAAGCCAAACGATAGCGGTGTCTCGATCGAGTGATGCAATATAATATATTATAATGAAGCAGATCACATCATAAACATTTTTCATAAATAACCTACATTCCAAAAATTGTTATACATGTCTACAATGAATAAAGAATAAACATCAATAAAGCATTTTATTATAAGTTTCAAATCTCAGAATAATTCCCGAAAACATCATGTATAATTGAACAGTGATCCATTCTTGTGGAATTATTATATTCATCAAGAATCATCTGTTTCGACTTACAAGCTGTCCTTTTATCTGAAACAACAATAAGAGTTATTGACTTTCTCAGTTTAGTGACTAAGTTGCAAAGCATAATAAACAAATACTTTCTAACTATTATTGATCTGACACACCTTCGTTTGAAATTTGATCACATGTTATATTCTGAAAGTCAATTTTCTCTAAAGGCTCCCCGGGATAAAATTCACACAAGGCCGGCAATTTTCTTTTGCAGTTGACAACCCTCCACATACTGTCGGTATCCAATACGACACAATCCTCATGTTTGTGCTTAGATATGGGGTGGCCAGGACCCCAAGCCCTATATCTGAAACATCGTAACATCGAACCATATGCTGTTCTAAAATTTCCTTCCTGTTGGATGTCGTTGAGGCCAACGTAGGCAACTTTGTACCAATCTTGGAGGGTATTATTTATATATTGAGATAAATGGTTGGTCCGAATTTCTGATAGAACATTTGCTAGATGGGCGTCTATGTCTTGACATTTCTCAACGGAGGCACTGTAATTTTGTTTTTCTTCAATCAGTGCAAATAAACCAATAGATTTAATACATGTAGAATTCTCCGTCACTGAAATAAACAAAGTAGTCATAATGTCACCCAGGAAATATAAATAGTAAAGGTGGTTATGGATATAGGACTAAGTTTACAAGTCTGATTTCTGTATAACCTATAGAATTAACATCCCTACAACTGAATCGATCATTTGAATAACAGCCCTTGTCAATAGTTTGGCCATTTTAAACTTTTTGCAGTAATATAATTTTTAAGGGTAAACAAATTGTTGCATTTCTGTATGGAACGATTTGTTCCATACAGCATCACTGATAACGTTTCAATGATTCACATGCTTCTAAATATCTCTATGCATTGAAAAACCACACAAGTCGCTGACATTTGTTCTTTCTAAACGCAGTCTGCGAAAGAGTACATTCTTTTTTGCCCAACGATCGAAATTTTGCAGCTATTAAAAGAGTAATCAGAAGATTCGACAGAATCTACTATATCATGAAATATGTTAAAATGATCATAAATTCATGAAGGAAGTAAATTTTTTTTTTATAAAACTCGTTAAAAGTGAAGATGTTGCAGATTTTAAATCTTGGTGGCCTAAGTTTTACAAAAAAAAAAAACACAGCTTGTCGATTAAGTCTCTTAGTACAGATGTCTCAAGTTAGCAAATACGCACATTTCAGATTATGAACTACACACATTTTAGATTATCTTTCAATGAACCTAGGGTAGTTGAGGCTATTGAATTTATAGAGGGGTTTACCAGCCATAAATTTAGACTTGCTACTTTTAATTCAGTGCAACTACCTGAACCTGTCCAGGAACCTGCTTATCCACTTGAACGAGTTCCAATCAGCTTCAAGAAAGTTGATAATATCAAACAACTTATTCCATACAGTTCTGAAAACACCATGACTTTTATAACGAATTATTACGTTGACCAACAACCGAAAATGATGAAGATAGTGCTTAATTTTTTATAAAAGTTTATTGTGAGATCCTCTATTTTATATTGTAACGTACATTTTAATGTCGTTTCATGAGGTTGACTATTATGCACCCCGTAAAACACCCAACCTAATTGTTGAGGCTTAAGTTCTCGATTTTTGAAATAACGCGCTGGAAGGTGCTGATTGGCTAGTAGCCCTTCCAAAATCCTACATACTAGCGGGTGTAATTAGGAAGGAAGGAGAGACAGTCCCCGTCTTCGAGAATAGGCACATGTGAGTTATTTTAACTCTTTGATATATATAATTTATTGACTTTCATTATTGGTTGCGATTATAATTATTAGTACAGAAATACGATCATAGCGAGTTGTTGTTATTATTAAGTAATTATATTTCATATATAATCAGGATTTACCTGGATTTTAGGTAAATTATTTAGGCGTGGTCAGTGTGATTTTTTGTCACCCTATATGGTTAGAAGTAGTACGATTCGAAACAATAGAATATAGTTTCAATATTATTTTATAAATTTGTGAAGCTGTGCTCTAGTCAGGAGATTATAGAAAACATTGTTTTTTTTTTAAACCAATAAATTTGAGTTTTCTTGCCTCCATTTTGTCTGAATCGGATTTCGAATATTTCACCACGTGTTGTGCCCTTTGGGAATTAAGTTCATTTATCTTATCTTTATCTTATCTTCTCTTATCTCATAGTTATAATATATGATAGTGAGCTATAGAAAATTGCTAATATCGTAATTTCTGCACTAGGTTAAGTAATTTGTTACTTTGTAGAGATTGTAATAACTCACATGCACGCCGATTAGAAGACTGGAACCTGTTTCCTAACATTTGTAAATTCATTGATTATTGTTCTTTGACAACAAATTTTTACAATAAAACAATACGAATTTCTATAACTTGTCACTCTGTCTTTGAAATATTAATGAAATAATTTTTCTCTTTTACCTAATTAGAGTGGTAATATTTCCTTGTTTAACCGGTTATGAAACCGTTGTTTTTGGAATTTTGGGTCAGACGATAGAGGGGTTTCTTTATTTAATTTATTTTTGTTCCCTCTAAACTATCGTATGTTTAAATATTAACGATTAGAGTTTTTATTAAGAAAATTGTCGAGTGACTGAACTGTAATCAGTTCTTTTGAATGCAATTTTTTGGGTAATTTTATTTGCTACATTCTGGGTAGGGTCACTAAAGGTTGACACCTTCCAGGTTTTGTTTTCATTTGTTAATTACTTTCCCTGTAAAATTCACAGAGGATTTTACCAAACCAGATCTGCTGGTACATTCCCTTCAGGAACTTATTTATAATTTTTAATCTTGGCTACACTAGCCGTCAACGTTCATCTATATATTTGTAAATTTTGGGGCACTCTTAACACAAACAATTCTTACTATGTACTCTTCTGAGACGAGGCTGCTGTAACCTGACTGCAAGATCTATAACCTGCTGAAGAACTCTGGACGCTTACCACCTGCAGATCCCTAGATCAGAGGATTGGACTTAGCAGTACGTGACCGTCATCTGGACTAGAGCTCTAGCTTCCCCACTTTGCCACGGCAAGTCCACCTGGATCCAATCATCAGCACAGGTTAAGGGTGAGAGTACTAACCTCATAAAGAAGACACGAAATTGTCAGAGTGACCCCGAACCTCATATAATTTTTGTATAGTTAGCCAATTTTAAAATTTCATTTGTCACCTTTTTTTTTCATTTTTTAGTCAATATTAAATCATTTTTGAATTATTGTTAAATAGTCACATTATTATTCAATTGTAATTTTAATTCAATTTGCTTATTTGATTATAGTGTATTCAACTAACTTTTATATAGTTTTCTTTTATCTTATATCTAAAAATTATCCTGGTGCCCAAATAACTTGTCAACATTCAAAGCAGTCCTACGAATACTACGCCCTAGTATCATAAATCTCCCTGAGCTACCGGAGCTAATGTCAATGAACTTAAGCTAGTGGAATTGCACATCCCTAGCTTATCTGAGTTTATTGTGACAATATTCAGTAAAGATATTTAATAAACCTTCATTTCCTTCATTTTCATAACCATTTTCCTCACATAAATCTTTCATTTCACGTAAAATAATTCCCGTTTCTCAAATGATGGATTCAACTAATAGATATAACGGTATATGATCTGAGTCAGGTTTTTATTACTATCATTATTATTATTCTTCTCTATCTCCACATACAACCAAGAAATGGACATATCTAAAAGTTGAAAAATCGAAATTATGTTTATTACCAGAAAACAAAAGACGATAGGCTATTATGGTTCTCACCATCAAGTTGGTCACGAAAAAAGAGATCTAAAGGGGGGGGTTCATTATTTTAAACTTAACTTTACTTAACATTTCTGTAACATTACTTACTATTCCAGTTCCCATACGCACTATAGTAATCGAAAGCTACATCTGCTAGTAGTGTTGAACTTTTTTCCGCTTCTGGGCATCCGAGAGCTTGACAATTTGCGGTGATATTCGTATAGTTTGATGCTTCTTGGGGGATGAAATTGAAAGCCAATGCTTTCCTTTGCCCGGAAAACTTCATGCAATCTTGCACGTCAGACACCTTTGCTCTTGCAATTATGGGCAAGGCAGACTTGTAGCAAACTCTTATTTTGTAATACTTTAGGTACCGTTCAGGAAGTTCACAGTGCTTTTCGGTTTTAATTCGGAGATCAATAGACAAAAAAATATACACAATCAGTTTTAACCAATACATGTTACATTACCGTTTGATAAATAATAGAGTTATACACTTATTAAGTAATTTATTGGGACAAATGCATGTTGGTAAATTTGAAAATATATCCATTACAATTGTTTATTATACAGATTGACGAAGCATTTAACTAAATTTCCTCTTGTATATTGTCCTGCTGTCGGATGTAATCAGTTTCTGCGACAATGGGTGGACAGAAATTGAGTCTGTCGATAAAAATTTTTTCAATGTTCCCAAACACGCTCTCTGGGGTACCATTAGTGTTGACCTATAATGTACAGTGATTAATTATTTGTCAATCTATGTAATGAATGGGAAAACTAAACATTGAATATGTTTAGATCGTATGCTAATTACTGTAATTATTAACAGTAAAATACAGCATGTATACAGGGTGATTAATTGAAACCGTCTAGTTTTTTAAATTATCCCCTGCAGTTCTTTTTCAATCCAAGACAATGATATTAACAGTAAACAAGTAAAGGAAGCTTTAGGCTTCACGTTGATGCTCTCGATATTTGCCAATTATGTACAGGGTGTTCAGAATTCGACTTCCTTTTAGTACAAATTCGAACTATCATTACTTCATTATTTTAAATATAATGCTCCGATTTTTTTTCCATATTCCGATGCACAATTAAATTCTGCATCGATCTGTATTACCATTCCTTATGCCTCTCTTTAACAGTTTCGCTGTCACAAAAGAATTTTGTTGGATTTGTGCAAAATGAATTTTAAATTATTATTATCATTAGTAGCTAACTATGAAATTGCAGTTAACTTCATAATTACGTAATCTGCTATTGTTCTTGTGTCACTTGTGATTGTTAATCGAATTCATCAGAACAAAAGAAAAACCTGAATTATTCAGGCACGGATATTTTGAACTTAATATTCATGGAGAAAATTACAAGATTACTTCAAAAACTTGTCGCGTATTCAACGAGAGGTATCCACATCTCCCATCAATGAATAACAAAAATTAACATTAAGATTGCTAATTTCATTTTCGTATTCACTCGTAACAATTTTCGGTTGTGGTCTAGAAGATGTCACCTCTCCAAACTGAATAAAATTAGATTCTATACGCTTAAATGTCTGCTTAAAATAATGAAGTTTGATAGTACGAATTTGTTCTAAAAGGAAGTCGAATTCTTAACACGCTGTATATAATTGGCAAATATCAAACGAAACAACGTTAAGCCAAAAGCTTCCTTTAGTTGTACTGTTAATATCATTTTCTAGAATTCAAAAAGAACTGCAGGAGAGAGAATTCAACGTATCGTGGTGCAAACACCGAAATTTTCAAAAAAATTGAAGTATCAAAAACCGCTGAAATTAGGTACAGGGAAATTTGATAAAACTCCCCCTAAAATACCCCGTATAATCTAAAAATACAATAAAAAATATATCATTCTATTTAAATTAAGGAAGTTGACAGCCACTTCCGGTGTAACAGGAAGTGCAACAATTTTGAAAATATTTTCAATGAATAGAGCATAGCCGACTATGTTCATGTGTAAATTTTCAGAAAAAAATAATTAGTGGTTCTCCTAATACTTTTAATGGACGGTTTCAATCAACCACCCTGTATATGCAAAGCCCACCCTGTAACAAATTTATTTAGATACTAATACGTGAAATGTTAAATACTAACTAATAAAATGAAATGAAATACTTCTTTCATACAATGTTTTACAACTAAAAATGGTAATATTACATCCTATCTAATATATTTTGAGGCATCAAGGTTTTTTAATTTTATTTAAAATTATTCATTTCAAAGAATTTTATATTTGTTATGCCGTATACAAAATCAGAATTTGTTTATTATGAACGTAGCATAAACGTAACGTCATTGACATTGACGTGTCTCTGGAATGCACAAACCTTAGACCATTATATGGTCTAAGGCTAAGGCACAAACCCTGTATGCTCGAGACTCTTATTCGCGGGTCTTATCTTTAGTCTAATTGCTATAATACACTTTAGTAAGTCAAAAAAATACTGCTTACGTTTTCCACTTTGCTAGAAAATTTCATCAAAGAGAGTCTTATATCCCTGCTGGCAAATATTATGTCTCTTTTAAGGATGTCTTCATTCAGTCTTTCATCAGATTTCTCTTGGGCCCTGGTTATAAGAGAAATTGTGTCGGAGTAGAGATGGAGAATAAATGATACATTTCCTATTTCGTTTACAAACATTTCCGCCTGTTTTGCATTCTTGGGAAAATTGCTTATTACGAATCCTATTTCGTTTTTCGAATTCAGAAGAGCTTCTTTTATTATATCAATAAGAATATTCTGTATGGGAAAATGTTGGTTTTACATCCATCTATATTTACCTATTATGCACTGCGCCAATAAATTAGAGGAACACAAAAAAATATTTATAATTTTCTTTATAATTTTATAAAAACTATAAAATCTAGTAGGCTGATGGTACCAAGTACTGATCCACACCCTGTACCAAACAGAATGGCTTACATTCTTGTATGCCTCTTGAATTAATCTCATAACGGTTCTTGCAACTTAAACTTCACTTCCTCATTCACTGAAGATTTTAGTATCAAACACTCTAATGACAACTAATTGGTATACGTACACTCGATTGAACTTATTTTTTTTTAATTAAGCTACTGAATTTAAAAAGATGATTTTCCCCCTGTTCTACTATAGAACTATTCCCATGTTTTATGTTTTTTTTGGGACTATAAAGTTGATTTGCTCAAATTTCATTGATCTTACCATGAATAAATCATATTTTTCTTAGTGTTCCTCTAATTTATTGGCGAAATGTATAGTTATATTAAATTTATGATAGCATATCATACCATGATTGGTTCAACAATACTGTTGGTGAGGGAAGGTTTGGTTAGGATTCGAACGTGAGTGTGCTAAAAACCAGACCCTCCACTCTGACTATATGTTAAAGAATGGTTCGCTGGTTCACACTTATACGAATATATGAGTATTGATCCAACAGGTTTGGCATCTTAATGATGCTTTAATATAGTAGGTAAAGGGCAAATTGTGAACAACATTGGTTCAGAATCAACCTTTATCAGTAGAAGTAGGAGCGATGTACTAAATATAACCATCAGCTCAAACTTTTTGAGCAATAAGATAACTGACTGGAAGATTTTAGCCCACTCACATTTGAACTTAACCTAACCTAATCTAATGAAGCTTAGAACCTGATTGAATGAGAACTTAACCAGAACATTCGGTAGTAACGGTTTTATTTTGCACCAAATAATGAGTATCTGGATTGGTTTCTAATGAAAGAGCTATTATATATAAAGTGTGATATTATAGTTATACACAGTTATGATTACAGTTATAGTAAGTTTTAATAAAGTAACAAGTTTTGAACACAAAGGCACGAAAAGCACAAAGGTAATGAGATAAAGGTAAGCAAATTAGTCAAGGAAGACATCGAAATCCCTACTAGAAGCCATACAGACATTTATTAATGAAGAAATTCAAAATAAATCACTAGAATAATAAACCAGTTAAAAGTTTTGACTTCATCATGGCTTTCACATTGACATGTCAAATATTACTACATATATCTATATTTCAAAGCGCATTATAGACAAGTATCAAAGTTACCTCTATAAATTCAATGTAGACAAATTATTTGGCTCATATTTCCAGTAAATTTGGAATCGCCCACACAGCAAATTATATGCTGTAAAGGTGCAAAAATAAAGTTTAGAACTGAGGGAACTAGTTTACGTTTCCCTTTTACTCTAAACTAATCTTCAATAAATATGTTGGTAATACGGTTTAGTCTTCGTTCAGAAATCTAGGTTTTACCATTAGAACTCTATCAGTTTCACTTGACATTGAACTATGGAATAATGGGGAATAATTACTCATTTGAAATAATATTTAATATCGTAGTGTCACTGAAAAGGTCCATGTTGTTAGAATTTTGCAAGAGGAGCTGCTAAATTGTTTTTTTTTTATTAACTTACAAGATCAGTTAGTTCAAGGCTTTTTTTGATGATAATAACTACTATCTGACTACTACTATTTATGTATTTTTTACTATTTACTACCCACTTCTTTTTATTTCATTTGTTGATAATTGAGTATTTTTCACAACTCGGAATTGTTGACCTTAATAAAGCTTGCAATCAAAGTAATCAAGTAATCTTCGAAAATAAGGGGCCCATGCTGTTACCACTGAAACACGACGCACCGATGAGGTTTTAAAAATTCTTAACTTTGGATAATTTAAACATAACTATGAAATCATCAAATACTGTTTTCATCAGCGTGTGGCACTTGCTTTGCAAATTGCAGTTTTTATTTTCGCATATAATATCCTATTTGTGAAACCTGGAGAAGACAGGTTAGTCTTGATTGAATATATATTTTTTAGAAAACTGTTAGAGATCTCAAAGTTTAGCAAAGAATTTTTTTAGGAAACTCATCATTTATCCGAAAAAATACAGAATCAGATAATGGGAAGCAAAACTTACTAGTGTTTATTAAATCAAATTTCATTGAAGATGAGTGACACGTATACATTATATTGGAGATTGGATGATAAGGGGGTAGGAACTGGATGAACAGTTGATCCAGTCCTGTTCCTAATAAACAATTATTGTGTATCCCCTTTATCTGCAAGCTAAATGTACGTGCCAATGAGTAACTCATGTTTACCCACGTAGGTACATTTGAGGAATACCATGTAGATAATTTTTAGTGAAGTCAGAGTCATTAAAATGGTGAATCAGCTTCAGAAAGTTATAATTAATAAATGAACTTTGTTGAGTTAATATCTGTTTTTCCTATTTATAATACAAGTAGGTTAACACTTGTAAATTTACCATAGCATTCTAAAAAATTAATTATGCTTTTCCTTTTAAGTGTAAGATGTACCGGGTAAAATGGCACGGAATGGTTCTGGAATGGCTCTACCATAAAATAAAACTTAAAATACTTTTAAAAGGAACATATGCAATACGCATTTGGACTTTTCAGAATTGTTCTAATGGTTAAAAGGAAAGCTAAACCAATAGGAACATGCAGAGCTTGACTTAACTGATGTACCTAATTTGATTGATATAATTACATCAAGTAAAATGCCTGCGAGAGTTATGTTTTATGAATACTTCTAGTAGTAACTTAGAGGATTATCTTACGTCTGATATTTTCTTTTTCAAATTCAGGGCATCTCTAACCATCTCGCCCCTCTCTGTGTCTTTACCTGCTTCATGTCGCAATAACTCGCTAGTACTCAAATGGTCATAGTTGAATTTTTGCTTTACTAGATTTCCATGTGTCTTCTTACCAGTATTTTGTTGTCCGGTGACCCAAACTATTGGTAGATTTTTATTTTTCAATGGCGTCATGTCAATATCGAGTCTGTCTACGTTAATATCCTGTTACATAGTTAACATACATAACTCAATTAAACAATAGTACAGAGGTATGTGGTACTTACTTTTGCTACACAAGAAAGTGCTATACCCATTTTGGTTTCTCTTAGAATTTTATAATCTCCACCAAAGATTAGTAAAGCCAGACGTCAAAATAAAAAATTGACATTGACATGTTTTCTCATCAAAGTTACCTGAATATGTTTTCTTGACTGTCCTTTATAAATATAATTTGAAATTAATTTAGTTCGAAAAAGTGCCAATAATAAGGTGCTAAATGTATCTTATATAATTACTTTCAATTTAGATGCCTTTACTTTATATGTCTTTTTTAATTTTTTTTCTAATCAGTGAAGAGAACTGACGTCTTTCTAGTGGGTTATTTGTTAATTGATTTACATAAATATCTATGTTTCCTATTGTGATAGCAGTAATAATTTCAATATTTATTGCGTGAGCTGTTGGTAGTTTAAATGATTATCCACCTTGTTTAGAATATGTAAATGCCAAATTATATTCTTTACAAAAATTTATTATTACAATAGACACTTCAACATTTGTGCTAATTGCAAAAATCGCAAGAGAGCACTCACTCAAGATCAAATAGGCAACAAAAATAATTGCATCAAAGTTGTCGATTGATATTTATGTTGAAACCATAATATTATAGAAATAGACATTAAGGATAAGGAATATAAAAAATATATGCATAGAAATTAAGAGTTAAGTCTGACGTAGTTTTCTACCTAACACCAAAACACTATAATACTGCACTCGCTGCGCTTTTCGCCAACCAAGTTGGCATCATCTGGGGATGATTAAAACTGATTAGTTTTAATGTTAATAATCAGTTTAGTGTTTTGGTGCTATGTGGAAAACTACGTCAGTATTATCTTCATACCAAAGGTTCTAACCCTCTTCAAGGTAAGAATTAAGTGTTTATTGTATGACGTGTAAAATATACCTAAACTATCCAATGTTATTTCCAGTTCCAGAAATGTTTAAGTAAATCAGATTTTATTTTTAAATGTTTTTTAAAATAATAATTTATGTATAATATAGAGATATTTCTTTTTAGTGATGCATTATATTATTGTTATCTCAGAAACGGTAAAAAAAATCCTGGTTAAATTAATTATTAGAATGAATGTTTCGTATCATAGGGCCTATTAAGAATATGCATAGATAGTTTCTAGAATGTCAGAAAATTAGGAGTAAAACGATGCAAGAATGCAATGGGAAAATAGAGAAAATATATTAAAGATGGAGGGTCTACTAGAGGATTAAGTAGATCTATAAAAATAGAACCTAAAACGAGGCTGCATGGCATCAGACGTAGGCATCACAACACTCACCATTTTTTCTGGCCTGTGGCATCTCCAAATATATGTAAAACGAAAACTTAATATACATAAGTATACCTATCATTTTATTCATGAACTATTTATTTTACTTAATTTCATGTTATGTGTAATCTGAAAATATAATTATTATTTTATAAAATAAAACAAGTAAAACAGTGAAAATTATAATGCAAATAAATAAATAACCTATAATTAACAATATTTTTTAACAAATTTTGGTGTTCAATGTGCTTATTGCTAAGGCCAATGTATCTTTGTAACATGTATTCAGTGTGAATTCATCTGTAGTTTACGAGACTAAAGGATCTAAAAGCGATGTAACCTCAGCAAAAATCTCATCTGGATCTCTCTCGGCATTGATCTGTAAAAAAATAATTAGATCAACTCATTACTTAATCATTGCCTTTATCATGTTATACAGGGTGCCCCGATTAACTGTTGTTACCGTTGGGATCTCGAAAACCGTAAGAGATACGAATTCGTTCAAAAATTACATAAAAGTTGCCCTACATAATTTGAAAGATAAAATTTGAAGATACCGTCTACATTTCGAGATATTAAATAACGAAAAATATTCGTTTTTTTTTTTTTTGTTAAATATCAAATCATCTAATGACCTGAAATACGAGTGTCTTATACAGCACTGCGTATCAAATATCAGTCAAGTAAACTAAATTTATCCCGTTTTGTTACATTAGAAAATGTTTTCGGAAAAATTAACGAAATTTTGGCACAAATGTAAAAAACAAAATATCAAGTGGGGTATTTCGTCGTAGAGTAAAACAAATGTATGCAAAATCCAATATGGCACCCAATTGACAGTTATTTCTCCGCCATCTGGAATGTCGTTGACAAAGAAGAAGCAGACATTTTTGCAATTTTTCAGGAATGGCAAAAGACGATTCGGAAAAAACTATTAATGTGAATAAAAATTCCTAAATTTAAATTGAATATTATAGATCTATAAAATGTCAAATTACACAGTTTTTACTATAAAAATGAAAATACATTTATCTTAAAATTAAAATGTAATTTACAAGTTTTTTTTTTTTGAACAAAAAGCGTTGTGAATGTCAGAATATGTAAAATAAATCAATTTTACAATAACATGTAAGGTATTTTCATTAAATCTAATATAAACAAAACATTAAAAAATTATTATTTATCTACTGATAATAGTAACACATTATTTTTTTAAGCAAAATTATTATCATCTTTTTCTGCACAGTTACATGGTCCTTCTACCTCTTCTTCGCTATTTTTAATATATTCGTATCGTTAAAAATCGTCATGATTGTTATGCTATTTTTTCCAGATAAGGATATGTCATTTTTTTACAGATCCAATTTCGTTTCTTTGTTATAATTTAACCTCCTTCGTATTTACTAAGATAAGTGAGATACCTATAATGGGACTCAAAAAAAAACGGTCACCCTGTATAAACATGGTGCAAAATTCGTCGCTGCTTAGGTTATGACGTCATCTACTATTTTTTAAGTGGAACACCCTATATATTTTTTCATTTTTGGTTAGGGCGTTGTCTCACGAATACATTAATATAGAATTTGATGGATCTATCTATAATAACAAGAAAGTTATGACCAAAATAGTGTGCCGCAAGCGTAGTAATTAACTAAAAATAAAGGAACATTTTGATGGTCATATTAACATATGATACTATAAATATTCTTGTTTATCCAATTTATTATCACGTGACTCGTATGAACGAGATATGAATGACAAGACTAGAAACGTATTAGGTACCATATAAAATAAATTTGCAGGACAATTTTTTAATTCAGCTTGTTAAGCAAATCACTAGCGAGAATATTCCCTAAGAAGAGATTAATTTTCAATGATGCAACATGACTGGGCTCTTGTAGTAGTTTTCCATCTTATAAATAATTGTGATTATTATTTATACAATATACCTATGCATTATTTATTTGATGCAATTAAGAATATATGATTGGTTTGTAAATTTTGCGCAAAGACAATGTCGATATTCATCCTATTTTTTATCAGTGGTCCTACTAATTTTATTCTCTACTCTTTACTACTATTTATTCTCTAAATTATTTCCAAAAACTCGAAAACAAAAAACAATTAAAAGTATAGTTGTTATCTCGGTTATTATACTTACATAAAGCAAATTAATGGATGGAATCCGGGAAAATATCATTATTTTAAATCAAGAATTTAATCCCTCAGTAATCTGTCGGGTTACTCAGGATATTTTCAGAGACAAACATTTAAGATATTTCTATACTTTATATTTGTGTACTTTATATCGGAACTATGTTGGTAAACTATAGTCATAAATATTTAAGCATAATACCAACGTGTAACGCGATAAGTTACCTACATATTCAGCCGTATGATGTATCATTTGATATATGTATGTATGATGTATCAATCAGAAATTATTATTTTTCAAAAACATGGCTTCTGATTGGATATGAACTTAACCACTCTTGTTATAAAATAACATAACGTGTTTCTATTTTTGTAATAAAACAGAAAATGATATAAACATTTGTGACAACTAGATTGAAAATTTGATATTATTTGTATCTATTCTGTATACCTACAAAATTCTTTCAAACGTTATTACAAAAAATATTAATGATGTAGCTGATCTGTATGAAATATGTAGTGTGACATTACATTATTTCATGGTTTAACGATTTTTTAAATAGAAACTGGAATGTTCAACACTACCAATAAACAATCAAACCCTGAAGAAGGTATAAATAAATAAATCGATTCATCGAAACATTGCCGAAAATTATAATATATTGGTAACAAAACTCATTTCAAAAAATCAAGCGTGATTTACTTTCATCTAAAAGTGTTTAGTAGGTATCGCAAACTTTTTATTATTGAAGCTACGAAGTCGGTTATAATTTTGAATTTACTCTAATTGTTACGTTTGCATACTGTTAGTGTAGATTTTATTTATTTAAACAAAAGAAGAATTTGGGTGGAAGAGTTAAATACCTACATTTTATCTATTTTCTAAAATAAAAATCCGTAAAATATTAATGGCTCTATCTCTAACAGTAAGGGAAATGTTAATACAAGAGCAAATTATCACTCTTAATTTTAGAAACAGACTGATCGAATCTGTCAGTATCAAATATACAGACTATTGTATTTAAAACCAACCTTTGAAAAAGGTACCTTTTATTAATGCTTCGCAAATGCGATGTTCAATCAGATTTTCTGTTTGTATCATCAAAGTCAACACAAACATTACTCAGTACTTGTTAATTTGACTCATTTTGTAGCTACAATAATAAGAGCTAGTAACGTCAACCACATTATTTTGATATAGCTGATTGGTTGGATTAATATAAAAATTAACTTATCGTGAGATGAAAAGGTTTTTTAGAGTAGTCTAGCCTTGACAGGTCTAAATTCAGAAGTTAATACTTACTGTTCTCAGTTTTTGAGGATATTGCTGTATCACTTGTTCGTTGTGAGTGTTAAAAGTATGAAGCCTTTTCTTAATGGTGTCTTCATTATCGTCCACTCTACCGGATGTTTTTGCCCTTCCTAGTAACCTTTCAACTAACGTGTTATCAGAGGCCTCAAAGAATAGGACTAAATTTACAGGAGCAATGATCTTCTCGAATAAGATGCCCTGCTCTTTTTCTCTTGGATAGCCATCTATAAGGAAACCTGTTGATGAAGGCAGAGCTTTTAATATCGCCTCTTTAAGGAGGTCTAGAACGACTTCCAGTGGCACCAGTTCTCCTTTTTCCATTATGGCATTCAATTCTTGCCCTCGGGGGGAATCACTTGCAACCTAAAGTATGAACAATTATAGTACCGTATACAGGGTGTACAACTTATAATAGCAGGACTTCATCAAATGATAGGTAACATTAAAATAATAGCAGTTTCTCAATACACTTATATCCAGGAAAGCTTCCTTTTCTAGATACAGGGTGTTGAAATTTTGGAAAAAAAGTATATTATTTTAAATATTGCCAAAACGGCTAGTTAGAAAAATTGGAAATTTTGCACACAGTATCAGCTAAGGATCTTTCACGATTTAAGGCTTATGGTGATAAATTACGAAAACCAGCGGCGAAGTTATGGGTATGCCATCACCCCTTTTCAAAAAAATCTTTTACGCCACTGACTTTATTGCAAATACAATAACATAATTCAGTGTCCCATGCTTTTTAGAACAAAAAAGTATTCTTTCATTTTTTTCATGCGGCGCACCGTTTTCGAGATATTTGAGGTTTTATCAGGTAATGTTGGGCCATTTAGATTTAGAATTTAATTTAAATTTTATGAAGTAGACTGTGACAAGTTTTGACCAATTTAATACTTCCTTATAAGTATCACTAAGTCTATTACTTTAAAGCAAATCTGTCTGTTATTTTGAAACGTTAAAATACCTTTCCGATTTTCTAAACAAGAATATGCTGACATATACTTTATTTATGGATTTTGTGATGCAAATACGGCAGAAGCAACTCGAGAATATCGTAGACGATTCCCCAACAGACGACAGCCACATCATAATGTTTTTTTAAATGTGCACAATCAATTTATTAATCAAGGATTAAGGCCCATACCTAGGAACCTAATCGTCATAATATTAACACCGTAAGAAGAAATAATCGTATACTGCGTGAATTTAACAGAGATCCGAGAACAAGTCAAAGAAGAGTGAGTCGAACCACTGGAACTCTTATAAAAGCACTATTTTAAGAGTGTTAAAACGGGATCATCGACATTCTTTTCATCTTAAACCTGTCCATGGTTTACATCCAGGAGACGAAGAATACAGGATGGTATTTTGTAGGTGGCTTCTGGACAACAATGAGGATTTCTTAAGAAATATTCTATGGACCGATGAGTCATATTTTACTCGACGAGGTATTGTAAATTTTCAGAATCAACATGTATGGGCACATGAAAATCCACATGAAATCAAACCACGAAAGTTTCAACAAGAATTCAGTATTTGTATTATGTAATTATGTAATTCAGTAATTATGTATTATGTAATTATGTAATTCAGTATTCTGAAAACTTTCTGGAATTTTTGAAGACTGAGAATGCGAATATGTGGGATGACATTCCACTCCATTTGCGAAGACAAGCCTGGTTCCAACTCGATGGGTGTCCGCCGCATTCTAAATTCTAAATGTAAATGGCCCAACATTACCTGATAAAACCTCAAATATCTCGAAAACGGTGCGCCGTATGAAAAAAATTAAAGAATACTTTTTTGTTCTAAAAAGCATGGGGCATTGAATTACTGTATTTCCAATAAAGTCAGTGGCGTAAAAGATTTTTTCGAAAAGGGGTGATGGCATACCCATAACTCCGCCGCTGGTTTTCGTAATTTATCACCATAAGCCTTAAATTGTGAACGATTCTTAGCTGATACTGTATGCCAAATTTCCAATTTTTCTAACTAGCCGTTTTGGCAATATTTAAAATAATATACTTTTTTTTCAAAATTTCAACACCCTGTATCTATAAAATGAACCTTTCCCGGATATAAGTGTACTGAGAAACTGCTATTATTTTAACGTTATCTATCATTTGATGAAGTCCTGCTATTATAAATTGGACTACCCTGTATAGTTTTAAATATTTCATATTTTTAAGTTTAAAACATACATATTTACTGTTTAAGCAAATGTTACGGATATTACGGAGTAATTTAATGTTAGTTGGAATACTTTTCGGCTTTGCAATTGTTCCCGATATTTCTTTTTAAGGTTTATATTTACATTTTTATGTTAAACGTTTATCAAACGTAAATGGTTTTGGTTTCATTTAGAAATTACAAACATTTTCTGTGAAAGTCTAGTAAATCATATGTAAAAAGTTTTTCTTTAGAAAGAATTCGTTACACTAGCTATCTCGTATATAGTGTCCTTAAGCTGTTCCTCAGACGGAGACAGTTTTTGATTAGCATTTCGAAAAATAAACGAATGGGAAGGGTTGCACCACTCACCATGATCTTACCCCACGTTTATATTAAGATACGTTCAGTACGGAGCTTGGATGATAGATCATAGACTGGATGATAGAGTAACTTTTATCAGCGCTGATAAAATGTACAATGTATTTCAATGGAGCCGTTCAGTACGGAGATGTGATACTAGCAGGAAATACATGATACACGAGTGGTTTATATTCGATTATATTTTGCGGAACAGTCAGTGCAATTCTTCTGCGAGCTGAAGTAGGAGTATGGATGCCGAAAAATTAATTAGAGAAGTGTTCATTAGAAAATCTTTGTGGAATCAGGCCCACCCTGATCACCACAATAGATTTATTTTGGAGAAACAGTGGGAAGAAATAGGAAAAATTATGAATGCTACAAGTAAAAGTTATATTTTATTTTTAAATAAAATACAATTTATTATATATTGTGAAAGAGATGTGTGTAGGTCTCGAATAACAAACGAATTAATCCAATATTGAGTATATTAACGTAAAATACATTAGAGACTTTAGCAAAAGTAAAATACTAGTATTAGGAAAACCGGGCGTTCACTTCAACTAGTGGTTCCCGTTCATCGGATCTATGATGAGTTGCTATAGTATTCATTTTAATTTATTTTTATCATTTTAACAATATTGTAAGCGATTTCTACAAACATAACGCCTATCAGCGCTTATATTTTTCACTATTATTCTATCATCATTCATCTATCATCTATGATCTATCATCCAAGCTCCGTACTGAACGTACCTTTAGCCAGTAGTACTCACTCTTCACTGATTTTTAAAATGGCCTCAGCAGATGAACTAATTATAGTTGAGTTACTATATTAGCTACAAATTTCGTAGTATAGCTGTTTGCATATACATTTCTGTATACATTACGTTTCTGTGATAGTATAGGTGGACAGAAAGTATTTACACGCTACAAGTTTATTGTCACTAAGCCAGTAACAGTTAGTAATATTGTCTTGTGAAAACGCCGGGTTAAAAAATTTTATCTATCACTCTAAATTTTATTAATTTCGAAACTTTCCTTCTCTCAAAGTAAAATTAAGACTTATTGAAAATTATTTTAAATTTTATTTAGTATATTACCTCTGCTCGGAGAAGATCTCCTGATGACAAATGAGTAAATCCATATTTGGCTACGATTTTATCACACTGAGTTCCTTTACCTGACCCAGGACCACCCAGCACCCAAATGATAGGAACGTTTATTTCTGGAGTGGGCTCCTGAAAATTAAATTATTATTGTAAAATATGGTCACAAAAAGAGAAAGAAAACGTGATAACTAGTAATATGTGATGAATTAATTCACAATGCTAAATAATTTCTAAATATCCGCTAAAGTCTTTATATTGTTTTTCCTATCTGTGCCTTTAAACTCAAAGTTTCGGAAGATTAAAAAATAGATATATTTATTTTTAGGCATTCAGTCAAAAATAAATATAAAAATTAAAAAAATCTTAATAAAATAGAGTTTAGAAGATATTGGTAACAGTTGGCCCATATTTTGTCACTTGTTTTTCCTAAGCTCAGTATTAATATTATTAGTAAGCTATTATTACTGAGAAAAAAACATCTTTTTTTAATCTCTTGTATCAATCGGTGTTCGAGAAGAGCAAAGTAAAGATATCTCTGAGCCATATTCCAAATTAACCAAAGTCCGTGAGAATTTTGAGATTTGATCCCTTTAATTTCTTTACTTGATGAATTTCCTCTTCTTCACTATTTATACCTTTATATACTTCTATTTATAAATACTTATGTAATTAATTACACAGTACTAAAAACTGTAAACAAGGAGGAAAGTAATTATTGTATCTACCACCAACAACGTTTTAATATTTAAGATTACTCGATAAACATTATGAGATCAACTACATATTAATTAATCATATTTACAGTCTACAGCCAGTTCCATAATAGACAAATGAAGGCGCCTTTATTGAAAGTATACTTTACGTTAAAGTTAACTTTAAAAATCTTTTGAAGCCAGTTGGGTTCCATAATGTAATTTAAAGCTGCTGTTAGGTAGACTTTATTAAAATGTTATAAGTACTATTGACAACACTGAAATCTCATTATGCCCTATTAAAAATAAAAAATCACGACATTTATCATTATGTGGAGACATTTTTACACTGAAATTTTTCTATCGAGTAAGTGTGAGTCAGTCACTGTCAAGTCATGTCAGTTGTAGTAATAATTGATCCATAACATGTTGAATAGGTCCACTCCTGAAATAATATATTTTATACAAGTTTTTAATTTATTTTAAATTTGTGGGTTACTTATTACTTATTACCTATTATCTGTCGTTACGTGAGCTATTTTTTGTAATATCTAACACTGTCGGCTTTAATAATCGGAATCGTTGAAAAAATCCACATCATCATATTTGGTAAAACACTGTTATGTTGCCTTACATAAATTTTATGTCTCCTTAAATACGCTGTATCATCTACATCTATCGAGGATGGACATGAACGTGAACTCGACTCTTTTCTATTTTTATGCATAATTTATTAACACCCTCATTATATCACCAAACAAAAAACAGAAAATATATACTATTTTAACAAATAAATTTGATAGATTTGACAAGGGTTTTGATAGCTTTCTGTCATGACAGAGTAAACTTTATCCCGACAAAATCCCGACTGTATCATAATGGAGGCTTTAATGTCATTGCACCTTTAAAATGTCTTGACTTTACGGGTGAAGCATCCTGTTTGTTACAAAGGAAGCTTTATTTTTTATTATGGAACTAGCTGTCAATTGGATTGTATTTTAAGTATTCTTCTTTATGTGCATTTCGCAGACTCGTACATAGTACTAGTAGTAGTAGTAATAGTAATAGTAGCTGTTGTACTGATAAATTATATGAGTAACTGATACTGATAAATTCATGTTTCAAATTATTTCGTTAAAGTAGGTAGGTAGTTCTCTCTATTGATTTTGATATCTACGTTCTGGATTAAAATAACAAGTAATTGAAATAAAACGTTATTTTGTATATTTCCATATTATTTAGGCTAACAGGTAGATACTATAAATAATTTCAATGACAGTTATATCGTGCATTACTTTCGAGCAGTTATAAATAATATTAGTTTGATATTTATCAATTAATTTGTACTTATATCAAATCATGTCAAACCGATAATAATTCAAAGATAACCTAACCAAATAATGAAACGTCTAGGAGTAAATCAATCTATCTATCAGTTTGTTGCTAACCTCTGTGTACCTGTTTTGCGCCTGACCCACTGTACGAACCCGATTTAGTATCTACTCTTATTAATCCCCATATCAGGGTGTTCCTAGAGATAATATAAATGTTTAAAATTAATGAACGCTCTAAAAAAAGTGTCTCCGTTCTTCGTGTATAACGTGTATCTCAACTCAACGTTATGTTTAAAAAATCATAACGTAAGAGCTCTGTGTAAGACTTGCTTTTAAATGTAAAACCAAGATGTACTTTTGGAAACACCTATTAAGTATATTACAGTGTGGCCCATTAAGAACCAGGACACCCTTCTAAATAACTTTTGGAAAGTGCGATTCCAATTTTTTTTTATATATATATATATTAGCCTCCTAGATGTACTTGGTAAACCTATTACAGTGGCTCAGCTGCTAATTCTCAGCCTATTATGATTTTTTTTCAATCAATTTTTTCGGAAATTACTTTAGGGATTTTTTTATTAAAAATTTGACATCGTAGCATTCTTCAGCATCACTTAAAACCCCTGTGACCCAAATTTCATTAATTTGTATCAAAGAATAATTTTTTTTATAGAGCCTTAAATGTTTCAAGTTTATGTTTCGCTTAAAAATATAGCAGGCATTGTAAACTCTACTAATTATTATTAATAGAATTCTGTTCCTTTACTTACTTCACAAATTAATAACAATGTTAAAACAATACTTTACAGTAGTCCCCTATATTTCTAAATTCCTAAGTGCACGATCCCACTGCGCGCTATGCGATGCTAGGCTATGCTATCATCGCTCGCTATGAAATAAGATGTGTTCACACTGCTCGCGCAGTTGTAGCATTGTACTGCATTGCGAGTGGTCATGAGAATTACTAATAAGTGTGTTATTATTGAGAACTCTGCGTTAAGATATATGTTTGTAAAAAATAGATTAAGAAAAAGAAAAATTTGAGTTTACAAAATTAATGAGGACAGATTTAGATATGGAGAATTTCACCACCTATTTAAAGAACTTGATAGATATCCTAAGAAGTTTCATGAATATTTTCGTATGTCATCAGATACTTCTCAATATATACTTGGAATAACACCATTGGCAGAAAAAAGTAGAACAAATCTTAGGAAACCAATAGGAGCAATGGATGGGCTTGTTGTTACATTAAGGTAAGTGAAGCTTACCATAGTTAAGGTAAGTGAAGCAATTTCAGCTCCTTTGATACAACCTCCCATAGCTTATTTGTGGTGTCTCTATTGTGGTAGAGTTTTGAACGTTGGTCCTATAACGGCGACCGAGATCGAATGGCTTCTATTAGTTTTTCGACGTCCATCACGACGACTGACAGCACAGTACTGGCGAGTTCGGGAGTTCGGGCGATAAAATCAAACACACGCGTATAAAAGCCGCTACTAGCATAGCATCGCATCGCTATTTATAGCGCGCAATGTAGACAGTCAGATATATACATGAATGTTTGTTTGCATAGCATCGCATCGCATAGCACAGCATCGCATCGCATAGCGCGCAGTGGGATCGTGCACTAAAGTAATAAAAAAATGATTGAAAAAAATCGTAGTAGGCTGAGGATTAGCAGCTGAACCATCGTAATAGGTAAAGTACATCTAAGAAGCTAATATATATAAAAAAATTCATTATAATCGCGCTTACCAAACATTTTTTAGAAGGGTGTCCTGGTTCTTAATGGGCCACACTGTATAACAGAAATGTTTGGAATAATTTAAGATTATCTTATTTTATGTGTTAACAGCTAGAAATTTCTAAATATAAATTAGGATATTATTCTTTTTATACATTGTGCATTGTGAATTGAGTTCATTGCCAAATTTTCTAATCAGTCGAAACATTTTATTTCATTCTAACTTTGATTTAATTAATATTATATTTACTTGAAATTTTCGTAAATTATAAGGAAGAATAATTTAGAGAATAAAAATTAATATAGTTGAAACATAGATATAGGCAATTCTATAATAATTTTGTATGGTTAAATTTAAGATTTTCTCTGAATATTTCAATTAATGAGTTAGTAGTAAGAACACAAGGTCTCTACTGCACCACAATTCTTTAATGTGTATTGCACCACAAATATATCATGACTTGCACTCCTGCTGCTGCTTTTATTAATATAAGTACTTTATCAGATTGAATTGAATTATTTCGGTTGAACTATGGCAATTGTTTAAATAAATATATTGCACATCTTATCACAACGCAAATGATAGTTTTCATAGGTGCTTAAGTTATGTTAATTAAATATATATTTTTGTAATACTGCCCGTGACTTTTAGATATTAATAGAAATGTAAATATAGAAAATTCCCGTAAAACACGCAATTCGCTGTCATAGATAATTTCACTCACCATTTAGAAACAAACAAGTACCTAGATGATGATGGGGGATTTCGGAGTACCACTAGGTCAGGCACAGGCACGTATACGAGCGGAGCTGAGAATAAACACTAAACGAATAATTGTTTTGTTTGGCATAGGTTCGACATTGAAAACAAACAATCAACCTTGCCAGAATTCTATAATATTGAGAAGGTATCTTATATAATAACTGGGTTATTGATAACACGTGTTTCGTTAATACACCCGCCCTCACAATTAAGGTAGAGTCTGTCTCGATAATGATTGATGATTTGCTGACAAATTTATTGCCGCAGAAAAATAATAATTAATTTTATTTTTGAGGGTATATGACAAAGTTTTTTAAGATTTAAATGGCATGAATATGTGGTAAACGTGAAACGTGCATTGAATAATGGATGTTATCTGTTATACAATTTATCCGTTGTGTTGATGTCACTAAAAAGCAACTGCGCATGCGTCTTACAATCAACGACTATTTCTGACTGATGCTTGAACAAACTTTTGTATTTATTTGACTTAATAAGACGCATTATAGCAACGTAGATAAGAAATCAACATCCGTTCCAAGGGTGAAGTGGTTTCATTCAAAATCATGCAATTTGATATTTGATTGTAGTGTCTAGCCGCTTCTCGCGATATGTCTGTTAAGCATAGGTATACTTCTCGTGTAAGGGACTTACCAAATTACCAAATCTCTACCTATACAGCCCACGTATTTTTAAAAGTATGATTCGATCATCATTTAGGCACTCATTTTTAGTTTGTACTCATTTTGTTTAATTTATAGTCTCTTTGCTATCTCAATCTCTCAAAAGTTTTTGTAATAACTGTTTGCCACGAACTTAGATTTAAAGCAACTAAAATAAATACTTAAATAGGAATTAACATTTTTTATTTGATTATCATTGATACCTTGACTTCTGATATCTTGAGTGCTGGGTAGAAGCGTTGAGTGACGATTCGTCACTCAACGGTAGAAGTCTTCTACCCAGCACTGAAACCGTCATTAGATACAGTTTTACCCGTACGGGTAAAACTGTCGGTTTTGCGGGATGAAGGTAAATCGCATACTATGATTTTGTAAACCGAGATCTTTACCGAGATCTGAAAACAGGGCGTCGTGCGTTGAAGTGAAATGAAGAATTCAAACTTATATGCAGTGAAGGCTGATTAGCTGTCAAATCTAAAATGAAAGATAAACGTAGCAAATGGGTGAAGGGATGGTTTTTAAAAAGAAGCCAATTCTCGCATGTAAATGTATTAAGAGAACTATTATTAGAGCCCGGGGATTAATTTGATTACCTATTTGCGAATGGATTATGATTATGAATTCCAATAAAAATTGCCTATTTACTTGACCAAGGTTTATCATTTTTTAATTCACTAAAAATTATATTAAGTCAATAATCCATTACTACACCATTGAAAAATCACACCTTCTTTAAAAAGTGGCCCGGAAACGGCGAATAATATTGTCAATGGTATTCATTATGCATCTAATTATCATGTAGGAAGCGATTGATGCCATAGTCAATCGATGGATGGAGATTGATAGGTAATTTGATTGAAGTAAAGGGTTTTTCAATAGGAACGCTCGATGTTTGGCAACAGCGTATGACGAAGTCGGTAGTCAGACAGGTTGTATCTTTGACGGACGTATTCAGTTAGTCTTTAATTTCATTATGGAACGCTATACGATTCAACAACGCCTCGTAACGGTTAAAACTTATTATCCAAATCAATGTTCCATTCGGCAAACGTTTCATGCACTTCGGCCAATTTATGATTTCGATGGTCGTCCTTCAGAGTCCACAATTCGCCGTCTAATAAATAAATTTGAAGCAACCGGGTCGCTGTTAGATCAGACAACGCCTGTACGTCAAGACAGCGCAAGATCCGTTGAAAATATTATGCAGTCCGGGAAAGTGTGCGTCACAGTCCATAACAATCCATTCCACGTTGTGCTCAAGAACTTGGCCTTTCTTCGACGTCAGTTTGGCGAATCTTGCATAAGGACTTAGGGTTTCACCCTTATAAAGTGAAATTAACCCAAGAACTAAAGCCCAACGATCATAGACAGCCGCTTGCATTCGCTGAGTGGGCGCTAGAGCAGTTGGAGGTTGATCCTAATTTTGGACGAAAAATAATCATGCGATTTAACACCACTGAATTTTTTTCTCTGGGGCTTTGTGAAATCTCGTGTATATGCCGACAAACCGCAGACGGTTGCCGCCTTAAAGGCCAACATCAGATGCGTCATTGGTGAAATTGAGCCACTTCTATGCGATAACGTCATCGAAAATTGGATCTCCAGGATTCGAGTCACCAGGCGAAGCCGCGGCGGACATTTAGCTGATATAACTTTTAAAACATAATGTGCTCACATACGTTTTAAAATAAAAATAAAAACAATTTGTTTTATTACAATACAAAGATCGAGCGTTCCTATTGAAAAACCCTTTACATTGACGGGGACCATTGACGCATCCCAATTGATCGTGTAATCGAGAAATTGACAGAAATTAATCATTCATTGAGAAATTCACTAAGCAACTGATGAAGTATTGACGTGTTCATTGGATCTCCATCAATCGCAATTGCAATTGAAATCATCTATTTTATTGACAATATTATTGACCGTCTCCGGGCCACTTAAGTTTCTTTTACCCACTCATTGACAACTTGTACAAACACGTATCAAAATGATCAGGTTATATTTGGTCCCACCGAATTATTTTCCACTGATTTGCCCGTCATCAAGATGGACGGTTTTCTGTCACACATTTCGGTTTTGCGAAGTTCTTACCCGAACAGTATTACTTGTTCGGGTAAAACGGTGTTAAAATATGGCAATATGGTACCTTTTAAAATTAAAAATTAATTTCACTATGTAAAGAAGCATATCCCTTTGGATCTATTATTGTTATTTGGTTCGTACTTCAGGTAGTACTCGGCATACTAGTGCAATAATTTGCAGACTCTAAATGTTTGAAAATATAAAGTGTTTTAATATGGGTAAAAAATATACAATTAAACGCATATTTGCAAGCATAAAGGCTCCCCCAAACCAACGCGAATTATTCGCAACGGATTCGTGACGGAAAGTTCGCAGCGAAATTCGTGGCGGAATCTGCAGAGAACCCCACACCAAAGCGAATATAATCGCATCATATGCGTCATATTTTCAGTATCGAAAAGGTTGATTGCTATTGCTGAAAACGAAAAATAAACAATTTGTACTTGTACTTACATACTCACCTATCATACAAAAATATGTACCTACACATCATCGGATGAAGAAGAAGCATTTGTGTTGCTTGCATTGGAAGAAGACAATTTAAGGTAAAATTATTATTATTCTTTAAAAATAAATGTGTTGATCATATTATGTATCTAACCTTAAGAAGAAAAGAAAATGGGTTCACGATATTAATAAAAAAAGACGACAATATAGGGAATTTCATACATTAATGCCGCAATTACGAAAAGACGAGAATCTATGTTATATTTTTGTTACTTTTTTCGAATATTTTTGTAATCGTCATGAGAAAGGTCGTCTAATATAGGATACTTTCGCACTAATTCAATGATTTTTTCCATTTTATTAATTACTTTCTTAGTTAAGAGACTGCGAAACTACTACGGATCCGAGAAAAACCGCAGCCGATTGCGAACAAAAACTCCGTACGCAATAAACGCAGACAATTCGCAGTCTAAACGAAAAAAATCGTGTTGGTGTGAACGTACATATTTAAGGCAATGGAAGCAATATGATGCGAATCGCAAGCGGTGCGAACTTTCGCAGGTGCTGCGATTATCCGCGTTGGTTTGGGGGACCCTTTAATGGATTCATGAGAAAAAATTTATTCTGTGAAAATTAATTGTGCTTTACAAAATATTCTTTTATTTATTAGATGCTATTTATAAGTCACTTACTTGTCGTTCCAAGAATGTTTTTTTGTGAAGAGCATTTGTTGCATCAATTATCAATGTTTCTATAAATTCTTTTAACTTTTCATCCTCACTCATTTTTTTATTAATTTTAGAATCACTTCTGGTCATTTTAATTATCAGCCTTTGTCGAATTCGACAGATTACTAATCAATATGAAAAACATGTGCTCTATTTTCTCCAATTAGCAACTTATTTGTACACATTTCAAGGGTTTTTATATTTACACAATTTGACGGGTTAAATGAATAAAAAATCTACTTGACACTTGTCAAATTACTATTAAACGTCAGTATACCTACCGTCAGTAATATGTGTCATAATCTGGAGAGTTTTATACGCTGCCTTCGACTTGATCGTAAAAAAATTAGAAGATATCTCAAGATATAACATAACTTACGCTCTAGCAAATAAGGTATTCTATTACTTTACTCATAAAGTAAACTCTATGCTTTACTGTATATTTTGTCATGCAATATATTTTCTCTTATTTTGTTTATCTGGTGTTTTTCATGTAACGTGTCTTACTTCCTATCACGTATATGTAAATTAAATTGTACACCTTTTTACACATCCTTACGCAGCTCCTAAACTTTTACTCTTCCGCAAAATGCTTCCTGCAAAACTTGTACCATACCTATTGTGCGAGGTGTAGGGGGTCGGTAAATGCTATAATTCAGTGACTATTGTTTACATTGGTTTACCAAGAAACCTAAATTCATGATTACATAAAACCTTAATAACGATCAAACCTAAGTTAACAAATTCCTTGTTTATGTTAATTACTTATCACAGGTTATTATATATATCGTTAATTCCAAACAATCTGACAAATCATTTCATTTACTTCATAACTACAAATTAAACCGACGATGTCATTATTATTTCAAGAGTATTATAAGTTTTATATTATACAAATTTTGTTTTGTCCATAGTCAAAACTGTTAAACTACGCATAACTTACGCATATATTACTAATGCAAATTCAGATTTCACATTAAACAGTGATAGTACTAATATTTGTTAAAACTTGCTTTCGCGCAGTAAGTAAAATATTTTGGCAACTATAAATTGGTAAATTTGTCTAAACTTCTATCGTTACCTCAGCCTCAGCTGTTCAATTTATAAATTCAACTTTAGGTGTAGGTAATTAGAAGAATATTATATAAGAATTAACTTACCTGAACACAAACACCGGTGCATACATTATATCTGCTCATTTCTGTCATAGGTTATTTAGGGAGGCTATTACTGTGTACTGCTTCATGATACAACATTACAAATGTTGTACTCACGATACAAGCGGCATTACAAATAACTAACTGGTATTTATGAAACTAAAATATTCAATAGAGCTTATTTGTCAAAACGTGACATTTCGTGATCTATATCTACATTATTGGAAATATAACAGTTTCTACTGCATTAGAATTATTATTTATTCCATTATATTATATAAATAACTCTTGCGATTAAAATGGTCAAATTATATTATAGTTATTTACTATAAAACTGGGATAAGTGCATCGTTAACAATCGTTAATACACGGTGTTTCTGTTTCTGGACGACCGTCAGTTAGCCGAATCTCGGGATCTGTTTGAACGTCATTCGCGAAAATTTGCATACTTGACTTTTAAGATATTCTGAATTCAATAAAAATATTTTTAGCTGTGACGTACTTTCGGTTCTACCGGAAATTCATACTAACTTCGTTAGTTCAAATGGAACACCCTATATAATAATAATAATAATATCTCTACCCCTCATTCTAATCACAAGGATTAGCCCGAATGTCTGAGACTTGTGTGATATATTTTTACATTTTTGAAACGGCCATCCAATTTGAAGTTGAAAATGTGTAGTGTATCGTATTAGTTTTCAAGAACTTTGACTTGTAAGGCTTTGTAAGAGCCTTACAAGGCTTTGTAAGAGCCTTATAAGGCTCTTACAAAGCCTTGTAAGGCTCTTACAAAGCCTTACAAGTCAAAGTTCTTGAAAACTAATACGATACACTACACATTTTCAACTTCAAATTGGATGGCCGTTTCAAAAATGTAAAAATATATCACACAAGTCTCAGACATTCGGGCTAATCCTTGTGATTAGAATGAGGGGTAGAGATATTATTATTATTATTATATAGGGTGTTCCATTTGAACTAACGAAGTTAGTATGAATTTCCGGTAGAACCGAAAGTACGTCACAGCTAAAAATATTTTTATTGAATTCAGAATATCTTAAAAGTCAAGTATGCAAATTTTCGCGAATGACGTTCAAACAGATCCCGAGATTCGGCTAACTGACGGTCGTCCAGAAACAGAAACACCGTGTATTAACGATTGTTAACGATGCACTTATCCCAGTTTTATAGTAAATAACTATAATATAATTTGACCATTTTAATCGCAAGAGTTATTTATATAATATAATGGAATAAATAATAATTCTAATGCAGTAGAAACTGTTATATTTCCAATAATGTAGATATAGATCACGAAATGTCACGTTTTGACAAATAAGCTCTATTGAATATTTTAGTTTCATAAATACCAGTTAGTTATTTGTAATGCCGCTTGTATCGTGAGTACAACATTTGTAATGTTGTATCATGAAGCAGTACACAGTAATAGCCTCCCTAAATAACCTATGACAGAAATGAGCAGATATAATGTATGCACCGGTGTTTGTGTTCAGGTAAGTTAATTCTTATATAATATTCTTCTAATTACCTACACCTAAAGTTGAATTTATAAATTGAACAGCTGAGGCTGAGGTAACGATAGAAGTTTAGACAAATTTACCAATTTATAGTTGCCAAAATATTTTACTTACTGCGCGAAAGCAAGTTTTAACAAATATTAGTACTATCACTGTTTAATGTGAAATCTGAATTTGCATTAGTAATATATGCGTAAGTTATGCGTAGTTTAACAGTTTTGACTATGGACAAAACAAAATTTGTATAATATAAAACTTATAATACTCTTGAAATAATAATGACATCGTCGGTTTAATTTGTAGTTATGAAGTAAATGAAATGATTTGTCAGATTGTTTGGAATTAACGATATATATAATAACCTGTGATAAGTAATTAACATAAACAAGGAATTTGTTAACTTAGGTTTGATCGTTATTAAGGTTTTATGTAATCATGAATTTAGGTTTCTTGGTAAACCAATGTAAACAATAGTCACTGAATTATAGCATTTACCGACCCCCTACACCTCGCACAATAGGTATGGTACAAGTTTTGCAGGAAGCATTTTGCGGAAGAGTAAAAGTTTAGGAGCTGCGTAAGGATGTGTAAAAAGGTGTACAATTTAATTTACATATACGTGATAGGAAGTAAGACACGTTACATGAAAAACACCAGATAAACAAAATAAGAGAAAATATATTGCATGACAAAATATACAGTAAAGCATAGAGTTTACTTTATGAGTAAAGTAATAGAATACCTTATTTGCTAGAGCGTAAGTTATGTTATATCTTGAGATATCTTCTAATTTTTTTACGATCAAGTCGAAGGCAGCGTATAAAACTCTCCAGATTATGACACATATTACTGACGGTAGGTATACTGACGTTTAATAGTAATTTGACAAGTGTCAAGTAGATTTTTTATTCATTTAACCCGTCAAATTGTGTAAATATAAAAACCCTTGAAATGTGTACAAATAAGTTGCTAATTGGAGAAAATAGAGCACATGTTTTTCATATTGATTAGTAATCTGTCTGTATATAATAATAATAATAATATCTCTACCCCTCATTCTAATCACAAGGATTAGCCCGAATGTCTGAGACTTGTGTGATATATTTTTACATTTTTGAAACGGCCATCCAATTTGAAGTTGAAAATGTGTAGTGTATCGTATTAGTTTTCAAGAACTTTGACTTGTAAGGCTTTGTAAGAGCCTTACAAGGCTTTGTAAGAGCCTTATAAGGCTCTTACTGAATTTTTTTCGTATAGTAGATTCTTATTAGTTTTTTGGTGTGTAGTAAGAACGTAAGGTGTACTACCTTGTGCAATTAAAAGATCTTCAAGAATAATATAGCAAGTGTTCCATTTTTCAATTTACATTTTGAAAATTTCAAACTGCGAAAACTTTCTTAGTTCAAATGGAACATCCCGTATTTTTTTGGCCCGAATTATGCAAAATTAAATTCTCTTTCTTCGAGTATAGACACTGTAGGAGTTAAGTTTAAAATTTTCAGTATTATTTCAATTATCAATTTCAAAGATATTTCAATCTGTTTGGGGTTTCAAAAATTATTCGCCTATTTTATTAAACACAGTAAGCTTTGACCTTATCCGTGACATTAAATTTCTAGTAAAATTATAAATTTTTTTACGACACTTTAGAAACATAAAGGCATTCGTTTTCATACTACAATTATTTTATTAAACACAGTAATAATAGAAAAATATATGAACAAATTATTTTTTAAACAGTAATTTAAATAATGCATGAAGACATTGGCTAAACTTTTCAAGTTTATCATCTCTTTTTTAAAAGATGCTCAAATATTCTGCCATGTTGTGAATTCCAAACATAATTCAACCCTTTTTATTAGGTTATGACCAATAGCTTTTCTTATGTCATCTCCTGACAAAGAATTAGTTGCAACGTGAAATCTCTCTTCCATATTTTCTTTTGTTGTTGGAGATACAGCATACACTGTGTCTTTTATATTACCCCAAAAAAAATGCATGGGCGTTAAGTCGGGCGAACGACCTGGCCAAAGGTAAGGCCTATTACCAATCCAATTACCACCAAAAACCCTTTCTAGGAAATTAATTATTATTCTAGAATTATGAGGGTATTTTCCGCAAGCGCCATTATAGCAGTGACCTCTATTGTCTTACGTCACTGCTATAATGGCGCCTGCGGAAAAGCAGGTCGTTATCTGTCTGTCAATTTGACAATAATTGTCAGACAGATAGTAGCAAAGACCCAAAGAGGGCACTACGGTAGGTTTCTCACCACTACTAACATTTATGATGCTGAATTAGGCAATGATGTCGCAACATCGCTCATCGATTTCACTACCTATGGCACTCTAACGAGTGAATAATAAGCGCTAAACCTATCAGTGTCTGTAGTTGGTCTCGATGAAAGATGAGACTGCTATGGAGATGCCGGAGTAATGCAATACCAGTCGGGTCACATTTCTCGTGGAGTAGTTGTTTTCGGCATCTCCTTCAAATATTTTGAATGCATTTTAACCTTGATGTTTCTAATTGTTCTTCAATAGAATTGATAACTGCTTCCAATTTTTTTCTTCCAAGACTTAACTTTTTAAGTTTTCGTTTCAGAGTAATGAAACTTTGGAAAATTTTATTGTAAAAGTGTCATAAGCTCAGTGACATTTAATCCGGGCAAAAAATAGTGAATTATAATTCATTAACTATACTCGTCATTATTATTTTAAACAATTAATATTAATTTGCAAAATAGGTAGGTAATTCTGAATTTGTTTAACTCACTACAACAAGTTAGTATTACACTAGTTTCTTCCAATGATCATTAATTATATAAAATCTAACCATAAAATATCTAATGCAAGTCAAGATCTTGAGATAAAAGTTACAATGTTAAGATAAAAGTCAAGAACTTTAGAAATAAAAGTCAAGATTCAAACAAGAAATAAAAGCAGACCTTTGACACCTTAACTCTTCCGTAAAAAACTTTACACCCATGAAAAATCTTATAATTTACACTTGTAATCTCCCTAGTGATTGAATTATTTCCGGAAATTTATCTGAGATCACGCATATTTTGAAAATTATTCCGAGTCGCAGACGAGGGATAATTTTGTTAAAATATTCGTGTCCGAGGAAAAATTTCCTGTATTAATTCAATCACAAGGGGATTGATACAAGTCAAAATTATAAAATTTTTCATGGGTGTCAAAGGTCTACTTTTATTTCTTGTTTGAATCTTGACTTTTATCTTAACATCGTAACTTTTATCTCAAGATCTTGACTTGTATTAGATATTTTGTGGTTAGGTTTTGTATAATTAATCATCATTGGAAGAAACTAGTGCAATAATAACTTGTGGTGAGTTAAACTAATTCAGAAATACCTATTTTACAAATTAATATTGATTGTTTAAAATAATAATGACTAGTATAGTTAATGAATTAATAATTCACTATTTTTTGCTCGGATTAAATGACACTGAGATTATGATACTTTAAAGAAAATTTCGAACCTATTAAAATTTTAGAAATATTGAGAATTTTTTTCACAAATGAAAAGCATTTTAGCTAAAAATAAAGATAAATAAATATTAACATTAACAGATTACTTTGTGCACCAAATATGCTTTATTGCGTTGACAAATAACAGTAAATTCGAAAGCTACTCTAATATTCCCGCGTCATTATTGTGATATTAAAATTACAGAAAAATTTCCAGTGTAATTTTGTGGGAAGTTGTAGTAGGATGAATATTTTCGGAAATTTTTTTCGTTGCCTGGTAATGATTCAAAATGAAAGCGTATGATTGGTTAGAAAAAGTGGGTACGAATTTTCCACATAATATACTATAGAAACAAAAAAAATGAATAGCTACTTATTTTTTTTAGATCAACTGATATACACAGATCTAAAAATTATGAACAATTTGGCATAATAGGCCATAACAAGCGTGAAATAGGTATAGATATCAAGCCAGTTATCTAAGAAACACAGAGAATATAGATAATCCAATTTAGATTTACTTTGTATTAATAGATTTCCATCTATAATTTTCTTTGCACATACTCGTATAGTTATGAATAGCCTCTGAGCTGGCATTTGTTAGAAGCGATTTCCTTCTTTGTACAGCGAATTTCTAAATGTGTTTTCGATTTTTTAATTATGACTTACTATACCTATAAATGCCGACTTAATTCGGTTTCTCTATATAAAATAAAAAGACATCCGTATCAATTCGTAATTTTCAAAATCAATAGGACATGAATTACAAGGACGACTCGACTTGAAAACCAAAATTATAAGCTGGGTTTATTAAATATGTATGTAGACTCACTTTACCGGAACACGTACTTTATAAGAATATTACTTTCTATAATAATATTAAAATAGATATTTATAAATAACTAATGTGAGAAAGATGTATTATTTGCAGCAGTGTAATTATTTAAATAAGTACCTTCTTAGGTATATTTTCTTTTTTCATATATCATACTTCAAATTATTTCTCTTTATCGAATAGTAAAAATACGTATTAAGTATATTTATTTATTTATTTATTTATTTATTTATTTATTTATTTATTTATTAGAAAGAAACAAACAGGTCGTAACCTAGTTACATGTTTCTATATTAGCACTTAACTAAATACTTAGTACACACAACATATATGTACCTAACAATGGGTGAAAGAAAGGAAAAAAAACAAAATAACAAAAAAAAAAAATCAGACCAAAGGTTCTAGAACATATCATAAGACCATATGGAGACAATACAAACTAATAAACTTGATTTGATTCTCAGCTGAATATCAGTTTAGAAATAACATTTTTAAATTTAAATTCACTTACATCAAATATTCCATTTAATATCTGATGTTGATATTTATTATATACACTGCACAAATTATTTACTAAACTTTTATTTTTTGCTATATAAAATGTAATTTCTTTTGCACGTACGCGGTAATCAGGAATGTAAAGTTTAATTTGAGATAACAGGTATGGACTGTCTAATTTATTGTTAAGCAACTTATACAAGAACATTAGTTCGTGGCGATCTCTTCTGTGTTCTAATTTTGTTATCCCAAATTCATTACGTAGAGGGTCGTAGGAGCCAAATCTGAGATTTATATTGTGTTCTTTATAGTACAGATACCTTATAAATTTATTCTGTATAGTTTCTATTGCTTTCGATAGCTTTTTCAGATTAGGGTTCCAAATTCGTGACCCAAACTCAAGTTTACTTCGGACTACTGAATTATATATGTATTTAATACAATTAACACTTCTAAAGTCAACTGTTGTTCTTTTGACCAAACCAAGTCCTTTATAAGCGTCTTTACAGGTAACTTGAATGTGCTTCTGAAAACTCAAATCGGATTGAAAAATTATTCCCAAGTCTTTAACTTCCTTATTCCTCTCTAGAATGTATTTATTCATCATCATATATATATATATATATATATAAAATGTGCTGGGGTCTTTGCTTTGGTAAATGTCATTACACTACACTTATTTAAATTAAAGTTCAATTTATTCTTAACAGACCAATTATATATTTTATCTATGTCATTCTGCAATTCCAGGTGGTCATTGACACTTACAATTTTTTTGAACAATTTAAAGTCATCTGCATACAAGAGACTATTTGATGTTACGGTTTCAGGCAAATGATTTATAAAAATGAGGAATAACAGGGGACTTAAATTAGATCCCTGCGGCACCCCAGACTTCGCCAAAAAGTAACTCGAAACCTCACTACAATATGTTACGTACTGATTTCTATTCCGTAAATAGGAAGCAAAAAAATTTAAAAGGTGATCACTCACCCCATAAAAATATAATTTTGACAGCAACATATATATCTTGTTCATTTAAGTTCTGATTAAATATCAGTATCTTTTAAAATTAATAAAGTAGTATAAAATTTAATTTTGATGTGTTACAGGAAGGGGAAAATGCTATAGCATTGCAGAGTAAAAGAGAAACCACTAATTGTACAAAATGTTTCTTAATTCGATTTTTAAGAAAAATCTGAAGCACATTTTATTTTATATCAAATTTAATAGATCCGGCCCCTGTAATTATTTATATTATAATTCCGAGATCAAATTATATACCTGAAACATTTACGACCAGAGAAATACAATTTACCATTCCGGCCCGACTTGAAGAGAGGCTAACCGACTCGCATCTTTACGCCTGCTACACTGGCTAGAAGGACCAGCGCACGAAATTTACAGTTTTAAAAATTTCTGTCATAAGTTTCACTATACATTTGTAAATATATCCAAAAACACAAACCAACAATGATGGCACCTAACTACCAAACGAATGACAGAAAATCGCAGTTGTAGAAAACGTTTTGTTTTATGTTAAGTTGATTTGACAAGAATATTGTTTTATTAATTTGCGTCAGTATAGAGGAAAACGTTTTTGGAAAAGGTTTTTTTTTCAAAATGTTTCTGCCTTTTAAGTGTATGCCAAACAGTTTTGATATAAGCAAAGCGTTTTGTCTAACTGGATTTTCGCTTTATCAGTGTGCAGGCAATCTAAAATAATGCACAAAATGGGGTGGAAACGACATCCTAGGGGATGAAGCACACTAGTTAGGGGGTGGGAACTTTTCGGTTTAATAATACTTATGCGATCCTCCTTATTTCTACCAATTTTTGAAACTTTATGAATTTTGTCCGAAATATTGTAATTTTAACTGTTATATTACTGAACTATTAACAACATCTAGACATCATTTAGACAGATTTTCTTTAGATGCCTTATTAAATAGACGTAAGGTTTGTTTTTTGACGTTTCTATTCAAGATAGTACATGCTAACATAGACTGTAGTCAAATATTAGGTATGCTTAATTTGTATGTCCCTAGAGAGGCATCTCGACTGTCTGATAATTTTTACTTATCAACTTCAAAAACAAATATAAAAAAATATTCGCCGCTTTACAACATGTGCAATATTTATAATAACGTATTTGAATCTATTGACATTTTTGCTTGTACATTATCCTCTTTGAAGAAAATAGCCTTCTTGTTATTTCTTGTGAACTAGTTTGCTGTTTTCTTGCAGTGTCACTGGCTTGTATATATCTTAAGCATGCATTGATTTAAATTTTTTTTTTTTTTTTTGTATGCCTCGATCTTCATTATTCTATGTATTTTACCACTTAGATATTAATATTAGTTTGTTTTATTATGTATGTTACTCAATGTTCCTATTCTGTTATTGGGTCATTAGACCTGTTGAGTAGTGTAGAATAAAATAAAAATAAATAAAAATAAAAATAAAAAACATATAACCTTAAACACATCACTTGAAAACATATACGTTTAGAAAACTCATCCGTTTTCATTATCAATACTTTAAGGTTGACTGACGTACAGAATAGTAAGTATGAAAATTTGTAATTTTATTATATCTTGCTAATTGGTAAATTAAATAAAATTTGTGTTTTAATGTTTTGTACACGTTTTGTATATCAAATTCACAATCGTGTCCAAAACCAAGTAATTTGTTTCAGTAAAACCGCATTATACTATAAGGGACAGAAATGCGTTATTTTGGCAGAGGTGCAATTTGAAGCCCGAGGGCTACAATGCACCGAGGACAAAATAGCATTTCTCCCGAATGGTATATACTATTATTTCCACGGTCTCATTAACTTAAAAACACATATTTTGTTATTATGAAGTAAGTAGCACCAGAATTATTGTATTCGGATTTGAGCATTTATTTAGTAGTCGTTGAGTTATTGTCAAAACTACAAAATAAACAAACAAAAAGAATTGTCAAATTAAGATGTTAGTTTGGTTTAGTTTACAGTTTGTTTAGTGCACAATGAATAATTGTGAGTCGGAAGAGATTGTGGAGGCTGCAAATATTGCAATAAGCAATTTGTTACCTACGAAGTCAAGATCTTTATTCGATATAGCTTACAATCGGTTCAAAACGTGGTGCGTGGTTAATATTCAAGTATACAGCGAGAATGTTTTGTTGGCATATTTCAGTGAAAATGCAAAGAATTACAAGTCTTCCACATTATGGGCGCAATATTCTATGCTTAAGTCATGCTTGATAATTTACGACAACATAGATATAAGCAAATTCCCCAAACTGATCGCATTTTTGAAAAGAACCGGTGACGGATATCAAGCGAAAAAATCGAAAATATTGACAAAGGGTGAAATCGACCGTTTTCTATCAACTGCAGATGACAAAGAATTCTTAATGATTAAGGTAAGATTACTTTTGTTGTTAGGTATTTCAATTATTTAGTATTTTGATTTTTTATAGGTTGTATTAATTCTGGGGATTGCCGGAGCTGGTCGAACTGATGAACTAGTCAATTTAACTGTAGATGATATTGAGGATGTAGGCTCATCCTTGATTGTAAAAATTCCAAACACTAAGACAAAGATTCCTCGAACCTTTGTGGTTACCGATGTAGGAAATATGCTTGAATTGTATCGAAAATACCTGTCCCTTCGTTCTCCCCACGTCAAGCATAAGCGCCTTTTTTTGTACTACAAAGCAGGAAAATGTAGTTCGCAGCCAGTTGGCAAGAATACCATCGGAAACATTCCTAGTGTAGTAGCTTCGTATTTAAAATTACTTGATGCTGCATGTTATACTGGTCACTGCTTACGAAGATCTTCAGCGACATTACTGGTAGATGCTGGTGTGGATATCACGACAATAAAGCGTCATGCTGGTTGGAAATCAACGACAGTCGCTGAGGGTTATGTCGAGAACTCCATTGAAAATAAGACCAAAATTGCTAATCACGTTTTAGTAGGTACCACCACTAGCGCAATCACAAAAACTTTAAATGTAAGCGAAAGTAATATTCCTTCTAATATTAATTTTGAAAATTGTACAAATGTTACATTTAATTTAAATGTCAATAAATAATTTCAATGTTACTTCTTTTTTTGCATGAAAAACGTTCTCCATAATGTAAACTTCCTTGGGAGCATTATACTCCCTTGGGAATAATCGACTACTTCTGTTTCAATTTTGATGTCATAGAAACTGATTTCTACTCCCGACCGTGGAAAAATTAATTTATTAACCATTAGTTATTAATTTACCGCATTTATTTATATCATTATTTAATTACTCTTATTTATTTGGGTATTATGCCACCAATGAGAAATACAAAAAAATAATAATCAACCTCTGCTCCGACGGATCAGTCAAAGGTTGGTTTTAATGAAAAAATGTTGTGTTTGCCTAAATATATAAATACTTAAATAAATAAGTGTAAGTAGAGGTGAATATTATTTTAAAAAATCGTAACAAGTTCAAACTGCGTTGTCGAGTTTTAAAATGCACGTGGATGCATGGAGAAGGAAAAGAAACATCAGAAAATTGTTTTACTTTTATTTGTCAGTCCGTTATTTGCCAGACCATCTAAGGGTATCAACACAGGTGAAGATTGTCAAGTATTAAAATCGACGTGAATGTATGGAGAAGAAAAATACATATTGGAAAATAGTTTTACTTTTATTTGTCGGTCCGTTATTTGTCAGTCCATCTGGAGTTTTTTTTATAAGTAATTTATGAGATGAGTAATCATCATTAAATTGCGCATATTTGTCTCTTCAGGATTTACTCTAAAGCGGTCCATAAACAATGAAACATTCGGATATCAATTCCAGCAGTCACAAAACCTGGTATTCTGTTAATTTTCAGATGCATTGTTAATAAAATCATCAGTTTAAAATTTTATCTACTTACCACCACAGCGAAGGCATATTTGTAACCTCGGTGAGGGGGTGAATATAGTGTCACATGATTTTTATATTTAATACGCGAAATGTGTTTAGCTTTTTTGATGTTAAAGTATATGTTTTGATATCTGACGACGCAGTACCTACTGCATATTCTGGTTGAAAATGAGAACATACTTTAAATAAGATTAATAAAACACTGATTAGGTCTTTATGCATAATGCGAACATGTATATACTCATTGTTGGGTATAAAGGTCAGAATGAATGTTTATAATAATTTTTTATTTCCTTGATTGATAACTTACTATTAATAATTATAATAAAATAAAAATTACATTAAAGAGGCGTAGTATCATCGTACTACGCCTCTTTAATTTAGCTACAACTCGAGAGATAGGTTTGAAAGTTTACGATTTCAAACCCAATTTCACTGATTTATTTTCATGAATTCCAAACATATATTATCAACATCTAACATCTGCTGTGATTTGCTAGATTATTTGTTTTAAAATGTAGGTATCCTAGATTCTTAAACATTTTTCAGTTTTCAAGGATTATATGTATTTCAGAATGGTTTTAAAACAACATTTGTTGCCAATCCATAATCCCAGAAATAAAACTTTGGAAAAATAATTAAACAGATCAGTACAAAGTGTCTAAATAATTTCCTTATATACAATTAATACTTACCATAATAAATTGATTTATTGGTAATTTAGTCCATGCGATGATAAATACTAATGAATTTTCAGTATCTAAAAATAATTTCATGGGGAATAATTTCTATGGGCTTGCCATATTTACTGTAAACAATTTAATTCTATAAGAAATAATCTGCCGGAATATATTCAATGTTTTATAAGGTTTGACCTAACTGATGTTATCACGTGTTATCTGTGATGTATTTAATTTAAATGTATTATACCTACCCTCGGAACGTGTCTAATGTCTAAACCAAACCCAGGATGTATCCTAATGTAGCAAATGTTAGTAGCACAAGTTTTTTGCGTTTACTTTCGGCATTAATCAGAAAAACGCCAGTAATAAAAACTGAGGCAATTATCGCGGGATGCGTTATTAATATTATTCTGGCAAATATATAGATTGCGACGATACTGCGTTCTAAATTCCTCAAGACATAGATTGCGTGGTTGATCAAGCGTTTTCTTACATTTACCAAATTTGTAAAAAAAGAATTAGATTAGATTAGAAGAAGACCTAGATTCATCTTCATGATGAGAAACTTCTGCTTTTGGTCGCAGTTATTGATGACGAAACATATCGTCTGAGAAAATCCTGACACAAGTCAGTTTATTATTAATGGTATCAAATTTAAAAAGACTAAAATTCTACGTTAATTTTATTCCATATTTGCAATATGTATAATGCTTTCTACAGTATATGGCCCACGTGGTATTTTGTTTATTATCCATACACCATGCGTAATCGTATCATTCATCCATCATCATCGCAAACGCACCTGTTTAAATGCTTCTAGGCGATACTGAATTATTATTAGTTATTACGTTATCGCGAAATAATCGCTTCTAGGACGCTCCCTATATCGCGCCTGTTTGGTGAACCCCAAAGGGATATTTCTATCCTTAAATTATTCCTAAAATATCTGTAAATATTCTAAAGGATTCCAGTAGTTGAGGATTGATCCCCAACTACTTATAATCATAACACTAAATGTTGAAAACAACGTCTGCCTGTTTCTGCCAAATATATTTTAACACGTTTTTTTTCATTCATTCAAAAACATTTTGTTGTAGTTTGAATAGTTAGTTAATCTTGACATTTTTCTTCAATCAATTAATTAATTAAACAAAAATTGGTGTTGAACTGATAATGAATGTAATCACTAACATTCTGTTAAAGTTTTTTCTTGAAGATAGAAAAATGGCCCACATTGTATATATTACTCGAGAACAATTTTCATTTGTCTTGAAAATAGATATACTGAAGAAATTTTCATGACCACCCGTATTTAAGAAAATACAACTTTAAATTACGCATCATCATATAATAGATGATATAACTTCGTATTGGCATAGTGGATATTTCAGTTAACACGTCTGAAAATGTGTTATATAATTCCCAAATTTATACTTGGTATTTAAGAATCTAATATTACTACATATATAAATTTGCTTACCTCGAACAGAAAAACTACTATTGATATAAATATTAGCGTTATCGCGAATGGTAGTGTGAAAAGCATGAGAATGTAACTTTAGAAGTTAGGCACCAACTAAAAATAAGCCAGTATTCGCCAAAAAGCGTGGGAGGATAAATTAAAACAAATTAGAAAATGTATAAAATATGTTAAAAAATATTTAGATACACTAAATATTTTTTAACAGCCTATCTAAACAATCCGCAGAGGTAAGTTGTTTTCCAATGTATAAACTGAATGTGAATATGATATCAATGTCACTAAGTCACTAAGATCTACCAGCTAAAATTATTTTTGGCAAGCATCAGACGGATTTAAATATAGCTAATGTTTATACCGCACGAATAAAATAGAGTATATAATTAATGAAAAAATATTAGTGTTTTAGTATGTACTACATATTATATACTAATAAAGCTACAAATAATTATAGTAATAATAGTTATTATGTAGAATGTGGGTAACACATAACTTATATAATATTGTTAGAATAAAAAAAGTAAAAAGTAAAAATATTTTTACAGTTAGATAATATGTTTTTGCCTTATACTGTTTCTGAACTGAAATATTTACTGATAATATTAACAATAAAATTAAATATACCGAGTGTTACTACAATCTCATATACATTTTTTTTCTAAATCTTTCAATCTTCTTTTTAACCTAAAAAGCGATTTTTAAATAAAAATGATAATTTTAAAAGAATTTAAAGCGGTTTTTAAATTTAGAACTACATGACTTTAGGAAATAAACGTATAAACCAATATTATATGTACTTATATTGCTTTCGTAAACTAGTGGATAAATTCATTTTTTATACATAAGTTTTTTTAAAGGTCGGTCGGATCCGTCGAGTTTCTTTTATTTTTACCCTTGTTTTACATATATTTAATTTTTTAGAGGATGACTCAATAAAGCTCTTATGGCACACTTTTTTGGCATATCTCCTTTATTATTAGAGATATAGACGCAGAAAATCTTATATGACCGTATTTGTAAAAAAGGGTTCTTTCCAAATGTGTTAAAACATGCAGGGTGTCCCATTTAAAATATTACAAATTAATCAGGGTTATTCAGAACTTACCTCTAAAACATTGAGGATATGTGCATCCTTAAATAAGAAATCGATATCACCAAAAAAATTTATAATTAAAGTCTTAGGATTTCCCGTAAACAATGTTTAAAGTTATACCATTATAAAGGACTACGTAGATGGGCAACTGTACTTCAACGACAATCTGATATACGACATTCCTAAGAATGCGGTAAAAAAAAGTAAACACGTTGTTGTACCTAGAACGCCTGGTTAAGACCGAGCGAATAGAGTTGGAGTGGAGTTAATATCTCTATTGTCTATTCAGCCATCAGTCTATCTGAGTCCTCTCTCAATGCCGGTGTTTTATTTATCGTATGAGTGTTAAACTGTAAAATTTTTAAATTATGCTGAGTTAATGGACTGCTACCAGTGGATTATCAATTACGAGTTAGGTTTCCTGAGTGCTTGTTGCAGCAAAATGCTGAAAATCTCCAATTTACTGCTGATGGACAAAATTTCGAACAGCTTTTGTAACAAGGTATGTACAAATTTTTTATAAATTTCATGTTTCTAATACCTAATAATCAAGTAGCGCAATTCTTCAAAATTAATGTAACAAAATTTTATTCATTTTAAAGACACGTCACTTTGGTCACATCTATCTATCTTTAAGTTTATTTTAAAGTAAAAACGCTGCAAATCTTTTTTGCGCCGGGTGGCGGTATACTCTCAGAACTTCCGAAGTTTTTTTCGTGCTAGCCAGTTTGCAGTGTCAGTCCCAAGGTCACTCCATTACAGTGGACCAGTATCCAGCGGCGTGCAACGAAAAATTTTTAAATAGTTTTCAGAAGCCGCCAAAAAATTTTTTTTGCACTACCACATTTCTACATGTATGTTGAACATCCCCAAATTTTATTATGGATAAGTTCTGAATAACACTGTATCTATATAGCTTCATTGAATCATCCTGTAAAAAATTAATGTAAAATAAAGTCAAAACTCAAAGAAAATCGACGGGTCCGATCTATTTTTAAAACAATTGGGTAGATATTTGTAAGATAACGAATTTATCCATTACTTTAGAAAGCGCTGTATACATATAATAATTAATTATTGTATTATACATAATAAACGTACCTATTATTCGGGCGCCAAAAGTGATGCCAACAGCTTGCCTAAATATCCTTTAGAACGAATACCTATAATATTTCAATCTGTTCTAAATGTTTTAATATATTTTCGATATGATATTTACTTTGTCAACGGAAGGTTGATACACATTTCCTAAATTCTACACTAACGTCTCCATTTAACCGTTCTTAAAGCATGGTTTTTAGGATCCCTGTAGTGGTAATCAAATTTGGTTGAACAATAATTCAGCATGTATTATAGGTTAGCCAATTGTATTCTTGTAAGCCTTTTATAATCATTTGTCATATCCTGACCTTTATTCGTTGAATATAATAAATAACATAATGTTTTAATACATTTTTAATTAGTTATCATTAATGTGTATTCGGTCTTGTTATTTCAGTTCTTTAGCAAAGCTAGGCTAGGGGATTTTCTAGCATCTTACATATCAGATAGATCAGGAATATATATATGTCGCTTAAATAAGCAAATTACAAACTTAACCTTAAAACCAGACAATAAAAGTTTTAGCTATACTGTGTTTAAAAACAATCAGATCCTAGTATATAATAAAACTTCGATATAGTTAGTATATTTCTCAAATATGCTAGATAGTAAGATATAAAAAATATTTACTTACCCCGATGTCCATTGTTATACCTCACATTCAATATTACTACCACGTTCTGCTCCCCCAATGTACGATCGATATTAGACGGCAGATCCGTATTAGTAAAGCTACAACCGTTTACAAAATTAAACTCAACTAAAATCAACTCCAACCTATAAATTTCAACCTATAATTTCAAATATAATATAACTAAGATAATTAAGTTATAATAACTAAGTATTATAGTAGACATAGATACTAATATATAATAATCCTATATGCATAGCATCAATCGTTATACAGGGTTATTCAGAACCCATATAAAAAACTTTGAGGATATGTGTATCCTTAAATAAGAAATCGATATCACCAAAAAAATTGTAATAAAATTAATTAGAATTTCCCGTAAACAATGTTTAAAGTTATACCATTATAAAGGACTACGTAGCTGGGCAACTGTACTTCAACGAGATTGGATATACCACATTCCGAAAAAACCAGTAAACAAGTTTTTTGTACCTGGAACGTCTATCTATCTTTAAGTTTATTTTAAAGTAAAAAAGCTGCAAATCTTTTTTGCGCCGGGCGCGCCGGTTTCTTTCGTGTTAGCTAGTTTGCATTGTCAGTCCCAAGGTCACTCCATTACAGTGGACCAGTATCCACATTCTTTTTGCACTACCACATTTCTACATGTATGTTGAACATCCCCAAATTTTATTTTCGATAGGTTCTCAATAACCCTGTATACATAATATACAGGGTGTTAGTTAAACATGCGGCAAAAATTCAAGAGGTTATTCCTTGGACTATTCTAAGGAAATTTTATCCTTTGATGATTTTTGTAAAAGCGCTTTGTTGAGAAGATATAGGGCGAAAAAAATTTTCAACAAATCCAATTTTGGTATTTTTCACATTATTAATGTGAAAAGAGTGATTAAGAAAAAGGAGTTGTTTTTTCTTACCAACATCCCGTGATACTTCGGAGTGATTATTTTGTATGTTTTTGTATGTTGTGTTTTTGTAGTTTGTATGTGTCACATTTGTTAAGATCGATTGACGTTTGGCTAGTTGACGTGTAAACGGTTGTTAGTGAAGTCCTCTATCATGGCTCGCTATACAAATGCCGAGATGGCTGACATACATTTTATCTATGGACTTGCTGATGGCAATGCATTAGAAGCTAGGCGACTGCACATCGAACGATTTCCTAACCACATTGCTCCCGATAGAAAAATCTTTCAACGTATTCATCAACGTCTTCGAGAAACGGGAACATTGAAGCAAAGTGGAGGACCAGGAAGACTAAGGACTGTAAGAACAGTAGACGTAGAAGAGAATGTGCTGGACATGATAGAAGAAGATCCAGGTACTTATACGCGAAGAATTTCAAATACTTTGAATCTAAGTAATTGTTTGGAAAATTCTGAGAGATAATTTGTTGTACCCATACCACATTCAACGCGTTCAGGCACTTCTTCGTGTGGATTTTGCTCCACGTATTGCATTTTGTCAATGCCTTTTGCACACATTGGTTGAAATCCCTCAACTACTTACGCTGATTTTTTTTACCGATGAAGCCAGTTTCTCGCGAAATGCAATGAGGAATTTCCACAATAACCATGCGTGGCCTGACGAAAATCCACATGAGATTTCTGAAGATCGGTTTCAACATCAGTTCTCGTTGAACGTTTGGGTTGCAATTGTGAGTGACTGGCTAATTGGACCGGTATTTCTACCAGGAAGACTTACCGGTGAAGTATACCGCAACTTTTTGGAACAAACGCTACCTCAGTTTTTGGAGGATGTACCATTGGCTACAAGACAGTCAATGTGGTTTATGCATGGTGGTTCACCACCTCATTTTAGTGTATTTGCTCGAGAGTTTTTAACAGCAACATACGGAGATCGCTGGAGTGATCGAGATGAACCTCACGTATGGCCTGCTCGATCCCCGGTTTTAAACCCCCTGGATTATTTCCTACGGGGCCATCTAAAGTCATTAGTTTATACTAGGTCAGTGGAAGATGTGGACGATTTAAGAGATCGGATAATTGCTGGGTGTAACTGAATAAGAAGCGACCCTGGTGTTTTTGAAAGAGTTCGGGAGTCTATGTGGAGAAGATTGGATGGTTGCATCCGAGCTGGAGGTAGCCATTTGGAGCAATTCTTGTAGGTTCAGAAATGTTATATGTAATTTTTAGTAATAAATTGTTATTTGTTGAAAATTGTTTTCGCCCTATATCTTCGCAACAAAGCGCTTTTTCAAAAATCATCAGCGGATAAAATATCCTTAGAATAGTCCAAGGAATAACCTCTTGAATTTTTGCCGCATGTTTAACTAACACCCTGTATAAGGAAAACTATTATATACAGACGTTGCTAACAGATGTTAAACTAATACGGAGCTAAAAGAAATTATCCAAGTTAATTTCAAGAATAACAAATAAAGTTTTGTACAGAAATTAATAAACAGCTGTCTAGGATAACTCATCTATTATCTAACTGCAGTTTTTCTAGATATGTGAGTAGATGTTTATTGAACTTCACAATACAACTTGGTATTTGATTTATTTTATATTTTCATTATCATGCCAATGTTTGGAGGATTCAATAACTTTGGATTACAAATTATTTGTGAAATGAAGAAATGGTCATTCAAACACTGGGTCTATTCCCTTAAAAGATGATACATTTTCAAGTAAAGGTACCACAAAACACTGCTTTCACTGAATTGCAAGTTTTGTAAAGGAGCGTATACACCAAAGTTGAGCTCTGACCTGGTTTTGCCCTCAAAGTTCTGAATTAGTGCATATTAGTCTCATAATGCAAAGGTCGTTCAATTATACTAACAAGAACTATTTGGAGAAATTTGTAACAGTGACAGTTCTTTGACTGGGCCACTGATCACCCCATTAAATTTTTATCTATATGTCAAAAACGAAGTGTACGAATTTGAAGCTTCCAAAACAAGAGAAATACTTGAAAAAAAAAGCAAGAGAAGTTTAAGGCAACATAAACCGAAATATATTAAATTGGGTAGTTAGAATGGTTTTCAGTTAATGTCATAAATGTGTAGATATATATGGAAGACATTTTGAACTTTAAATTTAAATTTGCAATAGTTACTTATTATCGTTGTTTTCGTTATGAGTTTGTTGTTTTATGTGTCTTTTTGCCTTTCCCTTAAGTGCAATGATTAACTAAATGCCGCTCATTTAAATTATTTTCATTTTGTTGTTTAATTTTTTTTTAATTTATTGTTATTAGGTAATTAGATTTTTTGTTTTTCTTCCTTCTAATTTATAACGAACATAAATAAAAAAATTGATTTTGCAAAAGTGGTATACATTTGGTAAATAAATAATATTGTGGAATGTTTACAGATTTTAAAAATTCTAATAAATAAAGAAGTTACCAGATGTTTTCCAAAATGGAATTTTTAATTTTTTTCAAAATATCTCAAACACCTGAACAGCTATAACCTCCGTAAGCGACGATGACAGTTACCAACGGAATTCTAGAAAGATTTCCCCATTTAACCGATTTTCTATCTGTTATAGTTTCCGAGATCTCAATATATTCACTACCAATTTGGGACATACTGTATATTATATATGCCTTATAAAATAAATTAAGGAAGGAAATATTGTAATAAGAGAGGAACCTTGTGGAATACATATTAAGGTCACTTATGAAATTTTTCAAGCGAAATCTAGACTTTTTTTTATCACTAAATTGAAATTAATAGTAAATGTTATAAAATATTATAATCTAATGTTTATTATTTTTTTAATATGCAGGTAATCCTAGAAAGAAACGTAACGTAGAAATATAAGGAAGATTATGAGAAACACCGCTTCTATGTTCTCGTGATAATTTTTATAATCTTGACTAAAAATAATAATATAGATTCCAAGATTATTATAAGGCCCTAGGAACATACGTTAAAGTAATACCGTTGTATTCAATCTGTGATCCTAGTACAATAATTATTTTTAGACTTTTTTGTCATTATGGCGAACAGCTCAACAATTTTGATATTTTGCATTATTTATTCATTTCCCAAATACGTATATGAATAGTTTGACGGAACAATGCTCAAAATACTTTAACAATCACATATCGAATTTAAAATTAAACTATCAAAATAAACAGGATCCTTCATATTGTTTGGACACAAATTATATTATTTTCAACTGGGTTTTAAAATAGTAATGAATATATTTTAACGACTAATCCATAAATTGCAATATAATTTTGTCCACGTGTGTAAAGAAGTAAATAACAAATAAATGTAAATTTTTTATTAAGTTTTTGCGTAACATAACAGCAGTATAAATACATTAAATAAGTACTTAAATTTTGTCTATCTATGTGACAAATCTTCATACCTACAACACATTACTAATACAAAAAAATATCTCTATGTTAGTAATAATATAATTATTAATATAATGTGATCCTTAGTAATAAATTAGTCCTTATATCTAGATTGTTTATAAAAATACAATGCTTATAGTATAGACAAAACAAATATTACTATAAAAAGGGCAGGTACACATTTACTTGAAAATAATTGTTCACTATAGTAAAGTTTAAACTAATAAGTTTATACAGTGTGCCCCCAAATGATCAAAATTCATATTTTTTTCTAGTTAAGATTAAAAAACCATGGAACAGGTCAATTGGTATATAGAAACTGTCAATACTTCTTATATTTTTGAGCCATGTCTGACGGCACTATAACATTGCCGACATTTTGTTGTTATTTGACACATTGTGCTATATTTTGACACTAATTTCAGATTTAACAGAGATTAAATTTAATCGAAAACTTTTTATTTATGGCTAAATCTGAAATTAGGGTCAAACGATAGCTTTTGAAAGGTTAAGATAGGAATGTGAAAACCGTTTTGCTTGATCTCAAACCGTTTATATTTTACAGGGTGTCTAAGTTGCTAAATGTCAATATTCACATGTCAATATTTCAAAAACAGTTGAAGATAGGTATAGGACATCCTACATGAAATGTGTTTAGAATTCCACATAGAATCCGGAAATGTTATAATATATAGGGTGTTCCATTTAAAATAACCATGTTCGTGTCGAGTTCCGGTGATACCGGAAGTGCCAGAAACGTGAAAATATTTTAAAAAGGTAGGCCCCACTGACTTTTGTAAATAACCAAATTTTCAATATCACCCTGTACATACTTTTCCATATACCGATCGCGGCCCTTCCCGGTGGAACACCGTGTATAATGATTGACCTGTTTGAGTGTTTTTTTTTTTTTTTTAAACATGAATTGTGTTCAATTATTTTGGGACACACTGTATAAATGTGTATGAATTTTATTTAACATGATAACAAATAATATGATTATAGACACGCCTGAGTCGCTAGAATTGTTTTCTTATTTCAGAATTAAACTTTTTCAAATGCAATTTATCTAATCAACAGTGATTAAATATCAGAAAATAAATAGTATACTGGTTTAGATATATCCATTAAGGAAAGAAGTACCTACATATATTTCTCAATGATCGAATATAATAAAGTTAATTAAACCGACGACTTGACATACACTTCACAACAGTGGCCGAGGTTTGTCAATTACAAAAATAATGTTATACAAATTATATTTATATATTTAAAATAATTGTATTATAGTATAATGATATACTTATCTACAGTGTATAGTGCTATATTTCCAGTGTAGTTTACTACATTAAATATATGTAATTTGCCACTTATTCACTTACAAAATAAGAAATAATAAATTGACCGACCAGCAGCTCTTAATAGACGAAAAACAACCCTTATTTTTATGTATAAAGACACTTATGTAAATTTAAGAATACTGTTGGACCCAAATTTCAAAATCCATTGGCCATTCTCGGGTGACAAATAGACAAAGGTAGTAAATTCATAATTTTCGATACATTTCTAATATCAAAAATAAAATAGATCTATACAGTGCGTTCATAGTCCTATAGATAAATTCATTAGGTATATCAAAACTTGAAATATACTATATACTTGAAAAATTGCTCGGACACGCCGTTTTTCTTTTCTTTTTACACTTGTATTACATATATTAAATTTTCCACAGGGCGACTCAATGAAGCTACGTCGATATAAACTTTAATATTTTAAATGGTACACCCAGTACTATGAACTCCCTGTATAAACATTAAACTACCATTTTTCTTATATCACGAGCTATAAATCATTTAGGAGTACTTTCCAAAATGATGAAGGTGCATTCATGAATGTAGAAAAACTTATTTCTTTTCGGTCGCGTTACAGTGTATATTTTTTTAAATGATAATTCTTACACATTGAATATGGGGCATAATAAGTTCGACTTTTCATAGAAAATATGCCATATCAAAATTCAACATAACTCAAAATCAACATTTTAATAAAACCTCCACCTATTACGTCTTAGAGACTTAAAAGAAAAGTATAATTACACTGAAGAAATGAATTTTCCGGAAAAATCAGTTGACTTCATCTTTTGCAAAGCACCTTTTGTTCTATAAATAGAGATAAGACCAAGTTTCCAAAGAGGCCAATGGCAAAACAAAACTAAGGCACTCCTTAAAAGTATTTAATTCTAAATAATACTCAAAAGTTTTTTATCACAATTCTGAATCACTTTAACCATCACAATTTTTAAATATGCCCATCCATGTAATTGATCTCGCTGTACATAGGCAAGCCGTTACCATTTCTGGCGTAACCATTCGCAATTGCCGGTGCCTTTAAGTGTCCTTTGGCCAAATGTTTTACGCCATTAGCGATAGTATGAGCCACGCCGTTACCTACTTGTTTGCTGATGGTTTCTATAGGTTCGTCTTCCAAGTCTTGGATGCGGGTATCGCTGGACGCGTGACCATTTGGTATGTGTCCATTAGCGTGACTACTAGGTAAGGCGTTCCCGTTGGGTATGTGAGCAGTGGAAACGTAGCCGTTACCCATTTGGTCCACTTGAAATTGGTTCGGTTGAGATTTCATATATTCGATGTGATCTTTCACGACGTTTTTGAAATCTTCTTGGACGGGTACTGTGTCTGTATCACCGTCGACCTAAAATAGGATATATCAATTAGTAACCCCATAATTTACAAGTTTATGTTTATTAATTGACTTTCTCAAATGTTCCCATTTTTAATTCATTTGAACATTTCCGTTTATATTGCAGAATATACTCTCAACTCTCGGTAAAAACCAATTCACTTAATTTTTTTATTTTTTGCTTCAAAAAATCAGTACCTACCTAAGGAATTTGATAAATTACTTCCACGGGTAATTGAGTAATAGCAACAACACCGATAATAGCCATTTGTTTACAAAAATACTTGGTTCGCATGAATATACTTACTATAGTTAGTCTTCCAATGTTGTCCATTGCTTTCAGCATAGGTAAAGACGCTTGTCTAAAAATCTCTAGTCGCCTTCTAAATGCTGTTACGCTATCGTCCAATCTTCCTCTTCCCAGCTGCAGTTTTGAGCAGTCCAGAAGGATAATTGTAGGCTTTTGTTTAAACTGAAAAAATGTATTTATGTAGGTTACGGTTGTAAACGGGTACATAATACAAAAAGATGAAAGAGTCATAACAATGGTTTGATTATTCCTTCATTTTTTGTTTCCTTTTCTTCCTTTTTTTAGTTATAATTATAGGTAATTCATAGAGGATAGGAATTACCGAAAAATATTTATTTTCCGATTAAACAACAATTATCTTAGCTTTACCGAAAATAATCGAGGATGAAACCTTACATATTATTTAATGGGGACATTCGGAAATAAAAAATTTTATTCATATTTTCATAAAAAGACAAAGATAAGTTTGAAAAACAATCTTATACATTGACTATGGTTTTTCATTTGTTTCTTGCATGATTAAAAATTATATTCGGATATATTCGAAAGAACAGAAAATACTGGATGAAACAAGTAAAAAATGAAATAAATAACAGAATTTCAATGAAAAACTGATGTATATTTGTGTTAATGTTCAACTCGCCGTTCATTCGTTCTTACCCTGCCCCTGTAGATATATTAGTTTTGAGAATAAAAGAATCAGCGGTCATACCTGTGGTGTTATTTTTGGTTATAAAGAAATCATTTTCTCTTTATTATAACGATAAAATGATTAAATTAATTGCAGAATATTAGATACCATAAAACAAATAATAGGTTGAAATGTACTTTCTATTCCATTCTATTGATACTGTCTAAATTGGGTATAATTTCCGACCATACACGACACATTTAATGAGTATTTGTCATCAATAATGCCTTCAATATGCCCTTGGGATATTTAAATATTTTATTAGGCCCGTCTACTAAGTTATGCCTTAAGTTACAAAGAAATTTAGATGTTATAATTATGACGTCAAAAGCATTCGATTTTCAATTAATAACTATTAACTATCCCAAACTGGTATAATTTGAAATATTGACCCTGGTGCATATTCAACTAATAGCATTAATTACATACGACTCAAATAATCGATCTTATTCACAGTCATAAATCCACATTATAATATATCAAAATAGCTCGAATTGGCTTCCTAATGTTAAAGTAATACTATCCGCTGGTAATATATTATATATGTATGTCGCATTGCCACTAAACATTAGTGTTCTGCCAGAAATGAAAGTTCACATAAAGGCATCATCAATAAAATTTCAGCTGAATTAATTTATTGTATTATAACTTTTTATAATTTATAACAGTTTACAGAAAAATGGTACGTTCCAAAAACTATATCTTCTTTCAAATAAAATATAACCACTGCATTGTGTCAAACCTTTCTGAATGCTTCCGCCATTATAAAAATTTAAACATATTAATCCTTATAAAATATATTTTAATATAAAAAAATGAGCTTAGTTAGACTGTGTTACCTACTTTAAAAGCGTTAATTTATCAGCACGCTACAGCTACTCAGTTTTATGAAATAACGAAAAAGGTAGTTAGAAGGAATATTGCAAATATTGACAACCCATTGAAAAGGACGCTTATTAATTTTGTATTTTCTAGACTTATAAAAACACAAAATATGGCCACATACTACGGACAATCCTGGCAGTTAATTTTCAGTCGGTCTCGCTTCACTGTGTCATGAAGAGGAAGCAGATATTAGCAGCAGCGGCGGCGGTTGCTATTTTAAGTGAAAACAATTTAAAAAGCGGCGCTCAATATGGTCAAACAAACAAAATTAAACACTTGTGGACCTATATATTCGACAACTATCAACGCATTATTGTAAACAAACCAACGACTCTGAAGGTACAGAACCACAACCGGTGAATCGTCGTTCCAAGCATCAATTGCCAGCAGATATTTTAACCGACGCGACGATGCGACACGACGGGTTGTAACCACACACATCAGCTTTTGTCGTTTTTGGCACGAAGATGCAAATCGCGACGATACTAACGACTGAAAACTAACGATGTCTGCGATCGACTTTACATGATTAGTCTTTAACATTCGAACATGTATGTACAGGGTGTCCAAAATAAGATCCTCTATCCCCTTATCTCAGAAAGTATAAAAGGTAGAGAAAAAAGTTAAATACGAAAGTTTTTTGTTTTTACCTGAATTTTTCATATGTAAATATTTCATATTTCCCATTTAAAAAAAGAATGTTGATGCCTGGATCAGAGAAACTGAACAAACTGTATTCAAGAAAGTTATAAAAATGAAAAATTCAGGTAAAAACAAAAAACTTTCGTATTTAACATTTTTCTCTACCTTTTATACTTTCTGAGATAAGGGGATAGCGAGGGGGATAGAGGATCTTATTTTGGACACCCTGTACATAATACACTGAAACTACGTAAAGAAATATTATATCATATATATTATATGTTCGACTTCTACTCCCCGTAACATAATTAACTATTTAGGTATTTACAAGCTTTTGAAAAAAAAATTGGTATTTTTTTATTTTTTTAGGTATCTCAGAAATAGCAAGGACTGGAATAAATTGCAAAAGTTATTTTAAATCTGAGTAAAATTCTGCAGGCAGAACTTCAGATATCTTCTATATCTAATAGCCTTGTCTATAAACAAGGCTAATATTAACCAAGATACAAGGCTGATGTGTTACATTTGGGACACAATGTATGGACGAAATAGTAATAAATTAAATGAAGCTACCAAAGAGTTGAACTAGTGCTAGTGTGTACGTCCAACAAATTTTGAAATCATGTTTGTTTTGAACAGTACTCTTAGGATTGAATTGATCTCATGGAGACTTCTCATCAGAAATGTAACAAGACAATCATACCCAAGTTTTATCAAAATTGATATTATTTATTTATAAGGAATACGAAATTAGTTGTCAGTATACAAACAGTTTTACGTAAGTAATCTGAAATAGTGGAGGAAACTCTTTCTTGAGTGAGCTCACAAAAAACTGGTCATATAAAGTTATTTTGTGAGTGGTTTAGTTTCTGAGCCACACGGCATTAATATTTTAATTTTCATTTTTGAAAATCTGGACTAGGTTAATATTTTCTTCTTAAATTATAATCATTTATATACCTTGGTGGAATTATTTTACTATTTTTTTTCAGCGTCATCAACGGAGTGCATATTTTGTACTGCGGATAGTCACCTTAATATTTTTATGAAAAAAAATTTACTCTACTCCTCTGAATTTTTTTTTTAAATTGTGTCTCCTTCAGTATTTTAGGTAACTTAAGAAACAGCGTGTGTATGTTAGGAAAGCAGAACAGTTTCAAGCGATGGATCAATACAGTTTAGCTTGACCAAATGTGGTTTGTAAGAACTTTATGCTTATGTCTTTCAATCATTTTTGGTTAACCGAAGGAGCAACCTTACGCCAGAGCTATGTCAACTAAATCGGTTAAACATTGACGGTAAGACAAATCAGCGACTAGAGGCGGTTAAAACTGTGGTTCACGCTTGAAATCAGTCAGCCATACCTCATATATATTCCTACCTTATTCTCAAATTCCGTAGCTTGAGACATATCTCTGGGGAATCCGTCGAGGATGATGCCTTCTTTGTCCATATTATCCGCCATATGGGACTCCACGTACTTCATCACTATCTCCTCTGGCACCATCTCTCCGTTGCTGATGCACTCCCTCAATTTTGCCACCTCCGAATTGTGCCTGGGATCGGGGGGTTCCGCCGCAGCCCGAAGAAGTTTCCCAAGGCTGATGTGAGTCCATTTGGTCTCTTTGGCCGCCGCTGAGCATAAAGCGGCCTTGTTACTGCCAGGACCCCCAATGACCCAGAGCACGGGTGGGTAGCCTGCCTTCACAGGGGATTTGTAGTTTGGGGGTGAGGTTGCGTGGACGGAAATGACTTGGGTTTGGGGTCTGGCAGGAGAAACTGTGATGCGTTCTGATCTGACAGGCTCGGTGGATACTTGAGAGATGGGTAGAGCAGGCTGTCAAGAAATATGGATTTAGTTTTTCATTTAATCTTTAATTCAATGTATTATCGAGCCCCAGATGACACATGAGTTCTCTTTTAAATATTTATAGCAGAATAATAACATGTAGGAGATAGATTCCGATAGATTCGGATAAAAAATGATGGGGAAATAAGTAACTAAGTAAGAAAGTAAGTTACTATTTCGTAAGTTTGCGTGTCCCTATCCTATTTTATTGAATAAACATCAGTTTTATCAGTCTCTATTCTCGTTTCTATTGAAACGACTATCATTCAGCCAATGAACAATGAGTGCAATGAACTGTACATGCAAACGGTCTGTATCTCCATACTTTTTAAAAAATGTATTTTTATAAAAATGGAAAATTAACAAGACAACTGAATTTATATGTAGTGAACATTTGCACAAAGTGGATTTCTACAATTTTCAAGTAGGGATAGTATATAAGCCGATAAAATGACAGCATGCAAATGTAGGTAAAAAGTGGGCGTCAGATGAGAAGTCGTATCTTCGAAATGTAACGTGGTCCACATTTTGAAAGGAGTGAACTGTATCTGGTAGCCCGGGTCAATGCATCTATTCACCGCTGTAGCCTTAAATTGTGACTACGAATAATCGCTGGTCTAAATAGCAGTCGCTAGCAACGACTCTGGATTTAGCAAGGTCATTTCAGATCTGATTAATGACCAAGTACGCAACTGATCAATTTCGAATTTGATGTCTATATAAACTGCCAAGAAAAAACGAAGTACAATTTTTTATAAAAATCTCTTGTTGATTGTCCATGAGATACCACAAACAAAAAATGTTTTTAAATGAACTTTAAGAGAAGATGGGCATTTCTCTCATACTAGAGAGAAATGCATCCTTCCTGCATACCTGCATTTTTACTTTGAATGCTATTCGGGAAAAAGCGAAGGGTTGTTCCATATATGAGCATAACGACGTTTACGAATAGATTCGCCTACTTTCTCAAACAAATTAACCATTAGCAGTGAAAAATATATACGTAATTTAATTATGATATCAGATGGTCTAAATTACAATCCAACGGTAGAAGGTACTGCTCAATGCCTCAGTGTAATAATTACGCTTCGGAAAGTATTTCCCTTCACTTATTTCTTAAGGATATAAGAGCCTGTTTGAAGTGGAAAAATGCTTTAAAAATTGGAAAAAGACATTAGGGAGTTTTTGAACCCCTTAAAATTTACGTTATCGTTATCGTTATGGTTATTCTGAGCATGCGTAGTGCCGAAATTGATACCCTTTTAGGCACTGCGCATGCCCAGAATAACGATAAAGATAACGACGTGCTAAAATTTAAGGGGTTCAAAAACTCTCTATTAAAGAACATTACTCCCTGTATGTTAGTCTTCAGTCAACATTTTATGGATAAAATTCTACTAATGTATGTTAACTAATGTTTTGTGGATAAAGTATAGTGTAGATAGTATATAGTATAGATCAATTAATGCTGAATATTATCTTTATAACTATTCAGGATCTTTCAACGAAAACTTGACCCCCCACCCCTATAATAATTATAAAACCGAAAAAAAAAATTATTCGCCGAGACCCATCGATTTCTGTTCTGGGGGGGGAGCATTTTTGACAGTCAAGCCAACTTGATAAGTTCATCCCCCTAACCCTTAGCCATCCTAACTTTAAAATTTCAAATAGAACTACTCTACGTCTAACACATCGTTTCAAAGTCCTTTCCATTGCCAATACACTGATGTATCGTTTTTGGGAATCGGTTGAGTTTTGACAGAGCTATTGGCAAAAAAACGAAAACTTGACAAACGGACATTACTAATTTCGTTTACTAATTTCTATATAAATGCCCACCAATAATAAATAAGCTTTTCATCTACTACACTATCACATTATTTTTTTTATACGTACTGTCAAAGTCACTGCTGTTTTTTGCTTGCGACCATCAAATCGTTAGTTTCAGTCTGTTGTTGAAAGTGAAAACGTGTTTTCGAAAAGGTTTATTCTATCGTAGAAACAGTAGACAATATTGTTGCAATTTGGTATCGAAATCACGATTGCACTATAGCTATTTACCTAACAAGTGCGGAAAATAAATTTTTCCGCACGAGTCTGCCGTTCACCGAACGACGCGTAGCGGAGTTCGGTGAAGCAGACGAGTGCAGAGAAATACATTTTCCGCAAATGTTAGGTACAATAGTTTTTCTACAGACGTGCGGAAATAAGTATATATAATTCGTAATAATTTAATAACTTTTAATAACTATGGCAAACATTAACAATACATAGTAAACAACAAAGAATAAAATTATTCTTTGTTATAATTAACATGGTAGGTAACCGAAAACTGGCAATTATAAGCATTATTAATTAAACTGGGAGCATTTTGATGGTGAGCTTCGTTAGCAATAATGTTGACACTTTTTCTTCTCAACTTGTCATGCTGGTGCTGTTTCACTAGTTCATTGTTGTCAGCAATAGCATCAATTTCACACGCGAACTTGTAGAAGGTAAGGGCGAAGGCGGAGGTACACTTTCCTCGAAATTTTCTCCTTTAGAATATAGAATTTGGTTGGCTATTCGTTTTTTGTTCCCCATGGATTCGTCCACATATGATTCTGCAACTTTCGTCGATTGCCATCCCCCGAGACGTTTCAAATTAGTAATATCCACTCCAGCGTCAGCCAACATGGTAGCCGAAGAGCGTCTATAACAATGTCCAGTAAAGCTCTCTGGATTTGGAAGTTTCAAAAAAGCAGCCACATCGGATGGCATCTTACCAAACTTATTAATGCCAACAGTTTGAATAGTACATGTACCTTTTTGGAAATTAACAAAAAACCTTTGATGCGGTGTACTTTTGGGACGCAGAGACATGTACTTCTTGATTAAATTAAGATTTTTTTCTCCAGTTATTACAAAGCTTCTACTCTGGTGAGTCTTGCTATCCGGTATTTTCACCAAAAATAAATCTCCTTGTTCGACTACGTTTTCACACAACAGATAAGTCAATTCTTCGCGCCTACAGGCTCCAGCGATTCCAATGATAGTTGCGACTTTGATTAGTTAATAAGTATCGTCAGGCGCAACGCTTAAAAATTTTTCAATATGTTCCTGATTTAACACTTTAGACTTTTTTGGTCTAAAACCTATCATTTTCTTTTTTAAAAAAGCAATCAATTTAAAATACCTGCTAATATCAACGTTTTTCTTAATTTTTAGTATAGATTTCACCATTGAGTACTTGGACCACATTGTAGAAGGTTGAAAATTCCTTGAAATTTCTTGAAAGTAAACTAAAAGTACCTCTTCTTTACTGATGTTCGTTATTTTCTTGTTGATGCACCATTTGACGAACTTTTCGTATTCTTGAATGTACCTGACTTTGGATTTTTCTGGAAGCAAATTCATATCTACTTCTTTTGCTGCGCTCAAAATATATTCTGGAACCCCGTCTTCCATGGCCAGATTGTCAAATTCACCTTCAATCATTCTAATAATGCAGAATTACGAAAAATACACACTTTTAAAAAGCAATTAATCATAAATAAATAATAATAATATCGAAATGTCAGTTTGTTGATTTCTAATGATTGTTTAAGCGTCCTTAGTAACTTGGAAACCTGGTAGCTAAGCAAGACGAAATGCATTAAGCCTGTTACACACTCTGAGATACATATCAGAGACGGTCAATTAATGAATTAATAAATAATAAATAATTATTGTTGCTGCAGTCCATGTTGGTACAAAATATTGTTATAATTTCCTGTTATCTCCATTCACGTTGAGATATGCATTGATATGTGTATCGCGACAAACAACGATGCGTGTATAGTAATTTTCAATATTACGTGCGGAAAAATATTTCTGCACTAGTGCGAAAATTTTTTCCGAACTAGTGCGGGAAAATCAATTTTCCGCACGAAAATCAGTGCGGAAAATCGGGTTTTCCGCACGGCTATAGAAAAAATAATTTTTAATATTAATCATCCAAAAAAAATGTAAACCATGAGTACGTTAAACAACTGAAGGATAAGTTTGTTGCAACGGGTTCGCTTCTAAACAAGAAACGCCAAGTAAATCGCCCAGTTCTAAATGAAGCAGCTGAATTGGCAGTTTGGGTCACTTGCAGATGGACAATAATCAGTCTCAGTGTCTCAAGCTGCTGACGTATCCAGTTCAAGTGTTCATCGAATTTTGAAAAAATATAAGTTTCATCCATTTAAGATGATGTTGATTCAAGAAAGAGTTACATAATGAAGATTTTATCGTCGTCCTCAATTTTGCGAATTTTTAGTGAGCGACTTCTATTGAACCCAAATCTTCTTTATATACCTACGTGTTTTTCAGACGAATGTACATTTATGTTGAATGGCGAAGTAAATAAACACAATTGTGTCACTATTGGAGTGATGCTAATCCTCATTTAATCAGGGAATTTTTTTTTTTCGGTTTTATAATTATTATAGGGGGGATCAAGTTTCCGTTGAAAAACCCTTAATAGTATTTTATTTACATACGCTTGACAATCTTCTTTTCTGGTTAGGTACATTTCTTATTTCACGATTTGAATAATATGTACATACAACGATGAAAATTTACAAGATTGTTTGATTGTGGATAATTTCCAATCTTCCTTTTTTTTCTCATTAACTTAAATAATTTTGTTGTTATCAACCGATGGGCACTGAATGATTTTTTTTTAGTATTTTCTAATTATTAAAACAAAAGCAGACCGAAATTTCTAGTAAATAAATACCCAAGCACTGTATCTACTTCTCTCGACGTGCGTTCCGTTAACTCAGTTTTAATCCTATCCCGATGAAGCAAACTGTGGGCTGGTAAAACCGATATCCACAGAAGTTTGAGATGCGAATATCTATACAACAACAACAAAGATATGAATTTGCTGGCAAAACTAATTAAAAAAATAACCAGCCCCCCACTAAAATAAAACTTAGTCTCACCACTATTGGAAGTTCAGTTGTCGTGACATCTGAAGGAATTGGCGCAACTTTTCCGTTGCTAAAAACAGGTGGATTATCTTGCATTCCCAGTATGCTCAAAACCGCACTCCTAAAATCCTTGTATACATCTGCAGGTACCCTTTCTCCATTTATCTGAAACAACAGGTGTGCATAATATCTTATAATCTTATGTTTCTGCGAGTGAAATGGTGTGAGTAAGAGGTTTTTGTGATTTTTGAGACAAATACAAGTAGATATCTTAAAATAAATAAAATCTCACTTTAAAATAACTGATTGAGGTGAGTTCGTGAAGATGAATATAATTAAATAAAACAATACACCTTTCTTCACATATATATTAGCAATGCTAAATGTATACATTTCGAGTACTATGTACTCATCGTCGGTAGCTTAAACACTAACAAGTTTTTAAATAAAATCACCCAATTTATAGAGGATGAGGCTGTAAAATAAATTTATTTAGGTAAACTGCAGATGTCTGCCTGCCAGCTCTTTTTCTAAATTATGGTTGGATATTTACTATTGTTGACTATTTTTAATTTTATTTTTATTGTATACAGGGTATTAAATTTAAAAGGTCATTAGATAATGGGCTTAAATCGAAATTCAGTAGATGATTTTTATATTTCTTCATATATATTGATTCTAATGTATTTAGGTTCTGAGAAGTACTGGCTTTTATGAGGGAGGTATTGTTTATATTAAATTTGTGCCCCATTTCGTAACTAGGTAAGGATAAGGCCGACTTATCTACATTAAAGTTTTTTGTGTGATATGTATGCTCTTTATATCTAGTTATTACATTTCTTTTTGTTTGGCCGATATATAGTTTGTTACAATTTCTACAGTTTATTTTGTATATCCCAGATTTCTGAAGCGGATCTTCTTTTTGGAAAGTGGACCCTAATAATGCTTTAATTGTAAATGTATTTTTGAATGCAGGGATGATATTGACTTTCTTTAGTAAATTTTCAAATTTTTTACTGATTTGAGGATGGTATGTGAATTTCCTGTACATATATTCTCTTTATTCTATTGGACTTAAGGTGGTATAATTTTTAATTAATAATTTCCACTTTTGTTTATAAAAGATTGTAGTTGGTATTATTGAGTGGTACATTTAATAATCTAAAAACTAGACTATTAAATGCAGCCATTTTGTATTTAAACTGTGTTACTGAGGAGTTGTGTATGTAATTATTTGTGTGTGTCGGTTTTCTGTAAATGTCAAAAGTCAAAGATTCGTCAAGTCTGATTATTTAGTACATTGACAAAATTGTGTATATCGAAATTTTTATTTACCACAACAATGAACATTAGGCTTGTTTTGGTTCTCCACGAACCGGTTCTAAATCGTACTAAGCACGCGCAGTTTAAAAATTCCAAGGCTTTATTCAAACTGCGGACGCTCAGTACAGTTCAGAACTGGTTTTTGATAGAACCAAAAGAAGCCTATTATTAATACTAAAAAATCATTTCTCAAAATGGTAGTTTTACTTAAGCGCAAAAAATGAAAATGATTGCCAAATGGATTGTTACCATCTTTTTTGTTTTATACTATTATATGCATAATATATATACGGGGTGACGAAACAAAAAGTTTCCACCTAATAACATGAAATATGGTATAACATGGTATTTCCACCAAATACCATGGAATCAAAGTTTTTTCAAAAAATTCCAGAGACTGGTCGATTGTTATTTCAAGGGAGACACATTTTCGTATCATAGACATTTATGAATAAATAAATGTAGGTAGGTACACTCGATTATATGTCTTCATCCAATATTTTATATTGTTGTATTTTTTATGTTTTTTATTGTTTTCTTTCATTGTATTCTGTTATACAATATACATTATTATATTATTGTCTTTGTATTTGACTTGTCTTCAATGTAATTATGAACATACCATGATGCATTTGAAAATAAAGATTGTCTATCTATCTATCTATCTATCTATACAGGGTGACCATCCAAATCTATAAAAATGTTATAGTAAACCGCTCTTTTTAGCACATCCTGTATAAATGTGAATGACATAAAAATGTGATCCCCTTGAAATAAAAATCGACTTGTTTCTGGAAATTGTTTAAAAAACTTATACCTTTTATACCACGTTATTCAAGGTGGAAAATTCTTGGTTGGGCCAACCAGTATATACACATACACGCACACCTACACCTAGCTATTTATTCCATTAATTAAATTTGCTAGTTTTCCAGTAAAAATATTTTGTCTTAATGAAACGTTTCCTGATTTACCTAATCATTTCGAACAAATTTATAAAAAAAATCAATAAGTCAAATTAACTATTAAGGTCCAGTATCGTGCAGTTAATTTCATAGACAAGTCCTAAGAAAAGTTTTCAACGTAAATGATGAAGAATCCAACAAACAGTCGTCATATTTCTATAAAACATTAGTCTGTATCGATATTGGCTGAGGCTAGTCCGCGTGAATAATAGATTTATAAATTTCTAGTAATAAGTGGGTGTGCGATACAAAATTATAAGTTGTCTTCGATATTTTCTTAAATTAATTATAATAGCCATACTCATCAAGTTCCCTAAGCTAGAGCTATTCCAATGATATTTCCATAAGATTCCATCAATACGAACAATAAGCCTCATTAGAAACAATAAAATAGTAAGATTATAATTTTATACATACAAGTATATTTGTTAAATATTCAGTTCCAGTAACTTCATGTATATTTACTATTAACAGACCACAACTCGCAGTTTATTCTCAAAAATATCAGAAAAATTACTTTTTTCTATATGTAAAATTACACACAAATATAATGAAGTTTTACTGGGTTTTATTCCGCAGGCCGTACTAATTCAAAAATGCTTTCATGTATGAAATCAGAAATACCTGTAGAATGGCAATAATAAAAAAATATACAGGGTATTCCATTTAAAAAAATTGAACCTAGGTTCATATTTCTTTAAGTTGCACTCATTTTCGCTGTTCAACTACATATCTGGAAAGCACGTAAAAAATTATAAAACTTTTGTATAAAACTTTTTTTTTAGCACCAAAAATAAAAAAGATATAGGGGATAAGTCATTTCATTGGAAAACCCGGTACCTATTCAAAAACTATTCGTAGCAATAGTAAAAAAAAAAACAAAAAAGTTAACAGTATATGATGTAATATTATTTTAATACTGAAAATGCGGAATGACAATATATTACGGATTTTTTAAATGAACTTTGCTAAGCCTACGACACAATTGAAAGTTTACTCTACATTCAAAACGTCTTTCAGGCTTTCCGTATGCATTCGCTATAGATTTTTTAGCAAGATCACCAAATGGTACATACGCAACATATTTTGACTTAGATGACAGGTTTTAATGATTTTTATAATAAATACCTATCGAATTTTGTTGATTTTGTTTCTTTCTTGATTTTGTGAATTTTGTGTTGTCAAATTCAATATCTTCATTATTTAAAATGATATAAAAAACAGGCAACAAAGAATTAGGAGATAATTTACATTGCTATTGTTTTCGTAAAACATATTGAATAATTAAAATCAGCACTTCTCTGTAAATCTTTTAAATCCAACCAGGTGGTTTAATAATTCAATAAATAAACGAGTTAGATATTGTAAATATGAGAATTTTCAATTTTCTCTAAATAAAATACAAAACAATCGGATGTCAACTAATTTCATAACGATGATCATACTTATCTCTACGATACCCATGGTAAGACACATCTCATAAGACCTACTGTTTAGAACAGTACAGGGTGTCTATTCAAAAACGAGTAATGCTCTGTAAGTATGGACCTAAAAAGGATGTAAAAAAATTTCTCAAAACCATCTAGGGTATGTAGGCGGAATCAGTATGACCACAAAAATGACCTTCACTAAGCAACCCCTGGGGCTGTAGCCACCCCAACTCAATTTTTTTAAATAGGAACACCCCCTTTGTGATACCTCATTAGAAAGCTCTTGGAAATTGCTATTTAACAGTAAGTACTAAACAATATATTTCGTAATAGTTTAATTTTTGGGAAATACGCAAAATAAATTTTATAATTCCAATTTCTCGTTATAAATATCAAATTAAACAATCTAATATTTTTTTCTGCACTTTTAGACTAGTAACTAAATAATAAGTAACTTACCGATATTAGCATGTTGCTTTGATCGAAGTATTCGGCTACGGGTATAACGCTCTTGTAGAAATTATTTAGCTCCATACGCGCTAAAGATAAAACAACTTGACCTAATTTGGCACCATAGTCTATTTGTCGTTCCAATACTTTTTTCCTCCATGATATCAGAATGACACCCTGTACCATCTGAATCTGAAACGAAATCATAAATAACATGAAATTTATTACATTGCAGATCTAAATAGGTATACTCAGGTTCAGCGATGCAGTATTCTATTACTAAACCTAGAAAAGCTAGAAAAATATTCAGATGGTTGACGCGGGAAAGTTTGAAATTTTTATGTTCTTCTTCTTAGTACTTAGACTAGTAATAAAATTTTTCACCAATTGGAGAATGAAAAGATCACTAGGAGAAAAGCCAAACAAGACTAAATTGCAATACGCTAGGATCCTACCAGGACTAAAGGGATATCGTCTAAACAACGCAATCGATCAATAACTAAGCTAAGCCGGAATAGTAACAGGATCGTCAAAGGATAGCCAGTAAACCATGGACGTCTCTAAATTGTGATCGATCGGAAAACTAAGATAAGTATCCCGTTTTCTTTTGGGGCTTAGTTCTGTTGTAGGTACAAGCACATTTTAGCAAACTTGGAAATTTTTCGAACTGTACCGAATTCTATTGACTTTTAAGTATCGGTTGCATGTAAATATTGCCTATAATTTATTTATCTTTCTATCTCTATCTGTCTGCCTCTTTATTGAACAACTCTATGATTCATAAAATATCCTTCTGGGAAAATAGCACCTGTAAAATAAAAACGAGCAAACAAGATATTCTAAAGACCATAAGAAGTGTGGTATGAAAAGGAGAGTTTTTAAAGTTTATTTTTAACGACTGTATGAAATGTAAGGATTGTAGTTTTTATTAAATTAACTAAAATTTTATTAGTCAGAAGAAATTTTAAAGTTGAATAGAAGAGGTCCTTGAATTCCCTCATTTCACAGATATCGTATAGATCGCATTATTTTATTTTGATTTTATATATATTATATACCAGACATAATCCTCCAAGGTAAAACAAAAAAGATCACCTCCATCATTGATATGACAATACACTAACCGGCCAAAATCTAGCTAAAAAATATATGAAAAAAAAACAAAAATACCAACAACTAACAATAAAAATTGAAAGAATATTGAAACAGAACCAAGTTCATATCATTCCATTCGTTATTTCGGTGACATATCACCCCGTACTCATTCACAAAGTACTTCACTCAACTTAACATTGAATAAAGTGTACGTATGACACTTCATACTCCAGTGTTATACGTCATACATGCAATGTAACAATATCGTTCCTAACTAAAAAAAATGTCTTGATTTAAGACTTCAATTAAGAGCGATAGGTGCAGAAATGCCACCAATTTCCTGGAACAATGGAACATATAACATCTGCATGTAACTATTTGCAGGTATACAATATACCAATAGACATAATGCATTGGTAAAAATTATTCACCAGGCAATAGCCCTGCGATATAATCTGCAATCGGAGCCTCAAGCGTACTACCAATATTCACCACCCACTAAGTATAATAGAAAACAAATATTATAAATTATACTGGGACCTATCCATACAAACTGATAAAACGGTATCCCATAATAGACCAAATTTAATACTTCCAAATCAACTAAAAAAAAGACACCTATACCATCTGATCAAAACAGAGCCAAAAATTTTGTTTTATTTATTATATCGGTGACGGATATCACTCCGTACTTATTCATAAATCATCTCACTTAACTTAGCCTGGCAGAAAGTATATATACCCTGTCTCAAAAAACAGCCATACTTCATACGACATGAAATATAGTGAGATCTTTTCTAAAGCAAAAATAATTTCTGGTTAAACCAGGTATTATCCCGTCTTCAAGAAAAATAACAAATGCACAAAAACACGAATAGTAATATCTATTATTATGACCGTCATTATTTTCTAGGAACAATAAAACTCTTTTGTTTATTTCAGTTTCTTTCATTTATCTTATATTTTTAGTAGGTCTTTATTTATTTATTTATATTTTATCGTATTTATATTTTGTGAGGCTGTTTATCTCTATTAACTCTTGGAGATTTAATACGGGCTAACAATAAAAAAGTTTTCTATATGTAGCCAACTTAAGTATACACACTGATATAAGGGTTAATGGCATTCGGTCTATTTCTAAAGACTGTCTGTATATCGGTTTGCACAACTATACCAAGAGCAAAGAAAAAGGACAAAACACTTATATTTGAACTTTACGAGTGTATATGTCACCGTTTATCCTTCCATCTGTGTTACTGTCCACAGGAACGTAGTTTCTTTGTACGTCATTTTTTGGTATTTCATTTTTTATATTATTTTTATTATATTTAATAAGGTAATTTTATAAGGTACTGGATCTCCTAATAGTCAGTGGTTACTTTCACTAATCTTACTTATAAGTTTTTCATTTGTTTTTTTTATAAGAAATGTTAGTTAATCTGACCGAAATATTTTATGAAAATTGACTAGGTGAATTCAGCTACAAGAACTTTGTCTATATCATCAATTGCTACCAGATGATTAATATGGTACGGTTGGTGGGCATCCGGTCGTAGGATATCGACAAAACTCATGTATAAATATATTTATTAGGTACTTATAGATTTTACTAACGATTAACTTTTATTTATTGCTGTTTATATAATGAAAGTTGAATATTCATTTTAGGTTAAACACATATTTATTAAAACTTTATCTGATTCTATATTCTCTACAAGAAACATTTCAGAGTTCCCCGAAAGTAAATGGCTGCTCTTGAACCATTATAAACCATTATTGCTACAGCTAAATATTATACTCTCCGGGTGTGATATAGGTATTGATTATTTTTATCTTCTTTTCAATGCCAAAAGACTATATGAGTTTTAACAGACCTGCGTTGTTATTACATTTTTACCGTTTCCAAGTAAACTTCACATACGAACGATAAGTAGAAAGCGTATGCTTTATCTACCATTTATCACCTAATGGATATGAGCACGCACTCTTTTATATTTGATTCCATCCTTACTTTTTAATATATTATTTGTTATATTTTCCCTTATACGGGTTTGGTGTTCTCCAGCTCTGTTATTTTATAACTATTTGATACTTATTAAAGTGTTTGTAAAAGTTAAAATACATTACTACTGATTTGCCTTCTTGAATGTGTAAAGGAAAAGGACTGCCTTTTTTATTAAAAAATGGTAAACTACGTGTTCAATTCTTTCATGTTACATTTTGCCAACTTACAACAGCAAACATATTTATAGTTCAGATGAATGAACCATCCAATAATTTTTACATCTAGGTACATAAAGGTAAATAATATAAATTTAAATACGCATTTTATCGAGAATTTTATATACATATTTTGATGTTTCAAATCAGAAACAAAATTATGCTCTGACAAATTGTCATGGCTTAATAAAACATTTTTAGGTGCGTAGGTAAATATTATGTGAATTTGACCATTATTCACTGCAGCGAATAATGGACAGTATTATCATAGACAAATTATTCTATAGTATTATTATCGAGGGAACACATGCACAATGGATATATTATTTAATAGTAGAGGACAAAGTTATTTTTTTCTGTGATAATCAGTAATAAATACTCGTTGCTATGCTGTTCAAAGATTAATTGTTAAATAATGCCTGTGCGGAGAAAGATGACAGATGCGGAAGAGAAGGCATTGCGATAAAATCGCCAGTTTTCTGTGAAATATAAAAATTAATATTATATTAATTTTTCTCATTCATATCTATCCCAATTTGTATATTCAGAAGTAGGTAAACAATCACAAAAATGTGTGACTCTTTAATTTACCTTTAATATTGAAATTATGTCAGGCTATATTAGCTATAGGTGACTTCAGTTGACAGTATCTTCTCTTTCAGGCAAAGATACCAAATTTGTTTTAATAAACCTTTGTATAGATGGCACTAGTGCCTATAGAGGGGATACTTATTTAGTTAACTAATCCAGAGGAATAATATTCAGTTTAATAGAAGGGAGGACATTTTCTCAGAAGGCATTCGTGAAGAATTTCCGCGAGACATTCTTTATCTATTGAATAAAACTGAATAAACTGGTCTGTTGAAACGGAGGCTCAATTAATGTTTCTCGAAGCTACCTACCTTTAAGCATAGTGTCAATGAATTGTAAGATTTTTATTTTTATTTTATTTATTAACTTTTTTATGTGTTACTTTCTTATTATCAGTAATTTACCTTTTCAGAATATTCCACGACATCCCTCATATTTCTAGGATATCCCGATACAAGATATGTCTTGGCATTGGGAGACATCTTCATTTCCAACATGAGAACTTCCGTCACAGTCTTACTGGATAGTAGGCCAAAATCTGGCATATCTGAAAAACAGACGAAAATGTTGGTTAAGAGGTATTGGTTGGACCATATACATCTACTGAGCATGAAGTTTACAATATTACAAACACAATGTGCTATGTTAAGGATTATCAATTAATAAGATTATAATTTCAAATTTTAATAGAAACAGGGTGGGCCAATAGTGTGACAAACGACGCTAACTCTGTTATGAAAAACTCAAAAAATATTAAATTCAAATGTTACAGTATACTCGTATTAGCATGTCACCATTTTAGAATTAGCTTAGAATGTATAGTGTTTCACCTAATAATAAAGGGAAAGTAGAAATCATATTTCTTTAATGAGATACCTTGTTTATTGAAAACTGTTTGGGTGGTGCTTGTCGATCAGTGGAAGCTACCTCAAAAAGCTTAGACTTAGAATATTTCAGGCGCTTTCGCATTATACATATAATAAAATATATTATTTATTTATCCATTTTCATTTTTACACAAATTTTCATAAACATTTGTCCCACTAGTTTCAGTTTCTAAGGGTATCATCAATGGTAAAATAGTAGAAACGTTGCAAGGCCATTCTTGCTAGTATTTTATCATTTTACCCCTAGTGATAATTCTGAGTAGTCTAAAATAATTTTTAATTTTTTTGAAAAAAAAAACAGATCAGCAGTAAAATGTTTAATATACTCATTGTAGTATCTTTTGGGATTACACTACTTGTAAACTAACAAAAAACAGGAAACCGGAAGCTTACAAATTAAATATTCAAAGTGCAGTATCATGACAAACTTTTAAAGTTTGTCTTGCTAAACCACTGTATAATATGCAATAAAATAAATATTTAATATATTAACTAAATTTCATCAGTGGTTTTTTATACAAAATTATGTAATTTGACAAATCATATTTTGAATTATGTCTAAACAAAATAATTATTATAATAAAATTTAAAACAAATTAAACACTTAACTAGCTTTTCTCTAAACGTTTCAACTTGATCCTCAACTCGTCGTCAGTACAAGGTTTGTATAATAAATTCAAATTTTTTATCATACATCCATCTAGACATAATTCAAAATATGATTTGTAATATTACACAATTTTTTATAAAACTGATGAAATCACTGATAAAATTTAGATAATTTATCAAATATTCATTTTATCCATATATATTAAAACGCGTCGATTCTGTCTCGCTCTAAATTCAGTCGTCGAATTGACAAAGTTTCAAAGCTATCTCCTCCGAGGGGCGATCTCGGAACGATCTCCGTGGACCACCGGAGGTCGCCCCCGGCCTTTCTCCAATGCGTAGGGGTATTTTCGTCCCCTTTCTTACGCGTTTTCCCAATTTAAACGCCTTTTCAAAAAACCTCTGCAAAATTTTCGCGAACGCCGTTCGACGAGAGAGATGCGGCTAGCACCGGCGTTTTTCCTAGCGCCTAATGGTCCCGTCACGCCCGCCGAAATACCGACTTTTCGCGGGACCTCCGAGTCCTTTTTCTAATTTTTACGGCTTCTAGAAGGGCTTCACGCGAAAGTTCAGTCCTTTCTCTAATCCTTTGAGATTTTTTTTCGAAATCGTACGTCGACTCCTTCTACGTCTATTTCGTCTTCGAAAATCTCGAATCGCATCCGTCTCAACTTCTTTCTCATTTTATCCTCGGATGTGAGATCGCACTAACCAGACAAGCACCTCCCACGAAAACTGTCAAATTAATTAAACTTCAAATAGGTTATTTTCATTATTTTCCTATGAGAAATATTGCTAACGGAATCGATAGTACCGACTGCCAAACACCTGATTACCAAAATACTGATGCGAAATGCTTTTCTAATTAGAAAATCCGTAAAAATTAATTGTTCAGGTTAACACGTCGAGTTTACATATTTAACATATTTTGCGGCATGAAGTGAGAAAAGAAAATTAAGCGCAATGGTATTGTCGTAACATTTCAACCCTGATATCGCGAGTTCGAATCACGACGAAGGCGAGGTTTTTTTTTTAATTTTTATCATAATTATTTATTAGTATTATTATAATATGTAGACTTTGACATGAGTGGTTAGTTATTCTGTTTCATTGCCCGTAGTTTTTATTCTTTCTGCAGGTAAAGTTTGGAATTAATTCGTTCATTTTGACGGTCGGTAAAATTCATCATTTTAGCTGAGAAAAGTAAATAACTTCTACAATATTAATTTGTTGCAACAATTATGACAGCAATATATTTTTTAACGCCGCCGTTACACCTTTTCGAAGGGCGGGCGCGGCTTCGACCCGTAGCGGAGGGCCCAAAACGACTTTTTAAACGGCCCTCGCCAATATTCTCTTTTTTGAGTAGGTATACTGAACACGAATTTGAAATTATTTTTTTGCGGTCGAACGTATTTTTCAAGAAAAAAATAATTAAAAGTCATCACCTGTATACCTTCACAAATTAGTTTTAACACTAATTTGATTACTTTGTACCTAACTTAATGTGTCCACAATCCACAATGTTTATAATTAAATATATAATTGTTAAAAATAATAATATACAAATTTGGTGTACCTAAATTTAGGTAAAAATTATTTTAATTATTTGTATTTATTTGGTATTTAATTAGTTCATATTGATTACTTCACATAAGGTAAGTATCTAAATGTTTTTTTCTACAACAAATTTATATATTTTTAACAGTTATATGTTATATATTTAATTATAATCATTGTGGACACTTATATCGGGTACAAAGTGATCAAGTTAGTGTTAAATGTTAAAATTAATTTCTAAAGAGTACTTACAGAATATGACTTTTAATTATTTTTTTACTACAAAACTGCATACATAAGACTGCAAAAGAAAATCAGATTCGCGTTCAGCATACCCCAAAATTGGGGAGGTAGCCAAAATTTTAGAAAAATTTGAGTTTTATGCTTAATTAAATAATTACCTTTATTAGTTCATAAAATTTTTTCCTTCAATATACACAAAATCTGTGTATCTTTAACAGTTACATATTTAATTATAAGCATTGTAGACATATATTGGGTATAAAGTGATCAAGTTACCGTTATAATAAATTATGGAAGAATACAAGTTATGTAATTATTTTTTTTCTTGAGAAAACAGTTTCACAAAATGTTTACTAAAAAATTAATTATACTTTCAGCACTTAAAAAATAATGTTTTACCATCAAGAATAGAGTACCCCTACAATTCATCAAAATATTATTTAAAAAAATCGTTTGGTATGATTACATCATCATTCCAGATAAAAAATTTCAGCTTTCTCTCTCTAAATTTATTATTTCATATACAAGGAATTATCTCAAATTTCTTTAATACGTATGTATTTTCTTAAAAACAATATTCTAGAGGCTTTTGTCACCCGAAGGGTGACCCCAGGCCGCAGGCCTGGACCCCCGGTAGGGCTAGAAATGGGAACGAGGAATGAGAATCGCGATAGGGATTTTCTCCCATTTCTAGTTGCATATTATAGAGTGATTTTTTGGGGCAAACTTTAGAAGTTTGCCTTGATACTGCACTTTGAATACGTATTATAAGGGCACTTAAGCGAAACCGTGCTGTCAGGTGGATTTCCAATCCCACTTCTGAAGCTATAAGAAACTGAAAAATGTTTTGACGCAGCCGGGAATCAAACCCAGGACCTTCGGCTTTCCCGGCCAATGTTCTTCCAATTGAGCTACTGCGTTCCACACTTCCATTCTACTATTGAGGATACCGTTCTTAACAAAATTTACTACATCTTACTTATTAATATGTTTACAAATATCCCAAGTCTAATAGCCGCTGCATGCATGGATTTAATTTGTTTTACCCACTCAGACACGCTATGCCTTCAAATCCTTTGAATACTTATTTATGGTCTCTAAGGACACAGTTTAAATGTAGACCTCATGCCATAAATATCTGCACCATTTATGTAAGAAACGTAGCAATTAAATAGGCTAGGCCGCTAGTTATGGCGCACGATTATTCAAATTAAGCTCCAGCTCATTACGCTTGTGTTAGAAGTGACTTTTGTGCACTAGATTTGCGTCAGACGTGTTAGAATAAATTTTGTCAATAGTTTCAATTATAGAATACAGCAGTTCTACGATGATTTTCCCTTCTACAATAGCGATTAATCATATTTCATAATATCTCAAATATCAACCAATATTGACAGTTTTACTATTAAAAACCCGAAACAATCTTTGAAAGTTAATATTTAACCATTTTCTATTTATTTTAATCTTCAATCTATGGGAAGACTTAAATTTAAAAATTTATATGAATTAATATGTTGACACTTAAAATACATTCTGTTCTTTTCAAGTTTATGAGCAGTAACAACTATACCGTGTGTCCCAAATTCGATGTTCACCATTTGGATCTCGGAAACTATAAAAGATAGAAAGTCGATTAAATGGGGAATGTTTTAGACATTTTAATGCTGATCCTGAATCTGTTTAGAAATTATGGCGAGCTGCGCCAGGTTGTGAAATATTTAAAAAAAAACGAAAATTTGCTAATTTTTTTGCGTCTGTACCGAACAATAATTTACCTCACATGTTGTAGGTTTCTACATTATTAAGACACAATTTACAAAAAAATATTTTATCTACAATTTCTAGGTATTCTCATCAACTTTTGTTTTTAAAAGGGTTTTCTTAAATTACTGCCATAACAATTATCTTTTCGTAGCATAATAATACATCGTTGGAAAGCTCTTTTTCAGCTAAATTAGAAAAACTGAAAATCCAACATGGCCGCCATAAGAAAAACAAAAATTGACAAGAATATCTCGAAATCAAGTGAACATAGCAGATGTTATATAAAACTGATGTAGAATTTTATATAAATCCAAAAAAGTCATAATATATAGGGCATTCCTTTTGGAAAGCTAAAATTAATATCTGTTTCGGAAAAACTGAACATCCTGTGTATATGAAATTAGTTAATTTAAAAAGTTTATAAAAAAACCAGAAAACTTTCTTATTTACACTTTTTCTCTATCTTCTATAAGTTCCGAGATAAGAGGGTGGTGAATCCTGAGATAACCGGAACATCTATATTACAAATAGAATAGGACTAAGTATTATTGATTTTATTTTGAAGTCGGTCATGTTGAACAAGTCTATAATTTTCACACATGATGTAAATTGGCGATGATTGTACTGCTAGGTTAAAAGATAACGAGTATCTTGCATTCGTGCGAGGTACATTTGTATTTAACTGATGCAATAATTCGGTACAATTTACAGTAGAGTTAACGATTTTATGCAGCAAAATAACAGATTGTGCTTGCCTGCATATATCTAAGGCTGTTTACGTTACACTCAGGCAGTAACCAATGATGTTGTGAGGATAACCAATAGGAGGATAAGTTCCAATAATTTTAAAAGAAACATATTTCAGAAATTTACGTTGTAAATTTTCTAATAGCTGTTCTTGAGCCTATAGCCTATTTGGGGTACCAAGCTGTAAAAGCATATTTTAGATGAGAACGAACAAATCAATAAAAAAGATAAAGTAGGACATCCTTAGAGTGGCGAATAATAGATCCTATATTTTTGTTACCTTTAGCAGCAATAATTGAAGAAATGTGTTCATTAAAACTCAACTAGGAATCAAAAATTATCTCAAGATCTTTAAAAGAATTGGGGTTAGAGCTTTTCCAAGCTATGGGGAAAATAATTGGATTATGCTTTTGATAAAAGGAAACAACATTTCATTTGTCGATGTTCAGAGGTAAGTGGTTTTGAATGCACCAATTGTTTATTTATGCCAGATTGTATTGTAACTTTATACCGTCTTCGATGCAGGAAATCTGGTAAAATATTTTCATGTCATCTGCGTATAATAAGTACCTTGTATTGAGATTAGTTGCGATATAGTTTATGTAAATATTAAACCGCAATGGTCCTAGGATAGATCCCTGAGGAACACCAGATGAAGCATTTAAGTGTTTAGATATGAACCCTTTATGCTGAACGAACTCGATCCTGTTCTCTAAATATGAACTGAATAATTTGAGTAAGGATCCAGACAGTGCAATCCTATCGAATTTGGCTACTTATATTTTGTTGTCTAAACGATCAAAAGCCCTCCAAAGGTTTTTATATATTATATCAACCTGGCCTTGCTTGTCTATTACCTCAGAGATAAATTGAGTGGTACAGGTCAAGTTGGTTGTCATAGATCTACCTGCTATGAATCCATGTTGTCAGGGAATATTTTTGAGATGAAACATGAGACTGGAATGAAGCAAATTTTCGAAGGTTTTTGAGAATTTAGATATGATGGGACAGATGGGATGGGAAATGGGTCAAGATACGCGATACTTTGCAGGATGTGAGAAAAGCTGATGTTTTAAAAATCAGCTTAAAAATAAATTTAACTGGTTCTAGAAATACTACAGTACAATCTTGTATTAGAAAGAGAGAATATATTCGGGCCCAGTAGTCATTTTAAGTTTGAGACTGATAAGACCTGTTCACCAGTTATGTCACTGATATAAGTGGTATTAGTCAGTTCTCTATGTGATATTGCGAATTGATCCGAAGAATTACATGAATATACGCTTTCAAAATAGTTGCCAAAGCCGTCAACAACAACCGTTGAGTACCATACTTGAAGGAACGGGAGAAGTACGTGTTTTATTATTGACATAAAACCAAAAAGTGCTTGGATCGGAGTGTATGCTAGATTCAGCTTGTTGCATAAAATGGTTTTAAGAAATTTCAATATCAGCCTTAATCATCTTTCTCAACCCTTTAAATTTAGTGTGCTTATCTCTTATTTCTTTGGTAACCCACGGGGGATATTTTGTTTATGTAGGGATAGGTTTTAGGCACATAACAATCTAATACAGAATATAAACTGTTATAAAAAAGATCACACGTTAAATCAACCTCCGTGGATGTGTACATGTCGGACGAGTCAATATTTGCAATAGCATGATATAAGGAGTCGCAGATCTACTGTACGAAAATTATAGGTAATGTTTTCTGCAAATAATAAGTCAGTAATTACTTGGGTATTTGCTACATTAATGACTAAAGCGGGGTGTTGCATGTTCAGTAGTATGAGAGGTATATCACATTGGATAACCACGCGGTCCTTCTTGTATAATACCAGATCCAATATCCTAAAATCAGACAAGACCTATCCCGCGCAGAATGGTTGATATTGGCCCAGTTTAGTCATACTGACATTCACACAATTAATGCATTTTATAGTTTTTACGCAATTATTAAGTTCTTGACCATGTTCTTCCGCACATTTGGGACAAGTCCATCTTTCATTAGAATTTTTTGATATATGGTTAAACCCACAACATTTAGAGCATCTACGCACCTCTAACGCGTCGTATATGGTACAAAAATCATATCCAATTGTTAGTTCACCAGCATTTACCAGCACCAGATTTACAGTCCACTTTTAGAACAGCTTGGAATATGTGGAACAAATTCCTTAAAAACTTACTGGTTTTGACTTTTCATCATCTGGATAAGTAACTCTTCATTATGTTTCTCAGCAATATACCCACAACCTTAATTCTCGGACGCAAGCTGCCAGCAATCTTTACATCATATTTTTTTCCCAATTTCTCTGATGCAACCTTCTGGAATTTCAATGACTCCTCTTCACTACTACAGCTATTAGCAATAGGCAACTAGTTTATGACAATACCTATATCAGTAGGAATGATATTTTGATATACTCAATAAATACTCGTAGATACTCAACAATTTTTAAATGGCACCTATCATAGTATATCATAAAGGAATTGGTTTCTCTATGTGGTATAGTAGCTGAACTTTCTGAAATATAATCAAGTATGATGCATGACCTACCTATGGTTTTATCGAAATGCTAGTTAAGTTGGAAAGTATTTAAAATATTTATGATAATTATAAATTCACATATATAATGCTTATTTATTATAATTATATAGCTGCTACAATTAATCCAGACATACATCATTAGCTAGTATTTTAACTTTAGTTATAAGTGCTCCTCTCCTCCCACAAAATTAATTTTTGAAATTTTTCAATTTCTATCTCGGATATCTTTTGTTTTGGTACTGGGTGGTAGCTTGTGACTAACAGAATGGTATATTGCGGTGCGAGTTCGAATCTCGCCAGGGGAGAAATAGCCATAACATCTTTATGAATTACGTAATAACGAACCATCAAAATTATCCACATCGAGGAATATATTCACTAGCACATTATACTACCAAGAAAGGGTGCTTTCTTATTCCTTGGTCTATATATTCCTATATCATACATAAGAGAACATTTACGATAACCAATAAAGAAAATATTATTTTATTGAGCGAAGGTTAGTGTAGTTAGTTACTGTAAACAAATATTTTTTGTCGATTTGTTCTAGAAATCAGTATCACCAGTAAAGTTCCAATTTCGTTTCCAAACCCGTAATTTTTCCATAATGTTCATACCACCATTGATTTCAGTATCTGTACGTATAATGACATTAAAAATGTTATATTTCAACCTGTAGCGTGCCGTGTTTTATATAATGTAAGTAGTAATTACTGATTTACACGTATTCAGCTTTTCAAAAATATGAGCAAGTGCAAGTAGGTGACTTAGACATGTGTATTCGATAGTAGATATAAAAAAAGTGACATATTGTGCAGCTCACACTTATTCCTATTCTTGATCAGCTGCACATGCAATGGCAAATGAAATATTCGAAATTAATTACCTACTCTTTTTCATCTGTTATTATATAGCTCTAAAGATATGAAATATGCTTATTTTTCTATAAAAGAAATTTGCTGGTGCAATTTTAAACTTATTTCTAGCTATCTTATATAAAAACATAGCTTTTTTTGGCTAACTAAAAAATTATTCGAAACAATGTGCAAGCTTTTATTACAGACATTTTTTTTAATCTCGGAAACTATTAGAGATACAAGAAGACTTAAATGGGGAAAGTAGTGCAGAATTTGTTTCGTTTAGATTTTATTTAGAAAAAAGTGCAAATCGTCATTTTTTAAAAACAGTTGTAACTTTTTTATTTGTTGGCCTATCATGATTGGTTTTGTTTGGTTTTCTAAGGACTGTAAAACAGTGGCGTAGTTAGTTTTTTTTTAGTTGATGGTTTCCGAGAAAATAATAGTAAAAAGCGCCATATTGGATTTTATCATTTTCGAACTCAGCGAATTTTTCTGATACATTTTTGCAGCTTAGGTACCTCATTTTCAAGATGTACGATTGTACGTAACAAAATTAACCAAATTTTAACATAATAGTTGAAAAGTATTTACTATTTTTTATACACTATATACACTATTCATGTATTTATAATATCATATGGTATTTCAAAAATCGTATAATAGATTTCCTCTGCGTAAGTAGTAAAAATACTCCCACAGACATTATTGATTGCTCATTAAAGGCTTTACAGTTTACTAATATTTTATTAATGACAAACGATAGTCCTTTCCATTAATTTACTTACCGTTTCCAATGGCATACTGTTGCAGAAGGTCAGTCATGTTGATATGGGTCACTCCCTTTTTCTCCTGCATCAGGTTATCGCAGTGGGTCACCTTACCACTTCCAGGACCGCCTATATTGAAAGACACAGGTATTAACAAAACTACTTCATAACGATAAAAAAATAAAAATATTATTTATCTTTGAGCAACATATGCCCCGATATTTTTTTACTTCCCACCTTTAATGGGCCCGTGTCAAGGCCAACCTTATTTCTTTTATATTCGTAAACATTCATTAAATACATATACTGTAAATACAATCTCTTGTTGAGTAAAAAATAACTATTTTGTCTCTCCAACCAAAATATCCACTGGAAATTGTTCACCCTCCATTGCGACTGACAAATCTACTAGGTACTTTGTACTTACTTTTATTATTTTATCAAACTTGCATCCCTTGAACCAAACAACTAACCTCAAAATTAAGGACATGACAATTCTCCCTCTTTTTTCCATCACAAGATTTAAAATCCATCATAACTATTTAATGATGGAAGTTATGGTTTTCTGATGGGACACCATACAATTTTGTGCTAAATTTACGAACAAGATTGACAGCCCATTACAAAGCAATCGCAGAATTTACGAACGGCTTTTACTGTTTTGTGATAGAAATGATTTCATCTTTTTGAGAAATGATGGATTTACGAAAGTGTGTTATTATCCCATTTTTTAACAGAAAATTAAATCTTCTAATAACCAAACTTAAAAAAACATAGTTGTAGTTCAAGTTCATGTTAGATCCCATGTAAAGCTACATGTTCAAGCATTTTTTTAACTATAAAATTAACTCTTTTTTGGAATTATAAATAATAATAGCCTTTATTAATAAATACACATAATATATACAGACAATATTTAGCTAGAGAGCTACTCTTACACTTAACCTATATTATGCACAAAAATAATTTGCATTTTTATACGTACAAACACATAAACAGAAGAAAAGAAAATAGGAAAGAAAAATACCCACGCCTTTATAAGAGCTTAACCTAGGTATGAATTGAGTTCTAGGAACGACCACATATGAGTACCATCTCGCCTTATTTAAGTATAACTTCTTAACCAAATTCAAAACGACATCAAGAATTTTGAATTTTCTGTATGCTATTTCGATTTACTGAGTCAACACAAGGACCATAGAACACAGAATCAGCGTAACTGAATAAAGATAGAACAAGAGATTCGCACAACACTTTTCTTAAATTAAAATTTAAAACATGTTTATCAGTTTAGGTAAGTTTAAGCTACAATACAATTTATTAATCAAACTATTGACATGATTTACGAACGTCAATTGTGTATAAGAGGTGTAAAGCAACAAGTCATCAATTATTTTTAATTTAAAATAATGTTTCATCATTTCGATATGTTCATTATTACCAAAAGCATGAAAAATATTTTACTAGAATTTAGCTTCAAATTATGTGACACAATTAAATCATAAATGCTTAGCTTTTAAAGCTATGAAACTGTAAATGAGGCTCATTGGACTCATGTGTATTGTTAAGATTAAAACTACAAAAAATTTGTGAATCATCAACATATCCTTGTATTTTACAATATTTGACCTCAGTGAATAGATTAGTACTGTAAATACTAAATAAAATTGGCCCCAAAATACTCCCTTGCAGTACACCAGAATTTACATTAAAAATTGAGGATGATGACTCACCATTGTCAACAAAAATAAGTAATAGTGTATATAATTAGTAAGTGAGTAGAGTCAACACGACATAAACTCAACTGTCTGTTTAGTGGAAAACCGCCATTACAGTCAAAATTGGTAATTCTTTTTCGATCTGCAAATGTAATTTGTTACAAAAAATTTAAAATATCTCAAAAACGGTTAGACTTAGGTAGCATATTATACATGGTATTTATTTAGAATTTGACGTAAATCCAGAAATGAAATAAGTAATATATATTGTGTCCTATCTAAAATAAGCAAGTTGACATCTACTTCTGGTGTAACTGAAAGTACCACAAAAATATTTTTGTCGAATTGCCCCCATTGACATTAGTATACTACCAAATTTTCAAAAATTTTCAACGGATACTTTTTGAGAGATCGATCGCCGGAGTTCGACGTTAGACACCCTGTATATTTTAGTATAGCTATCATGAGATCATGATATACCACATCAAAGGCTTTAGAAAAGCACAACAGTACCAGTATATATACATGAAACTTTGTAGCAACAGAACAAAGTATCTGACTTGGTTCCTTGAAATTATCTTTGAAAATCACTAAATTTCTCAAATTCCCAAATACAATTTATAGCAAAATAGATTATTGCTAGGTGGAATAGCAACTTCAGCTAAATAATTTATCTGACGTATTAAAAAATCAATAAAATGATTTTTTATTTGTGATGGTTCCGTTTAGCGCATAAAAATATACCTACACTTCCTATAATTGAATTCTAAACCTCCACTGTAAGCACCTCGTCATAACCATTATAATATAACTATTTTAACGGTATGTACAGTTTTCCATACAGTCAGTTGTTGTCGTTATAACTTTTATCGATGCACTAATGGAGAATCAATGACACAACGGAATATCTGATCAGTGTGTACGAAGAAGTAGTGGTTAGTAGTCTTATTTCTATCAATATCTCAATATAAAAAAAAAAGAGATCAGTTCATTAAATAAATTGGACTTGAAAATTTATGTTAGGATCCTGAACTTGAAAACATATCGGGATTATACAGGGTGTCCATCTGGTAACCGAAGTACCAGTATATCTCAATTGATAAAAGTGTTACGCTAATTATTTTTTGCGGGGTTGACAGACTTCCGCAGTTAGTCAAAAATTACAAATTACAAAGGACAAATTAAAAATAATTTCACTTGTACAAGGTGCCCTTTATGTTAGTACTTTCATTACACTTCCCTTTACCTAAACTTAACATTCTCCGAGATATTCGAATTAGATCAGTTCATTAAATAAATTGGACTTGAAAATTTATGTTAGGATCCTGAACTTGAAAACATATCGGGATTATACAGGGTGTCCATCTGGTAACCGAAGTACCAGTATATCTCAATTGATAAAAGTGTTACGCTAATTATTTTTTGCGGGGTTGACAGACTTCCGCAGTTAGTCAAAAATTACAAATTACAAATCTAGCCTCATATTTTGAACGAATTAAAGGACAGACATAATTTTTGAAAAGCATATAAATAGATTTTTCAAATGTAACACCCTATATTTTATTGGATTCCAAAAAGTATCAATAAATACCCTACCAATTTGCTTAGGCAAATTAGGGATTAGGTTTCTATTTTGTCTTTTCAAAAGACAAAATAGAAACTAAGGAAAAGTGTGGATTTACGAAATTAGCTGTAAAGACTGCAATCAAAAGTATGTTGGACAAAATAGAAGGTTAATTCAAACTAGATTCAAGGAACATATGGTTCATCTCAAATATGGTAGAACAGATAATTCTAGTGTCGCCCAACCTGCGTTTGAGAACAACCATAAAATAGATAATAGCAATTTAAGATTAATTAGGAATATAACAAATTCCAGACAGCTGGATGTTTTTGAGAGTTTGGAAATTGCTAAAAGTAAAAATAGTATAAATGGTGACAGAGGGTCAATCCCATATAGCCCACTTTATTGGTTAGTCAACCACGGTTCACTAATCCGTCGCGACGGTTTACTGATCAGTCGCGATGGTTCACTGTGATTAGTCGTAAATAGGACACAATGTTAGCATAGGTTTAGCTTTAATCATCTCCAAATGATGCCAACTTGGTCGGCGAAACGCGCCTCGGGTGCAGTATAGTGTTTTGCTGCAGTATAGGAAAACTACGTCCGTGTTGTCAAATAAGAAATAATGGAAAAGTAACTACAAAATAAAACTTATAATTAATTTGACAGACAATTTAGCTTGATACTTTGAAAATAGTTTTTGAAATTATTCTCATCAATAAAATTTTAATTTAAGTATTTATCTCAGTTAAGATAAATTTGAAAAAATTCTTTTAAATTGGTAATGGTTAGTATTTTCCGAAAATAAGTTACAAAGTAGACGCAAATGGGATAAAAGAAAGAATATGTGTGGAGAATACTAATAAATCTATTTTATAAATTAATATTCTCTAGTAATATTACTAATCTATTTTATGTTGCTTAATTGCTAAGAGTGATATAATTTAATTATTCGATGTCCCTGTGAAAGACAGAAATGAAAAAATTAAAAGCTGATAGCGCCTCCAGCGCCATATTTGTACACTCACACTTCAATTTAATGTCAGATAGTAAGAGACTTATGCCACTTGATCCAGTTTTTGTTTCATGTTTCAATATTGATGGAAATTAGTAGCGAAAAAGTCTATTTATTATGTCCGCGTTGTATACAATTTTCACACTGAGCTTTTTGTTATTCAGAAACAACTAAATCTCTTTAACCAGAAATAGATTCGTGACAAAGCGATTCCTCTTATCAGGTATAATTTAATTACAAGAATATTAACAAACAAGAAAGGTGTACGCAACTTCTCTGTTCCTGTATTTTAATTTGAAGGGAAAATATCACGCTATAACAGTATTAAATGAATAAATACAGACAAGTATAACGATTTTTTATCATAATTTACTGGTCGCAAACTCATATAGAACATTGGCCAATTATACTTTGCATAATCACAATATCAAATAACGACAGTTAATGCCACATTCAATATACATTCACACATAATAAAAGCTATAAAGAATATTAGAAACAACAAAGAAAAACATTACTTGTAGATAATATCTGTAACTTATTTGTAGTGATTTCAGGATTTATTCTGTGCGTTTTCATAATTCATTGTAGTCTCTTTTGGGATTGCACCACCTGTAAAATAACAAAAAACAGGAAACAAGAAGCATACGAAATTAAATATTCAAAGTGCAGGATCAAGACCCTCTGTTTTTTATTATTTTACATGTCTGTGTAATCCCAAAAGAGACTACACAATAAAGAAAAACATTGTATAGGAAAACAAGCTGCGGTTAAATTAAATAGAAAGATAATTATTAATACCAATTAGGAAAGTGCAATCAGTGGTGATGAATTTTACACATGGTTTTAAGAAATAAATTTTAGACAAACATTAATAAAATTGCATTACTCCGGCATCCGGAGTCTCCACATCTTCTAGTAAAACAATACAGTATAGGCCAATACCTTTTTGAAAAAGAAAAAATATTAACAGGCAATGAGCTGCCGGATAATTTAAGTTATTAGTTACTAAAGTTAGTTAACGTTATAATTAAGAGAAAAAACAAAAATTAAACACGAGATAAAGTAAAATTGTGAAATGGGGGTGCTGTTTAAGGGTTGAAACTGTTTTTTTGCGATTTTCGGTGAAACGTGACATCCTAACATAAAATGTCCTACCTAATTCCTAAAAATTATTAAAATGTATTGCAGTAGTAGAATAGTTGAATAATTATTCAACTATTAAGCACAGCTATTAAGCACAGTGTAAATTATAGTCTCTATCACTGTGGTCGGGGGGCACTGATTCTATTCATGAGTGATTGTCTATAATTTTGGCACAGTAGTTTCACACTTATCGTTCTTATTTTTTAATATAAATTCCCAGAGAATAACAGTAAGTAACTTTATTTTTTTCTTATGAGCGCCATATTGTATTTTATCATTTTCGGGCCCACGAAATTTTCTAAATAATTTAATTCATAAATTTACCACATCTGAACTTATTCTACAAATAATAATTGGAAACGTTAATTTTTCAATATTTTTTAATTATACTATAACTTGCGGTTATTTTTTGTGTTCAGTAAGTACATAAATAAAAAGTTAATTCAAAATATATTTTATACCTTAATCCACTGTCTTTATGTCCTATTAAGGATATAGTATTCACATGTAAAGTAAAAGAAAAATTTTATTTATTTATCTGAACAGATATTATAAACTACATTCTTTGATTGTCCATATTGCACATAATATTTACTTATAAATTTTTAAATTTAACTTACTTCAACTAGACTAAAACTACCTATTACTTATACATCTTAGATGGCTTTGAAGCCTTGTTAAGTAATGGTTTAGTAAGCCTATTCCACACTTTTAAAGTACGGCATATTATACATTAAGTTAATCAGAAAATTTCTACCATTTTCATTTTTGTAAGCAATATGAAAAAAATTAGGAAGTTATGGTTTCCCTTAAAGGCCTACAATATTTTCACTTATAATATCCCTAGTGCTTAAATTATTTCCGGGAATTTTTTCGAGGTCATGAATATTTTGAAAATTATCCCGAGCCGCAAACGAGGGATAATTTTCTTAAAATATGCATGAACCAGAAAAAATTACCGGTTTTTAATTTAAGCTCGTAAGATATTCGGTAAGAAAATTTCACACCATTACTTTATAAATATTATGCCAAAATCGAACATTTTAATTACGAATGACAAACATTTATTCCTCATAGTGAGCCATGAGCAATAACAAACATTTTTTACGACTGTCAAGTACGGTACCTTGGTCAAGTTCCACCACTTGTCATCGTGTCATTGTGTTTGTGCAATTTGCTGATTTATTACATCGTGTTTTTGAAAATGTTCCGCTTTGGAAAGGAAACATAATTTATTTCTGATAATTATTCTGAAGTACTTCGAGCATTGCAAATATTATGCTTAATAAATTGTGAGTTTTCTTAGTGAAATAAAAGGTCATTTTCTAACATTAGTTATATACCTACATATTTTACAAATAACTTAAAAACATATTATATTTTTGTTTTTTAGTAACTTTGATCTACTTGATCTAATTGGTGTAACATCATTTATTTTTGATAATTATTCTGAAGTATCTGCTTTAAAATTTATAGGTTTAATAAAATGCGAAATCTCTTTATGAAATAACATATCATTTTCCAAGTTTAGTTACGTGAACTTTTTATAAGTAACGTAAAAACATATTATATTTTTCTTTGATCTACTAATATTGGTGGAACATAATTTAATTTTGAAAATATTACTTAAATTCGAGCATAGGAAACGTATTCATTCATTCAACTCCCGCGTCTTTATTTTGACATTTTAAATGACAGAAAAATTTCCACTTGTTAATTTGACACAATGTTAAAAATTTCCGGAAATTTTTTGGGTTGGCATGGTAACTAAACAAAAAACAAGCCTTCGATTGGTTAAAATATGGCGGTGTGAAATTTTCAAGTAAATCTTTTTTGTAAATAACTTGTTTAGATTTTGGTACAGAAAATAAATTCCTTTTATTTAACATATCTATACTATCGGACTTCATTTCATTTATAACCATAGCGATAAAACCACTATGGGATTTCTTGGCGCTTTTTGATATATTTCTATAATATGTGTCATTAGTTATATGCCCCATCCTACATAACATATCAGGCACCCCGACAATAGACGAATTCATAAACCTCAGACTTATTCCCAACTTCACACAGACGATTCGACACCATACAAATCCTTCCCTAACAGATCCCTTAACGGCCAAATTCGCCATCCGTCCTAGACATCCATCCCTTAACTTCTTTTACAACCCTTAAATCCCAAAATCCCAAAATACGACAATTCCAACAGTAAAACAAAAATCAATACAAAAACCCACCCCTAAATAAATCATCCCTTAAAAAATTTTTTTCCCAAACTTACCCAAATATCATCCTACCCGAAATAATAAAAAATCCAAAAAACCACCCCTAACCAAAAACCACCCTTATTTTGTCAAACCTCCTAAATTAACCCAAAAATTATCCTACCCTAAACAATAAAAAATCAGCCATACCAACCCTTACAAACCACCCTTACATAGCTAAAACCCAAATCCCAGCCCCAATATCCTTCACAAACAATAAAAAAATCCATAGTCCACTACCCTGAAACCCACCCACCTCATCCCAGCACTACTCTACAATAGAAGCCACAGATGCCCAAACAATTGGAAAAACAATACATCCTGAGGCAAGCACCAGAAGGTGGAGAGCCTCGTGGTACCGGCACTCACGCCAGTCCACACATCGTTAGGATTAGTTATATGTATTTATGCAGTTTGTGGTGGGGAGTAATAGTAATAGAAGTAGTAATAGCAATAGTAATAGTAATGGTAACAGTAGTAGTAATGGTAATAAAATTTACTGAAGAAAATTACTGGAATAATTTTTATCGCACATAACAATACGAATAGTCAATAGGAAAATTAGATATATTTAAGTCGCAAAAGAAAATCATAAATGCAATACATACCAAGGACGAATATGACAGGCACTTTTGGTGACTCAAAGTGTATATCGGTTCCATTATGCATTGGGAATTTACCCGCGGGGGGTGTGGCGGCATTTCTAGTATTTCTTGGTGAGTTTTGCGACCAACTCTCTTGGCCTTCTTCGAATGCTTGGGATCCATCACTTTGTTCTGAAAAACAATAGTAATAAACTTTTCATGATACATGTGATGGAATGAAATTTTTGTAAAATATACTATGGCTAATATATAACAATGAGGTTAGATAGTTAATACAGAAAAAAATGTTTTAAAACAATTAGAATATCTAAGAGAATGTTAAGTTTAGATATGGGGAAGTGTGATTTTGTATAACTGAAGAACTCTGGCAACATGGCAAAAAAGAATTAGCGTAGCACTTTTATCAACCGACATATTGAACTTCCGCGTACTAAATGAACACTCTGTATAATCTCGATAGGTTTCATCTACACTAACCTACTTCCAGTGTTTTTCACCATCCTAACATAAATTTTCAAGACCGCACCCTACTTAATGGACTGACCTCTCTTTCCTTTTTTTTTTTTTTAATATTGAGCGATGAAATTTTTGTAAAATATACTATGTCAGTATATTTATGGCAATTGAATGCTAATTGGTAAATGATGTGATACTGAATGTGATGTCATTTGAACATTTTTATACACCAGTTTTTTATGTATACTAAACAATGTAATTTATAAACAAGCAACAAAAGCAAAAAGCAAAATGATATGTTTAAAGTGTCCTCCCTCTGTTTCCCCTTGATCCTATTTATCGCTGCAGGTCCTCCAGATCATTTACAGGCGTAGCGTACCTTAAGTTTCTTTAAATATACCCAAAAAATGAAATCAAAAGGGTTTCAATCGAATAACATCAGCCGGCTACGATAGGAAAAAAGAGATAACTGAAAAAATGTACAAATGCTACAAAAAGGAATAATCCTTGGTATCTCCTAAACCCATTTACGTGAACTTTGCATATGGGTCTCGGAGTGATAGTTTGTGACACATTTTTTAACATCCTGTATAATGTATTCGTCTAATATGGTGAAGTACATACCAATTATTATTACATTTATACACGCAGTTTGATTACATATAATGATCCGCACTTCGCGAGTCAACATTAAGTTCTGTTTATGCTATTTTATCATTTACGAAGTTCGCCTTTTAACGTTATCTGTTTAGATATGAACAATTAATTGTATCTTCTGTGTTATGTTCTTTGTATTGTTTATCAAGTAAATAACGTAACAATATACCCTATTTTATAGAAAAATATTATTAATGAGCGAAAAAATTGTTAAAATTGACTAGTTAAAAAAATGTATACCGGGTGTCAACTGATCTATTAGACAAGCCATAACTTCTAGAGTTTTGGATGTATCAAAATGAGATTTGGTATAGGTAAATGGTAGAGGAAGAGGAAAGTTTTTGCATATTTTTCACGTTTAGGTTACTTCCGGTTTCACCGGAAATGGCTTCAATTTTGAATTTTTAAATGGAACACCCTGTATATTTTTACATATTTGAATTTCTGAGACAATTTTGGACTAGAAAATGACATTAAAACTTTTAAAGTATAATACTCGTATACGAATTTATTAAAAACTTCACTGAAGTAAATGTATTTTATGAGCTTATTTTTAATCCAATCACAATGAATTTAGTATCGTTGGATTCGCAAAAAAATCCCTTTTTGAAAAGTGCTTGTCTAAAAAGTGTTGCCATTTGAAAAAAAATAGTTAGATATAAGAAAGTAATTTTGCCAACTTGTCTCATTTCTATCTACCATACTAATCACTAAAACTTTGCGATTACATTTTTCTGACATCATCTAAGGCCTTCAGATTAGTTTGCGCTCAATCATCGCCACCTAGATACAATATTAAAAATGGCTCTAAAAAAATCAAGTAGGCGAAAAAACTTTTTAAAATGTCATTTTCTAGTCCAAAATTGTCTCAGAAATTCAAATATGTAAAAATATACAGGGTGTTCCATTTAAAAATTCAAAATTGAAGCCATTTCCGGTGAAACCGGAAGTAACCTAAACGTGAAAAATATGCAAAAACTTTCCTCTTCCTCTACCATTTACCTATACCAAATCTCATTTTGATACATTCAATACTCTAGAAGTTATGGCTTGTCTAATAGATCCGTTGACACCCGGTATTACTGCTAATTTTACTAAATTTGAAAACACAATTTTTTTTATTTGACTAGCAGTATGCTGATACTTACATGTTGATTACTTATTTTAAAGTAGATGTTTTATTAACAAAATATATTAAAAATTAACAATTGAGACTTGCTAATGATAAATGATATTTATGTATGTAATGAAAATGTAAATCGTTATATAAAATGAATATAACTCGTCGTCTTGTTTTCTCGAATGAAATATAATTTTGAAAATAAACAATAATTTAAGTTGAAACTTCTAACTAAGTGATATTATTTATGTGAATGTCATTTCTCTTCTCTTGTATTTATGTAGGTACAATATTTCTTTCCGCTCAAAAACGGAATATCCATTCATGGTATTATCATATGATACAATCATCAATTATATTTCGGCCTCGTTTCGTAAATAAGGAATATATTGTAGTTTCCTCGCTAGGTGTCTAATCCACACATCTTTAAAGAAATAAACACTGCCCGCTGCTTACCCTGCCTCTGTTCCCTACTCCGCTGCCCTAGGCAGTACCACAAGTATAAAGATATATATCTTTATACTTGTGGCAGTACCTTCAGTCTTCGATTGTGTGTCGAGTCGAACGCATCGATTCAAGTGAATTACGTGTTGGTTTCATTAGAAAATAATTATGCCTAAACACAGCAGAAAGCGCCGTAGAAGCCGTAGTCCTAGCCAATCTAAGGACAACAGATGGTTACGGAAGTGTTTAGCAGAAATGCAGAAGAAAATTGAGAAAATTGAGAAGGCTAGTTCGTCAGCTGTTGCACGTGTATCCCAAGAGCGGGTGCAGGTGCACCGAGAACGCAGCGAAAGTGTTAGGTCCTGGTCCGGCAGTGAATTACCATCTGCTGACGCAGAAAACTTATCGACTCGCCACTATGAGATGGGTGATAACGAGCTTTTACTCGATGGTGACACTAATAGTAAGTAGTTAAGGACTATAGTTGTTTTTGGTAACAACTGAAATGCGTTTTTGGCAACGCATATTTAATTATCCAAATATTTGTTTATTTGACAAGTAGTTAGTCGTTTTTGGTAACAACTAACATGCATCTTTGGCAACGCATAATGTCATTTATTTGTATAAATATTTTTACATGTGCAACCCGATACTGATTGTTTTTGGTAACGAATGCAGTATATTATGATAGAGCATTCAAAGCTACTTTTATATGTAGATTCATTATAGTTGTTTTTGGTAACAACTACAGAGTACTTGACATAATATGTATATACCTAATTTTACATACGTGGAGTAATATCGAAAGGGTTGTTGTTGTGGCAACTGATTTGTGTTTTATCTGTACGTGATTGTTTTTACGTAAATTAAAATAAACTCAGTAGCAGAAAGGTGCATTTAGTTTGACAGTTGTCGGATGATAATATGGGTCACTGACGCAGTTGTTTTTTCACATAGGTGATGCATTATTGGACCCGGTGGAGCACCCGATTGGTGAGGCCATTCTCCCCGCCGTTGTTGATGATAATGCAATACCTCCAGAATCAGCATTAAATACAGATATTTTGAGGATCTTGGGATCCGAGCCGGAGCCGGCATCATCTTTTGCTGCGCCAGTTCACCCTGCCATAGCCACCCGTTGGTCGGAGATTATGGCAAAGGGATTGGCAGATGAGATTAAACAAGAATTACTTCGTAAGTACCCTGTCCCAAAAAACATGCCAACTCTAAAAGTTCCCGTATTGAACCCAGAAGTTGCCGCTGCGATTTCAACGCAGGTGGCCCGTAGAGATGATCGCCTCGTACAAAAACAAGAACAGCTGAGTGCAGCTATTTCTGCCATTGGGGAAATAATTTCTTTGTTCTTAGAAAAAAAGGAGGAGAGCGATCGTAAGTACATAGAGTTGTTAGGCGATGCGGGGCGCCTCCTTTGTGGTTTTCATCACACTGAAACCACTGTTCGTAAGGAATTAATTTCCATAAATTTAAATAAGGATATTAAAGAGACGCTTGCGAGGGCCCCCACGGACCAATATTTATTCGGGGAAACATTGGAGGACCGAATCAAAGCAGCTAAAACCTTAGAGAAATCTTCCCAGGATCTCAGGCCGGTTAAGCCAAAAGCCATTAGAAAAACAATGGAGCCGGGAAACTTGAGAAGTCCAGCCCTGCCAAGAAAGGGAGCTCGGGTTGGACAACAAAACGAAAGGGCTCCCTATCGTCCGTATCGTCCAAACAATCTCCACCGATCGGCATACCGCGACCCTCAAATGAGTCGATGGAAGAAAACAGAGGAGAGACGTCGAGATGCGCCCAAAACAAGGGCGGACAATCCGAAACGACGTCAATAAGCAGGAATAAGGTTGGTGTTTATGCTGGTAGACTAAAAAACTTCAGGGACGAATGGTGTACTATAACCTCAGATAAAGTAGTTTTATCTTATATTGGGGGGCTTAGGTTGCCATTTGTAGGTAAACCCAAGCAAATTAGTACCCCTAAGGACTCAAGGTGGTCCGAATCTGAACTAAATTCTATAGCCTCTTCTATTGAAGATTTACTAAAAATAGGTGCTATTTCTACCGTACAACCCTGTAAAAATCAATATGTGTCTAAGATTTTTCTAACCCCGAAATCAGACGGCACTTTTAGATTGATTTTAAACCTCAAATCATTAAATAAATTCATACGAACTACACATTTTAAGTTAGAAGACCATAAGATTGTTAAGAGAATAATACATAAAAATTGTTTTTTGACAACTTTAGATTTAAAAAATGCATATATGATGGTACCAGTTTATAAACCCCATAGGATTTACTTGAGATTTACCAATTTACTTACTGTACCAATACAATTCCATGCCTTTTGGTTTAAATTGTGCGCCTCTAGTCTTCACGAAATTGATGAAGCCAGTACTGGCAAGTCTTAGAAGTAGGGGTTATTTATCAGTCTTATACTTGGACGATTTTCTCCTAATTGGGCATTCCTATAATGACTGTTTGAGTAACGTTGGGGCTACAGTAGAAATTTTAGAAAAGCTAGGTTTTATTGTTAATTACAACAAAAGTAAATTAAAGCCGTCCCAGTGTGTGCAGTATTTGGGGTTTATTTATGATTCGATAAATATGAAAGTGTCTCTCCCGAAACAAAAAGTTGAAAAAATAACAATGTTATTGAAAAAATTTTCAGCCTTGCTCAGTTGCTACATTAGAGATTTCGCGAAGCTTCTTGGACTTCTCGTTTCTGTTTGTCCGGCAGTGAAGTATGGATGGGTCTATACAAAGCTGTTTGAACGAGAAAAATTTTTGGCATTAAAAAGATGTGCAGGTAATTACAGTGCAAAATTTAACTTACCATCACACCTTAAACCTGAATTCAACTGGTGGTTAAGCAATATGTCAGATGCTTCTAACGATATTAGGGTAGATTCCTATAAAATGGAACTTTTCTCTGATGCTTCGAAAACTGGGTGGGGGGCATACGCGTCAGGTAGAAGGGACCACGGTTTCTGGTCAGAAACGGAAAAGGACCTTCACATTAATATTTTAGAGCTTAAGGCGGTGTTTCATGCTCTAAAAAGCTTTGCCTCAGAAATGTCGGATTGTAATATTCTATGTAGGATTGATAATACTACGGCCCTATCATATATTAACAGAATGGGAAGCGTGCAACATCCGGTATTGAATCAGATATCGCGATGTATTTGGCAATGGTGCGAAGCAAAAAATATTTTTCTCTTCGCAACCTATATACGCTCGGAAGATAATTGCGAGGCAGATGCGGAATCTCGTACATGCTTAGCAAAAGAGACAGAATGGGAACTTAGTGATTTAGTTTTTAAACAAGTATTAGAAAAATTTGGTCAGCCGAGCATTGATCTTTTTGCAACAAGCCATAATAAGAAATGTGATGCCTTTGTCTCATGGAAGGGAGGCTCAGATTGCGTATCGGTAGATGCTTTTTCTATAAGCTGGGGTGAACATTATTTCTATGCTTTCCCCCCTTTTTCAGTAGTTCTTAGAGTCCTTCAAAAAATCGTACAGGACAGGGCCAGGGGAATCGTGGTGGTGCCAGTCTGGACCTCTCAACCATGGTACCCGCTCTTTTGTTCTCTATTGGAGGAAAGACCATTAATATTTCAACCTCATAAAGATCTACTCTCTTTCAGAGGATTCCCGCATCCACTTTGGCGGAGTCTTACCATGGCAGCAGGAATCTTATCCTACAGGCATTGAAGGCAGGTGAGGTCCCGGAAGATTCGCTGGAGATATGTTTAGCATCTATAACGGAATCAACAATTACCCAGTACAATTCAGGTCTAAAACAGTGGTGGCTTCATAGGAGTAATAACAATTTAGATTTATTCGTTGCGTCAGTGCCGGAGATTTTAGAGTTTTTTGCTGAGCAGTTTAGGAAAGGAGCCTCTTTTGGGTCCTTGAGTTCCTATAGAGCGGCTCTGGCTCAAATTTTAGAACCATCAATTACTTCCGATTTCCGAATAAAAAGATTTTTTAGAGGTGTTCACAGTTTAAGACCTACAGCTCCTAAGTATAGTCACACATGGGATCCGGCCATAGTATTGTCCTTTATAAAGAATATATCTAATAATCAGACAATCTCTTTAGAAGAATTAACATATAAAGTAGCTATTCTCCTGGCACTTGCCACGGGACAGAGAGTACAGACTTTAGCAAACATAGAAATTAGTAATATAGTCCAGAACGAAAGTCGGATCGAAATTAAAATACCAAAGAGGCTAAAAACATCTAGGAAAGGGATTATTCAACCCACTCTTGTATTGCCATTTTACGACAGGGAGGAAGCTATTTGTCCCGCTCGTGCGCTTCTGGCCTATTTGGCTAGAACTAAGGATGTGAGAGGTGCATCTAACAACTTATTTATTACGTTTAAGAAGCCATTTCATAATGCTATCTCGCAGACTATTTCTAGATGGTTGAAGACCATACTGAAAAAGAGTGGGTTGGATACTGACCATTTCACTGCTCACAGTACGCGCCACGCGTCGACGTCAGCAGCTGCCAGGAAAAGTGTTCCCTATGATACTATCCGACTGGCAGCTGGGTGGACTGGAAAATCCAGTGCCTTTGCGACCTTTTATAACAGACCTGTTTTAAGTGAAAATAATTTTGCACTTAGTGTGCTTGAGGTCTGAAGGTCATGTAGAAATAATATGTTAATTGTAAGGGTTTTTTACATGTTACGTTAGGCTAGCATTTTATACATAAATATGCATATTATACATTGAAGTATTTTCTGTTATGTTTCTAGTTTAGTTATGTTAATGCAATCTCAAGGGCATTATTACTTTAATGGTGACTTACAAAATTTGACATTGTCATTGTATTGTATAGTTTGAATAAATACTGTTGCAACTGTCTTTAAACAACTACAATATATTCCTTATTTACGAAACGAGGCCGAAATATAATTTACAGATTAAACGAACTTACCTAAGTGAAGTTGAATCTGAATTATATGAGGCCTCGTTGAAGTAAATAAGTCCCCCCCTTCCCCATTTCTACCCATTGTGTTGCAACAGGGGGCTTTAAAAGTGACTGAAGGTACTGCCTAGGGCAGCGGAGTAGGGAACAGAGGCAGGGTAAGCAGCGGGCAGTGTTTATTTCTTTAAAGATGTGTGGATTAGACACCTAGCGAGGAAACTACAATATATTCCTTATTTACTTCAACGAGGCCTCATATAATTCAGATTCAACTTCACTTAGGTAAGTTCGTTTAATCTGTAAAATAAAGCGTAAAACGTTCATGACACAGACCTACAAAAATCAATGAATGATAATCTTATAAATATTAATATAAATATATACAAACGAAACCAATTCAAGGGTACGCTTTAATATATACCATGGTCAATTTATATTTATATCATTATATTTATTGCACTAATTAAAATGGCCGTACTTTCAGTGAACTAGGTGTTCCTGAAATATATCTACCTACGGTTACCATGAATTACCATGAATGTATCTACCAGTGGACTTAAAATATACCGATTGAAGTCATTTTGCAAAACTTAACTGTTTTAATAAGATTTGTACTAAGTAACTTGAATTATATATTTTTTCTGGAGATTCCGAATCTGTGCTCAGAAAAACAATAATTGAGCATCGACTTTACGAGATATTCTTTTTTTATTTTTATAAACGGAATATTTTAAACTTCTTCTCGCAAAATAGGTGGAAACTTTGAAAATAAATCTATCACTATACCTAAATTAACTCTAAAAAGCACCTTATTGGGTGAAATTGTTGTATTGTATTATAGTGTTAGGTATAAATCATTAGTATGGACTGTTGATGTTGAGGTGAGAATTTCATTCAAAATTGAGCAAACGAATAGGAAATCATATGAATTGAAGAAATACAACTTGAAGAAATAGATAGAAGGGGAGGTCAAAATAATATCATCATATTTGGTCTGAATCAACCACATAAACTTAGTCCAATAAGTGTGTGTGAAGAACTACAGAAATTATTAAAAGTTAACATTAAGTTGTATGATTTGAACAATTTTTACCCACTTGTAAAATCGAAAACTGCCTAGTAAAAGTTGGTTTTTCTTATTTAAAAAAATTTAAAATAATAAAAACGCAAGTGAATTGAAATATAAGAAAAACATATCTATATCTAACGATTTGATAAAAAAAAAAAACAACGTAAAGATCACACATTTTTAAGGAAACATCTATTTTTTTGCTAAATAGGTTGAGCACAAAAATTACTACATTAAAAAAATCACGATAATAAACATGGATCCGTACATTAGAAAATTCGAGATTAAAAAAATTGAAACATTCAGTTTGGCAAATGAAATCATAAATATTAACGAAAAAAATAAGAATTTTATTATAATCCATAATAACATTCGCAGTAGAAATAAAAACCTCGATGGATTTAAAATCATCTTAAACAATTTGGATAGTGTTCCTTTAGCTATTATGTCCATTAACTATCTGCCTTCAAATATATAAGATATTACACATTTAAGGTATTTCAAAAATAAATTTAGAAAAATTATATGATCCAGTATTAGGTCCTTAATCACCAATATTATTAAGTAAGTATAGAACGTATCAATCGTAGTTTCGTATGTGCTGAGACCATGTACTTGTTCTTGTTTTTGTAGTACCTTGGAAAGATCTTGGAGTAACACTTCAGAGTAAGTTAACTTTTGTGGAGCAAATCAATAATATCCAGGGGGAAGCTTTTAGAAATCTTGGTTTTGTCTTGAGGAACTCAAGACAATTTACAGAAATTAAAACGTTGTCCTTATTTTTTAATGCATTGGTCCTCTCAAAATTAGAATATACCTCTCTTGTATGGGACCCAGGTTATCAAATTCATGTCAGTACATTGGAAAATATACATCGGAAATACGTTATATACTTGTGCTTGAAACTGATGATATTTATCCAGCCCGATGAATTCCTCAAGAACATTTCAACTCAATGTTTACCACCCAGAGTCTTCATCATTGCAACATGCAGTATTTGATTGATATTTTCTATGATAGTATTCCGTATATTAAGAAGAAAATTTCTACTTATATCTGACATACAATTTTAGAATTTATGAATTTTATTATTAAATTATTGTACTCTGTTATATTGTTTACTGTATCCACTGATTATGGTAATTTTACTTGTTATTTATGTATCTATGCATATTTTTTTATGAGAAATGTATTTTTGTATTCATTCTTCTTTTTTTTTTGTATGTTATTATACCTTTTTGTAATTTTTACGCTACTCCCACCCATTAAATGGCATTGCTGTCGGGTGGTGTATTCTAAATAAATAAATAAATAAATAAATATATTCTAATTATTTTAAGTATTTTGAAATTTTACTTGTATATTTTTATGAATCTGTTATTGTCTTTTTTTATATAACATTTGTAACTTAAGACAAGCTCTCACATACTAGTTACATTGTCCGAAATAAGTGTTTATTCACTTATTGGATCAAATTATTTATCCGGTTATTTCTCATTACATTGTACTTACTTATAAATTTTAGATGTGGGAATATAATTAGATGTAATATGCATACATACAGTAATTATATTCCATGGTGTGTATATGTATGTAATCATACAATAAAACTCTATTTATTTGATGGATGAATAAATTATTATGTTGAGTGTCTGCTCTTTTCCCCAGCGTAGTAGGTACCTGGATAAAATGCATATCTTTTCTCAGCACAAGCTGCACCTCAGCATCTTCCGTTGGCCGAACTTCTGCCCAGTATAGAGACTAATCAAAATTCGTAAATGAAATCTGTTTAACTCAAAGATTTTAGTGCTTGTTTTCTCAAGATTGGATTGGCCCACCAAGACAAATCCCGGTAGACTAAGTTCCAGTGGACTGCTCTGTTCTATATAATAAGGTAGAGACAGAATCATGAGAAAAGAAGCCAGCACAATAAATCTTCGCAAACAAATATTTATTAACATCATCAACAATGCAAGTTCCATGTGAGCGGTCGTTTTAGATTTTAAATTTATTAAAAATAAACTCAGAAGCACTTTAAATGAAAATAACTTGGAGGTCTTTATGTTAATGGCAGTAAAAAAACAAACTCTAAATGGCATTGATAGCGACGGTATAACTGATAAAGTTCCCGAAAACAGTAATTTATTACTTAAAAAAGAACTGTTTGAATTTTAAAAAGGTTAAAAAAATAATTATTTGTATATTTCAATATTTTATGTAAACGTAAGGTGTAAAAGTATTATATTATTAATAGAGTTTTGCCATAGATATTATCTTGGCCAGCTTGACCTGCTTTATTCCCAGCCCGTTTTCATTGTCCCATCCTAATCCGCCCGTAGACTAAGTCCTGCCAGTACTGGATGATTTTCACCTCAGACCAGTTTAAAATAATTGGTTTGGCAGTAATTGAGGATATGCCATGAACCGATTCTGATTCAGATCAAAATTACTCTATTTTTTCTGCTCAACTGAGCGACAGCCTTATGACAACTATATAGATACAGTTTTTTGATTTACAACGGTAGGAACTAGAAACCAAGAGCTTTAAGAGCTGCTTTGTTATATGAGAAGTTTGAAGATCTACATGTAAGTTATTTTTCTTAAAGTTTCCGTATACACAACTCAATGCCATCCATTTCTGCCTGAAATATAGTTTCAAGACTTAAGGATATTTGTACGGTTGGCTTGCAATTATACATTCAGCCACCGACATCCATAGATTTTTGGAACCATGTGTAAACCAACAACTATCTGCCCTCAACAGAATCTTAATAGTTGTTCACCTATTTGTCAATAAATACACCAATATCCTATAAAAAACATAAAAATCGATTTATTCTAAATATTCCTTATAGTTACATTCCGTTATATTAAATGTAATATTAATAACAATAATAATTATCTAGTGGGCGTGTTTCATTTATCCAAATTGTAATGTAAGCTTTTCTAATTTCTGTAGATAAAGATAAAGGTGTTTCCAAAAAACACACTGGGTTCCGTAATATGAATTAGTTGAAAATTATTTCGTAGTATAGGTATAATATATACAAGTTCCTTAAATGATGTTGTCTATTACTCGCACCAGCTCATTATTTCACTTCGTAAAGTAAGGATGTGTTTCCAAAGCGTTCATTGTACTCTTTATTTTCCAGGATTTTGATGATTCAGCAAACTTGCAGTTAAGCAATTTCTAAGAAAATATTACAGTAAATTTGTTACAATTACTTTAGAAAACATTATTAATAATAACTGAAACTTCAATAAAACCTATTTTTTTATTTTATATCGAGGCTTCTGTTGTTTATCTCAACGATAGTTTTTAAAACTGTTCTTTTCTGTGCATGACTGTTTTTACCCATTACGTGCTTCATACAGACGTACCTATTGATTTAATCAGTAATTATAAATTTCCTGTACATTACAGCAGTGCATGTAACTAAGTAATTATAAAAATTACTAGACTAAATCGAAGAACTCTTAAGATCCGTTACAGCAATTTCTAAACATTATGTATGGTCAGTTTCCTCTTATTAAAGGATTAAATATATAATTGAGAATAAAAATATACCATAAAATTCAAATAAAACAGACGAAAACGCTATTGGTGGAATATGATCTACGTTAAATAAATGATTATCATACAATAGTATTGTATTGGTTGCGGTTATAAAATATTAGTATTGCAACATATTGCATGTGTGAAAAATGTATTTTCTTATATAAAGTAGGATTTTAACATTTTACAAATAAAAAGACGATAAATTTAGGTCGACTGAGAAAAACGACTGAATTTAGGTAGAGGGAAATCTAAAATATTAATAAAAAATATACTATTCCATTTAAATTAAGGAAGTTGACAGATACTTCCGGTATCACCGGAAGTGCAATCATTTTGAAAATATTTTCACTGAATGGAGCATAGCCGACTCAGAAAAAAATAATGAGTGGTTCTCCTAATACTTCTAATGGACGGTCGCAATCAATCACCCTGTATAATTTTATCATTTCCAATGTCTCCGATGGATGCATCGATTGCGGAATCTGTAATTTTTTTATTAAGAATGTATTCTGAAGCCATCAGAAGTATCTATCTCACCCATTTTTATAACTCTTAAGGAGTTACATGTCTATTATTATCCTTATTGTTCCTTGCAACCTTGTCTTATCTTTTTCCATCTATTGATGGAAAGACATGGTTGAAAGACTTGTAGGCCCAAGTTAGTAAGATCTTGAACTTCTTTATTTTGAGGTTTTATAAATATCATGCCCTCTACAATAAACGGCGACGCACTTCTGGATTTTTTATTTCGTTGGTGAGATAAGTGAATGTTGCAGTAAACCGTTTGTATCAATAATTGTGTGTATGCAATCTTTCATTGGGCACTTCCAATTATTTGTTTTCTCAAATGCAGATGTCAATACTTCATCATTTATGAGGTAGTCTGATTGTTCCGGTGTATTTTTATGTAAGTATTTCTTATTGTTTCTGTATCCATTTACGCTTTCTTCAAAGCTCGCAGAATTTTATCATAATCTATTCCAGAATTCTGTTATTTGTGCTTTTGGTTGGTGGTGTTATATTAGTTTCGCTGCTGGTTGTTAAACCTCTATAAAATGGTTTTTTGTTTATTTGTAAGTAAACACTGAATTTTACGATTTTCTTTCATTTGATTAGAGTCAGATTAAATAAAAAATCATAATAGGTTTACTTACTCTTGTTTCCTTAGCTACTTTAGGTAGGTAAACTAAACAAATAACCGCCATTTTAAGGGTATGCTATAAATAATAGACGAGCAAGTTACAATATAGTAATGTAGTCCCATCCAACGGATCCTGTTCTTCCAATGGTTCTGTGCTTATAATAAACACCCAAAAGCAAACGAAAACAAAATATTCGTTATGTTTACATCTGATGGATTATGTGGCATATTTGGTATTGTTAATACGTACGTCTTTCGTCTATAGTTGGATAGAAGCTATAGTTGTATACCTTTAATACACAGAAGAGTAGTTCTTATCAAGTTTCTTTATTATATATATTCAATGTAGACAATATGTAGACAATGTAGACAGTTGTATGCCAATGTTTTATTATTCCTGTTCAACCTCTAATAAAACATAATATGTTGATAAATGTCAATTACCAATAAATAATAGTTAATAATGATAGTATGATATGAACACCATAATGAAACGTACTTGGCTCACTGCCTCGTGGCTTAAATTCACAGAAAAATACGATGGTTTGAATTCAAATTTAGATATATTTTAAATTTATTTTATCTGACATGCGATGTTAAAATTTTTCAATTTTCGAAATTCGATTTCCCGTCGATTTACCCAGTTTCTGAATTGTTTGTATTTACGGGAACTATTTATTAGATATTTCGTTCACCTCAATTTTTGTTTGTGTTAATAATTATTCCTTCTAATAATAAATTTGAGCGATTCTAAGGATTTCCATCTGATATTAAAGGAATTGCCGAAAACGCCGTTACGTCGCTTCTTGCCTGAGCAATCGTGAAGAATCTACGAGCAAACGTATGCGAAACTAGAACAATGGTGTAGAGGTAAACAAATTAGGAATGTCTGTAATGAAAAAGTTCTCCTGAATTTGAATACTTAGATCACAACCCTCGTCACTTTGGAAGCAGAATATAGACATTAGTAGATATATTCATTTAATTGGATTTTTGAAGAGAGAATCAGAGAGATTTCTATTGAAATAATCGGAAGTTTTGAGAAAGGAAGTCAGCCCAGTTTTTACTGACCAAGTATTCCAAGATCCAAAGTATTTTATGTTCAAAGTTGCACTCATAGTGGGAGTTGCTTGAGCTTGTAGGCGAGATGAGTTAACAAATATGCTTTTGGAAGTGTTAAAAATCAGAAGATCATTAAGGTCAGTGTATTCATATCAATATCCCAGTTACAAAAACAGACAATTTTTGATTACGAGTGGCAATCTCAGAGGAACGGTGGAAATGGTTGGAAAGTACATAGCAATTCGAACCAAGAACATAGACCACAGTCGATATCTTATTGCGTGTAGGAATGGGAAATCTGTTAAGCAATCTGTTGGGATGGCAAAATACCGCATAATACTGCGTCTTTTTTCGAAATACCGAATCCTAACAATTAATTATACTGGACATTGGTTTCGTAGATGGTCTGCGTCATTGCTCGCAGACTCGGGCGCAGATTTATTAACTGCTAAAAGGCATAGTAAGTGACGTTCAATAACGGTAGCGAAAAGCAATAGGTATAGAAAATTCTGAAGAAAATAAGAAAATATCCTTAAATATTTTGGGTGATGTTTCAAATACTGAAGCTTCAACAAGTTCGGGTACTCAGGAACTGAATTTCCTTTACAATAATTCACCTCAGAAGTTTTCTTCTGGAGTTAGGGTCACAAATTGCAAAGATCTCGTACTGAATGTTTATAACAAATAGTTTCTGTTATTCGTGTTTACCATTCAAATGTTTTTAGTTATTTTGCCCTTTTATTTTCCTTAAAAATTAGTGTGCGATTTTTACTTCATAAAGATGCTATTATGACAGTAATAATGAAACTCAAATTTTTACAATTAACAGGTTATAATATTGCACCATCGCAGATTAAAGTATAAACACATCACGTAATGTGTGATAGAATTATCCTTATGTCTATTTAATACATTTTCTGGCAAAAATTAACTGTCGCATTTGCGAGAAACGTTAATGTATAAAAAAATATTTTGATCAAGAGCTAGTCTGAACCTATTTATGAATTTAAAACCATGATATATTTATGATTTGACTGTATCATATCTTGCTTTGAGCTTTGTATAAATCTTTAATGAAATTCTACTTTAAAGGATGCATTGACCAAAGCGATGTTTGACTTCAGTTGAAAAGATTAAGTACCTATTAAATATTGAGGATAAGAAGATAAACATTGAAGATCATGCATTAAATGGTTTCACATTGACCAGACCGTGCATTGAGCTGTGGATAGAACACTAATGTGGATAGATATTAATAGTGAGTCTATAATTTTCCTCAAGTTGTATATGATAGATTATCATCATCATCTATATAGATTATGATGCGTTCAAATGAAAATATTAATTAAGTAAATACATTTAGATTTTTACCTGTGTCCAAGCAGATGCCCATATTCCAGTTTAGGTATAATTGAGCAGTGTTCTTAAGTCACAAGGATGTAAACATAAACGCGGGTGCCGCGTCGAAGTTTGAGATTTATTCATCGAGACAGCGACGCCAACGAAAGTCTTTCCTCGTCCGACAAGAACACAAACTGTTTGTAAAAAGGAGCTGTGAAATTGTCGGCTACATGTTGAACTGCAACTGCACAATCATTTAGTTCTACTCCAGAAAGAATAACTGGACTTGGCAAGGCAAAACCATACGCACGCGTTCTTTAACGGCAGATTTCTCGAAACTAACTTCACCGGGAAAGCATTTCTAGCCGTGAAAATTCTGTAAAATTTGAATAATTAATGAGCACCCTTGCCTAGCCATTGGTTGCTATGGTTTTGCGTCGCCGCACCGCATTAACTTGACCATCGTCCGAGTTGCTCGAGCGCATGTTCTGGGTTATTTATTACGAACCATAAGCCGATATATTATTTTACGTATCATTCCTACATGCCTCGCATTATCTATGCAATGATATATTAAAGAACTTACCTTAGTTGTGTCTTTTAGATTGTATTTCTTCTTATTGAATATTTGATCGTCTTAAGGGTAGCAAGTGTTTTTACAACGTCTATCCTGAATAATAAATGATAATTATTTCGTGGAAACATTGCCTTATAATATGAAATAAATACTGATATATTAATCATCTAAATGATATTGTTGCTGAAACATTGAGCTTCACTTAAATCGATCAACGTTCTATATTTCTTTCACCACCTTTTATTTACTTAATTACCCCACCCCCTATTAATTGTATGGGCTCATCATAAAGTAAGGGTAAAGGTATTTTAAAGTATTATATAATTTTAAGAAATCTAGCTAGTAGCAAAAAGTAAATGGAATCTAGTTGCTTCAATAATTGGATTTTACTGTATCTATGGAAAACAAAAGAGTTGTCATGTCAACTCCTGATACAAGTGTCAAACGTAATCATTTCGATTTAGAAAATTGGTCCCAAAATAAAACTCACATAAACGTAAATTAAAACGATTTAAACTTTAATAACATGGATCTACAAACAAGAATTGGTTTAGTACAATGTTATTACGAATGCGGCAGAAATTACACTGCTGGATTACGAAGATTTCCTACGAAAATGGGTTTGAGAGCAGGGCCCTGTCAAATGAAAGCGTACTGTAATTTAATTAGCAAATTTGAAAGATCAGGGTCTGTAAGTGACCTACCAAGATCATGAAGACCAAGGATTAGTGATGTCCAAGTTGCACAAGTTCTTCTGGAAAATCAAAACAGCCAACACTAATCCGTTAACAATCAGTAGTGTGAATTCGAAATCAAAACGATTGCAAATGCCATACACCACGGTTTGGAAAATTTTACGCAAAATCCTAAAAATGTATCCCTATAAACTTAAACTGCTGTTTGAATTAAATGATGCAGATTTTCGTATCAGGAAAACGAAAAAATATGAAACATGTTTGGAGTAATTCTAATTGCTGCGTCTTTAACTGCTCGACGTAATTACAGTTTCATACGATCTTGCATACAATTTGGTTTTTAGATAACCCCACACAAAAAATCCAATGGACTGAGGTCCGGTGATCTAGCAGGGCGTTGAAAAGCACTTTGTACGGAGTTTTCAAAAATACCAAAATCCAATATGACACCCATAAGAAAAACAAAATACTAATTTTTAAGTCCTTGCAGCCTGCTATGTCTGTCCTGAAAATTTTATGAATGTATCTTTTACAATAAACGAGCTATAGACGTTTGCAGAAAATACACATTTTTTTGGTTTTCACCCTGTATCTACATAAGGGAAGGAATTTTTGGAAATATGACCTTCAAGGGAGTTGGAGCCTTCGTCATGAAGATAACACCGGTGCAGTTTTCCACCATATAACACCAAAACACTATACTTCACTTGACGTGTGTTTCACCAAACGAGTTGACATCATCTGGAGATGATTAAAACTTTTAATCATCATAAAATCATAAAAGTTTTAATCATCTTCATTAAAACACAAGTTATAAGTAAAAATCAGGACTACAACTTATATGTATGGTTCTTCTAGGGGAAGTAGATCCAGATGGTTTACCTTTGCAGTGGGTTTAACAGAATAAATTAAAATATTGTCCAATAACTTCTGTCGGTGAAGAAAGCAGTTTTTCTTTATTCAAAAATGTATTAACAGATAAAAGTTATTCAGTCTTAATAATTGAAAACTATGAGAAATATTTAGTCTTAAATTCCTTTTATAATTGTTCAGAATAAAGTCAATCTGATTACTGACAATATATTATATAACAAATAAATCGTTAGAAAAATATATTTATTAACATACACAATAAATAACAATAATAATATAAATAAATAACAAATAAAATTAATTATATTTATATAATTTTCAGTCTGACTTTACCATCTGAAAATTCCCCCAACATGCCAAGTATATTAATCTTCATTTTCCTCATCCACATTCACATCAAAAACATCCGGTTCAAGTGACCTTCGCCACCTGTGAGTACCTCCTACATGCCAGGTAGGTTTTGACTTGCCTGGTCCTCTGATAACTTTAGACCATCCCGCCTCCAAATCGTGGTTGTCCCCATGACGTTTGATATTGACGTCAGTTTTAGTGTTGCCACTACCGTCACGTTCGATATGAGGATCGAGTTGCCAAGGTTGGTCTTTGTTATTGATATTGGGAGTACCTGGTTGGAGGGACCTTCTCCATCTATAAGTACCTCCTACGTGCCAAGTGGGTTTTGCCTTGCCTGGTCCTCTGATAACTTTAGACCAACCCGCCTCCAAATCGTGGTTGTCTCCATGACGTTTGATATGGACGTCAGTTTTAGTGTTGCCACTATCGTCACGTTCGATATGAGGATCGAGTTGCCAAGGTTGGTCTTTGTTATTGATATTGGGAGTACCTGGTTGGAGGGACCTTCTCCATCTATAAGTACCTCCTACGTGCCAAGTGGGTTTTGCCTTGCCTGGTCCTCTGATAACTTTAGACCAACCCGCCTCCAAATCGTGGTTGTCTCCATGACGTTTGATATGGACGTCAGTTTTAGTGTTGCCATTATCGTCACGTTCGATATGAGGATCTAGTTGCCAAGGTTGATCCTTGTTGATATTGGGAGCTCCTGGTTGCAAGGATCGTTTTAATTTCCCACTTTCTTTTGAAGATACCAGAAGTGCAGCAAATAGTATTAAGGGAATCCTAATAAGCATCTGCAAATAAAATATTATATTAGAAAATAGAAAAATTGTAATGTTATACGCGACCAGTACAATATCTAACTGGATTATACAATTTTGATTTTTGCTTTTGCCTATTGTGGACGTGTGATATAAATTAAAATTAAATCTGTTGCTCAATAAACATTAGTTCGAGGTCACTTTTACTTGATAATTATGTTTATGTAACTAACCCTGCACAAGGCAAACTAATATCGGCTTAATCGCACTAGATAATCAGCTGGGCTGTGATCTAGCAGATTATGCTAATATTGCTTATAAAATATTGCTAATACATAAATAAGATTGCTCTAAGCAACGTTTGATATTATTTATTAATATTTATCAATATTGGAAGATCTATTAAAAATAATAAGAGTAAGATTAATTCACTTTTAATTTCATTAGAAATTAAAAATACCGTGAAAAATAATTTCAGACAAATATTAAAATAATAAATGCAAGACAAATATTTATTATATATTTTGGAATATTTACCTTTTCAGCGATTGAAATGAAACGTAACACTGAATACTAAACTGAGACTGACCATTTCCTAATAAATTATTTCTTTTATACTGTTAAAATGTTAAATTGTACATCCCTCACGAGGTACTTTACATTTTACGGTAGTCTCCTATAGAAAGACTGATAAACTTATAAGAGTCATTAATTCCTCTTAATAATACACAGCTAAGATAAGAAATGGGGATTTCCATTTCTTTGTGTGCAAAATTGTTGTTAACTTTCGTTAAGAATTCTAAGAATAGCAACAACCTGATTATATCTATATTTAACGGGGACTTGGTTATAACCATATGGCTATGAATGTATACCGGGTGAAACAAGAAAGTGGCTCGCTCCTGTACCACTTTTATTTTGCAAGGTATGTCAACCAAATTTGGGGAATGCTCAGTAGACCAAAAAAATTATTTAAAAGTAATATGAAAGTGACTCAACCATTTCCGGTTTCACCGGAAAGTGCTCTACTTTTTGAACGTTAAATGGAACACCCTGTATATTTTATACAGTTGGAGTCAGTGTGATTTTTTGCATTTACTAATTTTCTATTGCTTTCTATTTTTGACAGCTGAATGTAATTTTTTTTATTTGCATCTAGGGTCATATTATTCATGAAAATGGCATCCTAATTAACTAAAAATGATCAGAAAATTATTATATCACTTGGCAGATCTCACTGTTTCTTTTCACTGCTTGTTAAAAAAGTAGAAAATGTTTTATTAAAAAAAATGTTTTATTTACATAGGGAATGTACTGGCTTACTCGGAATAAAGAAATTCAGCCTCTTTAACGAATCGATTAATAACAACCTGGAGGAGGACGCTGGAGGAATCACATCCCATAAAATTTGTTGAAAACGTAAATTAAATTAAGTTGGCATATCAACTGTAAAAAATAGAAAATAATGGTAACAGTAGATGCAACAATCAGGTTGGATCCAAATATTTAAAAATATACAGGGTGCTGTAGTGGTTGAGTCACTTTCATACATTTTTTGGTCTACTACGCACTAGGTACTACTCTCGAAATTTAGTTGACATATTTTGCAAAATAAAAGTGGTTTAGAAGCGAGCCACTTTCCTGTTCCACCCGGTATATAGTATATAGATAAAGTGAATATTGGAAATCAAAATTTATTTATATATACTGACTTTAGAGTCGTGAAACTTAATTTTTTCAAATGGAGATATAGTTTAATGCACAATAAAGCTTTGCACTCAACATTTTTCTATATTTACCTTTAATTTTTTTCAGTAATGAGTGTTATTGTAAGAATATTTTTATAAAAATGTGTTCCCACTGTATTCTCATACGCTATTTAATATTTTTATAATATATACTTGTAAAAATAGTAGGTATATTATATTACTAGGAGTAGAAATCGAACATTATTTGTTGAGCCCAGAAGCTTACGCAGCCGAGGCGTGAACCAAGGCTGTGTAAACTGGGCGAAACACATAAAGAGCTTTATACTCCGAGTGACATATACTATTTTTTCTTCAAGCATCAATATTAAAACTGTCTTTCTTCAGACATTTATGCTTATATAAAAAGCGATCTGACGTAACTCTTAATGTGAAATTGACAGTTCTGAAAAAACATGGCCATTTTTACTTTTTTGTACTACTACAAAAATGAGAATATTTCTTTACTAGTAAAACAATAGGCCTTTTATATAATACGTCTTACATAATATAATGTAAGTATTATTATACGGTTGAAGAAAAAACTATTTGCTTACATTGGCAAGACAATTTGAAGATAAATTTTACTGCTGCTCAAATAATTTTTTTAGACTACTGTTAAGAAAAACTGTACAACATTTAACTGTTTTCGTGCATTTGTCATAACAATGAAAAACGTAAAGTGTGCGGTGAAATAATTACACCATTTTTCACTTTGTGGTCACCACAAGGAAGCGTCCTAGGACCTATCTTATACCTGATCTACACCAGTGATATACCACAGTTAGAGCAAAACACAATAGCCACGTTTGCATATGATACTGCCATTCTTGCGACAGGGAAGGGCTATGAAGAAGCTGCAAGCAAACTGCAAACATTAGTTAACCAAATCAATAACTGGACCAGAAGATGGCGTATCAAGCTGAATGAAACCAAACCAGTGCAGATTAATTTCACAAATAAAATAGAACAACAAATACCTATTAACATGAACAATGCCCAGATTCCATATGCAAACTCAGCAAAATATCTAGGCATCACATTAGACGCAAGACTGCGCTGGAAAGTCCATGTTAAAAAGAAAAGAGAAGAGCTAGACATCAGATATAAGAAAATGTACTGGTTACTTGGTAGACAGTCCTGCCTATCAACTTACAACAAAATACTGTTGTATAAACAAATTCTCAAGCCAGTATGGACCTATGGAATACAGCTCTGAGGCTGTGCCATTAAGAGTAACATATTAATCATTCAAAGGTTTCAGAACAAAGTACTGCGGAACATCGTCAAAGCGCCTTGGTACATCAGAAACAGCTACCTTCATCGAGATCTTCAGATGGACACTGTAGAGCAGACTATTGCTAAATTTGCACGGACTCATGAACAACGACTCCATCAACATGTGAACATCGAGGCCATCCAGCTCCTCGACAACACTAACATAGTAAGAAGGCTCAAGAAGGTTAAGCCCTTTGAGTTAGTGAAGTGATTATGTCAGTATAAAAGCACAGTATTGTGCGGTTAGTGTTACACGTTAGTGTTAGTGTAATTAAGTTACCAGACTCTAAGGTACACTAGTGAGTAAGGCCTTAGCTCTAAAATTTTCAACTTTAGTTAAATTAGGATAGAACCAAATTACTCATTGATCTCCCTTTGATCAGATTGTAATAGCAGCAAAATAACCTTCAAGGGGTATTTTTTATATATAAAAAAAATGTTTCACTTTGCAGAGCTAATCAAGCACATCTCTCGAAATGCAAAATTATGAGAATATATCCAAAACAAGAATTATTGAACTGGTGACGTGATGTTTGCTTTAGAAACTCTAAAATTTATAATCAATCAGTTTTTCACTTTTGATTTTGATTTGTCTGTTGTAAAGTTTAAGTTCATTTAAAACATTGATAAGTATTGTGATATTTATGGAGATTCGGTTATAATATGCACATCTGAACAGAAAATCATAGAACACTGAGACTTGTGTGGGAGAGGGAGCGGATTATTACTATTCAGCCGGTCGCATTTGCGCCTCATGAACGACTTACTTACGTTGGTAAGCCCGAACCATCTAACTGCTGGAATGAAGGAAACCTGGAAACCTCATTAGTTAGGGGAATAGTCGAACATCAACTGATTTTAATCTCTCTTATTTATTAGTACCAAATTGATGTTCTTCCCATCCTAAACGCCCACGCGAGAATGGTTATCAACCCATCCCTGCGAACAGGCCTTAATATACGAGTAGATAATTTAATTAAAAATTTTCCGGAGGAATGGGAATTCGGACCCATGACCTCCGCTCAATTCTGAGCCACCGGCCTGATTAGCCCCCCAATTCTATACCTTCCAAAGCAACAGTTGCTGTTGTAACCACTCAATATAGGCCAATAGGAATCTTAAGCTTTGAGAAACAACCAATAAGCATTAGTGGTTAGCAAAGCAACTAGTGCTTGGAAAGATACAGAATTGGGGTGTTAAAATGTAAAGTAGTAACGTCCCAGCAAAATGAAAAGAAATTTATACGTAGAAAAAATAAATCACGTTTATGGAATGGAGTTTGCAGCTTTACGGTTTTATATAGTTTTAAAACCACTTTAATCGTAAACTAGGTTACACAACACAATAACAGAACGATTAGTAAAAGATAGAGTGGAGTGAAGTCACAATAACGCGGCAGCCATTTGCATGACGTATTTTTTGTTGCAGCGGTCTTGGTATTTTTTGTTATTGCAATAGTAATTTAGTAAGAAAATTTACAGAATTATATTTGATGTAAAAATCAAGGGTATATCTAAAATCGAGTATGGGTAGTCTGAGTAATCTAATTGACGAATATTTCTGACAGCCAGAAATTGATCAGACAGTAATGGAACAGACCTATATCATATGACTTCACACGTCTTCCTAAACTCCTTCCTTTATATCCAATTAGCTGATGAAGTACTCTGCATATATTTGGATACCACATAAAATTATAGTGTGTACCGTTATACCTAATTTCCAATACCATATTCCAGTAATTAAATGTTTCAGAACGAACTCCTCTATTAGCAGTTTTTCAGTACCATAAAACGTATACAGGTATCTCTTAAGAATATTTTCTAGTAGGTTGTAATAGTCCATTTTTAAACTGGAACTCTCTGTGGATGCCTCAGAAATGCTCCTTTATAAACTGTCTTATAAACATAAACTATATATAGTTTTTATTTATATATTCATATATCACAAGGTAATTGACCAAATCAATCAATTGATAATAAAATCAAATATTCTACACCATACACCTATTTTTGTATACACATCATTTAACGTATCATGTAACATCCACACTAGTAAAATAACAATTAAATGAAATTTTTTGATAATTTTTATTAATAATAAACATTTGTATAATTTTAATTAAAAAATAGTTACGTAAATATATTTATTGATATTAACCTATTTAATTACTAAAGTGTTTATTCGACTGATCAGTATTATTTTCAATTCCATTACATTTCTCCATTGATATTTCTGTCTCAGACTCTTTGACCGATGTACCCTAAAATTAAGAAAATGTCAAAGTATGTGCAAAGTTGGCAAATTTCAATGTTTTTATATTGTGTCGATATATAGTGTGATTCGATAGATGTCTCGTTAACTATAAGTGATAGAAGAAAATTTACCTCTGTTCCCGATCTCTTTTTTCAAGATCAACTGGTGAAAATCAAAATGGCCCGATATCGTCTTGTGTTTTGAAGTAATAAACAAAATTACGATTTTTCGACTTTCGGATACATGTTCATATCTTGGTTGTTTGTGGAGATAGAAAAGAATAATAGACATGTTATTCAGATACTTTTTAAGTAGAATCCAGTGGCGTAAGTACTTTTTTGCTGCTTACCAAAATTTTGAGTTATGAGCTAGAATTGTATTTTTTAAATACAAAATTATAGTTGGCTATGAGCTAGGTAAAAACGTTATTTTTTCTCTTTCTATTGATACCTAATATATTATGTGGAGGTCAAATCGTTAAACTTTGTCAACTATCTTTACAATACGTAGGTATACAGGGTGTCCCATTAGTATGAAATAGTTTGATTATATCTAAACGGTTAGAGGTTGACGAAAAATGAAAATACAATGTTCCCTTAATGAATTATAAAAAATAAAAACGAAGAAAACCTGCAATGGGGGAAGCAAACGAATAAATGGTTTTGTCAAATGTAGTAAAATCATCCTTAAGAACAACTTCCATGGCTACCACGGTGGTATGTTTCAGCAAAGAAATATTTTTTTTATTAAGTACTCTTCACCGACAAAGCCATCTTTTCTAAAGACGGAAGAGTAACCATAAAATACATAAAAAACACAATTATAAAGAAACCATTGTAAAATTTTTCTAAAATCTAAATTCTTGAAGCTAGCGAGGTAAGTACCAAGTTTTTTTCGCTTTCCCACAAATCAAATACCATGTTCAACAATTCTTCTTTAGATCATTTAATTTTGGAGTATAAATTGTTGCAATTATAACAATTTTGCCAGTATGTGAGTAATTTTGTTTTTCGTGGTGCACTCTGCAATGAGCAACAAAAATGTTTAGCGAATTTGAATAAATTTGACATGAGGGATATTAAAATACGCAAAATAAGATGTCAAAGACAGCCGGTTAAAACAAATGTGGGTTGTTACTGGAAAAAAATGAGTTTTAATCGATTGAAATATTTCAAATTTGAAAATTCGCAGGAAAAACATCTGAGCAGATAATGAAACTTCAGACCAACAAAAAGAAATCCAGTTTCTACTTCTAAAAGTCTGACAAAACCGCAACTTGCTATCTCTTACCATTTCTGAGTAATTCATTTTACCCCTTGCAAGTGACATTTTTGACATGAAAGTTAAAATGGCGACCAATGGTTACAGCAAAGGATCGACTATGAGGTGTCACGGTTCCAAATTTTATGAACGGAACTCTAAAATGAAGAGTAAATTGGGGGAGGGTGCTATTTAAAAGAACAAAGATAATATTGGTAGCGCTTTTTATCTTTTTAGCTAAACCATAGCCAACTATGACTTGTATTAAAAAAAACACAACTTTAGGTCGTAAATAAGAATTTTATCAAGGAGCAAAAAAAATTTTACACGCCACTGGATTCTATTCAAAAAATGTTTGAATGACATGTTTATTAGTTTTTTCTATCTTCACAAACAACCAAGATCTACCCAAAAGAAGGAAAATCAAAATTTTTCAATAAAAGATGAGGAAAGGAAGTTAATTTTCTTCTATCTCTTATACCTACATTACAATGTAATAACGTTTTTTCTTTATTTATTGGTTATGTATATTTTATAAGATTAAGATATTTTAAAAAGATAAAATTCGAATGAGTTACAAATGTAATCAAAAACCAATTTTTTTAAACACCATATTCACTTAGCTACTTTGACTATAGAAGGTTTCTATCTGTCATAAATTATGTATCATCAGCGCAAATTTTACATTGCCATAAAGTACATAGATTAAATTTAGTTTTCAACATTCTATTCTAATTTTAGCGGCTTTATGCACCAAAAAGCTTGATGCATAATATATGGTATGCTTTTTTTATTTTACTTTACGATTTACTGACTGAAAAGAGAGGTAATTTAACCCCAATTCTTTTTCAACCAGTTATCCTATAATATTTTTGCTATTAACCCATAATATTGAAATTTCGATGAAACGTTTGTTAAATGGGAATGTCTATTCAAAGTTATCAGACTACGTACTCAATAAATTATGGTATTGCGAATTTACGTTACCAAAAACATGCCAAGAAAATGCCAGATTCTTAAAATTCAAAGACTTAAATATATTGTTATAATCGATTGAATAAATTTATATATCATACATTAGCTTGTACAGGTCCATAATCGTAAACTTCATCTCTTGGACTTCTTGGTTTAATCAGTTTTCTGATGAAAGGTGCTAACAGTTGTGGGTCAACATCTCGAGGATCCAGTGGTTTTGTAGTGAAAGTAACTAATAGTCCAACAAACATTGTTACGAAAGTTCCTATGAGTGTGTACCAGAGGTATGACAATCTGTATATCATGTACCTTTCACTGAAAAATACATTTAGATGTTGTTAATTTATTTTAGCCGGTGAACACAGAAGGATAACCAGAAAAAAGTACAGCAAAGACTAACTCCATACCCATTATATTAAACTCAAAGACAAGAATATACATAAGATCTCAGCATGCAAGTTATGGAGTATGCTTCGTCCTCTCACTGGTGGTCGCCACAGTGTTTTTATACAAAACAGTTGCAAATAGATATGAATTCCTCCCTTCCGCCCTTTACGGTCGAGTTGTCATATAATTATCGTCAACTTACTTGTATAAACAGTCGAGACAATTTGCCCACCGTCGTTAGGGGTCGACCAATCAATAATTAGCCACATAATTATCGCCACTGCCTTGTATAAAGGCACTGTAGTCGTTACCAGTAAGAATTATTTTAAATAGAACATCCTTCATCTTATTATGGATATTAGTTCGTGAATTTAGATTCAGAAAATTCTCTTGATAAACTGAATTCACCATGGCCTTCCCTTTTCCATATTCTTCTATAAAATGTTCTAATACTTTTATAAAAGTTATTTTTCTTTTTGACATACTGTAGAGCAAAAGAAGTTCTTGAAATTCTGCGTCCGAATCTGATTCCGAACTCAAGGTAATAGTCATGGCCTTATCATGCTACACCATACTTTTATCAATAATAAAATAATAAATAATACAATGTAACTAACTAAAGCTACGAGATGACTTGTTCCAACTGTGATTCAATGTCTAAAATGCCTATTTTTACTACCGTAGTAGTATTTCACAGAACAAGTGGTTTTATATATAGGTATTTTAAATATGGGCCTCAAAGAATAGAAACGGTAAAGTTAACTTAACATTAACTTCATCAATCATTAAAAAAAATATATTTTGTATAGTTACTTAAATGGATGCATACACTGTATACATTTTTATAAGAACCGAAATAATATATTAAATTTATAAACCTAAAAATTACTCGAAAACTTTCTTTAACTATTACTAATACCTATTTGAAGCGGATGCCGAAAACAATTACTCCACGGGCAATATACCCCGTGCCCTGTGCCCTGGCGTTGCATTGCTCCGGAATCTCCACGGAAATCGCCACGTCCTTCATCGAGACCAACTACTACTAGACACTGCCGCACTAATGCAACGCCATTCAGGACATATTGCCCATGGAGTAGTTGTTTTCGGCATCTCCAAATAAATAAGTAGTATTGTCTTACTTAAAGACAATAGAGGTCGCTGCTGTAATGACACCTGGGAAAAAGCAGATCGCTATCAATTAGGCAACAATTGTCAGACGGATAGTACCAAATACCAGAAGAGGGCACTACAGTGTGTTTCTCACCACTACTAATAGTATTAATACAATTTCATTATAGCTAGTAATATCAAAATATTTGGAGCAGAATCAAATTATTCTAATTTTGAGTGTACCTGAAAGAATAGCATGTGATCAAAGAGTTTTCAGATTGGAATTATTTTTCCATTATTTTCTTTGGCAAATATAAAAAATTCATATGTCAATTACTTTTTATTTATAAAAGTTAGAATTTTGACAATACGTGAAAATAATTTCACAGTGGGCTGTGAAAATATTGGATCACATTGCATACACAATAAGCAATTTGGAAAATCCATCCAAGATCAAACAAGATTGAAATTGTAGTTACGAATATTCTATAATCAAGAAATTTTCTAATTTCTCATGGGTTTTATACACTCCTAGCATTTGTATTTTCATAATAATGCAACAGTAACTTTTTCATTGTAATATACAACTCGTCGGGGCATAAAGTAAGGAAAATAATATGTACATGGTTTTTAATTAATTATGATTTCATACTACTTATCTAGTTTCGTTTTAGATAAAATAATACTTACTCTGTGTGAGTTACATTCGTGATGTTTACAGATGGATCAAAATGTATATTACTAGTAGGAGATTGCTTAGGTGTGAAATGATAGTGACAACCCTCGGTGGAAATTGGCTTTTCGGGGAAGGTTAAGTCTCCTGAAGCTATAAGAGTTTGTGCTCGAAGACATAGCCAAGACATAAATATTAAAGATGTGGTTCCGCCAATTAGAGCACCCTGAAAAAATAATTTACAAAGAATCACTTACTTGATTTATTATACATATACGGATTCAATTTCCGAAATATGTCATGACTTATGAAAACAGTATAATAAGTATATTTACTATATAAGTAATGTAATCTTTATACATTTCTTATAACGCTAAAAAATCACAAAAGAATTAGTTTGGATTAAATCATCTATCCTAAACTGTTAATCTGACATTTAAACCTACTGTATTTCGTATCTATTCTATTCTATAAGCAGCACTAAGTACAACTTTCCTGTTAAAGCTAAGTTCGAATAATCTTATTAAAAATAATAATAGCTGATATCATAAAATTACTACTACAATTTCTAATAAAAGTAGATTTAGAATTGACATTTCGAATTGGTAGTCAGTATAATGATCTGCCTAAACTAAGAAGACGCCTTACACAGGGTGTCCCAAAAACATATCGACAAACTTTGAGGGGTGGTAGGGGACATGAAAACAAACTTTTTTTGTTTAATAAATATGTCCGCAAATGAGTCGTTTGAATAAGGAAGATCTCTTAACAAGAATCATGGCCAGTTGTACACATGCAGAAGCTATTCCTGGAATATTCCATAGGATCCGCGAGTCCATGAACCGACGGTACAATCTTTGCATTGAAGCAAATGCTCAACATTTTGAACACTTATTGTAAACCATTAATTGTTTATCAATGAAACAAAGTCTAATACGAACAAAAAGTGATTTATTAATGTCCTCCTGAATATTTTTTGTAAACGAATATTAATTATTTATCATTGAAATAAACAAAACCTAAAAAACTATGTTTCCTTCTTTCTGCCAAAACGGCTTATTTGCGGACTTATCTTTATTAAACAAAAAAGGTTTGTTTTCATGTCCCCTACCACCCCTTAAAGTTTGTCGGTATGTTTTTGGGACATCCTGTATATCATTCGTCATTGATTAGAAATGCAATTAATTGATTATATACAGCTTAGAATTATAGACACTACAGCTCAGTTATATTACGTTGCACCTAAATAAATAAAGAAAGAAGTTAAGAATTTAAAAATTTTTTTTGGTAATCTGTCGCATGCCTTATATATAAAATATTTCACTCCTCTTTAACACTATGTATCTTCGTAATGGAATGAGTAAAACTAGTATACATTCCTAATATATTCTAATTATATTAACCTTTGAGTTGACCCAGGGAAGAAGTATTCCCATGGTAAACATCCCCAGGGCGGGACCACTGGATATTGCACCAATACTCATGGAAAGCTAAAATATCAATTATGAGCAATTATTATATATATATATATATATATATATTATTACACACGTAAAAACTAAAAAGATCTTGAAAAGAGTGCCGAAAATCAATTATATCTAGCAAGTATTTGGAGGTGGGCAACTTCCCATTACAATTATTTCAAGTCTCCTATATTTTTCATGTAAAATATAAAAAACCACTTACAATTCCTTCTTTGAATAAATTACCTATATAATTATTATCAATATCTTTATATGAATTAAAAGCTAGTAGATATTTTAAAACAGAATGATCCAATCATTGGAACTTTAACATCAGAAAATTATTATACTACGGAAACGTAGAAGGGCACGTCGAAAATTTTTCTTCGCTTTGGTATATTTCAGACTTTAAACTCTGAATTCAGACTTTATACTCTGAATTCAGACTTTATACTCTGAATTGAGACTTTAAACTCTGAATTCAGACTTTATACTCTGAATTCAGACTTTAAACTCTAAATTCAGATTTTCAATGAATTCAGACTTTAATATTAACAGCTACATTAATGTCCTGAAAGTATAATACAGGGTATTCAAATTTTCAGGTCAAAGTCGAAATTGAAAAAATCACCAAAACTCAAATTTTAGTTTATGTCGAATGTTCTATACCTACCTAAAATTCGTTCCAGGTCATACGGAATACCACTAATAATGGTACTTACTTATTATTCGTAACTGTAGAAATTTTACTGATGTATCTGCTTTGACTACATTATACTTTAGTTTGGTTAGAACAAAATTAGAATATGCTTCCTTTATTTGGAATCCTATATATACTCAGTACTCAACTGCGATCGATGGAGTTCAAAAAAAATTTTTAAAGTTTGTTAGTTTTAGGACCAATGGAATATATCCTCCTAGAGGTAGTGATTATATTGACTTACTAACAAGATTTGATTTTATATCTCTTGACAGCGTAGGTGGCAAGCAGCTGTGATATTTTTGTATAAATTGTTACATGGTAAAGTTGATTGTCCCGCGTTGATATCTTAAGTTAACATATTTATACCTAGGTTGGCTTCACGGCACAATACTACCTTTATTTGTAAAAGAGCACAAACCAACTTGTTATTTAAAGTCACCTGTTAATTTAATGTGTTCTAACGCAAATAAAATTGCTAATATATGTGATATATTCTCTTGTAATATACATGAGATCAAAAGCAAAGTACGCGATACAATTGGCGACTAAACTATGATGTTAGTCTAAGCATTTTATACGCTTTTTGTTTTTCTTGTTAAACTATATCTTTATCTTTTTGTTTGCCACTTAATTTTAATTTTAAGAATTTGCATGTAAATTGCTCTTGTAAACTGTAGGGCAATAAAGCTATTATTATTATTATTATTATTATTATTATTATTATTATTATTATTATTATTATTATTATTATTATATTATTATTATTATTATACCACCAATAATAAAAGTAGTGCCATGAAAAACAAATGAATAATTTTGCCAAAATGTCGTATAATAATTATCATTTTAATAACAAATCATTTAAATTACCTAACTGAATGTTAAGTTAACAAATTTACATCTCCCAAAAGGTGGTTTTTCCACTAAGTTACCACTCTACTCGTAGACGATATGAGTTACTTGTTCAGAGGCTTCATTACAGAGTCCACGGATTAATTTCTCGTTATGTACGCCCATATTTTGTAGATATTTTCTTAAGGTACAGTATCCCGTTACCTAATTGAAGTCGTACGTTCAGGCATAACAGTTGATAGTTCAGAGTTCAAAGTCTGAATTCAGAGTTTAAAGTCTGAATTCAGAGTTTAAAGTCTGAATTCAGTGTTTAAAGTCTGAATTCAAAGATTAAAGTCTAAATTCAGAGATTAAAGTCTGAATTCAGAGAATAAAGTCTGAGTTCAGCGATTATTAAAGTCTGAATTCAGAGTTTAAAGTCTGAATTTAAAAAAAACATACATGGCCCTTCTACGGCTTCGTATTATACAGATTCGATTGTCAGAACTTTTCCTATTCGTTTCCTTTTCCATAATGGAAATATTTCAGAGGTTACAATTGTATTCTGTGAATGTAAAAAACATAATAATAGAACCCTACCTCCGTGGTTTCAAAAACTTATGGAAAGGAAACCTTTCTCTGATTACCTCAATGAATGTTTCTGTAATAATTTTTAGGTAGGTAACTGATCTAATATCTATCTGAATTACTAGCCTCCAACGCCCAATATGTTGGGTATAATTGGGTAGGCCTCATTATAATGTTACAGTTAGGAATTCCAGTAGATGCTCTAAGGACAGTAATAGTTTGATAATTTTGTACGACGCGATGCATAGAAGAATGCATAGCAAAAGAGGGAGGTTATCATAGTGTGTCAAATCATATTCATTTATATAATATACATTATTTGTTTGATAAATAATCTTTACTGTATCCGACATATAGCGAAATTACAATCAACCAAATATCATTAATACTTTTTTGAAGGATGATAACGCCAGCTAATTGAAAAAAGTTTAGTTAATCAAATAAACTGTTCGTGGAACGTATAAAAGCATTAATTTTAAAAATAAATCTATATGTACTAAGTGTTGTTTGAATTAAGATAAAATATTATTTTGTAGGCATCCTTCTATGAGAATGGATTCTCTAGAGGAATGGAGGGACTGTTTTTAAAAGCAATATTATGTTCTTCATTTGTAGACTGTGTAACTTTGTATATATACAGAGTCATCATTCGAATATATTTGGAGTAGATTCGATTATAACTTTGAAGATATTAGAGAAGTAAAACATGTTTTATCGACCAGTTTTTGAACATATTTGAAAAGCCTTTTTCTGTGGGACTGCCATGGAGGTGTTAATGGTGGTATCCCTAATATTTCCTCTATTATTTGTTTGATGAAAAAATTTGATGACAAATTCTTTGTAAAAAATTTGTGAATGAAGAATTTTTTATTTTTTCGATATATTACAATCCAACAAAGTTACAGTTAAATCTAATATTTTAGTGTGATGACAATATTCATATTTTTATTACAGGGCCAACCACTTTAGTTGGAATATAAAAATTTAACATTGTCATCTTATGATATACTACCTGTAGAACCGCTCCTAATTTTTCCACTACAAACACCATTGCGACACAAACGGCTCCCATGAAAATAACAGTAAACTTCATCAGTAGATAAGTCTGCTTTTCTGTTAACTTCTTATTAAAGAAAGGTTTGTAGAAGTCTTCTAAAACCACTGCAGACATCGCATTAAGTCCTGTTGACAATGAACTAGAAATACATTAATAGAAATTTAATAAAGTAAAAATACTCAAATATTGATAATTATTGAAGAAAGAAAAGTTAGTAGCTTTCTGGCAAAGTGAATTATTAAGGGATATTGATGTTAATAATTATGTTGTATCTCATGAATTTACATTATTTAAGTCGCATTTCTAGTCCTTATTAAAGATTTATTATTGTCCTTGTGATATTGGAACAGTAAAAATGTGTACAGCATTAAACGTCTTTCGTCTTTCGAAATTAAATTATTTACCTCAAAAAAAAATAGAAAATAATTACCAGTCGTGTATTTCATTGTACAGCGAAGTTACTGTCAAATGCTATAATAGAAGTATTCCTTATCAGACTAAATAGATTACAGAATATTTCGCGGTATTGTCATAGATTTTGAGGTGCTCTCTTTCATTTTCCACTAGCATGTCCTAAATGAACTAGAAAAAATAGTTTGCAATTTAATGTAGCTTCTCTCTTTCTGCATAATCAATTACAGGTCCGTGTTACAGAATAATATATAACTCAGGGGTTCCCTGGTACATGTGAACAATGAACATATAATAATATTTGTGAAATCTGATGCAATATCTTTTGCTTCAGGGTTGAAAGTGTGGAGCGGAACTTCACAAATTCGATCTTTAAGCAAAGAACAATGCTTATGTGAATTAAATCGTCTATTATGAAAAGGGCACCAGAACTTTTACTTGCGTAGGCAAATGTTTGTAAAATTATAAAAATGTTAGAAGATATTGTTTGTTATGGCCGTAGTCAAACAACTGATGTGGGAAGCTTCTTCATTCTATTGCATAACTGATAGTTTAGCCTAACTGCTTCCTGCAAGTATCACCTTGTCCGGCAGATTTTTGTCTTGTCTAGATTGTTAAAATTCTCTAGGTACACTGAGGTCGATAATTGTGTTTCGTTTTTAAGCGTTCTCTTCCTACATAAATGTTTATAATATTAATTTACTAAAGAGGAATGTCCTTGTCCAATTTGAAGTCTATCTTTAGATATTCTAAATCCGAAATCAAAATAACATTATATATTTAATCCCATATAGGCCCATATATCTGGTTCGCCGTCATGGTCATCATTATATTTTTGAAGTTTGAATTCACTAAAAAATTTTGAGAAAATTCCTGCTTGTCATACTTATACGAGTTTGGATCGAGTCCTGCAAGGATTTAATATTTCTAGAATTTGGAAAGGCATTTACTTCTAATGGTTCTCCAGTTTCGTCAACTATACAATTTTTTCACGCAAATAAACATAGACCACATGAAATTATCTTCCTTTTAGTGAATAATAAACAAAAATATCTCTATATAGTAAGACATAATAATGCTAATACCTTAAAGCTGCACTGAAAATTCCAGCTACGAATACTCCTGGCAATCCAGGTATATCTCCCAGGATCTCCATAACTAACAGGGGTAGCAGTTGATCCTTTTCTCGAGCAAGCTAAAATGTGTCATAAATTAATAATCTAATTTGGGTTTTTTCCCATAATCTTACCATTGTCGTCAGTGGATCACATTTGTAGAAAGTGGCATAGATAAGCATCCCACAGTAGGAACATAAACAAACTATCAAGAATATTCCAATGAGGAAGAACCAAAGAGCCCTGCATACAAAATGTACTTAAATTATAGCGATTATAATACATTGAACTCTGAACTTCACTTGTGTGAAAGTTATTTAATGTCACAGGAGTGTTTTTGTTAATATGAGTGTGAAGCGAGAGATCAAGAACCGAGAGGAAAGGGTATTTAAAAATGGTGTTAATGACCGCCTCATTTTTTTCCTGATACACAGTAAACAAAGTTCAATATATTTGGCAGTTTACAGATCTACTTTTTGTCGTTTTAATTACCCACATGGATCATAAATTACTTCCTTTAAAAAATCAATTTCTCCATAAAGCTTATAATAAGGAACAAATTATAACAAATTAATTCATGACAAGGAACATAATTATTGACAACTCCATAAAAATTCCAATAGTCAATGTTGAAATCAATAACTGCGCTTGGAGCCTAATTATCAGTTATTGTCTGTAATAGAAATGAGTCACTGCCCTTTTGTTTTCTGTAAAATTTCGTTCACATTCGTATATTTAGGTAAATTAAATATAAAATATTAAAGCAAGACTAACTAAAATATTCGTTATGCCTTTTCCCTCATGAACACTTTTCGTTTGCGAAAATATTTCATAATCAACTACGGATAATGCATAAAACGGAAAGTATTTTTATAAGGAATACCATTAGGTATTCCTTATATTTAAGGAATTACCTTATATATTAATATATAGTAAAGAATACCTTATATATAATAGTAAGGAATACCTTAAATATAAATATTCCTTATATTATTAAAAATTAGGGACGATTAAGTATTAGCTGTATTCATATCCCTCTCAGATATTGGCATCCAGTTTCTATCTTCTTATAGACAAGGTGCCCTATGATATCAGTTTTATTTACTTTCGTTTCTATCATATTATTATTATTATCATAGAGATATTATTATTATTATTATTATTATTATCGTGATTTTTTCGAAAGGATTGTAGAAAAGAATACATATTTATCTGTAAATAAAATTTAAGTCTTCTTTGGTTTAATTAAACATTCTCATTGTTGTTTCATCGTCGTTGAAGTAACAATTATATACATACAGGGTGTACCACGTAGACCTTCAGTTAGCCGTTTCTAGTATACTACGCGTACTGGAATTCGGAAAATTTTTATACGGAAGTTTATCGCAAATTTCAATTGATTATAAATATTGGCGTTCAGGTGCGACTTCCAGTTCCACCGGAACTTGATGTCAACTCGCTTATTTCAAATGGAATATGCCATTTTTTATTTCGTTTTTGGATACCAAGTCAAATTTGAAGGTAAGTTTTATAAGCATACCATATCTGTATCCGTTAAATATGCGAGTTGACATCGACCTCCGGTGGAACCGGAAGTCGCACCTCAACGGCAATACTTTTAATCGATTGGAATTGGCGAGAAACTCCCGTACAAAAATTTTCAGAATTTCAGTAGCGTAGTATTCGAGAAACAGCTAATTAAAGGTCTCCGTGGTAGACCCTGTATGTATATAATGGAAAGTAATGGAGAAATGTTAAATGTGCGAAGTTTCCCGAACCGTTCTTACCGAAAATGATCTACGTTTAATAATTCTAACAACTTCATCTACCTATTAAAAAAATTATTTTATAAACCGGCTACCGGACACAAAGCTGCCAGGCTTTCCTTTATATCTCCCAGACATCCGTCATACATACCTATTCAGTTCCAGAATCCTAGATGCAATATCTAGAAGCAATTAATATCCTTGACAAGAATATGTAACTGCTCCAATTTGAACCGAGCGAGTTTTATTCAGATTGCAACGAGGAGCAGGAGAAGCTGAGATCTCAGAAGAGATTGTGCGATTTACAGGAATTGTTGGTAGTGTTAATGAATTATTTTTGTAATATAAGTTATGTACTGTTCTCAATTAAATATATCTTATAATTAAGTATGAGTCTCATTTATCCTAAGAACCCCGCAAAGGTGTAAGAATATTAGTGTGTGATTTCTCCGCATTATTAACGAAAAGCGAGCTGCGGTAGCATCGCTGTGATTGATTGAATTAAAACACTTGCATTGTATTGACTTACTATAGTATAATTAAATGGACTGTATATAATTTTTTCTGATAGTGAACAAACTAGTCTGCTTGCTTGCAGAAAAACGTCCTGCACCTTCTGGTTGTAGTTTACAACTCAATTTAATACTAAACTGATTCCTTCACATGGAACATGCGTACGTTACAGTTTTTAGGGTTTAAACCCCACTTGAACGCCGAAGGAATGCAGGTCAAACTATTGACATAAACCAGACACATTTGCAGGGTATTAAGTAAGATACATGAAACCAAGCTTAAACAATAGCGCTGCTCTTTCAATTATCACAAAAAGTAAAATTACCTTTTTGCTGCCTGTAACGATGGAAGAGCTAAATACCGCTGTATCATATTTTGATTCACAGCTGACGTCTGCAAACAATAGACACTTCCTCCAATGACCAAAGACCATATTGTGTGTCTTGAGAGTGGATCTAGATCAAAACTAAAAACTTTTGTATTTATATTTACACACACACATATATATTTAAACGTCTTTACTTACTTCGGGCCTTCTATGCGTCCGCTACTCCAGTTTCTTTGAAACACAGTTTGGAAACCCCCAATATCAATTGTTCCTTTCACAGCCACTAAAATCATTGCCCCGAACATTATCACTGTCTGAATTACATCCGTCCACACAACTCCTTTCAATCCCCCCTAAAAATTTATGGAAACATTTTTTATACGACATGAAATATTTACAACTGAACATCTAAAATATCAGAAGAACATTTTGTTGCAGATGTGAGGAAAAAGTATAATAATATTTAAGTCTAATTTATTTGAAGGAGATGCCGAAAACAACTATTCCACGGGCAAATGCCCCGACTGGCGTTGCATTCCATCGGCATCTCCATAGGAGTCGCTGTATCATAGCACAGACCCAAAGAGGTCACTACGGTGTGTTTCTCATCACTACTAACATTTAAGTCTATATAATTTTACAAAAAATTAAAAAGTAAGAAAAAGATTTTTTGGACATACAGGTATCCTTCCTTTTATTACCATTGATATTGAAATTGGACACTGAAAACTAATAGTTGCATTTTGTCTCCCAGTCTCTCTTTTTCATTTATTTTGTAATAAATTAGGGAACGTATACAATGTATGTGGAGATTAAATGGAAAATCCAAAGCGCACGATCTTAGTCAAACAGGGCTAATAACCTTTAAAATATTAATTTAATTTGAAACGCTATTGAATCATGGATTCAATAGTTTTACTGAATTCTGGATGCAATTATCTACTTATTCATAGGTTCAGAACTCATATTCAATTCAACTCCAACACTTCACTCAACTTCAAAAACAAGTCATAACTTTTATATTTATATGATAATTGTTTCCACAAACTTTGGCTTATTCCCATGGAATAGGTACTAAGATTAAAGCTTACAAAAAAAAATAAGAAATGTTAATGTGAACATAAAATATATAAAAAGTGTTTTTTTTATTAATTAATTGAAATAAATTTTCATTAAATTAAAATCGATTACATCTTAGGCTTTTTAAAACACCATGGATTCTATAAATTAGATAAATCTTACCATGGAAGTGTAGAATATACAAATCACACAAACAATTGGCGTAATGAGATGAACATTGACCCCAGTGACTGAAAATTAAAAATGTATTATTAAAAGATACCTTTTAGTCAGTTAAAGATATAGTTAGTACTAAAAACCTTACCTTGATTAAAAGCTAGAGCCGGAACATAAATAACTAGAGGCAACCACGAGAGAATCCCAAATGTAAATAGCAATGACCCAAAAAGTCTCACCTTTTTATCAAATCTTCTTTCATGGTACTGAAAACATAAATATCACAGAAATCTCACAGTAATTTTATTTTTATATATGAGTTTATTTTTGCGATAGTAACAAATTATTTAAAATATATGGAATACTCATTAGATTTCCAATTATGTTTTCCAATATCAATATGTAAATTTTTGCCTTAGGATATAATATGTATATTATATCAAATTTGAAATTTTATACAGGGTTATTCAGAACTCATCTCTAAAACTTTGAGGATATGTGCATCCTTAAATAAGAAATCGATATCACCAAAAAAAATTTAATAAAAGTATTAGGATTTCCCGTAAACAATGTTTAAAGTTATACCATTATAAAGGACTACGTAGCTGGGCAACTGTACTTCAACACATCTGATACTTTTCTACCACATTCCTAAGAATGTGATAAAAAAAGTAAACACGTTTTTGTCTGGAACGCCTGGTAACCGACCGAATATTGTTGGAGTGGGGATAACATCTGTATTGTCTATGAGTCGTCAGTCTGTGTGTCGCTCTCGCGGGTGTTTTATTTATCTTAGGAGTGTTTAAACTGTAAAATTTTCAAAATGGCTCATGTGTACAGTAATGCTGAGTTAATGGACTGTTACCAGTGGACTATCAATTAAAAGTTAGGTTTTGGGAGTGGTTGTTGCAGCAAAATGCTGAAAATCCCCAATTTACTTAATAATTTGCGTTTACAAGATCAGCAACCAGGAGGAACATTCGGTTTAGTGCGGCAAAATTGGATAAGGCGTGCCCAAAATTGTGTACAAGTCGAGGAATATTATTTCGAAAAGCTTTTGTAACAAGGTATGTGCAAATTTTTTATACCTAAATTTCACGTTTGTAATACCTAGTAATCAAGTAGCGCAATTCTTCAAAATTAGTGTAACAAAATTTTATTCATTTTAAAGACACGTCACTTTGGTCAGATCTATCTATCTTTAAGTTTATTTTAAAGTAAAAACGCTGCAAATCTTTTTTGTGCTAGCCAGTTCGCATTGTCAGTCCCAAGGTCACTCCATTACAGTGGACCAGTATTCAGCGGCGTGCAATGAAAAATTTTTAAATAGTTTTAAGACCCCGCCAAAAAAATTTTTTTTGTGCTACCAGATTTCTACATGTATGTTGAACATCCCCAAATTTTATTATGGATCAGTTCTGAATAACCCTGTATATTAAGAAATATACTCTAGTCATAGAGAATATATAAATAGGGGTATATAATATTGAGACTGCAACATGGTCAATATTTGGTAATCAGAGAAAGTCCCATCTAACATTTTATTATTTTCTTGCAAACTTGAGATTTATAGTTTTAAAAGTTTTGGTAAACAAAACATTAGTCAATATGCTGACAAATGCGTAGAGAAGTGGGTTTGTTACTAACCTCATATGTTGAAGTCAACTTAAGTCCTTGAAAAACTGGAAGATAAACCGATCCCATAACAAAAGTCATCAACAAAAATCCACCCATTATATACATATACTGTAATCCATAGACATATATTTCTGTTGGAATTCCCAGAAGAGATATTCCACTTATAAAACTAAAAAGTAAAATTCATTTTATTAAAAAAAATTCATCTTAGACGATTTTTATTCTAAGTACCTAATCCAACAAGTCCTTGATAAATAGTGGATAATTGTGTCGTGTTTTTGAGAATGTCAATTTGAAAAGATCAAATTAAACTAACTTAATCTAAAAAGTTTATTGCCTATGACCAAGTTGAAGACTAATCTAACTGAAGTACTGTAGTGTATAGTACTATAGTGTAATACTATATGTAGTATGAGGGCCAAATTTACAAAGCGGTCTAGTCACTAAAGAAATATAAAGTCTCTAAAGAAATATAAAATATAAGTATTAAAATATGAAAGTCGTTGAAATCATACGCTGTATACCAATGGTCCTGTGTACCAGTTATTTTATATTCTCATTTAAATTGGACAATTATGTTAACCCATTTATTTTAAATGAGACGCCCTATATATTTTTATATATTTCCATAAAAGGTTACATGCAAATTCATGTAACAGAGATATGGCATAAAATCAAAATTAGAAGTTTTCACACTCTGTTGCAGGGCTACAATATCTACGTCTACCTATTAAAATTATCACACTCTCTTGGTGTGTTCCATATTCTACTTATCTTTACACATAGGTCTGTGGACCCTAATCAGTATATTGCTGTCAGAACGCTCTATCCAAATGTATAGAATAATAAGCAGCTAGTCTGCGTCATACATCTCTCTGACATCATCTGGATGTCGGAGAGACGTATGCGTACTTGGGTGTCGAACAACGCTCCACCCAAGAAGCTCTCGCCATAAAAAGTATAGACACAACCTCCGACAGATCGGGTCATTAGAACTGTTGGGTAAGAATAAGATCAGTGCTACTAATATGCTTGCCATTCCGATCCTCCTCTACTCCCTCGGAGTAGTGAAATGGACGCGAGAGAAGCTGCAACAACTCGTCATTTGCGACAACACGCTAAATGATGCATCTCAATAGGAGTTTACATCCTAGGTCGTCCGTTCCACATTTGTATTTCCTAAAACATCGGGGAGGTCGCGGACTGTTGAGTTTAGAGTATCTGCACAGCAGAATGGTACTGGATGGAGCCTGCAATGTAATCAAGAGTTCGGATCCCCTCCTCTGCATGGTCCAAGACCATGAAAATGCAGGGGTCGGAGCATTTTTATTTAAAGCAGCACAAAGAGCAGATGATAAACTCCGTCGCATCTTCGACACTGAACGGAGAAACCCAGACTCTGCCACCAAGTTGGGACCTGTTCAGTAGAAGGCTCAAGTTAAGGATAAGCCATTGCACGTTGTCTTCTATAAGAACCTTGAAGACCATGGCTTATCCGAAAGATTGACCTTTCCTTTTTTAAGGTCAGCGGGGTTTAAGTCGGAGACCGAGAGGTTCATAATGGCTTGCCAGGATGATGTATTTCATACCCTCGTCTATCAAAGCCATGTCATGGGTATGGAGGTCCTTAATACCAATTACAGGTTCTGGCATAGGGCGCTGGAGGCAATCATGCATCTGCTCTCCGCGTGTCCCCCATATGCAGTCTCGGCTTATATCCATAGATATAATGCGGCTTTATAACTGATTTACTACTTTCTACGGTGTTCGTACGAGATAGATGAAACACCAGTTTGTCATCGAGTTCTCGACTCCTGCCGAGACCAAAATTCTCTTAAAAGAGAAGCAGAAACGGACGAAATATCGAGACCTTCTCTTCGAACTCTGCAGACTCCATCCAGAAGATAACGTGAAGCTTGTGGTACTGATAATAGGAAGTATCTGCGATTATAGATACATTTCGAAGTAGGTACTCTCTTCTATTTTTCCGGAAATGCTAAAAATAATAGCATTCTCCGCACCGTGCGTGCTACAAAGTGATTATTTTAAAAATGGCTCAAATATGTAGAAATAAAATTTATACTGCGAGAAGACAGTACGACGATGATACCCTATATTTGAATTCAGTACCATCAATTTAGAATGTTTATATTCTATATTTTTCATCTAGGTTTAGTATGGAAAATGCTACTTTCTCATTACTCTCCTATCACACTTCCTTCATCCGAAGACATCTTAAAGGACTGTTGATGTTATAAATAAAACTGAAACCGTTTCTCAAAAACTTTTAAACATGGAAGTAAGTACTACACATTTCAAAGAATGTACTACACTTGTTAAGTAGATACTTCATAATATGGAGTATATACTTTGTGGTGAAGCATGTTCTATGTCAAGTAAAGTAGACACTACCGGAAATTAGTAAATCCTTCGTTTTAAAGTAAATACTACGTAGAACATACTAATACTTCTAGTAGTAGCAGGTACTTCGTTTTTATTCATACCACAACATGAGACGAATTCAGTATAAAAATCTATATTGAGTTAATCTAAACAAAGCATGAATATACTGACCTAGCAACAAGAGAAAATGCAACTGGTACTACTTTCATATTTCTGCTTCCTACTAAATATTCCTGGGAATTCAAGGATACATTACATAATGCATAGTACATTCCTATACTTATACACATTAGTAACATTACTACAAACATAATGTAATCCAACCAACCAAATCTTTGCATTGCTGCTCCAACGTCTTCTACGCCGAGTCCAATAACTACTTTGTCTCCGACATCCAAAGTGGACATCATGGCTGGTATATTATTGTCTCCCATTGTAATCTAGAAAGTGCAGAATTCACAATTTTAATCACTATTATTATTTTTTTTATGGCTTACATAGTATCTAATTTATCAATTTAATTGGATAGGCGATACTAATAATCAATAATAAACCAAAATTTTAATGAATATATTTAACTAACAGGCTTGTTCGCAGGGATGGGTTGGCAACCATCCTGGCGATGGCCTAGGATGGGAAGAATGTCAACTTGGTGTTAATGTGAGAGATTAAAATTAGTTGATGTTTGTCCCTCTAACTAATGAGGTTTTCCAGGTTTCCCTCATTCCAGCACTGAATGGTGGTTAGTGCCTACCAACGTAAGTCGTTCCTGAGCCGCAAATGCGGTCCGCGAAACAATGATATGCCGCCCCCTCTCCCACACAAGTCTCAGACTTTCGGGCTAATCTTGGTGATTAGAATAAGGGGTAGAGATATTATTATTATTATATTATTATAACTATATGTTGATTTTCATATTATACAGGGTGTTCCGGAATTAGCATGCTAAATTTCATCACCAAATTCTATGTACATTCTACAAAAGAAACATTGCTTAAGAAGTACTTCCTAAAGGAGCTACAACTGCACCACTGCCAGATGGTAATTACTCAATATTTCCGAAACTTGTGAGGATGAAAAAATTAAATTTTAGGTATCCAACTACTTTTTCTATTTTCAATAAGGCGACGTGATCCAATTTTCAAAATTTATTCGGAAATACGTTAGAGGGTGAGGGCCACAAATTATCGAAACTAGGTTCTATTTTCTAGGTTCCTTTTTACAAGTTTTAATGTGAAATTACATTACATTGCGCCTCTTACTTATTGTGAAAACTTCGAAATTTTAGTGGGAATGGGAAACATAAGTTTCGGGTCAATTTATTGGATATTTGCTGACATATATAAAGTATAACTACTAAGGTAAATTACAATATCCACATGTTAATGGAAATAATTCTTCAAATAAAGTTTCATTTTTTTGAATACACACATATTCTTATATTCAAGAATTATGAAGGGTGGGGTTTTTTTTCTTGAAAACCCCCACCATTGTATAATGTACCATAAAAAAATTAAAAATAATATAAAAGAAAGTTAGGGTAGGTTTTAGCTTACTCACTTCAATTGCGATATATTAATAAATACATTTTTGGAATTATGACCACCATGTTACCTTGTTGAGAAGAGAAAATTTAGTGAATGATCGAAATTTTATTTTTCTCTTCTCGGAGAGAAGTTTCGGATATTGAATTATGTCTATGGAATGAACTATAGTTCTCTCGATTTTTCGATCTATATTATTAAAACTTTTTCCATAATTTTTTGTAGAATCTTTTGGGACACATTGTATAATTTTCCAAGCAGAAAATCATCCTGAAGGTTACTTATTTGTAAAAGTTATATTCTCTCAAATAGACTACGCTGCACATAATTTCTATTTCTATTCTATTTCTATTCTATTTCTATTCTATTTCTATTCTATTTCTATTCTATTTCTATTCTATTTCTATTCTATTTCTATTCTATTTCTATTCTATTTCTATTCTATTTCTATTCTATTTCTATTCTATTTCTATTCTATTTCTATTCTATTTCTATTCTATTTCTATTCTATTTCTATTCTATTTCTATTCTATTTCTATTCTATTTCTATTCTATTTCTATTCTATTTCTATTCTATTTCTATTCTATTTCTATTCTATTTCTATTCTATTTCTATTCTATTTCTATTCTATTTCTATTCTATTTCTATTCTATTTCTATTCTATTTCTATTCTATTTCTATTCTATTTCTGTTCTATTTCTGTTCTATTTCTGTTCTATTTCTGTTCTATTTCTATTCTATTTCTATTCTATTTCTATTCTATTTCTATTCTATTTCTATTCTATTTCTATTCTATTTCTATTCTATTTCTATTCTATTTCTATTCTATTTCTATTCTATTTCTATTCTATTTCTATTCTATTTCTATTCTATTTCTATTCTATTTCTATTCTATTTCTATTCTATTTCTATTCTATTTCTATTCTATTTCTATTCTATTTCTATTCTTAACAGATACTCATTAAATGCCATGTTAATGTGTTTATTAGATACCTAATATCCGATGCAAATATGAAATAGTTTATATATATATATATATATATATATATATATATATATATATATATATATATATATATATATGTTTCATTTCATAAAACGAACTTTAACTATATAACATTTTTTAGAAAGATTCCTTATATTTCCAACGATGTGCTTCCTACTTATCTACATGTATGTATATGATTAAATAAATTTTTTGGAAATGGATTTTTAGATTTAGATAGATTAACATTTTTTAGAAACATTCCTTATATTTCCAAAGATGTGCTTCCTACTTATCTACATGTATGTATATGATTAAATAAATTTTTTGGAAATGGATTTTTAGATACTGTTAAATTGTATAGATTTATCTATTTCATACTCGATAATATGACCTCAAGACAATGCAATATATTGTTCATTTTGTTTCACGTTTGTAGAGGCATAACGTTCCTTTAAATCTAATTAAAATTCATCGTACTATATTACATTTAAAATGTTTATTATATTTGCAAGCCTAATAAAGCTGAAAGAATATAACTACCACTTTTATTACCTACTTAATTTTTGGTTTGCCTGGAACTTTTACCACTAATTTAATTTATAAACATTTTGAGCCGATCCGACATTTTTATTTAGAGACCTGTTTATATTACAGTATTTTATGTGAAGTAAGACTTACCTTTGTGAAATTCCAGATGAAAGTGAAACTTATAAATTCGTATAGGAAATGTTGAAAATATATTCAGTAAATCTGTCGGTGGAAAACTTTTTTATAAACGTTCGGATACACCTCTTAAAGTTAATCTTCTTCATGGTGACTGAGGTGCATTTTGTTATCTAAATTTAGCGACAATAAAGGCTAAATTGATAAAGTTTAGGTCGCCACACGTTTGCTTTATTGCTGCCCTGTTAGTCGACTATTTGCATTACTTGATTGACCAACATCTATTTGAAGAGCGGATGTTACGAAGTTAATATAAATTACTTAAGTCACTTAGGCAATATTGTCTGAACTAATATTCGTGTCAAAGTGTAGGTGTACGTACGACACTCTCATGCACATGCACTCGTATGTTACGTACGAATGCATATTTGCAATAAGTTCTGATAAATATATATAAATTATCTAATAATACCAGAATTATTTACCAATAATTTAAGGATTCTATGACTCTTTTTCATACATAAAAAAGATTTTAAAACAGTCCCTACTAAAAATGTTGCCGAATAAAATAACAAAACTCAACTGAATAAAACCACTATCAACGTACCTAAAGCGGCATTTACATTTACGAGTAACTCGTATACGAGTATAACACTCGTATGCGATTTCGTATGTGTAAATGAGAGCTCGTATGTGGTATACGAGTTAGTTTCACAGTTGAGAGGGATCCGACTATATACGAGTGAATCAGTTTTTTATTCATTTAAAATGGCGGAAAATAAATTATCGCCGGAAGATCTCGACCAATTTATTGATCTTTACTATAAAATGAAGTGTTTATGAGATGTTAGATGTAAGAAATATAGGGATCTTACTGCTAGGAATAAAGCGTATACTCCAATTGCGGATATTATGAACATAACAGTGGAAGTTGTAAAGAAAAAAATTTATAATTTAAGTTCGACGTGGTGACAACACGTCGAACTACAGGTGACTTTAATAAAACACGTCTTCTATTTAATTAATATTTTATTGTCCTAAGGTACCGGTACAGAAGATAAATATTAACCTTCACTACCATGGTACTTAGGCATAGCTACACGCTTTCTTTTAGTAGGCGCCATATTTAAATACAGTTTAATCGCATACGATCCTGAATATAATGTAAATAAAACTCGTACTATATGAGTACTCGTATGCGAGTTACTCGTAAATGTAATTGCCGCTTAATATCAAAATTTTAATCTTGACAGTTGAAAGAAATTAATATTAGCAAACGGAAATAAATTTTGAAAACATTAAGGGCATAGTGCGTTCCCGTTCCATACAGTTATTCACCAAAGAATTTGCAAGATACATCAGGGTATCAATTGAGGGTACAAATTTTAGCTGGGCGGTTGCTGATTTATATTTGGGCTATTGAAGAGTTTAACTGCGTTTTCAAATTTTTATCTATTAGATCAAAATTGCTATTTCAAATTTACCAAAGGAGGTTAAGTGATAGGATACAAATTTTGAACTTCCCCTTACGATTTTCTATTCTGATTTTGTGTAACACACAGATCCAGAATGATTGACGGGATTCTGAACACACCCTGTCCCAATTCCTATCAAAACTGGTTTCTGTTTCCTAAAATTATTTTCCTTTCTATTGTCAAATTTAACAGTAGGTATTTGGCGTTCTGTTCATTGGTATACAAGATTTCTTGGTTTGGGTAGTTAAATATTATTTTGTGTCTTTTGCATTTTCTTAAATTAGGGTTTACCTATATATTTTGCATCTTTATAGTCCGGGAGCCAGCGACCTTTTCCCTATGCTTCATTTGATATCACTAGTAAAGTAAATTGATCATCAGTGTGCACACTACCGAGAAATGTAGCTGCGACAGCATCTCACATACGTAAAATAATAATAAAAAAACTAACATAGCAAAAACTGAGACTTTGTTGACATGTTCATGATCTACACAAAAAAAAATGTATCAGGTGACTGTAGAGTGAGGGATTATGCCTCAGCTTTTCACGTAAACAAGTAAAAATATGCGCTGAGTAAACTGATACCGCAAAAGCTGAAATTTGGTAAAGTAACAGTTACCTAACTGAAATAGTTCCACGAAAAAAATGTCCGCTGATTTTTTACGGTGAATAAGTGTTCAGATGTTGGTATACGAATATGTTATTCCAACATGATGGATATCCAGCGCATTTTCGAGAAACGTTCAAAATTATTTAAATATGCAGTATTAAGAAAAATGGATAGGAAGGGGTAGTATTTTTTCATAGTTTCCATGGTATTTAGTTTAGCAAACTCGACCGACAACTAGGGAAGATATGGTAAATCGGATAACAAATGCTATTTTCAAAATTTTTATAGTTGAAATTGAGACTGCCCTGTTTTCTATCAAAAATATACTTTTCAAAGGTATTAGAAAAAATGGAGGACAATTTGAACATTTAGATTAGATTTTAAAAACCGTGTGTGATACTGTAATTGGTTTAATGAAAATCTGAATGCCCGTCGAGATTCTAGATTTAACATTTTGTTTCTGACGATGCATGGTTTCATTTAAGGAGTTACGTAATCTCCCAAAATTATCGCTCGTGAAATACAGAAAATCCACATATTTCGCGTGAAACTACTCTGCACTATATTAAACTTGATTTTGGGTAGCTATGTCATGTAGAAGAATAGTTGGACCATACTTTTTCTAGAAAATATGACTGGTTAATTATATCCACATTTAATTGAGGCAACTTCTAGATATACCTACTCTCTTATCATCTATTGGGCGATCAACTTTTACAAAAAGGATCAGAATCCTGGAGCATCTTTAAATGGCGATTAAAATGGTTATTCTAAAATAACTGATTCATTTTTTGTAGCTACTCACTAGTTTAATTCTAGCCTTCAAATGTACATATTTTATCATTTATCGAGATGGTCACCTACCGAAGTAATGTATTATTAACAACCAGATTTCTAGACATTCGGCAACATCAGCTTTGTCTAATCCTTGATCTTACTAGACGATTAACCACCTGGTTGCATCCTCTGACGAATCTAACTGCCACCTGTGAGACCACTGTAGTCAGCGACCAGATATATTAATCATTTGATGAAATGGAAGATTAGACAAAGCTCCGCTGTACGTTATTGTTCTACGTCTTCCGCCTCCAGAAATCTGCTTGTTTACAAGAGGCAGAGCCTAGTCTCGTTTCTCATAAATTGTGATTCTGCCATTGGATGAATACACTCATGATATCGCTGACATATTGACATATTGATTGAAAGAATTTTCGCTGTCGGTGGTGTCATTATGCTGATTTTACATTTCGCTCTGAAGAAGGCTAACCAACCAGAAACTTCGCAGTATGTGAATAACATGATAACCACCAGAGCACTTGCTGTTTAGTAGTAGAATTGTACAGAAAACTTCATGCTCTAGTAAATGGCAATTAGAGATGGCGCGATCCGATGTATTAATCATCTCGTACGATAGTCGAGACAAAGTTTCTATTACTGTATTGTATGTTTTCCGATTTTAATATATTAGGTGAATATGTTTAAACTAATCACTAATTGCGATGAATAGTAACTTCACTTTCATTTAAAATTTATACCTATTAAACATGGATGAACTATATGTTCAAAGAGTAGAAATTTTAAAAATACGTTTTTTTATAAAAAATGCATGTTAAAATTTAAAAATGTAAATTTGCAATTAATTTTATATTAATAGGTACCTAGGTAGGTAACAAAAACAAACAACTACGAGTGTAGTAGATCCTCCCATATCCTCCATCTGTAAACACGCCTTATATTAAAAATAAGGACTGAACCAAATTAGGCCAAAACAGCTATTCTCCTGGCTAATGCCACGGCGAGCGCTGAATTACAAAGCAAAATTTTGCGTATTTTGGATATGGTGATGGAGGATACGGGGGTATCCTTACTACACTCGTAGTTGTTTGTTTTTGTTATTTACATTAACCATCTGTTAAGCTGTAGAACTCTTTTTCTACACCCCGTTGTTACCTATATAGGTGATTAAACATTTTTAGGAAGTAGGAAGCTTGTGAGAATTTGCAATTATTCTTTTATGATGGTTCTCTAAATTTTCTACATAAATTTGGTGCAGCCTAGTTTTCGAGGTAAGCGTATTTAATTTACTTTCGGAGTACGATAGGCTATGATTAATAGCTTTTTATTTATTTATCGATGGATTTTTGTCCGTAATTGCTAGTTATATAGACCATAAACTTTTTCCAGTAAAACTACAAGTGGACAACCTGTTATTAATTTTATAACTTTTATGCATTTAATTATTCAAGAGATTTTGGCCTTATTCTTTCAGTCGATAAAAATTATGGCGGTAACTTTTCGCAGAAGGTTGATATTATTCAAAGATATTAATTAATACCGTCTGATTCAACTCTCGTAATTAATAAATATGATAATACCTAATTAGTTTTTACTAGATTATATTTCAATTTTATATAACTATTTTTTTTTAGTGAAACCTGGTATAGAGAGTTATTTAAGGAAAGCGACTTTTAGACGTTTCTTGGAAAGCAAGCATTATATCTTCTATAAGAACCTTGAGATCAAGGGACTCATATTGGTTTGCCAGGGTGGTGTATTCAACACGCATATTTAATATGCTCTTCTATCTAATATGCTGGATGTTGATGGCTATCAACGACCACCAATTCAAGACAATTCTTGTATTCAAGTTTTCGCCTCCAGCCGAGACCTTGTCTTAAATGAGAAGGAAAGACCAATGAAATATGAGACTTTCCCATAAACACCTGAGGTGTTTTCGATACTAAGGTGAAGTACCAACCTATTCACCGTGCAAACCATATATATCAGTTACTTATTTAATTCAAATTAGTTGTATTAAATACCGAGTGTAAGTAACATCGTGGTAATAGTGTTATAAATATACAGGGTTTTTCGACCACAAGCATGGCTATCTCAGTTATTATAACAGATACAAGATCGGTTAAATTAGAAAAAAGTTGCACATTATGATGCTCATCAATAATCTCAAAGAAAATTTGACCTATCATTTTTTGTTTCTTAATTAAGTATGGCAAAAATAAAAAAATTTTGATTTCTAAAAAATCATGCTTGAGGTTGAAAAACGGGCACCTTGTATTGTGGAATAACTTAATCTGTGGTATAAGGTATAATTATATATAATATCCAATGTAAGTATCGATTACCTTGGATAATGAAAGAGATCCCACTTCTCAATAGACAATACCTTGAAATACGATTCTCGCAAGCAATTTCAGCTCACACTCTTTGTTAGGCACAATCAGCCAATTTTAAGATATTTTTTACTCCATCTGTACCTATTTTTATATATACCTATACTGGTAATCGAAAGTTTTCGACATTATGAGCACTTTGTTCTTTGTTTTTTCAGAAAATTGTTCGGCTATTACAGCTGCTCGTGTCACCATACCCACTTTGTTGTGCAGCATCCCGGAAGTCACATCAACCATTGTAGTGCAGTAGAAACGGTGACCGATTAGTTGTTGCTTGTTTTATCACAATGTTTTGCTAAATAGGGCACCTTCTTATTTGTATGATAAAATAACTTAGGTATAGGACAAATGTACAGGGTATTCGCGTATATTTTAACCCCTACCTACAGGGGTTATTAAGAAAGTTAGAAAAAAATGTAAATAGAAAAGTTGTTTGGTTTTTCATGTATTATCTTTTAGCTAGGTCGAAACAAAAATTGCATGTCGTAAACTTAGGAAAACCAATTGAACATAATATTTTTAAATGGGATACCCTGTATAATTTTACACGCTTGGGTAAACATTCTTTTCCTGATTTCAAAAATATATATTTTGTTGACATTTGCACTGACAGTTTTCGAAATATTCGACAGCGAGTACCATAAAAAAATACAAAAAATACAAAGAACTAAAAATATTTAACAGTAGAAACCAACAGTAATAAAAAATATTTAACGATTTTCGATGTAACCTCCTTACTTATTTAAACATTTTCCAATATTTTCATTTTTTAATATTTTTTTTATGATTTATTGTAAACATTAAATATTAAATATTTCGAAAACTGTCAGTGCAAATATCAACAAAATACATATTTTTGAGATCAGAGAAAAATTGTTTTCCCAAGCGACTAAAATTATATAGGGTGTCCCATTTAAAAATATTATGTTCAATTGGTTTCCTCCAATTTACGACATGCAATTTTTTTTCGACCTAGCCAAAAGATAATACGTGAAAAACCAAACAACTTTTGTATTTAGACTTTTTTTCTAACTTTCTTAATAACCCCTGTAGGTAGGGGTCAAAATATACGCGAATACCCTGTACATAACTTAAACATTAGATTCAAGAGCACTATTACAGTTCCTAAACATAAAACTTCTATATTTCGTTCTGGATTTTCATACTGTTTAGCATCTTTTTATAATGCCATTCCTAGCGTTCTCAAGGATCTGCCAAGCCAAAAATTTAAAAACCAGTTAAAAAAATTCTTTCTACTATAAATATGTAGCAAGTGTTACATGTCTTCCTTTTTCCTTTTTCTTATTTCGATGTTTTGATTCCAGTTGTCTATTTATATTTTGTTAGCATTACCGTTGCATGATTATTTTGTTCTCTCTTTTTGTGGGTTGAATGGAAGAGCGGGGCTTTTTTTACACTGAACTCTGCCCTTTATAACATAACTCTATTTAACATTTAACTCTCTATAACATAACTTTTGAAAGATAGTTGTAATAAAAACATTTTTTATTATTATTATTATTATAATGCGACTTACGCACATTTTGAGTAGCGCATTGTAGTGCGCCAATGACACAAATTGGAGAATAATAAGCAGATTTTTATTCCATATGCGTAGTGCACCTCCGAATTTTAAACTAACGAGTATTGCATCATCTTTTTGTGTAATGTTTGACATCAACGTGCAGGTAAGTTATAGGTTTTTCTGATTTAATTATGGAAACAATTATTTCAAAAATTAACGGAGAATATAAAATGGTTCACTGTGACAATAATATCGATAAAAAACTTATTTTACGAGTGAAGTTCAAATTAGACTGTGATTACAAAAATTAACAGTGCAATACATTTATGGAACAATTTTTCATGGAAAGTTGTACACAGTGGATTGTTTTTAAAAAATATCGTTAAATTACAAAGATTTAGCTACCTAAAGTTCTATCGCAAACATTTTGTGTGCCAGCATAATAGGAAAACTAGAAAAGAGGGAATGATACTACAAGGCATAGAAATAAGGATTGTCCAGAAAAATAGTTGTAAGAAAATGTGTGCCAGCATAATAGGAAAACTAAAAAAGAGGGAATGATATTACAAGGAATAGAAATAAGGATTGTCCAGCAAAAATAGTTAATAATAGTTAAAAAAATTAATAGATTTACGAAATATAGAGACCCCTTGCTAAAAGAAAGGTTTAACGCAATTATTGAGGGAACAGTTTTTCATAGTATTATAATTATTGTAATAAGGTAAACAACTTATCTTTTCTGTAGATTGTTTTGATGGATTTATTATTTATTATTTATTCATTTAATTATTTCAAAGTATTTTATATTTAAATGATAATACAAATATAAAAAAAATATTTCCACAATAAAAAAAAGTTTCCACATAACACCAAAACACTATACTGCACTCGACGCGCATTTCGCCAACCAAGTTGGCATCATCTGTAAATGATTAAAACAGTTTTAGTCATCTCCAGATGATGCCAACTTCAATGGAGAAACGCGCGTCGAGAGCAGTATAGTGTTCTGGTGTTATGTGGAAAACTACGTCAGTGATATCTTCACACCAAATGTTCCAACCGCCTTCTTACTTTAATGAATATGCTTTTTATGCGATTTCAAGTATTTTCTATTTTTTTTTTTTTAGATGAGCCTAAATCACAGTCATTGTGTTGATGTGGCAGAAACGTACAGTTTTTTATGAATAAAAAAAGAAACAAGAGAAACTTTTTTTAAAATTCTTGGATGATTGATTCTAAAAATGGATTGTCTCCCTCTGAAGATAAATATTTACATAGATCTTCATTATTAGCAACTACATCTGTAGAAAATATTTTTAAAACATTGGCTGACGCTCATATTAATCCTACCGATCACATAGTTGTTTGATAAATGGAAGCAAGTGAATTATTATTATATTACGTGGATAATAATTTTATATTTGCTTTTTATCAAAAACATAATAAATGAAATAGTGATCAACTGTGCCGATATTTGTAATAATGAAAATTATGGCACCCATGAAGTTAAGACCATTTTAGACAATATTTTGGAAAAGAAAAATATTTTTGAAGAAAATAGAATTAAGTTCAAATTTAATGGAGCCTTTTTGTTGTGTTCTTCTTACTTCTATTATGCAAAGAGCGCACAATATAATTTTTTTTTGCGAAATCGTATTTGTGGATTCAAGTGGTTCTTGTGACCGGGGTGGAGTAACATTTCTTTTAGGAGCTGGTAAAGTAGAAGGAATACTACTTGGGGTTATTATACATAATTTTCAAACTGAGGAAGTTCATGAATGATGCTAAAATGTTAAAACAATTAATTGAACATGAAGGATTTTATGGGAGAAGATATCCTATGGTCTTCATGACGGATGATAGCTCGGCCGAAATAGATGCCGTTTAGAAGTTTTCCTATTTCAGAACAACTACTATGCACGTTTCAATTTTACAAGCAATGTAGCGTTAGTTGTGGGATACATCTCACCAAATAGGAAAAGAGGATATAGAAACCTTGATGATTTTGTTTCGCGATGTGCTTTACGCACAAAATGAAGTAAACTGTGAACTATATAAAAATATTCTTTATGAAAATGATATTGCTAAAAAATATAACAATTTTCATACCCATTTTGGAAATATCTGGGCACGAAAATCAAAATATGCTCATTGTTTCAGCAAAAATTTTGTGACTAGGGGTCACAACACGAAAATCATCTTCGTAGTGTCAATTTGCATAATAAAAGATTCCGTTTTATAAAGATGTAAGGTGCTTAGTGCAGTGTCTCTTGTAGTTCTTATCAACCATTCATTGGAAGAGCTTTATCAGCAAAAATGTATCTTGTACGCAAAAGGCCGTGGGACAAAATTGGATCTTTATTATAAAAAATGTTGCTAGAGCGGCAGTCTCCTTAAGGTGATGAAAGAAACGATACACTTTTTAAGGTCACTTCAGCCCAAGATGACAATTTGGTATATACTGTTGATACTCATCTAGAACAGTGTGATTGTTGGAGGACCCTTGATTGGAGCAGAAGGCAACTTTTGCGCTGTGTTCAATACTGGAATACATTTGTTAACAACTCCGAACCTGCTCTTTCAGGATCCTGCTCTTGCAAAGTTGACACTTGGTAATAATGTTGTTGAAAGTTTATTTTATTCTATTGATGTTGAAGAACGACGTCAACCATCAAATGAAAGTTCATTTAATCAGCCAAGGTTATAATTATTTAGTCGATAACGAGACAAATAAGTAAACCAGCCAAAAATAAAGACATTTCAATTAGTAACACAGTTTTGATAACTTTGAAGCGGAATACAAAACAGAGGTTAATGTTCTTGAAGACAATCTGAAAATTTTTCAGAGTTTGCTGCATCTCATCCATATAAGTATATGCTTAAATGTGTCAAAGATTTAAACACAAAATTAGGATATATCGAAAATGAAGATGCATTTTATAATATATGTTCATATATAATGAATATAAAACAAGGTAAACCTATTAAAGTCCAACCCACGTCCATATCTCGTCGTATAAAGAAAGATTTACATGCAGGAACTAGGGCGATATCTGCTGGTAGACATTCCAAAATCGAATCTTTAAAGCTATGTCAAAAACGTAAAAGAAATTTATTCCAAAACATAATTAGTAATCAGCCAAATGCCAAAAATCACGGAAGCTCACGCTAACTATTTGAGACTTACCATACTTTTAAAAATAATAATAATTATTATTATTATTATTATTATTATTATTATTATTATTATTATTATTATTATTATTATTATTATTATTATTAAACTAAAGAGAGGAGAAGAGGTCGAAACCTATTATGCTCCTAAAAATAAACAATAGATTGACAAGAATGGCAACAGTAAATTGTTACAGTACAGCTAATCCTATAGGTAACAGTATATGTACATATTTACTTACTATAAGTAAAAGTAACTGAATAAAATGTACAAAGTACAACTTAAGTAATATAACTGTATATCATAATTATCAATGAACTGAAAAAGATACAAACAAGAATATATGTTCTGTGCAGTTAATTTGCAGACACAATACAGGATACCCAACTAGATGTCCTTACATCAATGCATTTCATCATTTTTAAAGTCATATTTATTTTTGAACAAGTTTACACTCACTGAAGTCACCACATCACTAGGTAACCGATTCCAGTTGTTAAAAATTCGGTTGGAATCATGATACAACTGTTGGAATAGAATACGTTCTGCCTTATCGTTGTTCTGAAATTTTCTTTTTTGAGTTTAAGTGAGTGGCCACGGAGTCGGTCGTCTGCGTTTAATGCCAATAGCTCTCTGATGTCTTGCGTAAAGTGATCATGTAGCCTATATATGTGAAAATCATATCACCTCTATTTCTTCGTTCTGATAGAAGTGGGAGGTTCAGAGCTTGAAGCCGATCTTGATAGGATTGATTCCTCAGACAATGTTCTTATCTTTCATTTTATTTTCACATTTTACACATTACATATTTTAGATAAAAACAGAATAAAAGATGTTTTACTTGTTTAATTATGATTTGCACAGAAACTAAACAAAAAATCCTATTTTCATTTTTAAAGCAATATTTCAAGTCGTTACCATATGTCATTATCTTGACATAAATATTTCCACTTACTAATATCGTCGGGTACCCTGGAGGATAAAAATATTTCCAGAAATATTTTGGGTTTCCAAACAAAAAACAAGTCTCTGATTGGCTTAAAAATGGCGGTGTGAAATTTTCAGAGATATTTGTAGTTTTTAGAGAAAATAAGAAGAACAAATATTCTTTCTATTAATGTTAATAATTAACTGTAAATCTGAAATAAACTTACAGCATGATAATACGTCGGTTGTGCATAAAAATTTCATTAGGCATTCTATCACAAATAAATGGCGATATATCAAATCAAATACCCCTGATGAGATCGTATTTGTTAGGTATACATTTTTTAATTATACCTACATTTTTATAAATTTGTACTGGTTGTTGCATTGAACATATCAGCTTCAAATATGGTTAATTGCGTTCCATATAAGAATATTAGAACCGCATCTCTTCATGTTTTGACAGATAGTTGATAATTAATACTCAGGTTTTCAGCTGCACATTTTTGTATTCAGAATACCTATAAATAAAAAGCTGTTCTTACGATGCACTTAGAATGCTAAGTATGCTGTACCCTCCGATCAAATATGTAACCTAACTAAATGTTTGACATCTGTCAGTTGCTTTACAAAAATGGTTTTTGGAAGCCTTTAATAGTTCATGACTTCTGGTCTCAAAATCTGACATAAATACACCAGACCACTAAGTATATTACAAATGGAAACTAGTTAATAGATAATAAAAGTGTTAAATTAAATCAAGTTTTTTGTAACCATTAAAGCGCAAGATATCAAACACTTGAGAAGAGTACCTACCAAAGAATCTAGGAAAAATTTATGCAGCAGTCTAGACTTCATATTTAAAGAATCTCATTTTATATAAAGTTGTTTGTTAAACCAATAAAATGGATTTAAAGGGTAAGTACTAAAATAGTTATATAAAAAATAAGTAGGGAATGTTGGCCTAAAATGGCATACTTGGATAGTGGAATGGATACTTAGAATGGCATAGTTATTTTGAAATACTTACGCGCGCAAATTACAGATAGCATGAACGTACCACATGATTGGTAACAGTGCTGCCAAAGACCTTTGTAATAAAGAAACATCGCGACTCGCACTAGAGAAAATTTAGAATGCTTGTTGTGTTTTCGTGCCCTTGAAAATTTTATCTTTCAAGATTTAAACTCTGTATTTTTATACAGAGTAATTGCATTGGGAATCTGTGGCATGAGGGTAAAATGACATACGACCCAGATGTATGCCATTTTTGGCTCATATCAAATAGGCCGTCATCAAATCAATCAAACTCATTTACATATTTAGGAATGTTTTAACGTTACAGCGATGGTCGTCACTCACAATAGGAAAACGTCCAGGCAAAAATAGGACGAGAATGAGACCCAAAACCAAAATTTATATTTGTGATGCCTGTGACCTATGCCATTTTATTAAAATCGCATAGGTATAGTGTTTTTATTCTCGATGTTTTATAGTTCAATTTTATTTGTAGAATAATTATTTTTATACTTGTTTACAGCAGTGCAATAGTTATTTAATATTTTCGTTTTTTAAAATATATTAGATATTTTATCATTGTGTGCCGTTTTACCCCTACTCATGTGGGTAAAATGAATAATGCAACCACTATTCAAATAAAGTTTTTTGAAAAATATTCTACTGGATGTATTATTTACTATGACCCTATAAAAACCAGTTAAATAAGTTAGCTAGTGCATAATTCACTTTTAAAAATGCTTATTTCAGTAAAATTATAAAGCAAGAGTTTAAAAAGTGGTTGGTATGCCATTTTAGCCCAATTTCCCCTACCTAAATAAATAAAGATACAGTAAACCGTTAAAATATCCGGACAATATGTGCTACTATAGACAAACAACAAAATAAATAGTCACATACACTGTAGGTAATCCTCAATCAAAAAAATATCATTGCTTTTACATTTTATTAATAGACGAGAGTTGGAATAATAGCAATTTTGTAAATTTTCTTCCTGGACTTCTACGAAAATTTACTTTTTGTTGGGTTATTGTGCATTCTTATTTTTCATGTTGTTTAATTATTATTTAACTGAATAAAGAATGACGTGATAATAAAGACAAGCATACTCAATAAAGCGATAACGAGTTGGGTGATCCTTAAAAGGAATAAGAATACCTTAATAAGGATACCAAAACAAGTCAAAGATAAATAATAAATGTTTGGTGTTATGACCTACTTTCCTAGAAACAATTTATTAATTTGAAAGTTGAATTTTCATTCAGATTTCCTTGTATATCGAAATGAAGCCAACACCAGCTTTGAGCAAATTCTTGTACTACATAACAATTTATTCTGACGATTTCCTGAGAAACAGATTTCTAAACTACTTATATTTAATAAAATGCTGTGCTATGAATATGAATATTTATTAAAAGTTATAATAGATGATAGATAGGTACATATACATAGGTACCTACTAATGTGTCCCAAATAATGTGTAAATTTATTCTCAAGTGAGGTTTGTACCTGACGAAATCAGATTTTCATTTGTTTTCGTTTAGAGTAGGTATATTATTTTATCTTAATTTTTTCATGTTATCTCCTCTATTTTGAATTATTTCTTATGCTGATTTTATTTGTTTTGGTACCTATATGTGTCTAGAAAATATTCTGTGTGGTTTTTGTCATACATGTTATCTTCTATGTTTTTTTCTTCAATAAATGTGTTATCTTATCATCATGATTTCCCGAAACTAACAGTTTCCTAAAAAAAAAATTGGTTGGTAAGCCATGAAGCATTCGAATGAAAATTATTTGTTTTTAGGAAATATATGTATTACGATAGGTAGATATTTTTACAAATAACTAAACATAAATAATCTTATTGTTGTATAAACGTTCCGTAGTACCCACATCTCAGGGACGATTGTACTCGTAGGTACAAACGTGGTTCATCTTCAAATCAATTGAACTGAGTAATGATGCCTAGGAAACAATTATTGAAACAATAGTTTCTATGACAGTAGACATCAATTCAGTTGATTTGAAGATGAACCATGTTTTAACAATCGGCTGAAACTGTATCGTACGATATACCACAGATTTTGTGTAGCTATTTTATCTGTGGATATACACACCTATTATGTCCTAACATTTTCTATTAAATAGTTACCTACACAGGTCGTTTCATGTAACACGTTTATTCAAACTTCTTATCAAAATAAAATTTTGAAAATTTGGTAAATGAAAATTTGATAAATGCGTTAAATTCAAACATTTTCAGTCACAAATTACTACCATTATTTTAATTTTAAATGAAACGTTAAGTATATTTTTTTTATTATATTTTTCTACTGACTATGGTCAACACAAACAGGATTGATCTTAGAAATTTATAAACAAACTTAACACAAAGTCACAAAACCAAGTTTTATCAAATGAAACTAAGTCAGTATATTTCTGAATGGTTAAATATGAATATTAAATAAATATTTCCAAATTATTATAACGAATTTTTATCCTAAGAATACCTACCTAAGAATACAAGAAAATGTTTACTGGACTGTTATAAAATGTATCAATTATAAACTACGGGGAAATAAGATGTTTTATTGTACTTAACTATATTTTTGATGCTCATGAATATAAATTTATTTCCTGACAACTTTGACACAGTGGTATAATTGTTTAGTAAAAATAATAAAATAATTTCAAATCCTCAAAAATTCAAAGTGTGAAATTTGAAAACTATTACAAATCTACACAATTTAACACTTTATACTGAAAAACTTATGCGGCCGACATCTGTATTTGCTTGATCAAGTTAACAGCCACATTAGATATAGGACTCTACATTAATTTGTCTTCTGTGCCATCTATGAATGCGAAGTGTAAACTATCTTTACCAGTATAGAGAAATCTATCCCATTCCTTGTCAGCTGAGAGAACATATTTTTTTATACGTTTTAAGCTCAGTTTTTCAATATCAGCAAGGAATTGTGGATGTGTCAACTTTACCGTAGTACAACCAAAATTAATAAAACATAGAGTAAATAACACATTTCAACTCTTTTCTTAAGTGATTGTAACGTCATCTCTGCATTTTGCATCTATACTTAAGTCAATATAAAGTAAGGTGAGTCCCTGTAGTGAATATTTTACCCATTTGTGGTTGAAAAGATAATCAATATTTCCCGTGAAGTTATTGTCCATAATGTAAATATACTATTAATATGTTCAATTAACCTCACCCTAATTTTTGCCAACTTATTTGTGTGACCAATATTTAAATGCGTGTGTTCAATATTTTTGTTTTAGAATGTTATTTTAAATTAGTACCTAATTAAATAAGAACTTATTGCAGTTTGTAGTTACCTAGGTAGAGGATATTACATGTTGTCCAACACATAAGCCGTAAGATCATTACCTATTTAATATCAATAAATTTTTTAATCAATTAATACAATCATTGTTTTCCCTGTGGTTGCCGTCTATGTCAGTCAGTGAAGGTCAGCTTGTAAGTGAGAGTACAGATGGGCAAAATAAACAAGGGCCAAAGGGCGTTTGTAGTAGGTAAATCAGTTTGACTAAAAACAATGAAGCAGAAATTTTGAGAAGTAATTTATTACTTACCTACCTGATGTAAATAATACAAATAAATTTTAAAGTAGGTACAGGGTATTCGCGTATATTTTGACCCCTACCTACAGGGGTTATTAAGAAAGTTAGAAAAAAAGTTTGAATACAAAAGTTGTTTGGTTTTTCACTATTATCTTTTGTCTAGGTCGAAAAAAAAAAATTGCATGTAAATTTGAGGAAACCAATTGAACATAATATTTCTAAATGGGACACCCTGTATAATTTTAGACGCTTGGGAAAAAAAATTTTCTCTGATTTCAAAAATATATATTTTGTTGATATTTGCACTGACAGTTTTCGAAATATTCGACAATGAGTACCATAAAAAAATACAAAAAATACAAAGAACTTAAAATATTTAACAGTAGAAACCAACAGTAATAAAAAATATTTAACGATTTTCGATGTAACCTCCTTAGTTATTTAAACATTTTCTAATATTTTCATTTTTTATTATTTTTTTATGATTTATTGTAAACATTAAATATTAAATATTTCGCAAACTGTCAGTGCAAATGTCAACAAAATATATATTTTTGAAATCAGAAAAAGTTTTTTCCCAAGCGTCTAAAATTATACAGGGTGTCCCATTTAAAAGTATTATGTTAAATTGGTTTCCTCAAATTTACGACATGGAATTTTTTTTCGACTTAGCCAAAAGATAATACGTGAAAAACCAAACAACTTTTGTATTTAAACTTTTTTTATAACTTTCTTAATAACCCCTGTAGGTAGGGGTCAAAATATACGCAAATACCCCGTACATATTAAGCAATGTTTAAAACATAATCGAATACTTACCTATTAATTATTAATTTTCTGCAAACCCTATAAAATGCCACATTTAAATCAGCTTTAGTAAAAGTATACCTACTTACGTACCTATGTAAAAATATGTTATGAGAATACCTACAATTTTTTTTATGAAGTACCTTTGTATTTTGCTTTATTTAAAAAAATATTAATAGGTGTGTTCCGAAGTGGTCTTTTGCATTCTTTGCTTTTTGGGGGTTTAAGTGGTTCTATATTATATTTTCGCTTTAGTAAAACTTGAGACGGTTAGGGTAGTCAGTAGTTTTGAAGAAATGTCCGCTGGGAGAAGTAAATGAAATTATAGCATTGGTGTTACCTGATCCATTGGTCCATTGTTACTCGGTTTTTTCATACTATTTTGATATATGTACATATACAGTGGGCGTCTAAAGTCCACTCCCTCCCCCGCTAACTTTTGAAATAATTATTAAGTTAGGGTCTTCGGACAAAATACAGGAAAAATCGTGTAAAATGTATTTTTTTTGTACCTGAAATTAATTTTCCTAAAATGAAAGATTGCGCCACAGGCGTTGTCAAATATTATTTTTTAATGATAAGGTGGGACGTGTTGCATATCATTTAAAAGATCTCTCAATTGTCTTCATTCTAGTCTTTGAAAAATTTAAATCGGTCCACCCGTTCTCAAGTTATAGTTTCTGTGAGTAAGGATATAAATGAATAAAAATCAGTAACATTAAAAAAAAAACAATATTTCAATAGGAACAACTAAAGATCTTGTTCAAAATGAGCACGTTGGACCTCTTCTCAGTGGAAGAACCTATCAAACATTTTCTGGTGCACGTTGTAAAATATTTGCCTGAGGATAGGATGCATACTACGGTTTGATATGTGCTACTAGTATGCATCCTATGCGAGTACTAGCACACTCGTTGGTGATTCTCTACCGCAAATCCAAAAGACTGTCTAGTTGTGTAATGAACACCTTAGATTTAAGGTAGATTGCGATCAAAATAAAGGGAAAATGTATAGAGATATTATCAGACAAACGTTTTACTTTTGTTTATTTTTCTTATAAATGGTCCAAAAGTTAAACAGTTATTTAGTAATCTTGAAACTGTGTTATAGATATGTAGTAGCGGCCGCGTTAGCAGACATAAAAACTTTAATATGCGAGAGGTATTATAACATTTAACTACATGGGAAAAAACTCGTAAAATGCCATACCATGAGAAATATAAAATGAAGCAGATGGGATTATGTCACATTACAAAATTTAGCTTGGCGAAAACGGAAGTATTAATTAATAAAACTAATGCCGATAAAAACTCGGTATATTCTGTATTTCAAAATAAATATTTACATATGTTTTTAGAACGTAAACACTCATTTAGTTACAACGACTATTCTTATTATGTTCTATACCTATATAAAATTTATTTGTTTATTTAAACTATTTTAAAAACCTATTGACTATTATATAAAGGTATAGAGACCTATTGTGTTGAAGAATACTATAGGTAACTATAGTGTTATTAGCTAGTAGTTTAAGATTATTGATTATTAAAAATAATCTAATCCGACGTTATTTCCAAATATTTATTATTTTGAGCATTGAGCGACTTATATTCTTTATTCACTAGAGCAACACATTATAAACACTGCTACAGAAGAGTTAAAAGCAAGTAAATAAGTCCAAAAATTAATTTAAAAATAACTTTTTATTTTGAATATAAAATATGTGTTAATATGTACAGCACAGCAGCGTAGATAAACCAAATTATTAAAAAGGAATAAGACAACTCGTAAACTATAATCAAGTATAATAACTATTGGTCACGTATTAGATAGGAAAAAAACACGTAATTTGGATCATTTTCTTAAAATTTTCATGTTTTTACCTAAATCACAAACACTTTGTCTGGAAATGAACAATAACTGCAAACACTTTTTTTTGGAAAAAATCGGAAAAAGATGTTATTAGAAAACGAACGAGTCTAACAGTTTGTAAATAAGTTTTTTAATCTTTTGGCGAGACCGACGAATGCTTCTTTCTATATGAAGAGAATTATTTAAACATAAATACATTACAGAAGCGGGATACATTAAAATCCCGCTTCTGACACAAGTGGAATAAATCAAGGCTAACTTGATTAGTTTTCGAAATACTTTGAAAAAACCGAAAATTTCGATTTTTGTTTTTATTTTTTTCCGGGCCTATTTGATGAGGTATTCAAAAATAAAGAGCACTTTTCTATAGCAACTTTTTGCCCTTTCTCAAATGGTGTTAGTGAATTTTCCGCAAAACGTTTCGTTTCCCGGAAACCAAGATGAACTTAATTTTTTTAAATACGGACCTGGAATTTTTTTTCAATTTTTCGGAAGCATTTTTGTAACTTGATAGAATGCCACCATAAAAGGAACCAGATTTAAACGTTTTGTCTAAGAAAAATCCATCATAATTATTTTTGTTTCGACTTTTATTAATTCTAGATATTGAATAATATTTTTGAGGTTTCATTTTTATTTACGATAAATAAACAAAAGCTAACTAAAAATTAATTAAGTTACAAAAATGCTTGAAAAAAATCGAAAAAAAATCCGCATTTAAAAAAAATAGTTGGTTGCTTTCCGCGGGAAACGAAACGTTTTGCGTAAAATTCGCTAACATCATTCTATAAATGGCAAAAAGTTGCTATAGAAAAGTTATCTTTATTTTTGAATACCTCAACAAATAGCCCCGCAAAAAAATAAAAACGAAACTCGAAATTTTTGGTTTTCGTAAACTAGTAAATATTTCGAAAACTAATCAAGTTAGCCTTGATTTCTTTTCACCATTGTGTTGCCCCCCTGAATACGCAACTTTGCCTCCATTTAACCGACTTCGCATCATATACCGTTTCCAAGATCCCCATGTACCTATTGCATCGAATTTGAAGCACCCTGTATATCTACTACGAAAACTAATACTTCATTGAATATAGATAGATACCTAATACTTTCAAAGAAACAAGATGTTCTATACCTGTACTCAGCATTGTTTTATTACAGTATCTTGAACAAGGGGCTGCTGTTATTTTTCAAAATATTTCGCACTCTCACAACACAGGTAGCCGCCAGCCCTCTACTTAGGGGAGCTTTGCCTATAAGGACTACACAACTTTAATTTTATGTAGTGCCCAAAAGATATTCACTCGCATCTATTGACACCTAGCAAGCAATACAATTATTTTTTTAATCCTCACTAATCAATCTTTTTCAATTATAATAAAAAGGTTTTCTTTGCAGTCAAAATTTCTTTCACACCAAAACCACAGATCAAAATCGAATCGAAAATATAAACGTAGCTAAATAAAACCAAACGAGAGTATTTAAAATGCAAATTTGAAATTTAATATTCTTATTGGACTCGAGAAATGAAATAACTTTTTTAAAAATTATAGAATTATAAGCCTAATAAGCTCATCGCGCCGGGGACTCAGAGTTTAGTGTCTTGATCGCTCAACCTACTCTACAGAGTAGGTTGTGGCTCAACCCAGAGGCCATATGGTCGAATCCCCATTCTGCCAGACATTTTTTAATTGTCTATTCGTATATTAAGGACCATTCATAGGGATGGGTTGGCAAGCATCCTGGCGTGCATGCCTAGAACGGAAAAACGTCAACTTGGTGTTAATGTGACAGATTAAAATCAGTTGATGTTTGACTGTCCCCCTAACCAATGAGGTTTTCCAGGCTTCCGTTATTCTAGCACTGAATGGTCGGAGACTTGTGTGAGAGAGGGGGCAGCATATTATTCAGTAGACCGAATTTGCGCCTCAGGAACGATTAAGCCCTCAAGTTAATTAGTCCTCACCTCAGCCCTGGATCACCATTCAGTGCTGGTATAAGAAAAACCGAAAAACCTCAGGGGACAGTCAAGTATCAACCGATATCAATCCCTCATATACCAAGGCTGATAAAAAAATGTCGAAAATTATGTGTTTCAAATTATTAGTGACCATTATATTACCACCTATTGATTGTATCGAAAAAATGTTCAAATAAAACATAATTGTAGAGATCGCAATTTTCAAAAATTTTTGGAAATCAATTTTTGCAGTAAAACAAAAAATACAAGTTGTAAACGCCAATTTTGTGTGAGGAAAATTCGCGGTTTTATTGTAAATTGTACAGGGTGTCCAAAATAAGATCCTCTATCCCCTTATCTCAGAAAGTATAAAAGGTAGAGAAAAAAGTTAAATACGAAAGTTTTTTGTTTTTACCGGAATTTTTCATTTTTATAACTTTCTTGAATACAGGTTGTTCAGTTTCCCTGATCCCGGCATCAACTTTCTTTTTTTAAATGGGACACCCTATATTCAATTACGTTTTTAAATTCTCCTTAAAATTCTAGGTCGACATTGTTAAGAGTACCCTATACCTATCATTTACCGTTATGAAGATATTAGCATTTAAAGAAAAAAATCTGTAAAAAACACCTGCTCAAAAAATCTCGGCAAAACAAATAAGACATCCAAAAAAAAAAGGTAAATAGGGTTTATTTCGTAGACAAATAGACTCAGAAATTACTTACATGAATCAATATTACCTGATTAATATACAGGGTGTTTTTGACAGATGGCTCAAACATGTATATGTTAAAACTCCAGAAAATCGAAAATCTCTTATGGAACACCCTGAGTATTATTATATTTTTGGATTCTCTATTAAATTTTAACCTTGCTCTATATAACGTTCCCTATTCTTACTTTGCTTAGTTTTCAAGATATTGACGAAAATGTGGAAAAAATGTCAGCTATTAATCATTATCGGCTATTATTAAAAATATCTCTACTATTATTTGGTATATTATAGTAAGTGTCCGTTAATACTGATTAAGAATATATTATTTTATTAAAAACAATAAAAACTAATATTTGTTTAAATTATTTCATTAATTAACTAATATAAACAAGTCAATGTATGTAACCTGAACCACAAATAACTAACAATAATCAACAAATAACAATAAAAATAATAAATTACATCAAGTGTCCTATATGTCCTCAATTTTCAGATATGCATGTTGTGTATATAACTGCTAGTTTTCTTAAAGCGCAATCACTTTGAGCGCTTCAATTTCCATCCTGATTTTAATCTTTAAATCATCAATATTATTACTCTGAATTTGATAAACTCAGGCTTTCAATGTACCCCATAAAAAGTTATCAAGTGGAGTTAAATCTGGGATCTTCGGCGCCCATGGGATATTCCCGTTTGGCCCTATCTATTCCACAAAATATTTGTTAAAAAAATTCTTTACAACTGCAGTATTGTGGCAAGGAACTCCATCCATCTGATAGATGATCTGATTGGCATCTTCTTCGGCATCCAATAAAGGTAAAATGCAAGTTTGTAATGAATGTCATTTTCTGGTATTTTACCGAAGGTACCTGGGACCATTTAAATATTGGCTAAGAAAGACAGGGCCTAAATAAAATGTGTCTCTTATAAATAGCGCACCAAACATTTTCGTCAATATCTTGAAAATTAAGCAAAATTAGAATAGGGAACGTTATATAGAGTAAGGTTAAAATTTAATAGAGAATCCAAAAATATAATAATACACAGGGTGCTCCATAAGAAATTTTCGATTTTCTGGAGTTTTATCATATACATGTTTGAGCCATCTGTCAAAAACACCCTGTATATTAATCAGGTAATATCGATTCATTGAAGTAATTTCTGAGTCTAATTGTTTGTGAAATAAACCCTATTTACCTTTTTTTTGGATGTGTTATTTGTTTTGCCGAGATTTTTTGAGCAGGTGTTTTTTAAAGTTTTTTTCGGTAAATGATAGGTATCGGTTACTCTTAACAATGTTGACCTAGAATTTTAATGAGAGTTCAAAAACGTAATTGAATATAGGGTGTCCCATTTAAAAAAAGAAAGTTGATGTCTGGATCAGAGAAACTGAACAACCTGTATTCAAGAAAGTTATAAAAATGAAAAATTCAGGTAAAAACAAAAAACTTTCGTATTTATCTTTTATACTTTCTGAGATAAGGGGATAGAGGATCTTATTTTGGACACCCTGTACATTATAACACACTTTGCCGTGTCATCACAGATGACGTCTTCTACACAAACGTCGCCTAAGTTTGGATAGCTTCTGTGAATTCACCGACGTAGAGGCTACTAGAAGATGCGGGGAGTCACCACCACGTGTATTCCCTGGATGGTGTCGCCCATCCAAGTCCCATTTATTTAGTCTCTGTGCAAGCACTAACCGCGGCTAACGTTGCTTGGTGTTCCCATCGATAATATGAACGCCAAGCCGCTACCACAGCTTGTTATAGATTTGATAATGTAACGACCATTCACAATAAAACCGCAAATTTGCCCATGAAAAATGGTATTTATACTTGTCACAGTCAGCAACTGAAAATTGTAGATAATTTAGTACTCTCCTCAGTTTTATTTGAACATGTTTACGATAAAATCATAAGGGGCAATACAATAATGATTTCCAATTCCTAATTGTCAACAACTTTTTTGTTGTAACAAGGCATTAGTTGCCTTTACAAAACTATTACAAAAACCGTAGCAGTCGAGATATTCAAACTGATCCTTATTTTCAAAATGGCTATTTTATTGTATTAACTAGTAGGTTTTCTTTGATAGTAACATTATACTGTTACTTTGATTGTTTGTTACTAGGTAGATGAATTCCCGTTAGCTGGAGCCTAGTGACAACCGATATGTTATGTAACAGCTTTTTGTTATCCCGTTCGTTCACACAGGAGATTATTTTCGGTCTCATCATCAAGATGAGAATGAGGAATAGAGATATTATCATTATTATTATTATTATTATTATTATTATTATTATTATTATTATTATTATTATTATTATTATTATTATTATTGTTATTATTTTATTTTTTAAATCCTGTCTACCGGTTCCCTGGCTCTGATTCTCAGTGTCGGGCGTTGATGGTTACCAGTAGCTATTCCCCACGTCCGTGGGATGAATAACTACTGAGTCCAGGAATCGTGTGCCTTGAGTAGACGTAATGAACCCAGAATGATCGCCTTCTGCATTCTTCCGGGCAGAAGATCTGCCGAATTTCAGCATGCCGATATGATCTACAGTTCCGAAAGCAATTTATCTCTTGCTCCACCGAGGGCTCGAAGAGGACTCTCGATATTTCGTCCGTTTCTCCTCATCTTTCAAAACAATGTTGGTCTCGGCAGGAGCCGTGAAGTCGATGACAAACATTGTCTTGAGCTGAGGAGAGGTGATCGAGGAGAACGGTATCAGGCTTATTGTCTCGAATTTTCTTGATACCCTGAGAGTATTATTATTATTATTATGGTAATTAGATATAGTATAACCTCCCCGGAATAAAATATAGAGGTGGAAGCTATTCCAAAAACATCAAGACGAGCATAAAGATTTTCTTTTCTTGTATATTTTAGAGAAAGGAAAAATCTTACAGCTGAGATTCTCTCTAAATAATCTCCTTATTGATATGATATAAATAGTTATGAAATGTTAGTATTATATTTCTTACTAATTAGACTAACTACTAACTACTTAACTAACGTTATTTTTTATTTCAGAGAGGTTTAAAATACCTATGGCAGAAAAGCAGTCACAGTTCTCGTAAGTAGACAGTCAGTTTAACAGTTACAATAAAAATAATAATGCACGCACACTGCCAATTTATGTTTTTATAAAATGTAATTTAAGAGTATATTGTCGAACATGAATATTTGTAAGAGATTTAAATTACGGAATTACCTAATTTTGTTCCTGTCAATTCATTTCGTGACCACGGTATTTCTTTGTGTTGTTATTTCTAAATCATCCATGGGGGAAATTACTATGATTACAGTGTCTTCAGCGTTATTTATCTACAAACAACTATTCAATGTCTGCACTACCTACATGAACTCGGAATAACATTAGGTATTAAGTATGACATAACTTGAATTGATATTTCCTTAAATATGATGACAGATTAAATTTTTCTTTGAAGCACAATAAATACGTATGTTTGTGCCTAATAAAAAATATAGTATATTTCTAGATGTTTGTGGAAATTGGCAGTCGAGTGGTTGTGTGTTGTTTATTAAAAAAAAAATGGTTAAACCTCCCATCAAATTATAACCTTATATAAATATTTATAGAAATAAATATGATAAATTATACCTCCCTATTTTATAAATAATGGAAAATGGCAATTATATTTTTATTGACGGAATGACACCAGTATAAATATGGCTATAAAGGGCCATGATCGAAGTTTTCCAATGACGCCGATTATAATCGACAAATCTATAGTAAATAAGAAGTTGCAGAATGTTAATATACAATAATGACAACACACTAAGCGATATTACAAATTTTAAAACTATGTAATAGTAATAACTCTATATTTAGTAATTGTAATGTAATAATAATTGAACAATAACTGTCAAAGCGTTATGATCTCCCGCCCTGTAAATATAAAGAGAAAGTATAATCTCCGTGTATACATGGTGTTCCAACTAAAATTATACATCTTGAATAACTTTGTAGGTAAAAATTTTGAGAAAAATTGGTACACATCGATCTTGTTTACAAGGTGACATATTTTGATGTAATACTTGTAAACCTATCATCATCCCCCTACTCTACACAGCCACCTCCTCAAATAATTCAATTGGTAAGGGGGTCGACTGATACATCTTTTGAAAGGTCTTTCAATTCTCTACCTAGCTGTGTATTTTTTTTTAACTTTTATCGATTGGTTCCTGATAAATAACTTTCATTATTTTAGATTCGGGAAATAAAAGTAAAAGAAACAGTTATAAACAATACATACATTATGTATCCTATGTATTGTTCTCAATGACTGCCACCGAGCTCCATACAGTAGCACAATCTGTTTTGATATTCTGTACGAACATTTCTGAAAATATCTCTGAAGTCAGTGAACGGAATTCTCGAACAATTCTTTTCCGAACGTAAGTAACTTTTCCAGAGATGCGGGTTTTATTGTAAATACCTTCGATTTAAAATGTACCCACAGAAAGAAATCCAAGGGAATTAAATCAGGTGGCAGGACCTATTCTTCCAATCCATCGTTCAGCAAACCGATTATCTAAAATTGACGGACGGCTGTGGCAAAATGTGGGGGTGTCCCAACCTGTTGAAAACACAGTTTTGCCTTTAAAAGATTGTTGTCTTATTCGAGGATTTAGGTAATCATTGGGTAGATGTTATTTTCTAACAGATCGAGGTAACTTTTGCCATTTAAATTGTCAGGTTTTTTAAAAATATGTAGGTTTTTATAAATTCTAATATTCAATGTCGTGTATTTTAGATAATTTAAACGATTTCGATTGTGTGCAATCATCAAAAATAATATTATTTTACTCAGGAACGAATCGGCACGTTAAAAAAAATACACAGTTATGTAGAGAATTGAAACACCTTTTCAAAGGATGTATCACTCAACCTCTCTTTGTCATTTGATTTTTTTGAGTGGCTGGTGGGTGGTTGTGTATGGTAAGTGCCCCTTAAAATATGTGCCCCTTGGAAACAAAGTCGATGTGTTTCACCATTTTTCAGAAAATGTTTACTTCCAAAGGTATTCAGGATGTCTACTTTTGATTGGAGCACCCTGTTTAATTTACTTAATGACTATATTATTTACTTTACTTGATCAAATACTAATACAAACAGATATACATGTTTACAGAACGATCCAAAGTTGACACATCTAAAAGTCACATACCTTCATATCAGGCTATATAATTTGTGTATTATCATGTCTTCTCATATTCTGTGTACATAAATAAAACCAATCGTTGAGTGAGAAATATTACGTACTCAACGATAAAACGCAAATGTCTTTCTGAAAATATTTTTTTAGGATTAATTTATTAATTGAGACTTTAATGTACAATTTACTTGTAGGTATTACGAATACCTACAAGTAAATTGTATTTATCATTTGTCCATGCAAAGGATTGCCTTCTGTATTAATGATTTTAGTCTGTGATGAAGGGGCTTGTGGGATCCTTGCTTAAAAAACCTCGCCTGGTCAAAGTTAAAGTTTCCAATAATAATCACGATTGCACTATAGGTACCGTATATAATACCTGAAAGGCTTTTGTTGAAAAGTCAATACGGGTAGATAGGTATTAATAATTCTAGAACTCATAAAATAAATACATGCTTGATGTTTTAGCTTATTATAAATATATACAGATAATATTGACTTCAACATTTCCTTTTACTGTCCGGATTTTGATTTTCTTTAATAGCTTTTTTCTGATTAGGGCGTCTAATCAACTGGTTTGCTGTTTAATTCAACATTTTTGAGGATCAAATCAGACACAGATACTTTTCAAGTTTTCATATACTTGAACGTTCTAATAACTCAAAAGCTCCTATTACGAGAGGCCAAGTTTCCCATGCCGTATCTATTCTTGGATACAATGGTTGGTCGATACTTTCAATACGTCATTTGAATACAGTTTTATTACATTATTACGTATTCATGTCGGCGGATTGTTTGACTAACATACAATTTTAAAAAAATGCTTGGAAAGAAATACCTACGTTTTTTCTCTTTCTTGTGTCCTCAAAAATATCTTTATTTTCTCTGTGTCTTTATATATATTGGAATTTGGTCCTTTTATCTGTTATCTGTTGTTCACTTAGAGACGCTAGTTTCATATTTTCGTTTAATTAAGAATTAGAAGAATAAGGTTATCAGAACTGTTTTTTTTTTAGTCAAAACCATGTAAATACTTGCTTTTTCTTAATTCCTCTCTTTAATCTTAAGTTTACCTTAATATTGTAAACTGTCATTTTTCCGAATTGTCATGGCAATTGATACTTTCCGACCAAAACAGCCAAAAACAAATGCTATTATGTTATTTTTAGTTTTACTATCAACAATATCAACACGTATGCCTGTGATACATATTTTTTTCCAAATTAGGTACCTAATATTTACAGATTACCTACAGATATTTGGCTGCGATATACCTAATATAATAAGTACACTATATTCAGTTAAAATATTATACTATTTAATCTAAATGTTTAGTATGTCAATCAAATTATTATTTATCTCAATTATACTATAATATTTTATTGCTTTATTTTGTTTATATTAAGATAATTTGCAATAATTGCAAAAACTATGGAAATATTTAATTACAAAATTGGATTTCTTCATAACGACCTCCCATGGATTATTGAACTAAAGTGAAGTGTTTGTCAATGTGATATTTTATTAGAAATGGTTCTATAGATTGATAGAATAGATTTTTCCACAAACAGAAAGTTCTTCCTCCGTCAACCTTATTAATAGAGAACTTCAGCTTACTGTATGTATATGTACCGACTCTACATTGCAGCAATTCAATATAGCTTCATAAAGCACCTAGAAAATATGAAGAATTAAGAACCACATGTGTATATGTATTGAGTAGTTTATAACTTTTATTTTAATTTTTAAGTAGGTATTACCTAAATTCTAGAATCATTAAATATTGTAGCTGACATGGTGAAATGTGCTGTAGTTTCCAAAGTTTGGTAATTATAGGTACCTAGTTTTTCGTTTATTTTTTTTACATGGTAAATTTAAGTATTGCAGAGAAATAAATATCCAGTTGATTCTTTTATCTTGTTTGTTTACTAATTTTGATTTCTATAATCATTATGCTTATTTTTATTGATTATGATCAAATTATCAGTAAGATCTGAATGAAATTACCCACTTGAAATATATTATCAGTTATCATATTATTCATATAAATCCAGTATAATTAATCATGCAGTAATATTAAATGAAATGAACTTTAACAATTTACAGGGCGACTTAATGAAACTAAGTCGATATAAACTGTAATATTTTAAATCGAACACCCAGTACTGTTTTACATATTTGGAAAGAACTCTTTTTTACGAATACGGTCATATGAGGCTTTATGGGTCTATCTCTAATAATAAGGAAGATATGCCCAAAAAAGTGTGTCATAAGAACAATGTGCTAGAAAGAGAATATCGATTCGTTGCTAGGCAGAGTCTTTATCCAATACATCGCTTTTATGACACACTTTTTTGGGCATAGCTCCCTTATTATTAGTGATAGACTCATAAAACCTTATTTGACCGTAGGATTCGTAAAAAAGAGTTCTTTCCAAATATGTAAAACAGTACTGGGTGTTCCATTTAAAATATTAAAATTTATATCCACGTAGCTTCATTGAGTCGCCCTGTAAAAAATTTAATATATGTAAAAACATGTATAAAAAGAAAAGAAAATCGACGGGTTCGAGCGATTTTTCAAAAACTTTACCCTTTACAAAATAATGAATTTATGCCGAACTTTATAGACTCAGTGTACGCAAGAGAACTGATACATTATTGTTATTATGATATAAATCTCTTAGTTAACATATACAGGGCGTAAAAAAATAGTTTACAGGATTTCGAGGGGTGATGATACATCTAAAAATAAAAATAGAAGTTCCCAAGAACATATGCCCTAAAATAGTTCCTAAGAGAATTACACAGGTATTTAAACGGTGCACGGATAAAAAACTATTTATTTTTTGGGAAAAGTCGCAGACAAATTTTTTTAAAATGTGATGTTCTGGCATACATTTTATGCCAAAACAAATGGTAATAGTAAAAAGAGGCGTTGAAAAAGAGAGACAGTTCTTAAAGGGTAGTTTTCATAAGGGCAAAGGGTTGTTTTTCACAGAACTTTTTTATCTAAGTGAATACAGTAATTTTAACTAGACGAAAAATTACGACTTTTTACATAAAAAGGGTACTTCGTTTAACTTGCTACAGTAAACGGTTTTCAAGATATTTGCATTTACCTAAAGTTTGTAATCCATACATTGTTCGTGCCAAAGGTAATTTATATAGGTTTTTGACAGTTTCAGCTAATTATTTTGACATGACGTAACGCACCCTTGCGCATACGATTCTTTATTTTTTCAGTCAACAGTGATAAAAATTATGTGATAGTTTATTTTTCCAACGGAAAGTGAACTTTCCATTTGCGTTTTTACGCTTACACTAAGCAATTTTGATACATCACCATTATGTTTAAGCACCCTTCTACCCTTCTGAACAATCCTTCGACTATGATATTTTTTCATCATAACTGATTATAGATAGCGATAAACGATACTCTTGTATTTGATTATAAGTTATATTTTCAACAATAGCTATCAATATTTTTAGGCATTATCCTGTCAAAAAATCCCATATGATATTAATTTTTTATTTGTGCTCGTAATCGAACTAAATTGATAAAATTTATGCTAAAGAAATTCATGCTTTATTTGGATCTTTTATTTGGAAGGTATCGAATAGGTTGTATAATATAATAATAATACATACTTATTTTATTTTATATTAGTCAATAACAGTAAAAAGTTAATCAAATTATGAGGTGCTGCATTATCTAAAGCAATTTAACATTTTGAGAAATAATTATTTATTACAATTGCGATATTAAAAAACTTGTAAACATTGCAAATAAGAATAACTGATTTCGCAAGAATGACCCTCCATAATTAGATAAGATGATTTAAATTTAGAAAACTAAAATCTATCAGCGTATCAGTATATTCCTTTGAGCTGAATCATATGAAAATAAATAAACCAACAAAAATAGAAGGAATCACTGACGACACGTCGGCTTCTAAACGTCATCGCAAATCGTCACAGTATAATGACCCCGGCCAATTTTATCAATGAACAGTATAAATAATCTCAAATATATCATATCCAAAAAAAATTGCTATCCGTCACTTATTTTCTGTTTATAGAGTGTCTAACATACAACATACTGTAAGTAGTGATAAAAAAAACACCGTAGTGCCCTCTTTGGGTCTTTGATACTATCTGCCTGACAATTATTGTCAAATTGACAGACAGATAACGACCTGGTTTTCTGCAGGCGCCATTATAGCAGTGACCTCTATTGTCTACTTATTTATTTGAAGGAGATGCCGAAAACAACTACTCTACGGGACAATGTGCCCCGACTGGCATTGCGTTACTTCGGCATCTCCATAGGAGTCGCCACATATTTCATCGAGACCAACCACCAGACACTGACCAATGACCGGTTTCGCGTTTATTATGCGCTCGTCATCCATCAAATATTTTGATCGGATGTAAAAACCGTCGACGTAATGGTGTGGTTTATACATAAAATTAATGTTTCCACGTTAATTTTTATTGTTATATTAATACATTTTTTATAGTTTACTGTGAAGTATTTCCATATGTAATTTATTTTTTTAATTTTTGTAATTTTTAAAAATGTTTCGAACAAATTATAGTTCTCTTCTTAAAATATAAAATATTGGAAATACGCCCATGTCAATCAGAGGTTGGTCTATTGACACTTATCAGTTTTTCGTTGACTATTCGGAAATTGTAGCTATTTTCAATATCAGAACACAGAACTTTGAATTGAGAGGTTATTTCGAACGATTTAAGCTAAACAATGTTTTATAGGATTACTAAACTCCTCTTTAAACGAAGACAAAGACTGAATAAAATTAAGTGTGATATTTGAAATATATCGTTTTTTCAGTTAACAGCTCTAATTTTAGCCGGTTCTTTTAACTTTTCTTCTTATATTACTAGATACTTTCCTTTTTCAAGAAGTATACCACTGTATAGGGAGATTAAACCAACAAAAGTAAATTAGTTTATTCTCTTTGTTTACAACCTCGCGTATAACAATCAAATACGAATGCGAGTATAAATGTGTATTTCTTAAATGTACCTCTTAAACATTATTGTTATACTGTATTAGCATAATTAGGTAATGTTTTTTTCTGCTTAATAAACATAAATTGTTACATAAAATTATTACTATGATTATTCTGCACAGCAGGTATTTACTACTTTAAATGTTTTGAAATATCTCAAAAGAGAACAATATTTAAGCACAAGTATAAATATCTTTATACTTGTGATTTAAGTTAGGCAATAGCTCTCTGTCTCTTTCTCTATTCTTACTGTTCTTTTTGTAAAATATTTGGCATTTTATTAAAATAATGTCTGTAACTTATTTGTGGTACATTTTCATGATTCATAGTTTGTTTCTTTTGGGATTACACCACCTGTAAAATAACAAAAAGCAGAAAACCAGAAGCATACAAATTAAATATTCAAAGTGTAATAACAAGGCAAACTTCTAAAGTTTGCCCCAAAAAACCAATAAATTTTATTTAAACATATCTTAAAATATGACATATAATATTATAGAATTGTGTATGAAACTGAAAAACCACTGATAAAATTTAGTTAATATATCAAATATTATTTTATCACACATTATACAGTGGTTTTTTGGGCCAAACTTTAGCAGTTTGGCTTGTTACTACATTTGAATATTTAATTTGTATGCTTCTGATTTTCTGCTTTGTGTTATTTTACAGGTGGTGTAATCCCAAAAGAAACAAACTATGAATTTTATTAAAATTTTGACAAATAATTGGATTTTTAAAAAACTCGAAAAAACATTCTATAACTTTCATTAAATGCTACTTAGTAAGAGAATAACATGCGGAATCTTTAAGAAATATAATTACAATCTGGCAAAGCTTCAGATTATTTCTAAATGTTCCATTACTCTCATTATTTTTGGTCCATAATAGAAACAATAACGCGCCAAAATTAAGTGCATTTTTCAAGTCGGGATATTTTGCAATAAATCTTTGGCTGCTTCGCAAAACGTAAAAAACATCTTCCATGGACCTTTTGATACGTAAATAACTTGTTCATCTCAGGTGTAACTTTCAGTTATTTATAGGTTTATAAATTACGGCTACTTGGGGATAACACCACAATGATAATTTGGACCCTGAATGACTTATAGAAAAATTGCTTCTAACCTTTTCTCTGTACCAAACAGTAAAGAAAAATACTATTTTTGTGGTTAGTAACTCAAATACTTGCAAGCAAGTTTGGTCCCTCGAATTCAATTTCGTCACATTATAGTTTCCATGTTCCTCCTTCCTCTTGTTCTCGAAGACGCTGATTATCGATATTTTGTAGTTCGGTGTGGTATACCTGTATTTATAAATATCCCCATAAAAATAAATCTAGAGGATTTAAAGGTCAAGGTACTGGTCCACCCCGCCCGATCCAACGCATCTCGTGTCCTGCGAAGTTTGCATCTTGTTTTTATCAATTTTTTCATGCAGTACTCACTTTTAGTACAGTCAATTAGATAGCAGAGTCTAATTTATTATTTTCAATTATTTAACTTTAACAATTTTTATCTCGTATCCTGTTGAACTTTTATTTACATTTTTTTTTTTAAGGAATCGTCTTCCTATTTAAAACATCATATTATGTTGTGAAAAATTGTCGGACAATTTGTGAAACACCTTATATATGTAGAATGTAGAATTATGGAAATTATTAAGTATTATATTAAGTTGAGCTTGATATCAGAGACTGACCAAAAAAATGCTGATGGGAGTCTTTACTGAACACAGAAAACCATGATAGAAGATGGTAGCTCAAATACTCAATATGCAATATTTCTTAGTATGCTGTAGAGGGTGTTACTTTCGAGGTCAATTCCTTCTGGCTACGCAGATGCACTTTGCTGGAGTATTCCAGAATACATGGATACGTGATGTTTAGGAGATTCGGAATAAAAAATAGAATTCATCAGTGCCCTTCTTCAATGAAATTTTCTTCCAAACGGGACACTTGATCGATTTCTAACAAATATATCACTTTACATGGAAACAGACGTTAAGAATAAACAGAAGTTAGAATAAAAAAATTTCGATAAAACTAAATTTTATATTAAATTGTCCCTAGCGTATCAAAGAAATATAAAATAATAAGATTTCAAAAACAGTCGAATACGGTACTATATTCTATTTGATATTTGATTTTGTTTCTACCGGAAGCAGACATCAACTTTCTGTTAAATCGTTATCTCACTTATATATTTATTTGTACGGGACTTATTTGTTTATCTGTTATAACAAGGTAGATCTGACCAAGAGAATGTACCATACCTAACCTTAATATTTAAAAGAAAGAGAACATCCATTCGTTGCTATGCTAAGAGGACTATGAGCTTCTTGTGTATAACACATTGCAGCACACTTTTTTGTAACTAACTCTTTCATTATTAAAGGTAAATCGATGAGACCCTACATAAGTATATTCTTGAGATAACCCTTTATCCAAGTATGATATATGCGCCGTCTTGGTGAAACCAAAACTCTTCCACATTAATGCCATTCAATTGGGAAACGAAAAAGTCAGTAATCATGGATCGGTAACGCTCTCTTTTGACTGTAACTTTCTCGCCGAGCCATTTATGGAGAAATATGGATCAATGATTCCATCAGGCCATAAACCACACCAAACAGCAGTGGCGGCTCCTCCTTAAGGCCGCATGGCCGCGCGCCCCTCCTCTAAAAATACCAAAGGAATCCTTATTATTATCATTACAGTAAATTAAATGCAAATGTTAAAACATGTATTGTGGTACAAAACTATTATTAGGAAAGGCTCGAGCGCTTGAGCTATCGTACTCATAATGCCAGAGTCCACATTCTGGATCACATCACCACAGCACACCACTGCACACTGAGCAAAGCATCACAGCTTCGTGGCCGCACTTTGAGTCGCGGCCCAGGTAACTATGGCAACCGACCCGATCTCCTTTTCGACTAAACTCGTTAGATACTTTCCGTATGCTTATATTATGCAGATTTGGCCGCAATTACTTCGCGACCCGACGCCAACATTATTAAACATTATAACATATTTTTAACATTATTAAATTACTTATTCAATTTTTGTGAAAAGACAATTTTGTAAATTACTACACATGAATACTGTTAGTAGTATAATTAGAGCTAATTTTGCAAATCTTCCACTGGGAAGTAAAGTAGGTATAAATAAAAGAATTGGGCGTTGCCTGCCCAATAAATAATTTCGATGAAAAAATTATGGAAAAATTTATTTCTATCTATAAAAGACCGTAGAGCTGATTTCAATTTTAGAAAGTGAGTGCACCCGTGTATGAATAACTGTATGAAGTTTTGCTTACCTACGTAGTAAGTAATTTAATGTGTCGTTTGATAACTATAAATTGAATAACTAAAATACTTTTGAGTTTGTGATTGTGCCATATCGTTTTTAATTAACGGATATCTAAAAACTAAAAATAGTTATGTTCCTGCTTCCTGAATTCTTGTTTTCAGCTTTTTGAAGGTAACGTCGTATATGTAAATTTTTGATATCTAAATATGAATTACCTACTACCTACCTATTTAAATATTTTTTAAAACAATTTTTGTCGAGATTTCCGTCAATCGTATTGAAAAGGAGGATATTTGTGTAACGAAAGTTATTTTTTCAAGCAAATATTGTTGTTCTGCGAATTTCTAATTTATAATTTTAAGAGGTTTGACTTTGAAATATGCAAAATTTTCGCCTGCGGCGCATTTTTTTTATTTTTGCGCCCCCCCCATATCCAAATGTCACCAGCCGCCACTGCCAAACAGTAACTTTTTGTTGATGAACAGATCTCAATAATGGCTCGTGGATTTTCTTCAGTCCATATGCGGTAATTCTGTTTATTAACGTAGCCACCCAACCAAAAATGAGCCTCATCACTGAATAAAATTCGGTGGAGAAAATGAGGATAAACAGCAATCTCGTTTTCAGCCCATTCAGCGAACGTACGACGCATACGTTGGCTAAAGCTACGGTTTGTTAGAACAGTGCGTAGCGCACAACTCACGGTCTGTTGAACGCCGCGCATATCCGCTGAAATCAAATGCATGTACTCGTAAATAAATATAGGAAACTGGTTTGTTAGGATCTGCTCAGATGCGCGTACTGTAGACTGACAACGTTGTACGTTGACAGTGTGCGCTGAAACCAATCTCAATTTGATTTCGACGCAGCCGTTTAGTTGAACCCACAACGTTCCTAGAGGTGAACAGAGGTTTAATTAGGAAAATAGGCGGGTATTGTATTGTATGGCTGTTTGGTTATGTCTTCTCTGATATGTGATAACACGGTTTCAAATAGTTCTATTGAAAGTCGAAAATATTCCCGAAATTTTGGTTCATTTCCAAACCATTTTGGAAATGAACCATTTGGTTTTGGATTTGGTTCAGCTTCTTTCGACTGTTATATTATATGCTCCCTCGGTACCTCGACTAGAAAACATTCTGTCAACAGTCTTTTGCGAAAACTGATGTAAGTCAAGCGCGTCAGATTCTGCCGTAAGCCGTAAGTCTACGTCATGCGCCACGCACTGTTCTAACAAACCGTAGCTTAACCGGCTTCAATTCTTGCACGAGCTGAATCTTGTAAGCTCATAAACCAAGATCATTCCGCAAAATCTTCCATAAAGTAGGAGAACATAGCTCCAATTGTTGTGCACGATGGCAAATCCACTTATTCGGGTTCTCCTCAATACTTCGCTCCACAGCCGCAACAAGTTCTTCAGTGCGGCGCACTGTACGGCATCTCTGAGGATGCACATTATCAATTAGAGTGTGCTTGGCACGAAAACGATCCATGGTGTTTCGTATTACTTGCTGTGATGGCCGATCATGTCGACCGTAAAACAGACACAGTCCACGGTAAGTTTCGCAAACTGAACCACGATTTTCGAAGTGAATTTGGACAATTTGCAAGCGTTGTTCTGGCGTAAGCCTATTCATGGCGTAATGGCAAATTAAACTGAGCACAAATCAGCTGTCAGCTGTCAAATTGGCTGTCACTGGAAAGAGTGTTGCCAATTCGAAAAACTAACCTCTACAAGAACACCTGTTACATGAAATGAATCAAAGAATTCGGAAATTGTTTACAACTTATAATCAAACCAAGTTGTAAAATATTTTGAACAATGTTTTAATCTAAGAAGCTTAATTATCTGATATAGTTATTATGTTATTACGATAATATGTTGTAATACAGTTATCGAATAATACTCGTATGACCTATTATAACGCAAGATACATTTAGGGAATCAGAAAGCTTGTTTTTAAAAACTTTATTTTATTTTACCAAATCGGAACACTTGCACTTACGACACTTATAAGTATACACTAAATGACAGTAAGGAGACAAATGTACAATAGAATATGTACCTTCAAACCTTTTATACATTATAAAGATAGACCAATAATTATAATAATAGTGGTGAGTGTCTGGTAGTAGGTCTCTCCTCCAACACTAATTTATTATAAGTCGCCCAAGTTTTTTTTAGAAATTTATGATTCCAAAAAATTTTTTTAAACCAATATATAAAAACTAAATCTAAAAATTACAAAAAATGTACACAATGACAAATATATTTACTATCGGCACACTTTCAGTTTTATAGGTTTACGTTATGGTTGCCAGATTGTATATTTCCTCGTTCTTTACATTCTTCCCTATGTTTGGCACCACTCCTGCAGCGTTTATTTATGGAGCTAGAATGTTGCTGCAGTTGTAGGATATTTTTTGAGTCATCTTTCTTATCAAATGAAACAAGAGAGTGCGAAAAAATAGATATTCTTTTAATAATTCATATTCTTAAACATATTTTTTCTAAGGCTCAAACCAATAATTTCTGTAACTCATTGCTCCTTAAGCCGTCTACAGATAGACATACGTAGGTATATCTCTTAAGATATGTACGCGCGTACATGTACGATTTAAGGCAGAAACATACTTATCCGATGCAACGCAACGCTTCGCAACGGCACGCTACTCGATGAGCGATCTGGCCTCTCATCGAGATTCTCATCGGGTAGCGTGCCGTTGCGAAGCGTTGCGTTGCATCGGGTAAGTATGTTTCTACCTTTATCTATATTGTCTACACACATAGATTATTTTTATGCCATTTCGCAACATTTCGACGGTAAGTATAGTCTATATAATGTCAATTGAAACTGTAAAAAAAATTCCGACAAAAGAAACACTTTCACTTCGACGGCGGCTTCTTTGTTTACGCACGTGTATCGTTTGTCGGAATTTTTTATACAGTTTCAATTGAGATTATAAAGACTATAACAGTGAATTAAATTTATTAGCAGCGGCGTACGTGCGCATAATAAAGGATCCAAATGGATCTAAAAGGATGCATCCAAGAACATGAACAGTACTGAAAATATCTCTGGTACATAAATGCATTTGGCCCTCACACCTAGAAATATGTACTGTGCGTTTCACGAAGTTGTATCCCGGATTGGAATGTTCGGATTGTCAGGATTCGCTGGCAAATCCTGTGCGAGACTGGCACGCGCGCTTAAATCACACCACCTCAATTTGTAGCGGTCCGTAACCGAAATGTGCCAATACATTGAATTTAACTAATAACATGACGATCTCCATACGTTGGAGATATATACTAACATTCCAATCCGGGATACAACTTCGTGAAACGCACAGTACTCACGTCTATGGTCACGCATACGAGTACAATGTAGTGTGTCTGTAGCCGGCTTTTATGGCATCCTTTTTGGAGATGTAGGTAATCCTTATTTTTATAAATTCATAGAATGTTCTTTTAAATTATTTTGTAACTTTGCATTTTTACTTGATAAAAAAATTCCTATATTAAAAACCAGGAAAATAACTATTCATACTTCAATGAAAGTAAATATCTTACATACTAAGTACACATAATTGTCTTTATTTAGAAAAACTCAACTGATTCATGCGCGTCACGCTTTGCCTTATACAGTGCGGTCGTAAATAGTCCCCCCCCCCCAGCTAAGTTTCGAACCAGATAAGATAGAGACACCGGACTAAAACTGAATTAAATGGCATGAAGTATACTACTTTTTAGTACAAAATTAAAATTGCAGTTTTCAAAGATGGCGCTAGTGGCGCCATCAACTGGAAAACTTTAAATAGCAAGGGTGGTCATGTGATACCTCATTTGAAAAGTTTTTTAATTCTCTATAAAACGGTGGCTTGATTTTTATCTGCGTTTGAAAGTTACATGATAAATATGGCGAATAAATTATTTTATCTCATTTTCATTTAATTTTCGCACAAGAATGTCATTAGTAAAGATTTTTAAATGGATAAATATTTTATTACTAAGCCAACCACAAATAATACGTGAAAAATAAAAGAAATAATCAAACAAGGATTATTCGCCATATTTATCAAATAACTTTCAAACGCTAATAACTCCGGAACTAGTCAATGAAATTTAAAAATGAAGCCACCGTTTTATAGAGAATTAAAAAACCTTTCAAATGAGGTATCACATGACCACCCTTGCTATTTAAAGTTTTAAAGTTGATGGCGCCACTAGCGCCATCTTTGAAAACTGCAGTTTTAATTTTGAACTAAAAAGTAGTATACTTCATGCCATTTAATTCAGTTTTAGTCCGGTGTCTCTATCTTATCTGGTTCGAAACTTAGCTGGGGGGGGGGACTATTTACGACCGCACTGTATAGTCTCAGAAGCCATTCCCTCAACTCACATATAATTTATTTATTAATTTATTTATTTATTCAGAAACAAACAGGTTATATAACCTAATTACATGTTTCTTATTATTAAATTACACTATACCTTGAATCACTATAATAGTAACAACAACAATAACAACGTAAGTCTATTTATCATCATTATTATCATCACTATCAAGAAACAAACAGGGTCTAACAACCTAATTACATGTTTCACCCTAAACCAAACTTACAACCAAAACAAAATAACGAGAAGAACAAAAAAAAAAAGTAAAATTGTACCCAGATATTTCTACAGAGGCATGTGCATATGTTAAAGCTAAAGAGACGGCCGCGAGGAACTTTAACTTACTTGTTGGATACATTTTTTAAATAATGACTGACTAACTCCAAAAATGTCCAGTGATATATTCTCTTGATATTTATTTAATAATAGACAGATGTTGTCTATCACAGAATTATTATTTGTTATAGAAAAAGTTATTTATTTCTGTCTTACTCTATAATCAGGAACATAGAGGTGTATCTGAGACACTAGATACATACTGTCCACATTACCACTTATAATTTTGTAGAGGAATAAAATGCTATGTTCTAATGTCTGTAAATGTCCTAACTTCTAATGTCGGTAAATTAAACTCTGTCCGATAAAGTCCATTATGAACGTACCCAATATTTCGTTTATATTTTTTATAGTACAAATACTTAATAAATATATTTTGTACTGTTTCTAACCTCAGCTTTAACTTTTTCTTAAAAGGATTCCAAATTATACATCCATATTCCAACCGACTTCTTATAAATGACTTATACAAATATTTAATTGATTCAATATTTTTAAAATCATATGTTGAGCGTTTAATAAATCCTAACATTTTGTACGATTCATTTGCAATTTGATTGATATGGTCACGAAAATCTACATTCTGTTGAAATGTAATACCTAGGTCTTTAACAGAGACAACTCTCTTTAATACCTTACTATTCATTATATATTCATAATAGTTTCTTTTCTGATTCCTTGGTTTACTAAATGTCATTACTTTGCATTTTTCAAAGTTAAAATCTAAAAGTAATCTATTCGTAATGGACCACTCAAAAACTTTATGTACATCATCCTGTAATTTAAGAAAATCGTTATCATTGTTAATTGTGTCAAATATTTTAAGATCATCTGCATAAATTAAAAACTCTGAAGAAATGTGACAAGATATATCATTAATGAAAACTAAAAATAAAATAGGACCCAGGTTTGAACCCTGAGGCACACCGGATCCCGCCAAAATCTCCCTTGAACTTGTACCATGGTATGTGACGTATTGTTTCCTTTCCTAAATAAGATGCAAATAGTTTTAGCCAGTGATCGCTAAATCCGAACGAAAATAATTTGGAAAGAAGAACATCATGATTAACTTTGTCAAAGGCCTTGGCAAAATCCGTGTACACAGAATCAACCTGATGTCCATTCTTAAAAACCAATCTTATTTTATCTACAAAAGTGGTTAAATTAGTATTAACAGATTTCTTTTTGCAAAAGCCATGTTGCTCCATGCATATATACTTTTTAACATGATTATAAATCTTTCCATAAAGAACAAATTTGAATAATTTTGCAGTACAATTCAATATTGCAATGGGTCTATAATTTTTAGTATCATTCCTAATATAATAGTCCTCGAACATTTTCATTTCGATTCGCAGGATAGTCATTTTCGATCCTTCCGGTCTAGTTCATTCTAGAACATTCTAGCTGACGACAAACCTAAAGACAAAGTTTGACCTTAATACTTATTGCTCTATCCTGAGTACTTTCTATTTTCATTTATTTTACAGGCCAATTTATAAAAGAATGTTTTATTTTCATATTTCCAAAAGTTAAAGTTAAAATTGAAGTTATAATTAATCATTAAATAAATTTATTAACACGTTTGATCAGCTAGGGCCATCAATTTGACACTCTATGTCCCATTAAAAAACCATTTCGCGCACTTAATATAAAAATAACTACTAATAATTATAAACGACATACCTGAGGTGGAGAAATCTGAAGAAAATAGTTTTAGTAGCCAATTATCTAATATAATATATAGGTATCTAAGGTAATATCTAATATTTTAAATAGATTGTTTTTCACTCATATTATTACCACTTATCTGGAAATACTTACCTCTAATACTAAATGCGTAATGATAAATAATAATATATTTACAGAAAATTATAAACATAATAATTATTTAGTTAATTAATTTCTACATATTTACTGTTTTACAGGTTAGTACCAAAAATTGTAAATGGAGGTATTGCCGGTATCATTGGTGTCACATGTGTCTTCCCCCTGGACCTTGTTAAAACTAGACTTCAAAATCAACAAATCTGTCCCGATGGCCGAAAAATGTATAACAGCATGTAAGTATAAATGCATTTATTATTTCTGGCATTATGGTCAAGACAGCTGCTTTGAAATTAATAACATTATGTGCAGTTCTAAATTATGGGCTTTCTTTGTTCAAGAATGATTCACCTGCCTAAATGTGTTACCGGTAAAATATTTATATAGATTTTATAAATGGTGTTATTTATATGAAACAGATGGTTACTCGCATATGCTAGCGATTTGTATTATTCCCCAAGTTATCAGCATACTATAGGATAAGGTTATAGTAAACAGTTTGATTTTTCCTAACTAGTGCTGGAAAAATACATCCTAATTCTTGAACTAACTATTCATTTATTGTCAACTTAAATACTTTTTATCAATTATTATAAATGTGAACTATAACTTTTTTACAATTGGTTATGAAAAGCCCTGCGCATGTATTTGATGAATTCGGTCGAGTTTGTATTTATATTGATCTCTCTTTGACCCAATATTTTTGAGGCTACTTCAAGTTTTTGTTGAACGGAATCCTCTTTATATACTTCTGTCAGGTAAGTTGGTATCATCGACCATGCCTTTTAAGAGTGGTGATGTCTGCTTCTGCATCAGCCAGTATCGTAGCAGACGTTCTCTGATAACAGAGGCCGGTGTAATTCCCAGCATTCAGCAATTCCAAAAATTCTGCAATTTTTTTAGGGAACCCCCTATAGAATTTACACCAACGCATTATCTTGTACATTTTCCATTTCTATATCCTAGGAAGAATCTTAAATGCTCAACTGGTGACGAACGAAGAGAGGAATACTTTCTAAACATTTCGACAAGATTGACTCCTTCGATGGTTCCGCTAGAAATAGTAAATTCTCTTCTCAAACTCGTCTTTATGCTGGGTATCTCTATCAATATATATTCTCCCATATATTTTATATGTTCAAACTAAAGAAGTGTTAGTTCTTCTCGACGGCATGCTCAATTGATACCAACAATCAACAATCTAAAATAAGAAACAATTTCAATATTTGGAGAGGAATGTGAAAATTACACTTTATCTTCATCATCAAGTAGGTTTTATAATCGGCTTCTTTCAAAAATTTCTCATCTTCTGATTTTCTTAAAACTGTAGACTTCCTTGATCTATGTTCTACCGATTTACGTTTAAGGAAAGCAATTAAACTTGGAATTTTCTTTATGTCAATATTCTTTTTCATGCCAAAGTTGTTCTTATCATTGAGTAAAGACTCCACAGCGTGGAACTCTGATATACTCTGGATTTTGTTCAAAATAGACTAGTAGAACTGCCTCAGTGATAACAGTTACTCCCTTTTGATAACTCCAATCTTCAAATTAGCGATACTCTTTTTCATATTTATCTTTGTCTTGTGGGCAATAATGATTGAATCGCGATTTTTGCTGATTCCTCTATATCATCTTCCATATTATCATTTGAAGCAGAAGATTCGGACATTTTTATGATGACAATACATGACAATAATATTAACGAAACGAGAACCTAATAAACAAACTCGTTTCTATATAAACACTCCCTCAGTATTCTTAATTCACATTTTCGAAATTCACAATGTTCAATAAAAAATTTGATAAATTATGACCACTCATAGGAAAAGTGTTTTTTCCTAAAGTGACTAAAACGTCACTTTTCCTATTTTATTTCACAAATAGCTATTATCCCTAATTCCCAAAGCCTTTTATTAATAACTCTATATACATTTTTATGTATGTACTGTCCATTTACCCAGTTTTCACTAGTAATACGTTGAAAACATCAATATTTTCTGAGACAGGTAATTTCAGTTGATGAAAGGTATAATGTAGCCCCAAACTCAAGTGAAAAAGTGTTCACCAATCTTCTGGTGACCACTATTCTTTTTAAATGGTATTTCTGTTCACGATGTTTGGGTAAGACCCAGTGCATCATTATTTTCTACCTTTCAAGTCTTAACGTTTAGAACATAAAAAAGTTTCAACATATTGATTTGCTCGTTTTTATGTATATGATATGTATGAATCTCTATTTTCCAACGTATGAGTATACAGGATGATAGATTGAAACCATCCATTAGAAGTAACATTTTGAAAGTAGAAACTTATAAATATTTATAACAATAGAAAAACTATAGGAATAATTTTATTTTGTAATAACATAATATAATAAAATATAAAAAATATTCCTTTCCTCAAAAACTCAGTGTTGATCCATTGCACTTGAAATGTTTTTCAGGCTGGATGCATTTAGAAAAACTTACAGAGCTGAAGGATTACTTGGAATGTACAGAGGATCTGCAGTAAACATATTATTAATTACCCCTGAGAAGGCCATCAAACTAGCTGCCAATGATTTTTTTAGATATAATTTACAAACTAAAGAGAGGTAAGTTCAACTCATCCTATAGACATTTTCATAATAATTAAAAGTCTAAACAAGATAAAAACCGAAAATGAAAATAAATTTGATTACCGAAAATACCCGTATTCTTTGAGGTCCACTATTATATTTCTGCAGTATTCTTTTGGTATAACTATACATACCTTTTTTGTTATAAATATAAATAAATAACTATAATAAATATAAATTTATGTTGTTGAAATATGAGTAATAAATAGTAAATAAAGTTAGAGTAAAGGTAAAGTAGGTACAAAATAGAGTTAAAGTAATAAATTATTAATAAAGTTAATAAACAGTGATTATTCTGCAATGTCCTCTAAACTACATAAAAGACGAGTCACTAATTTACATTGTACCAGTAAATTTCTCTTTTTGTTATGTGGTAGTTTGAATAGTGGTTGAATGGTTTGAAGAAGTAAATTCTAATAAAAAAATGTCCATACTTATTAAAATAAAATTATAAGCATTTTCAAAGAATATCTAGTATGTAGCAAAAGTAGTTCATAATATAATATTGTAGGTACGTCTACTTACATGTCCATTTGTAAAAGTCGGTCGATTTCCGGAAATCGATTCTATTTTTTATTTAAAGCAACACGGAATTTTTTGGAACATTTATATTTTTTGTGCCTTCTTTTATACTTTATTCTATTCTTTTATTATCAAGAAAATAGTTGCCAAATGTTTTTAAAGAATATAAACTTTAATTCTTGGCTGTGCCTTAAACAAGCATCGCTTTTCTCCAATCGTATTAATCCGTATGGATAAAAATAATGCCATTATCTATCAAGTAATAAAGCTCCGGATACAAATCATTCATGTATCTAATAAATAAAATATAATCTCGATAAATTCTACCTCTACTTTATACTTTCAAAATCTATAACTTGGAACACACTTTGAAGAATTTCCATGCCTGTATTTTAAATTTTGCAGATCTAGTCTGCATACGTGTAAACACCTTATTTTTAATAGATCATGGAAATTTTGCCCCTAAATAATGCAAGTATGCCATAAATAATTTGCCGTTTTTATTGCCATTATGCTAAACTTAGTTTCACAATTTTGTCAATATAACTTGCAATGAAAATATCAGCAGTTATTGTTTTTTTATTATGAATCAACTCTGTTAATAATTTTGTTTATTAATAAATTCGATTACATCATAATAATGTCATTCTCCATAGTAGGTACATATTTTGTATATTATGTATATTTTACTGATAGTAAAAAAATATTACTATAAATGAAAATTTTAATGAACCCAATCTCGGAGTTATAGCCCTTAGAAGGAAAGCTCGAAATTTTTTTGGACTTGAAAATATGTTTCTCGAAATACAGTCATCCAAATGATTGCCTTTATAATATTGAAAGGGGTTGGAACTTTTGGTGTGAAAAAAACACTGACGTAGTTTTCCACATTACACCAAAACACTGTACTGCACTCGACGCGCGTTTTGCCAACCAAGTTGGCATTATCTAGAGATAATTAAAACTAAACCTATGCTAACATTATGTCCTATTTATTCCTAAACTGTTTTTACGGTTCAGTGAACCGTTGCGGCGACTCAGAGTGAACCGTGTCAATGATAATACTAGTATACTATGAATATTATCACTCACACGGTTTACTGACCCGTCGCGACGATTCACTGAACCGTAAAAGTAGTTTAGGTGTAAATAGGACATAGTGTTAGGATAGGTTTAGTTTTAATCATCTCCAGATGATGTCAACTTGGTTGGTGAAACGCGTGTCGAATGCAGCATAGTGTTATGGGGAAAACTACGTTAGTGTTGCCTATATGATGTGAATGTGATTCATATCTCAAAGTCTAAGGCCATTTTCGGGCGTCCCTTACACATTTTTATACATAAGGAAACATTATTTTTATGTTTGTTACAATGTTATGATACAATTAGAAACTAGTTTAACTCTTGCATTTTTTCTGAAAAAAGTGGGGAAACCAAGTTTTCAGAAATACAAAATGCTCATATATGGGTAAATTGAGTATTTTTCTGAAAAAATGGTATCCAATTTAAAATACCCGTTTAAGGATGCTATAACATTTTATATCATAACAATATTTTTTTTATAAAAACTTTTAATTGATACTTGAAAAACACCCTTCTTTATTCCCGATTTGAATAATATTTACACCATAAGGATAACTAACTACCTTCTTGCATCTAAAAATTAGATACATTTACATATATAATAATTAAGTTTATACCTACGAGTACATCTGTGTCATTACTTTCAGTGATATCATTGAAAATATTACCAGTTATTTACAGTTAATCTACTAAATCCAGATTAATATCCGTACCTATTAGATATTAGATCGGTTTATGCGCTTTGTTTATCACAGGCATTTGATTCGATAAATAGATTTGTGTAGATTAGTACTCAATTATATATTTTTACTGAACAATATCCATGCAGTTGCACAAATAAAATTACTTATCTCTAGAAAGAATTTTGTAAAGCCCTAGTGTAGGCTTCTCTCCTAATTTATAAATTATTTATCAGGTTGTTACTATCTTAGATTAACCAATAATAATCTGAGGTTACTATAGCAAACTCCAACTTCAACTTGTTATGTTGTTCCCTGATAACCTCAATTTGTATTTAATAATTAAGCTGTCTAAATACTTTACATATAGGTATATTAATTATTCTATCAATTCAAATAGAAATAAAAATGTGTATATGTTCTTCTGACATGCAAATGTTCTTACTTAATTTCCTATTTGTGAAAACTGCATTTTTTGTTTTCATTGTTTTCATAGCCGTTTAATTTTTGTATTTATTGGATAAATTATTTTCTTCGCTTCGTAATTTAAAAAATGTCCATTTATATAGCAGGTCATTAGTTTTTATTTATAAAATATATTCCTACAAATTAGTTGCCTGCTTTGTGAACTAATTTTTACTAAAAAAAAAAAAAAAATTGATAAAAATGTACCTAGTTCATTTTTACATTAGGACACTTCCTATGTTTCGGCAAATGCTGGCTGGTGGTTTAGCAGGCCTTTGTCAAATAGTGGTAACCACTCCTATGGAACTGCTGAAAATTCAAATGCAAGATGCTGGACGAGTGGCAGCTCAGGCCCTTCTGGGTATGTATTTCTTTAACAATTTTTATCTAAATAATATACTAACCTGCGTTCAGTAGGAAAGACACACCCTTATTTGTCAAAATTTAAACTATACAAGTCCATATAAAATGTATACGAAGTTCACTGACCGGCAAAACGGCGAAGATCACCGCTAGTCATGGGCATAGGAATTTTTTTTTTAGGGGGTCGAAAATAGGTTTTTATATGCATATTTTAAACACCACAGATGATATTGAATGCAAGTTTCCACACCACTCATGAAGTATTGCTTTCGGCGCGTTACCATTTTTTAGTGGGTGATTCGCCAGTAGCCATATTTCCTACAAGAAAGAAAAATAAATGTGTGCAAAAACAGCTAAATAGCCTTCACAACTTGAAAACGGAAAATTTCACTATTTTCACTTTATTATCACTATTCATCACTATAATTCACCACTATCACTACACTATTGTTAACAAAACTTAGAAAATCACTCTTTGTCACTTTCCACTTCATCTTCACTGTCGCTATCACCATTTCCAATATTAATCAGTAATCGCAATGGGTTCTATGGCTTGATCAACCGCAAAATCCACATCCCACATTCTCTGTTCCTCTTTCATCACGTGATTAATACACTTCTCCCAATTTTCTGCTGTGACTTTTTCCATTGCTCCTCGAAGATGGCTCTCTACGTCAGCTAATTTAAAAATTCAATTCGCTCTTGCCACTTCCCACCCTTTACTTGGGCCCAGATCATTTCTATGAGATTCAATTCGCAGTGATAAGGAGGTAATCTCAACACTGTGACTCCATGCGTCAATACCAGTTCGTCCACTGCCAATTTCTTATATTTATGGGCATGTACCTTAGCAACTTGCAATAATTCCGCCTTAAAGTAATTTTGTTGGTAAAGAATGCCCTTTTCTCTTAACCATTCTTGAATCCTTCTCTTTCTCCACGATTGTTGGGGCGTTTCTTCACATTTTCGGCTATGCTAAGGCGCATTATCCATAACAACGACACTGCCTGATTCCAAATGTTTAAGTACGCCGGCAAACCATTTCTCGTATACTTCGGAATGCATTTCCTCATAGTAGTCTCCGGTCTTCTTGGATTGAAAATCAATTCTCCATTAGGCAAAAATCCACTATCACCTCCAAAATGCGTTATGATTAAACGGCAACCTTTTCTAGAAGGCATTTTTAAACCAGTTGTCCAGCCTTCAATCACAGCTTGCCGTGCATTTTTCACGTTTTCATCCTGCCAGACTCTCTTCACAGTATGTCCTTCGTTGACCCATGTTTAATCAGTGTAATAAATTTTCCGCTCTTCGTTTCGAATTTATATAAATTCCTTATGTAAATAACCGAACGACAATAATTGCAATAAAAAACGCGCGCGAAATATATTTCTAACCCGCCACTCATGTATTCTGCAGAATGAAAAAAGATAGCACGTCTTTCCAATGAGTTAAAAAGAGATACATGCTGTTTGTCGAGAACGAGTTGAGCGGCGTTGCCGCTTTTACCTATTAAGATAGATGTTTACGGAATTGTCATAGTAAAGTAGACGAAAATATTTTCAAAGTAAATGTAAAAATGACTAATATCTTGGCCTATACTAAATTATTTTCTTTTATAACGTTCATAAATAATATATACAACTCTTATATATTGTTTTGTGGAATTTGATATTTTAATTGAATATTGAGAAAATTGAAAATTACATGTGACAATAGCGATTCTTCCTTTAGACGGTCAGTGAACTTCGTATACATTTTAGACTTCACTTTTCGATTTTGTATGGTATTTACCAGCTTTTGTTTGGTGTCGCTATCTTGCCTTGGACCAGACCATAATGTGAGGTGAGGTGAGGTAATACCAACTGTATTACCTCACCCTACTAATCATTGGAATGGTTTGAGGTTTGAGAACATATAGCGTTTAGCATTAGATTGATATGAGAAAGCATTTAAATATATCTAAAACTAGCATAACAATATTATATCGAGTAAAATTGAACCGACAGTTAGGTACCACTCCGTTAAGTTATCAGTAGGAAGAAAATGTATTAAAAATAATATATTTTGAATATACAGTCCCTTCCTAAAGTAACCCGCGGCTCACCTTAACTTTTAAACGAGTTGAGATATCGACCTCAAACAAAATGTAGGATGAATGGTTTAAAAAATACTATTTTCTACCCTCAAACGAAATTTTGATAACTGATAGATGGTGCCAGAGTCGCTGTCGGCACAATGTTTTAAATAACATAGTAGGCCCTAGGCCCTGTCGCACATTGTTTGAAAGGTATTTCAATTCTCTTCACACCAGTTGTTGAAAAATTAAAATCGAGTCATCCGTTTTCGAGTTACAATCGTGTCTGTGTCTCATTCGGTGAGTGAAAAGACGATCGTTCACTCTAAACATTTAAATGTTTTAACCGAAAAATGTTAATTTAGTGTAATCGATGAGGTTTACATTCTCAAAAAAAATGTATCTACTTATAGGTGTTAGATCAAGGGAATGTGTTGGGTTTCAAATAATTTCTAATAGCAAAAACACGTTCTTCAATAGAACGCATTTTAAATCAAAAACCACGAAAAATAAATAAACAAATAATTACAATAATCAATAAATGGTAATCTAGTGTCGATAAATACAATGAGCACAGGTGCCTACATACATGTTCTTTTACAATCGGAATATTGCTCAATAACATGATACTAAATGGATAAATTACGTGTCTTTATATTTAGAATATATAAAAATATATTCTTGTATATAAAATTCTATTTACTTATTTATATTAACATTGCAGTAAATAAAACAGTACAAAGAATCTCAGCGACCGAAATAGCCATAGGACTGCTTAAGCAGCATGGGATTATTGGTTTGTATAAGGGGACCGGAGCAACAATGCTGAGGGACATTTCATTTTCTGTGATATATTTTCCTCTATTTGCTACTCTCAACGATTTGGGACCCAGGAAGAGCGACGGATCAGGTAAGGACTGAATCATATCCATGGTGCTGTGCTAGTCCAATATTCAACAAGTACCTAGCTGAACACCAGAGTATAGAGTATAAAATTTCATTTCAAATTTTCCGGTATTAAGTATTTCGATATGTAGCAGATTAAATTTTCTAACATTAACATGCTGATTTTGTAAAAAATCGAATCACATTTCTGAAAACAAAGAAGGAAGTAATTATTTTTTTTATATAAAGAAATATAGAATATTTGTCTCTGGACGTTTTATATTTTATATTTATAGAGCATCTTATCCCTTATAAGCTTTTGAATCCTTTAGCATATTTTATATACTTACTATTGTATATTATATACTTTATTATATATTATATATTATTTTTAAAGGCGTTTCTCATTATACCTGTGTATCATAAATTCGAATTATGCTGCCCTATATTTGAGTGAAGCGAGAATTATGCTTCAAAAGAAAAATGATGTTATAATATTTATATCTGATATAATACAATTATTTTTAGGTATCTAATATCTAACTTAGGTATATATTTAAATTTAAACTTATTTTTATACATATGCTTATTATTTATTTAGACAAAAAAAATGAACAACTACATAAGCTAAGTTTGGCACTCGTAATTAGATTTTCATCTTGCGATCTATTTTTAATTTTGACTAGGACTATCTATACTGAGTGGCAATTTAGTTAATTAACGTGCTCTTTTTATAGGAGAGGCGGTGTTTTGGTGTTCTTTCCTCTCAGGATGTACAGCGGGTTCTCTAGCGGCCTTGGCAGTGAACCCGTTCGATGTCATCAAAACTAGATTGCAAGCACTCACTAAGGCCGAGGGTGAAAGGTCGTACAGCGGTATTGCAAATGCTTTTGTGTAAGTAACTATGAAATCAATGAATTCTCTAATTAACGAATATATCACCAGTCTTGATGAACATTTAAAAATTACTTATGACCTATTTCAAATACGTTTTTCGTTAAGTTTCCTCCAATTGGCTGGGAGCTCTGAACCATCAATTGTTGGGCCCTACCTAATACTAGCCGCCCAACTAATTTTTCATATACCTAATAGTTACTTCCTAATACGTTTATTCGGGTTTTTGTGCAAAGCATTGTTCATAAAAACCAGCCAGCTGATCCTGGTAAATATTTTAAATAATTTAAAAATAATAAATCACAATGTTGGTTCATATCGTTGCGACCGTTTATATTAGGTATACAATATAATGTTAGAATTAAGAGGATTTTTATGGGTTTCACAAGCTATAAACAAAAATACCATTCCCATTCCCATTCCCTAATCCATTCCCTAATCCATTAAAAACATCGGACTATACCATTGATTTTAAAAATGTGTAAAGACACGCAACTTTAATGTAAAATAGCATATATGGTTTTTGTAGCTATGTAACATGCTACACTAATGTAAAATAATGTAACAGACTGCCCGATGTACTATACAGGGCTTCACGAAAATTACTTAGTTATTCATTTATCTCCAAAGGGAGTCTAAAGTTTTAATACTGAATCAATTTCTCTGTTGCTGGGTTCGAGATATGCTGTGATTGACATATAAAAATAATATAGACTTACCGTGGGTTAGCTTATCCTGACCATCGATGTATGGACGTATTCCTTGGACACTTCGTATATGCTAACACTGAGAGGGTAGTTGGGCGGATTTGCATGAAAACACGGCACTTTTAAAACATTCCTGGAAAAACTCCCCGAAAAAACCAGGTTGACCTATGCCTTTGCACTATTGTCTATGACATACAAAAGATCTTATTCCTGAGAACTTCCAAGTACCACCATAATTCATTAGAATCTACTATTTAGTTAGGCACATTTGGCGCATTAGAGAGTTTTTGAACCCCTTAAATTTTAGCACGTCGTTATCGTTATCGTTATTCTGCGCATGCGCAATGCCAAAAATGATACTCTTTTAGGCATTGCGCAGAATAACGATACGATAACGATAACGACGTGCTAGAATTTAAGGGGTTCAAAAACTCTCTATTGTCTACTAAACACTGTTCCGTCTCCAGGGGTGCACGGATTTAGACATCCATAAAATGTTTTAATAAATCTGTTAAGCCCGAACAATTCTCAATACTATTTATGACCCAAAATGACATATTTGCTACAGAACTATAAATGGTTTACGAAATCTATCTATTTGAGCCAGATGTTACTGTCTAAAGATATTTAATTTACACGCAAAAGGCCGCTTGACGTTGACCATGTGAGCTTTTGTTACAATAGCTAGGTAAAATAGCATATATGGATGGCATTGCAAATATGCTGAAATTTGGTTGGTTTTAGTGGACATCATCCATTCATCCGATGCCCCCGTCATTGTCAAAACCGGTTTTCATCGGTTAGAATCACGATTTGTTCGTCAATCGGGCAAATAACACTTCAATTCGTTTTCAGTAATAAGTAATATAAATTTTTTCCGAATGAATTTTGTCAGCGTCATGTGCGCTATTTTAATTTTTGTAGTCTTTTAAATTCATTCGAGTCAAATCGAACAAGAAAATTCACTCGCAAATTTATAATTTTTTGTCTGTCTGTTTTTTTATGTCTGTTTTCAGTAATGTTTAACTTTTTTTTATAGAGTCGCGATTTTTCCTGAATCGGAAAAATGTGCAACACTTCAGTCTGTTTTCAGATATGTTAAAAATTTTCCTAGTGGATTTTCTCAGCGCCATATGCCCTATTTTAGTTTTCGTGGTTTTTTGTATACATTCAAATCAAAACAAACGACAAAATTCAGTCGGAATTAACTCACACGTTAGTCACGTGCATGAAAAGTTCTAGTGGCCCAACTATATGTTGTATTCCTATGATAATTATTATTTTTGTCGTATTTTGTTGTTGATAGTAATTTAACAAAAAATGGCAGACATGTGCAGATTTTCATAAGTATTATTCAGAAAAGACAAGTGATATTAATAATTTGGTATTCCTAAGATTGTTTTCCTACAAGTGAAAATAATGATAAAATTTGTGTTTATATATAATTTATCAACAGTTAGTCAATTATGATTAATGCCCCTTATAAGAAAATTGTATAAATATATTTAAATTATATGTGAACAAAATGTCTATTGTGCGATAGACCGAACGAGAAAATGCACTCGGAAATTTATAATTTTTTATAGAACCGCGATTTTTCGTGAATCAGAAAAATGTACAACGCTACAGTCTGTTTTCTAACAGCGATGTTACTTATAGTTAATCATGTACTTTGTCGTTGATAATTTCACACATTAGTCACGTGTATGAAAAGGTCCACCAGCGGTCGCACTATATGGTGTATTCTAATGATGATTCTTTTTGTAGCATTTTGTTGTTGATAAATTCCCGGATATATTTTATAATGGTGCCACAATAATTTGTAACGTATGCGGAAAACACCTTATGTGATGGGACAAGTGTAATTGTACCCGTCACATAAATAATGTTCAACATAAAAATTTAAAACATGGCGTTTTTTCGGCAACACATAGTAAATTTGATTATTAGGATGCGTACAGCAGCTATGGCCCGCCGGAAATGACGCCAGTGTTCCGAATTATTTAAACGAAAGGTTCTAGTCGATATTGAATAATATATCTGTACGAAATTTCAAGTCTAAATCCCCAAAAATGAGAACTGCAATAAAGTTTTCAAAAACTGTAAAAATGTCATACAACTGCCCCATTTAAGTGAGTGTATCTCCTATATGATTATAAACGGTAAACGGTAAATTTTACGAGTATTTGAAGTGTCCCATTAAAGTGGGTATAACCCCAATAGGGTTATAAACGGTAAACGGTCAATTTTACCAGTATTTGAAGTAGGTATGTTGTGTCACACATAGATAGGGTGTTCTGTTAAAAGTCTGGCATTTGATTATGAGACATCCTGCATTATCAAAACATATTTTTAAAGCATGAGCCACAAGATTGCGCATGCGAGAATTGATAGGTCGTAACGATATGGACCAATGTCGCATTAAATGATACATTATTAAGTCATCTTAGGATCATTTTAAAATATCTCTACCACCAACCATATTTTTAATATAAGAATTTTTTTTCAGGAATATTTTGAAATATGAAGGGCCTACTGCCTTTTTCAAAGGTGGCGCCTGCCGAATGATAGTAATAGCCCCCCTGTTTGGTATAGCCCAAACTGTTTATTATCTGGGGGTTGCCGAATCCTTGATGGGATATAAGCGAGGTTAAAATAAATATTTTTGTTTAAAGCAATTTTAAGTAATAATAATTTTAAATTGAATTTTATTCGCCTGGATTGATTTTTAATATTTTACATTTGTTAATTTATGTAAGAAATATTAATTTCGTTTTTTTATTCTTTGGTTCGTTGTAGAACTTAACTATTAGAATCACATAACTTTCCATGTGTAGATTTACTGAATTGTCGCCTTTTATTTATTTTGTGATAAATGTAACGATTGAATAGACAATGTGCGAGCGAGAATGTAAAGGAAACGAAAGTCAGTATTAAACACTAATATCTGTATTCCTCAAAAATGCTTTTATTTTTTATATTTTATCATATTTTATAGCAATAATAAACCCATATCATGTTCTAGCTATTTTTTTATCATCGCGTATTGACAAGTTAATCAAATAGTTAAAAATAGTGACAATAAATATAAACTTGTGATTTTTAGTGATATTTTTTGTTGACAATTTTTTGATAGTTATATAAATTATTTTATGACATAGTGTTATCAGTAGGTAAGCAACACCACTACCACGCCACTTTTTAAATGGAGAAAAGTGGATGGCATGTGTCCATCAGCAGAGACCATCAGCGGCTAACTTCAGGGGCTAACATCCCCTATTGCGAGGTTAACCTGAAGTTCTATCCTGAAGTTAGCCGCTGATGTTTTCTGCTGATGGACACATGCCATCCACTTTTCTCCATTTAAAAAGTGGCGTGGTAGTGGTGTTGCTTACCTACTGTTATCATTTTAAATTTTAGTGAGTATTATTCCAAAAAGACAAATGATATTAATAATTTTTGTATTTATAAGATGCCTAAGATTGCTTCTCTCCAAATGAAAATAATGGAATAATTTTGGTTTATATATAATTTTATCAACAGTTAGTCAATTATATGATTAATGCCCCTTATAAAAAAATTGTAAAAATATATTTAAATTATATGTGAACAAAATGTTACTGATATTCAAAAAAATTGGAATCTAATAAAATGTAGAACCATTACACTGTTTTGTTTTATTTCTATACAGTAAAATCCATACATCCAAAAGTAGGTGATCTGATTTAAATACATACCTACTTTATAAGACCTATAAGTGAATGATTTAAGAAACAAATTGGTGCCTCAACACTCAATAGCTTATTATACAATGATTGGCAGTTCATACCCAAGTTTTACTAATTTCGTTAAAATTGTTTAATGTGTCTTAGCCAGATGGATAATCAAATAAAACTTAGCCAAAATATTTATATGCAAAATATTTTAAAAATGTATAAGGTGTTGTTGATTAATCGCGTGAACCGTGTCTTCTGCTTAAACCAGAGTCGTTGAGTGACGAAAAAACTTCGTCACTCAACGCCAGAGTCCAATACATCCGAATTACGTCCAATAGTCAAGAAATTGACGCAAATTTTCATAAGTTATCTATAATCGAACATTTCTTAACCTTACTTCTTTAATAACCCTTATTATTTTATGATTCCAGTCGTTTTCGATATAAAATTAATATCTGTCGGCTTCAAAAACAATGGCGGGATTGATTTTCAAAACAAGTAGTATGTTGCTTTATTCCCTTCTGCTCCTATTAAAATATGTGTTCCGTTTATTCATATTCAACATGAATACGTTGTGCTATCTGTCGGTACTGACACTAACATTGGTAGCATGTATCAATATCTATGGTCATAAATGTTGTTATAAATACGACCAGTTCAAAGTAAATTCACGCTAGCGACCGGTATTTCCATATGACTATTTAGTTACTCATATGGGTATTTCTTCTTTCTCTATGGCGACTAGTTGTACGCGAGGCGTACGCGTACGCTGATCGTGTAACCAAAGATAATTAATTGGAGTAACAGCTGGTCCTCTGTAATCTATGCAGCCTACTATACAAAATGTCCCACGGTGGGAACGATCGCGATCTATATGGAAAAGTATCTACTGGGTGAAAATTCGTTTACCTGTAAATAAGACCTACCAGTGCCAGTAGGTCTTATTTTATATGGGACATTCTGTATATTTTTACATTTTTACAATTTTTACCTAAATTCATTTGTGTTCGAGTTATTTCAAGATTGAGCAAGAAAGTAAAAGCTGCAGCATCATATTTAAAATTTTGTATCTTGAACGCTAGAAGCTTTTTAATTATAATTTTTGCACAAAGAATAGAGTAGATATTGATACATCTGAAAATACCTAAATCAAATTTAATGCTTGATTTGGTTTGTCTTGAAAATGTACTACAAATCTGCTTGCCTAAATTTGATTATGCAATATTTAGTGATAACTTTAATATTGACTTATTATCCAAAAAAACTGTAATTTCTCTCAGTTATCTTACTTGTTTTCTAAATATGGCCATTAAACATGTTTTAATCCCCGTTCCCATCCCATATTTATTTGTAGGATTCTAAAATTCACCAAAATTTAAAAAATTCCAATCTATTTTTATATTTTTTTTATATTCATAAAGTCTTTTGGAGTTAACAGAATAATAAATTCTGATCATACGCTTTATCAAGCTAAATTAAAAAATCTAGAAAAATTCAAAAGGGACAGATACATTGAAGGCCTTTTTCTAGATGAAACGTCAGAAACCCGAATATTTCAGATAAACTTTTGCTTCCCTCACTCTCTCTCTCTCTCTCTCTCTCTCTACCCCTCTCTCCATTTCGAACGAGTTTTTATTTTCCGCCACTTTTGGTACGAAAAGTAAATGTTCCGTCACACCATTTGAACGCAATACAACATAAACTAACACAATTCCAACACATCATAAACATTTGAGACAACTTTAGGTGGCGGAATGTCTGAAAAATTAGAAGGCACAGACGTTACAAGTTACCTACAAAATATTTTTGGATACTAGTAGGTATTTATTTAGAAACACTGGGTACCTTAACAAGAATGTATATTTTGTAATTTAATACCAGGAATGAAATTCAGTACACCGTGAACATTTCTATCGACAACAGTAAAGAAAGGTTTCACTAGTAAACCAATATAGCGTATATAAAATGCATGCGTCAGAGAGAACTTTGCTGTTAAATCCTCCTAGCGAATCAAACAGGAATAATGGGCTTTCCGTATTTTTTGCTATTATTTGCATAGTGGATGTTTTTGGAGTATTCCCAATCGTAACATTACCCAAAGCAATTATAGACTGTGGTACGTAAAATAATAATAAAGAGCAATGGAGTGTTACACAACCTTTTTATTTAAGGATTTTATGGTATATTAATAGTAGTGGTAGTTTGCTCTACTCAAATATATACCGCTATCTTACTTGGAAAATGTTGGGTTACAGCAGAAGAAATATATCCTATGATGAATACCAAAAATCGTTACCCCTATTCAGCTTTAGCTGAAATAACATACGGTAGATGGGTATCTAATTTTGTAACGTTTCTGCTGGACTTAACAATATTTGGAGGAGGTATACCAAATTTAATTGTTGGTAAGTTGCTAAAACTGCAAGATTTATTTTACCCACGTATTACTACCCACGTCATTTACTCATATGCTTTTGATATGAATATTATATGTACAAAAAATCATAAAGAAATCATTGGTTTTGCCTGAACTTATTATATTTAAAAGAAACACTCACATCTTAAGTCGATACCTACATATAACTAGTCAAAACAAACAATACTATACAACAATAATAAATAGGAAATGAAGCCTTTTTTAAATCTATATCCTTTTCTGTAGATTCAGTCGGTAATAATGGTATTTTCCTATTTATTATCGCCTCATAGTATTGTTGCGGAAGTGTATCATGTTGTAGAAATATATCTAATTGCAGTTAGATACCTATTTGCAATTCTGCAACCTTATTCCTTCATTTACCCAGTATTAGCCAGCTGTATTTTTTGTACAGCTTGTCAGAATTTGATTCAACTAACCTTGGTGTTCGCTGTGATTATTACGAGTGGAAAATATTACGATTGAGCTGATTTTTTTTGATTTGATAAACATTTCGATCGCAATTCGCGAGTAAAACAAAAATTGTTTGAAATATGAAATTTAAACTGTTAGAGACCGTAGTTTTAAAATGTTCACGGTGAAGTTCAATGTGAGCTAGGTGTAGGTACTTATTTACAAATAAAATGCAATTTTTTTCAGCTTCTCAGAATTTACAACTGCTTAGTATAAGAACAAGTGACGACAGTGTCGATATATCTTATTGTTATTGGATAATCATTCTGGGGGCAACTCTATGTCCACTACTATGGCTAGGAAGTCCAAAGGATATGAAGTAGGTATCTGACATTCGCTATATGAGATATTAATTAATAATAGAAATCAAAAATACAATCATATGTATATTAGCACCACCTATTATTAACTACTTATCTTAGGTAGGTGCTAGTCTGAAATATTATTTTAAACCACGCGTTGTTTTAGTTTTTGAATGATGTTAATTAATACCTATTCATGACGTTTTCCCACAGAAATTTTGAAAATTTGGTAGTATACTAATGTCGATTGGGGGAATTCGACTCAAGTATTTTCAAAATGGTAGCACTTCGCTGGTTATACCGGAAGTAAATGTCAACTTGCTTATTAAAATAGGACACCCTATATATTATTTCATTTCTGGATTCTAAGTCAAATTCTAAACACAACCTAACCTAACTGTTTGACATATTTCAAATTTTATGTAAAAAATGACGTTTGCAGACCGAAAAAAATTATCAATTTTGATTGTACGAGTTTTTATAATTTTACTTGGGTGGTTTCTATGTAGAAAAGGACCTACTTTAACAGACTTGGTATAATATTTTGATTATTATTAACAGAGGATGCTCAAAAAACAATAATAAAAATAAAATTGAAAAAACTGCCGAAAGTATTTTTTTTTAAATGGGATCTTCATCGGAAAAGCAGTCAAACATCATCCGAAGTTAATATACAAGGTCTTAATATACGAGTAGACAATTTAATTAAAAATTATCCTGCGAAATCGAGTTTGGAACCTCGTCCTACTGAGTTAAGCGATTTAGACACTAAACAGTGAGCTACCGACCACCGACCTACTAGTTTTAGATTGATTGTGATATTGAACAATCTTGTAATTTTATTATCATTTAATTTATAGAACTTTTAGGAGAATTTTTATCTGCAAAAATGACTACTGCTCCTTCCTTTTTCAAAATTCGATATTCAAAAAGCTTTCATCTGGACTTTAAGGCATAAGATTTTCTTTGTAACAAACTAGGAATGTATTAAGTTGATCGATCATCAGGTTAAAATAGCTGGATGGAAATATAAATGTTCCTATTTAATTTCAAAAATATTTGCTAACTTTCGCAGATTTATCTTTGTTTGAAGATTTTTGTCTCATATACACTGAGAAAATTAATTCATTCAAAAATAAACATGTTTATAAAAGAAGATAATATTAATAAATTGTCATGCACAGGGTGTAACTCGATAAGAGACGCCAAAAAATAGATCATGCATTCTCGATTCCTTTTCTGAGGCAAATTCATTGGTCAAAACTCGAAAAAGTTTATAAACCTTCGAGTTCCAACTTAAAATCTTGTTTATCATATAAAAATTATAGTTTGTCTATGGTTTTGTACAAAATTTGTATATTTCCCCTTTTCTAACAATATATAACATGTTGAATGTTTTATAGTCTCCACTCATTTTATAAACAAAACTAAATTTTAATAAATAATCAGCAATTTGTTCATATTTTTTACTAGTAGGCGAATGCCAATAGACCTACGTTAAATAACCGAAATAAAAGAAATTAAAAAAAAAACAAAGGTGATTTAGAAAACTGTAAATTTTATTTAACTTCGTCCTATATTTTTCATGTTTCAGATTTGTATAGTTAGGTTATACTAAAATGTATCTCAATTTTTAACAGGGTTCATTGCATTTAGATTTAATCATATTTAAACGCAATGTTCATAGTTTTATAAGAAGGCGAACGATATAAAAACATACCCAAAAAATAGATACCGAGTAGAGATAGGTAATACCAAAGTTATATACAACTTTATTTTTGTTCTTTGTTTTCTCGTTATTTTGTAAAATACTCATATGTTACGTGGAATTCCATTCTCATCTCGTTTTAGATTCGTATGTACAGTATCCGTCGCTATAGTAGCAGCTGTATTTGTTCTGGCTAGTGGTTGTTTAATATTTAGTAGCAGTACAGATCCAAACCTAGATTTTATTAACGAAGAGGACTCCATTCCAATATGGAGGTCCATGTTAACAGCATATGGAATCATCGCGTTTCAGTTCGATATCCATCCAACCATTTTAACAATTCAGATTGATATGAAGAACAAACTCAAATTACCGTCAGCCATCGTTGGAGCATTCGTAGGTAAAAGGGTATACCACAGAATTAACTAAAGGAGGATATACATACATAAGTTTGTAGGTAATATATGTTTGGTGCTACCAAACGTTTTGAACTTATTGGAAAAATAATCTAATCTAATTGAACTAGACATGTTCACTTGATGATCATTAGAGGACGTTAATGTTGTATAGTCTCCTCATTATCTATATTAATGCCTATATTAATCATAATACTTTCCAAAAAGAAGATCCGCTTCAGAAGCGGTCCTATATATCGGTCAAACAAAAAGAAATGTAATAACTGGATTTAAAGAGCATACACATCACACAAAAAAATTTAATGTAGATAAATCGGCTCTAGCCTTACAGTTACGTAACGGGACACAAATTTAATATAAAGAATACGTGCCTCATAAAAGCCAGTAATCTCAAAACCTAAATACTTTAGAATCCATATATTATATGAGAAAATATCAAAATCACTTACTGAATTTCGATTTAAGCCCCATTATCTAATGACTTCTTAAATTTAATACCCTGTATCTAAGAAAAATAAAATTAAAAATAGTCAACATATTAAATAAGTAATAACAGTAAATATCCAACCACAATTTCAGAGCAGGCAGGCAGGCATCTGCAATTTACCTAAACAAAATTATTTTACAGCCTCAACCTCTATAAATTGGGTGCCTTTAAGTGCCTTTAAGTAAGTATAGACTTAATGTTTAAGCTACCGACGATGAGTACATAGTAGTCGAAATGTATACATTTAGCATTGTTAATAGATACCTATACAGTGAGGACATAAAGTCCGTCCCCCCCCTCTAATTTTTGAACCACTGCGTAGATTGTGATGAAATTTGGAACGATAATATATGACTAAATTCTGCATTTTTTGACTTATCAATGACAGCTCTGAATGTCAAAGTGACAGCTGGGGGCGCTATAGGAAAAATTTTTTAAATGGAAATGGGGGTCGAGTAATAACTCATTTTGAAGCTATTTTTATGCTCAAAACATCCCCCAATTTTGAGAATATTTGGTTCAGTAATTTCCAAATAAAAGCCAGTAATATCGATTTCTATTATATCATTTTTTTACATACATATTACAAATTATTGTAAACTATTCAAAGCAAAACATAAATTAAAATTAAACAAATAACAATAAACCATCCCTAACCTAAATTAAAAAATTATGACATAGGTAATTTAAATTAAACGTAGAGGCAGAAATAAATTTAGAAAACACGTGTTACTTCAAAAGATGTTGAAAATGACCACCACGAACCTCCTGACAAATAAATGTTCCATGGGTAAGTTCTATTATAAAGATTATGTGGTAAAAAGATTATGTTATAAACTGATATTACTGGTGTTTATTTGGAAATTACTGAACCAAATGTTCTCAATATTGGGATATGTTATGAGCATAAAAATAGCTTCAAAATGAGTTATTACTCGACCCCATTTCGATTTAAAAAAATGTTCCTATTGCGCGCCCAGCTGTCACTTTGACATTCAGAGCTGTCATTGATGTGTCACAAAATGCAGAATTTAGTAATATATTATCGTTCCAAATTTCATCACAATCTACCCAGTGGTTCAAAAATTAGAGGGGGACGGACGGACTTTATGTCCTTACTGTATATGTAAAAAAAAGTGTGTTGTCGTATTTAATTAACACAATATTAAATTGAAGGTACAGACTCGAACGTTCTCCTACAAACTTTAATACATAAATTCGCAGAAATAGTAGATACTATCTTTTCTATTCTTCTTTTACCTAGTTTAATATTTGAACGTAAATGATATGTTATGTTTTAGTAAGTTTATGTATGTTTGGGGTTACAACCACACTGTCCTTCATCAAATACGGAAATGCTACTCGATCAAGTATTTTGGAATCATTGCCAACAACAGTCCCGCTGGATATCACAGCGGGCTTAACAGCTTTGCAGTTATGTTTGACGTCTGCGGTGAGCAACAACGCACTTTATCAACACATGGAAGATTGCCTTAGTATTTCAAGAGGTATGAATTTACCTGTACTACCAATTTTTTATTAATACCCATAGTTCCCAACCACTATGTTCCCTACTAGTTCCCAAGTACATTTTAAACAACTGGCGGATGCGCAAGTTTAAATCCCAAAATCGTCTTCATCATCGCCCGAAATCATTTATTAGGTATAATAAATTTGTAGCTTCGCCAATAAGTCTCTTCATTTGAACAAATAACTTAATACGTTTTAGTACTTTTTATTAACCTCTGTTTAGAAAATGTTTCGAAGTAGGTAATCAATTTCCATCGTTAATGGAAATTTTCTTATAGAATGGTGAAGTAAACCTCTAAATGGCGCGCATTTATTTGTAAATCTGCAAAAAATATATTTCTATTTTGTTTTTAGGAAGTTTTTCATTTGTCATTAAGGGAGTCCGTATCAATAGTTTTAAGATCAATGAGTACAAACTGTGAATCATATATTATACCTATAGGCAATGATGGCATGTCTGTAAAGTACTGCATGATTAAAAAAGCATGTGACTGAGGTGATCAGAAAATATCCGATATTTATGCCAAGAAATAGTGAAGAATTTGACTATTTATTAACACCAATTTACATACCTCATATACTTACTAACACATTTAAGAGTCTATTCACTGTAGATTTGATAGGCATTAATGCGGGGTCGGGTTGAGAGGTTGGGTAGTCGATGGGCGGAGACTTACATATTTTCACTAGCGAATTATTTAGATTTCGGAGGTGCACGTAAAGCCGAAGTAAAAAGGCACATGGAAATCAATTTTGCCCTTATTGCAACGGTACCGGATTTGTCTTATAATTGCAACAAAATTTCTTTTTAATGTTATAAATTTTATATCACCGGAAAGATCAAAAGATAAAATAGATCCCTATAGTGGCAAAAATACGCTATTTTAGTACAAGATTGTTTGCCTGGAATTTTAAAAACAAAAAGAATTACCAAAAATTACTACTATAGGGATTAGATTAGTCTTATCTTTCAATACTTTTTTTACTAAAATTCGCTATCTCTAGTATCTTTTATAGTTTTTCATAATTAGACACGAGACGAACGCCGATTTTGGGTTAATTTTGGACTAGTGAATAAACTCTTAAACACAAATACAATACATAGGTATACGTATTATTCAACTAACTGTAACATATATTTTATTGGTTCTTTCAGAATTTAATCCTAAAAGATGTGTGCTAAGAACTATTTTAATGCTACTAGCCATAGTTATAGCAGAGTCGGTTCCAAGATTTGATTTGGTCATGTCCACAATTGGAGGAACTTTAACTGGGCCATTGGTTTTTATTTTGCCACCGCTGTTTTATTTAAAAATGTCATCCTTACGGACTAGACATGAGGAGCAGTTGGCAATGCAGTCTTTTAAAAATGATGCCGACTCAAAAAATTTGCCAGAAATCAGAGAGGATAGGATTAAACAAGACCTCAATACCTCATTATCGTTAACGGAAACTTGCACCACACTTATGTTCAGTAAATATCTTGAAAAAAGGTTGTGCTTGGTAATAATAATTTCTGGTACCATCGCCACCATTTTTACAACCTATTTAAGTGTTGCTAATGCAATTTTCTCTTATTCCGATTACACAAAGCCTTGTATATATAACATATCGGCGACCTTATTGTATTTGTAGTTAAATATTTTATTAAATTATATTTTTAATAAGAGTTCTACTATTATTTCCAAATGAAAAGTAAGTATATAGATATATAGACAAAGATATGTGTACATAGGTAAAGGTAGGTAACAAAATAATACCTTAAGATAAAATTTAAATAAAATAAAAATAAAAAAATAACTAATTAGGTAATTAGGTATATTAGGTATATTTATAAATATAATTTTATTTTAAGGTATTATTTTGTTAGGAAAGGGCATGACATGGTTTCATAAAATATCGAATAACTCCGTAACGGTGTGTTTGAGAAAAAAAATGTAAGTATACTTTTTTGTAGGGAAATGGGGACATTTAAATATCGCATTTAGTCAGTAGCCTAACATATATTTTGAGGAAAGGGTCCCAAGAGCGCTGGTTGCACGCCACTGGTTATTCCCATTCAGCTGAATTTTTTGGTTGAAGTAAATATTCATAGTAGAATCTACCAAATAAAATTTTAAAATAATTGGTTTATTGCTGTCTGAGATATAAATAAAAAAAGATTTTTTTTTCCGACTTTCTCAGGAACGGTACAGATTTGGAAATAAGTTTATATAGCAAAGTCCTATTATTTTTACTGGTTCTACATTATGGTTCCCGAATTTTTCCACCATAAAACTGAGACACCCTGTATAAGAGTATTTCGCCGTTGTCGTATTATATTTGTGGTTAAAATGTTTATTTTATCCATTATCTTCCGAGAACTATGTTCTCCCAATACACATACACTAATAAGAACACTTAGGAATATGTACAGGGTGTCCAATATAAGATCCTCTATCCCCTTATCTCGGAAAGTATAAAAGATAGAGAAAAAAGTTAAATAGGAAAGTTTTTGTTTTTACCTGAATTTTTCATTTTTATAACTTTCTTGAATACAGGGTGTTCAGTTTCTCTGATCCAGGCATCAACTTTCGTTTTTTAAATGGGAAACCCTATATTCAATTACGTTTTTGAACTCTCCTTTAAATTCTAGGTCAACATTGTTAAGAGTACCATATACCTATCATTTACCGTTACGAAGATATTAGCATTCAAAGAAAAAAATCTTTAAAAAACACCTGCTCAAAAAATCTAGGCAAAACAAATAAGACATCCAAAAAAAAGGTAAATAGGGTTTATTTCGTAGAAAATTAGACTCAGAAATTACTTCTATGAATCGATATTACCTGATTAATATACAGAGTGTTTTTGACAGAAGGCTCAAACATGTATATGTTAAAGCTCCAGAAAATCGAAAATCTCTTATGGAACACCCTGTGTATTATTATATTTTTGGATTCTCTATTAAATTTTAACCATACTCTATATAACTTTCCCTATTCTTATTTTGCTTAGTTTTCAAGATATTGACGAAAATGTGGAAAAAATGTCAGCTATTAATCATTATCGGCTATTATTATTGAAAATATCTCTATTATCATTATATTATCATTATAGTAAGTGTGCCTTAATACTGATTAAGAATATATTATTTTATTAAATACTAATATTTGTTTAAATTATTTCATTAATTAACTAATATAAAAAAATCTATGTTTGTAACTTGAACCACAAATAACTAACAATAATCAACAAATAACAATAAAAATATAAATTAAATCAAGTGTCCTATATGTCTTCAATTTTGAGCTATGCATGTTGTGTATATAACTGCTAGTTTTCTTACAGTGCAATCACTTTGATTGAGCGCTTCAATTTCCATCCTGATTTTAATCTTTAAATCATCAACATTATTACTCTGAATTTGATAAACTTTATGGGGTACTTTCAATGTACCCCATAAAAAGTTATCAAGTGGACCTAAATCTGGGATCCTCGGCGTCCATGGGATATTCCCGTTTGGCCCTATCCATTCCACAAAATAGTGGTTAATAAAATTCTTTACAACTGCAGTATTGTGGCATGGAACTCCATCCATCTGATAGATGATCTGATTGGCATCTTCTTCGGCATCCAATAAAGGTAAAATGCAAGTTGTAATGAATGCCATTTCCTGATATTTTACCTAAGGTACCTGGGACCATTTAAATATTGGCCAAGAAAGACAGGGCCTAAAATGTGTCTCTTATAAATAGCGCACCAAACATTTTCGTCAATATCTCGAAAACTAAGCAAAATAAGAATAGGGAACGTTATATAGAGTAAGGTTAAAATTTAATAGAGAATCCAAAAATATAATAATACACAGGGTGTTCCATAAGAGATTTTCGATTTTCTGGAGTTTTAACATATACATGTTTGAGCCATCTGTCAAAAACACCCTGTATATTAATCAGGTAATGTCGATTCATTGAAGTAATTTCTGAGTCTAATTGTCTACGAAATAAACCCTATTTACCTTCTTCTTGGATGTCTTATTTGTTTTGCCGAGATTTTGTGAGCAGGTGTTTTTTAAAGATTTTTTTCTTTAAATGCTAATATCTTCGTAACGGTAAATGATAGCGATAGGGTACTCTTAACAATGTCTACCTAGAATTTTAAGGAGAGTTCAAAAACGTAATTGAATATAGGGTGCGCCAATATTCTTGGCTGTGAACGTGACCTTGTATGATTCGGGGTCGAGTGGGACTATCACTCTTTGCCCTCCTCATCTCTGTAGGCCTGGACGGCCTCGTAGAGGTGGACCCCATCCCTCACCAACCCCGATCACAAGAGTGATAGGTGTGGGCGATTTGTGGGATCTCCTCATATCCTGGCTCTACCCTGCCGGCCGGGTAGGATCTTCTGACGCTCTTCTGTCTTGATGTTCTTTCTTCGCCGGCATGTTAACCCCCGGGGGTGGTCTGTCATGGGCGGGGGCGGCAATTGCCGCTCCCGCCCTGGGATTGTGGTTAGGTGGGGTCAGGATTGGCATTGTAGCCTAAGGATGCACCTCTAAGGGACCAAATGGCCCATTAGTGGGTATCGGGGAGGGAAGTGGATATCGAAGTGTACCCGCGACCGCAGTCGGCGGCCGCGACTTCGAGGGAGGTCTGTGGGTCGTCTATGTCTCTTCGTAGTCTCCTACTCTTGCTCCAGGTGGAATCTGAAAATGTTACCTTATACCTTATCCTGGGTCCAAGAGTTGGAGCCTTGGCCGCTTGTACTTAGCTGCCACGTCGGGTGCGTAATCCACGGCTCTCCGGATTAGTCTCGGCTCGTGCAAAGGCTTTCTCAGCTCGTCTTCTGAGGACCTCCAGGACTGGGACGTACTCTAAGTCCCGGTATAGGTCGGCGTTGCGCAGGTAGTAAGGGGCGCCCGTTGCGACCCTCAGGGCGATGTTTTCCACGGCCTGCAGTCTTCGAATGTGCGTCTTCGCCGCGTAGGCTCACGCGGTCGCCGCGTATGTCATCTGGGGTTGAATGACGGTCTTGATGAGGGTTTTCTTGTTCCTCAGGCTGAGCCCGCTGGTGGAGCAGAGCATGGGATACAGCATTCCCCTGACCTGTCGTGCCTTTTTCACGACGTTCTCGATATGGGCTTTCCACGTGAGCCCTCTGTCCAGGGTTTACCCCTAGATATCGGGCTGTGTCTCTCCATCCGATGTTTTCCCCGTGCAAGATGACATGTCCATGCGGCTTTTGACCATACCTGCGGGAAAAAAGAATAGCGTTAGCTTTGTCCGGGTTAATAGCCACCTTCCATCTGTTGCACCAGTTCTCAAGAAGGAGCACTGCCTCTTGGAGGTACCTCGTAACCATCCTGGCCTGTAAAGACCGTGCAATGATGGCCGTATCGTCTGCGCACAGAACTACCGAGGTACGGTGGGTCCTAGGCAGGTCCAAGAGGCAGGGCTTTTGACCATACCTGCGGGAAAAAAGAATAGCGTTAGATTTGTCCGGGTTAATAGCCACCTTCCATCTGTTGCACCAGTTCTCAAGAAGGAGCACTGCCTCTTGGAGGTACCTCGTAACCATCCTGGCCTGTAAAGACCGTGCAATGATGGCCGTATCGTCTGCGCACAGAACTACCGAGGTACGGTGGGTCCTAGGCAGGTCCGACGTGAAAATGTTGAACAGCTGGGGTGACAGGACAGTGCCCTGTGGTACTCCTGCTTCCATGGGGCGGATGGTTGAGAGTTCTCCATCTACCCTCGTCCTCAGTTGCTTCCCGCGTAGGTACGAGCTGATCAGTTTCACCATCGCTACAGGGTAGCCTGCGTCGATCATCTTGACCAGCAGGCCGTCGTGCCATACCCTGTCGAAGGCCTTGGCCACGTCTAGGAGGACAGCGCCGGTGACGAGTCTGTTGTTGAACCCCTCGGTGATATGTTCCACCAGCCTCAGGATTTGAAGTTCCGCAGAATGCCCTTCTCTATAAGCGAACTGCTCATCCGGGATAGCGTGCAATTCCTCGGTGATCTCCAGCAGTCGCTCCTTTATTACCCTTTCCACCACTTTGCTCGCCGCTGGTAGTAGGCTGATCGGTCGGTAGCTAGAAGGGAGAGTTAGATTCTTACCTGGTTTGGGTATCAATACCACGTGCGCAGTTTTCCATCTACTAGGGAAAAAGCGGAACCTCAGAATTGCATTCGTGATATTCACTAGTGCTGCTACTCCCTTGCGGGGTAGCTTCCGAAGAACCAGGTTCCCTATCTCGTCGCATCCCGGTGCTTTTCGGATTTTCAGTCTCCTTAGGATGGTTTTCACCTCCTCTGGGTCGGTCGGGCGGAACTGCGTATCGTCGGGCATTCGCCCTATCCGTCGAGCTCGTCTACTCACCTCGTCTGTGAATTCCTCGTCCTCGTCCGGCAAATTGTTCTCCGCGCACTGGAGTTCCAGGCTGTCGGCGAATGCCTCTGCCTTTTCCTGCCTCGTGTACACGAGTCCGTTTTCGCCTTGGATCGGAGGTATCTTTCGGCGATGTGTTCTGAGCGTTCTCTGGGTGTTCCATAGACTTCTATCCTCGGTGTTCAGCGACTCGAGATATCTCTGCCACCTAACCTGGTGATGCTCGTGCAATGCGGCTTTGACTCTTCGGTTAAGCTGGTTTAATGCCAGCTTGTCCTGCGGGAGTCTCGTCCGCCGAGCGTGTTTCTTGGCTCTGCGTCTGTCCCCTATCAACTCCATAACCTGTAAAGGAAGTTCACCCGTAGGATTAAGTGCATATCTTACCTGTCTCTCCGTAGTGCTGGCCGCCAGAGCTGCGCGGATATCATTCTCAAGGCTCACGACGGTGGCTTCGATGTCCTCCTCTGTGTCGATGACTCGAAAGGGTACGCAGATCCTCTGCTCGGAACTGCTCCCAGTCTGTGCGCCTCTTAGTGAAGGTGGTCTCGGTGGGCTGATGTCCACCCAGGCGTAGGAGGATGGGGCTGTGATCTGTAGATCCCTCGTGCAATGTCTCTACTTCAGCCACCATCGGTATTGCCTTGAGTAAAGCGATATCCAGCACGTCTGGTACTCCCGCGTGTCCGTGGTGTGTAGGTTCCTCCGGTCCCCATGCTGCCACTTCGCCATTCGCCTCCAAATAGCCCAGTAGGACCCGTCCTCTGGCGTTGGTTGTACCGCTGTTCCACATCGGGGACTTGGCATTGAAGTCGCCCATTGCCACCACTTGGGGGTTGACCGCTAGGGCCGCCTCTAGCTCCTGCGCCAGAAGCGGGAGATTTGGTGGTTGGTAACAGGTCACCATCGCCATTTCACCATTCCTTTCAGTCCGGATTACGATAGCGGCGGCTTCCATGTTGTTCATCTGCGGCGTTGTGATCTCGTGGTGGTCTAACCCTCTTCTGGCTAGCAGCGCGACTCCGCCTCCCTGTCTACCATCTCTGTCCCTGCGGTACATCTCGTAGCCTGGAACTCTGGTCCTGATGTTTTCGCTCAGCCATGCCTCCTGTAGTGCAATCACGTCTATTTCCAGACGTGACAGGAGTTCTTGGATTTCGTGTTTTCTTGCGCGGAACCCGTTGACGTTCCACGACGCAAGTCTGAGCGATTTGGGCTTCGATCTACCTGTAAACATTACCTTTTTAGCAGTTGTGGCGCATTGGCTAGGAAGGTGCTCATCGCCGTCCACCACTCCTGCATCTGGGCCATCATTTTCGCCGCCTCGTCCAAGTTGATGGCTGGCGGGGTTGCGGTTTTCCTCGCGCCCGCGGGTCTGGTCGCGGTTTCTGGCCTGGGCCTCGCTACTTCCGCGTAGCTCCCCTTGGTCCCTGCTGCTGCGGCCGGTTTCCTGCTTGGGGCTGCCGTCTTCTTGGCCGGTGTTGGCTTCGGGAACCTCGGGCATCCTCGGTAGCTCGCCGGGTGGGCGCCCTCGCAGTTCGCGCATTTTGCCGGCGTGTCCCTTGATTTGCGGCACTCTGTTGTGGGATGGTTCTCTCCGCATTTGACACATTTGGCCTGGGCGGTGCATCGGCTCTGCCCGTGACCGAACTTCTGACACCGGTGGCACTGGGACGCTCCTTCTTGCTGTCGCTGCCTTTCGACCCTCACTACCAAACCACAGCATCTTGTGACATCTAGGACGGCTGTCTGGTCCAGCGGTACTTGGACTAGTACCAGGGGCATGAGCTGTTTTGTCCTCCGGCTCGTCATCCTGTACACTGCTTTGGGGGAAAGTCCTTGACTCCTCAGGTCGTCTTGGATGTCCTGGTCGGCCACTCCGATGGGGATGCCCCTAACTACTACCCTTAGCAGTTTGTCTTCTTGGAGGGAGTACGTGTGGTATTCCCTCTTTTCCTCAGCCAGGACTTTTGTCAATTTCCGGTGGTCGTCCACCGTCGCTGGGGTTATGTTGACTCCCCCGCCGATTAGCTTTGCTTTGGTAAAAGCAATGCCTTTCCTGTTCAGCGTCCTGCTGACAACGGTCCATTGACTCTCGTCGCGGAGTACCACTGGCGGGATCCTCTTTTTAGCGGGCTCTGCTGCTGGGGCGGCAGCATTGTCTTCGCTTTCTTTACGGGCCTGTTTGGTCGGCTCCTCGTCCGATGTCTGCTCACCTGAAACAGAAAGCGAGGTTATTTTTCGCTTACCTTGTCTGGTCGCAGGTTCCGCGGCGGGCGCGGCGCCTTTTTGGGCGGTTGTTTTGCCTTTAGGCACCACCCCCGTCCTCACGGTCACCGCTTGTTGTTCTGCTGTCGGCCCCTTAGCCTTAGCAGTTACGATGTCTCGCAGCTCCCTGATTTCTTTCCGCAGCTCCTCTACGATTTGTTGTAGGGCGTCTCTCTCCTCCTTCAACTCGAAGAAGAGGTGCGCCGGCACTGTGGTGACCGGCTTCGGCGTCGGCGTCGCTGCTCTGGAGTCAACCGAATCCGATTCCTCGGAAGTCGACGACTCCATCGGCGTCACTCTCGGGCGCTGTGCCATGCTTCCTCCAAGCATACACTCTCTAACCAGTTATGATTGCTTCCTTCTCTATTGTCTTTGCACAGACAGTTTGTTGTGGGGCCTCCACTTCGTATGCTCGCCTTCGATAAATCGATAACTCGCACTATTTGTTTCGCTCTCGTACCCTACGTGTTGCCACTTCGGATGCTCGCTCGAAACTGAACATAGGGTCTCCCATTTAAAAAACTGAACAATCTGTATTCAAGAAAGTTATAAAAATGAAAATTAAGGTAAAAACAAAAAACCTATTTAAATTTTTTCTCTACCTTTTATACTTTCTGAGATAAGGGGATAGAGGATCTTATTTTGGACACCCTGTACAGTGTATTGGTGTTTATACAATACAGTCGTTAGTACTTTCCTATACAGATAAATCCTTTAAGATAAATTAATGACATTTACAATGAAAATCCGCGAATTTTTTATATAACTATATTTTTAATTTAATAAATGCTTATTAATTGGCGATTCCAAAAATGAATGCGCCCTCTGCATGAAAATATTTGACACTACCTAAGTAATTTTTGGTAGCTTATTCCTGATATAATGATAAATAATACGTATTTGGGTTTGTTTAACATAACCATTTAGTGGTGCTTGTGACTTTTTGGTATTACAGAGTTAAAAACGACGTGGTTATTAGCACCGTTTACATTTTAAAATGGCATTCAAAAGAAATCCGCACCACCACAGCCTCCTACAGTTACGTAGGAGGCTGTGGCACAACACAAACTGCCGTGTTTATGGGTGTCATTCCACAGTACCTATGTGTCAATAGAAGTGTTTAACATAGAAGATAGATAGAAATTTGGCCCTAATATAAGAAACTGTGTCTCACTCATTTCTCCGAAAAGCATGTAATAATTTAATAACACGTTTATTTACACAACATAACCACTATTTGTTGCAGTTTGTCTATACTTTTTTATTATTAGTCTTATAAAGACAATAAATTTTAATTTAAATATTATTTAACAAAAACACAAGCCCTAATATGGTATCACCATACAGTTTTTCACACTTATTTTACACCAAAATGTAAGTAAGCAAAAACTACGGTACCTACTTCAACCCAAAAAATTCATATAATTAGCAAAGAAGCACTTATAGGACGTATGACTGCTTTTACCACTCTTTTTATACTTTATTTGGCCCTAAGTAGCATATGAAGTCACTATATTTTTACAAGTTTCACAAAACTTCACAAGACTTATAGTCTTCCTCTATATTTATTTATAATTTGCAGCGCTCGCATCGGTAATCTGAATCGCCAATACTACCTACTAAAAGAACGGATTTCATATTAAAAGATAAAGGACATTTAGCTAAAATTGCCTTTAGATACCTTGGATACTATTATTGGGTCAATTGTATTGCCTATTAAAACTACTATTATAAGAAGCAATTATTTATACTATTATTAAACTAATTATTAAACTAATTCAAGTTTTCTGTAGCTATGACCATGTAGACGAGCAAAGTCAATATATGTTGTCTCATATTTTCACTCAGAATTTATATGGTTTAAAATAATTACGTTTAAATTTTAGAAAAGCATGCATTAAAATAAAATAGCCATCTAAAATTAACGATTAACGTGAAACTTCTCTCCGATTTTGACTGCTCTCCTCCGTTTAGAAATTATTATTGTTCCCAGATACTTCTCTAATACCTGCAGTAGAAGGAACGTGCATTCAAGTAATTCCAACCTGTACAATATAAATATACTATTCCGTCTGCCATAGAGTATCAGACTAATTCTTTGTTGGAATAAGGAGTAGAGGTATCATCCAAGCAACGTATAAAAACTATGAATATATTTAAATATATTATTTTTATTAATAATTCTAAATTATAAAACCTTCTATAAATTCAATAAATAATAGTAAAACATCTTAGAAAATGTAATTACGCACATGATAATTAAAAAGTACTTTGTTCAGTCATACATAACAGTATAAAAAATTACTATCACTAACGTCTCACTACATTTATATGTCGAAGAGGAAGAAGCCGCCTCCAATCGTTGGGCTGACCTGCTGTCGCCGGGGCAGTAATACTTTATTGATGGTGTGGATCACGCCGTTAGTTGCTAGTGTATCACAGCTGGTAATCACACCTTTGTTGATGCGGATCTGGCTGCCTGATCTGCCGATTTCCACGTGGCTGCTTCCTAGAGTGGACACGAAGCTGCTGAAACCCCAAGACTGCGGGCCAACGCCAGCGCAACAGAGGACCTCTGTAAATTATGAAAGAAATGATGAATAAGTCTTACATAGTTAATTAGACTTTAATACAAATATTATTCAGATATTAGTTGAAGCAATACAAAGTAATAAATTATAATATATTGTGTGTGTAAGTATAGCCTTAATTTTTGGGAATTTATACCCATTTAACATATTTCGTGATTCTGTACCCCCACCAATGGCAGAGTAAAAAAGGTTAACTTCTAAAGATTCTCTTCTATTCAACAAAACACAATTTTTCAAATCCGGTCCGTTAAAATTCAAGGAAAACTGAGATTTAAGGAAAATTTCGTAATTTCGTTTAATAAACAAACATTATAAATATGAACATAAACACTACTAAAGTAAATGCTCAAAATAAGCTCCACTAACTTCTTGGCAATAAACTAAGCGGTTTTAAAATTAATTCAGAAAGTTACGAATAAAATCTGATGAAATATTTGTAATTTAATTTCATAAAAAGTAATCGCAGAGATTCAAATCAGGAAAAGACGCGGACCATTCTATAGGTCGTCTCCGCCTAATCCAACGATCTAGAAGAAAGTCACATCGTTTAAAAAGTCTCGTACTGGTCTGTAATAACAAGGCGATGCTCCATTTTGCTGATCATCCTACCAAACCTTTAAGTCAAAAGATTGAGACAACAAGAGACTTGTTTATTAATTTGAAAAATGCATAAAAAACTTCTCTACCCCTCATTCTAACCACAAGAATTAGCCAGAAAATCTAAGGCTTCTGTGGGAGAGGGCAGGATATTATTATTTAGTAGGCTGAATTGCGCCTAAGGAACAACTTATGTTGGTAAACCCTAAGCAATATTTAGTGCTGGAATGAGGAACACCTGGAAAACTTTACTAGTTAGAGGGACAGTCAAATATCAATCGGCGTCGACATTTCATGTGAATATTGATAACCCATCCCTGCGAAGGGGCCTTAATATACAAATAGACAATTTGATTAGAAATTGGCGACATGGAGATTCGAACCCACGACCTCTGATTAACCGATCGAGGCACTAAACTCTGAGCCACAGGCAGTGCATATGTACTGAAGAAATACATGAATTTTTAGAATAAATAAGGATAAGATAAAATTCATAGGGCTTCAACGTAAAAGCAAGAATTTATTAAACTTAGATTAGGACACAAATTGTTTGGTTACTGTTAAGAAGTTAGTGGAACTTATTTTGAGCATTTATAATATTAAGTATTGATTGTTTTTATTAATTTGACGAAATTACAAAATTTCCATCAAGTTTCAATTTCTAGACTTTTAACAGACCAATTTTAAAAATTGTGTTATAGTTAAACAGAAGAAAAAAGACCTTTAATGGATAAAAAAATTATACCTATACAGCGATTATAAAATTTTTAAGTTAACCCTTTTCCTAACCCTCAATATTTAAGTTAACCATTGGTTGAGGTACAGAAGTGCAAAAATGTCAAAATGATTGATTTTTAAAAATAAAAATGGACCAAGCATTTTTCTCCAAAATTAAAGGTACCTATATTTTTAAATAATTTTATTCCTTACTTCACACTCTGTTTCGCACTGGATAGTGCTACAATGTGACAGAATTATATGTACATATCTATATTAACGATTAATTATTCTAAATTATTATTTTGCTGAATTCGGTAATTTTTTTTATACCTAGTATTATGATAATATACTATTTCTTTACTACTTCAGGTGTGGTCCAGTAATCTAAATAACGATAAAAAATTACAAGTCTTTGACGTGAGTGATGAGACTCAAAACGGCATACAGATGAACAAGGGTTTTCATAATACCCTTGCAAACAAAAATAATGGTAAAATAATCAACAACAATAAGTCACTAGATATACCTGTTAGAACATGGTTCTTTAAAGCCAAATTCGCCTTTTCCTTATCTTCCAGCAACACCTTCCTATCCTTTTCATCCATCGCGGCAAAAGTCTCATCTGTAGGCGCCAAGAAAGTCAAAGACTGGTTGCTCTGCTGCAATGTTTTCTCCACTTCGGTGTCTTTAAGAATACTTCGCAATGTGGAGTATTTCTCGGTGGTCTCGATAATCTCTAAGATGTTCTGAGCTGGGGGCACCAGGACTTTGTTCACTTCATGGATGACAGAGCCACAAGCTTTTTCATCGAATCCAATCATTCTGGCGCAGTTAACAGTTGCTCGATTCACGACGTTTGTGAACAAAGGTAACTGAAATAGGAAGCAATTGCATAAACATCTTAATCTACTCAACAGGTTGAGTAATATGGAAATCACTGAACTTGCAAAGTTTTCCTTGTTAACTTTCTGTTATTATATAGGTACGACATATCTTACATATAAAAAAGTGAGTAACTATTTGATGTTAATTTTGTCAAAATCCCTATTGACTAATAAAATGATGTATCAATTATTAGACCAACCAAGCAAATATATTTTAGCTTTTATATAATGATATAATTTTTCCTGCCGTCACCTAAAGATGATAATGTCACAAATGATCTGGACTATTTGAAACATGAAAATTGATATTGCGCATCTGCCCCAATCTGTTCAAACTCCTTAGATCAGAAATCTAGGGGTTATTTGGATTACCAGAGAGATACTAGGCACCTTATATTTGTAGTAAGATGTAAAGGCACCAAGGTAGTGACTTGCCTTACAAATTATGATTCCATGGACATTTACGAGGCATTTACAGACGTAATGGGAGAAGCTGTATCTGTCCACTAACCTAAATGTATGGATTAAAAAACATATTGAATAATATTTTCTTATCTTGATAATTTTTTTTTTCGAGTGCATGGTCAGTGATGTAAAAAAATGAAATCCCATATTACGGAAATTTCAAACAATATTTGAGGCTTTCAAAGAACCATTACACCAGAATTATTAACTGCATACACTTTTCTATCACCAAAAGAAAAATTTGTACAATTCCATCTAAAAATTTTAGATAGAGTGAACACATACTCTCTGTAGCTAGTGGACCGACTTGCCTGCTAGAAAACCGCAATAAACAGATAAAAAAATATTTGAGCAGTTTATAGGTATATGTCTTTTTTCAAAATTTAAATCGGCATGGCATACAGGGTGTCCACCTAGTGCGCGTAAGTCCAATATCTGGGTTAATAAAAAAGATAACTTAATTTTTTTTTCTACAGGGTTGTCTAATATCCCGAGCTGCACAAAATGAAAATATATTTACATATTCAGGGTGTTCAGTTTTTCCTGGACAGGTACCAACTTCATTTTTTTAAATGGAAACCTATATTTTTTATGGCATTATCGAATTCTACGTAAAAAATTAGTGGGACTTTGTGCATAACACTGCTATTGAAATATTGATAGTTTTCGAGATATATGACTTTTAATTTTTTTTTCTTATGTTTCGTCACTTCTAATAGTTGACATAATTATGGTTGTATGACAGCTAGAAATTATTTTTTTTCAGAAACTGTAGAGTGAAGATGGCTCTTTCGAAAAACGTATCAAAAGTTGACCTGCGATATACAGGGGGCAACAGAAATCGTGCCAAACCTGATGGTTTAAAATTTAAAAAATCTCGACTTTTTCAAATGGAACACCCTGTGTTTTATGATTTCATTAGATGCCTTTCTGTAGACTCTACAATTTTATAATAGCTTTCCCTATACCTAAGTTGCGTAGTTTTTGCAAAAAACCCACTTTTATGAAAAATACCCGATTTGCGCACTCCTTTGACGGAAAAAATATTGTAAGGCTATTTATTTTTATAAAATGTATTAGTTTACACTTCTTAAAATAAAAATAACTGAAAAATTTAGATAATTTCAGTTTAATAAACAAGTCTTTATGGAAAGTTACCATTTATTTGTAAATAAAAGTAAAAAATCATAAAAGCTCTACATGTAATTAAGAATTAGCAAAACTGGCGTATGCTTTAGAAGAAGTTCATGGGAATTATTTGCTAGCAGCACGTATTTATAGAGATTCCCACGTGCTGACTGTTTTGAAAATGTGAAAGAAAGATTTGAAAGAACAGCAAATGGGAATTATGAGAAAACTACCAGGAGACATGGGAGTAACAACGATAATATTTAGTTTAATGTTGTGGTTTCTGCTGTTGAAAATCCAAAAATATTAGTATCAGAAAATCAGTAGAAATCTTGGAGTTTTCAAAAGCTCGAGAAATAAGATATTGAAGAAGAAGTTTCATACGTATCATATTGAAAACCAAACGGTGTTACCGTAGTTAGAAAAATTATTAGTGAAATGGATGAATATACATAGAGTATTGAAAAAAGAATACGCAATACTCATACAAGCAAGCTAACCTAAAGTAAATGCTCAAACTGTCCACCGTTGTTTTCAACACAAAGCATTAATCTACGACGAAAATGAATGTGAACATTTCTTAACATTTCGGGCGTTATGGTTAGAAACTCATTTTGGATCTTTTCTTTCAAGTCTTGCATATCCGTTGGTGGTACTTCGTATACTCGCTCCTTGATATAACCCCACAAGAAAACGTCCAGAATATTTAAATCAGACGAACGTGCAGGCCAAGGAACTGGACCACCACGACCTAACCACTTATTTGGATATACGTGGTTTAGGTGTTCTCTAATCTGAAATATGAATAGATAATAGGAAAAGTACTACAACAATAAAATAATCACAGTACCGCCAAAGTGGAATGTGGAGGGGCACCATCATGCTGAAACCATTGTTGAACCAAATAATCAGCGGGCATATTCTGTAGCTGTAGAAGGGGAAGTTCGTTTTGCAAAAAATGCAAATACACATTGGCATTTAAATTGCCTTCAAAAAAGTACGGTCCAACAATATGTTCTCCACAAATTCCAGCCCACACGTTCACTTTGAAACGATGCTGATTATCTAGTACCCTCAATAATCTTGGATTATTGTCAGCGTAGTGATGAAAGTTGCGACAATTGGGTAAGCATGTGTTTGAAAATGTTGATTCGTCAGTAAACAAGACATTCATAAAAAAGTTTGGACTTTCCTGAATTTTATCCAATGCCCAGTGGCAAAAATCACCCAGGCGGTTTAGGTGATCTTGAGGTAACAGTGCTTGATGGTTTTTAATATGATACGGATGAAAATTATTCTTCTTCAGTATCTTGTTTGTCAAGCTTTTGGAAACTCCAAGATTATTACTGATTTTCCTGACACTAATATTTGGATTTTCAACAGCAGACGCCACAACATTAAACTGAATATCGTCATTGTTACCGTCATGTCTCCTGGTAGTTTTCTCATAATTCGCATTTGCTGTTCTTTCAAATCTTTCTTTCACATTTTCAAAACAGTCAGCACGTGGAAATCTCTGTAAATCTGGATTATTTGCTTTGTAAATACGTGCTGCTAGCAAACAATTTCCATGAGCTTCTCCTAAGGCATAAACCATTTTCACTAATTCTTCTTTTGAATAGTTCATTGTATGCACGCTTAGTACTTACTCTAAACTCGTACGTGAATATTCAGTAAAAGAAGAAATGACATGTAAACTGATTGTCACAAATTTTATTGCGTGACAGACGCTCACTGCGTTTTTCCCGAGAAAGGAACGTGCGCAAATCGGGTATTTTTCATAAAAGTGGGTTTTTTGCAAAAACTACGCCACTTAGGTATAGGGAAAGCTATTATAAAATTGTAGAGTCTACAGAAAGGCATCTAATGAAATCATAAAACACAGGGTGTTCCATTTGAAAAAGTCGAGATTTTTTAAATTTTAAACCATCAGGTTTGGCACGATTTCTGTTGCCCCCTGTATATCGCAGGTCAACTTTTGATACGTTTTTCGAAAGAGCCATCTTCACTCTACAGTTTCTGAAAAAAAATAATTTCTAGCTGTCATACAACCATAATTATGTCAACTATTAGAAGTGACGAAACATAAGAAAAAAAAATTAAAAGTCAAATATCTCGAAAACTATCAATATTTCAATAGCAGTGTTATGCACAAATTCCCACTAATTTTTTACGTAGAATTCGATAATGCCATAAAAAATATAGGTTTCCATTTAAAAAAAATGAAGTTGGTACCTGTCCAGGAAAAACTGAACACCCTGAATATGTAAATATATTTTCATTTTGTGCAGCTCGGGATATTAGACAACCCTGTAGAAAAAAAAATTAAGTTATCTCTTTTATTAACCCAGATATTGGACCCACGCGCACTAGGTGGACACCCTGTATTTGAGTATTCCTATTATTCATAATCTTCAGGTCTAATTGTATAAAGGTCAATTATGTTAACAATCCTTCGACTTTCTAAAGAAAAGAATCGCAAAGCAGCAGTAAATCTACAAAACATTGGTAAACTTGCGGTAAATAGCACTTCAAGTAGTCAATTATATATAGAACAACGTATATATCGTAATCGCAAATATGTCTAAATCTTGTTGATTAGTTAGTTCCCCCGTTTATTAGTTCCCAGCAAAAGTGTATCTTTATTTTATGTAATTTACCAGCAACAAGTTCATTCTATACATACCGTTGAGTATAGATTAATCCTCAACTCTTTTCCATAATCATTGCTAGTAAGCAAAAGGTTGTTGTTCATATCGTTGGACGGCAATTGTCCTTGCACAATATGATATCTGACGATTTCTTTTAATTTATCAGGATCATCTTTTGCAGCGTCCAGAACTTTCTTAGCTTCAGGGGTTTCAAAAGCTTTATCTACTGGCACAAAAACTGTTGCGTTATTCAATCCATTTATTTCTTCTTTCATTCCAGCTTTTTCCACGATCTCTTGGAACTTGCTGAAGTTATGATTCCTCAACACACTTCCGATGTACAATCCTAAAATGTAAACATAGTTATACCAAAGAAACAAGAATGTATTATTTAAAGAAATTAATACCTGAAGGTGGAATAATGATATCATCGAGCAAATGGATAACGCCGTTTGTTCCCATGATGTCAGCTTCAATTATCTTAGCTTTTCCTTCCAAGATGAGTTCGTCATCAGCTGTACGCTCCAAATTCAAGATATCTCCTTCGACGTTGTGAGTAGTAGCATTTCCAATAATTGCAGAAGAACAAACTGTGTGTGGTGTGAAGTGGAATTTTAGTATGCCTGAAAATAAACAAACGTGATGTCAGTTACTGTCAGTTTATTGGAATTTGTGATCATTTACAGATTATCCTTAGTTAGCGACACATACGTACAACCATAGATTAATCAACCTTTACAGATGAACTGATAGATAAACGTACACAAAAATTCAGCGTTACATCGCTCTCGTTTTCAGTCAGAAAATTAAATAACGCATATTTTCAACAACTTTACATCATTGGAAGCTAACTCAGCATAAAGAAACAATTCTCCTTCTTTCGTTCACCTTCACAGTCAAGAAATAAAATAATTGCCAGTGATTGATGCCAACGATTTGAGTTGGCACCATTTTGATACTTTCAAATATAACAATGTATCGGTCCATCTATTAGACGAGCTGGTGGCTCGGGGTTTAGTGTCTCAATCGCTCCACCCAGAAGTCGTGGGTTCGTATCCCCATTCCACCAGACAATTTTTAATTAAATTGTCTACTCATAGATCAAGGCTTGTTCGCAGGGATGGGTTGACAACCATCCTGGCGATGGCCTAGGATGGGAAAAATGTCAACTTGGTGTTAATGTGAGATATTAAAATCAGTTGATGTTTGACTGTCCCCCTAACTAATGAGGCTTTCCAGGATTCCCTCATTCCAGCACTGAATGGTAGTTGGGGTCTAACAACGTAAGTCATTCCTGAGACGCAAATGCGGCGCGCAAAATAATAATATGTATCTAATCCTTGTGATTAGAATGAGAAGTAGATTTTTTTTTTTTTGTTGAGATCCAGTCGACCCGTTCCCTGGCTCCGATTCTCAGGGTCGGCCGCTGGTGTGGTTATCAGTAGCTACTCCCCACGCCCGTGAGGTGAGTAACTACTGAGTCCGGGAATCGTGTGCCCTGAGTAGACGTAATGAGCCGAGAATGATCACCTTCTGCATTCTCCCGACTAGAAGATCTGCCGAATTTCGGCATGCCGGTATGATCTTCAGTTCCGAAAGCAATGTATCTGTTGCTCCACCGAGAGCTTCTATTATCAATACCACAAGCTTCGCAGTATGCTCTGGATGTAGTCTGCGGAGTTCGAAGAGAAGGTCTCGATATTTCGTCCGTTTCTCCTCCTCCTTCAAGACAATGTTGATCTCGGCAGGAACCGAGAACTCGATGACAAACATTGTCTTGAGCTGGTAGTTGAGGAGGACCACATCAGGCTTATTGGCTCGAATCTACCTGAGCGTAGATGACATGACAAATACAAACATAGATACAAGACAAAGATACTCCTTTTTTCACGATCTTCTTCTTTTCGGATTTAATAACTTTAATTCAACATTAAAGGACTAATTTAAAAGAAAATGGGCTGCTTTCTATTTTGATTAAATAAATACATTTTTGTAGTTGTAGATAGTTCTAAATATACTGTCTTGATGATTCGTATAACACCAAAACATCACCACGGTGATGTGCAGATGTTTAGTCTATAAGAATGAAATAAGCTAAATAGGTACTTACTTTCTACACAACCACCACCATTAAGGAGCTTTTGCTTCTGACCCTCTTCCAACTTGTTGAAAGCTTCATCAGTCGGTGCAAAGACAGTATAGTGACCATCAGGTTTTATATGGGTTGAAATATCAGTATATTGAAGAGCTGCAATACAATTAATATACAATTTATAGATTGAACTTCATTCTCATCACTGATTCTAACTATTACCTTTCTTAAAGCTGGTCAATTTAGGATGCTGCCTGATGACAGTCTCGATATCTTCAGTAGCAGGAATTACAACGCCATCTGCCATGTGGACAATTCCATTTTTGGATAGAATATTGGGTTTGGAAATTCTGGCACAATTTGCAGTTACTAATCGATCTTCAGACTGCGTGGGGTACATGTTGAATCTTATGGTACTGTTGTTGTTCTGACTGCAAGGTAATTTTTTAGTAAGATTATAATGGGATGTGTATCAGATTAGTATTACCTTCTCAGAAGTTCTTCATTACCGATGTCCTGTAAGTCGATAAAGCCTTCAAGGGTGTGACTAAGAATTAAGTCCCGGTTTGAGAGGGCATTAACCGCACGACGTCGACGGGATGGATCAACTTTATTCTAAAACGATAAAAAAAATAAATACCTAGGTTATCAGAAGGGTCGAGTGAATTAGGATTAGATGGTAGATTAAAGTATTTTTATTCACTAATTATTTACCGGAAGTAGACAATTACTTTGTTATTTTCTATAAAATTCTATTTTTATATTTTTTATTTCTAAATTTGTTTTTAGATTTCTGATGCTAATTACACTGATACTCCAAAAGTGTAAAGTTTTGAAAATTTAATACTAACGAGGCAAATGCAAAATGTATAGGAAAAGGAAAATATCATGCAAGTGGTTAACGGGTTTCAATATTTATTAGATGACTTGAAAATCCATTACATTTCTCATAAAACTGCTAATTGAATATAATATTTCTATCTACCTGTTCTTAAAACTTTCTGCATTATAGCCAATTTAAATTTATTTATTCTGTAAACTTTGATATAACATTTAACCTAGGTATATAAAATACATAAATATATTACCTATTTATTTTGGGGACTAATTTCACTCATCTTTACATTATATTACGCAACTAAAGTTCTTATCTTATTCAAATGAAATCCAATAGCTTGCATATTATTCCCAATGTAACTCAATATAGCTACGTGCTATAAATTGCATTTATGTACATCCGGTAGTCATCTTACTAACCATTAGGAACCAAAATGCGACTTCACCGTTGAAGCTAACAGAGCTTTCAAAAAGATATAAAATGAAGTAAGATACCTCCCAAGAATTAGTTCATCGTTAGTTACATACCAGTTGTAGTTGTGAACGTACATATAACATTATACAAGACTCTTCGAAAAGTCTTTATCAATTAATATTTTTTTTAAATCATTTGTTATGTTAATGACATAACATACATATAAATATATCTTATCTATAAACATATAATGACGTTATATGTACTTATTATTTAAAGAAAAGCGTTGGAAACAAAAAGCCCCGACCAGCAGTTAATTAAGCAGAGTCGTTGTTTCCTTTTAAGAGTTTAAGTAATAATATCATTGTTTGGACGATTTGATTAGAATCAGAAGTTGATTGTCAGTTCAATGATTCAGAAATCTATTATAGAATGTAAATTTGAAAGAAATATATTTCGCTTAGAGAAATTTGGTTTTTAGTTAAAATATAGTTAAAGCTATGGATTGGTAACAAATAGCCATGCAAATGTAAAAATTTACAAAAAAAAATGTTAATACCGCAAAAAACTTCACTCTTGGAATAGCAATATAATTCCATAGCTTTCTGTTCAAAAAATGAAAGTTAGTGTCTACTTTCTTTGTAATCAGAAGTTGGGGGTCTGGTTATACCTACAGATTAATTCATGACTTCATAATATTTGTATATAATTTATCGAATGAATTTACCTCGTGTACCAAATTTTCTGGATCATATTTTAATATAAGCTTAATTCTATTTTATTGTATTATTATAGTTACTGTTATTCTTAGTTACTTTATATTAAAATATATATTATATCATTAATTTAAAAAAGAATTTTTAAAAACTTTTAATTATTTAATTGTTTAATAAATTTTTTTTTTTATTAATTTACGGACTCTTCGAAGAGTCTTACTGTGGTAAAACTACAACTGCTATGACTGAACTACAACTAACTCTTGTGTGATATCTTACTTCCTTTTATAACTTTTTGAAACCTTTAACCTTTTCAACAGCGGCGGTGAGGTTTCTACGAACGGTTACTAAAATAGCTACCGGATGTGCATAAATACAATTTATAGCACGTAGCTATATTGAGTTACATTGGGAATAGAGAAATAACAATATTCAAGCAACAATATTGCATTTCATTTGAATAATAAAATAAGAACTTTAGTTGAGTAATTTCAGTCCACAAAGTAGATAGGTAATATTTTATATAACATAAGCAACAATATGCTTATTTCGTTTACTTCATAAAATATTGGGTTGCAATATTATAAAATAAAAAATACACCAATTTCTGTGCTTATCGGTTAATAAACTATTTTTAAGTAGCTTATTCTAAAAAAGATTTTTATCTGATAGAGATAATATGATCATAGATCGCCACAAAATATGTTATAGATAATATGAGAACTACTATTGAAGAATTATATTATAATGCATATTGTAAGATATTTGAAGGCACAAATAGGTACCTACATATTTATTTTACGCTTAGAACAATTTACTGGCACGCTAAACATACCTCAAACTTCATTCTGAAATTCATAAAGTACGAGTACCTATATCGAATGCCATGTTACTGTTTTTGTTTAAATATAATATAATGTACTCCTATACACAGACTAAGGTACCCCTAATTAGTTTTTGTCATATAGCCAATCAAGCAGTAATCAAGACATTCAATTATGTTAAATGGTATATTTATTCTAATACCATGGTCTTAAGCATTAATGGCAACAGATTGATTATCCTTGTAGGATACGATTGTCTATGAATTGAAACAATGGATTAATTTATAAGAGGGGAAACATTAACCGGGTGGTGTTTTACCAGGATCAGGTCAAGGACATTTATGGTATTTATTTTTTCAAATTTATTTTATGTGGGATTATAAATTTATGTATACAGCGTGGTTCCATAAGCCTGTCAAAAATTGGAAAATTTTCACTGATTACAGAAGAATAAATATCTGTTAAAACAATATACCTACATTTATGGCATGTAAGCAGTGGCAATTTTTATATATGATAATATAGTCGAAACATCCATTTATCATATCAAAATTGTCACTGATCAGTTTTTCCATATTTTAAAAATGTGAAAAACGTATTACTTATGCTTTTTAAATCGAATTATTTACTCTCAAACGGATTTCTTTTCTTGTTTTCCTGCATATTAATTTTAAAACAATTAGATCTTGAGTTATATTACCTTTTATTAATAAGTATTTCAATTTCTTTAAGGCAATATATTTCCTATTTGTCACAGACTTGAAGGATAATATACACAGTGTTGAATAAATACTCAATAGAAATTTGACTAAATTATTTAGTCAAAACCTACCATATCGTTCAGTTTTTCGTTATATAGATTCAAAGCATTATCCGTAGGGACAATCAAAGAAAAGTTTCCATCAGCAAACTTTTGTTCGAGACCAGCCGACTTGATCATATTTTTGAATTCATCGGCTTTCATATCCCCAAGAGTGTCCATAATAGGTTTGAGGTCTCCTTGCTTTTCACAGCCTTTACCAGAGGCGCGTTTGTACCCATAACAGCATTTGTAACGAACCGTGAAGGTTTTTACCACACCATGATTGTTTATCCTGAAATAATATTTATGTTTTATTTACTTATTTTTTATGTCCAGTATTAAATAATACTAAAAGTATATTATAAATATTAGGTAAATATTATCTCAAATTAATTTCATTTGTTGCATAGGTTAGTCTTATATCGTTTACTATTTATTTTATAATAATATGATTGAAATAAGTAAATATTTTTCCACACTGAAAGAAATTAAAAATTAAATGAATAAATCCATGCGCCATAGGAATCAGGCTTTCTTAAATTAGTTTTTCCTAACCAAAAATGACACATTTAAAAGATCACAAAAATAAAAAATATAAAATACCTCACTGATTCGCTAACTTCGATATCCTGAACATTTTTTAATATAGAATAGTTGGGAAAAATCTTGAAAAAAGAATATCAGTACAATATAAGAAAAAAGAGAAAAGAGAAGTGGATTCTGCTAAAGAATACGAACAGATATAGTACTACATATTTAATGTAAAAAATTATTAACGTTTTGCAAATACTGCGAATACTTAAACTCTTGAATATGAATTTGTGTGCCCTAAACATTAATACTTTTTAGTGTTAGATAAGATCACATAAAAAAATAAAAAGATATAGGCGAGAGTGGTAAGAGACAATGGGAAATTTCAGAAAACTAACTCCACAAAAGTAGAATTTAAAGATATTAGTTTTGTTGTTAAATGAGGACTAATAACTCTAACTAATGTGTCTCCAATTATTCTGATACTCTGTTATAATGTTTTAAACATAGGTAAGGTAAGAAATTATTGTATAAATTATTGTATTATACACATACGATAGTTGTGATATGCACATATCAAACTCAATGTAGATGAAGATAAAACCGGAAACATCTCATATTTAAATTTAACTAATGAATTTTAGAATCCAAGAGATATTTTTAGTTGCGCGACATATTCTTTATTTATAAATATTGTTTCACTGTATCCATAGCATTAAGATTTATTCCATAATAATTACATTAAAATTTTCAATTTACATTTTATTTTGGCTATGGAAAACATACAATCTAACCAAAATGCATTCAACTTGTTCTCTAAATTATTAAATAACGTTAAGGTTAGTTACTAAAATATTTATATCAATAGTGAAATCAATATTATACAAAACAGAATTCAACAGAACACAGAAAAATAACTTAATTAACTAACATCCTGGATTAATTGTTAAAGACGTTTTAATGCGCTGTAATTAACTGTGAAGGTTTGTGACGGACTGGCATTGTTTTATTAATTAAAAAATTACATGTAATTAGTTGGATAACTGTCAATTGTATTTTATTATATAAAAACTCATTGTACGCTAAAGATACACTGTTTCTAAGAATTGGAGCATACACAGTTTGCTGCGCTTATGGATCAGAAGGCTTACCACAAACATGAAATTCTTTATATTCTATAAAAATAAACTTTGAACGATTAAATATACTGTCAAGAAAAGTGTTTAATTGAATTATAATCACGTCAGATAATTATGGAAAGTAAGGACCACAACCTTGAAGAACTAGGTAAAACTTAATATGATTACAAATTATACTGAAGAATGACATTTATATTTTATAGATCCATAATACCACCAGATAAATAAGTATTATTATTTAAAATACGGGTTTGCTAGGCTGCATCATTTAAAAAGGAATATTTTTTTTATTTTAAAATAACAAGAGTTATTGAAATCAAAATGGTCAAATAATTAAATCAGTATGAAAACAGCAACTGTATCTCTTAATTCAACACATATTAGATGCATTAAAATCTGTTTTAATTGAATTGTTATAGCAAGGACATAATAGTATCAAATGCAAAACATCCTAAGTTACAAGAAATGCCAAAATAGATTCAGTTTTATAGATATTTCTTAGATCCATTAGATTCCATTCAAAATTACAAATTTAGGAGAGGAATATCCTTCGGTGCTCAATATCTACAAGGTTTCTGATCGAAAGAAAAGAAAAAAGGTGTATTATGCATCAAATGCTGAATTATTTTTTTATATTTGTAAACCCTATCTGCAAACCAACAAATATTTCGTGAAAAGCGCCTGCACTTTTGTGAAGAGACGAGTAGAAAAATAGTAGAAATCGGAATATAGTCTAAGATTCTCCGATAAGTCTTGTGGAAAAATTCTATCTGTAAACTGATCTGGAAACTGGAAAAAAGCATGAAAACAAAAATAGACAAAATAAAGATTGCAAGTCTATTTATTTATAGTTATAGTCAAGGTATGTTTTTTAAGTTTGTCTCACAAAACCAATGGATAAAGTGTAATAAAAGCAATTATTTAATGAATCAGTAACTAAAGTTTGTCACTACTTTTTAGTTTGCCGTTAATGAAACAATTTAATAGGTGTTATGAAATTACTTATATTTAGATATTACAGATAAAACTTAAACAAAATAAATAATTTTTATTGTTTTCTCAATCGCTTGAAATTAGTACTCCGCTTTTCGTCAAGAAGAATTCTATTTTAAATTATCTACAATAGAAAATTAAAATATTGATGATATATTATGTCATATCTTTCTTTATATAAGAATTAAGCGAAAAAGTTAACTAAGAAATAAATTATTAATGAAATTATCAAACATTTATCAAATATTGTTCAATAAAGTTTCATATTTCCCATAGACATTATATTTTTTATAATGTATATGATATTTCCTCGTTGCCTATAATCCTAGGTATGTAAAGGAATAACATAATAATAGATAATTTAATTAATCTCTTAGTTAACTTTTTGGCTTAATTCCTATATAAAGAAAGATGTAAACAGTTAAATAAGGTAATAAATAATATTAAAAATATACTATAAAATATTATGTCATATTTGACATAAAATATAGTTACGTTATAATATCATAGCATATAACATCAATATTATAATTTTATAATAAAAACAGAATCATCATCATCATTGATGATTATCGGCTTGAATTATTTGCGGAAACAGAAAAAAGGCTAGGTTACCTAAGTGTTCTATTTTTGAGATAAATCATGACTTACTTATCGCGATTTACGACCACAAGTTCAAATTCTCTTCTTTTTCTGTACTTCTTGGCGGTTTGAAGTTAGAAGAAAATAATTTATTTATAGTAATCAGCTGTCGATCATCATCATCAAAATTATTGTAACAAAACATATTGTCATAAATAAAACGGTTTCGCTATAATTCCCTATAATTCGCTAATAATTCGCTATAAGTTATCAACTTATTAAATTGTACTTATACGTAGGTATACGTACTTTTTTTAGTACAATACAGTGGGATAGACACATTTTAAATAAGTTGATAACTTAGAATTATATCGAAACCATTTTATTTATGACAATATGTTTTGTTACAATAATTTTGATGACGATTAAACATAAAACTTGCATTCTAAAGGAAATTTCTGGATCGTCAGGTGATTACAGGATCTAAAAGTCTGTAAGCGAAATTCATGTTTCGCGAAGTTCCTCCAAACAATTTTAAGTAGTCTGAAATATATATTCTATTGATATTCAAGTACAGTTCAATGGACTCCAAGAGGTGACCCAGTTGGCTATCAAATAGCCCAAGTTTACGTCATAATTCCAAATTCTATCGGGTTTCTACTCGAAAAAATGACTCAAGAACAAAAATCATTTTTTTGAACTTTCAATTTTGTCTGTTCTAAGCAATGTTTTTGGAGCACATTCAGAATCTTGTAATTAAATGTTTCTTTTCATCTTTATTTTTATTATTTTATAGATGGCGTCTTCCCTAAATGATCTACTTTTCTTTTTTGAAAAATACAAGGTGACAAGGATACAAGGCAATTAACCATTAAAAACCATTCATAATTCTTTTCAATCCAATCCAAACTTACAAATTAAATTTTTCAAGTCCTGAAGAGTTTCATAACTAATAAACAGTTACGGCAGAGGTGCTGAAATCTTTAACTTACTTTGTGATGCACTCGTATTTATTTGCGGATTCAAAGCAGTTGGACAATCTAATAGATGTTGAGAAAGTGTCGGGAACGACCCTCTCTGCATTTTCAGTTTCATTTTTCTTGTCCTCAATTTCTTCTTCGCTCTTGTCCTCGTCATCTGTGCTTTCCTCTCTCTCTATGCACACATTGTCTCTGAAAATAAATAAAATGAAAATTATTATAAAATTTTCAAATGCAAATAATGAATATATTATATTAAAATAAGTAAATTCGTTTTATGTAGAATGAGCAAGAAATAAGCTATACTGATTCACTTTGTTTTTAATCAAAAGTATTTCTCGACAACATTTTCGAGTTTGTAATTTTAATATAACTGAGTTACAACTTATTTAAACAGAGAAATGTGTAATTATGTTTAAGATCAAATGTTTCTGATGAAATATTGAATTGGAAATGTATTATTATGCGTTGTGACTACTTTCTGAGCTACCATGAGAATCTTGGGAGTCAAATTAGCTAGGTACTTTAAACTACTAATGAACTGAATTACACTCATTTTAAATTATAGGAACAAACTTTTATCAAGTAAGTTATGTTTATATCTAGTTAAATACATATTTCGTCTAATCTATGTAAATACGTTACTCATATTTTTTATAGGGATAAATAAAAGCTACCTGTCGAAGAAGTCTTTTAAAATTAAATTAAAATGCCACATAAATTAGACAACTCCCAAATCCAAACCAAAGGCTGCCCGGAAAGGATGCACACATTGAAGAAACGTAGACAAACATTCCTTCATTTTAACCTAATACACATGTTATTGGCAAGACATATTATTATCGTCATCATTTTATAATTGTAAAGTATTATTTCTGCCATAGTTTTACACATAGGTAATCCACACAACTACATATAAAACGCACAGCTAACTTATACATTTTACATTGCCATTACATTTTGTATCAATACACATAATATTATATCAATGTACTTATTTATACCATGTACTTACATCGTATTTTCACCATGTAAGTAAGTGATCGTATAATGTTTGTAAGAATTTTTTTATATTCTTCCACGTAAAATTTTCTTTACAAAGCCGTCTTAAATGTTTTTTTTTCAGCTAAATAAATGTGTATAACCTACATTTATGAATATATTTCTCATAAATTATTCAATGCATATTTACGTGACAGAAGTTTCTGTACCTCTTTAAGTTTTTAATGCAGAAATATAATTTAACATTTAGCAAATATTTATAATAGATTGCATCTTATAATGTAGAACCTTACTGCACAATCTAAAAAAATGTTAATAAAACGCAATACCTGTATCTATTAGCCACACCGGCAGAATATAATTATGTTTTAATCGCAGTTTTCCTTAGCTGAAGGATCTCAAGATGCAAAAAGTGACCTCCAAACCACTGCTGCGACATTTTATACCTCACATTCTAGAAGTGTGCAAAATATACAATGTTGAATTAAATTATCCATTTTGCTAATAAGGCCAGTATTCGTTCTGGATCCTCAACCAAATATTTAAATAAAAATAAATAAAAAGGCTCAATGAGCTATAATTCATTTCTTCTACATCTAACATTGCTCCCACAAGAAATCCCATATTATGCGGGACACTTGACCGTAGACTGCTTTTTCCAACTGACTTCAAACGAAGTATCTAACCATTGGATTCAAGTATGGACTGCAAGGTAGCCATAAATTTGGTAAAATTGACAGTTGCCGTCTTGCATAAAACAGTAATGTGGCATATAGTCACAGATATAGTCACAGAATGATATTTACGATCGATATTTCTACAAATAGTTTTTCCTTCATGTGAAACTCCTGCAGAAACCATAACATTTATGGCCACCTGACAGTCCAGACTTGGAAACGATGGATTACTTCGTTTGGGGTCAGTTGGAAAAAGCGGTCTTTGTTAAAACACCAATTCGTGATATTTATCATCTAAACGAACGAAATACTAGAATCAGCTGCCTCATAGGCAAATAGCTTCTGCAATTGGAGAAGACTGAAGAAGACAATTGGAAATGGTACCTAATGAAAATGGGGGGATCCCTAAATTGAGATCATTTTATTTCTGTTCATACATTTCGAAACAATAAATTTAAAAGAAATTTTTGCATACCTTCATGTTATCGCGCAGAACTTTTGAGTTAGTACTTTCTTTATATAGAACAAAAGTGCTTCATCTATAAAAATTGAGCTTTTCAAGGGTAGGTATATTATTTATTATATTTATATAATAAGAACTTACAAAGAAAATCAGCGTATAAAATTTGTATGCATTTTTTGGCCCATTTAAATATATTATTTACCGTACAGTGTATTAAACAAAATCTTCTTAGGTAGTGTCAATTAGGCATTATTGTCAATTTTGATAGTTAATTTAGTGGTATTCTAGTATGGATTTAGTCGGCTAGCCGTTACTTGTACACTGATTTATTTCTATACGAAAAAGATTATAAAAATCAAATATAATTTATTAAATATAAATATGTGTTTGAAGGACATGCCGAAAACAACTACTCCTCGGGAAATGTGCCCCGACTGGCACACTACGGTGTTTTTCCCACCACTACTAATAAATAAGTGCATAATAAATTACAAATGAAACATATTTTCATAAACAAAAATCTATACAAATATTTTGTATTATGTAATATAGAAGGTTCATATGAAACCTATAGGTATTTAATGTCATTTTACACTGTTGTATTTTAAGAAATTAAAATTATTATTTTGAAATATGCCTCCATATTTCATTGAGATATAAATATTAAAAACACAACAAAAATATTGCATTCGCTCTTTCCGTATCTTACAAAAATAAAAAAGCGTAAAACAAATTATACTGTTTAAATTGGATTAAGTAGAGCATGCAATAATTAAACTAGATAATATGGTCATCCAATAATTTTATAAGGTTAGTTCTTCAACAAGATAGAAAATTGGCACTACCTATATGTAGATGTTGAGAGAGTACCTACAATAATTTATCGTGGAAAGGAAAATTTTCTGTATTCGTTTTTCCTTTAGGAAGAAGTTTATAAATAAAATTAATGTAGTTTTGGAATCATGAATTAAAAGGAAATGTTCTTACTTTTCTTTAACAAATTATGCGGGATATATACAGTCTTGTAGCCTTTTAGTACCTTGCATACCTACAGTGAGTTTATAAAGTCCCCCATAAATTCGTTATTTTGAAAATGGTAAAGTTTTTAAAAAATCGTTCGGACACATCGATTTTCTTTTATTTTTACACTTGTTTTACTTATATTAAATTTTTACATGTATTATTAAATATAAACTTTTATTTTAAGTGGAACACCCAGTACTATTTTACATATTTGGAAAGAATTATTTTTTACAAATACGGTCATATACGGTTTTATGGGTCTATCTCTAATAATAAGGGAGATATGCCCAAAAAAGTGTGTAATAAGAGCAATGTGCTAGAAAGACAATAACAATTCGTTGCTCTAGGCACAGTCTTTCTAAAACACATCGCTTTTATAACAAACTTTTTTGGTGATATCTCTCTTATTATTAGAGATAGACCCATAAAACCTCATATGATCGTATTCGTAAAAAAGAATTATTTCCAAATATGTAAAACAGTACTGGGTATTCCGTTTAAAATATTAAAGTTTATATCGAAGTAGCTTCATTGAGTCGCCCTGTAAAAAATTTTATATGTAAAACAAGTGTAAAAATAAAAGAAAATCGGCGTGTCCGAAACATTTTTTAAAAACTTTACTATTTTCAAAATAATGAATTTATGTGGGACTTTATGATCTCACTATACATGTACACCTTTTAACAAAAAACAATAACCGAAAGCTTCATTTTTCACGCTCTACTAAAACTGGAACGTAGAAAGGTACGTTTTAGAGACTTTTTTGTTACTTCTCCCTATAATGAAACATTATGTACTTTCTTGGCATACATAACACATAACGTTCAAGTTCGTTGAACCGGCAAACTGTGCTAATTGTTTATTTACAAGAAGTAAATGTGAAAAATGGTTGAATTGTTACGACAAACAGTATATCAAAATGTAATTCATCGTACGGTACAATCTCATTGCAAAAAGAAATTTTTACTGGTCATGTTCAAGGCCACACTGAAAGGAGCTGAACTACTTAAATTTCTCAATAAAGCAAATAAAAAATTGAACGGTTTGATTTATTAAGCTTCTTACAAAATAACAACTGCCTATATAAGACGTCCTAATATTGCTGCATATAGAGATAGCGTTAAAATCAACTATCCGCCTTATTCCAAATTGAAAGAAAACAATTTTTTTGAATTGGTGTGCTATGAAAGTGAACACACTTTAAAAATATTTATGTACAGAGTTTTTCATTTAGTCATTTTTATAAATGAACCATACCATGAGTATGTTCTTGCATATTTAAAATCGGCTAAAATCATCTTTTCAACGAACTACGTACCCATTTTTTGCCACGGTAAAAAAATAATTGATAATTTTGGTTGGTATAAGGATTTATAATCAGTTCGCTCTATAAGTTTTCCAAAAAAAAAAATAATAATAATAAGTAGAGGTTCTACGTAAATAAAATAATTTTTCACCAGTTTAACCATTTATCTAGTTAGGAATGACAGGAACACATAATGGGGGGAAAAATATTAATTATTTTTTTACATAGGTAGTGTTTTTCTCACATATCCCAATTTATTGATTTTCAAATATCATTTTCAATTTTTATCAAATGGAATACCCAGTGTGCTATTTTATTTTCGAACTGGCACTCTAATTTTCTAAATTTTTGCACCTATATAACATTCTATAACCAAAATCGATATTTTATCCAAATATTTATACTTGACATATTACCTATATGTGTAGGTATATAGTATATAAGGTATGTCTAATTAATTTAAAAGTTGTAAGGACAAAGAGAATATTCGTAATGTTAGTAACTATTATTGAAAATAATACAGGACAGCTAAGTGATTGTATGACATTGTATTATACCTATGTAATATCCTTACTTCCTTGACTTTCTTCCTTAGATTTTACCTTAATGCTTACAATCTGAACCTGAATACCATTCTAATCAACGACATTATAATACACTTTTTAGATCTTAAAAATCTGTAAAATCAGTTACAAAATCCATAAATGTACAAATAGGTACAGATCCTACAGGATTTATTTTAACAAATATAAAAAATGTATAGCAACTTAGTAATTTCATATGGAACGATTAAGCAAATATAGGATTGTCTAATATAGGAAATAAAATATCTATTTAATAGAGTATACCTTAATTGTACACTAGAAACCAATTGCTAATTACATATTACCACACATTATTGCGTTCTCTTTAGCATATCTCCCTTCCTAGCAAATCTTTCTATCTACCAACAAAGTCTTTTTCAAAAGAACGCCGTGATAGCTCTGTTTTTTAAAAAGACACGTGCTGACATGAAAAATTTTGTTTTATATGCTTTGTTTTAGAGTTGTGATGTCATCACACATTTTTCTAAATTGCAACGTCCTATATTTTAAACAGAAATGGAATCCCTACTTTTTTCCTAGTACAATGGTACCCCCTTTTAGCAGTTTGCTACTTACGATTTACTGATGTTGAAATAAACTCTACAAGTAGATGATATATTATGAAAGAAAGTATAGGTACCTGTATTCCCGTTTTAAGTGACATATCTGACATAACCGTGACATATCAGTGTTTCTCTATAAATAATAAACACAGTTTTGTGGCTGTTATAGAACAGTTATAAAACTTGGAAGAAACAGAGAATTTCATTACGCAGAAAATACATAACTGAATTTATATAATAAAGTAAAGAAAAATTATGGAAATGGAAAAATTATTAATTTTTCTTATAAAACATTTCTTTTGATTTTTTCTATTTATGTAATTGTACCAAGTGTGGTTAGCTCGGTATATTATATACTATAATATTATTCTATCGTCAATGCCTAGTTCCAGTTTAATTGTTAATATGTTTTTTACCTTCCAAACTATCTCAGCAACAAATGCCATTAATATTAACCTCAATATAATAGGCAATTATCCAATTTAATCAAACATCAAAATATTGTTTTTTATAGTAATGTAATGAACTTTATAGGAGACTGCCATTCAGGCAGTAATTAAAATTATTGAATTTTATCATTCATTAGAAAGCTTAATCACATATCTATCCGGTTCAATGACAAGACAAAATTTTAAGAGAACAATGTTATTGTGTAAAATGGATATAGTTCGAACAAACAAGTCACCTCGATGTCAATATATAAAGATATCCTTGCTTGTGGCTTTTATATATTTAGATAAATATTTAAAAAAATAATCCTACTGGTAATACGGAAGTAGCAGTAACAGAAACATTTTCGGTTAAAAAATAACAACTGCATGATAATTAATAGCTTTCTAGTTTATTATAAAGCAAGTTCCAGGCAAACATAAAAATAAGTGATATAAATATGAGGTCAAGTTTCTACATTTTGAACTTAACACGGTTTTATCCTAACAAACGTTGCTGGTACTTTCTAGAACGTGAACCTTCTATTTGTGTGCAGTGCCGTGTGTTGTGCAGTTGATAATACGAGTATAACACAGTGAATTGAAAAATACAATGAGCGGAAATCTGTGCAGAGGCGAGACTTTCACCATTTTTATATAAAAAATTTACCATTTCCTTTGTTACAATAGATATAAACAATAAGTTATCCCTATAAATAAATGTTTAAACGTATATAAACTAGATAATTTTCCAGTATATACATTCATCACAAATTAATGATATGTATAGGATGCTATTCACATCCTGTTCATCCAAATGTAAGTTCACAATGATCCGTGACATTTGGAATTTTTATAAGTCATCCTGAAAATTTGTATCTTGACCAACTTTTGTATATATTTTCAGACTAAAACTGTTGGTACCTGCAAAAACTGTAAAAAGCTAGAGGTACAGGGTATTCGGTTATATTTTGACCCCTACCTACAGGGGTTATTAAGAAAGTTAGAAAAAAAATTTAAATACAAAAGTTGTTTGGTTTTTCATGTATTATCTTTTAGCTAGGTCGAAAAAAAATTCCATGGCATAAACTTAGGAAAACCAATTGAACATATTATTTTTAAATGGGACACCCTGTATAATTTTACACGCTTGGGTAAACATTCTTTTCCTCATTTCAAAAATGTATATTTTGTTGACATTTACACTGACAGTTTTCGAAATATTGTCAACAATATGAGTATCCATATTTAAGAAATTAATATTCAAATAATTATTCAAAATTTATATTAGAAAATATTATTTTGTTGGTAAGGTTAATTACACCCTGTAGATAGAAGTATTAAACATTCAGTACAAAATTACTTAAACCATTTATTTCTCATTCTAACAGGGAAATAATTCACACACATTTCTGTTGACTAATGATTTTAAAGGATGTAACAGGTCCAATTACAAAATGCATGATTCAATGAACGGCAGATATATATGCATCTCAATCTAAAGTGAGATTTTAACATGCATTGAACTTCCACCACTCCCAATATGATTTCTGAAGTGTAAGCATTTATTGCCATAAAAATTAAAATTGTGGATGGTGGAAGGAGAGTGGTAGTTGGACTCTGAAGGGAGTCACTAGCTGACTGGAAAATAATCAGGCTGTGCAACAGCCCCCTAGAAATGTTGTCCTTTGGGTAAGTTTTATTTTATTATTTTGTATTTTTTATGCTTGGCATTTAGCCACATTTATTTGGGTAATAAAGAATAAAGTTGTTGTATTGTTCTCAGTCGCATTATTTTATATTAGTATAAAACCCTCTTGCAGCCAAGTAAAGTGCTAGGTAGTTAGCCCTCTAGTCACAGACGTGACAATATTCGACAGCGAGTACCATAAAAAATTACAAAAAATACAAAGAAAAAACATTTAACAGTAGAAACCAACAGTAATAAAAAATATTTAACGATTTTCGATGTAAGCTCCTTAGTTATTTAAACATTTTCCAATATTTTCATTTTTTTATATTTTTTTTATGATTTATTGTAAACATTAAATATTAAATATTTCGAAAACTGTCAGTGCAAATATCAACAAAATATATATTTTTGAGATCAGAGAAAAGTTGTTTTCCCAAGCGTCTAAAATTATACAGGGTGTCCCATTTAAAAATATTATGTTCAACTGGTTTTCCCAAATTTACGACATGCAATTTTTTTTCGACCTAGCTAAAAGATAATACGTGAAAAACCAAACAACTTTTGTATTTAAACTTGTTTTCTAACTTTCTTAATAACTCCTGTAGGTAGGGGTCAAAATATACGCGAATACCCTGTACATCCACATCAGTTCAAATGCAACGATTACTTAAAATAACTGAAATCGTATTTAAAGATATAAATATGGAATTTGGTATTTATAAAATGTAAAATATTACATATAGAACGTAGAAAGTGAATTAAAGAACTATCAGATGCTCTGAAAAATGAAAAATCGCAACAAATGGAAGAACATGAATATAAATACCTAGACTTTATCATCAAAATCAAAGAACAGAACATTCAAAAATTAAACGAGACCTACAGGAACAAGACAAGGTGCGATTGAAACTACTGCTTAAATCAAAACTTCACTCTAGAAACCACTTTCTATATATCTCTTATATATAATAACTAAATATAGCTATAACACACAAAATTGTACGCCACTGTAGAATATAAACAACCGGCATGTTAATATAAATAAACCATAACAACAACTTGTTACCACAAGCGGATGAATCATTTGAATTAATGTATGCTAATAATTAGATTCTAGAAGACTGGAGAAGTGCCATTCCCCGTCAATTATGCTCTAGATTGCACGCCAAAAACGATTGCCTAATTTGAACCAATTCCTATCTACATTTACTAGTTAATGTACTATTAAATATAGAAGGTGATTTTATTGCGCATCCTCATCATAGACTTCTCCAATATATTTATTATATTAGCACAAATTAATTATAATAGTGTGATTCAAGTACCTACCAATAATAGATAGACATCGTGAAAAGCTATTTTTACTTCCTATAAGAATAATAGGTATATGTACTTACTATTAATATTTGATTAATAGTAAGTAATGCAGTGAATTAAATTCTGTATCTGAAACTTTTTGATGTAATTTTGGTTTTTGGTGGAGGTACATATTGTTTCTTTAGTAGAATCATCGATAAAGGTATAAATCCTGTAGTCAGTTAATGGTAGAATTATATATTTCAGAGATCTTTGAGTGACAATAGATTTTGTCATTCAACGCAGAGATTTAAGAGAAGTTGCATCAATGTTGCAGTTCATGAACACTTGAAAATTATAAAATATTAAGAACTCTCGATTCAACGCCACTCCCTGTAAATCGCGATTTACAGGTTGTTTTCCATTTTAAATTAAAAAGTTAGACATTCTATCCCTGGCTAAGTTGATACCTCAATGCCTATGTCATGTTAAAGAGAACATAATTTTGCAAAACTCCATGTAAAAAAATACAGGTTCCTTCCTTCCAAAAAAATGTATCCTTCTTTAAAAGTCCTAAAATGTAACGTGGAAAATGTAACACTTTATAGGCTGTTTTCAAATTTGTTTCAATTCTGAAAAGAATCACTTATGTAATTTTCCTGTACCAAAAGCCAAATGATCGTCTCTTACTCATAAAAAAATTAGACTTTATAAAATATCAAAAAATATCTCCGAAGCAACAAAAGCTGGGTTTATGTAGGTATATAGTATGCTATATTGCTTGGCTCGGAATTTTACGCTTTTCCAAAAAATTTTAATATATACAGGGCATTCCATTTAAAAAAATTGATGTGTAGATCATAGATAAGGGATAAGGGATTGGCGATGTTAGGTTGGTTAGGTGTAGATGACCTATTACTATCCGTTACAATACCGTATTGTTTGTAGTGGCGAGATACAGTGAAATACACCGTAGTGCCCTCTTTGGGTCTTTGCTACTACCTGTCTGACAATTATTGTCTAATTGACAGACAGATAACGATCTGCTTTTCTGCAGATGCCATTACAGCGACCTCTATTGTCTTTGAGGAAGTATTGTATTTTCCAAAAGAACAAGTTATCGTACTTTGTCACACTATATATATTTCTAGGTATTCTTCCAAAAAAAAAATTATTAAGAGATATAGAGAGATATCGGAGATATAGAGAGAGATGTTAACGGAATAGAATATTAGGATAATAATTAATAATATATGCCGTAGCCTATTTTATTTATTTTTCATTGACGAATACTTACAATAAATAAATATATAAATAGTTATTATAATTTATCATGGTATTTGATCACCATAGAAGGAAGACAAATGCATGTTGCTTTTTATCGTTTTCTCTTAATTTCAATATTCTCAATATATTGAAACAATCCTTGTTACAATTGCTATTTGCAATGAACTGATCATTAGCATAAAACCTTATTCTCTACATGCACTATGAAAGGAAGTGTATGAATAGGCAAACTTCCGTTATATTGCAATGTTAATAGTTATTATATTTTATTTTATATATAGGAACTCCCACTGTGGATAATGACCTCATTTGATAATTTAACAGTTACACCTGTGATCAGTTTTATCAATTTGTTGTTTTTAATTAAAAGCATCTAACAAATTATGTCAAGGAGAGCTAAAATTAACACTGCCTATATATAATGGATTCTCTCAATGTTTTTAATATCAAAAGTTTTTAAAACTAATAAAATAAAGCCGTGCGTCACAAAATCCAAAACTAAGAAAATAGCATTAATAAAAAAGTTAACATGTCCTTATAATGTCCTTCTTTTCTTTTTTTTTTTTCTTTATTGCATTTCCTAAACGTGGCACAATACCCAAAAAAGCAATAGACAACATGACTAAGAATTGAAAAACAAAAATTATATTCGTAAACGATCATTAAAAAATGGATTGGCAACAATTTTTTAAAAAATATGGAAATATAATAAATACAAGGTTTAATATATTCCAGACCGTTCGGGAATTATGCCGGAAAAAAACAAAATTTGTTCTAGGATTGTCTTCCTCAAAGATAATAAAGGTCACTGCTGTAGTGGCACCTGCAGTATTAGGACTTTATCGTATTATTGATAAATTAACTTCTCGTAATTATTTACACTTTCTACAAAATGATCTAGAAGAAAGGCTATACCTTTGCAAAATATTCAAAATTTACAGTTGTTTCAATAAGATGGATGGCTCTTCACACAACGCTAGAATTGTAACCCAGTACCTTTCAACGTCTCCCGAGTTGGTGGATAGGTACAAATGAACCCATTCGATGGCCACCGCGATCTCAGTGCCTTAATCCCCTGGATTATTATTTGTGGGAAGCTGCTAAAAATTATATGTATCTATAGTAATCCAATGCCAACAACAGATAATTAAATGTTGGAAATAATTTTAATAAATACATAAATTCAATAGATACTGCAACTGCAAGACGTGCAGTGGATGGCATGTCTATTCAGAGTAACGGCAGCCAGTTCGAGCAGTGCAAATAATTATTTGTCCTATTATAATAGGTGGTTCCTCAAAAAGCTAAAAATATGCATTGTAATAATTAACTATAAATAAATGATTGTCTATTATTTGTGAATAAATACTATGTATCGTTATTCGCGTGTTTTATCCATATTTATTGAAGAAAATGCCAAGTAGGATATACCACCGTCCTTGTAATTTCTTTCTGTATTTAATGAAGTAAAAATCCAATATGGCGCCCATAAAAAATACAAAAGTTGAATATTGTTGCCGAAAAACTAGTATGCCTAGAACACGTTTTAGTATGGCAATCGAAAACTCTCAACAAACTATGTAAACATACCAAATTTCAAAAGTCTACATTAATTTCAAGAAGAGTTATTTGACATAAAAGAAACGTGCAAATTTTGTTTTTTCCGGCATAACTCTCGAACGGCCTGAAGTATATTAAACTTGTTCACATATTTTGAATCAGCATAAAATTGAGCAACTTTTTCCTAATTTGAGCCATGTTGTATCTTTTACCGTTTCTGAGCTGAACATTAAAATGTGTACCACCCTATATAAATTATACCGACCAGTCATAAATAGCTAACCAAAGGAGCATTTTCAAATTTCATGAACAATTTTATTCATAATTTAACGAAAATTTATATGAATGGTACTGTTACTAACATTATTTATATTTATTCCTGGAATTATAGGTTCAGATATGCGAAAAATATTTGCTTCTATTAATATTGGTCTGATTGGTTGGTCTGATTTTCACCAACGACTACATCGGCAGACATAGTCTTGTTATACAGAGAGTTCCAGAATGATTGTCCGGTACGGGAACGCAGCCTATCCTGAGTATAATCAAAATTTGTTTCCATTTGCTAAAATTACTTTCTTTTTAAGTGTCACTTTGAGAATTTTTGACATATTTGACAGCATTTGACGTTTGACTCAGTGGCGTTTAGCATTTTTCATGTTTAAATTGTTTTACTGAAGTATCATTTGCGTTTAAAAGAGTATTTTTCAATATTATACAGTTTCAGAGAGTCCTAAATCAGGTTGGTAATTTTGTATTTCTTAATATTGAAATTAATGTTGAAATTAATATGAAAACCATAAATTTATGTTTTTTAACGCTCCACAATTCACAGTTTGAATAGGTTATTCTGGTGATATATAGGAATAAAATAATACAAAATAATAACTACATTATTTTTAATAAATTGTCTTTATTTTATTTTTAACATAACCTATATTTACTGACGTACCATGGCAAGGAACAAATCAAATCAAACCAGTAAATTCCCTTGCCTGCGCTCATGATTCTAGAGTGCAGATACTGAAAATAGAAAGGCGGCACATAAAAAATCATTATGAAGCGGCACGGACAATCATTCTGGAACTCTCTGTACTTAAAACTGTAAAGGAACTATCATATCATTTTTTTACTTTCACGTTTATGTTTACGACAGCTGGTGACAGTGACTTGATTTGTATGTATTAATTTTGTCGTGTACCAACCATATTATCTATTTTTAAACTACGTATTAGTCTACTAAACCTAGTGCTAGTAAAAGTCTAAAGAGTTATTTATTTTACATAGTACATGAAATTTATAGTGTCTCTTAGTTTCACCGCAGAGAAAGCGCAAAACACATAAAACTATTATTATTATTCAAAGGAGGTTCCAAGAAACTATTTCTCCGAGGACAATGTGAAATGTGTAAAACTTATTTCTACACAATAATAAATTAATAAAATACAAATAGGTATACTTTATTAATGTACAAAGATTCGTGAAATAATTTGGTTCTTATATTGAATTTTCTATATTCAGGATCTCCACCCTATGCAATATATATTATACAAAACTAAAAAGGAGATCACCGTTGAAGGAATATTTGATATTTACGGACGATTAAAAAAAAAGAAACAGACAGTGGTACATTTTCGATACAACTGCGATTTCGGTAAATTTGACCATTACAGCCAGGCTAGTGTTGTGCAGGCAAAGCTAGCAAGCATTATACAACTTGGTCATTCAACGGCATATTTATAGCTAGTAAAGAAATTGTCTGCAGAAAAATTATTGGCAAAATATTTAAAATCTACATACAGTAAAATAATCACTTCTAGCCGTACGTAACCAGAAAATAACTTATAGATCAGTATGAAAATGTCACCAAACATTTTTGAATGATGCCAATATAAAAGGTATTTCTGTAGGTATATTAAGTCAAAGGATACCCCCAATTCAGTGGCACCAAATAAGGTGACAGGCTGGTTCAGAGGTCTATTGATCTAAATTCCTGTGGGCCATGCAGACACCTCTACCACACTACAATTACCATAAATATTACAAATGATTAAATAAAACACTCATAAGAAATTATTAAGATATTTATGAATCTGCGGGATGAACAGCAACCAGCTGTCATGTTCAGGGATTTCTTAAGGTATCCTGATAGAGGCACCGCTATAAATTATCTGGCGATGTTTAAAAGATACGAGATATTCTCGATTACGGTAACATCTTTATATAATACAAGGTACATCTGCAGAAACTGTGAACAGATAGATGAAACTATCCAAAACATAGTTTGTGATTACCCTGCAACTAAAGGATTTATACTGAGAGAATTTACTGTGGCCATTTTGAGGAAAAGCTCAATTGAGGTAGTATGGTACCTAACTCAATAGAAGTCTCCCTAAGTGGAATCCCCCCACTTTTCTAAATATATATATATATATTGTTCGTGGACGATTATATCCCCCCACTAATAACAATTTTTTTATTTTACCATATGGTATAGATTATACTTCACTACACGCAATATATTTTAGGGGCCTAAACTCAAGTTTTTATTAAACATATATAGATTTATTTTTAGCTACTAATAAGTCAATTTTAATCATTTATTTATAGAATTATAGAAAGTTTCATAGAAAATTTTGTTACTTCGTTCAAAGTGCTCAACGAGCAAGCTCAGTCAGGAATATGCATGTTATATGCTAAAATATGATACTATTCATTCTGAATGTATCAAGTAACATGTAATCTGATATTGCTTATCTAAAGCGATAACAGCTTCCTCAGAAAACGAAGCATTATCTGTAAGACGCAAACAAGGCATCATGTTCCTAGAATGCTTATGCTTGCGTCGGCATCCATACTTTATAAATACTACCGAAAGACGCAAATAAGAACACTTGTCATATATACCTCGTAGTACCAAGTCGACTACATTATTATTAATCATTATTTTATATGATCTATGTTATTAAACTGCTAGTAAATAATAAAAGTTTTTAAAAAGTTAATCCAGTGTTAAGTGATATAAAATTGGCGCAGTCGGTAGGATTGTGAAACACCTGTTAAAGAAGCCTAACTGACGATAACCTGCCTGAAGAACAAGGACAACACTCCAGAAGTGCCTAACTCCAGAGAAAGGATCGCCAGAAAAAGGAAGAACTTCAATAGCCGGTGGTGGATTCCAATCCTTTGCACAACAGAACCAACTCCAATCAATGAAGAATTTTATGTAAGTACTTATTGAATCATCTCGCATTTCTTGTGTATAATTTAATTAATTTAATAAGCGTGATAACCTTTAGCACGTGCTCGTGAAAAGGACAGTTCTATTTGTTTTACTTTTAATAATTTAAACAAGACCCAAGCTTACTAGCTTACATTAGTTTAAATCTTTTATGCCAGTCACTACTAGAAACATGCCTCAACAACAACAGCAACCAAATCCTCCTGAACCAGAGGTTGTTGAACCTTATAAATTAGACGAAATATTCACACTTGTGTCTGAATATGACGGTAATCAAATAAATTTAACCACATTTATAAATTCATGTAAAACTGCCCATGACATGGCAGTTGGCAACCAGAAGGTACTTTTAACTATTCATATAAAAAATCAATTAAAAGGTCGTGCAGCTGAACTAGTGAACTCTAGGAATCCAAGCACATGGAACGAAATAAAAATACTTTTAGAAAGCCATTTCAGTGATAGTCGTGATTTAACTACATTAATTCAAGATCTCCAAAGGATGCGACAGCTTCCTGGCGAATCGCCTCTTACATTTATTACACGTTTACAAACTCATGAAGCAAAAGTGTATGCCTCGATTCAAAAACAACAGCTATCAATGTCACAAAAACAAGCCCAAATACAGTTCACCGAAAGCATGATTCTAAATACCCTACTCACGGGCTTAGAACCTAAAATCGCCCACGTTATTAGAGCAAGCGATCCCGAAGATATGTTAACGGCAATTAGGAGAGTTCGAAGAGAACTTCAACTAAATTATTTCGAAGCCCAAAAATTCAATCGCGGTAATAATTCTAATACTCCTACACGCAACCCAAATGTATCTTCGCCTATAAAACAATGTTCATTCTGCAAACGTACGGGACACGTCATTAGTGAGTGTCGGCAGAGACAACAAAATCTTCGACCCTCTAATTTTGGCAACCAACCAAATTTTCCAAGACCCAATTATTATAGCCAAAATCCTGGAACTTCACAAAATTTCCAACAGCAAAGACCTAACTACTATAACCAAAATCCTGGGAATTCACAAAATTTCCAACAACAAAGACCACCTGTTATTGCACCAAACCCAAATTTTAATAGTCCAAGACCCCCTGCGATTCAACAGAACCCCAATTACTATAGACCAAATATTAATAGGAAAACACTTCATTTGAACCAAAATAGCGATCATGAAACTTTAGAACAACCAAATCAAAATTATCCTGGTACCAATAAAGTCTATAAAAATACAAACGATGGTTATTATACAGATAATAACCCCTTCATGAATTTGAATTATTATACAGCTAATAATTCTGAATACGATAATAACGAAGATCATTATACGGCTAATGATCCCTATGAGAATTATTATACTGACGAATTAGCTTTCGATACAACCCCTGCATATAATCAGGATTTTCGAGCTGGCCCACCTACCCAGTCGGACCCACCGTATCACCAAACCAGAGACCCCAATATGACAGTGTTGCAGACCCAATTTGGCAACATGAACTTGGACAGTTACAATCCCAATCTCAATTTCCCAGAACAACGCTTTCTCTAAACCCGCTATTGGCTGTGAAATCTAAAAATCTGTACTATATTTACGACTCTACAAATACCTATAAAATATTAATTGACACAGGCGCAGGTTTGTCTATATTCAAACCAAAGACTTGTGAGAACTATAAAATGAGATATCCCGAAAATGTTACAATCCAAGGGATAACCGATCAAAAAATAATTATCAATGAAGCCGTTCTTATCCCGTTTGACGACAATAAACCCTTTAAAATTTATGTATGCAACCTTGACATTGAGTTCGATGGACTCCTTGGTTCCGATTTTCTGGAACACTACAACTGCATAATAGACATAAAAAATAGACAACTTATAACCAGTTTCAAAACAATTCCCATTCACAAGGTTACAGATCAAACTTTCACCGAAGACGTACAAAACCAATCAGATTTAACCACGCGCGATACTGCTCGCAGCATTTCAAATACAATCTCAATCGAACCACGTACAGAACAAATTTCGAAACTTAAATGCCATTTGATTAACACCGAAGCTATACTGCTAGCTACGGAAATCGATAAAGTAAGACTTCCTAACGCGATAGTTCAAATAAACGATAAAGGCGAATTTCTTACTTCCATCATAAATGCAAACGCAATGCCTAAAACTATTGATTTCTCAGACATAAAACTAGAACCTATTCAAAATTTCTCATTAAATAACACTAACGAAATAGATTTTCAAACTTATGCAAATAGACATGATGAAATAATAAATCAACTTCGTCTAAATCACCTAAACGAAGAAGAAAGTGAGGTAATAACTAGACTTTGTCTAGAATTCTCTGATATTTTCTATCTTGAGGGTGATCAATTAACCTTCACTAACGAAATTAAGCACGCGATAGACACCAACGACGCGAAACCAATATTCACGAAATCGTATCGATATCCTCAAATACATAAAGAGGAAGTTAAAACGCAAGTATCCAAAATGCTGGACCAAAACATTATACGTCCCTCAAATTCCCCGTGGTCATCTCCGGTATGGGTCGTACCAAAAAAACTAGATGCTTCAGGTAAGCAGAAATGGCGTGTAGTTGTGGATTACAGAAAACTCAATGAGCTGACTGTAGGAGACAAGTATCCCTTACCTAACATCTCTGACCTTCTAGATCAACTAGGTAAATGCCAATATTTTACTACATTGGACCTTGCTTCTGGATTCCACCAGATCGAGATAAACCCAAACGATATTCTGAAAAGCGCCTTCAGCGTGGATAACGGACATTACGAGTTTGTTCGTATGCCTTTTGGGCTTAAAAACGCTCCTTCCACGTTCCAAAGGGTAATGGACAATATACTTTTGGGTATCCAGAACGAGCGATGCCTGGTATATATGGATGACATCATCATATATTCTCCCACCGTCCATGAACATATCTCCCGTCTCACAGAAGTGTTTAAACGCCTTCGAAATGCCAATCTAAAGATCCAACCAGATAAGTGCGAGTTCCTTCGCAAAGAGGTCGCGTACCTAGGCCATCTTATCACTAAAGAAGGAGTCAAACCAAACCCCGATAAAATATCATGCATCCAAAATTTTCCCCAACCTACTAATCAAAAAGAGATAAAATCATTCCTCGGTCTCGCGGGCTATTATCGAAGATTCATCAGTAACTTTGCCAAATTATCTAAACCCCTTACCAAACTATTACAAAAAGACGTCCCCTTTGTTTTCGATTCCGAATGCGAAAAATCGCTCGAAGAGTTAAAACAAGCACTTATTTCGACCCCAGTCCTTATCTACCCGAATTTCGACGATATCTTTCTACTGACCACTGATGCAAGCGCTTTCGCTATCGGCGCCGTGCTTTCACAAGGCCCCGTTGGTAAAGATCTACCAATAGCCTATGCATCAAGGACACTCTGCAAGGCCGAAACCAAATATTCAACTATAGAACGTGAACTTTTAGCCATTGTCTGGGCCGTAAAACACTTCCGCCCCTACATATTCGGACGAAAGTTCAAGTTAATAACCGACCACAGACCCCTCACGTGGCTGTTCTCAATAAAAGATCCGGGAAGCCGCCTAGCACGCTGGCGACTGAAACTTGAAGAGTACGAGTACGAGATAGAGTATAAACCCGGGCGTATTAACAAAAATGCAGATGCTCTTTCCCGCATAAAAATAACTCACCTCCAAGATTATTCCAACTTTCAGGCAAAATCAAAATTATCAACGTACCCCATCCAAAATCCCTCTACCTCAAATGAACCTGACTCTGACAATCAAAGTGACACAATAGAAACAAACGAAAAAGAAGACATATTAAAAGAATTTGAAACATTCACGAACTTATACAAAACAACGTCACTAATCGATTATTCAAAAATTGAATTCTCAAACGGACAACTTTTAGACAAGACCAACAAAAATATTGTAACCTTTCTACAACAAAACAATCTCAAGGATTTTCATTATAAAATCATTGAAGACTTGTTCGAAGACAACGCAGACTTTCGGAATTTACAATTAAATAAATTATCCAGTAAGTCGGTGCGAAATAGAAACTATTTTATTGTTGCCCTACCATATGACCCCGATTCAGTAATTCAAAATCTATTTGCTTCGCTATATAATGGTCGTGAAGAGTTTAAAGACTCTGAAACATATTGTATTGAAAATAACATTGACCTACCTATTCTCGAAATTTTGTCATTTCTCCTATCAGAAAAAGACGTGAAACTTAAAATATGTCAAGATATTACAAAAACACCTAGTGATGATCAAATTCCAATTATTATTGATCAGTATCACGCCGGCAAAGCTCATATCCATCGCGGAATAAATGAAACTATCCGCCGCATTAGGGAAAAATATAATTGGAAAGGTTTGACGAAGGACGTTGACGACTATATAAAAAAATGCGAAACATGTCAGAAAACAAAAGCCTGTCGTAAAAATCTAGACACGCCCCTTGTAATCACAGAAACCCCGAGGTCCCCTTTCGAACGCATAAATATTGATATACTAGAAGTCCCCACAAAAAATCATGCCCTCACGATACGAGACGAACTCACGAAATTTAGTCAAGCATACCCAATTAATGACAAATCGGCGAAATCAGTCGCAAACACCTTGCTCGTTTATTTCCAACACTTCGGAACGCCTCTCCGAATACATTGCGATTATGGCCGAGAATTCGATAATGCTCTCTTAAGAGATTTATGCAATCTCTATGATATTAAATTAACATACTCGAGCGTGGGACATCCCCAATCGAACGGTTCCTTAGAAAGGTTTCACTCTACCCTATTAGAAATGATCCGAATACACATGACAGATCATCCTGATGAACACCCATTTAATATATTACCTTACGCAGTAATATGCTATAATAATTCTGCAAATAAAACTCATGGATTTACCCCATATGAGCTGGTTTTCGGACATACGTCCAGTAGACCTCCAGAGACATTGTATAATCAAAAAGAATTAGTCACGAAATACGTTAGAGACCTAAATAACCGCCTCTCTTATTATTATAAAGTAGCGCGCGCAAGAACTGAAATACAGAAACAGAAAGCAAAGACTCGATTTGACGCCCACGTTTTAAAAGAAGCCCCCGAATATCAAATCGGTCAAAAGGTATATGTAAAGGAATCACAAATCACCGATAAATTGCACAATAAATTCAATGGCCCATTTGAGATTGTGGAACTCCATAAAAATTCAGCCACTCTTCTTAACCTAAAGACTAAACAAAAAACTAAAGTCAACTTTGACAGGTTAAAACCATATTTTGAAACCTAATTACTTTACAGATTCATCCTGCTGATCGGAGCAGCAGTAGCCCAGTACCAGATAACATCTATCAATAATACCGTCGGGATCTATTACCACGACGAAACAAGGATAGTAATTTCCAATGATAAATGGACTCTACTTGTCCATAAGAATCTATCAAGCCTTGAAGAAGCTTTCAACAACAACAATAAAATTTTAAAATCAATCACTAACATATTCGCCGTCGACACGCGCGAAACGAAAGAATTTCTAGTTAAAGTTAGAACCCACATAACTCTTTTAAATCAAATATCAAATTCCCTTAAAATAAAATTCGATGAAGTGTTCATTAACACCAAACGTTTTAAACGCGGAATATTAAACGGCTTAGGTAGTATATTCAAATCAATTACCGGTAACCTAGACGCCGAAGATGGTCAATTCTTTACGGATAGTATAAATAAATTAAATAATGATCAACACCAAATGGAAAACCTCCTAAAAAATCAAATATCTGTCACCTCTACTGTGATAAAAACGTTTAACGAAACAATTCAAAATTTGCAAATTAATCAGGAAACCTTTAATGAGGACATGAAAAAGATTCAAAATTCCTTACACAAATTAAATGATAGAGTCGCATTAGTTCAGGCCGAATTAAGATTTGTTGAAATATGCGAAAAATTAACCGAAAGTTATTTGTACCTTCAGAGTAATCTTGATGACATTTTAAATTCAATAACCTTCGCCCGTTTGAAAATAATACATTCCTCAATAATTACACCCGAAAATTTGATTACCGCACTTCAGAAAATTTCCCAAAATTTAGTAAAAAATAATTTACCCCTTCCAATAAAATATTCAAAAATCCCCACATACTTGGAAATTATTGAATTAGAAGCCTTTCAATCAAAATCAGATCTTGTTTTCGTTCTAAGAATACCGTTAGTAGAACAACAACTTTACACCTTATATCATTTATATCCCATTCCGATTTTAGACAATAGAACTGGCCTATACCACGTTTTATCATTTTCACAAAGATTCATTGCGCGTAACGATGATTCATTAATGTACATCCCTGTAAAAGATTTGAGCACATGCAAACAACTAAATGCTCGTAAGAAGTTATGTTCAGACCTCTACGCATATCCGATCGATAGTAGTGCAATATGCGAAGCCCAGTTGCTAAAGAATTTCAGGCAGGTTCCCGAAAACTGCGAAAGTACCCTGGTGTATGGACAGGGCTATAACGTCCAAAAACTACAAAACAACGTATGGCTTATAATTGTTTCTGAACCCATCCACATCACTATAAACTGTAATCTGATGGACACTAAAATCACCACGATTAACAAAAATTCGATATTAAAACTCCAATCAGACTGCTACGCATTTGTCGGTATAACAAAGGTGCAAGCAGAAGGCCGCAATAGCTTTAATGTTACAGACAATTCTCATCCAGTGGTTATACCATATGACTGTTGCAGTAATATCCCCGAAAAACTTCATCTTCCCAAATTAGAACCCCTCCAGTTCGATCACCTAAATATTGAAAATCTGGATATAGCCAATCATAAACTGGAACAATATTCTAGAGACCTTGATCAATTAATAAATGAACCATTCGTGACAAAACACATTTCTCTGGTCACGTATTTAACTATTGGTACCGTGATCAGTCTCGTCACCATCTACGTCATCTGGAAATGCAGGAACAGATGCTGTAAGAAATCGGAAGAAACAACCCCTAATGAGATGCTGAAAAGGATTAACACCCTTCTACGAAGAAGACCCCATCTAAGCACAGAAGAAAGGGAGATGCAAGATCTACCCTAAAAAGTCGGCATAAAACGCCAACTTTTCAAAAAAAAGGGGAGTTGTTATATGCTAAAATATGATACTATTCATTCTGAATGTATCAAGTAACATGTAATCTGATATTGCTTATCTAAAGCGATAACAGCTTCCTCAGAAAACGAAGCATTATCTGTAAGACGCAAACAAGGCATCATGTTCCTAGAATGCTTATGCTTGCGTCGGCATCCATACTTTATAAATACTACCGAAAGACGCAAATAAGAACACTTGTCATATATACCTCGTAGTACCAAGTCGACTACATTATTATTAATCATTATTTTATATAATCTATGTTATTAAACTGCTAGTAAATAATAAAAGTTTTTAAAAAGTTAATCCAGTGTTAAGTGATATAAAATGCATAAAGGAATAATTGCAAAAGATCGAGTAATTGACAATAAGTATGTTAAACAGATATGGATAATAACGTGTTTATAGGTGTTTATAATATAAGTTTAGTTTATTTACTTTTATTTAAGTTTAGTTTAAGAATAGCTACAAATCCAAACTCACAAGAAGTTTATCCGACTCCCAGAATTCACACTTTTTTGCGGTCAGTGTATATACCGATACCCAAATAAAAATATATTCAATTTGGAGACAAAGACGGGTCGATCGTAACTAAACTGTGTATTAGACAGAGAAAACGAACGGTCTACGATTTTTATCAAGGAAAATATGTCCACTTACCTCTACTTCACTTCTCTGTCTACTGTCTACTGTCTAAATACAATACGGATAACAATGAGCGGAGATCAGGTGACAGTGGTCAGAGGTGTGGCCAAAGAGGGTCTGTGGGTGTTCCTCTTAGCTGCGTTCCCCCACTAAATAACGAATTAGCAGTATTTTTCCGGTATTATTTTATATATCTTTATTTAACTATACCGTACTAATATCTTGTGTCATTTTTTCTAAATTGAATATATTTTTGTTTGGGAATCGGTACAATTGTAAATTGTACTCTCTTTAAAATGTAATAATTAATTAATAATTGATATGCACTCACCCCTTCCACCACTGTGATCCCGCAAATCCGGAGAAGAGATCACCAATTCCGAAAGGTTTGGCATTCAGGCCAAATGATGAGGTAAAGTCAAACTCAGGTCCGAAGGAACTTGTCAGTGTGGGGAAACCCCCGTTGGCATCCACATCAACAACCCCACCAGGGATGACAGGATTGACAGGACTCTTTGTCGTAGTGGTAGGATTATTGGGTTTGGGTTGGAGTACAGGTTTTTGGTCTGAACCAGAGGTGGCAGGGTCTCTATAATCAGGAGAAAGAGGCTCTCGGTCTTTCTTGGCTAAATCGACAGATTTGGTTCCTATGGAATTTCTTGAGTGATAGTGTGGACTGGCCCATGCCCATGCATGTGTGAACGGGTCGTTATTGAAAAGCTCACTAAAACAAAAAACATAAAACATTAAAAATATTTTATAAATATTTCAAACAAGAAAAAAGTAAACGTAATATTTCATTCAGTGTGTAATTAGACAATTATAGATAATCCCATATGTTCTTATATTCACGTTAATCAATGTATCCTATATTTATATGAATGTATGCTATACTCAATTATTTCATCTAGAATTAACAATAATTAATTTTTTATTGTTTACACCTCTGCTTGTATATGTTCTTATTATTTATAATTAATTAGAAACTGAAACAAATCATCGATTTGAGATTTCTATTCAAAGATTAGAAACAGTGGCAAGATTATAAGAACGATCTTTTAAATGATGTGACATGAAATTTTGGCACAGAATGAAAAAATGATAATTTGATTAAATTTTGTGTCTACCAATATTCTCAACATTAATTTCCGCAAGTTGATTTTGCTATTTACATTATTATTGTTGAATTGGTTATTTATCATAATTAGATTAAAAAAGACACACTACCAATATAGGTACTTCATGAAAACTAGGTATAGGAATATTAAATATAGGCTGGTTATAGAATCAAGTTTCACAGTCACATTGCATTTATTTGAAAAGATCTAGGAAACAATTCTAGCGCTCTATTATTACATCTCTGAAAGATGTAATAGGCGGATCCATGTTTATTATTACTTATTTGCACATGTTGCCTTGCTATATCTAATATCTGTAAAAATAGTTTGCCCCTCTTTTAAAACCCTTTAGCTACGTACCTACTATTACAAATGAAAATAATTAAAACAGTTGTGTATACCTCCTACGAAAACTATACTAATTTTACACAGGTTCCTTTAATTTAAAAACCATTTGCAATTAATTTTGATTAAATACAACAAATTGCAGAACCACTTTCAGGTGAAGGTTGTAAGTAATACGAGCTGAACGCAGCATGGCGACTGTGTTAGTTCCACCTCATAAAATTTCAATTGAGATTCAAATGCTCTATGGGAATAATAACAACCTCAGTACCAAATCCAGCTGAATGATTTGGAACAATACTTCTATTTTAACAAACTGCATTAATTACTCATAAGGATAATTTAATTTAAAACATTCCTTGTAGTAGCTTTTCTGGTGAATTACATGGATTGCCTTGACAATACAGTCAGTGTTATCTTTTCTTTGAAGCTCGACTGTATTGTTTTAGTGTTCCTTTGTGGTATAGTGTAATGTAATAAAAGTACAGGACAAAGAAATGGGTATCGGTCTACATGAAACACTATTATTCACTCACAGCTTGGAAGGAATTTAAAAGTATATAATACCTTTGACTATACTACTTCATAAACTCAATGATAATACTAAACTGAAGTTTATTATTCCCGCAGTTTTTGCGATGCATTAAATAATTGTCAAAGTTATTAATTTTCTACAAAAATCTAAATATTAAATAAATTTTACGATTAGAGGCTCAAAGGGGCATAAAATTCAATTTACAGGGTGTTTCATAATATATGCGCAGGACTTCAGGATGTTATAGCTCGTCCAAAAATAAGAAAAAAAGTTACTATTACCTTACCCTCTAAAATGCACTAAACAGTTCCGGAGATATTCGCAAAAAACGAATTTTTTTTTTCAAATTCAACACCCTGTATCTTTAAAATGGTGCATTTTAGAGGGTAAGTTAATAGAAACTTTTTTTCATATTTTTGGACGAGCTATAACATCCTGAAGTCCTGCGCATATATTATGAAACACCCTGTATAGTACCGCTATTTTCATTTCTTTCAATTGTTCCATTATTGCAGCCGGTAAACGAGTATATTCTTGGTTATGGTTTACTTTGTAATTAAAAAAATAATTCAACATTTGATACAATGCAAAAACTAATGTACTTCCAGGAGTTACTTATATGGTCTGACAAGATTTCTATTTTTCCTGATAATTTTAACGACTCATAAACTCAATAGGTATATGCTACTTTTACGTTTAAAAGACACATAATAGAATTCAAATCAGTTCCCAGTTACTCCCAATAATGCATTAGGTTCTTACCGAATTTCCGCATACCTTCTATCTATATCTCTGTAGGCTCCTTTTTGAATACGTAAGAATATAATCCGCTACACTTTTTTGTATAGACTCAATTACATTTATATTCATCTTATCAGAAAGAAATGATCAATTCTCTTATTTCTTAGAGAACGGGAAATGTAAATGAAGATGCACACGGAAAGAACCGGGCCAAACAATGTAAATACCTTTTCTTTTAACATTATTTGCTGACACGGTTTCTAGCTGTAGAACAGTTATAGTTCATTATATTGTAACTAATCTAGATATTCTTTCAAATCCTTGGCTGCAATAAAACCAGTTCCTGTCAATAAAAAATTAATTGATGGGAATAAACTTGATTTTTGCAATAAAAAAAGTGCAAGTTTTATAACCTGACCTTTTTATAAACGAAGATACAGTGTAACAGTGTAACTTATTTTTTCAGACACAATTTTCATATTTGCCATGGCGGGAGTACTTATCAAAGGTCACTTTTTAACATAAAAATTACCTTTTTCGGCTTCCTGTTGGAATGTAATACCAACTCTCGATTTTTATATAGAACACCCTGTATACTATTATATTTTTGGAAACCACGTCATTTTCTGAATTCAACGATTTCACATAAGTAACACTTCTGCTGTCAAATTATTTTTTGGACTCTATCTTACTTTTGAATTTAGAGTCCCTTCTGTCAACTGTAATTTCAGTTCTGTTGGTTTCACAGATAATATAAGCGTATGGGAAGTTTGCTAATTAATTGTACTTTCTAATGGCACCTTAGTACCATCATGGTACTATTAATAAAACTAGTTTCAACTCTACAACCACTTTGAAGAATTGTAACGCCCTATAAGTGAAGAAATTGAATGTTTTTGACGCCAACTCTATTTTTTTATGGTTGTTATGGTCCATTAGAATTAATGGGAAATGGTCAAAGCACTGTAAATTCAAAAGTAAGATAGAGTCCAAAAAATAATTTGACAGTCGAAATGTCACTTATATCATATCGTTGGATTCAGAAAATCACGTAGATTATAAAATTATAATAATATATCATGATACAACTACACAGATATGCCTATCCGCATAGTGACGTCAGTTACGAGGAAAAAACAATTGATAAACACGAAAATAATTATACACTGCCCATAAGAATTTTCGCATCGCATTGCCTTTTTTCCCTCACGAATGACGTCATGCGCAAACAAACGAAAGTTATGAGCATATCTGTGTAATTGTATCATGATAATATATAGGGTTTATTTAAAGGAGATCCCGGAAACAACTACTCTACAGGCAATATGCCCTGACTGGCATTGCATTACATCTCGGCACCTCCTTCAAATAAATAAGTAGGATTGTTTTCCTTAAAGACAATAGAGGTCACTGCTGTAATGCCACCTGCGGAAAAGCAAGTCGTTATCTGTCTGTCAACTTGACAATAATTGTCAGACAGATACAGATAGTAGTAAAGAGCCAAAGAGGGCAATACGGTTTGTTTCTCACCACTACTAATATATAGGGTGTTCCGTATATAAATCGAGAGCTGGTATTACTTCTGCTAAAACAGTAAGTTGCAAAAACTTAATTTTTATGTCAAAAAGTGACCCTTAATAAGTAAGAATCTAAAACATAAGAGGGGAAAGAGAGATATACCGTGAATCTGTGTCACACTGTCTAACAGAGCAAATACAGATCGCATGCCTGGTACCGAAAAAATTTTGATACTAACAATATGAAACTGATATTTCAATATTCTACTTAACAAAATCCCCTGTTCAAAGATAATTTTCTAAAACCATACAATAATTCAGGACAGAGAAGCGTCTAAAATTATTTGAAAAAGTATCAACTTCAGACAAGATATCTCTGAGACCCATTACAATACATTTACAGTATTCAAGCTTCTATTTAGAGAATAATTATAATCTAGACTTAACTTGGGCCAGGCGCCAGCCCTAAACATAATGATTCTTCCAGAAATGACCTGCACCATTACTATCTTCGAGAGAATTTACCTACCTATTTTAAAACGTTCGGAGTGGCCCATTTTCTAGCTTCATCATTGCGATTTCGGAATCCGTAAGATATACAGGGTTGGTGAAAATATACCAAAGTAGCACAATTAGATGCCTATCAAAATGCTGTGTTCCAATTTGGAAAATTCCGAATACTTTCGGAAATATCCGGAAGAACCGAAATTTCATAAAATCTTTTTTTATTTTTCCTGACGTTATTACAAGATGGTCCAGTCAAATTTGAAATATGACGTTTCGTCTTCCAAAAAGCATCAACTTATTTTTTTAAATACGGACCTGGAATTTTGTTTTTTTGTTATCTTTGGAATCTGTCTTCCATTTTCCGTTAATATTGCAGACATAAGTTCAATATAAACGAGGTCGACGGACACATTGCCATTGAAACGAAAGTATTTGATTTATCCTATTTTATAAAATAATATTTACTCATTTAGGATTTGCAAATAAATAAAAATTATTATAGGTATTCGTATTTACTTAAATAACCTACCAATAAAAAACAAATAAGGTAACAAAAAATAAAAGAAAAGATCCAGGTCCGAATTAAAAAGAAATAAGTTGATGATGGTTTGTGAATGACGAAACGTCAGATTTCAAATTTGACAGCGCTATCTTGTAGAGGATAAAAAGCAAATTGACAACGACGTGTCAATTGAGGTGTTATTCGTTTTAAAATTTGTTTTCAAATAATGTCAAAAAAAAAATTTAAAGATTTTATGAAATTTCCGTTCTTCCGGATATTTCCGAAAGTATTCGAAATTTTCCAAATTGCAACACAGCATTTTGATAAGCATCAAATTGCGCGCAAAAATCAACTTTGCAATAATTTAACTGACTCTGTATCTCTCATGGTTTCCGAGATCCCAATGATGAGGCTCGAAAATGGGCCGTCCTATATACGTACATATAGAATGAGAAATAAAGTATATAGATAATATTCTTCCACCATCAAATATTAGCTGCAAAACCAAAACTAACATATTTATAGATATACCTAGTTAAGAGAAAGCGGCGTATTAAAAAATAATGATGGTGAAAGCAATTTCTTTTCGTATGAGTTTTCTTAAATACCATATATTTTTATATTTCAAATAACCCATAAAAGTGTTTTTTCCAAAAGCATTTTGTTAATAAATTAATTTAAACTTTCAGTTTATGGGTCTATTTACCAAATTGTATTTTATATTTTAACTGTATTGTACCCGGTAGTAAATAAATGTATTTATTGTAGACATAATGAACCCAGAATGACCGCCTTCTTCATTACAGGTAACACATGGTGTGGAACACAAAACAGAAAAAGAGTGTGGAAGGTCCAAGCACCAGGGTGTACTCGCGGGGCAAAAATGTTTTTTATATAGAAATAAGTCGTTAAGTTAAAACAAACCTCTTAGTCTGAGGTTCTGATTACCTACTTCCACCTTCATTAACGTTATGACGTTACTCATTATAGGAAGTATTACCAAAAGTCTTATGATTGATTTTATGCAAATACATAAAACAATTTGCAAACAAACAAATGCATATAATTGAAAATTAATATCGACGCACTTGATTTTCGCAAAAAATATCCAACCTTTAAATTAATTTGGTACAAGACTTTAAAGACTCCCCTATAAATAATATATAAAGGAAGGACAACAGAAATAAAATTTGCTATCATGTTAATTTTCAATAGGTAACTGATGCTGATATGATAAATCTGTGATGTTGAATTTAGCTCAATTTTAATCTTATTGGTCTTTTTTTTTCAAATAAAATATTTTGTTGCTAAAGTGCCTACAGCAGTAATGGACCTGCAATTTATACTCTTCTCTCTCCTCTCTCTTTTCAATAAAAACGAACCAAAATATAAAACTTTCCGTGGGTCGATTTTATTTTTATTAGGCTGGTGAAACTTATTTTTTCCATTTCTGAAATAGTGAAAGTAGAAACTTTTCAAACTAACACAGTCCCTATGTATCAGTTAGGTATATAACAGACAGACAGCCATATTTTTGAGAATGGAATATTATCAGTCTTAAATAGACAATGTCTTTTGTAGTAATAGTAATCTATTTTCTGGATCAATTGAATGTATCAACATTTTATGGATACTATGTTTATGACAGTTCCTAATTCTGTGTATCTACTTATTTAAACCAAATAGTTTGGAATGAATATATAAAATAAATCGAAGAATACACTCATTTTTATTATACATTGATATTTAATATACCTAGCTAACTAGCTACCTAGATAATTAATGGTATTAATTTCTAGAGTATGATTCACTTTGTATCGAGAATAATATTACATAGTTCATGGAAAATTATAGTGTGGATATAAATACAAATGTAAAAAATGGATCAATGCAAATGTTCTCGTCTAACTCATTCCAAAACAATTTGTTGATTAAGGAGGTAAGCATAATGAAATGAATCATATTCTTTGTGGTGGGTTCGTTTTCGTGGGTGTGAAATTGCGTCTCGCTGGAAATTCGCTCAGTTTTTTATGCAAATTTAAACGCAAACGTTCATCCTGGTGTAGTATCAGCCTCGATGAAGATCTAGTTAAAATTAGGTATTTTTTTCATATTGGATTTTCATGAACTAAAATTTACAAATTACAGTAGCAATTTTTTTAAAAATGGGCTAAGAAAAACAATGTTCTGAAAGAATAAATATATCGTATTATGTTTAGTGGTAGTAGAAAACCAAACTAAAATAATCAAATTTGACTTTTAAGAATTCAGTTTTGATAAAGGAAAACTATACAACTTTTAGGAGACATATTTTTATTTTAATGGTGGTGAGAAACGCTTATTTTGGTCTTTGCTACTATCCGTCTGACAATTATTATTATTGTCAAATTGACAGATAGATAACGATCTGTTTTTTCGCAGGCGACATTATAGCAGTGACCTCTATTGTCTTTGAGGAAGACAATCCTACTTATTTATTTTTCGGCATCTCCTTCAGATAAATATTTTCATTTTATTGACACATCTAATTTGTCCAATGTATTTTTATTATTTCTTTGCAGCAAAATAATAATTCAGCTATGTTTAGAATTTCAAAAACAAACTTTTATTTTGGTTTTGAAAACTTTTCAGTTTCACATTTTTAAAGAAAAATGTATAGTTTTAAATTTTACCTACTACTACTGCAATTATTGATGAAAAAATCATTACGCCAGATCATAATAATCAGAGTCGTAAGAAGCAGAAAGTCCCTAATGTACGAAATATAATAATAGTTATATATAATAATAGTATTATCCCTACCCCTCATTCTAATCGTAAGGATTAGCCTGATAGTCAGAAAATTTTGTGGAAGGGGGCGACGTATTATTATTCTGTAAGCTGCAAAAGGAAACTTGAAAACTTCATTCATTATTTCTAAGGTTAACTTCTCCAAAGGGAAATGGTCAAACAAAAAGTTTTGCTAAGATGACCTGCTTTATGATAGTAATTTTACTTATTAAGAATATATTATAATCCACTAACCATAAGGAAAATAATTTTGCTAGCTAATTGGTATGATTTTACTACCTCAAATAATCGTTTTACCAGTTAGTCTATGGTTTTACTATTCTCACAAACGTCTCACTTTGAGACGTACTTAATTGGGATTACTACATCTTAGTTTATGGCAAGTCGGTCCTAACTTACCATAACTAGTTATATATTTGAAAGTCATGTTATACGCTGTCGTGATAGAGATTAGAGGTTTGCGCAAACCTCTCTGCCGTCTCTGCCTCTCTGCGTCTGCCCTACGGCATTTGTATCATTACATTTTATGTGTCATTGTCAGCGACAATAATTATATAAAGTAGTTCCAAGGGTCTTTAATTGATTTTGGATTATTTAATAAGGGCGGGAATACGTGGGTATGTACCTACGTTAAGCTAAACGCCACAGTGTCTATAAGAGTTAAACGATCATGCCATGATGTTTTAGCTTGATGTACCCTGTATGCATCCAAAAACATTATTTTGCTATACTACTAACACATGTTCTATAATAACAATAGTGTAATTTGCTAGAACCACTGTATTTCATTCTATACCTATAAAATGAAGTTACTAACAAATGCAGTTACTATGAAGTTACTACTATAAAATGAAGTTAGGACAAATGACAGTATTTATTGCAGTGAACCAGTAATTATAATTGTTATAATTGTTACCAGCATTCTGTACAAAAGTACAAAAATCATTTACTAGTGGTAGTAGTTTTTCTGTGGTTGCAAAGTACACTAAAGTAGCTGTTATCTCCAAAAAAATACTTATTAAGCATAAAATAAGCCTTGATTACTGACAGCAAAAGTGTCTATTTACAGTAATAATGAAAACGTAACAAACGGTTTTGTAATGGTAAGTACAATGATTCAGCAAAACCGTTTTTGTTGTAATAACGTGCAGTCTATTTGGAGCATATTTAAAGCAGATATTTTGTTGAGGATATGCAATCTCTTTTTACAGTTAATGGGAACTTAGTGCTCATTAGAAAATGCTAATTTGCTTCTATTCTATGGTCCCGTCACGCCCGCCGAAATCCCTACTTTTCGCGAAATCCCTACTTTTCGCGAAATCCCTACTTTTCGCGGGACCCCCTCGCCCCTCTTCTAATTTATACGGCTTCGAGAAGCGCTTCACGCGAAAGTTCAGTCCTTTCACTAATCCTTTGAGATTTTTTTTTTCGAGACCGTACGTCGACTCCATCTACGTCCATTTCGTCTTCGAAAATCTCGAGTCGCATCCGTCTCAACTTCTTTCTCATTTTATATGACAATGTGAGATTGCACTAACGAGACAAGCACCTCCCACGAAAACTGACAAATTAATTAAACTTCAGATAGGTTATTTTCATTATTTTCCTATGAGAAATGTTACTAACGGAATCGATAGTACTGACTGCCAAACACTTCTGATTACCAAAATACTGAAGCGAAATGCTTTTCCAATTAGAAAATCGGTAAAAATTATTTTTTTAGGATAACACGTAGAGTTTACATACTTAAACATCTCAAGTTAAATTTCTGATAACAGGCTCGGTAACGTAATGAGATAGTTGTAGGATTCCAAAAATCGTAATGCTAATTTCACGAGTTCGAGTCACGCTGGAGGATAGCTTTTTTTCACTTTTTAATTCCAATTATTTATTAGTATTAGTTTGGAATTAATTCCTTCATTTTGGCAGTCTAAAATTCATCATTTTAGCTTACAAAAGTAAATATCTACAATATTAATTTGCTGCTACAATTATGACAGCAATATATTTTTGGTCTTATTGATAAAATTGATAAACATGTTTACTGAAAAATAAATTCTACTTTCAGCACTTAAAAAATTATGATGTTTTACCATCAAGAATAGAGTACCCTTACAATTCATCAAAATATTGGAGAAAAGTTTAGTATAATTAGGTATTACATCATCATTCCAGATACAAAATTTCTTAATATGTATTTTCTTAAAAGTAATATTATTCTAGATGCTTTTGTCACCCGAAGGGTGACCCCAGGTCGCAGGCCTGAACCCCCGGTAGGGCTAAAAATGGGAACGAAAATCGCGACAGCGATTTTCTCCCTTTTCTAGTTTATGTTTATTTTGCTTTATTTTTTTTTTTCAGTTACAATTATACAATATAAAGTATTACAATTTGAATGTACATATATCATAAATTGTCATGTCAATATATGTTCTACAAAATTTAATTTTCAAACAGAATACCTGTAGCTACAGAACTGATGAAAATATTTATAATTTACGGGAAACTATGTGCCGAAATTATTATAGTAATTCTCTTATTTTTTATGTTAATTAGTATCTTATTTTACGTCAAATTATACACGCGACGTGCAATTTAATTTATCTCCACCTAAAAGACATTAAATTACTATAAATAATTAGTAATCACATCACTTATTTCTCGCATATAGAATAAACCATTATTACCGCTTATTAATTAAAAAACTATTTTTAACAGATACGCGAGATTTTCCAATACGATAATATGCAAGTATGTAGTAGGTATTGTTTCTTGCAATTTCATCAGAGACCTAACATATAAGAAGGTTATTGACTCAATCAGAGTCCAAATATGTTTTCTCAGACTAAAAATAATGACATACATACAGTGCATACATAAAAAGTTTATTTATAATGAATACATATTTCTAAAATTATTGTGTTTGGAATGTTTAATCGTGCGAAAGTAGTAGAACCGTTCATTTTTATGCTTTCTTTGAAAAATGAGACCAGGAAGCCATAATTTTCACAAGAAATAGTATAATAAGCATGTTAAAAATGTACCTACAGGGTGAATAAATTTGGATGTTCGTATAGATAAACTCATTAATTATAAGAGGTACTAAAAAATGAATGACACATCCTTGAAGCCTTTTTTTGAGAAAAATTTATTAGGTAGTGAAAAATGCAGATAAATGGTAAATGTTGTAACAAGAAAAGTGTTATCAAAATAATGCACTTAATAAAAAATTATATCGAAAATGTATATTGACAAAAAAAGGAATAATATCTGGAGATAATGCAATAAATAAATTTTGCGAACAATAATAAGTAGGTGATGCATGGGAATTTGCCAGTCAAAATTGTTTAGTTTAATTACTGTTCAGCTATACCTATATAACAATTTATAGCAATGGCAGAAAAGTGCTGTTATTGCAAATAAATCATGAGGTCATGCAACGGTCATGAAACTTTTTGCACAACATTGTATTTCTAGAAAATAATTGAGTGCATACTTGTGTTTTGCTAAAATAGTTGTTGAGGAAATCATTAATTCGCACACTTGTGATGTTTATTTCCAAGAAATGAACATACATTTTAATGCAACATTTTGTTCTCAATCACATGCAGTCTGTACTAACGAACTGGTGGTGGTGTAAAACTCTGACATAATAAATTTACAACTTAAACGGTAGAACCTAAGTTAAACAATAATCCATGACTAACCTTTTTATTTGTTTATACGTTTTCTGTAGAATTTAATTATTTCACTTAATCTAGAATCAAGGTAACTGTTAAATTTTCTGTCTCTACATAAAACATTACAAGTTTTTATTTAACAGTGCTACTTTATCTATACCTTTCTCGATAAATTAAAACTGTTCTTTATTAGAGACTTGTCAATACAAACACAATTTTACAACCGTATGTATATTCCAATAAAATGTAAATCCGAGGAGAATACATTAACTAACCATATAGGTAATTATTTTTCAAGCAGAATGCCAATTAAAACTTTCTATGTAATTAGTAACCAATTACATATTCCTTTAATTAAAAAAATGGTTTTCATTTTGACTACAAAGTTGTATCTATTATAAAATGCAAACAGACAAAATTACGGTTTTCGAATAATGGTACTGACAGATTAAAAAATAGATTTTCAAATATTTAAAAATACTGACTAGAAAGTATAAGCTAGTAAAAATAAAATATAATATTATAAAGAATGAGTTGCGAATCTATCCAGTATTTTCAAAAATTGTAAAAATAGCCAAAGCCTCAAGTCAAAATGCTTAACTGAAAATTTTAAAAAACTATTTTTTTTATATTTAAATATTTAAGGGTTGTATTCAAACTTTCGCAACTAAAAACAAGACAAGTAATAAATTATTGATATCAAGTATTGAGGAACTGATGTTTCCTTAGTAACTATAGTTGCTGGTAGCATTATTAGTCCTCTTTACTATCTAGCCTAGCTCAGTTTACTACATGCACTATATTCTTCAAAAATGCAGACGAAATACATTTTCTATAATATTAAAAAGAGAAATTACGAAAATTTGATTTGATTATCCATGATAATCCTCCAACCATGGTTAATTTATTATATACATATTCAATTGTAAAAAAAGTTTATATTCTTTCACAAAAAAAATCCTTAACACCAAATTTAGTTATTTTTTATAAAACTTACAAGCTTCATACTTATTTAAATGAATAAAACCTTTTATTACATTTGAGTCTTCTGGTATTCTAAAATTTAATTTTTGTAATAAATAGGTAAAATGTAAATTTATACTTTATAGACATTCTTTATATGTATAGGTATTTACTTTTTAAATTAAAGAGGCAATGATCGATCGAATGTTTTTAAAAGACACAGATATCATCCAGTTACCGAAAGGAAGCCGGGTCAAATCAGTCAAATTGACTTTTTCAAATAATTAAAATCGTCGTTTTTTAACATTATCCTATGCAGCAACATTAAACTTTTAGAGCGATCTAGAAAAACCCAAGTGGCGCTACAGATAATGGCTTCCTACCTGTATATATCGCAGTGAGCTCCCAAAATTAGGACACCACCTATGACCAATGCTCTGAGAAGCATCGTTGTATAGATTTTTCGCAATGCACTCGCTTGTCACTTGCAGCTCGCTGTGAACTTTTTTGCTGAACTACTCTACCATTCTTCGGATTGACCCCATATATATAAACGCCGGGGGTCTGCTGGTGGGGTTCGCTCATCACCATAGCTGAAGATAAACCCGTTAGGTTCGCGTCGTCTGCTTTGTTTATCATTTAGATCTTTATAGGGACTTCTCGGCAACCTAGTGCCTCTATTGTGTATGCATTTCTCTTCTATAGTGTGCACTAAGAACGAACATTTTTAATAAACTACAAGCGGTCGGTACTGACCGATAAAGCACTAATTTATTTATTTCAATCCTGACAAATCGTATCAATAGTAAAATTCCAAATTGCCTATATACAGGGTGATTCAACTAACCCACCCATTAAAAGTTTAAGGACTGCCCATAAGAATGTTTTTTTGAAAATTTGGATACCTACGGGGGTTTTCAAGAAAGTTCTATTCATCTGAAGTATTTCCGTTTTTCTAAGCACTTCAGATTATACCGGAAATGGCTATCAACTTTCTATTTTTAAATGGAATACCCAGGAATACCTAAAATTTACGTTTTTTGGTACAACACAACCTATACGAGAAATTAATAGTTTTTTCATATTTTATTATTTACAAGGTGTGCAGAAAAATTATTTGCTTCTGACTAATTTCAACTGCTCAAAAGTCAATTACACACCCTGTATTTTATTGGTCTATGTGATGGAGACTAAAGTGACACAATAATTTTATATTCAGGTTTAGGGAGATGGATAAATAAAACACATTATTTTAATTTTCATGACCCGCTCATCGCAAGGAATTCAAGAAAATATAAAATGATTGTATCGATTTAAGATTCCTTTCATCAATTTATTTAACCAAATTAAAGTAGAAAGTTCCAGTAGAAAGAAATACCTATCTATTTTGAACAAATGGAAATTAGACTAAGATAAATAATAATTTTCTTTGTACGAGGAAAACGATGTAATAATACTTAAAACTTAAAATCTTGTTTGTATTTAAAAAATCTAGAATACGGGGAGATTTTTTAATACCCTGTCACCAAAAGACACCAGATTTCTTCCTCTAGTATGTTTTTTACCACCAAATTCGCTATGCGTACCAGTCCACATTAAAATATTTCAATTGCTCGCGATCAGTTATATGTTTTTAATTTTAGATTTTAAGTGTAGAAATAACTGACTTGCAGAAAATACAACTGTTCATCCATAGCTTTTCGTTCATTAAAGAACGAGCTGACTGTTGCTGAAGTCATAGTGGGTTCCCCACTTCAGCAACTTGCAGGATTGTGTACAGCGTTGAAGGAATACTTTTCCTGCGACTACTAATGGTTTATGGTGAAAAGAATAAACATATATATATATGTTTATATATATAAACATATATATATGTTAGAGGTTATAAACACTAAAAGTTAAATATAAACACTGTTAAAAGCAATATATCACCAAATAGGTGTTCACTTTCATGATACTTATGTGCATCATGAAATTATAACTAGAAACCATTCAGTCCAGAATATAGTTTTAATTAGCAATATTTATAAAAAATACATTATTTTTCATAAAAAATATAATATAAATATATAAAATAAAACTGACATATGGAGATTCTAAATTCATCATTGACTGCGGCAACAATAACCTGTTTGGAAAATATCTCTTTTTAGCAGATTACAGACTCTTTAACTACAGGTAGTACAGATGTAAGTACTTGCTGATTTGACCAGGGTAAGTTATAAGTGAGGAGATCTTTAAACGGTTTTACAGATCTTACTCGAGTGTGAAATATTTCTACTGAATTTCTTATGTAAAATATTCGTTTACACATACAAAAACATTATTATTTTATATCAGACTTTACATTTTCCTCACCATGTATCTGTTCTGTCATGAATTTCAACTCATCTAAATGAGAGATCAAAAACCGCGGAGATGAAAGTCGTTGATTCACAAGCACAGAATTCTGTGCAAATTACTAATAACATTTCTATTGTTACTGTACTCTAGAGTAGATACAAAGAGAAATATGTATGCCAATTATTTACTAAAATTAAATAGGTTTACCTATATTTTTAAAATGAACACCGTTTTAAAAAACACCATAAAAGCTGAAAGTAGGTACCTCGGAAGTCGGTACCTATAGTAGATTTCGGAGATTAATTAGGTATAATTTAAAAACTAGACCATTTTGAATATACTAACACTGTAAATAATAACTTTGAGAATCCTGTAATAATCGTGAGTTAATCTATTGTCTCAAATTATTGAGTATACTTTAAGTTAATATTAAATACTTTAATCACTTTTCTCATTTAAGGAAATATTCGTATCAATACTTATTAATTACACGAAAATATAATATAGATATAGTACCTACTTTCACAATGCATAATAACAATAGTGATAATACTTAATGAAATACATTCGCGGTTCCTGTAGGGGAATTCTGCCTAAAATGACATACTTAGGTAAAATGACACACTGAACTTTTTTTTAAATTGGTGCCTTTAAGAGGCCTCGGCTTGTGTCTGTCAAACCTTCCGTTAGCAGCACTACAATCGTACATGATGGCGTGATTCTAACACGGACGGTGTCTTGGTAGTGAATGAATTTTAAAATCGTAAGTACTCGTTATATTATTTTCAATTAGTTTGAATCAAAATTCTATAAATACGTGAGACCATATTGAGCTGCGATTATGGCGAATACAAGTGTGGTCATTATTGTCCACTTTACCTATACTTTTAAGTAGTTCCTTTATATGCATGTGAAGCTGAGGTTATGTTTATGTTTTTTTCGAACGCTGGGTAACACGACATACCTCATATCAGGGCAAAATGACACACATGATTCTGACGAGGATCCATTTGAAGATGATGGCGAAGAAGATGTGGGCTGTCTCTATTGCAATTCCCTGTTTTCCAAATCCAGGAGTAAAGAAAAATGGGTTAAATGTATTAAATACAATCAGTGGGCCCACTGCGAGTATGCTGATGTCACCCCAAAGTGTAAAGTTTTCATTTGCGAACTTTGTCTTTGAACAATTCCTTTATTTTTGTACCTTTGATTGTTTCTCGATGTTCTAGAAGGTTTTTTTTGTTAATAAATTAGTTCTCTGAAGTTTTATAGCATTCCTGAAACTTTCCTATACCTATGTCATTTTACCCGCATGTTAGCCTAAAATGACATACCACGACCATTATTTTAGATTTTCAATTATTTGCAAAATACTCAGTGGGAATGTTTTTTTCTAGTGTAGTTAAACATGCTTACTTAATATCTGCCAATTGTGTAGGAAAAACGTTCTGTAACATAATTCCCATATCTTCTTTGATCGAAAATGCTTAGGGTATGTCATTTTAGGCAGAATTCCCCTACTAGTGTATATTCATTTGGTGTGATAAAATGTTCAGTTTCTGGATATAGAAAACATTAATATATTAACAAGAATACAATTAACACAGAATAGAATGCTGCACCATATATTGGCTGTGCATTCATGTAAGGGGAAGAATAAATACATATAAGTGGAAAAGGAAGAGAAAGGAGAATGATAGACATACTACAGTTATACTCTAAATAGATAAATTCGTTAAAAAATACTTCCAAAACGAAGACAATCCATAACATAGGGGAATAGTAATATTAGAAATTGATAATGGTTTCACACCCTTAAACCTATCAATGCAAGAAGCAGAATGCTTACAAAATAATGCCCCTGTATAAAAACAAAATTGTCGTCTAAAGCATTACTTACACGGTTATATGTATTTGTACCAGGGTTATAATAAAAGTTCAATAAAATAGTGTTTTATTCATTGTTTTATTTGTCGTAATCATAATCATGGAATTTAAATATATTTTAAATTTCAGTCGTACATCAATGAGCTCTAATTAAAAAAAATTGAATATGTAACTCCCTGTTCAGAAAAAAATGAATGCAATTTCATTACATCCTGTGTCAAAATAATATTACCCATTGCTAAATACTAAAATATTTAAATCAAAATACTATAATGATTAAGGAATAAACTCTAACTCTGGTTAATTAAAAAATTAATATTAATTCTAATTAAGTTTTCAAAAATAACTCTTGTCAAAACAGAGCAAAAAATCACTGTTATATATTATAGAAAATAGGTAATATTCAAACTCGATATTAAAAGAATATTCAAGTGAAGTCAAATAAGAGGAAGAATAGAGGTTTAATTATGGTGCATTATGTAATTTCATACAGTTATAGATTCACTACTATTATCATAATGGTGCTATTTGAGTGCTATTTGGGTGCTATATCTTGCTCATTTTTCTTTATAATGTAATTGGGGTTTATTCCTGCTAAAGTGAACTGGGAAATATATCCCTATGGTGGAGGTAAATCTCTGAGTTGCTCATTCTGTTGGTTAAACATTCATACCACGTACACACACATAATAATTCTATTACGTATGTACGTTGTTAGAATATAAAATGGCATTAATAATAATAATAATAATAATAATGCGCATATTTGCTACACGTGTTCTAACTTCGACGAGTTTTTTCTAGACTACAAAACTATCAAAATATGTTTTGTTTTGGCTCTTCTTTCTTTTCTTCTGAAATGGATTTATCTTATCAACTACGAATATAATGTAAATATAGATTTATTTGCAAATCTCATATGTAATGTAAAGTACTCATATGTAAAAGATGAGTGAAGCAAATAATTGTTTACTTAGATGTGACTGATAGCTTTTACCAAATAAATGTTTTATTATTAATAAAACATGTAGGTACAAACAAAAACATAAAACAGTACAACCTATGTAGCATTTGTTTATTAGATATATAGCATAGATTTATTAGCGGGAAATCTAGAAGTAAATTAATCTTCAGTAAAATATTTACAATATATAAGGTGATTTCCTATCCCTCCCCATCGCTTTAGGCTTGGACTGTCTCGTAGTGGTGAATCCCATCCTTCATAAACCCCAATTACAAAAGTGATGTACCCTAACCTAGCCAGGACAAGAGGAAACATTACCCACCATGGGGGGTGGGTAAGGTTTCCTCCTGTCCAGGCTTTACCCCTGCAGACTGGGTACGATCTTCTAGCGCTCTTCTGTCTTGTCTTCTTTCTTCGCCTGCATGTTTACCGGGTAGTCTGTCTCGGGCCGGGCGGCAAGTGCCGCTCCCATCCTGGGTGGTGATATGGGGTAGGTCAGTAGTGTAGCCGGGGGATGCCCCTCTAAAGGAGCCAACTGGCCCATTAGCTTTGTGCAACGTTAGGGAAGGGTACTGGAAGTGATCTTACTCTCATTCTGGATCCAGCAATTGGAGCCTTGGCTGCATAATAGCAAAGAATATAGACTAACTGTCTTTGGTAATAGGTAAGTTGGTAGGTAGGTACATAGAGAATAAATTTAGTAGAACCAGTGAAAAAAAAAATACTTAGTATGAATATCGCATTGTCTTTACGCAAAATTTTATTAAGAATGTGTATAGGTACCTATACAGATCATAGATAGGTGGTAGGTATATTCTCAATCCCATCAAATAAATAATGCATATCTTGTATAAACAGCAGTTAGAATTATTATTTATGATATGGAAAACTACTTCCAGAACCCAGTAATTTCATAACATTAAAAATTGCCATAACTTCGGGAATATTCTCGCTGGTAATTTGCTAAACAAGCTGAATTACAAAATTGACCTGCAAATTTATTTTATACGGTACCTAATACGTTTCTAGATTTGTCATTCATATCTCGTTCATACGAGTGACGTGATAATAAATTGGATAAACAAAAATATTTATGGTATAGTAATTGCTTTCTCTTAATGTTAAATTTAAATTAATGTCATGTTAATATAAACAAAAAATATTCCTTTATTTTTAGTTAATTAAGCTTTCTAGAATTACTAAAAAAATTCCAGCATAGATAAGTAGGTATATAGGTATTCACTTGCATCGCACTCAACGCTTGCATCTAAAAATACTAGATAATATCAAAGACTACATAATATATTCTAATATGTAGACGTTGGTAATATCAGAGACGTATAGAATGTAGATGTATAAGTCTCTGGTAATATCTACTATCGTCAATAAAATGAAACTTTTATTGTATATATTAGCTATAGTAGTCAGAAGGATGAAGAGAAAAGTAATAACAAAAACCTTATTTAGTGGACATTTCCAACATATTTAAAAATGTCGAAATATTTTCTTCTTGAGATGATGTGAGTGGTTTTTTTGTAATAAGTAATTATAATGTAAATTTAGATTTAAATCTTTAACTTAATCAAGTTAATAAAAAACAGTCTACATAATATGTATAGACTGTTTTTATTACTGCTTTATAGACTGTAAATTAATTTCTATTATTCATATATTATATGTATAATACAAATTAATGTATATGTATTTAGTTGTGAAAATAATTAAGATACATTTTGGTCTTGTAGTCTTACAACAGATTAAAAAAAATTAAAGCTTTGGGTTTAGAATTTAACATATATTTTTTCTTTGTTTCCAATAATAATCTTTTTAGGAAGCACCTATATTTTGTAGATCAATAATTCTATGTATCAGTAACAGATAAACTATTAACCTTGTAGTTTACTTCATGATCAACTGCAAAAATATAAACATTGTTAAAAGTTCTTTGATCTCATATTCACATATTTACAGTCGGGTCACTTGAAGCGCGCTTTGTAAAATGTCGTTAAAAAGAAAAGACTACGTTAATTACTTACATTTTTAAAATGAAATGTTCATATGTCTTCAACTAATATTTGCAATGAACATGAACATGCTAATATTCAGTGATCCTATTAAAGAAGCAGTACTTGAAAAATACAAAAAAAAAATCATTAAAAGTTAGGAAGTAAATAAAATAATTGTGGTTCCGCTTTTATTTCTTCATTATATATTTTTTTTCATGAATTTTTCAGTAAGTAGATTGACTTGTTACTTTTAATGCAGTATAGTACCTACAAAATCCTTTTGACTTTGCTTCTGCATAGTTAACATTTTAGTTAATGTAAAAATTATTTTTATGAATAAATTAATAATTTCTGCAGTTTTGGCTATCTATATAATATGTAGTATTTTTTGTAAATATTAATATGAAACAGATAAAATTTCAAAATGCGTTTTATATAATGTAGGTAGGTATTTTATTTCCAGTTAATGATAATAAACATACACAAATATTTAGAAAATCAGATTTGTAATAAAAAGTGTTTTTTAGTTATTATTCTTTCCTGTGACATATTCTTTATGATAATTCAGTAATTTGAAATTTTGTAAACAGGGGTATTCATTAAATTTATATACTAAAATTAAGGAGTGATCAAAAAATCCTTTTATCACGAGTAACTTTGAATTAGAAGACGTATGTCATTTATCAACTGTTTACCATTTAGTTTTTTAAGTGGCATTCAATTAACCATTGCAGAAATAAATTCCAACCGAAGAGCCTTACTCTTGATTAAACAAGGCACAAATATTGTGATTCTTCAAGTTAAATTTAATAAAACTGTAAACTTATAATAATAAATATTAAATTGAATTACTTTGTTTATTATTTTTCATTATAAAAATTCAAAATGTGATTTACATGTAAGTACGTTTTACAGGAAATTATTATTAAATATAAAAAGTAGGTAATATAAATGCAAACGAGAAACATAAAATCTTGGAATTTTAGTTTATACACTGGACACATTGGCGCTAGTGAAGTCGTTCAACCCCTAACTTTAGGGAGAGCCATCTATATTCCTTCTTTATCTATGGTTGGTCCCCAACCCATTATGCATAAATACTCTTCATACCAACAATAACTTTAAATTTGCTGTATCATATCGAATACCAATTTTAAATTTAAAGTAATAATTGAAAATTGCACACCTACCTATTTTGAAAATTTAAACAAATTTCCTAGCAGAGGTTTGTTTTGGTATGCTATATATATGCCCGTGGAATATAATGTGCATGTCTAAATTCTATCCTCCATATATAATTATTTATTACATTAAATATGTTTCAGTTATCTACCTACATCATTTCTAAAATATGAAAACAAATTGTCCATTTTCAAACTACAAACTTATGTAAAATCGACCAATAAAATAGTCAATTCTAAGATTTTAATGAAATAAAAAAAGATTTTCTTTAAATACAAAATACTCATGTATCATGTTGGAGGTAACACCTCTATTATCAACTACCTACTATCTTTATATACTATTTCTAGTATAAGTAAGCTTCTAAGGGAAAAATGTTCTTAGAGACAAATAAGGGTTAGCATTTATTAGAGAATAGCTTTATATAAAAAAAATGTCTTCAACAGACCGAAGTATCCTGGAAACTGGAAAAAATCTGTCAGAACAAAATTATCTGAAAAAAAATTTCTGCTATACCTATATTTCAGTTCATGTTTATAAAATTAGACCTACCAATTAATGAACCATACCACAATTATTGAGTATGGAAATATATTAAAAAATTATTGCGCATGCTATTACGTTTAACAACAAATTTGTTTGGCAAAGTTGTTGCCTAGAAGAGGGGATAATGTGAACACCCTTGTAACCAGATCCATCACTATACATTTTTCACATTACATTATACATTATAGGTACATAAAACAAATGTGGCAGATTTCACTCCGACTGTAGGAAAACACAACCTTGCAATAAATGGGTTCTACTATCTATATACAGTGAGATCCAAGATGATTGACCAGATTCTGAACCCACTTTGTCCCAATTGCTATCAAAACTAGTTTCCGTTCTATCTTTCCTGGTAGGTATTAATTGTTCGATTTCGAAAACCGATCAGGTGACACTAGACAATAAAGTAATATTAACAAACGGAAACCAGTTTTGATATAGGAATTGGAAGAAGGTATGTTCAGAATCCGGTCAATCATTCTGGATCTCACTGAACATTGTATGTAACGACAACTTGACCCCAGACCTAACTCTGAAAACAATTAGATATACATAGGTAACTCAAATTTTGGATTCGGCCATTTAACATAACGTTCGGTATACTTATTGAAAATAATGGCTATATTTTATAACACTGACGTAGTTTTCCACATAGGTAACACCAAAACACTATACTGCACTCAACGCGCGTTTTTTCCAACCAAGTTGGCATAATCTGGAGACGATTAAAACTAAGTTTGAATCATCTCCAAATGATGCCAACTTAGTTGGCATAACTCCCGTCGAGAGCGGTATAGTGTTTTGGTGTTATGTGGAAACCAACTTAGTTGGCGAAACGCGCCTCAAGTGCAGTATAGTGTTATGTGGAAAAATATCAGTGTTATGTTCACACCAAAGGTTCTAACCCCCTTCAAGGCTATATTTTATACCACCGCTGCCTAGATAATCTTCCTTAAAACGGACTCAATCGATAGGCGGCGGTGTTTTATACTTAATTACTTAATTCTGTTTCTACCAGCGGCCTGATTATGGAGTCGTGCGAACACATTCCTATGTGAAAATGACGTAAAAATAACATAAGCTGGATGCTGGATAGTTCTTTCTTCTTTCACAGGTATTTGGCTAAAGTGTTTTCTCATAAGTACAATGATATTATACTGATGAGTTTATCAATAATAAGGTATAGATATGTTCAAAGGGACGTTATTTCATCGTTAAGATGCAACACATTGAACAAAGAACTGATAAGCCTCTGTAGCGTATACCTATACCAACGAATAGATATATTGTCTTTCTAAATGTAAACCTTTTTAGATTTTAAAAGAGCGAACCAAAACAATGGTCAACTGTCAAGTTTTCCTGTTAACAAACTTTCACTAATTTAACTCCCAATAATAATTCAAACTGCTTCCTTTTTATCAATTTTTGTTAAATATTTCCGCTCAAAAATAAAATAGAATATTACACACGACGGTAAAAAGGCTTTACCTCGTGGAATTAATCCATTCACTCACCCAGCACCTAACAGACTAAGCTATCGCCGTGGCAACTTATATGAACACTTCATATTCACAAATAAACAAATCATATCTATCTATACTAGTGAAACCTTATGATGAAAATTGTTAATCGTAGGATGCTGAAATGGAAATGTCCTCATAACATATTACATATTACCTATTAGTTTTGGCTCAGACATAGAAAATTAAATACTATTACTTTCTATGGGCTCAGACATTTTAAACTTCCAGGTAAGTACTTTTATAAGATTCCCTGATACTTTATTGATATGTCCAGAATAATAAAAAAGTTCTATATCTACGATTTTTGAGGTTTGTTTTACCTATATATCCTGAATATACCAGAGCAGGTTAATTTTTGTTTGCAGATTATAGGGCATATTTTAGCATATACCTAGGTATGTAGATACATACACTATATCATTAAATGAAGATGACAAGCATTAAATAGAATACTTTCTCGAGATAATATAGGTGAAATTTAGATCCTTATTTCTTTCCTTTTAATCATTTATTTGTGAGATATCATTTTATTGATATAATTAATACCGTGGGGCAAAATCCCACTTCAGTTCCCTGTCATTACAATCCAATCGTTTTGAAAAAAACACAAATTTTGCTTTTCTAGTAATATTTCTATATTTAGTAAAACTAAAATGTAATGGGTTTCATTTTGTCGAGCCGGTGGCTCAGGGCTTAGCGTCTCGATCGCTCAACCCAGAGGTCGTGGGTTCTAATTCCCATTCCACCAACAATTTTTAATTAAATTGTTTACTCGCAGATCAAGGCTTATTCGCAGGGATGGCTTGGCAACCATCCTGGCGATGGCCTAGGATGGGAAGGATGTCAACTTGGTGTTAATGTGAGAGATTAAAATCAATTGCTGTTTGACTTGTCCCCCTACTGAGGTTTTTCAGGTTTCCCTCATTCCAACACTGAATGGTGGTTAGGGCCTACCAACATAAGTCGTTCCTGAGGCGCAAATGCGGCCCGCGAAATAATAATATGCCGCCCCCTCTCCCACACAAGTCTCAGACGTTCGGGCTAATCCTTGTGATTAGAATGAGGGGTAGAGATATTATTAATATTATTATTATTATTATTTAATTTTAATTATTGTTTATTTCTGTGGATAAAATTTATCCACAGAATAATCATGTATCATTTAAAATAATTTTAAATGATACAACCAAACGGAAATTTTAGGTGAAGCGGTGCATCACTTGCGTCCCCTGGCAAGCCGCCACTGAACAGTTATATTAAATTTCGGTGATATAAAAAAATCGCAGCAGGCCCTGCATGTTTGTCTTAAAAGCGGTAGTAGGATCAAAAGAAGCAGTGTTTAATGTCCTTTAAAACAAAAAAAGTTCAGTCGATTATCTTGAAAAATAAAGGTTTTACGGATTTGTACATAAATAAAAGTAGACACCATGTATATATAACATTTTTAGATTTAATAAAAACAAAATCATAATAAATATATAAATATTTATTGTAAAGCAATATAAAATTAATTATATTTTGTACAAAAAATCAGGTAAAAAAATAAGTTTAGTATAAAAATAAGTTTATAATTGGGTATAATACTTTTTTCTACACTAGTATTATTGTAGAAATTATCAGCTTGGTTTCAATTTCATTTCCTGAAACTTTTGTCCTAATAATTTCATGACTTCCCCATGTTTAAGATTTTGCTTATATACACCATAATTTTCTTTTACAAATAATGCAAAACCGGTTGCTTCTTTCTTTGGTGTTGCAGGTACAGACTTCATTTTACCTGTTTTACTAACTTTGTTCAATAAAACTTCAAATTTTCCCAAACAGTGTCCACATCTTTTTCTTTCTATATCTAAAGATTTCGAGTGGCGACCAATACTGAAAAATAATGAGTCTCGGTTCCCCTTATCTAATAAAATTTTAAGGTACACAATCATGACATCTATGTACAGGGCGGGCAAAATATTTTTATAAGGTAACTAAATAACTATAAGATATACCAGAGACTTATACATCTTAAGTCTCTGGATATACCAAAAAATAGATGATGCATTATCAATGTCCCTTTTGGATCAGACTCATTGGTCAAAACCAAACATTACAAGTTTTTGTTTTCCGAAGTTATTACCAAAAGTTTGAATTTTCATCCTTTCGATTTGTTTATATAAACAATTCATAGTTGGCTATGGTTTAGCTAGAAACACATTTTTCCTACTTTCCGATATTATAATATCCAATATGTTATATTAAGAGCAGGAAAATAAGACCGTTATTATTTGAAATGAGCGTAGTTCTAGCTTATTTCTGTCAAGCGCTAGTTGTCCGTGAAACGAATATTTATTATAGATATAAACCTATCTGGGAAGGCAGGTTTATAAAATAAAATATGAACCAGTTCGTACTTCGGTTCGTAAGTACTGCTTTTCCCGTACAGATGGCGCGGATATCGAATGCTTTCAGGTGCACTAGCAATTTTTTATATTCAAAATTCCCGACTGTTTTTAATGTGGTGATTGTTTTATATTACTTGTGTTATTTGTGTCGTGCTTGTGTTAATTTTTATAATGGGACGTTTTAAAAGTAAAACACTAAAAAGGACAAATAGATCTAAACTGCAGAAAATAATTTGGACTGATGGTGGAAGGTAAGTTTATAATTAATTCCTATAGGTAGGTAATGAATTTTTAGTAAAATATTTGGAAATGATTTTAGAAAAAGATTTTCCTACAACGAATGCAATAAAAATGGACCACTTCTAGAAGATAATCAGGATATTTCTTGTCCTAGTTGTACAACGTAAGTTTTAAAATCAGCTAAATGTGAAAAATATTATTCTCGCTTAAAAATATGCCTCTATTTTTTTCTGTCAAACGAAAGGTTCTACAGTTTAGAAGCTTGATAATGGGACTAACTTTTCCAAATCTATATACTTCGGAAAATTTTAACTATGTACATACCTATTATAAAATTTTAGCCGCGGTTAAGTAACATTTGTTTTTAATTCAATTTTAAAAGTTGCTGTTTTCATATCTTTCAGAACTTCTTCAACGGCGACAATAAGTTCTAAAATAGTAGAAAAACAGTACGATTGTGAAGAGATGGATGAGACACATTCTGAGGGGATTATACAACATATTTTAGAAAGGTAAAATTGGTAAAATTGTCCCTATTAAAAAAGCTGACACTGGTAGTAAATAACTGTAAACAACAATCTGAAAAAAATTGTGAAAATAATACAGTTATAAAGGCTACTGTTTTATATACCTTGCATTTAGTAGTTATCCGGTCATTTTATCCGATATTTTAAAAATATATTTATGACTGTATTATTTTAACAATATTTTCAGATTGTTGTTTACAGTTACTTACTACTTGTGTCAGTTTTTTCGCAATATTTACGGAGATAGCACTGCCTTCTGTTTTGCTTAAAAATAAAAAAACTAAGAGCTTTTGAGACAAATGACCTTCAGTGTGTTAAATACAGTAGTTCGACTTATCGTCAGTAAAAATTTGAATTTTTGTTATTATTTAAAAAATAATTACGAGTTAAAATGACAGGTATCAATTTTGTAGGCAGAAAACCGTGATTTTTTCTACATTTTCAGTAATAACTAAAAAATGGAATAACAAAAATAATTGAAATTTTAGCACACAATAGGGTGATGGGGGTCAATATATGGTCCAAATTTCTAATTCTTTCCCCCTGCGTTTTCTTAATATCGGTTTCCAAACTCAGGGGTCTATTCCATTTATTTCGATAGTAGATATTTATAAAAAAAAATACCAACATAAAAACATGTATAAAACTAGGTATAAAGTACATATTTAATTAAAAGAAAATAATATACAAAAAATTTGTTTTCAAAATAAAACGTTTCAACATTGTCATTTTACGCCATATAGGATACAAATAATGATATTTGAATGGTAAATGAGAGGTTTATATTTAGTCGATTTATCGTATAAAATATTAAATCCGCTTTTTTTAACAGTTCTTAAATGGAATTAATATTTGAGGGAGGAGGGCTCACACAGTTTATTCTTTAGTCACTTTTGGATCAATTATTTTCCTCAGGTATTGGGTTGTATCGTATATTTTGTAAAAGGCTCTTATTCTGTTATACAGGGTGATTCATTAAGAATGGGAAATCACTAAACTGGAGATACTACATACCAAAATATGATGATTGAGCTCAACATGCCTTATACAAATGTTGCAGGTTTACGAGATACAGGGTGTTCAAAGTTGGAATTTTTATTGGAAAATTCTCAATAGGTTTGGAATTTTTAGCAGTATCAACTCAAAAATTAATTAATTAATTAAATTAATTAATTAAGAATTAATTAAAAAATTTATATAATTTCATCAATATTTCTGCATAAAAAGGGCGCGTTATGTGTGGTATTAAGTACTAACATATAATTTTATAAATTTATAAAATATATATTTTAATTTCACCATTTTTTTTGCACATTTATAGGAATTAAATTATAAAAAATTTCGTATCACGTTTTTATATATGTATCCATTTCTAATTTTAGGAATAATTGGAGAAAACGCAATTTTGGAAGTTAAATGCTTTTATAATTGCTCTCAACTGAATTGCAATTCAATAGAGGAAGTCCTCCAAAAAAATAAAAAAACCTGTTTGATAGCAACTGAAAAGGGAATAATATTAAAAAGAAAACATCCGTACTATTATCAGGTACGTCATACTCTTATTATTTTTGTCCTATATTTTGAGACTACATTATATTACGATATCGTTATTGTTTTATGTTCTAGGTTCAAGGCCAATTAAATATTGCCCAAAGAGAAAAATGTTTTTTTGTGGTTTATGTAAACGATAAGATTCTCCTATTTATAGAAGAGATTTACAAAGACAGTAAATTATGGGAAAAGGAAATGTTGCCTAAATTAAGCCAGTTCTATGAAGAATGTATGGCACCTGAAATATTTAGGCAAAATATAAAAAAAAACAAGAAATGTGTCGACCCGCCATATATATTGGAAGCAATTGAACAATTGAAAAAAAAGAAAAGTGACTTACGGGAGAAAATTAAATGAACTTGATAGGGAAGTTTTATCAGGTTATTATTCTGATATCCCGAAATTAATGGAACACAGAGCAAAAGCAGACTCCTAACATGAAAATATTGCGATTGGTCACAACTTACGTTCGTTTAAAAGTTGATATTAACGGAGACACAGGGTGTGAAAATGAAAATTTAGAAATGAATTTTTTTCCAAACTTCAAATAGTGTACAGAATATCTAAATATTATTTAAAACTGGAGTTACGTCCAACATCAAGAACTTCAAATACCTATTTAGAAAACGGTAAACTTTAGCGTCATAGAACTAATACATATAGGTATACCTTTTTTGTGTAAATATTACAGGGTAATAATAATATTCTTTTATTAGATAAAGTTTTATACATATACCTACACTAGGATAAAAGTTCCGGTGATTTTTATCAATCAATCCGGAAGCGTGCAGCGTCCTTTTGCATCTAGACCAATATTAAGTACGGATTCGTTTTTCCCGTCCAAAAAAACCCAAATCTAAATTTTTAAAACTTTAGGTGTGTTAGTATAACAATTTTTTTAAATATTGGGAAAAAATCGAATTTCAATTTCATCTCACTGTGAATGTAGTCGATCAACAATTAATGAGATGTTTGAGGACCAATGAGACGTTTAGAACCTTGGAATTGGACAGCAAGATCCCCAGATCTCCCACCGCTAGATTTTTACCTGTTTAGGGTGCAATAAAACAAAAAGCATATTCCACACCAATTAATTCAAAAGAAGATCTAGTTGCTCGAATAAGATCATTTGAAATTTTGCCTGCAGCCCAAATATCAGAAAATGTGATAGATGAATTTATCGGAAGGATAAACAATTGTTTAAGGCTAGGTGGGGATCATATCGAACATAGGATTATTCCTAATGCGATGATGACGATGATTGCCTTTTTGTCACTTTTAAACGTTATTTATTAATACCTAATTAATAAACAACGTGTAACAGTGACAAGAATGAGAATAATAGGTAATCATCGTCATCATTCAATATCTTTCATTATATACGTTAGTTTTATGTCTTTACCGATTATTGTAACATTTATAACATAATTTTAAAAAACTAATATCTCCCCACACATTGTTGGTAAATTAGGGGATGTCTCATTAAAAATTCTGCAAGTTCTATTCATTATCTTGTTACATTCCCCGTGAATAAATTATAATGTCACCATTGGAATTACGTGTTTTCATTTTCTATTTTTTTATTTTAAACCACACTTAATTAAACAGCCTATATGGGGACTGACAAAAAATAACTTGTGACAGATTAGTTTTGTTTTGAAGTTCGGCTAAGAATTTTATAGCCATCCTCGCAAGAAATTAAATGATTTTAGGTGATTAGACAAAAAGAGTTAACTTAGAATAGACAAAGAGAGATAACTTAAAAACTAGAAGAGATTGGTATAGGGACCCATGATATACCGTTCGAAAATAAAACCGAAACACTTATAGGGTGTTCCATTTGAAAAAATCAACTGATGATGGACTTAATAATTCGGCATTAAGTTTCTACCACCCTGTATGCAATATGCAATTAAGCCACCTTGAAAGTATGAAAGGGAAGCTTAAGGGTATAGGATATCCCTCCTATAAATATTGTCGCTTTATCTCTTACTGTAAAATACACAACAAGTCCACCTAAACTTTTACGTAGAAATCGAAATTGTAATAATATATAGGGTGTTCCATTTAAAATAAACAAATTGGTAGCGATTTCCGGTATAACCGGAAGTGCTACATGGATGCCATTATTTTATTTGAGGAGCACATGCCTGAAAATCCCATGTCCTAAATTTTCTAAATTCAAATCGAAGTAGTCTCTGAAATATCGTAATGGTGGTCACCGTGAGACACCCTGTATTATAAGAATAAATATTTGATATTTAGTGTTTTCGGCAAATAATATCCATTTGAACTGATCTTACTAGTTTGCAACTTCCATACCTAAGTCAAAATATTAGAGAATAACTAAGAATAAAGGTCAAAAATATATTATTACTATCTACTATCCACTATTACTATCGAAATAAATGAAATTTATCTCTGAGCGGATACAGAAAGATCAGATAACTATAACTACTAAACTTAAGGTATATAGACAGTCTTTAAATCTATACTATTTTAAACGTTTTTCAGATTGTTGTTTACAGTTATTTACTTCTGTGTTAGTTTTTTCGTTTTTAAAAAAACGCGCAATACCTATTTACGCGTGTCGCGTAAATACGAGAGATAGCACTCCCTTCTGTGCTATAAAAAAACGAAGAGCTTTTGAGACAAATGACCTTCACAGTGTTGAATACAATAGTTCGACTTATCGTCAGTAAAAATTTGAATTATTTTTTCAGTAATAACTAAAAAATGGGATAACGAAACTAACTGAAATTTTAGCACACAATAGAGTAATAGTGGGACAATATATGGTCCAAATTTCAATTTTTTTCGCCTGTACGTTATCTTAATATCGGTTTCCAAACTCAGGTGTCTATTCCATTTATTTCGATAGTAAGAAGAAATATCTAAAATATCCACTACTCTATTCCACCAGACCAGACTCTATCTCTCTCTCCCTCTAATACAGTTGATCCTTACATATCCATACCTAAAATATATGTTTTTGTATTACCTACATAGCTATACGAAAAGAAAACTGTTTCCTACTGCCTAAATATTATATGCGCCCTCTATTTGGCGGAGGCTAAATCTGCAAAATAGCCAGTAGCTGCAAGTGGGTGTTTGTTATTGCTTGTTGTACATTGAGACGCATGGCGGTAAACTATCTACGAAACATAAATATTTGTTGGATGACCAGCTTCGTAATTAGATAATGTTCGTAATTGAAATTTTACAGTGTGTTTGAAAAATGATTATACCAGGGAATGACATATTTGGAATTTAATAAAATGCTCTGGTTGTCACATAAAATAAATATTTAGGTTTACAATCAATAACGTTTTTTTCAAAAAGTTCGCATATTAGAAAAAATAAAAATATGTCAAGACCTAATTCATTGCTTTGCACATATGACTGTGATTCTGTTTTTGTGATTACTCAACTATTGGCGTCGCTGGACATCCAACAAAATCATGGAAAATCACAATGTCGTCCTCTTAAGGGTCTCCCCTCATTTCTCTTACTTATTATTCATATTTACTTCATTACGCAGTCTAAAAAGTTAAAAATATCCTTCACAAATTTTAAAAAACACAATATTTGTATGTATGCTTTATGTATGTATGTAAATAATTAAAATTTTGATATTGAATCCGAACATATTTTGCAAATATTTTTATTAGATTGTCTTTTGTCTGTATATTAATAAAAATATATTTGGGATGCAACATTAGAATTATAAATATATTGTAATAATACTATACTAATTCAAAATGTGTTCTTCAGAAAGTGAACCGATGACCATATAACTTACTTTTTTTGTCACAACCCCAAGATATCAACATGTATTGAAAAGATGAAAAATCAAACTTTAGGTTATAAATCGAAAACAACGATAGCAAATTTTGGTTTTGACCAAAGAGAATGCATCATTCATTTTGTGGTACCTTATAGTTCCCGAATTACCATATAAAAAAATTCAAATTTATCAATCCTGTACATATAATAGTAAAAACTTCTCCTCCACTCGGTGAATTTTACTATAGCTCATACAAAGACACACGTTTCCATTAATGTTAAAAACCAACTACCAACGTCTCCTCCAACTAAACCTAACTAAAAATCCAACTAAAAACCAACGTCTCCTCCACTCGGTGAATTTTACTATAGCTCATACAAAGACACAGGTTTCCATTAATGTTAAAAACCAACTAACAATAAGGCAGCACTCTAACCACAAAATAAAATATGGCGTAGTAGTGCAAGTTTCATTGCGGTTATGCCAATTTTGTTTGTCTAGTGGTATTTTAGGATTTCAGTATCAAAATTGTAGACGACGTTATGGCAATGGCAATTTTATTTCATATAACCTATTCTAAAATGCTTTAAACAAACGATCACAAATTTAATTTTCTTTTAACTGATATCATCCCGTTTTATGGCATTGAACCACTTTGATCATGTTCAACAAAAAAGCTCTTGGGGTTAATTCTGTATTTAGACACAATAAACCAAATAGTTGCTGTGGAGCCCATTCTCTTTTGACACTTGAACCTAACCTACTTCTATATTTGTGTTAGCTAGACTTTTGAAAACCATCATTTGATCTAGTCATTTCCTATCCCTCAATTCACAATACAACCAAATAGAACAATTGTTTGTAAAAATCGTGTGTAATTAGTAGGTCATTGGAATGCCTAATAGGCATTCCAATATCCAATCAAAAATAGCCAAGTTGGGTCAAACAAAACTTGTAAATTTGTGTAAGGAAGAATGATAGTGTCTCCAATTTTATTTACAAACATACATTTTCATTGGTAGAGGTAGGATATATCCTGAATGTGCTTTTTACAAGCAGATTTTGTTACATTTTCCTTTTTTTGACAGATACTGATCATACAACTCTTTCCAATCAATATTTCTGAATTCTAGCAAAAGATTCATCGTCGTTAATGTTATGTGAAGATAAAAAATATTTTAGAGGTTCTGAATATGTGGAATTCTTTAACTAATCACAAAACTTACCTACTTTGTTTGACCCACGGCAGCCATTTTTTGTCACCTGGAATACCTAATTAAATTGCAAAGTAGTTTGTATTTTTGCTTATAAAATCTATGGTGGTCTAAATTTATACATTTAAGTTTGGAAAACTGATGACATGATGTAAGATGTAAAAAAAAAGGTAAAAGTATATTTTTAGATATTTTGCTTAATCGATCAATGTTATCTCTGGGATTCACCATTATGAAGCGAGTTGTCTACTTGAAAATGTTTCTTTTCAAAATATGGGCAGGCAAAATTTAACAAAAAATATGATTTTTGTAATATCTAGTTTTAAAAAACCACTAATTATAAAAATAGCTATAACTCTAATAATCATAGAATTGAAATAGAACATACTTACTACATACATACCTGTATCCACATTGTGTACACTTATATGTATATTTGTAGCTTATTACATAATCATGACATCTTTTTATTGGAGGTAACTCTGGAAAGGTTTCCATTGCCTTGTATGCCCTATAAATGTTAAATAACTATATATTACACTTTATTTTGATTTAAAAAAGAAAGTACTTATAACGCTACATTTACATTCAATTCCAAATCCAATTCAAAATATAATTTTCAGGGTAAATTAACTTTAACCATACAAACATCAAGAAAAAACAAATACATAAAATATATTACCTAAGAATTTTTCAATTATAGTGAACTCAAATAAGGCAGCACTAACCAACTCAAAATTTATTTTGGAATTCATAAGGTAGGTAATAACTAAATTAAGCTAGCACTATTCTAAAAATCTCAATGCAACTATTTACCAGGACTTCCAGTAAGGACCATGTCCATCAGAAACGCAATTGACTATCCAAGTGGCTGCATGGCACATTTCATGAATCAAGGTATCTCTCAATCTACAAGCTGAATCTATAACTTTTGTAGATAATACAATTCTAGCTTTTCTCTCTATGACACCCGACTTTCTACAAATTTTTTTACAGTAACAAAATCCTGCAGTACCCCTCATTCGGTCATTCCACTCTAGTGCTGTATCTTGAGGAATAGCATTTTCAAATACTTTTTCATTATACAATTGAAATAATTTTGAAAGCAGCTCATTTTTATACAATTTAAAATTATTTCTATATATTCGTGCTGACATATCACACTGTAAAATTGGTATAGTAACTGAAATAAAATACAGCTAAATTTAAAACAAGATATTTTTTTCTCATTATATTAAAAATTATAAAATATATTCATGTGTAGGTACATAAAATTGATTCAAATATTGAGTTCTTAACTAGTTTAGTAGACTAAGGTCCGATTTTTCAATGCTTGGTTAACGTAATTTAACCTAGAGTTAACTTACTACAAGTTTAGATGTGAATAGTTATTCATAAAATGTCCGAGGTAAATCACAATCTAAACTTATAGCTAGCTTAACTGCTGGTTAAACCGTATTAACCAAGCATTGAAAAACCGGCCCTACAAGATATTTACAAACTTAAAGTATCAAAAAATAATCATAAATCCTAATTGTTTTGACATCAGGATAGGATAGAAGTTTAGGGACTTTTTCAAAAATAAATGTATTTATTTATAAAAGTCAACTACAACAGAATCATGTAGTCACATATTTAAAATGAAATAAAAATATTGTACAAGGCTATTTCTAGCAAGGGATGGTCGAAAAAGCTATATTAGAAAAAAAGGTTGCTTAGAAATCCTCATTTTGTAAAAATGAGGACTTGGAGAGATTGTAAAATATTCTTTTAACAAAATACAATTCCATGCCATGGCAGATTAGACAGGGATAGTGTAGATACTCAACTTTTTAGTTTTAGTTTTATAGTATAAATTTATTTGAGATATTTTGTCGCAAATAAATGCATGTACATTACAACATGTACCTATCTTTTAATTTTGTAAGTAGTAATATAAATAAGTAGTATGAGCTAAGTCAGTGGTGGTTTTACCATAAGAGCTGCGGAGCTGCAGAACACATAAAATTTTATGTATTTAAGCTTTTAAGCATATTTAATATCAACAAAATACAAAATATTTAAAATTTAAAGAATCAAAATGTTCTCGCGCTAAAATAAATCTAAGAGCTTTTATTATTATATATTACGATGCGAGCTAGCCCCTTATGCAACCACAACCTGATGTACAAAATGTGTGCACAGCGAACAATTAGATGCGTCCTTTGTTTTTATTGGCTAATCAGGCACGTGACCCAGTACACGAATATATGGGATTATGTGGCTGCAACAACAACAGCCACAGCAGTAAATTCAGTAATATTTCATAATACGACGTGGTACGTGGTTGTTTATTTCTGTGAGCGGCACAGGTAAATATTTTCATTTAGGCGTCCATGGATATTATACCTAGTTACTAAAATGAATAGCGTTTCGTTTTTACAAAAAACTTTATTTGGTTCTCTGCCTTATGAGGATAAACTGAAAATAAAAGAATTAGGTAGGCCAGCACCACAATTAAATATTGAAGTTTGTGGAACAAGCCGAAGTAAAAGTTACAAAAGACAATTTAACAATAATGTATACACAAAAACAGAGTGGATGTGCGGGTGTGATATAAAAAATGCACTCTTTTGTTTTCTGTGCTTACTTTTCCGTGAGGATAAAGCATGGACAATATACGGCGCGACAGATTTCAGTCATTTAAGTCAGAGCATCAAGAGACATGAAATAACAAAAAATCATTTGTCAAATGAGGTTAACTTGGCCCTATTAGGTAAAATAAACATAAGAAGTCAGTTAGATTGGAACTATATAGGATTGCCACATGGGCATGGCCGGGATTTTCTGTGATTGTTGTACCGGGAATTAGCTTTACGGTCCCAATTGAAATTCCCGGTTGAAGTTCAGAAGTGCCAGGAAAACGCGTGACCTTGAAAATTTTAAAAATTTTGCGGCTCCGGCCAGGCTTAATATTCCGGAATTGAATTCGACCAATGTGACAACGCCGCCACTGAGCTAAGTTATCTCAAATTTTGAATTTCAACTTTTATTAAGAATATCTAGGTATCTATTTACATGTTAACAAAAAAAATATATTCGACCCATCGTCAAATGGGTGTGACGCGCGTCTTTAACCGCTCGACCACGGACCTCCTTAAAGGAGGTGATGAAAATAATAAAACAACATAGTTTAATCCCATAATTATTGGTTTACTCATAACTTTTTATTTGAATATACATATATAGTTTTGGCTTTAGTAGAATTAAAAATTTATTTATACAAAATATGTGAAACTAGAAAGCATTCAGTTTTACAAGTATTATCGTCACAAACTCATTTTTTCACTAGGAACCTCTCCTTTGAAACAGCCATTATTACTCTCTCTTTTACCCAATAAAATACTCCTAACCTGTTCATTGTAGCTTACTATTTCATTAGTACGACTACCTATATTTACTATACAAATGAAGAACAAAAAACAATACTGAAAATCCTTAATAATATATAGTAGTCTCTATAATCCGGCACTTCATTACATCGGCACGTCCAATAGTCCGGCACCCCTGATGGGTGGAAGACGCCCTGCGAGCAGTCGGTGTACCAAAAAAAACACGTATAATGCTTCACTTACCTTAAAGTTTCTTATACAATCCAGTACCCTGGCACGACATGGCTTTTATTAGTGCCAACTACTATACATTTCAAAAGCAAATAAAGATCACCATTACACTCTGTCGAGTTCAAACTGGAATCCACCCTCATATTACAATACCATGTACTTATAACAATATATCTGCCACATTCTGTATATTACGTTGTGAATACCGGGTGTCCAAATAAGAAAGGACGTCAGCTATAACTCAGGAAAGTTACATCATAGAGCATCGAGAAAAAAAATACAACTACTGGAAATTATTTTCAAGTTCCTATCTTTTCCGCTAGAGGTGCAACATGCATGGTCATGCATTTGAAGAGATAGAGAAAAAAGAGTCAAATCCAAAAGATGCTAATTTGCCAAAGATTACAATAAAAGTATTTTTCTATAGCCGTGCGGAAAACCCGATTTTCCGCACTGATTTTCGTGCGGAAAATTGATTTTCCCGCACTAATTCGGAAAAAATTTTCGCACTAGTGCAGAAATATTTTTCCGCAAATAGAAATAGTAGTATAGTAATATTGAAAATTACTATACACGCATCGTTGTTTGTCGCGATACACATATCAATGCATATCTCAACGTGAATGGAGATAACAGGAAATTATAACAATATTTTGTACCAACATGGACTGCAGCAACAATAATTATTTATTATTTATTAATTCATTAATTGACCGTCTCTGATATGTATCTCAGAGTGTGTAACAGGCTTAATGCATTTCGTCTTGCTTAGCTACCAGGTTTCCAAGTTACTAAGGACGCTTAAACAATCATTAGAAATCAACAAACTGACATTTCGATATTATTATTATTTATTTGTGATTAATTGCTTTTTAAAAGTGTGTATTTTTCGTAATTCTGCATTATTAGAATGATTGAAGGTGAATTTGACAATCTGGCCATGGAAGACGGGGTTCCAGAATATATTTTGAGCGCAGCAAAAGAAGTAGATATGAATTTGCTTCCAGAAAAATCCAAAGTCAGGTACATTCAAGAATACGAAAAGTTCGTCAAATGGTGCATCAACAAGAAAATAACGAACATCAGTAAAGAAGAGGTACTTTTAGTTTACTTTCAAGAAATTTCAAAGAATTTTCAACCTTCTACAATGTGGTCCAAGTACTCAATGGTGAAATCTATACTAAAAATTAAGAAAAACGTTGATATTAGCAGGCATTTTAAATTGATTGCTTTTTTAAAAAAGAAAATGATAGGTTTTAGACCAAAAAAGTCTAAAGTGTTAAATCAGGAACATATTGAAAAATTTTTAAGCGTTGCGCCTGACGATACTTATTTACTAATCAAAGTCGCAACTATCATTGGAATCGCTGGAGCCTGTAGGCGCGAAGAATTGACTTATCTGTTGTGTGAAAACGTAGTCGAACAAGGAGATTTATTTTTGGTGAAAATACCGGATAGCAAGACTCACCAGAGTAGAAGCTTTGTAATAACTGGAGAAAAAAATCTTAATTTAATCAAGAAGTACATGTCTCTGCGTCCCAAAAGTACACCGCATCAAAGGTTTTTTGTTAATTTCCAAAAAGGTACATGTACTATTCAAACTGTTGGCATTAATAAGTTTGGTAAGATGCCATCCGATGTGGCTGCTTTTTTGAAACTTCCAAATCCAGAGAGCTTTACTGGACATTGTTATAGACGCTCTTCGGCTACCATGTTGGCTGACGCTGGAGTGGATATTACTAATTTGAAACGTCTCGGGGGATGGCAATCGACGAAAGTTGCAGAATCATATGTGGACGAATCCATGGGGAACAAAAAACGAATAGCCAACCAAATTCTATATTCTAAAGGAGAAAATTTCGAGGAAAGTGTACCTCCGCCTTCGCCCTTACCTTCTACAAGTTTCGCGTGTGAAATTGATGCTATTGCTGACAACAATGAACTAGTGAAACAGCACCAGCATGACAAGTTGAGAAGAAAAAGTGTCAACATTATTGCTAACGAAGCTCACCATCAAAATGCTCCCAGTTTAATTAATAATGCTTATAATTGCCAGTTTTCGGTTACCTACCATGTTAATTATAACAAAGAATAATTTTATTCTTTGTTGTTTACTATGTATTGTTAATGTTTGCCATAGTTATTAAAAGTTATTAAATTATTACGAATTATATATACTTATTTCCACACGTCTGTAGAAAAACTATTGTACCTAACATTTGCGGAAAATGTATTTCTCTGCACTCGTCTGCTTCACCGAACTCCGCTACGCGTCGTTCGGTGAACGGCAGACTCGTGCGGAAAAATTTATTTTCCGCACTTGTTAGGTAAATAGCTATTCTGGCATACTTCAACTAAGGAAATTGACAAACAAAATACGTTTTTGAAGTTGAACATGCATGTTGCACCCCTAGCAGTAGAGATGGGAATTTGAAAATAATTTTCAGCATTTTCTCTGGTCCACTTTTGTCATTAAATTTGTTTCCCTGATTCTCTACGATGTATGTACGATGTTCCCGAGATAAAACAGACATCCTTTGTTATGTGGTCACCTGGTACGACTAAATTTAGTGTTATCAATTTCCACCAATCTATATGAGTTGCCATAATTTAAAAAAGTACAATTACCTATTTGACCATCCCTTTTACAACTGCAGTTTGTTTTTCAAGTTTTGAAGAAAAAAATGTGAGTGCAACCCGAGGTGCAACTCCAATGACAAACTAATTGATACCTTACTAAGTTCAGTTTAACATAACTTACCTAAGTTCAGTTTAACTAAATTACCTGATAATGAAGCCAGAAAGCTATACTTTCCATTGACTGGCTTGCTTTCATGTATAATTTTACTAATTTCCTTCTCCCATGCATAATCACTAGATCCAGAAGAAATACTGCCGCTAGATAATTTTTTGGTATCAGTCTTTTCCCCTTTTTTAGTAACATTTTTTATTTTATTTCTTTTACTGGAAGCTATATCACTTTTTTTTGTCAGAGGCGAACAATCCTTTTCTTTTTTCTTACCTCCTTCGCATATACCTTTTACCCCATTATTTTTTTTTGTTATCCTCTCTTCAAGGGATTGTCCTAAAAATAATTCATCCAGATTTTCTTTATCAGAATCATTTTCTCCATTAGATCGATTTTTTCGCACAAAATTTTTTGATCTCACATGAACTTCAAAGTATTTAGACGTTGTTCCCTCATTATCAACTGCATTTTGAGACTCATCTACTATTTTACAAACACCATCATCATCATCATCAGAATCATTAAAATTCAACTTAACTCTAGGATTCGCTAACTCTTTATTTTCAAAATCTTTGGAATCAGTATCCGAGTCACAAAAATTGTTTAATTGCTTCATCATTGGAGATTCCAGATATTTTTTTAATCTAGACTTTTGCAGAGTATGTAATAAATTGTTAGATTTCCACTTTTCACTTTCTAAGTAAGGGTTTTTATATAAAATGGAAAGTTTTGGTTTCCTACAAAAACAAATATGTAGTGTCAAAAATATAGCTTTTCTAATCATCTAAAATATAGCATTTCTATAAAAAACTATTGATACTGATTGATTCGTTTCGTTTCTAAATATAATGAATAATAATCAAATGAAATAAGAGTTTTTTTAAGGACTGGACTTTATTTTATAGTGATTAATTCTAAACATTACCAGATTACTGAAATACAATACATTCAAAATAAGTATCCATCATCTATTATTGATATTTGAATTTTAATAAATTATAAGTTGGACTTATTCATTTAGATGTCTATTAAGTGTAAATTAAAGTCACAATAACCAACGCTACATAGCAGACAATCACATCAGCATTAAAAACTTTCAGATGGAGAACTAAATAGCCGAGTAAATACCTATATAAATATGAATTATTAGATACAGGTATTAGCAGCAAAACTATACTGATAACTAACAAGAATGATACTTCATATGTTCATAATGTAAAATAACTATATTAGCACATTATTTCATGATAAACAGAAAATGTAACGATAGCCTGTATACTTCCCTGTCCAACCCCATTATTTATGTCATGGAAACCAAACTAACGGCATCTAGTTATAGCCGTCTTTCAACTTACCAATGCAACATCCAAAAGTCTTACACTGATATTCACAGTCGGTCTCCAGGCACTCGCCAGCGGGTTATTCACTAAAATTCTTAATTTTAATTATGCATATGCGTGCCATAAACATTTGAGGAGCAATCGTGACAAGCAAAGTGCTTGGTTGACATTTCAGTCGATTTATGAAATAATCATCACCGAGTAAATGGATGGTGCAGAACTTTTGACAATAAATGAAACAAGCCACTTTGAAACCCCGCCTGCACAATTGTCGCAGCACTTTTCTCGCCACTCGACATAAATACCAGTGAAAAACTTATGCAAGTTAAGGTGAATTATAGGTTAAGAGGGTAAGAATCGAAACCACTTCTTAGGGATAATTTAATTAAAAATTATTTATTTTATTATTAATAATTTATTATTAAAAATAATAATGATCGCTTTTTTAAGTCTTGGGTGGATACATGAAAATAAATAAAAGTTGAAACTATATTACCTTTCGGTATTTGTAATGTTGATGTTGTTTAGCCGAGGCATTCGTTTTCTGGGCTCTGATTTAGGCAAGACATGTTCTTCCTTTTCCCTCCATTTATCACCATAAAGATCATCCAACATTGATGTCAATTCTTTGTCATTTATCTCTGCAGATTCTAATGGAAAAAAAGAAGTTGCATAATTATTAATTAACTTAAACTATTTACCTTTTACCATTATCTTGATTAATATCGTTGTCTAAATTTGCTTCTGAATATTTATTTTCATTAGGTTTTTTATCTGAAAAACAATAGTTGCCTATGTCCCAATTGTCTGAATTTTTACTTTCAATCCTTGTATTAAAATTTTTATTCGGGGATGAAAACGAATACCTATCAGAATTATTTTCAATGCTTTTACCACCTCTAGTTTTATTCTGCAATTTTCTTCGGCTGTCATTTTTATTTTTTCCTTTTACAAGATTTAGTCCTTCATCTGAATCGGAATGGTGTTTGACTTGTGTTATTTCTGTCAGGTACCTGTTTCTGTGAGTAGATGAGGATCCACCAAATACATTTGTTACCCTGCCTTTGTTGATTTCATTTACCTCAGTTATTTTAGTTAAACTTGTGTCTATTTCAGTATATGATTCATCAATAATAAGCTCATCATCAACCTTACTATTTTTTAACTTTGTATTCTGCTTAAGTAACTGATCAAAACGTATAGGGATTGATCCAATAACTGTTGAGTTAACTGCTTGACCAGACCTTTCAGTAACGAAATTTGTGCCATTTTCCTCGCCACAAATAGTGGACAACTCACTATAAGGACTAAATGTGCTATCTGTAACTTCATTTTGAAGATTAACATTATCAATCCACTGTTTAATATCCTCTAATTTATCTTCTGAAAGCAAAGAACTTTTCTTCTCTTTAAGTGCAGAGTGTGTTTCATTTTCTTTTACTATTTTTATTTCCATTGATTTACTTTTATGTGACATTGCTTTTGACTCATCGAGGTCACTGTCACTATCATGAATAATAATCGCAGTCCTATTTACCAACTTTTTACACAAATTTGTAGACGACTTGCTTCTGCTTGATTCTGCTGTGGATGTACTACTTATTTCAGTTATAACCAAGTCCTCATTTTTTATTGTATGTATTGATTTATCATAGACTGAAGATCTTCGAAGTGACTTTCTCAATGCTAATACTGTTGTCCCTAGAAAAATATAATACTCACAAAAAAGAATCATTTTATTTGCAGTTTTTTTACCTTTCCTAAAGTGTTTCTGGCAATGCTTAACTTTTGGAGACATTGAGCTCAACAATTCAAATGACTCGTCCTCCATTTCTTTAATTTGCTCCATTTTTTTATTACAATAGAAACATTTTACATAATATATAAACTAAACGTCACAAGCACCACATAAAATCATGTATAATACATAAATGACAATGACATAAATAATGTTTTAATAGTTTAGTTTAATAATGCACTGCACAGAATTATGCCTATGCATACAGCATGGGTTACTTAATTTACTAAACAAATTGAAAATTAAATCAAATCCAAACTGCCAAACTGACAATCGACCAACCACCAATCACAAATTTGTATTATCCAGTGTTGCCAACATAAAACATATTAATCCAGGGTCGCGTTCAGATCAAGTGCCGGGCGTTACCGGGCACTTTGAAACCCGTTCAGATTCGTTGGGGTAAAAAACAACTCAGCGTTCAGATTTATTGGGATAAAGACGTCGGGTATACAACTTTTTACCCAAGATAATACTTCGATAAAAGTTGTCGCGCATGCGTAGTAATATTGTTGATTCTATGTTTATAAGTAGATGCTTATGACGTGGATTGTGAAATTTTCATTTATTTATGATTTCTGAATAAGGAGCCTCGAAAAGTAGAAAATAGGTAAATTAAGTATGGACTCAATAACTACCCACTCACACAATCTTGTGGTGAATGAGGATAATGATCTCAATCTTGATGAAAATCGAATTCATTATAACTTATAAATGCTCCAGCTCATGATCACTTTCAAACTCTTCCTCATCATCCAAATCTCTTGCATCATCCATAACCATTACATTTTTATAATAAAAAATTATCCCTGCATTATTCATTTTACATTTTTCAGTTCACACAAAGTACTAAAATGGGTTGAAAATTTGTCGTCGGCGTCTCTTTTCTAGTTCTTTGTAAAATATTTATTTCTTGGACAGTTCACACTTCACAGCACAGAACAGTTAAAAGATTCACAGCAACGAATATAGAGGTATTTACTGTTTATTCAGAGACAACATCAGAGTCAGACTCTGATGAGACAGCCATATTCAGTTTATTTTGTTATTGTTATGCATAATTATAGGTTATGTTGTTTTCGATTTCCCAAATCACAACCACACGTTCAGAATCATTTAACGTCGGACGCAACAACCAAGTTACCTTTTACCGGACGTTTTTTACTTGCCCGGCGTTTAATCTGAACGCGCCCCAGGGTCGATTCTGGGTGCGTTTCGAATCGCACATTATGCACATTTTGCTTCCTACGTTCGTTCCAATTCACGCATTTTGCACGTCGTAGCATCCAGAGCTCCTCCTACTTTTGGCTTCGTAGCACGCAGAAGCTGCATCATGTACGAGGTGATGCGTTTATGCATCAGAGTAATAAATAAAGGGGAGACCGTTATTTACATTCTAAAGTGAAGCCTTGATGTAAATGTATTTACAAACATCTGGTCCCTGAAACGTCCTTGACATTGATGCCGAAGTTACATTTTTATCTTTATAGCTAGGTACAGCCGTCATTTTCATTGATTAACTTGCAAAGATCTACCACATTCTTGATCTTAATCAATTTACAAATTAGTTACATTGTAATATGTTTAAGGCTACGACACTATTTTTTTGTGACTTGTGTTATAATTATAGGCTCTCCATATCTATCAATACATTATTTAAATTTCTAGCGATATTAAGCGCCGGAAGTGGCAACATTGCCTAGTATTAACCTAATATAGCAAGTGACGCCGCCATTATTTTGAAATCAAAATTGGTCAAGCCGAGTGTTTTATGTGTTCTTAAACTGTGTTTTTGAACTTAACTTTTAATAAAACTGCTGAAGTGGTGTATATATATGCCAGAAATTTCAAGAAAAGGGCCAAATAAGTGCTATTTCTTTTCACAAGTAAGTTTGACATTGTTTCCATGGGTGTCCTTACAGCAAGGGTGTAACGTGTCGTATTTGTTAAATTGTTATGTTTATCTGAATACTACTACTAGCTTTGTGTTTATAGAATATCCCCAAGATCCTGAGATAAGAGTGTGGCTAAAATCTGAATGTGACACTAATTTATCAAAGTATAATTATGTATATTGTAAGCATTTCCGTGATACAGTTTGATACGGCACTGTATCAGGGACCGTCGTGTGTTCATTAATGTTCATTATGTATTGTTTGTTTATCAACATCCAGTGGGTTGAGGTCTTTATTTATTACTCTGATGTTGAGGTCAAGGATTGTTAACTCTTTACAGGATTGCTCGATCGCTTAATTTTGTCATCCGCCTTTGTGACGTCATCGATGATCCATGTAATCGAACTGTCAAAATATTTTATATATTTCAAATATATATATTTTACATTTGCAAGAGAATTTTCGTATTTGAATGATTATTATTTATTAAAGTTTGTAATACCAGTATAAATTGTAAGATTTAATAACTAATAAACATATTTCCCAAATTTAACAGGTAAGGATTGTGTATCCAATATATTTATTAACAAATTATCTTTGCTGGAAATCTTAACCCAATTTTTGATATTAACTTTACTACTGATGCCTACGTTTTTTTTTGCTACAGTAAGCTTAAAATTTATTTTAATTATTTTAGCCTTATTGGCAAATTATATATAAATTTCAATTTAATTTTGGCTAGATTAGATTAGATTTATATAGGAGTCGACCCCCTGGCCTGGTCCACCATGACCTAGAAGATCTATTGTGGCACTCTCAACCTATTTAGAGCACTGTGACCAGCCCTGTCCTGTGCATTATATAGTATAGCTGCGAACAGTATATATGTTGCTTATTGTAAAAAAGCAGTTAATATTATTAATTATATATAAAACTAATCATCCTTATATATAAGTAACTTATTTTAACTATTAAGAAGATGGTAAAGAGAAGCACTAACAAATTTACGTAAATATACACTTAAAACCGCAAAATATATCTTGAACATTACAGCATAACCCAACATCACACTTTTTCCGTTCATATTTCTCTACAGAATCTCTGTTTCCGAATATGTTCATAATTAAAAAAGTATGCATATGCTTACCTATTTTAATAATATACTCGGATAGTTTGTATCAAAATGTGCATATAATTTCAATTTGTTGGTAGACACAGAATTAAAGAACATAAAGAAACCAAGGAAAATATTATGCAATTACTTATAGGTATGTACAGAAACTATTACCAAAGAGCATAAACTAATTCCTCTTTGCTATTACCCACAAACACAAACAACAAAGGTGTATTATATAAGAATAATTAACTATTGATTTGAAAATTTTAAATTCAAATTCCGCTTTCGCGCTTGCAGTTTGACTTTGACAGATTGCTTTATTGGATCTTTGATGACGTCACAATTATGGATTACATTGTAGTATAGGGATCGAGCAATCCTGTAAACAGTTAACAATCCTTGGGTTGAGGTTACATGTTTACATTGTGCTTTGAAATAGGGAATGCGGTCTCCCCTTTATTTATTACTCTGATGTTTATGCATTGCGGGAAACTTAACCTCATTTTTTAAACTTTTGGAGGAAAGGCAACTGATTATGTGGTGTGGTGTTGCTAGTTTAAATCAATTCTTTTGCAAGAACAAGAATTCCCGAAATTCTGCTGGTTTCTCTATCACGAATTTAAATAAATTATAAATTGTCCACAAAAATAACTGTCAAAGTGTCAAAAGCCGTTCCGAAATGCATGAGCGCATCACACGCATCTGCTAAACGGAACGCTTTTATGTGTCGCTGCAGCAGATGCGTTTGATGTACGATTTGGAATGCATCCTCTGTCTCGCTCTAAATTCCGTCGCCGAATCGATGAAGTTTCTAAAGGTGGAGTCATAAAGAAACTCTTGTTTCTTTATGGGTGGAGTGCCAATCAGGCGGCTGCAGCGGCTCTGGCGACTGCATCGGTCACTGGTTTACGTGTAAATATATGAACACGTTGTCAATTACGCGACTTCAGCGTGACGACAGAAGCGTCTACTGCGACTGTGGCGGCGCGTCTGACAACGCGTTCATATATTTACACGTAAACCAGTGACCGATGCAGTCGCCAGAGCCGCGCGTCTCCAGCCGCTGCAGCCGCCTGATTGGCACTCCACCTTAAGGTATCTCCTCCGAGGGGCGATCGCAGATCGCAGAGTAATCCATGATCCCCGCAGACGACCAGTGGTCGCCATCAGCCTTTCTCCTATGCGTAGGCGCATTTTCGCCCCATTTCCTACACGTTTTCCCAATTTTAACGCCTTTTCAAAAAACCTCTGCAAAATGTTCGTCGATCGCTGTTCAGCGAGAGATGCGGCTAGCATCGCGTTTGTCGTCACGCCTAATGCTCCCGTCACGCCTGCCGAAATCCCGACTTTAGCGGGGACCCCCTGTGAGATTGCACTAACGAGACAAGCACCTCTCCCACGAAAACTTTTTATTTTCCTATGATAAATATTGCTAACGGAATCAATAGTACCGATTGTCAAACACTTCTGATTATCTGATTACCAAAATACTGAAGCGAAATGCTTTTCCAATTAGAAAATCGGTAAAAATTAATTTTTCATGTTGACACGTACAGTTTACCTACTTAAATGTCTCAGGGTCAACTTTTGAGAAGTGGCGCGGTAGCGCAATGGGATAGTCGTAGGTAGAGTCTTATTATAGGACTCTAGTCGTAGGATTTCAATCGCGAGTTCGAATCACACTAGAGCATGGGCGGTTCTAGGTGGGGGCTTGGGGGCTAAACTCCCCCAAATCTTGAATTAGCCCCCCAAATTTATCCAGTCCGTCCCTGAATAAAAATTTCTAACTACATAATTTCACTAATTTCACTAATTTATTAGTTTTATTTAATTATTTCATAAAAAGCTTTCTTTTTTCGCTACCAAACCGCTACTAACGCAACTAAGAACGATTATTATTTTTAATTTAGCACCCAATGTGATTTACGCATAATTTGCAATTTTGCAATGGTTGTCTCTGTTTGCAAGCTGTATGTAGTTGTACCAGTGCAGCGACTGGCGAGACTGACTGATTTCCAACTGTTTAATCACAAGGGTGACAAAAGTATCTGTTACACACCCAGTCTCTGTAAACTTGGCGACCAATTTACTCACTGCAGATCTTGCAATTGGTGGTCTGTCAGCATGTGTTTGATTAAACCACCGCCTTCTAGATTTACTCCGTTTAACTCCGTTAAATAGCCTCTCGCGTCAGCTACTTTTCTTGATTCTGAAGAAACAATTGCTGCGTTCGTAGTGTGGCGGCTCCTCACGGTCGGTTACAAAATAATCAACTTTGAAGTTGTCAAATGTTAAAAATATAGGTTATGTTACTTTTTAATGTTTTTGCAAGTCAACAAAAATTTTTCTTATATGTTTCATTGGTTTTCTCACGTTTTTCTGTGATCAGTGTGATCGCCGAGTGAGTACGGGTAATAAGGATTTTGTGAAATAAGGTAGGTACTTCAGTTAGTTTTTGAACTAGTGAAAAAGTGCGGTGCCAGGAACTACAAAGACAAAAAACATCTCCGATTTTTTATTATCGGCGTTTTTTATGGTTAAAAATTGTGAATTTGCAGGTAAAACATCAAACTATGTAAGTAGATGGTAGATACCTGCATCAGGCAATATTTATGAAAGATCAGATGTAACTGCAAAATTTATTTTTACTCAGTACCTACCTAGTTTTAAATATTTTTATTTGATTGAGTATTTTGCCACCACTGAACAGAAATATTAAATTGTCCCATGTTTTGGGTTTTGTTAAAAACTCTGCCTAATGAAAATAACACGCTTAAGCCATCGATAAAGTTATTAGTTCTGTAAATAATTTAGCCAATGCTTAAGCTTAATTTATGCAGTTTGAATAGTACTTACTAGCAATGGTATTAAAAACAAGATAATTCTTATAAAATACTTCAAGCTTTACAGTAACTATTCAATTCTCTAAAAAAACACACAAAATACCCAATAAATAATGTTATTGAATGTATAGAGACATTATTTATATTTCGTTTTGTGGGCATGATATTTTGATTTGTCAAAAACACTTTCAAAATAACTGGAAGAATAAATAAAAAGAAAATGAGTTATCACATCAGCAATAGGTTAGATAGATACATACCATATTGTTTTAATCTCAGATAAATCATTGTTTATTTGTCTGAGCTTTTTATTATGTATTTTTGAAAATTTATTTATTTTATTTCTCATATAAACTCTACTTCGTACTTGAATAATTTTATAGTTACCTAGTTATAGCTTGTAAGTGATACCGACATTCTGATAAAACGAAAGACCAATTTGATGATTAAATAACACAAGTACGTGGAACTTTCATTAAATTGTTGGAAAGGGATTTTACAAGATTTTTTTAAAATGTTGGAAAGTAATATCTGCACCTCTGCATGATCCTAAATATTGTGCTGCCAGTATATTGGTTTCCACTAAGCATTGACTTGTTTAGGTAACTCTAATGCTCCGTATCAACTGTTCATGAGCACAATTATTACTCTGTTCTAGCAGCAAGGTATATAAGCTACTTCGTAAAGTTGGTATATGAACCACATGAAAACTTGGCCGTTGGTCGGCACACATACTTGTATGGATGATCATGTACCAAATATTTACGATGCCTGCCCACCACCTAGTGGCTGGTATGCCAGTGAATTATCAAGAGCTGAACTTTAGCAATTTGTTTTTAGAAGATGTACAATCGAGGATGTAAAATCATATCCGCAATAGGTAGGTACATACAATGTTTGTTTTAACTAGTTATTTTTTAAAACTTATTTGTTTTATTTCTCATATATTTAGCATTTCGTTTTTTCGTGTCATTATCCCAATAGTTACCTCATCATATAATCAGACATTGGTCCATTGACTTGTACTCTATTACCTATTTGATATTGTCTAGTATAGTGTAACCTTAAAACTATGGAAGTGATACCGATATTGTAATACAACAAGACTTATTTGTCTAATTAAATGACCAAATAACACAAGTATGTGGAACTTTCCTTAAATTGTTGGAAAGGATTTTACAAGATTTAGTAAAATGTTGGGAATTAGTATCTGCAGATCTATGATTGCAAGTGTTGTGTTGCCAGTATATTGGTTCCCACTGAGCAATGACATGTCTAGGCTCTAATGCAATTTACCAATTGTTCAAAAGCATAATTATTACTCTTTTCTAGCAAGGATCCTCCATATAACAATATAAGCTACTTTATAAAGTTGGTATGAACCACATGAAAGTAAGCCATTTTCCGGCATACATACTTGGATGGATGACCGTGTAGAGGATACCAACAATGCCTGCCCACCACATAATGGCTTGAATGCCAGTGAATTATCAAAAGCTATACAAAATTAAGCGATTTGTTTACAGAAGATGTACTATCGACAATGTAAAATCGAGGTCCCTATATACGATGATAGGCAATTGAAAATACCTACCCCATGATAAAGTGGGGCTTTGCCAAAAAATTTCCAAGATCATGATGTTGCCCATGTGCCGGAGGCGGTGATTGGCTTTGTCCTTTAATGATTAATTAAACATTGTTTTGTATGTAAGTTTGTTTATTGAATGTGTAATGTGAGGTGTAATGTTTTATACTTATTTTATAATTCTTAATCGTAAATTCGTTACGACCTTCTGACTTGCCACATACCATTGTACTCTTTGTGGCCGATAAAATTATGTATCTATCTAAATGTATTTATTGTTTTAAGGTCAACTTTCAGCCGCACAGTAATACTTAATAATTGTTTATATATAATTGTAATTTTATGGGTTTTATTACCTTGCCAGTAAAAAATTATCCAATTTCAAAAAATTGCAGTTATAATTGTCTGAAATACATTATATCCAATATTATATCTATAAAATTCAAAAAACTCTGTTTTATTTCTTTAATTAGAAATAATTAACTTATTAAAACCAAATAGAATATATATAGATGTTACTTTACACAAAAATATAAGATAACACTACTGCTGCATTAAGTACCTATAGGTATTTCCAGTATTTTTTGCCAATGTAAAATTATTTAAAGTAAAGTCAAAGAGTTCATTCAAATCTAATTAAGTATTTAGGTAATATCCAATACAATAACGAGATGTAGAAACAAATTCTACTACTTGACAGATGGAATGTACATAACACATAACTACGAATAGTATGAATCTACTTTATATCCACCTATACCAATCTACTTTATATATATTGTAGTAATGTGTTATATACATCATATATGTCAAGTAGTAGAACTTGTTTCTACATCTCGTTATTGTATTCGATTCTCATACAATTAGTTTGATTTGGATTGTGTTGCGAGAGTACCTACTGTGTTAAGCACTTGGGTCTTCACATCTTTAGGTATGATCACTTATATTGCACTGATGAGACTATAAAAGACCGGTTTGCAGTTATTAACATCCTACGATGTTGAGGTCCAAGTTAGTGCGATCTAGCACATTTTACTGTATTGATACAGTGAAGTGCATCGAAACACTGTTTCAACATTCGACAGACTTGTTCTTGTGAGTTGCTTGCTTAAACATTGTATCACTGAATATATGTTTGGTGGTACCCACCGACATTTTTAGTGCCAAAGCTGGGGATTCAATACAAACCATAATAGGCAGTATGATAATGAGATCCCACTATCAAAAATACGAAAGTTCGATACTCTGGTTGATCTACAACTAATTATTTATTAAAATTCATTGAATTAATATAATATAAACATCCAAAGAACTTATGTTTTTACTACGCTGTATTTTTTTCATCTTTCACTTTGAGCTAAATACTGCTACTATTACGTTACATCATTACAAACAACAATTTTCGTTAGATTTTCAAGCTTTTTTAATAAAAGTAATGCCAGGCCAGTTGAAAAATACTTTTGATTGTTGATGCTTATACGGTATAGGTATATGGCCTAAATGCTAAAATTATGCCCTTAAAGTTAAATATATTGAAAATGGTTTGAGGAGTAACAAAATTAGAATTATTTCACTTCTTGCCTAGTACAAATACATTCCATTCACGTAAACTGTTATATTTTTGCATAAGGAAGGTACTAACATAAATAATAATAATTTCCTAATATTGTTGTTTACCCTAATGGCTAAATATCCTGGTAATTATAAAATGCCACAAAAAAAAACATTATAAATATTTAGGTAAGTGTTCTCAGAGGGTATTTACTTAAAACATACCCACCAGCAGTTGATTTAATGCATTACACAACTAGTACAGATACATTCCAAAAAGATTTAATGAATTTGTGATAATTGCTGACTTTTCTTTAGTGCTAGAAATATTTCACTATACCTACCTATACTCAATGAGTTCTGCTTTTTGCTAGGCATCATTAACGAGAATACCTTAAACCTGGTGATGAATATATATTAAAAATATATCTTTCATATATTTTTAGCAACTATGTCTTTATATGTAAGTGCTGTTATTTTCCTATCGTAGGCACTGCACATGAAAATTGGAGATCATATGGTTTTTGTAATTTATTTCAACCAAGCCTAAAATATCACCTGTTCTTCAAAAATAAGTATATTATTATAACCTACCTAATAATTTATTTGTGGCACAATTCCAAAATTCATCAAACACTTTTGCGAATATCTCATTTGCAAATAAAAAACTACAAACTTTTCAAAATTACAACTGCAACATCGAGGCTAACTATAAGTTTGAAAAACTCCTGTACGAAATGTAATATGTAATGATTGCAGTTCTAACACTTAATAAAGCTAAACCTTATCAGTATACCTTAATACAAATAGAATACTTAAACTTCAATTAAAAAAGTGTTCTCGTTTTCATTTTGCAAATAATTCCTCCAACTTAGGATCCAACACATTTTGATAGATCACCATGTTTCAATGGGAAATAAAAATTCCACTGGCACCATATTCATAATCATATATAGTATTAATGACAAAATCCAGATTAATATCATATATCATTCTTACACAATAAAACATACATGGGTTATTAGAGGTTATGGTCAACTTTGACACTTTTCATTGCATTTTATACGTCGTCTATTTTAACCGGAACACAAGTAAAAGTTGGTTAGGCGCGGAAAGATTTAATTTCTAATAAACCTTATTAATATTCATAAAAGATAATTAAAATGATATGAACTTTACGTTTTAAGAGTTTTTACTTTGATTGCAACAAGTTAATTTGATGATTTAAGCTAAAATCGTTTTAATGATGTCACTAACGTATTTAACTGCTCTCAGAAGGCCCGTTGCTAAAACATGCTAGCGTCCGTAAAGTAGCGCTCGGTGGGAATCAGCCAAACCCTCTATTTCAGGTATGTTCAGGATGACGCGAGAGGCTTGTTAACCAAGATAATCGCGGAGGCGCTGGATTAAACATTTCACATGCTTCCACATGGGTTCGTAGTTTATCACCATATCCAACCATCATTAAGATCTCCATCCTTTCACGTTCAGTTAAATGTGCCACTGCTTCTCAGCTCCAAAAAATTCAGTGATAAATTTGCGTAGTTTATTAAGGTGACAATAATGTACTAACTTGTGATCTCAATAATGTACTAAATGTCACGCTAAAAACAGTGGTGTTTTTATTTCTAAGGAACAGCAGTTTCCAAGTACAATTTCTTTTATGAAAAATTATTAATTACATTAAATTATTTTCTGAAATAAATGTCATTTTCTCAAAAATATGCTTATGTACAACCCAATTTTTTTAATATTACCATTTGAGGGATTGGTTAACTCTTTTGGCAATATCTCACTTGTTATTTGAGATAGACCCATCGAACCTTGTATTCGTAAGAGAAATCTGTATCCGAATTTACCCGGTTTACCTGTCTCCGGTTTACCATAAAACATATTGCCATCAATATTTCTGTATTCCAGCAAAAGATTCAATTTCTTTAATGTTATTTGAAAATAAAGTGGTTTTAGAATTTCTGAATTAGAGGTATTCTTAGTAAAAACAGCAAAAATTTACTTTGTTTGAACCATGGAAGCCATTTTTATCACGTGTTCTAGAATGCCTAATTGGTTGAGTTTAAATCAAATTTAATACTTAACTGGGTTATGTGCCAGATAATGATCTGTAACTAGCTCAAAATGTTATCAATTAGCAAAACCAATCACTATTTTATTGCTCAGTTCATCAAACCATTTATAATTCAATTCCAAGGACAAAAAGACAATTTGTTAGAGCATGTCACATATTATTTTAAGAGTTCATTCACGTTAAGTTTAAAGTGACGTTTTTAAGTTTTAAATTAAATTTATATAAATAAATAAAAACTTGACAACGCAGAGAAGGGTTGCCAAATATAAAACTCTTTGTAAGTGGCAAATGCTATGCTAATTTATTGGTCATTTGTTTATCGAATATTGAAAACAATTAATTACTGAAAATGACATCACTTTAAACTTAACGTGAATAAACTTTACTTGCTGCCACTTTTTTAAGATATTTATGATTAAGTATAAGTAGATAGGCATATAAAATGTTTATTTCTATAAATTTCTTTTTTGCTAATTTGCACTACCTTTAGTCTATGTTAATATATCGTAAAAAGTTAGCGGAGGGGGAAAAAAACCTTTTTTATTTATGTATAAAATTTATTGACATTATGTTGTAAAAATAGAAAGTTACAATTTCTGGCTATCATTTGTATCTACTCAAAAAATAAATAAATTACATTTTTTTCTACCTAGTTTTAAAATGTGTAAAAATTCTTAATTAAATTACAATTATGAAGACAAAGATATTTCATATCTATCATACTATCATACAATAAATTGTCATACACAAAAACATTAATTCCTCTTATTTACAAGTATATAAAATTATAAAATTCTGTTTTTATTTTCAGCACAATCTAAAACGATTATTTACAAGAATATTGCCATACATTGAGCACTCATTTTACTTCAATATTATAAAATTTAGAAAAATGCATTTTTATCATATTAATTTTTTTATCACAGAACTATCATAATCAAATGGTAATATAGACCATTTCGTCCATCTGTAGTGTTGTAAGTGATCGATGTATTTTAAACTATAAAATAGTCTAGTCCTAAGTTCTATTACGGTCTATGAATTTGGTAATCAGCCCTTAACACTCCCAAATCTGAAATTCTCTTAAGACCTTTAAATTCTTTTTTAAACATATCAGAAATTTTCTCTAAATGATATGTAAAGTGAAATGGTTCCTTAAACACTAATTTTTAACAGATCACATATGTATTGTTGCTGCAGTGTATCTGGCTTCCCCTCTTCTCCATCTCCACTGACTAGGTCGATACTAAAAAAAAGTCGAGTTATCCAAATGTTTTTACTTAAAAACAATGCTGTGTTTTTACATAATAAAAATAAATTATTTAAAGTTCCTAGTAAGTATATTATCTTATTTGGTAAGTAATATTATTTAATTATTTAGAAAAGCATCTATGAAATTCCAAAACATTTTTACACATAAGTCTGTGGTATCACTATAAACACACAATTTCATATCCCATCCTATGTCCCAACGGCCAGAAATGGTAACGGAAAGATTCAAGATGATTTTTTTTGTTCGAAACATTCGAATGTGATTTACAGTGGATTTATAAACTCGTCGTTGGCGCTGGCGTTCGCGTCCAAAGTTAAAACAGTGTTTTAAAATATAGTCCATAGATAAGGGATTGGCGATGTTAGGTTGGTTAGGTATATTCCATATAATCGTTTATACACGGCGTATGCGCTCATCGGCGTTCGAAGATAACTTAGATAACTTATTTTAAATTTTTTCGCCCGGCGTTCGTAGCAAATCCGTAGCAACGCCAACGCCAGCGCGAACTAAGAGTTTATAAATCCAGGGTTATTCTAGGATAGCATTGTTGTTAGGAGTAAAAAATACTTTCAAATTATGGTTTCAAAATTCCAAGTCCGTATTTAAAAAAATGAAGTTGATGATGGTTCTGGAAAAATGAAACATCACATTGAAAATCTAAATATCCTGCCCAATAGAAGACAGAAAGTTGCTTCGGGAAAGTGCTTTTCATTTTTCAATATCTGCTCAAATAATAATGCAAAAAAATAAAAACAAATTTCCAAATTTTCGTTTTTTCAAATATTTCAAAACTTAATAAGTTAGCCCAGATTTTTTTGGAGCATTATGTTGGTCCCCTGATTATGCAACTTTGCCTCCCTCATTTAAGCTTCCTCAAATCTCTTATAGTTTCCGAGATCCCAATGGTGAGAAGTGAATGTGTAACAGCCTGTATAGTGAGCATTGCTTGGTTGAACAATATCAAAATTTGTCACCAGATTTATTATATACCACCTATTTCTGACAATTTAAAGTGTAGAACCCGGCGTTTCTCGAGGCATTTCTATCCCACTAACAAGACGAAATAGATACATTGTTGTACATTTAGTGTAAGTAGATTGTTTGTAGGTCTACTAGTGGAGTAAAAACAAGGGAAAAAGTCGCTTCCTTCTCGAAAAAAAAATTTTTAAGGTATAACCACATGAAACCTATACAGGATCATTGGTTAGGTCCTTGTGCATGTGAAATGACTAATTACGACATCTTTAGGGGGGTCAGACATTTTTTATCCCCAAAAATGTCAATAATTTGTCAAAATATTATATTTATGTTTTTTAAGACATACCATGCGATAACTTCGAAACTAATTAACTTATAAACATGAGGTTTTTTTTAATCGATTGAGGACATATAGGCGGTCATAACTATACTAATTTAAGTCCCCTGCTTAGGGTATTTTTTTGTGGAGAATGGAGTAAACTCGAAATTTTACTTTTATTGCTGCATGATTTTCGGTAAGCGATAAACTTTTTTATTTCAAGGAATTTTGCCATAGCATCTGCGTATGAATTAAAGAAAAAATATTGAAAAAGTTTTTAGAACAAGAACCAACCTTCTGTGACAAACAGTTTTCGAGTTATCGCCATTTTAAATTAATAACACAGGGGCGCGCTGCGCCGCGCGACGTGCTTTTCGAAGACGCTATCAAATTATCGCACCGTACCGCGCTCTCGATGTGTTTTGAAGGCCCGCTTCGGTGATCTCCTGACCAATATAAAATATCCAAAAATAATTTTGTATTAAAAAAATAATTTAATGTTCTAGTATAATATATATTTTCTAATTTCATATGATTCGATAAATATTTTCTATCAGGAACACAAATTTGCATTGTATTTACATTCATATTTTTAATGTAAAGTTAAAACACGAATTACAAAAAAAAGGACAGAAATTTTAAAAAATTAGAATTTTCTAGACTCCGAATCTGACGAACTGAGGTGGTATGAATAAAAACGAAGTACCTGCTACTACTACAAGTATTAGTATATTCTACATAGTATTTACTTTAAATACGAAGTAGATACTACATTTCTACTACGTGGAAAAATAATAGCATTCTTCTAAACATTATAATTACTTTAATACTTTTTACTGGTAAATACTTCCATTTTAACAACAACTGAAATATTTTCTCCTTCATTAGCGAAGTTGTTATCATGGCAGCCTCATCGTGCGTGCTACAAAGTGATTACTTTAAAAATGGTTCAAATACATAGAAATAAAATTTATAGGTACTGCAAGAAGACACTACGACGCTGATACCATATACCGTCAAATATTTAGGTAAACAATTAAGTACCATCAATTTAAAATGTTTTATGTTTATATTTTTCATCTAGGTTTAGTAGGGTAAACGTAACTTTCTCGTTACTCGTTACTCTTCTATCACACTTCCTTCATCCGAAGACATCTTAAAGGACTGTTGATTTTATAAATACATACAAAACTGAAACTGTCTCCCAAAAACTTATGTGTGACGGAAGTAAGTACAAGTACACATTTCAAAGAATGTATTTTAAAGTGGATATTACGTAGAATATACTAATACTTGTAGTAGTAGTAGCAAGTACTTCGTTTTTATCCATACCACAAATTACATATTTACATTCGTCGCAACATTTTAATCCTTGGGCTAAACACGTGCACCTATTATTGTTGCAATAATTTTTGTCAATCCGATGTTCCGACAGAAATTGCAACAATAATAAGTGCACGCATTTAGCACAAAGATTAAGATGTTGCGACGAATGTAAATATGCAATTTGTGGTATGGATAAAAACGAAGTACTTGCTACTACTACTACAAATATTAGTATATTTTACGTAATATCTACTTTAAAACGAAGGATTTACTAATTTCCGGTAGTATCTACTTTACTTGACATAGAACATTCTGCACCACAAAGTATAATATACTCCATATTATGAAGTATCTACTTAACAAGTGTAGTACATTCTTTGAAATGTGTAGTACTTCCTTCCGTCACACATACGCCGTGCGCCAGACCCTGGCTAACGAGATAGACATGTTTAAAAGTTTTTGGGAAACAGTTTCAGTTTTGTATGTATTTATAACATCAGCAGTCCTTTAAGATGTCTTTGGATGAAGGAAGTGTGATAGAAGAGTAACGAGTAACGAGAAAGTAACGTTTTCCCTACTAAACCTAGATGAAAAATATAAACATAAAACATTTTAAATTGATGGTACTTAATTGTTTACCTAAATATTAGACGGTATATGGTATCAGCGTCGTAGTGTCTTCTTGCAGTATAAATTTTATTTCTATGTATTTGAACCCTTTTTAAAGTAGGTAATCACTTTGTAGCACGCACGATGAGGCTGCCATGATATCAACTTCGTTAATGACGGAGAAAATATTTCAGTTGTTGTTAAAATGGAATTATTTACCAGTAAAAAGTATTAAAGTAATTATAATGTTTAGAAGAATGCTATTATTTTTAGCATTTCCGGAAAAATAGAAGGAAGTACTTTGAAATGTAGTATCTACTTCGTTTTAAAGTAAATACTATGTAGAATATACTAATACTTGTAGTAGTAGCAGGTACTTCGTTTTTATTCATACCACCCATTATATAGTAACAGAACACAAAACGAAGACCTCAGTTCGTCAAATTCGGAGTCTAGAAAATTCTAATTTTTTTAAATTTCTGTCCTTTTTTTTTGTAATTAGTGTTTTAACTTTATATTAAAAATATGAATGTAAATACAACGCAAATTTGTGTTCCTGAAAGAAAATATTTATCGAATCTTATGAAATTAGAAAATATATATTATACTAGAACATTAAATTATTTTTTTAATACAAAATTCTTTTTGGATATTTTATATTGGTCAGGAGATCACCGAAGCGGGCCTTCAAAACACATCGAGAGCGCGGTACGGTGCGATAATTTGATAGCGTCTTCGAAAAGCACGTCGCGCGGCGCAGCGCGCCCCTGTGTTATTAAATTTAAATGGCGATAACTCAAAAACTGTTTGTCACAGAAGGTTGGTTCTTCTAAAAACTTTTTCAATATTTTTTCTTTAATTCATACGCAGATACTATGGCAAACTTCCTTGAAATAAAAAAGTTTCTCGCTTACCGAAAATCATGCAACAATAAAACTAAAATATCGAGTTTACTCCATTTTCCAAGAAAAAATATTATAACCAGGGGACTTAAATTAGTACAGTTATGACCGCCTATATATCCTCAATCGATTAAAAAAAACCTCATGTTTATGAGTTAATCAGTTTCGAAGTTATCGCGTGGTATGTCTAAAAAAACATAAATATAACATTTTGACAAATTATTGACATTTTTCGGGATAAAAAATGTCTGACCCCCCTAAAGATGTCGTAATTAGTCATTTCACATGCACAAGGACACAACCAATGATCCTGTATAGGTTTCATGTGGTTATACCTTTAAAAAATGTTTTGAAACATTTTTCTACCGTTTTTACTCCACTATACAGACAAATTAGACTTTAAATTTGATCAAAAGTCAGACTTTATAGTAGTACGTTTTAGCATGTTTATTCATATATAATAGGTATAATAATAACCATAACAAGCATTATCCTTTATAAATACGCTATTATGATTTATTTTCAATTATTATTTATTAGTTTATTACTTACTATTAAATTATGTGTAGGTATGCATATTGAAAATTTAAACTGACATCAATGATGGGTGGCCATAATATATTATGTAAAAGTACCCTTTAATGTACGTAAATGTCTTATAGTGGATATCTATTTACGCTTCTGAAGTTCGTGAATTTTAAATTAAGGTAAAGAGATAAAATTATTACTCAGAATTTATTCTGAATGTTGTCCAAACAAAAAGTGTAAATCTGCGATTTTGTATACCCTACCAAAATTATTTCACAGATTACATGAGTCGAGTCAAAACAAAATTTGAGGTTATATTTTCAGTTAGTCAGCTCCAATAATATTTTATAGGTTTGACATACTGAATTTTCAAAGAAACTCTTGATATAAAGTATTTTAAACTGAAGAAGTATTAAAACTTTTCTTTCTTAGACACTCACCCTTATCAGAATTTGCCCACTGGTTGTATGTGGATTTCTATAGGCATAGAATATCCAAACTGATAGACCAGTTACCATGGCCAATAAAAAAAGGATTGCTATAATTCCTGAAATCCCGACTTGGTCTTGTGTTTTGTTACCAGTTGGAGCATAAACACGTGATGCAGTAGAAGAATCATCTATGGAATCAGTGTCTAATACATTGTAGCTATGGTCTAAAGATATATCATCTGTACTGTCGGTATGTGAACACATAGTTTCATTTGCAATTCGTTTTCTATTACAGTCTTTAGCTAACCAGTCTTGACGATTACGGTCAACACCGGTAGAACATTTATTCAATGATGGACACCACATACACTAAAAAAAAGAACATATTAATTAAAAATAAAGAAAATAAACTTAGGGAGGATTAGCTTTTAATTAATATCTCGGGAATCATTTTTCCACTTTCCAACACATGTTTTGGAATATTCACTAAGTTAATTACATTTTTTTTTAATTGGGCCTTGTGATTTCGTATTTTATTTATATATTTAGTTTTTTCATGTACAATATCACTTATGCCCATTAAAACACCCTGTACATAAGATAACCTAATAATTCCTGAAAACATAACGTTCTATATTAACTGATAATACTGATAGTGATTTTCGTCATATTATCATACAAATTCAGGAATAAAATTAAAATGTTTTTGGTAAATGTCTTTTTTATTTAAAAAGCAATAAAACATTTGCATGTTTATTAGAAGTGCTTCAATATGTTAGGAAATGTAGTAATGTTAGAAGTTACCTAGTTACCTATATTGCAGTATCATAAACTAAAATATATATCTAAAAGACATATTTCAGAACTCAAGTGGAGTAAAATTCAATTATATATTATAGAGGCTATTTTTAATCCATAAAATATTAAAAGTAAAGGTATAAGCTGTAGATAATAGTTTATATATAAAATATATTATGTTACTATCTACAGAGACACCGCTGCAATATATAACTGATGTATATTTAGGTTACCTGAAAAGTTATATTTCTACTCAAACATGAAACACAGTCGGTACTATCAAGGCAAGTCGATAAGAGTGTTAAGTGGATAACAGTCCAGTTTCTGATGTCTTCTTTTTTGAATTCAACACGATGGTATTCATAGATCGTTTTCCTTCGTACAACTGAAATTAAAAAAACCTTTTCCAAAATTATATTGCAACATATTTAATTTCATAATCTACATAAAAATATTTTTTGTCAAATTTGTTGACATCAATTATAAAATATCTTATAAATTAATCACTTTAACTTACAAAACACAGTACGGTCCATAATGTAAGCATCCGATAAACCAACCTTTACAGGATGATTGACATCTTGAATGGTCTTAACATAAAGTGGCACATTCTTGTATACAAAAACTATATCACCATTTTTATGAAGGGTAACTTGAAATGTAAATTCTCCATAAGGTTTTTCTTGCAGGGTTACATTTTCCCACTCAACAGTAAAAGCTGTACCATTGTCCACATATTTAATACAACTATTGTTGGATAAACTAGTATCAAAATTAGCCATTAAAGGGGCAATATACTGTGTGGCAGCTAACCAAGAATGGACATAGTCTCCAGTATATAAGAAACCCCCAGTTGCTATGGTAACATTTTTTATTAAATGGCCATAAAATGGAAAATCAAATGACAACTTCACAGTCTATAAAAATTGTTTTCTAAGTACACAGCAATATTATAATAAAAATTATATTACTTACAGCAGCCCTTCTATGCGATTTCGATAAAAGTTCATTAATTTTAACATCACTGCGATTGGTCAGATCTACCCAATAATGCTGACCTACTTTTGGATCATTTTCAAGAGTGCTGTTATAATAATCATGACTGTCCTATAAAAAAGATTGAGTGTTTTATAGTTTTGATTAAAAATTAAAATGTAAAATCTTAATGAAGCCAACTCAAAACCAAAAAAGTAATTCAAAATTATTCCAAGAACTTATTTATTATTTTCTCTATACAAAAATTAACATTTATGGTTAAAAAAAACTTCTAAGAAAAAACTTCAAAAAACAATGTCTGAATCAGTTAACTATAATGGAAGATATATAGTAAGAAAAAGTTACCAAAAACTTTAGTGTCCTTTGAAAGTAGTCTATAATTTACCTACTTATTTGAAGTCAACTATTTAAATAATTTTAATATTAAATATATTAGAAACAGAAACTAATATTAGTTTAAGTACTTATTTTAGCAGAAAACATCTAAATTCTACTTTTAACTTTCGGAATTAAAAGCATGGATTTTTTATGCATTATTGTTCATCATACTTCTGTATGCTTTTGTGATACTTCTGTAGCTTCGTGATATTCTGTGGCTATATATTAAGTAGTTACTTTTCAAACACAACATATATGGTATTCTTATAGACCACCACAAATTACGCCTAGCACATGCACAGCCCAAATGCTGCCCATACTTGATTAGGACATAGTCCACACACAATGTTCTTTTCTAAAATACAGCATGCTGTACATAATCCAATATTCTGCGTGAAATGGGTCCATGCGTTACTCCATTCATACCTGTGTACAACAGAATTGGGCTGCGTTTGATCTGCCATGGGCTGAACTTAATTTCTGGTAGGCCTACATTATAATATTTTTAATAATTTATTATTATCTGTTAATCTAAATAATCGGTTGAGAATAAAAAAATTGTATTTTCAAATGAAACATTTTTCCTAGTGAAGCATTTTAGATGCTATCTGTTAGGATGGAGAAACTCCTGCCATTAAGCATTGTCCATGGCAGAATAGTCATAATTCATTTTTTTTCTTATAATCAGTACTTTGTCTTTAGCTCACTACTGGTATTCATTATAGCAAGTACTTATAATTTAAATTTCTTTATTATATAAAATTTTTAATATCAAGAGCAATGAGGCATGGAAAAATATACTTACAGTTTTTACTTGCGAAATATTATGCTTAGCTGCCAGTTCATAATCTTCATCGGCATCAGGATCAGCGCAATCCTCATCTTCAATTTCTCCGACAGTTGTCAATTTTGAATCTGCTAACTCAGATTCATTTTTTTCAGTCTTATTTCTTGTCAAGCAAATAGTGTGATTTAGAAGTAGTGGAAGTGTTACATTCTTATGGTCGGTTACATTTTTTTCGACATTATTAGTTACAGGTGCAATTTGCAATGTTTGTTCAGTAGTACTCGTTGAATAAGAAATTTTCTGTAGCTTTCCTAATTTCTAAAATATAAGGTATTGTGTAAATTTAAAGAAAACAGTGCTGAATTTTGAACACTATATTTAGGTTTGAGAGTGAATGGTCCGGAAACTAGACCCTCCACCGCGACCAAGTGGCCTATTATGGCTCTAAAACTATAGGTATCTGATAATCAATGTGCATATTTAGTTTGTTTTTACATTGCTCTACTGTCAGATCTAAAAATGATGCTATCTGTCAATGACTGCCTATAATAATAATATGCACTGTATGACTATCCTAACACATGATCTTATTCATTGATATTCCTTAAGGTACGTTCAGTACGGAGCTTGAATAATAGATCATAGACTGGATGATAGAGTAACTTTTACCAGCGCTGATAAAATGTACAATGTATTTCAATGGAGCTGTTCAGTACGGAGATGTGATACTAGCAGGGAATACATGATACGCGAGTGGTTTATACTCGATTATATTTTGCAGAATAGTCAGTTCAATTATTCTGCGAGCTGAAGTAGGAGTATGGATGCCGAAAAATTAATTAGAGAAGTATTTATTAGAGAATCGTTGTGGAATCAGGCCCACTCTGATCACCACAACAGATTTATTTTGGAGAAACAGTGAGAAGAAATAGGAAAAAATATGAATGCTACAAGTAAAAGTAATATTCTATTTTTAAATAAAATGCAATTTATTATATATTGTGAAAGAGATGTGTGTAGGTCTCGACTAACAAACGAATTAATCCAATATTGAGTATATTAACGTAAAATACATTAGAGACTTTAGCAAAAGTAAAATACTTAGTATTAGGAAAACCGGGCGTTCACTTCAAATAGTGGTTCCCGTTCATCGGATCTATGATGAGTTGCTATAGTATTCATTTTAATTTATTTTTATCATTTTAACCATATTGTAAGCAATTTCTACAAACCTAACTTAAATGTATCTAAAAAATTTTGCTGTATCTGAAATATGCGTAAAACCCCTGTGAATATTTCCGTAGTTGAGGATATAAATGGTGAAATTCTCTCAGTCGGTGCCTTTCCCTGTTTATGGGATGCACGTAATACTTTCTTAATTTTTGTTTCCTTTTGGTGAAAATGTAATATTTCGTTCTTGTCGAACAAAAGTAACCTTCTTTGCTAGACATTTTGAAGTATACTAGCTGTTAAAAGCGTTTATGCACATCTCCATTGTGAACGCCTATCAGCGCTTATATTTTTCACTATTATTCTATCATCATTCATCTATATCATCTATATCCTATCATCCAAGCTCCGTACTGAACGTACCTTTATCGGGTGTTAAAGCAAAGCTAGATTTAAGAAACCAACCTGTTTCTTTTGGTGGAGCAGTTTATTTTCTATTTTTTACATTTTCAGAAATGTGGCAAAATATAAATAAAACATATTATCTAGAAAATTCCCCAAATAAATAGACAAACAATCAGCCCTATAATGTATCATTTGTTGTTAAAATAACATTGATGTTAAACATTATATAGCCAATCAGAAATTATTATTTTTCAAAAACATGGCTTCTGATTGGATATGAACTTAACAACCCTTGTTATAAAATTACATACGGGAAGTGGTGATGTAATAAATCATTATGTAATAGGTGCATATGTTATTTTTGATTATTTAAATATAATACAGCTTTTTTTGTATCGAAAGTGTGAAAAGCATATAAAAAAATATTCCTTTCCTTGAATGATAATACATGAGCATTAAAATAATGGTTTGCTAAATGAAATGTTTGTAACAAAATTGCTTAATGGCAACATGTAAACTTTATTAAGAATTTTAATTGGAATGATATCATTTGTGCGAGTAGAACAGACCAATTTAGATATTGTCTACAACTTATTTGTGGCCATAACTCTATAATTCATCAAAATATGTTTTGGGAACATGCCATATGAAGGAAATCAAATTCACCATATTAGTCTTAGATTATTAAATTAATATATTACAATCAATTACATGATTACCTACATCAAAATTATTTATATACCTAATAAAACAATTATCCTGTTAGATATGATATAGAAGACTACTGATAGAATAACAGTACTTCTATAAATAAATACTATAAAACTACTTATAACACAAACATGTTTTATCTTTAACACATGTGTTGGAATTTTGTTTAGAACGATTTTCAAGGTATTTATGCACAATGATGATTTTTCCTGCGAAATTTATTCTAATTTCGATAGTGGATAAGAAATAAGAAGCACTAGGTATACTACTGGTATGCTAGGTATACTGCAATGTATAATTTGGTATTGTATTTAAATTTGTTGTGCCATATACAAAATATTGTTATTAAGAGACTGTGGAAATGCAACAAGTAAGTCATCTAATGATACCTTTTTGGGTGGTGGTAAAGGTGTTTTTTCAGTTGTTACATTTAATTCTGTTACGTTTAGTAATGTTGCCACGGTAGGAGTTTCTGAGATTTCCCTTTTCTGAAGCAAGTGTTTGTTCTCATTTTCTAATAATTTTAGTTCTATGTGGTCTTCTGGAGTGTGACATAAACCTATGTTATAAGAGTAAAAATCTGAAAATAAAAGAAAAAATATTGTATATTTGTTAAATGGCTCTGGTTACATATCAAATAGCCAGTCATGGTTGATATTTAAATAAAATAAATAAATGTGGAATATAAATTAACATCTAAGATAACACACTAAGTTTATGAACTATTGACATGATGTTATTTTCATAACACAATAATATACTTAGGTTTATTCATTTTATTTGTTATTTTTTATTGTTGTTATAATAATTTATTTATTTTTTTATATTCTCCCTTATTTTTTTAGATACAATTTTCAATTTTTCATGACGGAAATCCTTAGGAAAGGTCAGTTTTTGACATAAAAATTGCCTTTCTCCCGTTTCTGGTTTTACCCCAAGTAATACCACCTCTCGATTTTTATATGAAACACCCTGTATATTATATTTTTAGAACATACGTTATTTTCTGAATCCAACGATATAACATAAGTGACATTTCATTTCGGCACTCTAAATTCAAAAGTAAAAAAGTCTAGTAATTTGACAGCTGAAATGTCACTTATATAGAAAATGATGTACACAGGGTGCACTCGAAAATATACAGGGTGTTCTATGTTCTATATAAAAATCGAGAGTTGTTATTACTTCCGGTAAAACCGGAAACGAGAAACAGGTAATTTTTATGTCAAAAAGTAACCTTTATTAAGTACTTCCGCCATGCCAATTTGAAAACAAATATCTTGTAGAACGCACTTTTAAAAATAAAAATAGACCTGGATAAATTACAATAATTGTATACGCGTTTCTCGAAAGGCAATATAAAAAAAATAATATCATAAGCCACAGATTAATAATTCTAAACAAGACTGATCTGGACATCACTTACGAATTGGTATTTAACCATAGAAATTGTAAAAAATATGATTTTTATGTATTTAACTTGTTATCGATAAAAATAATCCTAACCCAAAGATGTTGGAAGAAATCTATGTCCTAACCTAAGCCCACATGCCAAAATAAATTGAAAAAATATTTAAAACTCAACTACTGCAAGCATTTTATATAGAAAAGTTATCCATACGTTTTTATAAATATTTTATAAACACTTTTTGCAGAAATCTCAGAAGAATGACTGGAGATGAAACGAGAAGTAGATAATTAAATACATTAAAAATAATTCTTTTAAAATTCTGTATACACATACAGTATAATAAGGCCAATGTACGAATAATGACGTTAATGATAATGATTAATGAAAGTAGTGGATTGGGTATATTTGAGTTCAGGAATATAACATGTTATAATCATCTCCTAAATATAATACTCCTAGAGAAACTACTAGTTTCAGTCAGTTCATAAGCTACAGGCACATGGTAATGACAATGACATTTAACTGGTACCTCAAACTCTTTTTTTGTCCAGGGGCTTCTTTTGAATCGCTTTTTCTTAGCAAAAATAAAATTCTATACAGAGAGGTTAAAAGGTTTTCTACCCTAGGAGAATAAATACCAGGCCCATTTGTAATTTCCCAAATGTAGTACGCGCCCTAAAGATAGAAATTTGAACTTAAAATTAAATCAGATGTGCCTAAACTCAAAACAATTTTCATTACAAATTATTAGATTTGTGTAATTGTTATGTAACACAATACTTCAATAAGACCTACAGTAATTTTATTTAGGAATGTGTCCATTATGGACTTTGAAGGAAAATGACTAAATAGTATCACTATTATACTATATAATATAAATAATATAATAAGTATTTATTATAATTTTATTATTATATGATGCAACTAGGAAGCAAAAACTAAAGAAAATAAACAGAGGCAAAAAATTTTCCCAATAATCGAAAACCTTTTAATCTGTGTGTATACTATTATGCATATCGTTGAATACAATTTTGCCTATTAAACCTACGTCATAAAGCCGATAAAGTGTCATAGGAAACGAGATGTTTATTTAGAGTTTTTAAATCATGAAATAAGAAAAATGGTCTAGCTTAATTACTTAAAGATTAGTGATTATTGCAGACTGTTATTGAGCAAGGGCAATATGATGCAAAGTAATATTTTCTTTATTTTATCATTTACCATACTCCTATGGCTATTGACCTTTTAATAATATACAAATTATACCGTTTGAATATCGCAATTGATCTCAATTACAAATGAACCTCGATCATTAGTAGCATAAATTTTTAACCGGGGTTTTCTACTATCAGACTCCGAGATATTAAATTATACGAAATGCGCCAAGCTAGGATTTCTCAAAGAGAGTTCCCAAACATTGCAATTGACGATGAAAAATCGCAAATAGTTAATTGTTACTGATGAGATGATAAATCATATCCATCAAAATCCGTCAAAATGCCTTTCAATTTCCGACTTTCAACATTTCTCTTCGATTTAATTTCAAAACTTTAAAGATTTCAGAAATGTGTTTATTTCTATGATTTGGTGAAAGACTAATATAATTAGTATTTTACCCGCCAAGATCAGAGATAAAATACAAACATGCTTATATTAATAGATTACCTCTGATATTACTTTTGTGACAAGACATATTGTGGCAACAATACAGCTGAATAAAAAAGAGAAAAAAGTCCTCACTTAATCTTAGATACTCCAAGTAATTAATTGAAAATTAAAAAAAAAACAAAAATTATTAGGATAATAGTGACACATGACACGGTGTCTTGACTCCTAAAGCTGTTGCAATATAGTCGTGTATCAAATTGTTGTATGACTAACGTAAATAGATGATGTCATTGCACTAAATCGTTCTTGCTTGGTTCCGTTATTAAGCCATAAAAAATTCAATGTAGATCACTGATTTTGTACGAATTTTAAATTAGGTTACATTTGATAATATAACTGTTATATAATAAATAAATGATGTCGCTAACACAAATGTTAAGTTTTTTCCCTTCAAATGTGGCAGCAAAAGTTTTAAAATCAAGTCTTCATACTGAACAGGAGATTTGATTTTGATAAAAGACTGGATCGGATATGAGACCACTACCGACAACTAGGTAGTTGATTAATTACTTGATTAACTTGAAGATAATGTAAATTATTGTTTGTTGTGCAACTACAATCAATATAATATCTTTTGGTATTCAATATAAAGGCTCCAAATGTAGTATACATAAGTATTTTTGGGTCAACAAAATTTGCCTTGATCTGGGGATATACTTGGCAGTCTTTATTTTGAATGCATTTATTTTTACTATTTTGCAGGTGTTGTAATCCCAAAATAAATTACAATGAATTCCTACTTGAAGCTTTTTTAACATTCCTCCGATCCTCTTCTACTCCCAATTACTTTTCCTTTAGTTTTAGAAGACGGAAAAATCGCTGACCATAACTTTCTCCTCTTACCCTTTACTTAAAAACAACGTAATCAATGAAGTCGAATAATAATAATTCGGTTTGACATTCTTTTACTACTAAAACTAAAGCTAATCCACATTTAGAGACAGTCCCGCGCAAAATAATCCATTTATAATTTGATTGTTCGCAATTTTAGCAATATGATTATGCCGACCAAGATTCGCGCTAATATTTCCTTTCTTTCTACTTTTTTGTAGAAAACTAGGTATGACAGAAAGATATAGCTCTCACTATTAAATTATTCTTAATATCCAATTATCCTTGACATTCCTACTGACTCAGATTAAACTATTGGGACAACCCGTAAGTATTCAATATTAAATTATAACGGATGAGAATATACAAAATTATATTTCCTCTATTTATCCTCTACTGTCGTATCAGTAGATACGACATATTCAGAGTTGATTTTGTCTTGTCAATATTTATCCCTTTTAAAATTATCGCTGGTATTAACGGAAGTTTATCTCATCACAATTCCCTGTCATATTCATAAGCGCCGTTTTGAAGTAATTTCCGGTCACGTGGAGTTCATATAGGGGCAGGTATACTACAATAAGTAAACATTTATTACCTGAACATTGTCTGTGTGTTGAATGTTAGACATAATTATTATACGTTAACTTATCATATAATTTTCTCGACGAGTCTTATCAGATTGTCACGCCAGTTAGAGGCTTCCACACGTAAATGATAAATGAAACATTTATTCCTCCAATTAACTCAAAGAAAACTATACCGATGCATCTCTTCTCTTCATTTTCCGGGCGATTTTTATAGACAAAAAACTGAATTTTTATTTTATGAAATACCAAACATGTTCTACTCTTCATATATGTTCAATTAGCGATCATTCTATACTAACAATTGATTTAAAAATTGAAAATAGTACAAAATATATAAAATTGAAAAAGCGTTCTTTTAGAAATTATGATACTAATACCTATCAGGATATGTTACAACAGAAAAACTGGAATAACAACACTACCAATGTAAATGTTCTTGCTGATTCCCTTATAGAATCAATGACAGAGATTTTAAATGAAATTTGCCCCGTTATTGAAATTACAGTACCAGAGAAATATGTCAATAATAAATGGATAACTCCTGAAATAATACATATTATGAAAGACAGAGACAATGAATATAAAAAGGCGTCTTTTACAAATTTGGAAGAGTCATGGGAAAAATATAGAATTTTAAGAAACAAAGTGACAACATCCATAAGGAACGCAAAAGAAAAATATTTTAAGAAAATTATAGATGATAATAAAGGAAACCCCAAAAAAATGTGGAAGAATCTAAAAACAATATTACCCTCTAAAAAATATCATTTTCCTGAACGTATTAAATTTGAAAATATTATTACAACAGAAGAAAGTATAATGGCAGAGGAATTTAATACATATTTTATAAACAGTATAGAAGAAATCGTAAGTAGTATATCTGGTCCAACAACTTGGGACCAGGTGATAAGGGAGATTGAAACAAAAGAAACATTTTCTGAATTTAAAAGTATTACTATGAGACAGTTAAGAAAAGTTATTTACTCGCTAAAAAATACGGCTGGTACAGAGGACGGCATATCTACAAAGATACTTAAAGATGTCTATGAAACAATCGGGAATCGTATATTAGATGTAATAAACTTATCTCTGCAAAGTGGCTCCTTTCCCGAAAATTGGAAAACATCGTGTATTACGCCGGTTCCAAAAATTCCAAATACAATTCAGTGTGAACAGTTTCGTCCAATAAACACAGTTCCAGTTTATGAAAAAGTACTAGAAATGGTTGTGAAAAACCAGCTGTTGGAGTATTGTGATGAGAATAATATAATAATTCCAAATCAATCCGGTTTTCGTAAAAATTATTCCTGTGAAAGTGTAATTTTAAACATAAGTGACGAATGGCTCACTGCAATGGATGATGACTGTATTATTTTGGCAGTGTTTCTGGATTTCAAAAGAGCCTTTGAAACAATTGATAGATTATTGTTACTAAGTAAATTGGAAAAAATTGGTGTTAGTGGAAATGTACTTTCGTGGTTTCAGTCCTACTTGGAAAGACGATGGCAGAAAGTTAAGGTTCATGAAACGGTGTCGGGTAAGAAAGAAACTAAATATGGTGTACCCCAAGGAACAGTACTTGGACCTCTATTGTTCCTCCTGTATGTTAATGATATAGTAAAAGTTGTTAAAAATTGTGAGATATGTATGTTTGCTGATGACACGATGATTTATATTACAGGAAAAAATATAGAACAAATAGTTTATTTAATGAATACTGAACTAAAAAATTTATACAAATGGCTAAGTAATAATAAATTATACATTAATGTTAATAAATCAAAATATATGTTTTTAGGGAATGTAAATAAAATCAGAAAAACAAATTTGACACAAAATATAAAAATAAATGATAATGATCTTGAAAGAGTAACCGAAATGAAATATTTGGGAGTAATTTTAGACCAGAATTTAAATTTTAAAAGTCACGCAAATTACATAATAAATAAAATGTCAAAGAAAACATCTTTCCTCTATCGAATAGGTCATTCATTGTCAATGTATACTAGATTGTTATTATATAAATCTTTAATAGCACCTCATATAGAATTTTGTTCATCAGTATTATTTAACATCAGTAAAAATCAAAGTCAGCAAATCCAAAAAATTCAAAATAGAAATATGAGATTTGTTATTAAATGTAATAGATACACACCTATTAAATTAATGTTAGAAATGTTGGATCTAATGAGTGTAAATCAAAGAGTCACTTTCAAAACATTACTATTAATATATAAAATGAAAAATAAAATGTTACCTAGTTATTTAAATGAACGAATAACATATGTTCATGAAGTTCATGATTACCCCACAAGGCACACTGATAATTTTTTCATTAAAACATTTAACAGAAGTAGGACCAGCAAATCTTTATTTTCTAATGGATTGAAACTGTTTAATCAGTTGCCGACTATAATAAAACATTGTGGAGAATATTTCTCTTTTAAAAATATGTTAAGCCAGTATGTTAAAACAAATGTAGAATTATAATGGTTGTATACATATAGATCATGTTGTACGAGTATATTGTCTAGAATTAGGGTAATCCATGTAATGTATTTGTATGTACTTATATTACGTGTGTGGGTATCTACACCCCTTTGTAGTAATTATTGTATTGTTGTGAATAGCTTATCAGCTAAATAAAGTATATTATATTATATTATATTATATTCATGTCTTTTTATTAACATTGTATTCGACCTAGTGCTCCGTTTTTGCTGAACCAAAAATACATACTTTAATAGAAAGAAGAAATAAGACGGAAAAGAGGGTAAAAAAAGAAGAATGGAAAATGAAGAATTATTGGTTTGACAACACGACATTGCTCTATTGCAACAAAGATTGAGAAGCAAATATAAGCAAACTTATTCCGAATTTTATCAACATTTGATATAATATTAAGTGCACCGAAGGCTATTATGTATGCATACTTTTTATTTATATAGGTATACATACATAGATGCATAACTTTATTCGAAACAAAGATGATATAATTGTAAAAAAGCTTTTTACATATAGTCACATATGTATATGACAAATAAATTGAAAATAATTTAACGTCAGCCTATTCCGCGGTCAATCACTTACGCCAGGAAACAACCAACCCTCCAATATGGAAATTTTACCAAACCTCCACTTTGTTGGGAAGCTAGGATCTTTTACTTGCCTATCATTTTATAACTTCTGTATAACTAATCTGTAAGTAAAAACAAAGCCTTACAATAAAACTTTATACCTATACCTTTAAATCTTCCAGAGTTAACACAATATTTATTTTATCACTAGTATATACAGGTAATTTCAATGCAAGTACTATACATTTTTGAATCACTTCTACAAGGATGTAGGCAAGTAAAAATATTATAAAACGTGTGATAAGTACACTGATAAGAACCCACAATTATGTAATAAAATAAGTAAATGGATTAGTACACAGGAAACTGTTGTTAATTGCATATTGCATACTATTTAATATATATATTTAACAGTTAAGAAAAAAATAGCTGTTCCAAATAAAACTGAAAAATATATGAATTACAAGGTTTATGAAAAAAATGCTTTGTTAATAATACCAGTTTCTTTATCCATATAAACAATTATTTATTGTATTGTTTTTAGCCAACATATTTCAACCATGTTGCAAAACTAGTATAACGAATGGAAATATTTTCAGTACCAATAAAAAATAATTATTACTACATATAATATGTTAATTAGACAAAAGCAATCAACATATGTCTCTAAGTATTTTTTACTTTGCATATGTAATCGCTGATCAGTAACTACAATTGTTTATTTTTTCATTTTAAACATAAATATCATCAATAATCTAACAATGATGTAGAAGTAGGTACCTACTTTAATTATATTATGGAAAAGAATTCTGGAACACAGTTCACAACTGCACACACACGTAGTGTAAGGATTAATTAATGAGATATTACTCGGTGAGAATATCTATAACTTATTAAAAAAAAAAAACAAAAAATGTTGATAAATTTACTTAAAATTCTTGGTAAGTAAAATAAAAACGACGTACCCGCTTACGAACTACACGTAACCACCACTACAGCATAATAAATAATCTTTTCATAATATATCTTCGTTGTACAGGCTACTTTTTAAAGTAGCCTGTTTAAAGTAAAATATCTTGAACAAAATATCATCAAAGACCAGAAAATTGTATTTGATTACAAATAAGAAAAAATAAAACAGTAGGTACGAAATAGTAACACTAGCATTCACTAAGTAAGAATTCATTAAAGTAAGTAATTTGTATTTTTGTTTTCTTAGAAATATATCACATGTGGTCTCAAACATATTACACATTAGTCTAGATTCCATATGATGGAATATGATATTCCTTATTGTGGTGTAATAATGACTAATGCCCTGCCGCACAAGACGCAAAACCTGTAGTGTTGATTTGATAGTGATATTCGTTTGCTATTGTCATTTATCTTTCTTGTGGACATTCCTTAGTAATAATAATTAATCATAAAAACTAGACCTCTCCGTTTTCTGACTGGACTAGTGTCAATTTATATTTACGCTGTGAGCTAGACCAAAACCAATATCTGACCAAGTACACTGAAAATAGTCATTCGTTTGAAAGTTACGAAAGCTAAATATATCACAAGTATGATATTCACTTTTTCGCACTTTCGTTGTTCGTCCGATTTGAATATTTTTTGCATCATATAAGGTTTGTTCCTGCAGGAGTCCAAAACTGTCAGTAACTGTCACAAGCATGCGCACTTAAGCGTTCCATCAAGAGTCGAACGACAGTCCAGGATTCATTGTCCTCTGTTCCAGCTTGAGTCAGGGCAGTTTGCTGATAGTTTGAAAAGTTCACTGATTCTTTGGAAACTCATAGTCCGGTGCATGCGCAATGCGTATTAACCAAAACCATTTACCAACTTTAACCTCAATTATTGTACGCTGCCTATTATTAATTTTATAACTCAACAAACAATAATTATTTGTCAGAAATGGATTATATTTCAACAGAAAGTGATATTTCTTTGACATCGAGATCTGGTAATAGTTCTGAGGAAGAATTTGAAATAATTTGAATCGGACTTTGAAGAATTGCTTGAAGATAGTGTTCGGCCCAAAAACGAGGACTATTATGAGCTAACCATACCAAGATATGAAATGGAATTCATGGAAAACTTTAGACTCGGTCGTCATCCGAGTTCTACAATAGCCGAGCAATTAAAAAAATTATTAGGTTATTGTTTATTGCTCTCTTCTTCTTCTGCTATTAAGTTCTCTAAAAATCCGGTGTTCCAGCAAAAATCAGAAACTAATCTAAGATCAGACATGCGCATTAAATAATAATCCCTGACTGTCAGGGATTTATCAGAGATTCTATGCAGGAACAAACCTATAATGAATGGTTAAAATCATAGATTTGTTAAAATTATTGACTCATTGCCAGCATACCTATGAAGACATTCGACGGGTGACGTAGCAAGGGATCGCAATGCCACAGGCGCATCTAGTAAGGTAGACCAAATTTTAAAATACGGGGTGTCCCATCTAAAAGTATCACATTTCGCCGCCATATATCTCGAAAACTAAAAGAGATATCGGGACGCGGTTTGGACAGAACGACTTAAGATTTTTGTAAGTTTTTTTTGGCACTGTTGTCAAATCTCCAAATATATTGCTAAATTTTTTATTGAATACGCTCGTCTTTGGAGTAAAATTACTTGCTTATATTAAGTGGAACACCCTGTATATTTTGCCATAATCAAAAAACCTAATCACTGTACTTTTCAAAAAGGTATACATTGTTTACATTATCTTGAGAATTGGAGCCACAAAATTCAGTTTAATGAGAGCACCTCTTACTTGAACAGTTTGTGAAGCTGATCTTCGTTTTCACAGTACCCATGAAAAACAAAAGTACAATAATAAATTGTATTGTCAGTTGTGTCAAAAATTTGAAGTGTAGATATAAAAATGTTCACATTAGAAGGATCACACATTTTTGATCATTTTACTACTAAGGATGCACAAATGTATATTGAAGTAAATGGTGGGCAGTTAAAACAAATTGTTTTCTAACTTATTCAAGTAGTTTTTATTTATACAGTTGTTTTGATTATTTTATCTGTTAGTTTTATTACTCTTATTATTATTACTTTTATTACTTGTTATTGTTAACAAAACTCGTTCCTACCGATTATTAAAGAATTATTTTTTTCTCCCTATTTTTTTTCTTTTAAAAAGCAAATGCAGTCAAGTTCTACATCAAGTTTGATCTGAGATTTTAAAATTTTAAAATATATAGGGTATTTTATTTAAAATAAGTGTACAAAAACTTAAAAATAACTTTACAAAGAAGAAGGTATTTTTTTCATTCGTAATAACCCAAATAAGAGTACTTCTAACAAATTTAGTTTTGTGGCTCCAATTCTCAAGATAATGTAAACAATGCACACCTTTTTGAAAAGTAGAATGATTAGGCTGTCTGATTATGGCAAAATACACAGGGTGTTCCATTTAATATAAGCAAGTAATTTTACTCCAAAGAGGAGGGTATTCCATAAAAAAATTACTAATATATTTGGAGATTTGGCAACAGTGCCAAAAAAAACTTACAAAAATCGTAAGTCGATCTGTCCAAACCGCATCCCGATATCTCTTTTAGTTTTCGAGATATAAGGCGACAAAATGTGATACTTTTCGATGGGACACCCAGTATATAAAAAAACTATTTTTTTTTCTTTAAATAGATACGTTAAATTAGGTCTTTCTATTCTATTGTATTCTTCTACGAATACTACAAAGTCTAATAGTTCCCGCACTTGCCAGAACATCGGTAAAAACAATATAATAATATCTGACCTGGCAATTAATCGCCAAACACAAAAACATGATTGTGATCTACGCACGGATTTCTTAAAATAATCAAGAAATCCGTGGTTCTACGAAACTTTAGGCGTTTTTTCGTCAGCTAACTACAACATACAATAGTTACCTGTGGTCAAGGATTGTTAACTGTTGTTAACAATCCTTGACCTGTGGTTACTTAAATTGACATTTGGTATAGTTACTAATCTGTCAATTATTCGTGGTTAGATCACTGTTTTTCTGTATCTATCACTCATCTGCTGTTTATTTGAGATTTTTATATTTATAAAAGTGTTGTGCTGTGATCTGTAGATTAAAATTTAAAAAAATGGCAAGCTCATCAAAGAGGCTTAAATTAGCTGTAATACTACTAGAAGAAAGAAGAAATAAGTTTTGGTTGGTTTAGAGAACAGTCTTCTAGTTAATTTATTTCCTCCTCAGAAATGGCTAAATAACTGAAATTCTTTTACAATTTCAAAACAACAAACCAAGAAACAAGAGAAAGCAATAGAAATTCTGAGAAAGCCATATAAAACGAGAAAGAAAGCAATACATAAAATTGTATCTAACCATCGGGAAGAGGTAGTTACCATCCTGACTAACCATAGTAAGATGTGGTAACTGCAACAAGTCACGAAAAATCTGGTAACATGTAACTATAAGTTACAATGGGTAACAATTTCATGATAGTTACCTATAGTATGTTGACGGAAAATCGCCTTTAGCTCGAAAACTTGGATGTTGTTGAGCGCATGCTCCAGTTTTCGATATTAGCCAATCACGTTGCTTATTTTTTAAAATACACCACATTGCACCTTATACAATTAGTGTGTTCCTTTCATTGGGCTTCTTGCACATGTGCCTTGCCCCTGATCCACCCTGACGCAACGAGTGTGTGAAGCCCAAAACAGCGTATGAAGGCAGATGAAAGGAACACAGTAATTATAGAGTTCAAGAAATAATTTCTTGGACTATACATCCTATATATCATTTTTCGTAGGGAACAGCTCATTCAATTTTTATCAGTTAATCATTTCAGCAATTAAAAAATATTTTTTTTACTACTAACATGAGAAAACCTTATTATTTACCTCATTTGACCTAGGTAAATAATAATTCATTAGTGGCGTTCGGTAATTACCTCAGATTGATCTTTTTAGTCCGTATCGTTCATTAATTACATCTAGAGGTAGGGGAGGTAAATCTTGATCGTTCAGAAATTAAATCAGATCGATCAGAGCAAGATCTGTTTGCTCGAAGCATTTTGGTCATGGAGAAAGATTAATCTGAATTTGTGAGGTTATGGTGGTCATGGTTGTCAATTGTCATTGACTTTTTTAAGTTGTAGTTGGTTATAGTTGAGTTTAGTAGTCATTTTTTGGAAATGGAGAAGTAGATTTACAATTATTTGATTTACAAAATACAATTAACATTATTAAATAAATATATATATTAATATATATATATATATATATATATATATATATATATTATTATTTAAATAAATACATTATTTAAATAATTCATAATAGAATATAAACAAACCGTCAACAAAGTCAAAACAGAAAAGGTGAGGTTATATTATGCCTTATGCAATCGATTTCGTTCATTTATTTTCTATTTGTCCGTCTCATCTGGAATCACGTGACTGTAATCTCGTCGCATCCGTGAGCATATTACCGAACGCAACTATTATTTACCTAGGTTAATATTAAATTGTTTTGAAACTCATTTGTTTGACATTTCACGCATCAGTTTGACATTTCACTTACTTGATATTTGGATATGTTTGAGTAATAGGGGAAATGTCTGATTTTAAAATGAAAATAAGATCTTCTGGTGTTAATTCGGCTATTAGTAGTAAAAAAAATACTATATATACTTCGGTTGAGAAGGCCATTATTTACCTCGAAAATTATAAAATTTCTCGGTCAATAATAGCTCACTTCTCAACCTAGGTAGGTATATAATCAGTGACTATAGTTTCTATACTCACTGATATAATAATATACTATTATGCGGTAATTAGTAAAAGTGGTCTGATACTATTTATGACTCGCCATCTATTTTTTTTTTTGCAAAAGGTATAGGTTAATTCTTCAGGAATGTTGACCTGCTTATTGTTTTAATAACAAATCAGTTTTGCCTAAGTAACATCCTATGGAGTAGCAACTAAAATAACATATTTATTGCTCTTGCTTTACACTGCTTTTTTGTGGCAGTAGGTACTATTGATATATCTATATTACTGATTGCTTTCTGAAAAGAACACAGCAGAACATTTTTTTGCAGAATTTTCAATAAAATGCATAGGTACCTACATAATACTTTTTATAAACCAGTTCAATAAACGTCAGATTGTATTTTTGGATTAATAATATTCCTATCCATTTTTAGGCATCCTTGATTAAGCTTACTGAAATTTAAACAATTATTGTATACTCACTTCAACACAGTTCAAAGTAATATTGCGGTCAGAAAATATTTTATAAAAGCATTTTTGATTTTATATTAATGTAAATAATCCCTGACCAATTAAAATTCCCTAATTTCTCCCTGGTATTTATTAAATACAGAAATCTACTGATTCTTCTAGTTTTTCAAGATTGATGGAAACCCTGAACCAGTAGCAGATAAAGAAATGTGGTTGATAATCTTTCATTTGATATTGCTTCTCTTATAAATATCCTTCTCCCGTTTGATATTTGCAATCAAACTTAAAAAATACGAAATTATGTGTTTCATGCATAAAAATTATAAAAAATATAGTATGCTTTTATGGAGCATAAATCTTGTAAATTTGGTTTTCTCTATTGGCAGCTATGGTCCCACTGGCAGTTAACTTTGCATTAACTGCCGGGCGGGAAATTCGAAAACGAATTATTTGCAGTGACCTGACTTTTTCTCATAATATACAATAAATTTATCAAGAAACAGTAAGAACACCAAATATACAAGCGCTGCTGTATCTGTTAATTTTAAATCTGCAGCCGGTGTGAAGTTAACAACGCATCGGGTCGATTTTTCAACACTACCAATACATAGGTGGTTCTAACCCAAAGAATGGTACAAAAACTCCCTAAAGTAACGTAAGTTCTATATTTTTTATGATTTCTATGGTTTCATGCCATTCCTAAGAATGTTGCCTCTCAGCAAACGTTATTATTTACACTAAAACTTTAATAATTTTTCCGCTTCCTATCAAGAAGAGCCAAACGGTAGAAATGTTATAAAATCTGACAATTTGACAATTTGAGCTTATTGTTATCGTTATAGTGAGCTTGCGCAGTGCCAAAAAAGACACTTTTTGGCACCGCGCATGCTCAGTATAACTATTACGATAACTATAAATTGAAATTTAAGGGGTTCAAAATCTTCCTATTACTAAAAACGATGTAAATTTGTTCCTACCAACATTTAAAAACAAAAAGTTAAGTGTCGAAAACAGTTTATTTTCGATACGCAATTGCGTTTCATAATGACTTGTTTACAGACGCAAAATAGAAAAAATAATTGTACCTATATTTAACATTTACTTCTTGACATAATTTTGTTTACAATAGTTGATAATTTATGTTTATGTAACTTAACAAATAAATATTAGACATAATTTGACAAATAAAATTTAGTTAATTGCAGTTGTTGCCTAGCGACCTTTAAAACACGGCGTGCGATAATGATACGTTAATGCACGCTTTTTAGTATTATGATACAAGTATATTAAACAACGAGTATCATAAGGCATACTTTTATCGCACGCGTCCAAGTTTAGAAAGGACAAGTGCGATAAACGCCTTATGAAACGCGTTGTTTAATATACTATTTTATTATACCTGTATCATAATACTAAAAAGCGTGAACAATTGGTGTCATTGACATTTATGAACTTTTCTTTGCTTGAAAATTTAGTCAATACTACTATATCGCGGTAGAGGCCCAAAAATTCCGAAAACACCACGGCGCCGATATACTATCTCTATCCTTATCGAGAGTACCTTAGTCAAATATGCACATGCGCACGAATATCGCTAAATCCAATAAGCAAGCAGCATAAATACCTCTCTGTCTAACGACTTCTTAAAAAAAAAGTGAAAGTTGGGAAGTCTATCAGCCTAGTCAGTCTATAAACAATGTGTCAGCTTCCGTAACGATGAAGATATCTGCGCATGCGCACATCGAACAAAGGGTATCTGGAAGATTATACCACTATATCTTTTGTCCTTCAATGTTTTCAGAAAAATCGCTTATGGGCTAACATAGGGAATATGCGATATAGTAGCAAGGTTTATAAACCTTGATACCTTGATATAGTAGTATTATATAACCATACAAAACAAAGGATGTAAATTTGTTGCTACCAACATTTAAAAACAAAAAGTTGAGTGTCGAAAGTCGAAAAGTTTCTTTTCGATACGCACGCGATTCTTGCTAAGCAATACGCTACCTACTGGCGGCACGCACAACTAACGCTTGGGGTATTGGTTCACTTTTGCGTATGTATGTCTATTGTGAATTTTGAAATATCCGTTGTTATATTAGTTAGTTGCTTTGATTAGATATGAATCATTATTGTTGTGAGCGTCATTGTTGCTCTTGTACAAAGAAAAACCCCGAGATCAGTTTCATACTTTTCCAAAAGCGGGAAAATCTGGAGCTATCGCGGAAACTATAAGTTGAGCATTACAGAGTTACAGGAGACAAGTATGGATAAAGAAGCTAAAGAACGCAGAGTAGAGAGTGTGCTCTTTACCTTTCTCTAAGGATGACTAGTTCCATAAAGGTATGTATGCCGTATGCCCAATAAAGAATTTGACATATTTTGAGGTTAAGTTTCATTTTCAGATTTGAACGCTCGAAAAATATTGAAATCTATTTTAATTTTATATCACTACTTACCCCTTTCAAAATAGTTTTACAAGCTTTTTACCTGGTTTAAAGTTGTCGACAACAAATATTTGATGAATACAATTTCAAACGTCAGTGTCAGTAGCCCAAGGTTAGTATAGATTTCTGCCATTTTGGCGCTACGATCTTAAAATGAATCGCGTATTGCGTTTTATAATGACTTGTTTATAGAGGCAAAATAGAAAAACAAAAATACTGCACCACATAGTTTTATAAACAAATTAATTACTTCAAGATAAGGTTTATAAAATAAGAAATAGATAATTTATGTCAAATCGCCCTGATTTGGAAAATTTGATTTGAATTGAATTAGAAAATCAAATTATAAATAAATGATTGGCATCCAGTTGTTATTTGATAGTGGCCATAGTGTGTCACTTCTGATTATATTCAAATCGAATTAAACATTTTTAGATTAATTTTAATATTTGTTTGATAAAGATTTCCTTTTATACATATACCTTAGAATGATCAAGTTTACTTTTTTTATTTATTATATCACTCAGGATAGTTCTTCCAAGTTTTCAACGCAAAACATAAAATATTATTTACTCAATTTTATATTTGATTACAGAATGAATGAACTTATTGAGTCGAGAGTCGATGCGCAACTGAGTGAACAGATTTTTTTTATTCACTGGTCTTCTCCATCCTAGATGATAAATAAAAAGCAACACAATAAAATATTCTGATAAATTTGGTTTAAAATAATATCATTATTACTTTTTAAATGTAGTATTATGTAGTATAAATAAATATTCAATAAATTTTATGAAATTGTTAAGAAATTAGTACAATGAGACAATAATAATATCTCTCTCTACCCCTCATTCTAATCACAAGGTAAGGTGGGAAAATCAGTAGGGGCCTATAATACAAAATTTAATTCATATTATTTAGTTATAAACTGACCTATTTTTTTTCAATTCGATTAACCCTATAAGGTCAAATTGTAAATAACTATAATTATAATTTTATTGGATACATAGACTGTGACAAACCAAGCAAGCCAGTTTAGTACACATAGCTGGAGGAGGAGAATACACAGGGTGTCCCATAAAAGACTAATCCATTAAAAAGTCAAAATATAAAGATACCCCGACTTACCTGCATGCCAAGTGTCTCTAAAGTTTATAATGGAAAATCATTTTTTCGAAATATTTTTATCGAATTTTGAAGATATTGAAATGATTATTTTAATATTGAAGAATTAGTTGAAGTTATTGGCAAAATCATAATTACTATTCAAGTATGTAGATTTAACAAAATTAAATATGCATCTAGCAATAAAGGTCATGTTCAGGATAGCAGTTTAAAACTTAATTCAACAATGTTTACAAGTTATAAACATAATAATTTTTAAAAATTTATGATTAAATTTGTATTCAGTTCTTTGTGCTTCTGGTAGTTTTTATACGTTGCTGAAATAAAACATTTATTTGGTAGTTTTTATACGTTGCTGAAATAAAACATTTATTAATGTTCCTAATTCTTTGCTTTCTTACAAATTAAATAAGTTATATTATATATTTCACCCACAAATGGGTGAAATTATCGTTAAAAATTTTGAACTACGTTCACGGCGTGAATAACTGAAATAAGTTGTTTACTAATTTGTGAGTGGTAGGTGGAAGGTACAGAATTTGTAGGCCGAAAAGCTGCCTCTTCGCCCCGACTATGTGTATTATATCAAAGTTTACTGTAAACTGAGGCCAGATAACACAAACTATCAACGTTTTTTGACTTCTATAGAAATAATAAGTGTACAAAACAACCAGTTGAAATTGATACCTTTTGTAAAATGCCAAATATTCCCACTTTTTTAATTTACCATACGCCGAATTCTTTTCGGCGATCGTCTGCGTATGTACAGTCAAACGGCACGGCGATTGGAAAAGCAATACTGTTGCTGAAAGCTACAATGAAATTTCGGAAGAACAAAAGAAGACAATATCAGAAGCAATTTTGGGGGCGAACACACAGAAATACAAATTTGCAACGCAACCAATTTAAGATCGATAGAATCAAATGGTATTTTAATGATTTACAATCAAAATGAAAATTTACAATAATTAATTTTTATTTTATTTTAAAAAGATGACAATATGAAATAAAATATACTATACACGTCCGGTAGTTGTTTACAGTACCTACTCGTTAATACTTTCTGGGCGAGACTCCTAGTACTGTAAAGCCTAGTCCAGACCTTCACACACTTGCCCGCAAAAATTGCATATGAAATGCTTTCAAAAAAGTATAATGTCAGTGCAACAGACATTGAGAGCAAGATTGAGGCTAGATTCTCTTAACAAGTTTAAAGAATGTTCTATTCCGTTTTATAGAAGTTCGCCTACCCACTAACGTTTTTCTTTTCTTTTCTTTTCTTTGAAGTAAAGAAAATATAGACCCAGCACAAATTTCCCCCACTGCTTCACTACTTAGCCACGTTTTTGTCTTTTGATCTGGACGCAATTGCAACCTAGTAAAATTAAATGTTTCTCAAAAAAAACGTCTTCACACAAATGTATAAATGCTTTCTTTGTTTCGGTCAAATGTTTCCAAACATTTGCTTGCGGCCAAATGTATGTAGGTCTGGACTAGGCTTTATACCTCACCTAGCGAACTTGCAAGGTAAAATACTATTATTATATGAGACCTGTTTTATTAACATTCTAGATGGTTCACCCGGTGTTTATTGAACAAGACGTATGTGCTCAAAAAACATTTGGATATTTAATAACTGGGTCATTTAAGTATCTCTGGGTCTCTTATAATGAAAAAATTGGAGCGGCCGACCTGACGACAATTATTTATTACAGATATCAAGCTAGATGGCCTCGAATGGCATTTCCAATAAAAAAAAAATCGACGGTTTCATGTTTTACACTTGAAGACAATTAATGTTCTGAAACTCGTTTAATTTTACATCAAACTGGTACAATATTTTATTTCTTCTAAGGCTGGGAAGTCATTCGAATAATGAACAATCGAAACCGGCTATCCTGATTATCATTGGAATTTTATTTACTAATTTTTGCATAATCTACGCATTTATTAATATAATATTCTATAACATTTGCAGAATATATATTCCAACTTTGATGTTTATATTAAAACATTGAAAATTTTATTCGAGATGAAGGTCATCGGATTCCAAATAAAGAAAATACACTTGCCATGCCAAATAACATGGCAGGTTATATCTTACTCTACAGAATAATATTTAGCAATTCATCAATACTTATTAAACAATTTTCTTCTGTCCAATTCCGCACTTGGTTCACAAACAAAAATAAAGGCTTCAAACGGCATCCCAATTGACCTTTGCAACAAGGGATGACTTATGTGTTTGTGTTCGCAGAAGGTGGCATTAAAAACCGACACACGGATTTCTGAATACACAAAGGCAGGCGCCACCTGCGTTCGGAAACTCTCCCAACTACAGGAACAATATACCCACCTTAATTGATCTACACACAACTAAACTAGTGTTTAGATTAAGGTGATGTGGAATGTGGAGCATTACCATTTCGGTCACCTAATGTACAGGGTGCTCACGTATATTTTGAACTAAAATGCTTTTTCTCTTTGTTAGACTGTCTGTTCTTTATGGTAATCATTATTCAATAAAGACAAAAAACATTAAATAATATTGTTTTTGCATGGCCTGCTATATTATTCAGGGTGTCACCTAAGATGCCTAGGTCCATTACTCAGTTGCTATACAGGGTGTCCACCTAGTGCGCGTAAGTCCAATATCTGGGTTAATAAAAGAGATAACTTAATTTTTTTTTCTACAGGGTTGTCTAATATCCCGAGCTGCACAAAATGAAAATATATTTACATATTCAGGGTGTTCAGTTTTTCTTGGACAGGTACCAACTTCGTTTTTCTAAATGGAAATATATATTTTTTATTGCTTTTTCGAACTAAACCCTTGATTTTAGTAGGACTTTCATCAGCCTTCCCTATACCTAACTTAAACTGTTTTTGAAATATTGACGGGTGAATATTGACATTTTTGCAACTTTGACACCCTGTAAAATCTAAACGGTTTGAGATCAAGCAAAACGGTTTGCACATTCCTATCTTAACTTTTTATAAGCTATCGTTTGATACTAATTTCAAATTTATCCAAGAATTAAAAATTTTCAAAATTTTCGGAAAATTTTTAATTCCTGGATACATTTGAAATTAGTATCAAACGATAGCTTATAAAAAGTTAAGATAGGAATGTGCAAACCGTTTTGCTTGATCTCAAACCGTTTATATTTTACAGGGTGTCAAAGTTGCAAAAATGTCAATATTCACCCGTCAATATTTCAAAAACAGTTTAAGTTAGGTATAGGGAAGGCTGATGAAAGTCCTTCTAAAATCAAGGGTTTAGTTCGAAAAAGCAATAAAAAATATATATTTCCATTTAGAAAAACGAAGTTGGTACCTGTCCAGGAAAAACTGAACACCCTGAATATGTAAATATATTTTCATTTTGTGCAGCTCGGGATATTAGACAACCCTGTAGAAAAAAAAATTAAGTTATCTCTTTTATTAACCCAGATATTGGACTTACGCGCACTAGGTGGACACCCTGTATATATATTTTTTTTTTGCTTTTAGAGCATACGTACACCACTCAGAACCATCTTTTAAAATTATTTTTGAACATACAGGGTGATCCAGTGCAGAAGGGAGAATCAAACATATATTTTTTAAATGAAGCATCCTATATTTTTCAATCGCAATCGATTCGGCTTTCTTTTAACTTCTTTGTTTTATGATATTTTATTTTTAACATGCGGCGTTACAAAGTAATCTTCAAGAAACGCTTTTCTCGCAGGGATGCACTAAAAAAATCAGCAAGAAATTATCTTCAGTGATTAAATAGATATTTTACAAATGCATAGTACTATCTTCGTTCTTCATCGCTACAGTTCTGAAATCTGCATTTTTTTTGTACATGGTGTTTTTCATATGAGTAGTAATTTATCAATTTTCAAACAGCTAACAGTCAATTTTTTTAAATGGAACACCCTGTATTTCTTGTCTCCATTGAAAAGGATTGATGAGTATATTCAATTTGTTTTTTAATGGCACGTCTAAACTTGACAGTTTTTGAGAAAATCGAGGGGGGAATACTTAAATTACGGTAAAATATGTTGATCGTATCTGAACCTGCAGCAAGTTGACACAAGGTACTTTTGTTGATATAAACATCAGTGAAACATTTTCTTGGTCATAGCAGTTAGTCTATTGTCATAGGTAACTTTGCAGAAACTTGCTGTAGATATATTCTACTGATTTTGGATACTTATTCATTCAACAGTTCATTTGCTTTCGTAATAACTTTAAACTGAATTTCAATATTTCAAGAAATGGAAGTGATTGCAATCATTCAAGGTTCAATAAGTTCAATGGGTTCAACCAACACCTCCTATAAGATTTTGGAAGCGTTGGTTCAATTCAGGTCCAACTAGAAATGGGTCACTAATCGTCTTTACATTGAATTATTACCATATCAAACTGTAGTTTGTGTTCACACAGAAAAGCGTAGTAGATAAGATAAGACTGAAACAATATAGGTACCTACAGGGTGATCCCATGAGAATTGAAGCACTTTTATTTAATAAATAAGCTTTTATTTAATAAATAAGTAATTGACATTTATATTTTATCATCGAAAAAATGTCAATATGATTTTTACATTGTAAAGTTGTTTAATGAATTCCTTGTTACATTTAACATTAACGGGGAGATTAACGGTAAAGTATATAGGGTGATATATAGAACGCATTACATTTATACTACTTACTACCAATTCTTCACTATATGGCTGTTTTGCTTTTTTTTTTTAGGAAAAATACATATTTTAAATCGCCTTTTAATAGGCTTGCTACTTGGGAATATTTTCTTAATAGTAGGTAGGTAGGTACCTACCTCTGAGCAATATTAAATGAAAACTGGTTAAATCCAGAAATTATAAATAAAAATGTTTCAATGTATGCACCTGTGCTTAAAATGTTTGATTAACATTAGCAAACTAATAAATTTAAATTGCTATAATTTGCCTATTCAATAGTTTCGATATTTATAATAGTGAGACCATGAGACAAATGCTGGATAAAAAAGAAACATTTTTTTCTGCTCAATATTGCTATAGTTTCTTTGGCATTCTAAAACCAAGAATATAAATATTTTTATGAGAAAGTAGGTACCTAATCGCAATTAAAGTTCAATCAGATACGTAAGTTTATTCAGGGAGTAATCAAATATAAAAAAATTAAAACGCAAACAATCGCACAACAAAAATAAAGTATATAAAACATTCAACAGGTGAACCAGAGCACTTCCCATTTCAGGTTCAAGACGAGAAATTTTTCACACCTTTCTTAATAGAAAAGTGCCTATATAACTTACATACCTAATAATAAATACAAAAAACTTACCTTTGTAAGTTAAAACCGTTGATATTTTAAAAAATATTATTAAATATATTATGCACAAACTATAAGACGCCATTTTTGTTTTGGTGCTAAAACTAAACTAGAATAGAAAGAAAAACTGAGAAACTGAGACCTGAGACCTGTCTAATCGGCTAACGTCACTAACTTCAGAAATTACATTTCGCTGGCTCATAATTAATAGCAGCGTTGTCAAATTTCTTATATTACCAGAAAAAAATACTAAAATTCTTTATACCCCTCATAAATCGTTTGTTTTATTTTTACAAATGTTTTAATTATTACTTAATTTTTCATAAGTAAAAAATTAAAGAAAAAAGCCACTATATTTTTTTGGCCACATAATAAATAGAATGGTGATCCATAAGTAAGTATATATTTGCTGAAACGCTAAGTAAATTACATATGTTCTAAGATTGAACTAAAAATAAGGAAATGTTTCCAAAACATTGAACCGCAACGGTATAATGAGCATGTTATTAAATAATAAATTAAAGTAGGTACCGATTTGTTATGCGAACATTGCGATTGCGAATATGTAGAAAATGGTCGAATGTCGAAATACATTTTTCTTCTATAATCCTCTGTATTATATTATAATTATTATAATCCTCTATATCCTCTGTAGCGAGGAGAGAAATATTATTATAATATATATAGGAGAGAAATATTATAATAATATATTAGTATTATTATTATAATCCTCTATATCCTCTGTAGCGAGGAGAGAAACAACTCTCCTCGCTAGCACATAATAAATGGTGATGCGCTGGCTGCAATTATTTATTAAATCGAATTTCATGGTTATATGTCCATAGTCCATAGTCCATAGATATGTTTCACAATTTTTTAGTCAGATTCATAACTAAACTGACTGACTAAACTGAAACATATAAATAGTATCAGTAATGTAGTTATTTACGTATAGCCAGAACATTTTTGTTTTACTAAGGAATTTTGCCGTCAAAAAATGTAGCCTAAGAAATTTTAATGACTCTTTTATAATTTTCTCAACAGTTTTTATACGCAACGGTTGTTTGTGTTTTCAATTTATTTATCAAAGTATTTATGGGTTGTTGTAACACGAAAATGTATTTTTTTTTTTTTGTAGGAAACCTTCGGAAGCATGCGTGGCCATTTAAACACCTATGAAATTTAAAGTGATAGGTTTATTTGGTAGTGATAGTATTTCATTGTCCTACATTTACGTCAATTAACAGGGACTTAGAAATTAATTAATTTCATGTTTTTATTAACTAAACTAACTACTTTTTTAACGAATAACCAAAGCTGTAATATTTTGCAGCCTAGGAACCTATACTATCATATATCTATATATACTATAATGTTTATAAGTGTCTTTTTGATATTCTCATGACTTATTTTTGATTTTAAAGATTTTTTATACTTAATATATAATGGCACCTTTCCATCATTGGTCCGTATGCACCAACAATGGAGACAATAATAGAAGGTTTGAGAGGGACCATGTCTCCCCAAAGAAACACTTGTGTGATACCTCTATGACAAATTTCATAAACAAAAATTACAGTAGGTATTAGTTGGTACCTAACAACGTTTTCAAAATTTTTGAAAGTAAAAACGAACTATGTTTTTTTGCTCATAACCTTTAAGGAGAAGGGCTTTAATTAATCAGTTAGCTACTAATTCCTTTGCGGAAATATGTAATATGGCCCTTTTTACTTTAATTTTTATTTTCTCTATATCAAATATAAAACAGACACTTGGCAATATAGCATAAAGTAGGTTATTCGCATGTTATTCGTTACCAACCCATGATATAAATTTGCATCATGTTACCAACCCATATTCACCTGTGATCAAGGAATTTATATAAATGGAACGATTATCAAAGCTGCGCGAGTATTCAAATTTTGAATCCGCCATTTTGATGTCTGAAAATTGGTGGGAAATTTAACAGTATTAACCTAGCCTCTTCAATTAGATGGCAATAACAAATAAAAACCACAGAAAGCAGCAAGTAAAACTTTTGAGTAAGAAAAATTCTAAATAGGTATAAGAAATGTTCAAAATTTTATAGGTAGTTTAATTACAATTATTTGTGAAAAATAAAATATATCGTTACCAAACTTTCTTGTAAAATTGATGAAGGTACAAACGAAATATTTTGTGTACCTACCTATGTATATCTTTTGTTCACATTATTTATGTAAAATACACCATTAGCCGTTTAGAAAAGTAAATATTTAAAATCCATTATGCATATAAAATTTAACTATCCTTTACCTTACTTTAACTATCATAGCTTATTTTTAGTATTGCTTATGTTCGCAATTTTCATAATTTACTATTATATTAGCTAGGTACTATGATTGCATGTCTCTTAAGACTTTCAGTTCTTATTATAAAATCCGAATTTACCTGGAATAATTACGAAAGTCCGATACTCAAATATTGTCACTCGAAGTCTATAAATCAAAGGAACAGAATACTAAACACACAAACAGAATCAAACCGAGAGAATCACAATAAAATAAACCAACAAGACGCCAAAAATACAAAACAAACACTATTTACCAAATTTACCCATACCACTGTTGCCGTGTTAAGAAGATTTGAACCATTGAATTTATAGATTAGAAAGAAAAAGACACTAGAATTCTAGGGTCTTGGTCAAGTGTACCAATACAAAATGTAGAAGTTGGGAGCAGTGTGACATCAAAATGGCGGCTCCCATATTTTCACACAAAATTGGATGCGCAGTCGTCTATAATCGTTCCATGTATATAAATTCCTTGCCTGTGATCCTGTGAATTACCAACCTCACTTTACCCAGAGCAACAAGATGCAATACTACATCAATTTTATCGCTGGCGATCGTTTGCGATATTTGTAGAATATAATATCAAGACTATATAGAAACGAATATTATTATTATTATTACCAATGGGTCCTGATAACGGTTCAATTTAATCTTCAATTCCTATTAAATGAAGTTCTTACAGATTATAGGTTATAGGTAGTTAGGTTATATGCAGAAAGTTGGAATGAAATTATTTGCACGAATTTTCTGTAATTTGTGATTACATATTCCATGTAATTTTAAATTATACAAAACAGCTGAAAAAACGCATAGCATTCGAATTTGCCATACTTCACTCAGCGATCACTAATCACCCGAAAAATCACAGAGAAGCAAATATCAAAAACTCATGAGTATGAGAAACGAGAAACCTGTTTTATCTAGGATGAGAAACGAGTAAGGCAAAATTGTTTTTAAGAACTAGAAAATCAAAAATTTTGTAAATTAGATTTAGTTATTCAGCTTATCGATATTAAATACCTACTTAATTAATATGTTATTAACCCATTGCGAAAAGTCAAAAAATAAAAGACAGTTCAGTACATAAGTTTTGGTGATTTTAATGCTTAATTTGGCAACATGGTACGAATTTTATCTGAACCTAAATGTAACAAGTGAATTCGATTGACCCCCCTAGGTCGCAAGGAATATCTCTATCCTTCCTTAATTATCAACTTCAAACTTCAACAACAAAGCATGAACCCCTAACTATATTCTCAGTTTGTACTAAATTCAAAAATGCAAGTCAGCCGAATTTGCCGTAAGTATAGAATGTGTGTCTCCAGGTCTCCATTTACACGGAACATAGATTCGATTATAGATGTCAAACGGTTAAATCTCATTATGGACTTAGAAGCATAGACATATAATTATGTCTATACGCGATTCATTTTAAGATCGTAGCGTCAAAATGGCAGAAATCTATACTAACCTATGCTTACTGACACTAACGTTTGAAATTTTATTCATCAAATATTTGTTGTCGAGAACTTTAAACCAGGTAAAAAGCTCATAAAACTATTTTGAAAGAGGTAAGTAGTGATATAAAATTAAAATAGATTTCAATATTTTTCGAGCGTTCAAATCTGAAAATGAAACTTAACCTCAAAATATGTCAAATTCTTTATTGGGCATACGGCATACATACCTTTATGAAACTAGTCATCCTTAGAGAAACGTAAAGAGCAGACTCTCTACTCTGCGTTCTTTAGTTTCTTTATCCATACTTGTCTCCTGTAACTCTGTAATGCTCAACTTATAGTTTCCGCGATAGCTCCAGATTTTCCCGCTTTTGGAAAAGTATGAAACTGATGTCGGGGTTTTTCTTTGTACAAGAGGAACAATGACGCTCACAACAATAATGATTCATATCTAATCAAAGCAATTAAATAATATAACAACGGATATTTCAAAATTCACAATAGACATACATATGCAAAACTGAACCAATAACCCAAGCGTTAGTTGCAAGTTGCAAGAATCGCGTATGGTTAGAAGTATGAATCTCATATATTTTAAAGAGAGTTGGAATATATTTTTGGGTCACGGGGTCATACGCACAGAATAAGATTCAAACGCATTCTATATTTTCTTGATCTATGATCAAACGTCAAACGCGTCAAACTGTCAACTGGATCTGTCAAGTGTCAAGTCAAGTTTTGGTTTGTGTTTGTGTATCCAGTATCCATTGCTTATTTGATTTTAACTAAATAAAAATGTAATTCGCCAAGGTTTATCAGTACCTATCACAAACTCTAAAATGACTACAAATGAATATGTCATGTTAAGCCCTATTGAAGACTTTTTTTACCTAGTAAATAATGTTGTACGTGGAGAACCGGTAATATTTATTGGCGTAAACATAAAATATGAATTTTAAGTAATATCTACAATATCTTTAAATCATTAGTATTATGTGATATGATGTGCCCATTTGGTTGCTCCAGTAGATTCCAGAATTGCATGTACTGTTTGCCTACCTCACCATATACCATAGTAATTTGTTTTCAGTTGTTTATTTATTAAAATACCTATATATTTTATCACATTATATATTATACCCTTATGATGGTATGTGGCATGGTACTAAAAATTTCTATTACATGGTGTATTTTCGTATATCCCAATACTCTTTACATAATGGTAAATGTTACTAAGATCGTAATTGAATTTTATGTTGTTTGTAGACAGTAGAGGATTTAATTCTTCTTCTTGGAACTTTAGTTGCATTTATAGCATTCATATTATGGTCTTGCTTTCCCGTTCATCATAAAGATGCTCTTCTGCCTGTTCTACAGGATCCAGAAAAGAGCAGTAAGGATGAAGAAAAATACAATCAAATACCAGCAGAATATGATTTTGCTGATAAATGAAGTTATGTACATAACTATCTGGTACTGTATTATACATATTCCACCTATTTGTAGTAAGTAATTTTTTCCTCTAAATACTGAATACCTTTTTACTCTGATAAATTCTTAATATTCAAATATAACTAAACATTACTATATACTTACTGTTTGACATACTTCACATTTTTATCAGGCTCAGCTGAAGAATTAAAGTATTGGTCTTTTTGCTTATTCTATTTGTTTTTTTTATATATATCTGTTATATTGGGTAATGCTTACTTACTTACACCACTGATGAATTGAATCATAGACCTTTAAGTCATTTTGTAATTGAACTTAACGTAACTTAACCAAATTATCAGTACCAAAGCTAGTTAATAATGGTAGCTCTATTATTCTTTGAAATCCCAAAGTACTTTAGACATTATGGTGGTACTACAGTTGGTGCATACCTACTTAAAGAATCTTTCATAGCAAGAGTCATTAACAAAATTTTGCAAAGGTTGGTACCTTGCTGGATAAGTACATATATCTTCAACATAACCACATATTTCAAGAAAATTAACCAGTAAAGTGGCATTGACTATTACACAAACATTTTGAATGAATTTATATCATCAATACAATCCATTTAACAGCTCTGATTAATATCAACTGGGCTTAATCAACAGGAGTACTTAGTACAATGTCAAAAAAAACTATGTGCAGTAATAAATAGTAGAGAATAGGTACTTCTGTGAAAATACCAAATTAGTGAAAATATAATAATTGTGAAAAGAAATACGACTATAGCTGCAGAATTGCTTGCATTCTTCTGAAAAATCTAAATAAGTACTACCGCTGTGTGAGATGTTAATTTCTCACTCAACGGTATTACTTGCATAAAATTCTACATCACAATATCTATCCCAAGATCAAATTTTCTATTAAATGTTCTATAATGTGTGCAGTTATTTATATTTTGCTGAAAAAGCAAAGGCCAAAGAAGTAATCAGAATAATAACCAATAATAACACAGGTATTGTAACGTTACACTTGAGAGCTTGAGTAGAGAAATTTTGTTCAAAGTCGATGAATATTTTACCCTAGCAACCACTGAGCAATAAATTGACGAAGCTACTAATCATCTACACCACTCTACCACTAGTTTTTCTCTAATGCCATAATAATGTAATATACAGTGCAAGTATGAAGAAATATCATTTGATAAATATATATACCTACTTGATTTATATCATAAGTATTCGGAGAAGTAAATTTTTACTTAACGAGTTATCTTATTATTACACTTTTTCTTTCATGCTGGCGGAGCAAGAAGAGCAACTAAAAAATTATATTACAATGGGTGGTCAACTGCCAGATTATTTTAAACTCTTTTCGCCTATTATCTAATTGCTGATCTAATCTCACAATGCTTAAGAGGTAAGCAGAACTTAAATCATAATGCCATACTTAAAACATATTGCCATCATTTTTGAGGCATTACTAAAGACGTAAGGAGTACCTAAATACAAGTGTTAATTTCGTCTACTTAAATTCAGCTTTATCTTAAAATATTGTTCGTAGCTAAGTGCAAATGGTTCGTACAATAGATAATCTTGAGTTAATAATTTTGTGTCTTGTCTTGTTAAACCTATTTATAATGAAAATAAAAAAAAAAAATCAACATTGTTAAAGTTAAAAAAATTAAGCAGTTTATACTCCACTCTGAAAAATAAGTTCCACTGCCACTTTAGTAATACCCTTTTTTATAATTTCCAAAGATAAGCTTTACTTTTTAGATTGATATGAAAAACCGCAAGGATTGAAATTGGATAATGTACAGGCCACCCCAAATATTCAACATAAATTGATAGAAAGATAGTAACGAAAGTAATAACTTGAAACCATTTGACTTGCATTTTTCACTTATTACTGTTAAATTTATTTGCATACACTTTTTATTTTCATTATTATATTGAAGAAAGTCTCACTGCTGTATAATGGATAAAAAAAATCTTAGGAAAAATAAAACATTTGACCCCTGTTGATATTCTCATGTGATTTGTGCTAAAAATTGATCCTTTAAGAAATGAAAATGGTTATGTCCTAGAGTTCTCTAAGAAATCAAGGACATAGGTACATTTAACGAATTTTATTTCCATACAGTATACTCGCACTGTGTATATACAAACAGACTGGCTTCGACTTCTACATTAGATTGATAACTCTATGGAGAATGGGAAATCATAGCATGTTGCCCGTGCTACTTCGAACTGAAACCATAACTTCTAAGACGATTAATTATGCAACGCAAAATAAAACACTTGAATTCATTTTTTGACATTCTGAAACTATTTGAATTATCTATCAGGAACATCGGGAATTCTAGAACACTATTCGCGGTAATGAGATCGCAAAAATAGTTATATATGGGATTTTCGGAACATACAGAATAAACAAATATATTTATAAAATATGTAAAGGTAATTAAGATATTTATAGATTTATATGAGATAAAAAAGTTTGAATTTTTTATTCTAAGTTCTAGTTATATCTAGCAAACACAAGATGACATAAATGAGACCAGTAAAAATGTATTAATGTATTTTAGTGTTACTTGTTACCTATTCCATGAATGTTAATTATTGAACATAAAACAAATTACCACTGTATTATTCATTTAAGTTTTCAACTTGATCTTGCATGAAACAATCATAAACGACTGTGTACCTATAATATAAAGAAGTCACATCATTAAACTATTAAATGTATTAACACTCGGTGGCTTCCATTAATTGTATATATTTATATTCCATATATTTACAAAAAAAATGCAAATTCAAAAGTAATTTGTTGAAGTATTTTTCCACGTGATTATAATTAAAGCTAGATATGTATTAAGAAAGTGTACCATAATAATTGATGTGATGTATTTATTATATAAATAAAAATATTTTATTCTTGAAAAGACAAAGTTATTTCTGAAGGTGATTGTAATAAGTCTTCTGGTATGTCTACATTACAATGGTTTTCAGATTCTGTTGGAGAAACTGGGATTAAGTCTGTATCATCTGCAGATACAGTAGCTGTACTTGTTAAGTTTACAACTTCATTGAATACAGGCTGAAATGAAAAATTACAATCAATTAATAAAAATAATTTCTAGGGTAATACTGCTTCTGTAAAAGGCTCTTAACCTATTACACTACTAGTCTAATGGTTGTATAATATTTAGTTTATTTAAAACACTTGCAGAAATTAGGACATTTCCCATAATTGTGATATTTGCAGATATCTGTGCATGCGCTTGACTTCAAGCGACGCTATGCTATAACTTTGATAAATCATAAAAAATATGCATTTTAAGTAGCTATAGGTACATCATACATGAGTAGATATGGAATTTTATTTGCTATCGATTAATGTGATTAGTTATATGCCATATTTTAAAAAAGTAGTTTTTGCATTACGTAAAGTCATAGAATGCGACCAATTATTATAACTTTACTGTCAAATATTTAGAAAATATTTTTTGGGTTCCCCGAATCCCCAATGTCTTAACCCTATAAATATTTCAACGTCCTGTTTTTGATGTTTACTGAGACACTATTTTTCCTGTTCTGTTTATGTCTGTTTTTGAAAAAATTTATGGAAAAAAATTAATGTCGACATATTAAATTGAGCCATAGGAAATGTAACTTAAAATTAAGTGCCCATTCCAAAACAGTAACAAAAAGTTGAGCATTCCATTAAGAATATAACAAATGCCAACTTATGGTATTTGCAGAAGTACTTTTGCCTGGAAAATATTTTCCGCAGAGATCTCATCACTGAATGGCCCATAGCAAAATTTTCAGATCAAATTTTTTCCGTTCTCAAGATACTTCTAAAGAGCATCCAAAAAAAATCACCCTATATATTAAAACACTTTGTTTTATATATCATCAGAAAATTGATTATCACAAAATGGTTTTACTATTGAATTTTTGAGTAGTAGAGTACTGTATTATTTCCAATTAAATGTTTCAATATTAAATTAGATTTATATAAGTATTTACAAACTTGCATCCTCATTTGATTTGATTTGAACAGTTTTACCGACTCAATGAAAATTTATTTATTCGTGTTTCGACTACCAAATTATTCGATAGTGCTCATCACTAAAATATGGAAAAGTATACTCACAGTTACACGTATACCGGAAAAATAGGTTCTGTGAGCTTCTGCGGAAAGAGATTTTACAGCTGTATCAATTTGCTTATTTTGCTTATATTTTTCAGATAGCCTGAACATGTATTCCGAAGTTCTCGCAATAGCCTTTAATTCACTTAATGTCTCCAAAGCTTCAGTCAATTTTCCATCCTCTAAATGTGTATATAGTTTATACTCTTCCCTGATGTCCTTTAGGGTTATAAATATATATTATTAGACAATTGTTGGGATAATACTAATAATACTAACCTTTTCATTTGCATTTTGTATAATTTCATTTTGTACAACTTGTAAGTGTTGTGCTAATTTAACAGCTCGCTGAGAAAGCAAAGAAAGAACCTCATAATCGATATATGTAAGAGAAATAGATGCTCTATCAAATTCTTCTTTTAATTCAATCCATGCCTCTCCAAGCTTTAAGGCCAAGAAATTTTCTGCAACAAGTTTGGTTACCTAAAATTATATGTAGCTATTTATAACAATTATTTATAACAAATTAAGATTTTCAACATAGGTGTCCGTGAATAAAAATAATTTTTTAAAATGAGTTAGACTGTGTCTTAAATTTACTTGATCCACAGGTTCTAATTCTTGATCATACAATTTATAATGTTCATTGGCAACTTGAACATTTTCTGCATGCCTCATGTGGAGCATCTGTAGAAGAGCATAAATTTTGGGTCTGCAGCTTAGGAACAGATCAGAAATGCATGAATTACCAACCATCATTGGTTTACATGTGCAAAAAGTTAGGAACCATTGGTCTTTTCCAGCTAGAGGACATCTTGGATCTGATGAAAGTATTTATTAAAAATTGACCAATTATAAAATCGTGCAGTTATTTTAAATACCTAAAATTTCGCCAAGTGGTCCATGTCTTGTGTTCAATCGTTTATTTTCTTCCCTAAACAATTGCATTAACATTTGAAGAATCCTCTGGCCGTTTCCTTTCCATGTTATTAAATATGGAATACAGTGGCCAAATTCACAGAGATCCACCAAAACTCCAAGAGTAACTAGTTGAACCACAAACGGGAATTTCTGAAATCATTAATGAATTCAGTATATAATAAAAACTTAACTTCATGTTTAACATTGATCCAGGGCTTCATACCAAAATCTTTCTATTTCTATCTAATACCTACTATTAGTTTTAACACTTCAGAGTTTTTTCCAATGTAACAAGTTAAAGAAAGATAACTAGAACAGATCAACTAATTTTTAATTTATATATTGTTTTATTTGTAATTTTTTTTTTATAGAATATATTATAAAATGAGCAAAAATTTCAAAATGGGCATTTCAAAAGGGTTTTTATTTAATGTGAAATTTGGGGATAATTCTTTTTGTCTTAAATTCAAAACTTATGGACTAAATCTTAAAACTGACAAAATATTTTGATGCACATAATTCACGCATCTGGCATAGTACAAGCACAAGTAGCTAAAAATTTTGCTGCTTGTTCATCAGAAAACATCAACTTTGTATTTTCAAAACAAAGCACAAGATTTCACTATATAAATGTAAAAAAATATTTATATTTTAAAGTTCTAAGCTAGACATCACTGTAATGCATCAGGGATCTGAGAAAAAATGTATAATTTTTAAGAATATGTCACATTTAATTTGTTGTTGAATCTTGTTGCTGCTGCCAAAAATGTACAAAGAAATCGTTGGTAAGAAAAGGAAAAGTTCCTTCACTAATGAAATTTGTAGATTAGTTGTGTCTAATATTTTACCTGTATTATATCCAGCATCAAATAAGTAGCATCTTTTTGTACAAATTCTTTTGCGCTTTCCTCAGACTTAACAATATGTTCCCAAATAAAATTTAATACACATATAATTTCTCGGATGTCACGAACTGGCACTTCTTTACTTTGATGTACTATTTTTTTCATATATGTAGTTGTAATTATAATAATTTTCTTATCATTTTCTTTTGATTTTTTGTATAAAATTGTCAATATACAGAAAGTCAAACCTAAACAAGTTATCCCTAAATCATCTTCAAGTGAATTTAACACAATGTCTTCACATAAACCTACAATATACATCATAATCAAAAATATTTACTGAACTTTTCTTTCACAATTTGTTACATACCCAGCATTAAATTAAATCCACCATTAAATGCAATGGAATTTAATACCATTTTTGTATTTTTTATAATGATGAGCAGTGCTTCCAAGCATTTCCTTAATAAGTCTATATCAATGTTATTTGTCTTATACATCTGAATAATACTCAAAAATCTAGAAAAAGTTACATCTATTTATTTCTAAAATCAATGTCACTGTTCAGTATAATGTCTATACCTACCTACCCATTTTCTAAACGCCATATACTACATACACCTTTGTCTATGTATCCCATAACCAAGACATGTCTGAGTTCTTTAATCTCCATATTTTAGTGGTATAAAAATAAAAAATTATAATCACATCAGAGGTTGCGGTGGTTAGCTGGTTAGTTTAATATTTGATCAATTAAAGTTTTAGCAATAAAAGTCGAAAAACTATTCAAATGATAACTGCATATTATTGCATATCATAGCTTATACAATTATAAGCTGTGATATGCATGAATTGATAAGAATAAAGAATTTCATTAAGAAAGTAAATATCTACAAAAATAATACTGTTAAATGATAAAATTATTGTAGTATCATGCACAAACTATCTTCGGCGCACCTCAGTTTTAATTTCAAAACATATATTTTTTCAAAACAGGATTATACGACTTACGACTAGCATATTTGGCACCATACGTTCCCCGGAATCAATAGTTCTTAATTAACTCTATGGTTCTTAGCAATACTTCGTTTAACTACCGTCCTTGTAGGTATTCATATTGTGACAAGATTTGGCGTTAAGCGCCCGTACTAATAGAAAAAAATAAATCGGGTATTGCACGAAGCCCCCCCCGCGAGGATTATAGAATCATCTAGAAATTCTGGGATCTCTGTTGGTCTATATGTACGTTGATATAAACAAACGTTTGCGAACTAGAAAATAGTATAGTGAAGACCCCGTATGTGATAACAGCGATAAATAAGTGAAATAATACTTAATGAGGTTTGATAATAACTTATATGAAGTTGTTATGAAGATATTTGTCTGATTTAACAAATAGTGTTACAGTGGTGTCAAAATTAGGATAGAATCGGAAATTATTTACTTATACAAGAGTGTGACGTAACGCCGTGTGACTTATTGCGAGGAAACATATTAAAACGCGTCGATTCTGTCTCGCTCTAAATTCCGGCCAAATCGTCAATTTAAACGCCTTTTCAAAAAACCCCAAAATTTTCGTCGATGCCCGTTCGACGACAGAGATGCATCTAGAATCGGCGTTTCTTCTCGCGCTTAATGGCCCCGTCACGTCTGCCAAAATCCCGACTTTTCGCGGGACAGCTCGACCCTTTTTCTAATTCTTACGGCTTCGAGAACCGCTTTACACGAAAGTTCCGTCCTTTCTCTAATCCTTTGAGATTTTCTTTTTTTCGAGACCGTACGAGCACTCCTACGTCTATTTCGTATTCGAAAATCTCGAATCCCGTCAGTCTCAACTTCTTTCTCATTTTATCTGCCGATGTGAGATTGCAGTAACGACAAGCACCTCCTACGAAAACTGTCAAATTAATTAAACTTCAGGTAGGTTATTTTCATATCAGAAATATTGCTAACGGAATCAATAGTACTGACTGCCAAACACTTCTGCTAATGATCTGACTGATAATGAATAATATCTATTCTGCCAGTTGAGGGGAATGCGAAATGGAAATTGAACTAGGCAACGTAAAATTCAAACTCGGATTAACCAACCAAGTTGTCGTATGCTAGCGAAAATGTGATCGTATTTACGTAAACCGCATCTTAATCGAGTACAAGAATTTTAGATGAGTTGCAGTGCACAGTAGTGTTCATTTTTAAGAATAGCAGAGCAGGCCCGTATATTACATCTGCGTAATTCAAGTGTGACATTACAAGGGTTTCACATAATATTTGATTACTTACATATATCTTACTTAAAATGTCCCTGTTAGCGAAAATTAGCTTAAGTTACAGAAAATTTTTTTAATAACAGTACATATTCACATGTGACCTAAACCGTAAGTCAGTATCTATAAGTAATAATTTTTTTGCAAAATCTGTTAAAACTAGAACTTCATTGTTGACCCGGATAGTTATATTTTTGAATCTATTCGAGGAGCATCTATTACTGTACTAAATAATTTTAGGTTTGGACATATTTATACATATTTAGACAAATTTTTTTGAAAATTGCGAGAAACATCTCCAAGTTTTGGTTGACTCTATCACACGTTAGTTGCGTGTCATTTTCATAAAGGAAGTATTATAATTAATTGTGAATTATCCGCGAAGTCGTGTAATTTGTAAAATTGAAGTTCTTTCCAGAATTCTGAAGTACCTATACAATGTAAATCAGAGAAGCCCTAGAATAGATCCTTGTGGGATCCCACAGGTGAGCATTTTGGAATTAGAGGCAACATTTTGTAAAAGAACGGACTGAGACTGATTATTTAAATAGTTAGGTACATATATCATACAAACAGCATCACGTGAAAACCCTGTATAATGAAAAAGTGCTAACAACAATTCATGATTAATAAGATCAAATGCTTTAGAGTAATCCAGCAAAACTAGTAGTGTTAATTTGTTGTTATCTATTTCAGTGTAAATGTCATCAATAACCTGCGAGAATGCAGTTACGCAACTATGATCTTGTCGAAAACTGCTGTTCGGGTAATATATTATAATATTTAATATACTGACACATTTGATTCCATGACTTTTTCAAACAGTTTGGATAACACACAAAGTAGGCTAATAGGTCAAATGGTGATATATACTTCCAACGAGTGCAACATGGTTCGAAAGATACTTTTCAAAGAAGAACTGCCATACTGCCAGCACATTACTTTGGTATCCATTTGGTAACCAGAAACTTTGGTATCCATAGTATTAGACGGAGAACCGTATGAACGTATAGTGGCTGAATTATAAGAGGTAGATCAATTATAGAGGTATCAATTAACATATAAAATAAGTATAACCCGGATTACATATAGGCGACATCCATAATAAAGGCGAACTGCTGTAGCGAGCGGTCTATGGAAGTAATGGAAGCACCGCTTCCCTTGCTTTCATAAGATAATACACCAAAAATTTTAGTTTTGGTTGCATTGAGTATATTAAATTAAATTTAATTTTAGTTATTTATAATATCTATGTATTTCTAATTTCTAAACCAAATCCAGCCCGGCCCAGATTGCCAAGAGGAAGGGCCACACGCCACACGCCGGGTAACCGAAGACCTTTGGACTTAAGGTCATCCAGCTTGGTCAGCGCCAGTTACTATTTATCTATGGCGCCAGTCTGCTCTCGCCAACAAGAACAACTCTATCCGATCTGCTGGCCGCCCGCCGCAAGATGCGATCGATTGCATAGCTTCCAGTCAAAGAGAATAAACTAGTACCTAAGAGTTTTCACCTTCATTTATTCCGTCGGCCAAACTTCTTTATGTTAGTATTAAACAACTATTATCTGGCATATTATACGGCAGGTAATAGTTATATTGTTTATCAACCCAATGCCCAGTCCAAAGGATATTTGACCTTGATTGACATATTTGACATATATTATATTTGACATTTATAAGGATATTTGACATACCTATATTATATTCCATGACCATTATATTATAATTCTGGGCGGTTTTACATGTACAAAAAATATATTAATGGGGAAAGTGCATTGTTAACATTTTATTAGGTACTTACACAAAGGTACGTTTTATAATATTTTATTTTTATTACACTATAGGTATTATAGAGGTCTCCGATTTTTTCACGTTTATTATTTCCAAGTCCATCTCTTATAGAGAGTATTTCCTAAGTAGGTAATCTGAAATACGGAATGAAACGCTTCCTCAAGTGATTTCATGAAAAGTTCATGAAAAGTCATGTAAAGTTATTTCGTAAGCAGCTTAGTTTGTGAGGCAAAGGTCATTTAAGTTTTAATGCTATTTTATTGTTTGGAAATCTCTGAACTAGGTAAACATTGTCTTCTGAAATTGCAGTAATTTACACACCTTGGTAGAAGGCTATTGCCATTTTCTTCAGCACAATCAAAGGCGTGCGTACGGGTAGCCTTAATATTGAAATACGCCACTGCTCCTCTGGATTTTTAATATAATATGAAATCACTTGAAATAACGACTCATTTAGTATTTCAGATTACTTAGGAAACATCCTGTATATCGGCTGATAAATTTGTGGGAAACATTCTCTATAAATCTATAAAACATACAGGCCGTTCGATTAAAAAAGAATATACAATAGGGAACCTCTACAAGGTAAGGTAATGTCTATGGGTAAAATTATATATTTTGTATAACCGTTGAGTGACGAAGTTCTCAACGGTATAACTTATTTTGTCCCGTGTTAAGGTGCATTTAAATTAGAGCGAACGAATTCGTTCGTTCGTCTGTTCGCTCTAATATGTAGAAACACAGACGAGTTCGTTCGCTACCTTTTGTTCTCCATATAAATTACGCAAGCTTAAGCAAACGAATTCGTTCATTCGCTTCTGTTCGCTCTAATTTAAATGCACCTTTAGTAGTCAATAAGATGTGTGAGCCAAGAAAAAACGTACATGCTCGGACCACTATTCTCGATAAATTCTTCTTCTATATACGGTACAATTTTCGTTAAAACATGTAGAGATATGTGGCTGAGTACGCAAGCTTGTGACGGATTCCACTTTATGACATATTTATTACTTGAAATGGCTAACAATTTATAAACAATCCTTTGTTCTTCCAGCACCTGAAATGTTATCAAATAATAACATAGCAGCGTTGAGTGACGAAGTTTTTTCACTCAACGATAGCAGTTATAGCATAGAATATTATTATTATTACACTTTATTTATACTCATGTTACTTATTCATCTTAAAAAATATTAAATTTTAAGCAAATTATAGCATATTATCTCTTCAAGTGTATTATAGTGCTACCTACCCTTACATACGACACTGAAAAATTAAAAAAATACTGAGTTTTTTACATCACCAGTTATTTTAGTTTATTAGTATATTGTAGTAAGAAGAATAGCTACAATATAATTTTATAATAGCTATAATTTACAGGCTAGACATTAAGGATCATTATTTTCTATACCTATGTATTTTCTACATACCCTAACTCCTCCAAGGAATTTTACATAATACGCCATATACGAAATTAATAGTGCTATATATGTATAGTCATCATCGTCTGTGGACAGTTTAATATCCTTTGCCCATCGAGAAACATATTCAGTATGAAAACCAATGAAAGTTAAATCTGAAATAGAATTATAAATTACTTACGAATTATTAAATTAAATAAGTGATGTATATCACCACTTATTAGTGGTGAACTAAAAAGTGTACCTACTATATATTGTACACTAATTGTACCCAGCATAAAATAAACAAGAAGTGCAGTTTAAAATGAAGTACCCAAGTATATTGGAATTCCCTGGCGAAATTATGTATACCTACCTACCACAATGGAGATGTAACTCGAACAAGTCGTCCAGAACATTCGCGATCTTCTGGAGTAAATGGCCTTGCACCACCATTGCGTAAATAATTGCGTAACCTTGATGAAAGTAGGTCAAAACCAACTTTCGTCCCTCATAAAAAATCACTTAGATGGGGGTAGAAACAATCCAACCTTCACTTTTATAAAAAAAAAAACAGATCAAAGGCACTTGACGTGAAAACCCTCCAGAAATGTTTCAGTAACAAGTTGAATCTACCTATAAGCCTATATTTTACCGGAAATCCCGGCACCAAACCGAGACCGTGTTTTCTGGAAACTACAGAAAACCCAGAGTCAAGAATTGTAAAGCTCATGCACTTCTATCACCACCACAGCTGATGAGAGACAACGCTATAATGCAAACATCAGTCAACAGTTGCCTGCTTTGGCAATATCCAGCTGCACGAACATGCCCTGCTTTCCTATACAATGGCGATCTAGTTAGAAACCTATCCAAACAGATTGATCCGCAAACCCAGGTGATCTGGAAACTTTCTCCAGAGAATACATGACAGTTTACATGCAGGTTTCAACAAGCCGACGTGCTAGTTGTAACCTCCGTCAACGTGGCTCAAAATCCAAAGGGTTTTCGAGCAGAAAACTTGATATTCAACAGCCGCCCTGAAACAAATATTTTCCTTGTACTTGGGTGCTATCTAAAGAAACAGGGAGAAAGGGAGATATATATTCAGAGCGTATCTGGCTTGTCCCAGCTAACATTCAGACCAACTTAACCAGCAAAACAGGAGTCGGTTGGTGCTGCAGATATTCCCAGTAGACGTGATATAATGAAGTGAATACTGCAAGAACAGAAACGCAGCAGACGGCACCTAATTTCTTTTCTTCCCGCAGTTATTACTTCTCGGCTCCCTTCACTTCACAGGATTTTCTGGGCGATGTTATCAAGACTCTCACTTCTCCACAATTTCATATACCCACACTTCGTTTCATCGTATTTCCCATTTGCAACTATAAGTGAAACTATGTGTGCTATAAGATTCCTTTGTTTGTGCTATAACCTTTTGGAGACCAAAGGTAGCTTTAAGTTCATATGATATATTTGAAAGAAATATAAAGATAATATAAATACGTAACTGGTACTCATAGAGGGTTTAGGTTCGATGGAACTCCAAGACGCAATAATAGTGAATTATTACGTCATTAACCACTACTATTCTCTTAAAAAGGCGAACCACCAGCAAAGAAGCTACTTATTGGATGAATCAGAATATTCATTTGATGCTGCATGGGATCTAAGCCAGGTCATTAAGTTTTAGTAATATAGTCAAAGGTCAGGTAAAATAATCCTTGTGCTTTTGCCACAGAGACAGACAATTCTAACTCTAGTTCTCTGTAGGCTTATTGGGATACTCGCCAGCATACCTATCATGAACATCTCGTAAAACAAACCTAGGTACACCAACTAGCGACTAAGAGGAAGCCTCTAACCAAAATCAGCAACATCAATTCTACCAATTTTTCGTGATATTGAAGGAGCATTAATTACTAAAGCTTGGGAGTTTATAATATCTCGTAAGACGATGAGTTGATATCAACTATAGATTGATAAGCTCTTTGCTTTTTGAAACACGTACTGAGACTTTACTTTTGAAGATACCGTGGAAATGTTAATATCCAAAGGTTGCCTACAAGGATGAATATCTAAGTACTGTTGGATTTAGTTATGGATGAACTCTAGGAATAATTAAAAAAATGGATAACACACCTAAGGGGCAAAAACTTTGGTGCAAGGCTTCTTGGTTAGACAGACAACAAAACAACAAAAATCTTATTGACACCACAATCCGAGAGAAAAGCACAGTTGGCTAAAACTTCAGAAAAAACCCTGCTTACTAAATATCTTGCCATTAAGTAGGAATCAGATAAGATCATTAGATAGAATGATACTACCTCGATTGATAAGATAGATAAAGAGACTCTTAATTTGACACTGTGCATTGAGCAAACCTCTACACAATATAGTAGTAAGGTACAAGTTCCTGATAACAGGCCTAACATGCTATCTCCAAGCCACAATCTTAGTTCTACTTATACCTAAATTTTACCATTTTTGAGATGTGTGACTTTTTTTAATTGAATGAATGTAAATAGTTAATGTAAATGTAAATGTAAATGTAAATAATTACATTCATTCAATTCTTCCATAAAAATAACCTTCCACATTTTTGAGTTGAGGGGAAAGATTTGTATCTATATGTATCTATATGTATCAAAACTGGTATTATCGAATAGTATCGGATTATTATCGGATTTATATCGGTTAATATCAGATACTATTGGATTTGCTTGGGAAAAAATCGGCTATAGTAATTTTTCTGGAATAACTCGAAAAGAGATTCACTTTAGGTATAGTAAATTTTATACATATAATTATATTATTGTTTTGAGAGGAATAATTGATAACTGAGTTTTTGTGAAATTAGATATCAAATGGATGAGTATAAAATATGAACCGCGTTTTCATCAATTTTAGGCACCCTTGACATTTTATTTATATACTTATATTACTTATGTGTAATATCTCAAAAACGATAAAAATTAGATATAAGAAATCCTGAATAAAATGAACCTTAATTATATGAAGATCCAAAATACCTACAATAAAAATTTTTGTGTTCCATTTAAAATTCGGAAATTTGTATGTTAATACTTCCGGTATAACAGGATGTAACAAATATTTTTTAAAAAGTCCCCATCAATGATGTGTCCCCTTCCACAAATTTTCAAAATTCTACCTCGACTGGTTCTACACATACAGGGTGTCCCACCGGGAAAGGCCGCGAACGATATATGGAAAAGTACGTATAGGGTGATTTTGAAAATTTGGTTATTTACAAAGGTCAGTGGGGCCTATATACCTTTTTAAAATATTTTCTTTTTCCGGCATTTCCGGTATAACCGGAAATCGACACCAACTTGCTTATTTTAAATGGAACACCCTGTATGTTTTTTGCAGTTTTGAATTCTATGTTCAATTTTAAGTTAACTTTGTGTAAAGTTGTCTATACCTAAATTCAGTTATTTTCGAGATATTTTCAGTTTTAAGAAAATAGTGACAGTTACAGCACCATATTGAAAATGTTGAATCTTGAAAAGATGAAGACCTTTAATTGGAATATTTCCAGAATTTCCAGATGTAGCGATGCCTAAACCATTACTGTTGCAATATTGTAGTTAAAGATCTTCCACTTTTCAAGACTCAACATTTTTAATATGGTGCTGTAACTGTCACTTTTTTCTTAAAATTGGAGATATCACGAAAATAACTGAATTTAGATATAGACAACTTTACATAAAGTTGACTTAAAATTGAACGTAGAATTCAAAACTGTAAACACATACAGGCTGCCCTTCCCAATGGGACACCCTATAGAGATCGATGCAACTCGTAGTGACAACCTGTATGCGTGTGTATATATTTTATTTTGATACCTATTTCTATCAGAAGTAGTATCGATAAAGTTTGTTTGAAACGCATTCGTACCCCTCTAGACCTTAAATTTAATGCAATTTCCCTTTATCTTGGGATGGACCTCAGGTCCTCATTTCGATTTCCAATAAATCTAGGTATTTCATAATTAACTGATCATCTTATCCACTAACGTAAAATTTACTTTAATCAATACAAATACCTTTCGCTAGTCCACTCCTAACGAAATCCAGGTCAGAAAATAATTTTATTAATTTTAATAAAATTATAAGTGCGATATTTCTGTCTAGGGACTGTTTAGTTCTTGCAAAGTAGCGATAAGCATATTGAAGATTCCTGCAATAAATTTTGTCGATTTAAAATGTAATTACAACTGATCCAAGTGTTTATTCGATATAAAGGGTACTTTACGATCCACCTTGTTTATTTTACTCTCACCAATTTTTTATAATTTGACATCTTTTGAGTAATAAGACGACCTACCACATATATGCCTGAAGACGCTGGAAGCAGAAACCTGTGTCGTGCACGAGCCCAAGGAGAACTGGTACAATTTCAAACTTGTCAAAAATTTTATAACCGGGTGGATAATTCCGGTGATTTTGCAAATTTCATACTTAGAAGTCTATTACTCATTAAAAAAAAGATGTATATTACATATGTGTATGTACATGTACAAATATATTTAGTGTATAATTAGAAATAACCAAAAATATATGCTATATTGTTTTTTCTTTTCATGTATACATTTCATTTAGTGAAATTACACGTTGCATTAATCGCACAAACAGTTGTCTCTTTGAACATCTACCAAATCTATCATAGAAGAACGGAGATGCGATAAATAATTGTAAGATTGATCGACTTACCTGTAAACAAGATCAATCTTCATTATTCGAGCATCGGAGTTCTTCTATGATAGAGCCATCCCACCACTATTATACCCGGGTTCGGTTAGTTAAGTAACAAATGAACTGATATTAATACCCATCAGTATCAGTGTCGAGCTGATAGTCAGCAAAAAATTATTTATTTTTTACATAGTGCGTGATTTACTTATATATGAAACCTACCAAATCTGTCATAGAAGAACTCCGATGCTTGAATAATTAAGATTGATCTACCTTACAGGTAAGTCGACCAATCTTTACTGTTGTGTCTACAATATATTTTACAGTTTTGTGGGTGTGACCATCGCCATTAATTTAAATGTAAATACATTTATTCATCTTTATAAGTGAACTTAGAGTATAGGAAAAAATAATTTTAAGATTGATTTAACAAAGCTGAACGGTGTGTTACTTTTAGAAACGAAGTAAGTGGTTAAGCTCAGTGAATTAGCTAGCAACGTACCACACAGCATTAATTAAGTTGGATAATAATAACGATTGCTGAATGAAATTTAGAAAGTTTACTGAAGGAAAATATATAACAATTTTCGGAGGTCTAAAGAATATCAACAAGCTATCCAGGGGTGTACCTACTGTTTGAATTCATTAAGTGTTAGTATTTATTTTTTTAATTATTACACAACATTACACAATTTGAAAAACTTGTTACTACTTATTCGGTTTTTTATTTTTAGACTAACAATAACAGTCTTAACAAAGTACGAGGAAAGACATAAAAGAGAAGTGTAGTATAATAGCCACTCTGCAGTACCTTTTTCAACACAGCGGGAGAAACATCTGTAAAACCAACAAAATGGACTCTAAGGGAATTGCAGCTCCTAGTGTGAAATTGTGAGGATATATCAAGAAGGAAACGTTGTTGAAAACTGATCGTACCTCCAAGGAGAGTGAAATTTGGAAAAAACGGGTGAAATATGTAAATATGAAATATAGACATATTAGACTTTGCAATAAGGCCATTGGTATAGCCGATTTATCTATAGGTGTATTGCGAAAATTACAAACAAATTTCTCATTTAAAAAGATTTCAGGAATTAATAGAAAAAATAAATCATACCGGGGCGGGATCTACAAAAAAGAAAAACATACTGATCGAGTAAGATGGGAAGACCTAGTGTCTGACTTTAAGAGTAGAGTTAGTAAGTACCTACATGGAATTATTAATTTAAAACATAAAAAATTGAAGAATTTTTTTATGACGCATTTTATCTTTTTAAAATTAGAATAATGAATACTATAAAATTCTTAAAGTCAATACTTATTTCTGTACAGTGTTTATAAGAAAGTCAGGTGATAATGAAATTGTTAAAAAAATATTTTGATACTAAAAAAATAAAGCAATTGATAAGCGAACATATTATTTAAAACAATGGTTTGAGGTAAACGTAAAAGATTATATTTCTAATGCTTTATCTGAGTTTTTAAAATCAGGTAGTGGGTGAGGATTAAATGAAATTCTTAATTCAGAAGATAATATAAATAAATATGAAGTGGGGAATGGAGCCTCATCCTACATTAGACTACCAGAAAAAATTGCACAAACAGCAGATCTGTATTAATGTTAAAAATAAAGATGAAACCTGTTTCGCTTGGTCATTGTTAATGCCCTTTCTCGTGCGAATAAACATTCAGAGAGAACTTTTTCATATCATCGTTATACTGATGTACTAAATGTAGAGGGAATTGATTTTCCTATGAAACTATCACAAGCATCCAAATTTGAAAAAATATTTCGGTTAATGGATATGGTTAATAGTATTTGGATTGGAAATGAACGAGAAATCAAAATTATCTGTAGTACCAATCTGCTTAACTAAACACAAAATGGATAAACATGTCAATTTATTAATGATTCAAAATAAATACTTTCTCAAAATTAATGAATTTGACTCAGACTGATGGGGACGAGGAGGAAGAGGAAATTAAATATCATTACTGTTATATTAAAGATTTATCTAGACTTTTAAATCATCAGCTCACTAAAGACGGTCAAAAAGAATTTCTGTGGAATTTCTGTTCAATTATTTTACTTCACGACTACTACTCAAAAACTTAACGACTGCAAAATTGAGTTTTCTAGAGAAGAGTATATTAAATTCAAAAATTTTGTAAACAAGAAAAGGGCACCCTTTATTATTTAGGCAGATTTTGAGTAATTGCTTCAGCCTTTTAATGATGATGGAGAAAGTAACACGACAAAAATGGTCCGATATCAAAAACATATAGCATATAGCATATAATATATAGTGCCGGGTATTATTTTAAGAATAATTATGACAACTGCTCTTATTACAAGAGTAATACAGATGTGCTGACTATATGTTTTGGTTCGCAAATGAACTAGAAAATGTTGCAAAATTTGTCTTTTCAAAGTTGAAACATTAGTTAGTTTACGAGATGCTAGTAAAATTTGTCATATTTGTGACGAGGAATTCAAGGAAACAAAAAAATTGTTAGGGATTATTGTCACCTCACTGGAAATTTTAGAGGTTTTGCTCACATAAATGCAATTTAAATTATTTTCTTATTCCAGCGGTATTTCACAACCTAAGGGGCTACGACACACATTTTATAATTCGTGAATTAGCTAAAAAAAAAACATATTACGTTATTACCAGAAAATAAAACGATTTAAATTATTAACACAAAAGGGGGTATTATTTTACGACTGCATAGACAGCATGGAAAGACTAGGCGAAACTCCTGACAATACCTGACATTTAACATTTCTACAATAAACTTAATCATAAAAACATTGAAGGGGCAGATTATGAACATGCGAAACTTGTGTGGGATAAATTTAACGTTAAAACTTTGGGAAAATACAGCGATATATATGTGAAAACTGATATGCTAGTAACATGTATTTTTTAAACCTTTGCTGGCTGTAAGCTGGAAACCATTCAGGATGTAGATATTATAATGTTTATTGACGAGCCATCAGAGGTGGTGTAAGTCAATGCTGTAATTGGTTCCTTGAGGCTAATAATAAATATATGGATAAATATGACGCTAATAAACCATCTACTTATATTTTATATTCTGATGTTAATAACTTATATGGATGGGTAATGAGCAAGGAATTTATATATACGGAACGATTATCAAAGCTACGCGAGTATTCCAATTTTGGATCCGCCATTTTGATGTCTGAAAATTGGTGGGAAATTTAAAACGACACTAACACAGCCTCTTCAGTTAGAAAGCAATAAAAACAACTGATACAAACCAGTTAAACTTTTGGGGCAACGAATAATTATTGTGCTTCTTATTATCTCTTCAGATTGTAAAATTTAGGTTAAAATATATTCGGTAGGTAGGTATAGGTAGACAAAATGCGGTTTGAATTAAAATAAGAAAGATTGATATTTAATCAACTATTATTTTAGTTTTCCTGTATGAATCTTGTATTATATTTCCATAATCTACGTTTATTTTATTTTGTTCTCTTTGTTTGCAAGTATTATATTTAAGTTTTCCTCATAACTGACGTCACGCTCAATCGATAGACCACGCCCCCATGCGCATTGCCATATCAGTGTAGTTGTATCATGGGTCGTTCATGATTGTTCATTGACGTGCCTCTGGTTATTTCTGTATTCTTTTGTGCTGTAGGTGTAGTCCAGTTTTCTGCATCTCTGTGGTTGTTGTTTGATATTTGTTGAGTTGTTGCTTCCTAATTCTCTGTGAATAAGTCTAAATTTGTTAACTTTTATCACAAAAATAATTATTAAATTTGGAAGCCGCTATACTGATTATAATTTAAAGGTATCTTTTATCTTTCTTGTTCCGGTTATGCTTTTTCTAGTTTTACACTGCGCAACTCCGTTCGGGACTTCCGGGCTCGTATAGGGTACAGAACAAAATATAAGAATTTATAAACTGAAATCTTTGTTTCTGTGGTCCTGCATAGATTGACTATTTTTAGATGTTTCGTGTAATGGTTGTTGGCCTTCTATATTTTTTTAGGCATGATTTCTATGGGGAAAACTCAATTTTTTAAAATACGATAGCCCGTATTTCTTTTCATACAGTGATATTTGATATATGTCTACCATCCATAATAGCATTCCCTATGCAAATCTTCAACTGTTTTACTGTTATGAAAGATTTTTGTTGCATTTGCCTAAAATTAATTATAAATCGTTATCATTTCTCCGTAGCCAGCTATGGACATAAAAGGCATACAATTTTTGAAAAGTATAGAAAATGTATCGCTTTGACTATTATGATTACAGCTTTGTCGCAACATTAGTACAAGGTTGCACCAAGAACTAACGCAACTTTTACGGAACAGTTTTTATACAGCTTCTTGCCCTATTAAAGGCGATATCACTTGATAATGATAACAATGAATGTTAAGTGTTTAACAAATTTATATTTTTATGGTACTTACTTTTTAGTTTGAAAATGTATTGATAACCCAACACCGAAAAGTATCATCATAATAAATAAGCCGAACGAAAATGTGCATTAACATTCTTATAAATACCATGCGCATACTCTATTTATGTGTGTTATTGTTATTGGTAGATAAAAAAGTTATTGTAATTTACTTACCACAATGAAAATAAACTAATTGTTTTAACATCTTTCTTATGGTTTATATCGCTTGCTAGATATCTTAACAAAATTAATAAAATTATTGCCACTTCATCATAATACAAAACATTTTTTACTGGCACTGCAGATGGGGGTTTATTTGGGTATCTTGCTCTCCATGTTGGTTCTAATCTTGTCAATAAAGAATTAAGCGCATCTTGTTGGATTAATATACTACCTAATAAAAATATACAACAGGTGTAGTGTTATGGGTTATAAATGTCATCTCTCCTTAACTTTTTTGTTTTATTAAAAAAAACCAATGTTGATTACAAAAATTGTTTAACTAATTTAGAGATTTTTATAATATTTTGAACTTTATACCAAAGCGTTTCTAAAACGTCCTACGGTTATTCTTTTAAATTGAATACCATAACCTATATATTATGAAATTTTCTGATAAACTGTCCTCTCACAGGTATAGATTGATAGGGTTTATTAGCTGCTGCTGTGGATATAGGAGGGATAACGGGGTTTTAAACTACCTTCTAGCCCTACCGGGGGTCCAGGCCTACGGCCTGAGGTCACCCTTCGGGTGACAAAAGCATCTAGAATAATATTATTTTTAAGAAAATATATATTAAAGAAATTTTGTATTTGGAATGATGATGTAATTACCTATACTAAACGATTTTATTTAATATTTTGATGAATTGTAAGGGTACCTACTCTATTCTTGATGGTAAAACATCATAAGTTTTTAAGAGCTGAAAGTAAAATTTATTTTTCAGTAAACATTATTATCAATTATATCAATAGGACCAAAAATATATTGCTGTCATAATTGTTGCAGTAAATTAATATTGTAGATAAATGATGAAATTAACAGACTGTCAAAATGAACGAATTAATTCCAAACTTTACGTGCAGAAAGAACAAAAGCTACGGACAATGAAACAGAATAACTAAACACTAATACTAATAAATAATTGGAATTAAAAAGTAAAAAAAAAATTTGCCTCCAGCGTAACTCGAACTCGCGGAAACGCATTTCGCTTCAGTATTTTGATAATCAGAAGTGTTTGGCAGGCAGTACTATTGATTCCGTTAGCAATTAATTTCCGTTTAATTAATTTGACAGTTTTCGTGGGAGGTGCTTGTCTCGTTAGTGGAATCTCACATCCGCAGATAAAATGAAAAAGAAGCTGAGACGGATGCGACTCGAAATTTTGGAAGACGAAATAGACGTAGAAGGACTTGACGTACGGTCTCGAAAAAAGTCTCAAAGGATTAGAGAAAAGACGGAACTTTCGTGTGAAGCGGTTCTCGAAGCCTTAGAAAAAGGGTCTAGGGGGTCCCGCGAAAAGTCGGTATTTCGGCAGGCGTGGCGGTACCATTACGCGCGAGGACAAACGCCGGTGCTAGCCGCATCTCTCTCACCGAACGGCGATCGATGAAAATTTTGCAGAGGTTTTTTGAAAAGGCGTTTAAATTGGGAAAACGCGTAGGAAACGGGACGAAAATACCCCTACGCATTGGAGAAAAGCCGGAGGCTACCTCCGGTCGCCCGCGGGGATCGCTCCACAATCCCTCCTCAGAGGAGATAGCTTTGAAACTTTATGGATTCGCCGACGGAATTTAGAGCGAGACAGAATCGATGCGTTTTAATATATATGGATGGATGGTTGCAAAAATTACAAAAAAGTTATGAATTTTAATGTCACTTAAAAATACGAAAACAAATTAGCGAGACAAGCATAGTTCCTGAAATGTCCTGAAAAAACTCAAAACTTGTTTTTTCATATTTCTTTCATATATCTTTATTGTTGCTGAATCAAATATAACTAAATTTGGTATGGTTACATAAATTGATATGATTAATGTTCTAGAAGTTTAAAAACATGTCCATATATATATGTACTAGATCTTCATGTTCTCATTGGCAACTTTAGATTTTCTTATGGGCGCCATATTGGATTTTTACACCATTCTATAGATTCAAATTACGATTTCAACAATGTACCATACTTATAATATATAGGTAATATTGTGCCATTTTAAATAAATAACAAGAATACTTTAGCACTTAACTAATTAAGTGCTTGTTGGTTTTTATACTGTTCTAAAATAGTATAAGAACCAATGGGGTATTTTCCTTCAATCGAAATGAAAGTGGAAACCTTATTTTTATAAAATATATATTTTTTTTATATTTATTAGGATAAAAATTATTAAGATTGAATCGGTAGAAAATTTTTAATTCAATTTTGAAATTTTATTCTATATTTGTGACGTCACTAAGCGAAAACTAGGGAATATGCATCTATAAAGAGGCAACACTGATAATATATGGCTACATTCCGTTTGTAAACGAGACATTTGAAATTTCCTGTTTGTGTTTGGCTTGACAGCTTGATGTGTTGTATTGTTGTTTTCACGTGAAGTAAACTTTTATTAAACATGGAGCAATGTTTTGTAGAGGCTAAGTCTGACTAATAAATACACTTGTAATCAGTCAAAGGCAAAGACAGGTAAACAATTCACAGGTAAAAATATAAACTAAAAACAATGTCTCATGTTTACCACATATATATAATACTACTATATCGCGGGTAGAGGCCCAAAAATTCCGAAAACAACACGGCGCCGACATACAATCTCTATCCTTATCGAGAGTACCTTAGTCAAATATGCGCATGCGCACGAATTTCGCGACATCCAATAAGCATACAGCATAAATACTGCATCTCTGTCTACCGACTTCTTTTAAAAAAGTTGAAAGGTGGGAAGTCTGTCAGCCTATAAACAGTGTGTCAGCTTCCGTAACCATGGAGATTGCGCATGCGCAAATCGAACAAAGGGTCTCTGGAACAGTATAGTATATATATATCTTTTGTCCTTTAATGTTTTCGGAGAAACCGCTTATGGGCTAACATAGGAAATACGCGATATAGTAGTATTATATATATGGTTTACCATAATGTTTACCCTAACCAAACAATTCAAACATAAACAAAAATAAAGTGGTCACGCAATGACACCAACCACACAAATGAAAATATCCTAGAAATCACTAAAAAATGGCGCAAATTTTTAATTTTTGCTTAGTGACGTCACATAGATGTTGCGCACAATAAAAACATTATTTATGGACTTCAATGAACCCAATATTAAAATTCCAGAAATACGTATCTCTTCATTTTCCAACTACTTTCCATTGCCGATATAAAAAAAAAATAGGAAAACACCCCATTCTGCTTGATTTGAAACTGAAACGTCAAAATTGTGCACTTGTTATTCTATATTATTTTTTAAAAATGTCTAATTTCGGTAATTTAGTACATATATACATTTTTCAAATTTCACAAATTTGAGGTCGATTACTATTATTGTTAAAAGTTTTTACTAGACAAGGGAATAGTAATTAGTAAATAGGAAAAGAGACATTTTCCTGGTCTACATTTCCAATTTTCATTATGTAAGTATACCGATTGTGAGTCCTAAGAACGAGTCCGTGAAATGAATTTTGAAAAATGGTGGAAGAAATATTCTATGTGTTCGGTAACCGACAATAAACTGAAAGTCCACTTTAGCAATTCTTGATTTTTTTTTTTATTGAAAACGACAAATGTCACATAGTATGAGGTTCGTCAAAAGCGGGCAAAACAAGACAGTTTACTTGTTGCTATGGTAACGCGTCAACCGAAGTGTCACGTAAAGTATTTCAATTTTGGTGGACGCGATTCATTTTAAGATCGTAGCGCCAAAATGGCAAAAATCTATACTAACCTATGTTTACTGACACTGACGTTTGAAATTTTATTCATCAAATATTTGTTGTCGAGAACTTTAAACCAGGTAAAAAGCTTGTAAAACTATTTTGAAAGGGGTAAGTAGTGATATAAAATTAAAATAGATTTCAATATTTTTCGAGCGTTCAAATATGAAAATGAAACTTAACCTCAAAATATGTCAAATTCTTTATTGGGAATACGGCATACATACCTTTATGGAACTAGTCATTAGAGCTGGGAAGTTTAGTTCACTTTGGTGATTTCGATCTTTCGATCTCGTTCACGAAAGTGAATAGTACAAAAATCTAGTTCGTTTAGTTCATATAGTTCACTGGATTATCTCGCACACAGAAGCGGAAGAAATCTTTTATAGAAACGTTTTTGGGATAATTAAAATGTGTTAGATACTTATATACTGGAGTATATTATATATATTATTATTGTCATTTATTGAGCATAGAACTGAAAACTGATATTGCGGATTTTGTTGACGTTTTTCTTAAAAAAGTTGTTTAAGTACAAAAATCTTTATTCAGCTGTAGCTGTTTTACTCTTATAGGTACTTTAAAAATAACAAAAATATAGATGCAAAAAATACAAAACAAATAAAGAGTTTTCTTGGTTCCCATCAAGCCTTTTTGACAAAATCTTAAATAGATATTAAAACTTTAAAGACGACAATGTCACCACCCTGGTTCTTTCTCTTCGTTTAGTTCCGAACTGATTCGCTCTTTTCAGTATTTGTGATTGAATCTTTTAGTTCAGCTACGGGAGTCGATCTTTTGAACTAGTTCGTTCGTGAACTACACAGCTCTACTAGTCATCCTTAGAGAAAGGTAAAGAGCACACTCTCTACTCTGCGTTCTTTAGCTTCTTTATCCATACTTGTCTCCTGTAACTCTGTAATGCTCAACTTATAGTTTCCGCGATAGCTCCAGATTTTCCCGCTTTTGGAAAAGTATGAAACTGATCTCGGGGTTTTTCTTTGTACGGGGTGGCCAAATAAGAATGGACGCCGGCTGTATCTCAGAAACTACTTATCGTATAACCTTAGGAAAAAAATTCCAAGAAGTAAATCGGACAAGAGAAATCGCTGGAAATTATTTTCAAGTTCGTAGGATGACCGCTAGGGGTCGTCGCAATTGCTATGACCAATCAGAAAATGGGATTTTTCTCAAAAATATGCCAAGTTAAGAGGTATTTTAAATAGTGACATTGTAATCTTTGTAAAATTTGTAATCTTTTTCTTGTACCGCACTTTGCTCTATCTTTAAAAATAAAGTGGTGGGGGAAGGTTAAACTTTATTTTATTCAAATAAGGATAACTCCGGTTTGGGTTAACAGAATTAAACGAACTAGGGCTCGCTTAAAAGAGCTTTTCTTACTGCATATTCTGCAGTATATACTGTTCCTGAACTCATTTTACCGTGGTAGCTAGAGGGTGCTGTTTGACATCGTAACAGTTATTGCGCGTTTTCATAAAAATTTTAAATGGCAGGCTATGTCTCTTTTTACATAGTTAAATAGAGCACAAAATTTCCAAAAAATCAGCTCAACTTCCTATCTTCTCTCTAACTGGAGATATTAAGAGAACAAGTAAAATTAGACTGCCGCCTATATAGGCCTATAATAGTCTAATTAAAAATTATATTAGTAGGTTATGAAACAAAAACTATGTTCCTTGAGTATGTTTTAAATCGTAGTTTGTCACTCCAAGGTCTTTCGCAATAGTTCTAGTATTTAGTTGAGAATTAAATTCTATATTATAAGCTAACACATTAAGAATGTTCCCTTCGGTGCGACCTCTGCGTTGTCTAAGGCCGGTCGTACATATATGCAACATTTGTTTGCAACGCGTCTGCGACAAGTCGTTTCATTTTAAAACACTTGATTATTAACCGAGATTCGTACATCTGACAGACTTGTCGCGAACAAGCTCTATCTTGTCGACGACAATTTTCATACGACCGTGCATGTTCTAATTTCAAGCGTCATTTGTCGTTTATCTTGCGGTGCATGCAGTACTTCCTAGCAAATATAAAGGACGACCCGGCTTTTAATAATAAATTCGTTAATATAGTGGCAAAATATGAAGTATTATATGATTCCAAGAAAGAAAATTATTGAAATCGACAATTTCTCCTTTGGTAAAATAGCTTCACGAAATTTTGAATCTTGTTTCTTGATTTTTGATCCAATTTTATCAAGAAGTACCTTAAAGATCGTCTGTATCATTCTATAAAATGACTAGTTTTGAATATATTGCGATGTATATGCTGAGCTGAATATGGATGTATCCAAAATCTTCGCTTTCTTTTATTTCTTTTTCTTATTCGTACTAATGTCACTAGCAGTAATGCATCCTCATCCGACGACATGATTCACTCAAATGGACGAGGTCTGTAATTTCTTTACGACATTTGTCTGATGAGATGTGTCCACTACATGTCTTATCAAAAATGCAGACATGTCGCGTATATGTACGACTGGCCTAAGGTATACAGTTAGATGAACATTTCGAGTTGTTCGCAGAAGGTGAATTACTCGTAGAAAAACTCTTTTATTGCGGTGCCGTCAATCAGGATATTGTTGCGCATATACTCTCGTAGCAACTGTAGCATTTCTCATTGATTCAAAATAAACTCTTACCATGTCAAATAACTCTTCGTTTGTATAAATCATTTTGTAAGAAAAAACGAACAATAAACTACAATTCAGAATAAACACGAAAACAACACAAACAACAAGAAAAACCCGGACAATACAAACTTAATAAGACATGAAACGACATTAACTAAATGACATTAACATGTAACTAAAACGTTCATAGCCTACTAGTATAATTTTTAATTAGACTATTATAGGCCTAGGCGGCAGCCTAACTTTATTTATTCTCTTAATATCTCCCGTCAGAGAGAAGATAGAAAGTTGTGGTTTGAGCAGATTTTTTGGAAATTTTGTGCTCTATTTAACTATGTAAAAAGAGACATAGCCTGCCATTTAAAATTTTTATGAAAACGCGCAATAACTGTTACGATGTCAAACAGCGCCCTCTAGCTACCACGGTAAAATAAGTTCAGGAAAAGTATATACTGCAGATTATTCAGTAAGAAAAGCTCTTTTAAACGAGCCCTAGTTCGTTTAATTCTGTTAACCCAAACCGGAGTTATCCTAATTTGAATAAAATAAAGTTTAACCTTCCCCCACCACTTTATTTTTAAAGATAGAGCAAAGTGCATTACAAGAAAAAGATTGCAAATTTTATAAAGATTACAATTCCACTATTTAAAATACCTCTTAACTTGGCATATTTTTGAGAAAAATCCCATTTTCTGTTTGGTCATAGCAATTGCGACCCCTAGCGTTCATCCTACGAACTTGAAAATAATTTCCAGCGATTTCTCTTTTCCGATTTACTTTTTACAATTTAGAATTTTTTTCCCAAAGTTATACGATAAGTAGTTTCTGAGATACAGCCGGCGTCCATTCTTATTTGGCCACCCGGTACAAGAGGAACAATGACGCTCACAACAATAATGATTCATATCTAATCAAAGCAAATAACTAATATATAACAACGGATATTTCAAAGTTCACAATAGATAGACATACATACGCAAAACTGAACCAATAACCCAAGCGTTAGTTGTGCGTGCCGCCAGTAGGTAGCGTATTGCTTAGCAAGAATATCAGAGTAATAAATAAAGGGGAGACCGCATTCCCTATTTCAAAGCATAATGTAAACATGTAACCTCAACCTACTGGATGTTGATAAACAAACAATACATAATGAACACAAGTTATATAATCGCCCACTATGTAATTATCAAAGGATTGGTAGGCTTTTATCTTAAGTTATATTTCTGTCTCAGCGGAATGCAAATCCAGCACTTTTGTACTCACAGCTGCACTAGAATAATAAGTTAGTCTTAGCTTTGTATCGAACACGGTTAGAACTCAAAATTAGTAGAAATAAATTCTTTTTTTAAAAACTGGTTTTTCTGTTAAAAGAACATTTCTCACACGATGGTCCCTGATCGTATCAGCGTAGTGGCGTATCAAGCTATATCACGGAAATGCTTACAATATACATAATTATATACAAAAGTTAAGTTCAAAAACACAGTTTAAGAACACATAAAACACTCGGCTTCACCAATTTTTGATTTCAAAATAATGGCGTTACTTGCTATATTAGGTTAATACCAGGCAAAGTTGCCACTTCCGGCGCTTAATATCGCTAGAAATTTCAATAATGTATTGATGGATATGGAGAGCCTATAATTATAACACAAGTCACAAAAAAATAGTGGGTAGCCTTAAACATATTACAATGTAACTAATTTGTAAATTGATTGAGGTCAAGAATGTGGTAGATCTTTACATGTTAATCAATGAAAATGATGACGGCTGTACCTAGCTATAAAAATAAAAAAGTAACTTCGGCATCAATGTCAAGGACGTTGCAGGGACCGATGTTTGTAAATACATTTACCTCAAGGCTTCACTTTAGAATGTAAATAACGGTCTCCCCTTTATTTATTACTCTGATGCAAGAATCGCCTTCGAGCACCATAGATTAATAACACGGAGATCGAGCACCACACGCAAATTGAAACTATAACTTTAACAATTACTTACTGTTGTCCAAGTGATGCAATAATTGCTAATAATGTTTTACTTTGTGTTTTCTCTTATTAATTTTATCTGTATTCACTATATAGGTATTGCTTAAATCGTATGGGTCATTCATTATTATGCATGGTCAGTGGCCAGTGGTCACGTCACAAACTTTTACAGCTCTATACTCTATTCACTTCTTTGATTCATCATGTGGTTTAAAGTTCCCACGTTACCGGAGAGTAGGTACTACCAAGGAAAATAAACTAATAAGAATTTTCACATTCATTCATGCCGTCGACCAAATAAATTTCTATCTTTATCACTATGCGCCAGGTGCATAGAATTTGAGTGAAAAACTACTTTGTAATAATTGTCTTTGGTACTAGGTACCCCAGTAAAATGAACCTACATACAAGTATTTATGTCTATATTATTATGAGCACCACAGGCTTAAATGAAAAGCTGCCGCCCGTGGTGGTGGTTGTAGTGCTTGTGCCTACTTAGTTACATAATTATTAAGTCCTTGTGATTATTTCTCATACAAAAAAATTAACTGAAGCATACTGTTTTGTGTTTCAACTAAAAATGAAAAAAATCTTGTCTTTTTGAATGAAGAAACATCAAATTTGTTTTATTAATTATTAAATTAATCATTAATTTTATAGTAGTAGCAGAGCTGGCTAAGACTTAACGTGCTAATAAGATAGTTACTTACAAGCTTGATATGATTCTTTTACCAATATTTCTATTATTTTTAATATTTTCGGATAAATATTTTCATCAGCAACTTCTAACAACTGCCCCAATATTTCTGGTAATCGACTGTTGAGAGCAGACTCCATTCTTGTTTCTAACGAAACATAGCGACGGTTTTTGTAATTACTTTTTGTAAGCAAATTTATTAAAGCATCGGCTGCAAGGATTTGAAGTCTATCCTTCTTCAAGAAGACCAACGAGTAACCTATAAAATGAAAGAAAGTTTATTATTAAAATTGTTCTAATACCTAATTGATATTCTAAGAACGCTATATACCTACAAGTTAATAGTAAAAACTTTTCTATCAACTAATAATTAGAATAATTACTGACATGTTGAATATCCGTCTAATAGGATATATAGTTATATGAAAAAGAATTAATTAATTTTCTTTGGTTATATGGAGTGTCTTCTGGTTACATGGAGTGACTCCTGACCTACCCCAAACCATCACCCAAGACGAGAGCGGCATTTGCTGCCCCTGCCCGAGACAGCAGACTACCCCCCGGTGGGTTAGACATGCAGGCGAAGAAAGAAGACAAGACAGAAGAGCGCTAGAAGATCCTACCCAGTCTACAGGGTAGAGCCAGGACAGGAGGAGACCCCAAGAATCGCCCACACCTATCACTTTTTGTGATCGGGGTTGGTGAAGGATGGGGTTCACCTCTACGAGGCAGTCCAGGCATACAGCGATGAGGAGGGTAAAGAGCGATAATCCCGCTCGGCCTCAAACCATCCCAGGTCATGACCACGGTCAATGGATATTGGCAATTTCTACGAGGATCTAGAAGCCTAGTTCACCAATATGAAGGCCTCTGCGTAGCATAACTGCGAGGAAGTCAGTCTTAATCAAACAGTGATCGAGAGAAGAAGCAGTACTTAAGTGAAATAAGTGCAATTTTCGAAGTGTTTTCGGTGTGTACACTTAGATATTGTGCAAGAAGTGTTGTATTGTTAAATAAAGATTTTTTTATTGTTGTTAAAAATCTTACTTATCTTTAGAACCCCGGAAGGAGTAACAATATTATACTCATAATCAAAAATGCAATGTTAAGGTTTTCAAGAGCATTAAAGTTTGTGAAAAACTTTCTTCATTTTCTATAAAACACGCTTCAATAGATTTAATAATAATAATATTTATTTCAGAGGAAGTAGTACATTTTATAAGAAATGTAGGTACAGTTAAAATGAAACAACGTCACGAACGATTTTAAATGAAATTGGGTTTGTCAATACGGATTAGTATAATGGTAATGTGAAATTTTTGTTACAGTTAATTTGAATTACGGGCTTTTTAGCTGTGTGTATTTTATGTGTTCATTTACTGATTCGCATTTTTTTCTGATAAAATATGAGTTTTTTAAAAAAAGTTCAGACTTATTCACACTTTACCTTAATTTGTCATCCTTCTCTGAATTATTTTCCTTTTCATATATTTGACATTGTTTTGATTGATCATGTTGAAAAATGGTACCTACCTAATCGTACCTTCTGGTCGGATATGAGATGAGATGTTTTTTATGCTAATACATACAGTGGATAAAAAAATTGTTCTAAAGATAATACAATTGAAATAATCATTGAAAACAATCGGTTATATTATTCGAAAAGTATATACCGGGTTTCCCATTTCATTTGACTAATGGCAATTAACATGGGCTATTACATTTCATTGAATTTTATATTCCCAGGGCACACTATGAGAAATATTGCTAACGGAATCGATAGTACTGACTGTTAAACACTTCTGATTACCAAAATACTAAAGCGAAATGCTGTTTTAATTAAAATATCAATAAAAATTCGTTTTAAGTTAATAGATGTAGTGTACATAACTCTTTTAGCGACGTTATGTTACGTCAACGATTGGAGTAGTTGGTTGATCGTCCGTCTTTGAATCTGAACCTCGCGGTTTTGCAGGTTCAAATCCCACCAGGGACAACTTTTTTTTATTTTACTTTTTCATTAATTACAAATTATTAGTGTTTACTTATTCGAATAAATGTGGTTCATTGTCGGTACCTAGTTATTATTTTCGTAAGTCACAATATTTACTTATCAAAAAAAAAACATGTTTTAATTGGTTAGTTTTCTTTATCCTTAGGTAACGCTACTATCTTATAAAATAAGTAATCAATAAGCAAGATATTTTTTATTTATTACATTCACTGTGCTTTTACTAATAGTGTACTTATCTCTGCTAATAGTTATTACATATTATACCTCAATCTGGATATTGAGTTAAACAGTTACAGAGGAACTGTCGTGAATTAGTAATAGGTTTTTTTTAATGAAAAACTATAATTCTAAAATTTTCAACACATAGAGTTTTTTCAACATATTTTAAAAAACCTTTAATTTTAGAATTAGTTTTTTATTAAAAAAAACCTATTACTAATTCACGACAGTTCCTCTATAACTGTTTAACTCAATATACAGATTGAGGTATAATATGTAGTAACTATTAGCAGAGATAAGTACACTATTAGTAAAAGCACAGTGTATGTAATAAATAAAAAATATGTTGCTTATTGATTACTTATTTTATAAGATAGTAGCTTTAGCTAAAGATAAAGGAAACGAACCAATTAAACCATGTTTAATTTTTTTGTTGATAAGTAAATATTGTGACTTTCAAAAATAATAACAAGGTACTGACATTGAACCACATTTGTTCGAATAAGTAAACACTAATAATTTGTAATTAATGAAAAAGTAAAATAAAAAAAGTTGTCCCTGGTGAGATTTGAACCTGTAAAATCGCGAGGTTCAGATTGAAAGACGGACGCTCAGCCAACTACTCCAATCGTTGACGTAAGATAATGTCGCTAAAAGACTTATATAAAGTAAATCTTATATTAACTTAAAACGAATTTTTATTGATATTTTAATTAAAACAGTATTATATTTAAGTATTTTAGTAATCAGAAGTGTTTAACAGTCAGTACTATCGATTTCGTTAGCAATATTTCTCATAGTGTGCCCTGGGAATATAAAATTCAATGAAATGTAATAGCCCATGTTAATTGCCATTAGTCAAATGAAATGGGAAACCCTGTATAGGCAGGCATAGGTAACTATAATTTGCATTGCAGCACATGTCCTCAAATACTGTGAATATAATTTCAAAATTTTGTGTAATGATAGCACCTATTATAAAAAATTTAAAAGAATATTAATCAAAGTTTATTCTGCAGATTTTAGCAGGAGATAATAAAATGGTATTAAGTACCTTCGACTGACCTACCAACCGGGCCAGCCGGCCACTGCTTTATTAGATATAAAAATTCTAATCTTGAAAGGGGTTGGAACCTTTGGTGTGAAAATAACACTGACGTAGTTTTCCGCATAACACCAAAACACTTACTGCACTCGACGTGCCTTTCACCAACCAAATTGGCATCATCTGCAGATGATTAAAACTCATCTCCAGTTTTAATCATCTCCAGATGAGGCCAACTTGGTTGGCGAAACGTGGGTCGAGTGTAGTATAATGTTTTGGTGTTATGTGGAAAACTACGTCAGTGTTATAAAAATTGTTCTACAAAAGTCACAAATAATATCTATCACTTTATATGAAATGTAATTTTTTATTTCAGACTTGTGTTTCGAGATAATCGTTGAGGTATGGCAAATTGTCTTTAGCTCCTGTTGAACCAAGATATCACAGTCTGAATTTATGCATTCCGGAAAGGTGCGATGTTTTCGAAAATTTCCTAATTTTTTGCCATGAAACGGCAACTAAATACATTTTGAAAATAACCCATAAAAATATTTCAGTTATATATTTATTAACGATTTGGAATTAAAGTATTTAGGTCATAAGGTGTTCGTTGCTAGTAGGTACGTCATAGGTTGGTTGGTAATTAACTAACCAACATGGTCAAGTTTTTAATAATTTTGTACGCCGAGAACATTAATTAAGAAATTAAGAATGATATTAATTGAAAGCACCCCTACGATGAATATGAATAAAATATGTTAATAAGTATGTACATACCCAACATGGAAAAGTACTCCTGAAAAGTTCTATAATATGTTAATATATCCGATGAGAGAGTCATTACTGGTGGTACTTCGCAAATTTGCAAAATTTCCTTTAAGAAATCGGTATATTCATCGACTTCTTCAGTCCTTTCAATTAAAAGCTCCATTAAGAACATCAGATCATCTAGAGCTCCCATTATCTGAATATTATCTGTTAAGATCGTATTAGAGATAATTTTAATAAGACAATGAAAATAGTATTCAAAGGATACATAGCCTGTTTTACAAATTGTTGTCAATTGGTCAATATATTCCTTTTGCCTCTGGAAATTATTTCTTGTTATTGGTTGTTCAATTAATGAAATAATTTTTTGAATCACGACTGTAGGATTTTTAAATTTGATATAATCGCAGTTTAAAATATTTCTCTCCCCATGATCCATATTTAATGTGTTTATTCTTTTTGAATTAGTTTATATATTCTCAGTTTGACAAATCTTTGACAAGTTTCTTGGCAAACCTGACATACATTTTTAGAAAATTTGGTACGGCTAACTATGCCCATGATACAACTACACTATGCATACCTGTAGTATATGGACCGTACTACCTACCTACGTGATATTGTTACGCCGTAGGCGCACAAGGGGGTAACTTAGAAGTAAAACACTTGCTTTATTATAAAAATACTATTTAATTATAAAAAGGTGATTATTGGCTTGCAATAAAATCATTTAAATTTTAGTTTAATTTACTGGTGTGGTTGACAAAGTAGTGAAGGTAGAAGAAGTAATCATACAGTCACTATAAAGTCCTACTTACATCTTTCCAGACTTTGGAGGTACTTTGGGGAGATGGTCACTCTTAGAAAGCCAGAACTACCCTAATCTATGTAATCTATGACTACCCTGCCCGGTTTATGACCCTGTTTGGTTAGGAACCAATTGTTCCGCAATTTTTCCTGACTCTACAGTTTTGCCAGTTCATTGGCATTGGACTTTAACTTTCGTCGGCAATTATTGCAGACGCAGCAAATCAACAATTTAGGAATTAATTGATTTTATTTTTATATTTGACATACAGGGTGACATTTTATTATGAATAAAATTACCAATTTTAAAGTATTGAATTATTGATAAGCTACTTAATTTCTTATGTCCTTTTTACTGTTGTGACAATATCATGTTATATGCATGATTTACTATTATGCTATTATTATAGCGGGTAGCGTGTGTGTGGCATCCATTCTATGTATTTTTTCATGTATCCGTGTATCTCAGGTTATCAATAAGATAATTTGCTTAATAATGGCATTACACAGCTGTTGTCTACCTGGTGTAGGTATACGAATCTTTGCCTTTGGTTAATTCATTCATTGTGAATTTGTGGGGGGGACTAAATGGGGGCCGCCAAGATGCTGAAAAAATGAAGATAATAATAATAATAATAATAATAATATCTCTACCCCTCATTCTAATCACAAGGATTAGCCCGAAAGTCGGAGACTTGTGTGGAAGAGGGGGCGGCATATTATTATTTCGTGGGCCGCATTTGCGCCTCAGGAACGACTTACGTTGGTAGGCCCTAACCACCATTCAGTGCTGGAATGAGGGAAACCTGGAAAACCTCATTAGTTAGGGGGACAAGTCAAACATCAACTGATTTTAATCTCTCACATTAACACCAAGTTGACATTCTTCCCGTCCTAGGTCATCGCCAGGATGGTTGCCAAGCCATCCCTGCGAATAAGCCTTGATCTACGAGCAAACAATTTAATGAAAAATTGTTGGTGGAATGGGAATTAGAACCCACGACCTCTGGGTTGAGCGATCGAGACGCTAAGCCCTGAGCCACCGGCTCGATATAAGATAAGAGATAAGATAGTATAGAAGAAAAGTATAAAACAAAAACTATTTAGTGAAAGAAAAACAATAATATAAAATACATTCTGATATACATAATCAATAATAAATTATGCATACACTTATAAATAGCTAGGTACCTATCTACATCAGTACTGCACAATGTATTAAATAACTAACTTTAGTAACAACCATATGTGTGTATAATGTTGATATTTCAAACTTAAATTAAGTTTCAGATCCAGATGGAAAGAGGCATATACCAGGGTGGAAAGTGATTACTTTCCACCCAGACAAATGTCACTTTCAACCTAGGTAAATTTTATTCATATTAAGATTAAGTATTAATCGTCACTTGCATTTAAAAGATATTATGATTGTAAATAAAATAGTATACAAACCTCTGTGAAAAGTTTCATTCTTGTCTCGAGTTTCATCCTTTTCTCTCAACAGGAACGAAAAACTTTCCACCTCGGTATTCGGTATATAATATACCTACTATATTAATAAAAAAAAATTAGACTTGTCTATTTTTTTTAATAACTCTTGAACTGTGATATATTTGAAGGAGATGCCGAAAACAACTACTCCACGAACAATGTGCCCTGACTGGCATTGCATTTTTCCGGCATCTTCATAGGAGTCACCACATTTCCAACCTAATCTATGTTGTTTCCCCATGACATTACAGCACATAACGCCGCCAATTCTCGTCTATGATTACGGCGAAGTACTCAAATGAACCCCAACTTATAGAATAGTTTTCGTATAAATTTACGTTAAGTTTCTACATAAGAAAGGTAAATGGATGTGTAATTCTTTAACTTGTTTATTTGTAATTTTGAAATTTGTCTATTTAAATTCTAATTAATTTCCTCTTAAAGAAAATAAGTTCCTAGAGTTATATATTTTTTCGTTACAGTATTTAAAAATATAACTGTGATATAAAAAAAACGAATGTTGCAATATATTACTAAAACCCCATTACTGACAATAGTTTGTTGATTAATTTTTCCCTATAAACACAAATCTTCCAATCTTAGCCAATTTCATTGGCTATTTTTGGGGGGAGATTTTAAGCTGCTGTACAATGTTTCGCAAACATCCAATGCTTTTAGGTATTTTTGCTATTGAGTTTATTTATACATATAGTTTAAAACTAATTTGACACAGACAAATCGATTGCAAATCGTTTCACTTGTTTGCAAACATTTGTATTCAGGTAAAAATTTCCTTCCAAAAATCAACTTATAAAACAAAAACGTTAAGCTTAAATAGCCCGCCTCTCCTCTGTCGATAAAACAGGAATATGTTTTATCTACATTAAACATTAGTCCGGAAACCCCTCCCCCTTAGTGTCGCATGGGTCAATTATTGTCACTTGTTATTTAACGTAGTGGCAATTTTTAACACGGAAAGGAATACAAACTTTATTTTTATATTTCTCTATGATTCCTCCATGCATATAAAACTTCAATGGGACCTCTGGCACGGTCAAAGGTTTGTGACTCCAATCGCCAGGGGCGTTTGAAATTGTCAATAATGGTAACAAATAATAATTCTAATACATACGTTGACCGTGAAATAAGAAACTTATATGCCTTTGGCCATAGAAAATATCGTTTGTCGACTGTTTGACATTAGCGTCATTTTGTATCATTTGAAGTTGAAATTTGAATTCTCGCGACAATATGAAAACGCATCGATTTCCAAATAATAAAAAGGTATGTACAATTCTAGATGATGTTAAAATTATTACTTAAATTTAGGAGCTAATTAAATGATTTAATACATAATTGCACTGGAAATAGCAACCCTAATAAATTCCGTTTCATATGGAACGTATGATCAGAACGGATCGTCAGCCCTGATTACGCGCACCAATTTTCTATACGCCACGTACGTCTTTCACATGTATATCGTGTGGTCAGCAACCGACAACTCGCTGTTGCCATTTTTGCTCATCGGATGTTTTTTTAATTAGATGTATCGACATAATTGAATTTTTGCCGTGGCTTCGCTGATAAAACGAAGAAGAGAAATGTTATACTTACTGTTCAGAATATACATATACTGTGGTATACTAGACAGCCACGTGTGTGTGTTAGGACAAATTCGACAACAAGCATGATGGTACGCAACTGACCATTAGTTCTCATGTGAAGCTACTCATAAAACATAATGCCTCCTGCACGTGCTGATAATACGGCGACGCACGGACTTGACGTATGTCCATCGTACCAAATCATACGGACTCATCATATGGGCTTCATGTGAAATTACTCATTTATACACATGGTGCTTGGTTATACGTCCTTACGATCCGTCCTGATAATCCGCTCCATGTGAAACGGCACTTATATGTTACTTATATATCTTTTACATTCTTAGGTACTTTTACCTCCTAAACCTAAACTATATTTCTCTGAGACTTAAACCAAAATCTGATAATAAGCCTGAAAGCATTCATACGCTCTTTGCATATATCTTAAAACTTGTTTCTATATCTCAATCATGATACAACTACACAGATATGCTCATAACTTTCGTTTGTTTGCACATGACGTCATCCGTGAGGGAAAAATGGCAATGCGATGCGAAAATTCTTAAGGGCAGTGATATACTTATTTTCGTGTTTATCAATTGTTTTTCCTCGTAACTGACGTCACTATGCGGATTGGCATATCTGTGTAGTTGTATCATGATCTCAATGTACTGTTGAGAACCATAGATTAAGTACTTGAGAACTATTCCTAAATTTGTAGCACTATACGCGATTCTTGCTAAGCAATACGCTACCTACTGGCGGCACGCACAACTAACTCGTGGGAATTTGGTATGTTTGTCTATTGTGAATTTTGATATATCCGTTTCATTTTCAGATTGAACGCTCGAAAAATATTGAAATATATTTTAATTTTATATCACTACTTGCCCCTTTCACATAGTTTTACAAGCTTTTTACCTGGTTTAAAGTTCTCGAGAATAAATCCTTGATCAATACAATTTCAAACGTCAGTGTCAGGGACCGGAGGTTAGTATAGGTTACTGCCGTTTTGGCGCTTCGATCTTAAAATGAATCGCGTATACGAGCCGTTGTCCATTAATTTTTATGTCTATTGAATATGTCAATATTTCACGATCGATTTTATTGCCAAAAAAAATTACTTATTTTAGCATGTTCAGGAATAGTATTATGGTCCTTAGAAACTTTACATAAAATGCTTAGATATTCATTTAAATTATCATTGATTGAAACGAAATCTTTTTTGACGAATGAATTATAAATTTGTGTATCGTCAGCATACATGTGAATTTTAGAATACCTACTTTAAAAATTTAGTAAAAAAGCTGGTATGTACCCTAAATATGTAGTAATGATCCTAATGTTGAGCCTTGGTGAACTCCTTTGTTTAAAAATCTGTGTTGGGAAATTTCATTCTCTAGTTTTATACCTTTTGAGTTGGCCCAGTTAAATAACTTTCAAAAAGTTCTCGACCTTTATTGATACCGATTGACCTCAGCACGGCCAGTGATATAGTGTGGTTCACAGTATAAAAAGCCTTGCTGAGATAAAAAAATACCCAGAGCTGAAATCAAGTAAAACCAGAACTGTACCTTTATATTTATATCTATACAGCTGGAATAATATCAATGTAATATTCAGGAGTGCAGTGGCGCAGCTAAATCCCAAGTCGCAGGTTGCTCAGCAGGTAGTATATTATTATTGCCCTCGATGAAATGACGAGGCTGATTCTCCATAATTTTCTCAGTCATCTTCGACAAGATAGTATATTTATTGTTCTAAGAACTTTATAGTCACGAGGATCATCAATTTTTGGTAAAGATAGAACAAGATCATACAGTTGTTACTCTAATGTTCGCAATTTTTATATGTTTATTTTGTTATTTGACTGAAAAGAAAACTTGACTTCTATAACTAATACCCTAGTACATATAGTGTGAGATGTATTTAAAATAACTTATTGCTCTTGAGGGTTAGTTGTACCGAAAAATAAAATTCAAAATTTGGATCAGGGGAGCAGAATATGTGAGAAGGTATTTGAATAAAATTTTGCTCTTGGTAGTTGGTAATGCAGGAAACTTTAACGTTCGTAATTTCTATATATTCTTGTTATTTAAATGAAGAGAAAACTAGTTTTCTATAGCGAGTTCGAGAAGTATTCAAATAACTTATTGCTCAAGAGGTTAATTGGACAGAAAACTGTAATATTCACAATTTGTGTGAGGACAGCAGAATGTGTAAAGTGGTATTTGAATACAATTTTTGCTTCTGGTAGTTGGTCATACAGAAAACTAATGCTGTTCGCAATTTCGATATGTTTTTGTTATTTGACTGAAGAGGAAACTAAACTTCTATAACAAGTGCATAGTATGAGAAATATTTAAAATAACTTAATGCTCTTGAGGGTTAAGCTGGATTCATAGTACGTAAACCTTAAGCCGTAAGCTATAACCGTACGCCGTATGACTTAATTTCTTGAAAGTGCATTCATAATGTACATAACGTAAGCCGTACGCACGCGCAAATAACTGGCAGATGGGATAAGGTTAAATGTCAAATCAAAATTTATATCAATAATTGCTGTTTAATTTAACCCAAGTTAGTTAGAAGTGTTTCAGTATTCGGCATTTTCAAATTTCCGATTTGAGGTTTGTATTCTATTAATAATACGAAGACACAGAACATCGTTTCAATTTCTACAATCTATGGTCTATGATCAGAATAAACTTCGATTCTATCCGATCACCAGCTGTTTTACCCGATTCCGTAACGATAAACGTAAGAAATAAAAATGAACCATTTCTTACGGCATACGAATTATGTTACAGTGACTATGAATTGTCATGCGTATTTCATATAATTTATTTTTAATACGTCTTACGGTTATAGCTTACGGCTTAAGTTTTACGTACTATGAATCCAGCTTAAGTTGTACAGAAAACTAAAATTCAGAATTTGGATCAGGAGAGCAGAATGTGTGAGAAGGTATTTTAATAAAATTTTGCTCCTGGTAGTTGGTTATACAGGAATCTCTAACGTTCACATTTCCTATATATTCTTGTTATTTGATTGAAGAGAAAATAACTAGTTTTCTATGACGAAACCAGAATGTGGGAGGAGATATTAGCTTTGTTCTAACAATAATCCCAAACCATCCGTGACTGTCGGGAGCATGCGCTTTGCAATTTTTCCGTTCCATCAAAGCCAAAAGGAAATCAGTGATAGGTTTCTTACTGACGGTACACTGTTCTATCTATAGCTTATAATTGGTTTGTGGACAATCAGAAGAGTTTGCGGATTTATTAGAAACTCTCGATCAGAAACATGCGCAGTAAATGAAATGAGGTGCCAAAATTGTCAAATGACAAATTGCACATATCTTCGTTCTGTCCCATTGTCCTTTGTAAATTAATTGATTAATATCAAAACATTTTTAGAATAATAAAAGTGGAAGGTGTAGGTGAACTGTACAATAACAATATTCTGTGCTGTATATAATCTGTACATCAGCGGCATGAGATTAACATGAACGACGTAAACAGGGATCTCTCAGCCAATAGCGATGGGGAAAAAAAGTCCACTTTTCGTTTTGTGACAAAAAATGAGGTTAAGTCACGATAAACAAACAAATAAACCCAGCCCACAGACACAGACAATTATTTGTCAGATTTGTCAGTTGTTCCATCACAAACTTCTGACTAGTTGCAAATTTGTCTATGCCAACGCATGCGCAGATATTGTGGTTACAATCAATTTGGGATTGATCATGAATTTTTTGTTAGAACAAACCTGTTAAATAAGTTATTGCTCTTGAAAAATGTACAGAAAACTGTAAATTCACAATTTGGATCCGGAGAGTAGAATGTGTGAGAAGGTATTTCGATAAAATTTTGCTCCTGGTAGTTGGCAATGCAGGAAACTTTAACGTTCGTAAATTCTATATATTCTTGTTATTTAAGTAAAGAGAAAACTAGTTTTCTATAACGAGTGCGGGAAGTATTCAAATAACTAATTGCTCTTGAGGTTAATTGGACATAAAACTGTAATCCTACAGTTGTTACTCTAATGTTCGCAATTTCTATATGTTTTTTTATTTGACTGAAGAGAAAACTAGACTTCTATAACTAGTGCATAGTGTGAGATGTATTTAAAATAACTTATTGCTCTTGAGGGTTAGTTGTACAGGGAACTAAAATTCAGAATTTGGGATCAGGAGAGCAGAATGTGTGAGGAGGTATTTCGAAAATTTTGGTCCTGGTAGTTCGTAATGCAGGAAACTTTAACGTTCGTAAATTATATATATTCTTGTTATTTAAGTAAAGCGAAAACTAGTTTTCTATAACGAGTGCAAGAAGTATTCAAATAACTAATTGCTTTTGAGGTTAATTGGACAGAAAACTGTAATCATATAGCTGTTACTCTACTGTTCCCAATTTCTATATGTTTTTTTTATTTGACTACCTCCTCATGTACCAACTTAATTCGATCTTTCAGGTGGTGGAGATAGTCACTGATATTTTCCTGATGTTCTGGTCTATTTGCAATGAGATCTATCGGTAGACGTAATTCGTTGCCAAAAATCACACTGGCTGGTGTTTTACCAGTGGTTTCGTGAACTGCCGCTCTATATGCTAAGAGAAATGGAGGAAGGCGGGTGTCCCAGTTGGTCTGCTTTTCATTCACGGCAGTTTTCAGAAAATTTTCAATGGTTCGATTGAATCTCTCGACCATTCCATCTGATTGTGGATGAAGAGGTGTTGTTCTATTTTTCGAGATACCTAGTAGTTGGCAAACATTCTGAAATACCTCAGATTCGAAGTTCCGTCCTTGGTCAGAATGGATTTCCCTCGGAACTCCATAACGGCATATCCAGTTTTCAAATAGGACCACCATTCTTCCACATCGGAACGACTCCCAAGCCAGTAGAATCGCTCTCTAACTTTGTTCAAAGTCTTATTGATTCCAAAATGTCCACCACCAACGCCACTATGAACCGCTTGGAGAACTTCTGGAACTCTTGTCCTGGGTAATACCGTCTGGTAGTTCCTTTCTTTGCAGTCCGGACTCTCCCATACTCTTTTTAGTAGACCATTTTCTACAACTAGGGAGTCCCATAATGCCCAGTAACTTTTCAGAGATGGAGATTTATTGGAAATATCCTGCCAATCAGGTCTATCCATTTTATTTATTTTCCATTGGAAAATTGGGCCAAACTCTGGATCTTCACTCTGTTCTTTAGCAAGACTTCTACTATCCCAATGTTCTGGGCCTTGGATGCTAATTCTTCGGCAATGAAAATCGTCCTGTTCCCTTGCTTCCTGTCGCAAGCAATATCTACAATCAGAAAGGCATTGCCTTCTGGATAAAGCGTCAGCGTTGTGATGGCTCTGTCCTCTTCGGTGTTCAATTTTGAAGTCGTACTCTTGCAAACGTTGAAGCCATCTTGCCACTTGGCCTTCCGGGTTCTTGAATTGCAGGAGCCACTTCAATGAAGCATGGTCGGTTCTCAAAATGAACGGCTGCCCATAGAGATACTTGTGAAAATGCTCCACTGTTTTGACAATGGCAAGTAACTCTCTCCTAGTCACACAGTAGTTCATCTCTTGCTTGGAAAGGACTTTGCTAAAGTAGGCAATCACTTTCTCTTGTCCTTGCTCAACTTGCGATAGTACCCCTCCAATTCCAGTATTGCTGGCGTCAGTGTCTACGATGAACTTCTTTCCAGGAATTGGATATGACAGGATCGGGAGAAAACACAGGGCGCCTTTAAGCTTCTGAAAAGCTTCCTGACACTGTTCCGTCCACATAAATGGTTGGCTATTTTTGGTAAGTCGATGCAGAGGTTTGGCGATATCGGCAAAATTTTTCACAAACTTCCGATAGTATGTGCAAAGTCCCAGAAAACTCCTTAATTCATGTTTGTCTCTCGGCACTGGCCATTTCTAAATGGTTTCAGTTTTCTCTGGATCAGTCTTGACTCCATCTGTAGAAATAATGTGTCCTAAATACCTGACTTTTTTTTGGAAGAGCATGCATTTCTTGGGACTTAGCTTCAGTTGGGCTTCTCTTAACTTTTGCAAGACTTCCTGGACATTCTTTAAATGATCTTCAAAGTTTTTGCCAAGTATTATCACATCGTCAAGATAGACTAGACAGGTTTTCACGTCATTCCACGGAGAATTGTTTCCATCAGTCTTTCAAACGTGGCAGGCGCGTTACAAAGCCCAAACGGCATAACGTTGAATTGCCACAAACCTGTCCCAATGGAAAAAGCTGTCTTTTCTTTGTCGTTCGCATGAAGTTGGACTTGCCAGTAGCCACTTTTCAGGTCTAAAGTAGAAAACCATTGAGATCCAGATAGTGTGTAAAGAGTGTCGTCTATTCTTGGCAACGGATAACTGTCCTTCTTGGTGGCATCATTTCATCTTCGGTAGTCAAAAAAATCTAGTAGAGCCGTCTTTCGTCTTCACCAAAACTACTGGAGAGGTCCATGGACTTTGCGATGGTTCAATGACTCCCTGTTGTTGCATCTCGCTCAACAATTTCGATACTTCTTCTTGTTTGGCCAATGGAATTCTTCGGGGGGGCTTGCTTAATTGGAGCGGTGCCGCTGGTATTTATGCGGTGTTGAACGAGGTCAGTTCTTCCTACATCGTTCTCAGTTAGTGAGAATACATCTTGGTACTTTCTTAATAATTCTTCTACTTTATGAACGTCCTCCGATGGCAATGATGACGTGGATCGGTTAACAAGGTTTTGCAGAATTTCCGGCAGTATTCGAGAATCACAGCGTGCTGTTGATGATTCTACATTCTTGAAAACCACATCGAGTATCTGACAAACTCCCAAGAATTTTCCTTTCTTCACTTCTTGTGGGTAGTCTTTCAGATTTAACATTCTCACCAACACTGAGTCGTTCTTCTTTTGTGTTAGAGTCTTTCCTATTAAAATTCCTCTTTTGGAAAGATTGCTCTCCGGTTCTGGTTCCACAATTACTGTTTCTTCAAAATCTTTAAATTTTTCTTTTATTAGCTCTTCTAACTTTTTATTACTTTCTTCTAAACTGTTCTTTAGTTCTTCTTGTCTGTTCTTCAGTTCTTCTTGGTTATTCTTCATTTCGTTTTTTAATTCATTTTGGCTGTTCTTCAGTTCTTCTTGGTTGTTCTTCATTTCAATTTTTAATTCTTCTTGGCTGTTCTTCACTTCCACTTTTAATTCTTCTTGGCTGTTCTTCACTTCCACTTTTAATTCTTCTTGGTTATTCTTGATTTCCTTCATCATTTCCATTAATTGTGTCAAGGTCTCATCCATTTTTATCGTTTTCGATCTGGTAACTGGCATACACTTACTATTTGATCCCTTTTTTTTTAATCTTCGAACGTTTCACGTCGTGGAACGTCGCACTTCTGACACCAAATGTAACGGTTGTCTAACCTCCAAACAGATTAAACCAGCTTGTTCGACAAAACAAAACAAATCTTTATTGTCACTTAGGCTAGATCATGGCTAGATACAAACTTCAACTCTTTTTCACAACTGTCAACACATATTCCTTAGTTTGACGTTTCGGTTGAACGCGCTCACGCTTTCGACTAAAAACTCCCCGTCCTCTTGAAATCACGAGTATTTATATATTTTTCAAGCTTCTGGAATATTCGGGAGCCTCTTTTTGGATTCCGGAACATAATGGAACGATTCTATGACTTAAACGAAAATTGTAGATGAGAAACGTCAACCTAAAGATTTTACAAATGTTAATTTATAAACAATAAGAAACGAATTAACAAAACAGGCAGATTCACTAGCAAGGTAGGTGAGCTTCCGTAACAATATCATCTTGAAAAAACATTTCCACTGCAAACTGCAATACATAAAACCGATTTAAATCCATTATGCATTATTACTGGTAACTGGTAAGTGGCGAGTGGCGGCAGGGCCTGGGAACTCTTATGGGAGTTTTGCACATGATACAACTACACTGATATGCCTATGCGCATGGGGGCGATGAGTGTGACGTCAGTTTTGATACAAAATTAAATAAAATACTTGTAAACAAAGATAACAATATAAAAGAAACGTCGATTATGGAATTATAATACACGATTCATACAGGGAAACTAAAATAATAGTTGATTAATATCAATCTTTCTTATTTTAATTCAAACCGCATTCTGTGTACCGATCTACCTACCGAATATAATTCTAACCTAAATTTTATAATTTGAAGAGATAATAAGAAGCACTACTGTAAATAAACACCACCCTATAATATAAAAATGACAACTTGATAACCCTCGGATCTCACAATTATAATAATACGGGAATACAATTGACAAACACGAAAATAATTATATCACTGACAGTCACGTTGACAGTAACGCATTTGAATTTTCGCCATTTTAGCATCAAGAATGACGTCGTGCGCAAAACAAACGAAATTTGGTCAAGTTATGAGCATATCAGTGTAGTTGTATCATGGTTTTGTAGACAAATTGACTAGTTTCACTACATCTCACCAGAGAGCGTTTCACAAAAAATTTGAGCATCTGCCAATCATAAGAAAATAAAATATGCTAATAATCATATACGTAGATGTCAAAGACAACTGTCAATTTATGTTTTAAAATTATGAAGTGGACGCGTTATCTTAATTTATGTTTTTCATATATATAATACTACTATATCGCGTATTTCCTATGTTAGCCCATAAGCGGTTTCTCCGAAAACATTAAAGGACAAAAGACATAGTGCTATACTGTTCCAGAGACCCTTTGTTCGATTTGCGCATGCGCAATCTCCATGGTTAGGGAAGCTGACACACTGTTTATAGGTTGACAGACTTCCCAACTTTCAACTTTTTTTAAAAGAAGTCGGTAGACAGAGATGCAGTATTTATGCTGCATGCTTATTGGATGTCGCGAAATTCGTGCGCATGCGCATATTTGACTAAGGTACTCTCGATAAGGATAGAGATTTGTTGGTATGAATGAAATATATTTTAAAATGTTAGTTACTTTTGATATTAAAATGTTTATGTTGGTAGTATGGCAATAAATGTCTTCGATGTTGTACGTGTTATTTTTCTCCTAACAGAGACAGTAGTAAGAAATAATAAAAGAAAGCTTCCAAAACTCAATAGGTTATGGGCCCAGGCCAGGCCAGGCCAAACCAGCAATAAATAAATCTCTGAAAAGTATATAGGATTCGAGACAGGGTCCCAGTTTACAATTTTCTGAAATCGGCGTGGTCAGAACTCAGAACATCACGTCAAAATGGCTGCCGGAAATACCTCGTTTTCTGTAGAAAAATTGCTGGGACGTGAAAATTTCAACTCGTGGAAATTTGCTATGCAAGCCCTATTGGAACATGAGGATTTATGGAATTGTATAGAGGGAACAGAGACTGATCCAAAAAGGATAGCCAAAGCGCGCTCGAAAATAATACTATCAGTAGATTCTGTAAATTACGTACACATTCAAGATTCCAAGGATGCTAAAGAAGCATGGAATAAATTAAAAGCAGCGTTCGAAGACTCTGGCTTAACGAGAAAAGTTGGTTTACTCCGAACCTTAGTAACCACCAGACTGCAAAACTGTGAAACAGTCGATCAGTATGTAAACACAATTATTACAACGGCCCACAAGTTAAGCGAACTAAACCTTAAAGTAGATGATGAATGGATAGGAACCTTACTGCTGGCCGGATTACCAGAAGAATACTCCCCGATGATCATGGGCATAGAAAGTTCTGGAACAGCGATCACAAGCGACTCAATAAAAACAAAAATTTTACAGGATGTAAAATCAGAGTCGAAAAATCGAGTAAAAACAACAGATTCGTTTTCGGCGTTATATACCAGAAATGACAGAAAATTCAACACTGAGAAAGTGCGGTGTTATCAGTGCAATAAATACGGACATTTTGCGAAAGACTGTCGGGCAAAACCGAAAAAACAAAACAAAGAAGGCCTGAAAAATAAATGTTCAGAAAACAAATCTGAGGATGGTCAAAAGAAATGTTTTTATGCTCTTAATGCAGCCCAGACTATAAAAAATGGCGATTGGTATATTGACTCTTGTGCGTCTTCGCATATAGTAATTGGACACAGTACCCTGCAAAATGAAAAGAAATGTCCAGTGCAAATAACAACTGCGAATAACTCTAAAATGAATGCAGACAAAATGGGAAACACAAAGATACAAACTTTAGTGAAAGGAAAAATAAATGAAATTAATGTCCAAGAAGCTCTAAGGATACCAGATGCTGCCGCAAATCTACTATCAGTTAGTAAAATAGTAGAAAAGGGACATATTGTAATCTTTAATATGAAAGGTTGCACAGTTACATCTCCAGAGGGTGAAATCCTAGCAGAGGCTACTCTAGAGAATGGCATTTATAAAGTTATTGTGCCACAAAACAGAGTCATGCTGTCAAACAGTATAAAAACCAATGCCATCCTGTGGCACCGTAGGTTAGGGCATTTAAATAGGAAAGGCATGCAATTACTAAAAGACTTAACCACTGGTTATGACTTACAGGGGAATACAAATGAAACATGTTTAGAGTGCATTAGAGGTAAACATGCCAGACAACCATTTAAACCTAGTGGAAAAAGGGCAAATGATGTTTTGGAATTGATACATTCCGATCTATGTGGTCCGATGGAAAATAAATCGATAGGAGGTTCAAGGTATTTTTTCACACTGATAGATGACTATTCGAAGATGGTATTTGTGTATTTCTTGAAGCAGAAAAGTCAAGTCCCTGAAACATTTCTGAAATTCAAAAACTATGTTGAGAATCAGACGGACAGAAAAATTAAAATCCTACGTACAGACAATGGAAAAGAATATGTGAATGCTCAGCTCAGAAACATATTAGATAGTGCAGGTATAAGACATCAACTTACAGTACCATACAGTCCCCAACAAAATGGCACTGCTGAACGTATGAACAGGACCATTGTGGAAAAGGCTAGAACTATGTTGTCCGATGCAACTTTGCCAAAAGAATTTTGGGCAGAAGCTACATCCACAGCTGTGTATCTTATAAACAGATCCCCAACAGCGAAAACAAAAGTAACTCCCTTTGAACTCTGGACGGGTGAGAAACCTAACCTCAGTAACCTAAGGATTTTTGGATGTAAGGTGATGGCTCACGTACCAGATGAAAAGCGAAAAAAATGGGATGAGAAATCAAAACCATATACATTTATTGGATATTGTGATGAAACAAAAGGGTATAAGTTAATAGATGAAGATAGAAATGTAATAGTAAGCAGAGACGTTATTTGGTTAGAAAATGGGACAATTATTGAAAAAACAGAACAAGTTAATGAAAATATTTTTGAGGTTAGTAGCAGGGAAAATGTAGAAGAAGAAGAAGAAGAGTTAAATTCAGACGAAGAAGATCCTACTACTAGTGAAAATAGTTCAAACACAGAATATATGACCTCGGATACCTCATTTAACGTAACAGGTAGTTCAGATGACAATAGTTCAAATGTCTCAAACTACGATAACGTAGAGGTCCGCCGTTCAGCCCGTGAACCAAAAACAAAGACATTTAATGATTATTATACATATTTATCAGTCAATGATGAGCCTACCACTGTAGAAGAGGCATTAAACGGTGAGGAATGTGAAAAGTGGCTAGAGGCTATGAAAAGTGAATACAATTCTTTGATATGTAATAATACATGGAGCTTAGTAGACAAACCAATTAATAAAAGAATTCTCAATACTGGCTGGGTATTTAAGAAAAAGAATGGAAATGTAGAACGATATAAAGCTCGTCTAGTGGCAAAAGGTTATAATCAAACACAAGGAATTGACTATGAGGAAAATTATTCACCAGTTGTCAGGTATACGTCACTGAGAGTCATGTTTGCATTAGCTGCAAAATATAAGATGAAAATACACCACATGGATGTAACCACAGCATACTTACAGGCTGATCTAGAAGAAGATGTTTATATAAAACACCCCGAATATATAAATATAAGTTCAGATATAAACAATAATGAAAACAAAGTTTTAAAACTAAACAAAGCCATTTATGGTTTAAAACAAAGTGGAAGAGCATGGAACAAACTGTTAACAACTACTTTAAAAGAAATGAATTTTATTCAAAGCAAAGCCGATCAATGTGTGTTTTACAGAAAAATTATGAACAGGTTAATAATTATAACAGTATATGTGGACGATTTATTGTTATGTGCAAGTGATTTAATAGACTTGGAAGATACCAAACAAACTTTAATGAACAAGTTCTCAATGAAAGATTTGGGCGAAGTGAAAAATATTTTGGGTATCAGTGTTAATTGCAATGCCCAAACAGGACAAATAAGCTTAGATCAAACAATGTATATTAAAACTGTACTAGAGAAATTTAATATGAAGGACTGTAATCCAGTGTCCACACCATTAGATCCAAACCAAAAATTGGAAAACTTCGAAGAAGGTACCGGATTAAATATTCCCTATCAGGAAGCCATTGGGTGTTTACTCTATATCGCCCAGTGCACAAGAGCAGATATATCATTTGCTACAAATGTTTTGAGTAGATATAGTCAGAGACCAAGTGATGTACATTGGAGAGCTGTAAAAAGAGTGTTCCGTTACCTAAAGGGCACATTAGATCATAGGTTAGTTTATCGGAAGGACGGGAATACAGATTTGGTTGGTTACAGTGACTCGGATTGGGCGAATGAATCTAATAATAGACATTCTACAGCTGGATATGTATTCAAACTGCAAGGAGCTGCTATCTCTTGGGCAAGTAAGAAACAACGTACAGTTGCATTATCCACAACTGAAGCCGAATATATGGCATTATCGGCAACCTGTCAAGAAGTTTCTTGGTTAAGAAATTTATTAATGGACATTGATCCAACTCTGGTAGAAACACCCACAGCAATTTATTGTGATAATAAAGGAGCAGTGGACTTGGCACAAACTAGTGCTTACAAACCAAGAACAAAACACATAGACGTCCGCCACCACTTTATTAAAGAAAAAATTGAGAAAGGGGAAGTGAATGTACGCCACTTAGCTACAGACAAGATGGTTGCAGATTCACTTACCAAACCAGTATTTAAGAAGAAAACCGAATTTTGCACGAGTGAAATGGGTATACAAAGAATATAAAATATATTTCAAGAGGGTGTGTTGGTATGAATGAAATATATTTTAAAATGTTAGTTACTTTTGATATTAAAATGTTTATGTTGGTAGTATGGCAATAAATGTCTTCGATGTTGTACGTGTTATTTTTCTCCTAACAGAGACAGTAGTAAGAAATAATAAAAGAAAGCTTCCAAAACTCAATAAGATTGTATGTCGGCGCCGTGTTGTTTTCGGAATTTTTGGGCCTCTACCCGCGATATAGTAGTATTATATATATGATGTTTTTTATTTATCCTGTATTAACAGGATATGTGTAGTTAATGAGTATTAGCTTGAATTGTAGTGAATTGTGTCTCAGTATATTTAGTGACATTTCTTCTGAATTCAAAGCAAACAGAATAACAGTAAAATGCAGTTAAGTGTGCAGATTGTATGAAGATAAATAATTGTTCTCATGGTTTAAGAAGGTAAAAGAAAAATTAGTAATGTGATGTGTTTTATTAATTTTAAATTTCGTAGGATAATATGCACTTATTTCAAAAGTATGGAGTCCGTATTGTGTGAAAACAAATAATTTTTCTAGATGTTTGAATAAAACAGGAAGAGAAAATCGAATAGATATCAAGTGTAGTATAGCGACTGTTGTTTAATTGAAAACACAATTGGGCAAATATATTGTGGTTTTCAATCAATATAGGTATTTTTATCAAATTGATCAATTTGATAATTTGCGAATGTATTGTAAATATTGTAATACAAAATATGCAAAAATATACTTATTGTAGTTTTATTTGTTTCTATGTTCATAAAAAAAGTTAAATATGTTACAAAGGTAAGGCGATTCTGTACAAAATTTTTAAAAAAGTTCCACTACATCTCTACAGATGACGCTTTCCGCGTCATTTTTTATTAACATTGCAGATTCCTATCTACCCCTAACCTAATCTATGAGTGGCGGCCAGTGTTGCGAGCACTATTACTTTTGTAATAGATCTATTACCATTGAAAGCTCCCTATTACGCTATTACGCCGCAACGAACATCTATTACTTTTTTCGATATGACGTTATTTTTACCGATGAATGCTACCAACACAACCTCTACCAAAAATGAAATGATATTGCTTGCCATTTGCAAGAAATCTCACCCATTTGTAAAATTTCAAACAGTGTAGATTTGTCAAACGGTCGTGACCATTGAATTTAAAATGACGTCGTGACGGTCGCGAATAAATCCTTCTTGTAATAAGAATTTTTGCTATTCAAAGACAGATGGAGCCACTAAAGCAGATTAAAATTAGTGCCTAGGTACTGTAATTAAAATATATTCAATTTTCACTGCTTTGACTGTTTGCTAGAGAGTAGACAATGTTTTTATTCTTGATTATATATAAACTGCAAAAATTAACCTATTACGAAAAGTTGAAATCTATTACTAAATTACAACGACATCTAGTACGAAAAAAAGGGACCTGCTCGCAACACTGGTGGCGGCCACAAAAATAAATATCCGTATCATGATCCAGGCATCCAGGACACTAATCAAATACTTTAAAATTACAGTATTTGACTATATACGGTTAGCGATGGTGTGTGCCAGAATCAGGATACGATAAATTCAAATTTAAAAACTTATTTATGGATAAATTAACTCATTTCACCCTTACATCAAAAGAAATTAGAAATTTGACACGAAATTATAGGATTGCGGTTATGATCACGGAGCACTTTTGACAGGCGGCATCCACACAGCGTTCGAGATAGATTGCTATCCCCAGAACACTTTGTTCATGACGTCATAATACTCCGTTCGCCCTGTCGAGTGTTGACTCGAACTCACCCATAGTGAATATTTTATCCCTCTGGTTCATAATACAAAAAGAATATGCACAGAAAGAAATTTTTATGACATTTTATTATGTATTAATAATTATTTACTGAAAATTATAAATTATTTGTCTAAGTTAATGAAGTTAGTATGAAGTTGAAAGTATTGTTTTAACGTTATTATTAATTTATTAAGTAAGTAAAGAAACAGTATTCTAGATTAACAATAATTATTAGAGTTTCCAATGCCTGCTACCTGCGAAACACAGGTTTCGTGTTTCTTTTAAGCGAAACACAAATTCAATAAACTTGAAACATTTAAGGCTCTATAAAAAAATTATTCTTCGATAAAAATTGATGAAATTTTGGCCACAGGGGTTTTAAGTGATGCTGAAGAATGCCACTATGTAAAATTTTTAATAAAAAAATCTCTAAAGTAATTTTCGAAAAAATTTATTGAAAAAAAATCGTAGTAGGCTGAGAATTAGCAGCTGGACAGACCATCGTAATAGGTTCAACAAGTACATCTAGGAGGCTAATATATATATAAAAAAATTGATTGGAATCGCACTTACCAAAAATTGTTTACTAGGGTGTCCTGGTGAGTGATGGGTTTTTAGCCGCTAATTATATATTTAGCCAAAGTTAATTATATAACTAGCATTAAGCCGGCTAAAAATATTATAATTATCCGTTAGCAGAATATACATTGTTTTTTAATTTTTCACACACATCAGAATAACTTTTTCGCAATTACCAATAACATATTTATTCATATACCTATACCTACTAGGTAGGTAAGCATATACTTAATAGCTATTATATTAGGTCATTGCATATTATAAGTCCATAGATAAGGAGAAATTAAATCTAGAGGTAGCGATTATTTTCTATTTTATTTTATAATACCGCAATCCTCAACATTTAGTTAAGTACATCAAAAATAAAAATAATCATACAAATTAAAAAATAAAAGAAACTAAATTAAATTAAAAAAATAAATAAAAGTTCCAATATATCTCCATATGATGCCATTATTACCATTGGCACTATAATATTTAGCCTGTTAATTTTGAAAGGATTTTTAGCCGACGGATAATTATCGATAATTATCCGGTTAATTACAAATGGATAATTATCCGGCACATCACTGGTCCTGGTTCTTAATGGGCCACACTGTATATACAATACTGAAAATATACACTATTCTGTGATATACACTATTCTGTGATATACACTAAACACAGGAGAGTCTCAAGACAGAGAATGAGCATTCGAGGTGCGCATGCGTCATTATGTTTTGAAACTCTCGGTAAAAGGCAAACCTGGCGTTGCGGTGATTGGTCAGTGCGCGTATCGTAATTCAAATTTCGGCGGGTTCCATGTTTGTAACTATAGGGATATACGATATTTTTCATTTTACAACTTATGTCTAATGAATGTCTAAATAAGAAAAGTTTAATTAGATCTACCTATTGGGTACATTCAGGCGGTCCCAGCCGCTAAGTTTCGTTACTCAACTGTTGGGGCCACTGTTAACACAAATTACTGAAACAAGTTTCTACGCTTAGCAAAACACCAGCCGCTATCAAACAGCTTTTAAGCAGCGCTACATTCAGCCAGGTTTCGTACCAAGCAGTCTCAGCCGCTGGGACCTGAATGTAATTATTTCATTAAAAAATTTTTATGTTGTTATACCTAATTGGAATAGAATTTAGGTCTAAAATGCAATGTAGTGTATCTGAATAAAAAATATATATCCTTATTTATAATTAATTGAATTATTAAGATGTGTATAATTATGCAGAAGAACCGAGCTATCAAAAATTATTTTAACAAATGTTGTTGGCCATGGAATGGAAAACACGTCTCTCTCATGATTAATAATTTAATATGTTCAATCCTATAAACCTAAACCTAAACCAACATAAAACCTAACCAACCAATGTCAAACCTAAAATCAGAATTTTATTGTCAACCCAATGTCGAAAGAATTTGTTTGACACATTTTTCATTCCAGTGCATAATTTTTTATATCTGGATATACCTAATAGTTTCATTGTCTATAATATATGAGTATCAAATAAAGTTTGATACTCATAAAACAGGAATGACTGTCGTTAACACAAATAAAACAATAGATAGACGTTTAAGATGTGCTTTATTGAAAATTCGGAAAATCAAAGGAGGGGGCGTCCATTTGGTGCAATGGCAGAGGTGAAACCCCTCTAAACCTCGCCTAGGAATTCCGTTTTCAAACTTTTAAAAAACATGTGGTTACAGACTTTGAAACATCGAAAAGTCTGTAAAACTAAGTATACAAACAAACACACAAATTTAAACCTATAACAATCTTAAATATGTTAATGTCCACTATTTATAGTTTATTTTTTCATATAAGCAATCCTAAAGGTGAAATGAAAATTTAATACAGATATGAAAGCAAAATACACACAATAAAATATAAAATAACTACGGGTATGTTAGGTGGGAAGGGAGATTGTATAGATGGTAGGAATTAAAAACATTGTAGGATAATTTATATTTTTGGGTGTTTGTTGGAAGGAAAATATTCCTGTTTCTCTATTTTCAGCTTCTGTGAAGTTTTACTTGTCTTTTATTGAAATTTACGCACAGTTCCTTGGATGTCTTTCATAAACTCAGTGAAATTCTCGTCATCTATCCTTCTACGAAGTATTGTATGTTGTCCCATTAAAGACTTCGTTTGCTTTGTGCCTGGACCTCATCTGTTAGCCGATTTGTCTCTCCTACCTTCTCTCTGATAAAATCGTTTATTTCCTCTTCGTGCTGTGGTTTGATAATTGAATTTTCTCCTAAACATTTTGCAACTTTATCTAAAACAGAGTTAGTGTCCATTCGCTTGTCATACATTCTTACCGAGTGCACGCATGCTTACACAAGGTATTCCTCACCACATATTCAGTACACTCACACTGGTAGCGATGAATGCAAATTTTGCATACTCTGCAATAAAGTGTCCTACATTCATTTTCGCACACAGAAACTGAACAATGGTATTAATATTAAACCAGGTATTCACTTATTACCGTGTCTGTGAAACTCCAGCTATAAGTTTTCCACCTATATTTTGTTTGTCCACTCTAGGTAATTTTATATGTTGTAAATCCTTTGTATGTCCATAATGAGTTATTATTCTCCGAAGAGATAGGGTGTTATTAGGATGTTTGTGTAATGTAATTTGACTTGGGCATTCTTTATTAATTTTACAGGTTCCCTGAGATTTCAACATTCGATCTCCCTTTTTAGCCTTACTTTTAAAAATGCCTGTAACATAAATCTCGATTAAATATATTAATCTGACTGAAGTATCATTTTAACACATGTGACTTACCAGACCGATTGCATTTGTAGTATGAAACAACATCTGATTTTAATAACTTAGAACCAAAAGTAACAACATAATTACAATTCTCAATGATCTCAGTTTGTTGTTTCCAGGAAAGGAAATCTAAAATGAGTAATAAGTCCTTATCTACTTTAAATTACGCAACTTTTTATCACATGGCATAAATCAAAAGAAATAGGTAGGTAATATTTATCCTGTAACGACAAAAATTCTTTTTCTTCACGTTCAATGCTAATTAAATGTTTATTCTGTAAATGGTCAACAAAGTCTGAATTACGTACAAACTTGCCATCACAGCCTTCTTCCATACATACATACATAATTGCCTTTGTTGTAATTTTCCTGCTTTTTATTATGTATTGTTTTTAAATGTCTTTTTTCACAATTCTTGAATTTAAAAGTTTTTCCACAAATTTCACATGCGAATTCCATTGCTTCGTAAAAAAACAAATCGATTTATAGTCTATTCACAGAAGAATACGTACTTCAAATAATAGCAGCCTTTTTTATCCAAAATACAGGATTATATATCTTTATACTCGTGATAATACCAAAGAATATAAATTATTATAATTTATTGCCTTTGCCTTTTATTGCACAGAAGTTTAATTGCCATTTTATTTATTTTTGTCAGTCAAGTCAAAAGCCCTAAAGCCCTCCTAGACAAATTAAACCGAAACCGAAACCTATTGTCTCTGCCGAAACCGAATCAAAAATCAAAAGTCAAAACCACAAAACGTCAAGTCAAAACCTCAACTCAACAGGAACAAGTATAGATTTCACGCATGCGCACCTCGAATGCTCATTCTCTGTCTTGAGACTCTCCTCTAAACACTATCTAATTTATAAGATCATTTCATTTTCAAGATCATATAATTTCTGTGTTCTGAATACGGTTCAACAGCCGGATTGCAAAATTAGGATCCGATACGTATTACTCGATATGATAAAGATGGAGCAATACACGATTAACGATTACAAAGTAAGAAAGAGATGCATATATTGTGTTTTGTATCGAATGGTGAAAGTCTGCAGACTGGCGCACAGAATATATTCTCTGGGCTGGCGTTAAAAATCAATGTTGTCTATCTAAACGTCAAAATGACAAACGCATGCTCAGGTCGTTTCAGAATACTGAACAAAAAGGAGTAGTATTAATAAACTGGCATTTACTGGTGATAATAGCATAGATATGATAACAGAATGACTAAGTGATCATGTTGGATAATTACAATTATTATACATCTTTAATTTAATTATTTTGCATTAATGAAGTATCTATTTGGATTTTAAAAATATCTGACTTAAGAAACAAGGTAAGTATTTTATAAGACTCATTGTTTGCCGTAAAGATCACCTGCGCAATATTTATTATTATTATTTTTTTTATTCTATTCTGATTTGTTCTTATCTTATGATTTTGATTTGTTGAAATGTACAAGTGCACAGTTTGGATGTGGGGCGTTAGTTTCAATCTGATACAGGCATACTTTTTTTTTGTGTAAAATTATGTCGAGTGTTGAGTAGGTAGATCAAAATTGAAGCTAAGATAGACGTATTTATTACAGCTAGTAGGTATCTCCTTATTACTGAGAAGAATTATTGATTCTGATGTGTCGAAATGTATTAATGTAAATGTAATTTCAGTAATAGTTGGTTTTAACATAAGCCGTCTTTAATTTAAAAGTTAGGTAGGTAGGTAGGTAGGTATACCTAAAATATTTTTTACACCTTTTCATATTTTAGAAATATGGAGACTATTTACAATGAAATTGAAGCCAAATTCAAAATCTATGAAGATGCTCTTAAGAAAGGTCAAAATTGCCAAGATACGCAAATGACATCAAGCACAGTATCAAGTCTTTCGTCTCCAGTAGATTCAGGAGTGCAAATGTTGGATAGTGAAAGTGAGTTAACATCTATTATGTCTGTCAGTGGAATGGGTTGTGAGATAGATGTATTGCCAGAAAGTGAAGTGGTGGTAAAAAATTATGAAAATATCTCGGATTCAGTTAGCAGTACTGTAAAATTAAACACATTGAATGATAGAAGCAACAATATTGTTAAAAATATGAAAATTAATAATTATATTGACAACGATCACAACAAAAAAGATTGTAGAAAAGTAGGTAAACTTTCTCATGATAAAATTAATAGAGATTTAGCAAGCAAATGTAACTGGGAACATAATATATTTGACCCCTACTCAGCCGAAAAAAAAGATAAGGAGGCAATAGACAAAAATGTGTTATTTGCCACTAAAGATAAAAATCAGTTATTTGAAGAAAATAAAGATAGTGTCCATCTGATGACTAAAAGTGATATTGCTAATCAAAATGTAAACTCTGACTATAAAAAAGTATCTACATCTGTACCCGATTACTTTGACAAATTTGATACAAAGTTTGCTGTTTCCTCAAATAATTCTCATGGGCACAAACTGGAATCCAAAAGTTTCAGTGATGATGTTTTTGAAATGGAACATCCAATAAGGAATTCTGAAACTGATTTGATGAATGTTTCATTAAATAGTTATGAATTATTAGACTATACTTTGCAGAACACTAGTTTAAATGTAACAAATACCGACATGCATGTTAGCCTTTCAGAAGAAGTCAATGAAAATTTAAAGATAATTTTAAATTGTCCTGCACAACCTGTTCAATCATCTATACCTGAAACTACTCCGATAGCTGATAACAAAGAGACAAAATCTCTTGAAGAGCAAATAGTTTTCCGTCGTCAAAGAAAGAAAAAGTCTAAATCAGACACACCTAAGAAACGTGTCTCCTTTCATGAAGATATATTGAACAGTACTAAAATTGATGACATACACATTAACCATGGCTTCATCACACATGAACCTGATGTGTCATTGAGTTTCTTCCAAAGAGGATTCATAAGGAAGCCAGATGTTATTAAAGGTAGATACAGTTGGGCAGCTGAAGGTGACGCTCCATATTATGAAAAAAATGTGCCAGAACGTGAAATAAAATCGGATATCTATATACATCACCCAAGATATTCCTCTACTTCTTCAAGTTCTACAGCTAGTATTTCTAGTTCTATAGATGAAGAAGATAATTCTAATTCAGATGAAAATTATGTTAAAAAAGAGCCTAGTCTTAAATCCAAGCCGAAATCTAGTTGTTTGAAAAAGACGAAAAGTACACGAAAATATATCGATACTAATATTGTCCAGGAGGCAAATAACTTGAAAAAGAAAAAATCAGAGACGAATTTGTTGGATACAAATATTTTTGGCAGCTTAAAAAATATTTTAAATTTTTCAACTTCAGTGCCGCTGGCGGAACGTGGAGTTCCTGAAGGTCAGGAAGATGTCACTGTTTACTCTTCATCACATGACATCTCTAATAGACGCCGTTCTTTTGGCAGTCTTTCCTTAAAAAATTTTGAGACAATTGAGATAAAACCTGCACCAGTAAGCAAAATTCATGAAGCAAAAACAAATTTAAAATTAACAAAAAGTGAAGGATTTTATCCAAATTACCCCAATATTTCTCAAAATTTACCCGCAAATATTATACTATGTGATAGCAATGTCTACGAACATAAAGGTAAGATGCTATATTTTTACTATTCTTGTAAAAATTTGAATAAAGACTTTTTACATAGATAATTTATAATAAAAAATTTTATTCTCATTAGTTGTATCTGAGGGTGTATCTAAATGAACATTCCTATATCCAAAAGTAATGAATTTGCTTAGATTATTTCATCTCGATTTTGATTAATCTAATCGTCATTTGCTACTCATATTTTTAAAATAATTAATGAATTTATTTTGACCATGAAGTACTTAATGTATTTCGATTTTTGCAAATGATTATTTCATTTAATCTATTGTTCTATAACTTCTAGGTATAAATAGGAAAATAAATAAAACATGATATATTATTAATGAAATAAAAACTTCAGTTTTTAGTTTATGATCTTGATAAACACCTTTATAGAGACCTAATATCATGTGAAAAGATGTAGGTAGTTTTGTATCTCAAATATCAGTCTTCTATCAAATGTTGATTTATTGTGCTTCACAAATATATTAGTAAGGTCGTTTGTATTCAATATATATTAGTAATTGAAGTACTTAAATGTTGATTAATATAAATTAGAGTACCTAACTAACCGTATATCTGAATGGTTAGTTAAATTTGTGCATCTTGTCAGTCAAAAATCTCAACCATTTAATAATAAATTTAATATATTAGACACAGCAGGTTATCCTATTGAGAAGTGATACCATTTATTAAAAATGGAAGGTCTTTAAAATTATATGTACCGTGCTGTGAATGCTTGCATAGATTTGAAGCATTGACAGATATGATTCATTGTAGTTTCTTTTGGGATTACATGAGGGATTACATCATCTGAAAAATAATAAAACAACGAGAAACTACAAGTATTCAAAATAAAGATTGCCAGTTTAGGTATCAAGGCAATCTTTTAAAGTTTGCCACAAAAAACGAATGTATAATATGCAGTAAAAATAAATATATGACAAATTAACTAAATTTCATCAGTGATTTTTCAGTTTGAAAAAGTATAGTTAATTTGTAATACATTTATTTTTATTGCATATTAGGTAGTATATAGTGGCTTTTTGGGGTAAACTTTAGAAGTTTCCCTTGATAGTTAACTTTCAATTTTTATTTTGAATACCTGTTGTTTCCTGTTTTTTTTATTATTTTACAGGTAGTATAATCCCAAATATGTGACAGTACCTACTTAGCTGTACCTTACAGTACTCACCAGTATACTGTTTACAGTATGCTGAATTTCTATGCTCAGGATAGAGTATACATCTTTAACTGTGTAAACAAGTAGTCGTTGCCACAAGTTGTTCCTTATTTTTAAAAAGGCAATGCCTTTGTGCCAAATTTTAAAATTGTTAATTAGAACTATTTTGATAATATTGTGTTATGTTTGCATATTATATAAAAAGAGTTAATGAATGTGCTAATAATTTATTGTTAATAAATTAACTGCTTGAAAAATATATTCATACTTACTAATATAAGTATTTCAAAATATTGAAAAATTACTGAATTTTGATTAAATGTAGGAACATGAACATGAATTATGTATAATTCGGGGTATAATAATTATTGGTAGACTATTTGTAGGAGTTTGAGAGTGTATATAGTAAGTGGATGCTCAATTTAATTTTAGGTAAAAATGAGATACCAATGGTGGGAAATGAAAATTGCTACATATACACACTTAAATGCTTAGTTTTTATAATTATAGAATATTGTTCCGTTTGATCATCATTTAACTTGTTGACTAAAAATCTGTAGCTAATGACAATGTATTTATAAATTGCCTACTTCATAATTTGTTAAAGTAAGAAAAGTTTAGAAAACTTACCTACAGTTTTATATAAACTCTATCACAGTTTTATATAACCTCGGTAATTGCCAAGAGAGCTTATATTTACAAGTGTTAAAGTATAATTAAAGTATATTCGACAGTAGTGTACCATTAATGTAAGCAGTTCCTAAGAATGTTGTTTAAGTTTCATCTTTAGAGAGTGAGAGATCATTAAATTGTTATCTCAACTTCTGAATGTAATTTCTTTTAACTACCAAGTATCTTTTAAACTCGTTCCGAAACTTGAACCATCATTTCTACCTTTTTCAATTACTTATTTTTTTCACTAAAATATTTTTTTTTATGAAGCAATTATTTTAATACTACTGTGAGTATTATTGTATTTCAGGTATTAGTTATTCATACGAGTATGACAATTTCCAAAAAAATTTTGAGAAAGAAAATAAACCAAAAAGCTCAACAGTATACCAGATGATTTTAAAGGAGCTCAATTTTTTTCGTAGAAGGGCTAAAGATAAACCAGAAATAGAAGGTCAGGAAGATTTTGAAATAATTATTAACACATCCACTCCGTCTAAAAATGATGAAAAAATTGAAGAAGTTCAAGAACCGGAATTTAAAGACATTAAGTCTTTACCAAAAAGTAATTCAAGCAAATATTCTTCCACAACTAAAGTAGATTGGTCTGATAATGAAACTGTGTCTGACTTTTCTGAAACACAGAACCAGAGACATTTGAGTTCACCCAAAAGGAAAGTAAAAAGGACTAATCATTACTCTGTAAGTCATTCATTCAAAGTACCTCTTTCAGAAAATAGAGGTGAAGAATCTGATACTACTAGATCGTTACTTTCTTTGAGACCATCAAATTCAAAGACCTCATTGATTAGCAGGTTTTTGAGAAATGTAACTTTAAAGAAGATGATGGATGTCAAGGCTCAGAATAAGCAAAGAGACTCGAGGAGATTGATGAGTTTGTACATTAAAGGTGTAAAATCCAGTCAGATTTATGATGATTTGGATAAGGAGTTAGAAAAAGAAATTGCGTTGGGGCAAGAAAAAAGACTAAACTTTGAAAATGTATTGGATAAGAAAATGATTATTCAGTTTAGAAAAGAACTTTTTAGAAGCAGGCTGGAGAAACTTTTGAAGGTATAGTATAATTATTCAATTGAGGTGGACAGGGAGACGCTATATGTTACCTTTCTGCATACAAAAAATTGGGTCACTGGGCGTGGCTAAGTGTAGTAAGATTATGGCTGCCACTCCAGGCCCGGATTATTTAGAATTATAAGTCAGAAATGGGGGAACCAAAATAATGAAACAAAGTTTGAAATAAAGAAAGATCATACTAGGGATACCGATACCCGTTAATTTTACTACCCGGGTACCCGTTTTCATTACCCGGTATTTACCCGATACCCGTTAATTACCCGCTACCCGTTAATAACCCGGTATACCCGTTAATTACCCGTTACCCGTTATTTACCCGTTACCCGCTATTTACCTATTAAGCGATATCAACCCATAGCATTCAACATAGCAAATATTTTCCAATTCATATCATATTTTATATCGCCAAACCTGCGCCAACGCAAAACTGCAAAAAAAAAACAAGTTGTCATATGAATATGGGTGACATAGAGGGCGACCGAGTGTAGGTGCTTAGAGGGTTATCGGGTATTTAACAGATTATCGGGTTTTTAACGGGTTATCGGGTCCTAAAATGGGAACCGGGTAGCAAGTCATTATCGGGTACCCGGGTACCCGTCGGCATCCCTAGATCATACAGATGCAAAAAAATGTGTATTATCTATTAAATTATACAATTTTATTGCTGTGATGCCTAATACGTTCAGATTTATTAATTTTATTTTGACTAAAGTAGTACATTTTTAGTAAATTTCCTTCTTTAAAAATTGAACAATTATTCTGCAATATACTTATGTTATTATATATTTCAAAAATTTTGATTGAGGATCTGTTTCTCCTAGCTCCTGGTTCCAGGTAATTGTTCAGACTATACTACCCTTCCGCCGACAGCTTTCCTTGCTCTCCCCCCCCTCTTATCTGTTGACCTATATATTCAGGGCCTCGTGCATATATGCTCCATCACTGAGCTATTTCATTTACCCTAAGCTAGTATGACCAAATTACCTTCATATACCAGGGCTTGATAATTGATATCCGAATGTTCTGTAAACTTTATCGTCGGTAAAAGTAGCATCATCTACCATAAGGCTCACAACAGTAGAGACAGAATAACATCTTGCTAGGGACAGTCTCGTTTCACAAGAGCCACTAATATTTCCTCCAGTATGGATATACTTATCAATCTTTCCCTGAGCATGTATTTAGTCTATCCATCAAGCGATGTTTTTATGATATATCTTATACTATTATCGAATTTTCGAACAAATTGTACTATTAGATACTAGCACCCATATTAATAATAATCATAATAACATGAAGTTAACTAATGACAACTAACCGTATTCTTAAATCAATCTAAGTAGTTCATATTAATAATTAAATATTTATAGACAAATAACTTAACAGCATGCTAAATAAGAAGTTAATGTGACAACATCTCATTCTATACATAGAGCTAATTTCTCTGCAATAAATCTAACCTGCATTCTGCTTGCATTTACAAACATTTACGCAAAGTGACAAGACTGACAAGTGTCTTGTGTCAAAACTGTTTTGTGTTAAAAAGCAATCAAGGGCGGATTTAGCTTTTCAACATGGGGGAGTATCTCAAAGAATCATATTTTTAAAAAATATGAAATTAGAAATTATCTGTGTATTTAGATAGGTATAGGTACGTTTTTCTTTGGACAAACATGAAATAGCAAATGGAAGTGTTTAATAAAATATCCTTAAGTGAAGTACGTTTATATTTTTTTAAACTAATTACGTTTTTGCTTTTTGCTAATGTAAAATTTGAATTCATGGTAAATCCGCTTTTGATAAGCATTAACTTTGCCTTTTATAATAGGGAGATTCGTAGCCCACGTTAACTCGGGGGTTACGGGAGATTTAGAACACCTTAAATTTTTACCTTATCGTTATCACAATCGTTATACTGAGCACGCGCAGTGCCAAAAATGATACTCTTTTTGGAACTGCACATGCTCAGAATAACGATAACGACGTGCTAAAATTTAAGGGGTTCAAAAACTCCCTAATGAATTCGATAAGTAACCATGCTATAATAAAATTTTATAATAGTTATTGAGGTTACTGACATATAAATACGGAAAATTTCGCATTAAATTATTTAATATTTCAGAAAAACGTTCTTGATCTGTTAATTGGGAGGGAAAAGAAAAACTGCTGACATTTTTGTCAAACTTTTAGGTTAACTTTAACTTATTGTAAAACATACCCAAACTGATAACTAGTGATTTAGCATCATTCTAGCGTTAACATGCATTTAAATGGCATATTAATGCAGTTTTCACTAATTACATTCTAGTTATGTCTTAGAACATACTAAGTTTTATTATTAATAAGGCTGTAGGTATTTAAGCAATCAATTATAAATTAATACATTCAATAATTACTGGTACTACCCCAGATATAGTTCTGCATATTGTTTACTAATTTTTAATGCATACCTGTGAATGTTATTCTGCATAATTTATTTTTACCTATACAGTCTCTGCTATTACAGCTTCGATGGGGTGCACGAAACCATTATCTTTTAATATTGTAGGTATAGAAATCCTCCAAGAGACAAATTTACTAAGAACTCCACTTAATTAAATTGACGTATGTGCCACATCTTCGTCAAAACGTCAAAAATTTAAAAAATCTATATTTTTTTGACATAAATGGAGTATTCTCATTCATAGCACAATATTTTTGATAAATTTTTCATTCTCACTGTTTAAATGTTGATTACCAGTGGCGTAGAACATCATAAATTGAAAAACTAATATTTTTTTGTTTGTTCTTATGACAAAAAGGGAATAGGCGTAGACTTTCACATCAAACTTAAAATAATATGTACAGGGTATTCGCGTATATTTTGACCCCTACCTACAGGGGTTATTAAGAAAGTTAGAAAAAAAATTTAAATACAAAAGTTGTTTGGTTTTTCACGTATTATCTTTTAGCTAGGTCGAAAAAAAAATTGCATGTCATAAACTTGGGAAACCAATTGAACATAATATTTTTAAATGGGACACCCTGTATAATTTTACACGCTTGGGGAAACATTTTTTTCCTGATTTCAAAAATATATATTTTGTTGACATTTGCACTGACAGTTTTCGAAATATTCGACAGCAAGTACCATAAAAAAATACAAAAAATACAAAGAACTAAAAATATTTAATACTAGAAGCCAACAGTAATAAAAAATATTTAACGATTTTTGATGTAAGTTATTTAAACATATTCTAATATTTTCATTTTTTTATATTTTTTTTCATTATTTATAGGAAATATTAAATATTAAATATTTCGGAAAAGGGAAATCTATAACTAAATTAAATAAATAGTACAACCTTCAAATCTTAGAAGACTGTGTGTATAAATGTGCATTTAAAATGAATCCCAAATCTAATTCTGGCGTGTAAAGAAAACAACACATGAATTACTTCATGTCCGAGCCTAACTTGGGCGCGTGCAAAACAGAACATCGAGCAATCTCCAGTCACACATGGGCAAAACGATTAAGGGGTAATAAATTTGCTAAGAGTGGATATAATTTTACGTAAATTGAAATTCTCATTGTAGTTTGTATAAGAATGAAAATTGGTGCATGTTGAATAAACAGGTCTTAGTATCGAAAATATTATTTGACCACTTACAGCAAAGGAAATTTTGTGACAAATTAAGGTAGTTATATTACGATTTTGCTGTTTTGTTAGTACAAAATATTTTTGTAAGTTACAAAATGGCAGAAATGGCAGTGATAATGCCACCTACCTTAATAAGGTTGTTTCTTAATAAGGGCCGGTTTTACAAGTCAGGAATAAGACCGGGAATAGGGCTATTCTCGGAATAACTAAAAAGTGCCGTTTTACAAGTACAAGTTAACCTTGGAGTAGCTTACACCGGGAGTAAACCCAGGAGTATCTTATTCCGTCGTGCCAGAGCAGTTAGGGCGGTTTATACTTGGAATAACGGAATAACACATCTACTTCACAACAACATAACCTATACTTGTGAATAATGAGCTGATCGGTAGAAATGTGATGAACAATATTTGCAGAAATAATTTAATTGGTGATCATTTTGAGAATCTACTATAGAACATTTATTAAGAGATTTGTATAATTTATATTATGTTGTTAACGCTATAAAATATCTTTAATATTTTCACTAGGTACTTTTATATAGGAGGGAAAATCTGTAAACTATATTAAAATATAATACTTTACAGATGTTGGTATTGCTTAAATGGGAACCTACTTAAATTAGGTTATTATAAACAGTTTTTATATGATATTCTGCATCTTCAATCTGGAAACTACAAATTACCTGTAAATTACCTGGGCTTGTATTTGACCAGGGTGATCTACTGAGAATGAATCCTCTCTCTTAAATTTAACATTTGCAGGGATATAAATAAAATTTAAATACACATTTGTAGGAAAATGTATTAGTCTTATGATACACATATTTTTTTCTTATTTAATTGTAAATAATTATTATATATTATACTACTATAAGTACCTGCTATTGTGTACTTCAGACTCTCAATTTCTCTTTCAGAAGCTGCATCTCTATATCATGCTTTTCTGCATTTCTTTTTTCTTTTAATTCATGCTCCTTTTTAAGGAGATCTATTTGAAGTGACACAATTAAGTTCAATTTTTTTATCGAGTAATAATAATTCATGTTTATTGTTTGGCAGTATCATCTAACATTCATATAATTGGTACATATAATTAAATAATATACCTAGGTATTTAAAGATAAGGATTCGTACCAACTATTTTTGTATGTTCTTCAATTAATGCAAGTAGAGCCTCCATTTCATTTGTAGTAAAATTTGGGCAGCGCACACGCTTTGCCGAATCCATAATTTAATATTCTTTTTGAAAAATAGGTATGTAAATAAAATATATAAATTATATCAATAAACCGACGACTACTAGGCGCAAATCATTCTATTCTCATAATAAGTAACACATTATATTTGGCGGGCGGGTTTATCCTCTGGTTGTAAACAATTTGTCATGCGCAGAAAGAAATTCTGCTACCAACTGAAAACATTTCTTGACTATTCCAAGGAATAGCAATTCCGGAGTAAGATCCTCGCAACTTTGTGTCGTAAAACGGTCGTAGGTTAACCGCACAAATTACTACTTGTTTCAGTAATTTGTGGTTAACCGATAGATAAATAGGAGAATAACTTTATACCACGAATACTTATTCGGCTGATAAATCTGTACTTGTAAAACCGGCCCTAAGTATTGTGAGATAAAGTCTGTCAAGCATAAGTCTGTACTTACTACTTATGTAAATGTTACTTATTTGAAATATTACCAATCAAATTATTTGGTGAAAAGTTATATGCTTACAATTACAACGTCCCTAATTATTGAAAAGTGTTTTGAAGCTATTAAAAATATTGAGACACAAAAGAAGACATAATAGAGCAGTCATCAGTATTATCAGATCATTAATTAACATAAGTGGTTTCTGCATAAACTGCAAATTAAAATAAGAATTTTTCATTAAGTAATTATTATTTTTAGGTTTTTCCGGTCCGAAGTGCATATACCACGAATGGAGATACGAAACCCCTCCTTGTTATTTTAACAGATAGCACCCTGTACATTTCAGGCATGAAGCCCAATGGTACTTATTGCAATCACTTTGTGTTACCGTACACGGAACTTAATACTGTTTTAATTGGACCTAATGCGCAAACAATTCACTTTTCAAATTATGATAAAGATATGCAGTGCATTGTTAGCACAGGCTGTCGTAATGTAACAGGAGATCTGGTAGGACAGTTGGAAATTGCTATGAGAAGAGATATCAATAAAGCAAGACTGCCTGCTGTTAAACAGCTTAGCATGAGAGATATGGTTAATTTACGACGTGCTATATGCAAACAAACCTCTGTTGAAAAGGTAATGATGCACTTTTTTATGCAATTTGTTGCTATTGTTTTTAGTAATGTGAATATTTAATATTTATTTAAGTAATGGAAAGTTTAATGAAAAACGTAAACTAGAAAAATTATTGAAATGTCTAATATTTTAATAAATAGTTGATACACGCTTTATTTATTTCCAAGTCTTTGTCTTGAAGTATTTTTAATATTTATTAAATGTATTTTGCAAAATTTGTATGATATGCACTTTACTACAAATTTTATTTTAGGATGAGGAGTATTATTATTACAGTATTGTTAACGTACAAGATTTCACATCTGAAGTAGAACCTACTCCTTTAGGACCAACTAAAGAGGGTCCTTTAATGTTTAAGACTTCTGAATCTGAATTATCTCGTTGGGAAACTGCTTATTTTATTTTGAAGTAAGTAAAATTTTCATTAAATCTGTAATATCGGTATTATGTTGGCTTAGCGAGTCTCAAGGCAAACGAGCGGTGTGCACGGTAAACACCTCACCGTGCTGCAAGGCGGTGTCCACTGTCTTGGTTTTTGCATGTAAACATATTCCTCTCCGTTGTATTGTATGTTGTATTGTGGCGAGAGTTTATAAATTGTAACAGTTTATTCCTTTTGTTAATAGTTAATGTCTTTTATTACACGTATTATGATGGGCGCGCCTATGTCCACCCTCGCATTTTTGCCAAGCCTATTAATATGTAAAAATCAAGCATTCTTCAATCTTCAATCATAGGATCACCTTTGGTGTGCTCCTATAATCACTAGATCTGTACATGTCGCGCACACTATGCGATCAACTTAGTGTTGCGTTGATATAGAAGCAGAAAATGTGGCATATATAAATACAGTAAACATACTGCATGTGTTTGAACTAATTGTTTTGTCACGATGACAGCCACAAAGATGCAATATACGCAAGAAGATGTACCTTATAACGATGTACCTGTTGGTAAAACATTAAAAAGGTTTAAAGCAAATAGAAATATTTCTTTCAAAACTCAGTGTCGGAAGACAGCAATTAATGAAGAGAAAGCAGAAGATGTAGGGATTCAATTGCAAGAGATGCCAAAAACCTCCATTAAAAACGTTTCATCGATACAAAGTATTAGTCACCGGTCTGTTGGGTAAATATTGAAAATGAAGAAATACCATGATACAAAATACAGCTGGTTCAAGAACTATTAGAGGAATATTTTTTTTGAAGGGGCACTGACAGAAGGCAGTCGTGCAGAAGTGTATTGAAGTTTCCAAGTTTCCAAGTTCTCTTTTATTTTCAATTATAACTACCTTGTAACATATCACTGTAATAATAATTCAGAGATGGACATGAATATGTGTAAACTAGCGATGAGTCGGATAATAATATATCCAAACAATTAGTCATAATTAGCATTAATAATCCACAGGCACATAATGTTATTAACCCGCTAATATTGAAATTTTATAATATGGTGAGACATTTGACAGGAATTTATGCAGGAACATTTGCACATGTGTGTAAACATAACTCGTGATTGTTCCAACTAAAATCAATTTGCTTTATTCAGTATTTCTCATTAAATTAAAATGTCAAAGAAATATTTTGAAGTGTGGAAAAACTTTGTAAAGGTAAAAGATCTAAAAAACAAATACCTTAAGGCTATGTGTAAATTCTGAGCGCAAGCACTTAATCATTGTTGTATTGGTTAAACTACATGGAATTTAAGTTCAACTTAGTAATTAGCCACCTAAGAACCCATTACTAGTGTAAATACATAAACACAATTGTTGTTTAAAAACAAAATGTTGATGTGTCTTTTAGCTGAATCAAAACTGAAACAGTTCCCTAAGTAATTATCTTACTAGCTAAAGAATGTTTGTTATAAGAATGTACCAAAATATATTTTTTTTATTCTTAAAGTTTACTAATATTTATGTTTAGTTAATTATAGTTTTTTATTTATAGAGCTGGTGTATTATACATGCTGTCTTCGGCTTCCCAGAGAGTCCCTATGAGTGTTTTTCCTTTAATAAATGGGTCTTGCCAAGGTGCAAGGAGAATTTTTAGTAGTCATAGACCACATACTTTTCAGTTAATTGTAGAAGGAAAACATTTGCTATTAGCAGCTCCCGATGAATATGTTGCCAGTGAATGGTTGCAGGAGTTAGTACATGCAGCTAGTGGTGTAAGTAATTAAATTGAAATTCATAAGTACATTTATGTGGTATGTGGTGCCTACCTAAATGGATTAACACTGATTCAATTCACATTGCACTACACTAAGCCTCTTGCTTGTAAATGCATATGATCATAATGGTGCATACCACACCTTTCCATAACTGTGGCAAAACACCTTCATCTTTCAAACAGAATACATACATTGTACCTATTGATTATTAGTTTTGATTGTATTTTATAGTAGGTCTAAGCGCAGATTAACCAACCTTTACAGATAAATCGATAGATAAACGTACACCAACATTCAGCAATACATCCCTTTCATATTCACACTTAGAAAATAAAATAATGCATTTTTTCATAACTTTTCATCATTGGAAGCTAGCTCAGGCCATAAAGAAACAATTCTGCCTCTTCCATTGATCTTCACAGTCAAGAAATAAAATAATTTGCGATTGATGGCAACGATTTTAGTTAGAATCATTTTGATACTGCCAAATATAACAATGTATCAGTCCATCTGTATAGTTATTTTATTTGTGGTCTGAGTTATCTCATTTCATCATAATGAATCCCCCAGCCTCTAAAAAAATATATGTTTGGAATTATTAAATCTGATATAACCTAACTACATGTTAGCTTTGTAATAACGATGTATTATATTAGCTTAAATATTATTGACTGTATGTTATTAATAGGACAAAGACATATCTTAATAGAATTTACAGTATTCCCAACTCTTCTGATTATTATTAATTTGAATTACAAAACTTAATTGAATTCTACAGGTTATTTTGATACAGTCGAATGACAAGTTATTTTTAATTCAAATTATCCCTTCATTAATTGTTGGATCTCTCTTATAGTGCCCATTTGTATTTTGTATGTCATAAAGAAGGATATTTTATTAAAAATTAGTCACTAGATTTGTGTCCTGAGGAATTGAGTTTTAAGAATATCATTCTAGTCTAATTGATTATAAGCAATTTTTGTTGTAAAACAAACCATTACCAAACAAATTATAAGACGATATGAGTGGCAAAAGTACAAGGTGAAACTGAATATTCAAAAAGAGATACTCATAATTGAATCATACACATAAAAAATTAAAACACCCACAGAATATTAACCACAACTTTTTGATACTTTGTTGTTTAAGTAATATGCCCTCGATCTATAATTTTAGACATACAACAACCGGGACAAGAATCCAACCCAATCATGCTCTCTATTAATGACAAGTGATCACATACTTACAGTAAGAGAAGCGTTTCCCTGTATGATAAACTCCTTTTTGCCAGCCAAGAGTCAGCATGAACCTATTAAAGGAACTCAAGCCTTGTCTTGTGCCTCAATAATAGATTTAACATCTTTTAGACTACCTTCTGCAGAACAGAGCTGGTGTATTCTGGTAAAAACATTTCTAGTAAAATTTTATTAATTGATGTTAAATATAATGTTTTTAGGAATTTGCATGTAGAGAGGTTCATGAATATAGTGGAGATTGGATACTATATTTCTCAACAAATGCGGAACTAGAAAACTTTATATCCACTTTGGAGAGTTTGTGGCAGTATAATAATGAAAACGTAAGTAAAAGTTTGCTTAAGAATAAATTTATCTATAATTTTAGCTCTGTTGACTGGCTGTGGTACAATATAAGTGCTGGAAATTAAAGTTAATATATTTTTTCCTAATGGGTGATCAAAAAGTCTTCTCTGTCATAGGCAGCTGCTTTGGATTCGAAAAATTTTTTCGTTGATAAAGGCTTTTCCTTTTATTTCATTATCATTTTACTACCTGGTACTAAAATGTTATAACTAAGCGTCACACCTTGACCCAATATTCAAGGGGTGGATCCAGGATATGCTTTACTGGCGACTGGTAGTATCTTACATAACAAGAGTATTAAATGTTTCACTGAACACACACTGCAGATTAGTCCTTTGTAGAGTTCAAGTAAATTAGCAGCAACTGTTATATGTAGATGCTCGGGAGTTAACTTGTGGCGTCTGTCACTCAAAATCCATTTATAGGAGGAAAGAATGATCTTTCAAGAAAGTTTCGTTTATAGTGGGTTGTGCAAAATCAACCTCTACCCTCAAGGAGGTGTACAATAGCACTCGCTGTTCGAAATCCGGGATTTTTATTTAAGACTTCTTCAAATTTAGTTTTCACACGGTCAGCAGAGTATTCTGATAATTGGAAAATAAACTGGCGCAGATCGAAGATAATGTTTACTGCGTTGACTATTGTGTACCCAGATGAAGTAGTTGTGGTCTCTAGGCTCCTTATTGATCAGTAAATTTGTGGAAAATTATTATGAATGTTCTTTAGATCTTCCCGAATAGCTGGGTCATTGAACGCTTGCTGGCCTTGTAAAATAGAGAGTGCATCCTTTGTATCGAGTGTATCAATTAGGATCTTTACGTCATCAAAATGAACGTAATAATAGGTTGCCGCCTCTAACCAGGTGCTCCAACGCGTTACAACAGGTTGTGGTGTTAACGGTGTATGTCAGCGAGACGGTGCCTTTAAAAATGTTTTTTTTTATGCTGGATATTAATCTGTCAACTGTGGGATAGCACTCTCTAACCCTTTCTGCAATTTTATATAATCTGTGTACAAAACATGTGCCATGTAGTAAATGTTTATAGTTGAATATACTTTTCAAGCGTTCTGCAAACGCTTTCATGTAGGCAGCTCCGTCGGTTACATATAATAAAACGCGTTCTTTATTATTGTCCAAGTTGCTGCACCATATTTTTTTAAGACTGCGATCCACACATTTATAAGTTGTTTCAGAATTTGTGATCTCTGGTACTGTTGACAACAGTAGCCTTGCGGGCATCTGTGTTGTTTCTTCCATGCCGCCAACCAATACATTAACGACGTTCCAGCCTGTTACGTCACTGGTTTCGTCCACACTCACAAATGTTTTCGTTACACACGTCAGCACATACAGTTGTTTCAATGTTTATAATTGTTTCCGAAAAACAATTTTATCTGAGGGTTATCACCTGTTGAAATATAATTTCAAATAAATTCCCGAAACTAGATTGTTTAGCGTGCTCCATGGCATATTGCAGGTAACCATTTTTTCAGGAAATCTATATTTAAATTTTTTTTTTTATTTACCTTACTAGTTCGGTAACCACTCACACGGGCTCATGAGACACTAAGTAAAAACTGGAGGAATGGAAGTTGTAGACAAGCTCACAACTTTATAGCGGAGCCAAGCAAGACCAAGACGGCCTGGCTGTTAAGTTGTAGCCGGAAGGCTCTAAACCAGTTGTTGGGAGTTTTAACGGGTCACTGCAGACTTAGAAGACATCAATGATTGATGGGTGTTAAGGGAGACCCTATCTGCCCAAAGTCCGGGAAGGGCGACGAAACGCCTTCCCACTTCTTGGCAGAATGTGTGGCTTTTGGCAGACTAAGACACGACGTCTGGGGGGCCGAGGAGCTGCTAGGGGAAGAGGTCAGTTCCCTTGAATAGACCGATATTCTGACCTACATTAGAAGGTCGGGAAGGTTCGACGAGGGAAGAGGTGACGGAGTTAGGTAGGGGACGACAGGGGTAGGGAAAAAGGGCCCGCTTGTGGCCTACTTGCCAGGTCTTGGCCGCCCCATACCACCACTACTACTACCACTCACACGTATTTTATACACATTTTACCACTTTTCTACAGTAACACGCGAAAGAAGATTACGTGACATAATAAATAAATGAAATTCATTATCTAGAAGAATGTCCGACTCACTTCAAGTGTACACTACAACTGCCACAGGTGACAGGTGTGCCACTGCCAAAAGAGCTCACGGCGACTGGGAAGTTGCGGGAGGAGGAGGTAGTGGCACGTATATGTTTAACCTTGTGGGTTTTTATTGATCACTGAAAAAATTTCTTATAAATATAATGCAATTTATTGTTATCTAGGTATGACCTAGGTATACCTAATATTGGGTATGTATGGTCAAGGTGTGATGCTTAGTTATAACTATTAATTTTCTATTGTAAACAAATGATGTCATGTTATTTGCGTTTATAATTTTTTATAACTCAACTACAAGATCTTTACATCTATTTTAAACTAACCTCTAACTCCTTGATTTTTGATTTTACAAAAAAATACTGATTTTGAGGTGTTTGTTTGAAGATTCAGAATATGCTATCAGAAACACAATTGGGCATCTGAGACCAAAATTACATAACAAACTTGATTTTTTTAAAATAGAACATACAGTATATTTTCACATAAATCTTGAAAGACCTTTTTCTTCTGTTTTCAAAAATATGTAATTTTCATCTCATCATGTCATCTCTAAACGTTTTCGAGATATTTAATATTAAAAATATTCACCTATTCTACCACATTAACTAATAAACTAATAATAACTACAACTAATAAACGCAATAGTTTCTGATAGCATATTCTGAATTATAGTTATAGATTATTACAACTTATAGTTAAGTATACGAAGTTAGTTTGATTGTGTGTTGGTTTTGACAGTGAAAAAAATTATTTCCTTTATCTCTTCGCTGGTTTCGTTAATACCTAATAAATAAAAACGAAATATCTTCCACTGCAGAAATGGGAGACACTATATTAAAATTTCAATTTTTTAAATATTCAAAAACATATCGATACCTTTTTGCCAAAATATCGTAAGTCACTTTCACTAAATTTTACCTTATACTACTTACGACAATTCTGCTACTCTGCCTATTACAGTTCTGTTACTTACGATAAAATATATGCAGTTATTTAACCGTATTTATTTACAATACTCTGCCAGGATGTGTATTTGCATATTATACTTACGATAGATCCATAAAGTCATTTTCATGGAAAATGTCACTTACGATAGTTTGGCAAAGAGGTATCGATATTATATTGGAAAAACTTACACTAGTTTGTAACAAACGTTTTACAGGTATGTTGACGATTTATAACTTCATCATACGATTAATCCTGAAAGATGATATATGATATAAACCTTGAGTAACTTATTGGTTAACTTGGGTATTAACTGGTAACCATAGTTATTGAAACGAAAAGCCCTATAGTTTTCAATAAAGATCTACTGTAATTTTGTCATAGAATTGTAAAATTGAAGTGTTTATTTTCATATTCAATTTAGTATATTTTCTAGATATTTCATATGGAACCTTATTTTTTAAAAGTTTGAATATAATTCAAGTTAAATGTCAAACAGTTGATAATCGTGAATTGATAAAAAATATTTTGATCACTAATTATATTAAACTGTTGACAATATTGCTCCATAGGATGAAAACATATTATCGTCCATTAAATATTACTTTGTTATTGGTTAGTTTTTCTTATAAGGTAGGGTGTTCTTATTTGGCACTCATTATTACAATGGAAATATCATTTCCATTGTTTGTTAAATAACTAACTGATGATGGTGACAATGGTAGTAAGTTCATGTTTGAAAATAATGGCTGTGATGTAACATTGGACTATTATAGTTGCGTTAGGTTTTGTCATCGCAGATGCAATTTGAGTGCAAGATATTTAACTGAATGCGGTGAAAGGTTTCTGAAGAACTTTTGACATTTGTTGGTAAACTTATGGTGGATTTATGCAGCCTAAGTAAATTAAATTAAAATAACAAATATTTAAGCACAATGCACTCATATCGAAATGTTCATGGAACAAATTGTTTTAAATTAAGAACAAATTTAATGAATTTTTAACCAAATTTTATATTTTTATTTTATTTCTTCTTTTAAACGTCAAATACACATGTGCCGACAGGGTAGGCAACAGTAAATTTTTTAAAATATAAAGTTACTAATAAGGAATTGAGTCTATATATTTTTTTATTGGTTTTATGTGTAGTTCAAATATTCAAAAACCAATTGATGCTGTCTAATGCTCTTACGTAACATCAAAAAAAGTTGAAAATTAAATATGATTGAGTCGGAGTTAATAGATTTATATCTTCTTCGCAATTAATTAAATGGCTTCACACTGTACCGCCTCACTCTTTTCTTGCAAAAAAACGCAGTATGGAAGCAGTAGCAGTAATAAAACACTAGCAATTAATCATATTATTCTCATTTTAAAAGTAAATTTGAAATCTTACAAACCGATAAATTTTCCACTCAAATACGTGAAACACTTCTGACAACAAACAAATTAAACTACAAGGTACCAAGACCAAGGCTAAAGGAAACGTAGTTCAAATGCTCTATCGGTAGATGATCAGTAGTTTTTATGTTGTCTGCCAGTTGTCATATTCATAATGTGCATGCGTAAATTAAATAGTTATCCATGAACTCCTCAAATATATTTTTTTATTTACTTTATCTTAATTTATTTCGGCTGCATGAATCCACCATTAATTGTCAATAATATCTAACTTATTTGTGGTGAAGTTGTATAATTTACTGTAATTTATTTGATTTATTGAAATTAGTTTACTGATGATGTATTGCAAAATAAATTACCATAACTTCAAAATTTTTTAATTTTTCAATAAAGCGAAAATGTATGTGTGACAATTAGAGGGAATAAGTAACATAGAAAAATGTAGCTTTTTGGTATAAACTGTACCACCCTCAGACAAATGAACTTGTTGTCTGAGGTACCACCAGTGAATAAAAGTACAATCACAAATTGGTAGGTACAACTTGACTTATAACATGTCTCTTTTTCATCCGTCTAAATATTCCTAATTAATTCAGTGTCCTTGTAGCTCCAAAATTGTAAAGATATAGATTTCTAACTTTTCAGACACCATTCGGTAAATAAACAAACGAGCTTAGAATTATCCAAGCCATCTGCAAGCAAAGCCAAACTCAGCTCATGTTTGTATTACATTAGATGGAGAGGAACTGACATTTTGAATACCAACAGTTCTGTGTGTAACAATAACATATCATAGTAATATAATATGTTGTGTTTCATTAACCACATGATTTTTCATGTGTAATATTGAATTTAATATATGAAAGTGGATAAAGAGTTACATACTACTATACTATACTTACTATACTATACTAGTAATGCTTTTAAGTTCATATATAAATATACGGTTTTATTTAATAATATGAATCTTTTATAGGGAGACAGTTTTCCTTTAACTACAATTCCAGAAACTGACCCACTTAGTAAGAAATGTGTTGATGTTTATACATCTCTTATTGGAGCATGGCCATCTAATACTGTTCTATTACAGTTTATGTAATGATTAACCAATACTTACGGGTGTTTAAATTAATTTCTGCTTCAGGTTGTGTAGTTGATATTAATTATATTTTAGCTATATTTTTCTATTGTAGGCAGTTTGTATATAATTGTTATTTTTTCTTAATTTATTAACATTTACTAAATTATTTTGAAATTATTTTATTATAAGGGAGGTCTTATTTTGTTATCTAGTCTATATTTAATAAGATATTGTGATAGTTATTATAACAATGTAATGATGGTATTAAATTAATATTACTAATAATTATAATACGCTTTGAAAACTAAAATATAAAACATGCACATGTAGACAAGGCACATTAGACATAGGTATTGATATTATAATAGCCATTCGAAAAACTAAAAGATCCTATTTAAAATATTCTCATATACTAGAAAAAAATTGCTGTCAAAATATTTTTTGTTTACACTTAATTTTTAATACTCTCCAGAAATTATGAGACATGTAAAAAAATGTCAACTTTTAATTTAATTAATACGTTGCTCATAGTTTCAAAATAAAATAAGAACTGACAAGTGGTCAGTTGTATATCATACTGACACTATTCAAACAGATATGATCTAAATTTTTATTGTTTGGTCCACTTACATTGTCCAATCTTGCATTTACCTTTCCCTCTACAACTTGTTTGTGTATTTGACAGAATTTATTATAATTCATATCACACTGTCGGTAAAAGTATAACAGGCATTATATTATTACTTTTCGGTTTGATACTGACCTTCAATTAATGTTTTTGATCAACCAATAAGATAAAATGTGAATATATATGTTTGAAATTGAAATGTACAGTTACAGTCACATTAAGGACCGTTTCCTAGTCTTATTTACTATATAAAGTCACTATTTATTTACTTATTTCAGTATAGGCCTAGTTTTGACCTATATTGCTCTTGTATCACTTTTTGAAATGTAAGGAACTGTGATTTTTCTTAACTTGCTTTTCTTTATCGGTTGCTAAAACAGATGAAACAGGTTTTTAGGTACTTATTTATTTGGAGATGCCGAAAACAACTACTCCACGGGCAATATGCCCCGACTGGCGTTGCATTACATCAACATCTCCATGGAGATGTTGATGTAATGCAACATATTTATCTCGTTTATGATTTTGATAAACCTGATGACACCTACTTTGTCACTTTTATGAATGCATAATTTTATTATTGTTTATATTTTTTTCGTAATAAATTGAGTCCTCACTCTTCACAACAGAAAGCAAACATTACAGGTTAGATTGACCTTTTCTTATTATTTTATATGTATATTTGGATAAAATACTATTTACATTTTTATACTGGATTCTAAACCTTTTGGTCCTTGTTGCCAATAAAGTGTCATCCTTGTCTTGAATGTCATACACATCCCGGTCTTGAGTGTCTTGAAAAATGTATCTGAGATTGACAGGGGTCTTACAGTTTGCTCACTAAAACAAACTAACTCATAGCACCTTTACACTGAAATCTGTAATCTCTATTCACATACACAAACTTTAATGATAACTAAAAATATAACTTACTGTTATAGTATAGTTTTTACTTATTCTGTTTTGCTGATTGATGAAACCTGTGATTTTTTATTACAAATTAAAAGTCATTTTTTTTATGTAGAAAGATCTATCCAACTTTTAATAATAATATTAAATGTAATAATTACATTTAATATTATTCAAGTGAATGATATTAAATGTAATAATTACATTTAATATTATTCAAGTGAATGATTTTCTATATAATGATTGAATGGCACTATAACATCTAGTATAATTATTATACTAGAGATGTTATAGTCAGAAAATCATCCTCTGCTGGGCCCCGATTCTCGAGTCATGCAAAAAGATTTGTATGTGAATATGATACCAATAAGACTGTTAACGGGATATTCTTATTTATGTGTTACCGGATACCAGAGATACCGGACAGGGATGCCTGGCTCGAAAATTCTGATGCTCGGATCTTGAATGGGCTCATCTGGTTCACAGATGGGTCCAAGACAGACCAGGGCTCAGGGGTGGGAATTTCGTGGCGTGCACCCAAGGGTGAAATTATCCTTTCTCTTTGGGAAGTATGCCACAGTCTTTCAGACGGAAGTGTTTGCTATCTCTGCTTGTGTTCAGGAAAATCTCAAAAGGAGATATTCTAATCAGCATATCCAGATATGCACTGACAGTCAAGCGGTTTTATATGCCTTGATCTCCTCCAGGGTAGTCCTAGAGTGTATTAATGGTCTGGCCCAATTGGCCAGAAAAATCAAGTAAAATTGACCTAGGTACCGGGTATCACAACATAACTGGAAATGAGGAGACCGATGCACTGGCTAGAAGAGGCTGAAGTATTCAGTTTACAGAGCCCGAACTAGTGCTCGGGCTTCTGCCCAGTTATGTAACGAGGTCCATTGAAAATTGGATCAGAAAGATATCTAAGGAAGAATGGTCAAACGTAATTGGGCTGTGATAAGCCAGGCTTTTAATTGAAGGACCCTGGTCGCACGCAACTCGATCAATACTTACACTAAGTCGGAACAGCATAAGGATTGTCACAGGACTATTAACAGGTCATGGACATCTCAACAAGTACCTTAATACTATTCGCCTTAGTGACACTAGAATGTGCAGGTTTTGGGGACATGGTTCTGTCGCTGTGCCTGCCTTATGGTCAAGAGACACAAACAACTGGGTGCAGGGTTTCTCCTGCCACAGGACATTAGAAAGCTAAGCTGCCAGTAAAACTGGTGTGGGCCTATGCGCATAGCATGGATATCTTCCAATAACTCTCGACTTGCGGCAGGCAAATGGGTCAAAAGGCCTGAGTGCTACGGGTAATTTAAGAATAACACAGACAAATGCAGGCTTAACCGCTAATATATGGAATTTTTTCCACCAGTGCGATTCTCGAGTCATTCAAATACATTCCGTATGCAAAAATGACGTAAAAATTACATAGGTGTATAGTTATTTATAACAAAATAACTGTTAAACAATGTCTTGTTATTATTGTTGAAAAAGCGGATGGGATACCCGCTTTTTATTAACAGTTATTTTGTTATAAAGAACTATACACCTATGTAATTTTTACCTCATTTTCGCATACGAATGTATTTGCATGACTCGAGAATCGAATTGGTGGAAAAAATTCCATATATTGGCAGTTAAGTCTGCATTTGTCTGTTACTCTTAAATTAGAGCCCTTTCTAGCATCAGAATAATGATCATTTCCAGCATTACGAGTGCTAACCTTTGACAGCGGCACCCGGGAAAAATGGTATAAAAAATTAATGAACATGAATGTGTGAACTATTGATGAATAATGAGGAGAAAACAAAATCAAATTTGAAAAAGAATATATTTTTTACACTTATATTTTTCTAATATTGATAATCACTAATCTATATATAATAAATTACATATTACAATAATGCAAATACAAGAAATGACTGTGGGAACCATGCACATCCGCACAGGCTTTGGAGAGCCGCATAGTGGGTCCTCGCTATTAGAATTAACACAGTTAAAGAGTTTCATTCAATATAAATATTTTTTAATAGGTATTTATGAAATCCCTCTAAAGCTTCCAGGTATATTTTGTATTATATGTAAAGTATAGTGTTGGGAAATTGGTTTTGTTTTTACTGACCCCCATTGTAAATATTTTTACACTTATATAAAATATTCTGCTGCAAACATGATGTGGTGTGTTGGATGAGCCTATCTTAAATAGCAATAGACCATATAATAAAAAAGTTTGTTATTTTGATTATATTTTCCTTACTATTAGAGGTAAACTAATCAACCACTATATCACCAAGAATTTATATGTATATAATACGTATAGGCAAATTTTCTTTATTTATAAAAATATTGTTTAAAAAATATCTGTTCCAATCAGTTACAGATCCTGAAATTCTTTAGTCAGTAGCAGATAATCCTGACATTTCTTGATTTTTATGTTTGATGTTCACTTTCTGTATGAAATCGACATACATATAACTGTGAAACATGTAGGAGCTATAATGTCAACGATAAATTTTTAAATGAATGCTCTGCAACTTTTTTATGGGTAAAACATCTGAGGAGTATAGTGACAAAGTTTACCGAGTTTATTTCTAATAAGGGATAGATGCTCAAAAGAGGAAAGGAATGAATGGCAAACGCCATGCAAAGGAAAGTTAAGAAAAATCCAAATGTAATTAATAAGCACCTAACTTACAATTTAAATATAATTGATCAAGGGTAACCTTCAAATATTTTAATATCTATAATATACCGGGGTTCCCATATCATCTGACTAATGACAATTTGTATGGGGTATTACATTTCATTGAATTTTATATTCCCAAGGCACACTATGAGAAATATTGCTAACGGAATCCATAGTACTGATTGCCAAACACTTCTGATTATGAAAATACTGAAGCGAAATGGTTTTTTTAATTAAAATATAAGTCAAAATTCGTTTCAAGTTAATAGATACAGTTTACATAGCTGTCTCAGGGTGCGCAACATCATGTAGAATAGTGGCCTTGTGGTATGAGATACGGCCTGTCAAACTGAATCATAAAGTTTCACTAGTTCAAATCCCACGAGACCCAACTCTTTAACTTTATTATAATTATTAGTGTTTACTTATTCTCATAAATATGTTTCATTGTCCGTGGTTGTGATTTTTTTCTGGAGGTAATCCTTAAAGTCACAACATTTACTTAAAAAATTAAAACGTGGTTGAATTGGTTGAATCGGTTCGTTTACTTTATCAGTTTAGCTAAAGCTACTGTCGAGTAAAATAAATTATCAAAAAGCAACATATTTTTTATTTATTGTGTGCATTGCGCTTTTACTAATAGTTGTACATATTGCCCTGAACCTGGATATTGAGTTTCATAGTTTTAGAAGAAGTAACATAAATTATTAGTAATAGGTTTTTTTAGTTCTTGAATAAAATACTATATCATTTTAAAATTAAAGGTTTTTTTAATGAAACACTATTTAATATTCTCTGCACGATATTAAAAAGTTTTACTGTCCACGTATTATAAAGCTTTCATGTACTTAAATTCAGGTATTAAAGAAATTTAGGGAATGTGATAATTAGCAGTTATTAAATAATCGAGAAAAGCTATACTTGTATGGGCATATTTCAAGAAAAATAATGAAATAATTAGTAAACGAGTACTATAGGATTTAATAATCTTGGGGTCGGTACTTTCACACCCAATTAACATACTAATTGCGGGTTAAAATTAACCAGCGTTTAGAATGTGAGTGCATACATTTACTTAGAACTAAAATGGTCACAGTCTAAATATGGATATTTGACGGCCGATTAACACTTTAATCGGTAATAAAAGTACCGATCCTTATAATTTATTTCATTTTATAAAATGTTAAAATATGTCGCCATTTACAGTCAAACAATAGTGTAACCGATCTAACTGACGAATGAATTCCAAACCTCTTTAATGTTTAATAAGAAAATATTTATTTTGCAGACTTTAAAGATTACCTGCAGACAGAATCACAACCACGGACAGTAAAACATATTTATTCGAATAAGCAAGCACTAACAATTGTGAATTAATTCTCGTGGGACTTGAACTAGTGAAACTTTACGATTCAGTTTGAGAGTCTGCATACCGCTAGGCCACCATGCCACGTGACGTCTCGCACTCTGAACCAAATATGTGAACAGTGCCTATTAACCTGAAACAAATTTTTACTGATATTTTAATTAAAAAAGCATTTCACTTCAGTATTTTGATCAGAAGTGTTTGGCAATGAGTACTATCGATTCCGTTAGTAATATTTCTCATAGTGTGTCTTGGGAATATAAAATTTAATGAAATGTAATAGCCCATGCTAATTATCATTAGTCAGATGATATGGGAAGCCTGGTGTATCCTGAAAAAAGTATAACAAATAAAATAATTTAACAAATTTAATTTTTCTGTAAATTTACATCTCTCATATAATAAATATATTGCCTTTCTAAAATGTAGGTAATCCATTTGGCAATTGAAATATGTACTCATACTATCAATGGTATTTAGATATTTTAAATGTATTTCAATCATTTATAAAATAGGTATGTAATCAATCTATTTAGAATTGTATCAAAAGTATATCAATCAGTATCTAATTTATTATAAAGTCACAGTGTTGTAGCTATTAACTAATAAAAAATTAACAATGTGTATTTTTATTTTAAATCTCCCTTACAACAGAGCAATCTCCTATGATGTGATGATTTTATGTATTTCACAGTAAAGATTTAATTTAAAACTACAGATGCATAGTTTATAGTGTAGATGTATTCAGAGTAGTAATGTTGATTTGCCGGCTAAAAATATTTTTAGCATTCTTAGCCAATTTTTAGCCGACAAAAATCCGGCTATAAATGGCAAAAATAAAATTTCATTTTAATGAATATTATTGAATTTGTTGAGTTCTCCTGGTTAATTTGATACCAAATATATGGTGTTGTTAAAGTTCTTATTTAAGTCTTATTAAATAATTTTCTCATGAAAATTCTCAAGGTCATTTGACACAGTCAATATTACCATCCTGTATTATCAACTGTAATAATAAAGTATGAACTATATAATATGAAATATTAAGATGGGGGAGCATTCGACTGTCCCCTTAATTAACGTAGTTCTCCAGCCTTCCTTCATTTCCGCACTAAAATCATGGGTTCATACTGCTTCCTACATTATACTATACCATCTCCTCTCCCACACAAATCAGATGTTTAGGTTAATCTTCTCCATTAGAATGATAAATAGTATTATTATAAAAGTATATAAGTATAATATCAGGTTCATTAGTTATAAGTTGCAAAATTTATTTTTCAGGCCAATCAAGTGCCAGAATACTCACTTTTTCAAACATTCATGGAAAAATAAGTTTAATTGTACAAGCGGCAAAAGCTAGGTAAACTACCGTTATTTATTCCTATAAATATATGTTAGCAAATAAATTTAATGAAGGGTTGTTTAACCCTTATGCTTGGTGAAACCCGCGTCAATTCAAGCTAAGCCTGTTAGCGATGCTTGCTCTCGAGGGGTTTTGTGGAGGTGGATCGAGTCGTTCGATCATGCAGTCTGAACCGGATACACATGTTACTTTAATTTAACAGTGGTCTGTATGATGTATTATCACGTTTGCACGGTGTGGTGGTTGGGAGGTTAAATTTGTATCCAATCAATAGTTTTAATGAGGGTGTTATTACCCCTTGACCCCTTAACTCTTACATCAGAAGTGGAATGCTACCCTAAGCGATTAAAACCCAAAAATTGTGATAATAGTGAGAAATCACTGATTAAAATTGCGAAAGAGCGTCCGCAGTTTGATAGTCTAATGTGCGAAATTGGGCAATGACCAACAGGAGAAAGATATCTTCTAGTCCAGTTCCCAATCTGACACAAATTAGCAGAACGCTGTCTTTAATTGGTACAATATACGAGCACCCCTAGAACTCTTATATATATTTGCAAATGTTTATTATTTTATTTTACTTACCAGAATCTATCCATCAACTTGTGGCAATAATACTAGGTCTAGTTATTGAGTTGAAATCACTATAGATTAGATACTAATCTAACTTTTATGTAAATATACATAAATTCAAATAGGGAAGCTTTATTTAAAGATAAGTCAATTATCAACAATAGTTAATACACTTATCACTTCTACGCAACCTAACTTTAGGCAACAAAGATTATGATTTAGAATATAATAAAACTTGAATTACTTCATTCTTTATTCATATGACTTAAATTGACTTATTTCCTGCTAATACATTTAATATTATTTTGAGGACTAAACTGTATATCAACAGTTAACGGGGGAAAAACAAGACTATACAAGCAATTTATTACTAGACATACACTTATTTTGGAGCAAAATGTCCACCATATTTACGACTAGCTTTAACTTTCTCAATATCTACATCAGGATATTGCTCTTTCAAAGCCTGCATATCCATATCTGGGAATCGATTTAATAATCCAATTACATGATTGAAATCTCTCCTAAAAGTATTAATCAATTTTAATATTATCAATAGTGTTAACTTTAAATTTATGTTGTCTTACGTTCGTTTCCTTCTCTTTTCCAAATACAGTTTTTCTCTATATTTCAATAAAAATTGTTCAGTATGTCTATCATACTTTCCTTTATAAGATATATATTTATCGTGCCACTTCCTATTCATATGTTTTGGTAGAGGATATTCACACATTCTGAAAAAAATATATACTTATGCATTATTTAGATTTATCTCAAAATATATAATACTTTCATGCCATAATTCTCATGAAACCTATATTATTCTAGATATTCTCTTTAATTATTTAATTATAAATGCTGATGGATCTCATTTATGTTTCTCAACAGCATCCACTTTCTTAAAACAACTTTATCTTTTTTACTAATTTCACTTTCAATAAATTCCACAATATCATTTAACACTAATAATTCTCTGTTGTTGACAAGATTATAATTTCAATTATTTGTATAAAATGCATAAATCCATGGCTTAACGCTTCAACGATTAAACTGGCTTTAATGTGAACACTTCTTAGCTTAGAAGGTAACTCCCTTAAATTATTACAACCTATGAAGTTTTGCTTTGTTGATAAACTTTTATATTCAATTATTTATTGTTAAATATACTTAGCCTATTTGCCAACGGTAGTAAACGCCTACAAAAAACTATTAATTTTGATAATATACAGAGGATTGTTTTAAAGCTGCCATACTCATTATTATAACTTATTTTAATACTGTATCCACAAAAAAATGTGAAATATTATACTTGTAACAGTAACAAGAAAAACTTTATACTTACTTATGATAGTAATTTAAACCAAATGCGTTTATTTCTAATTTTCCTGGCCTTTCACCAGTTTCCCCAGTTTCCAATTCATGATATGCTACATTTCGTTCCCTTACAACGGATTCCACATTTTCCATAGATTCTTCAACCTTATCTATACGTTCAGGACTTGGAAACAACCGTATTTGATCTTTAGCCTCTTGTTCCATTGTTAGCAGCATATTACGTTCTTTAAGAAGAATATACCTGAAAAAATAATAAAGAAACAGTACATTAACCCAAAAAGCAGAATTGCCTAAAACTATTGCATGATTTTACACCATTAGTTAAAAACAGAAACTTTTGTATTCAATTTGAAAATACAATTCAACCTGAGTATTACACAACTATTGATGTTAATTACTAAATATCTTCAAAATTCGGTTCAAATAAACTTCCTGATCATATAGTAATGCACTGTTATCCAAACATGCATCTATCATAGTATTTGCATCTTTAAAGTACCTATGACATGATTCTTGCTTTAAAATCAAAATTTGTTTTATTGTAACCAAATATATACAAACTAAGAAACTGATAATCCAGAGATTATTTTATTAAACACTCTAAAAAAGGAATTAAATAAGAGTAAAATTGAATTAAAGTAAATGAAACTTCTCAGAATAGCATGATAAAAAACATAATTGATTGAATCACTTTAATGCATTAGGCCAAATTATAGTATTTTCCAACCATCTTAATAGTTGAACTTGTCAACTTGTATCAAATTCTTATATTTTAATAAATTACAGTTAATGTGTTTAGTGACAATTACCATAGCTTATGTATATCACTATTAGATTTAAGCCTTAGTTCTTCTTTTTTCCATGAACGACCACTTTTAACTTCTTTGGCTCCCCAATTCTTTTTGTCATCGAAAAATTCCATCAAGTCATATTTTGCAATAGTAGTACTTATATTCCTAAAAACAAGATATGGTTAATATTATAATACCCAAGGTGATCTAATATTATTCGGTTATGCTACCTACTACCATTTAAATTGTCTCAGGTTTTGAAGAAAACAAATACCATGGTAAAGAAGTTTTTTTACCAGTTGTTTTATTCCTTATACCTACATTTTTTACTAGGCATGTAGAAATTAACTGATATTTTCAGAGGCATGATTGAAAAGATCACTAATCTGAATAACAAGCCTATTATCACTCGACACCATCTAGAAACTCTTATTTTTTCTATCTTGGTGATATTATAAATACATTATATAATGTTTTGATATTATACACACGCCTGAATAATTGGTGTACCTATGTACTTAGTAGTATTAAACCGGATAGAGTAAAAATGGTCTTACCGAAGTTCTAGATGAGTGTATGAGCAAATAACCCTATTAATACCCATTACTTATTATAAAAAAGTTACCCAAGGCAAATTAGCAAAAACTATAAATATAGGTATCAATCTTATACTTACCTTTTGACTGAAGTGTTAAGTATTTTAGGGTTACCGATATTAAAACTCTTTAAAAGCTTACACATGGATCGAACATTGTTGAAGTTGGCCATAACTAGTGTTTTGATTCCCATACACCAAATATAAAAAATATATACTCAACTAGATAGAAACAAATATGTATGTCCCAAGACTCCCATACATTTATATAGAAATTATCTTGAATAAGCGAGTATTAAAAAATCAAAGAATATTCAAATTTGAGTTTAGAGCATAGATAATAGAAGAAAAGTTTAGAGCTTTAGAGCCTTTAGAGAATTTAGAGAGATTATAGCTCTCTAAAATCTGTGAACCTAAATAATTTAAACCACAAAACAGAAAAAATAATAAAACCATGAATTAAACTTAGAGGTTAAAATCATAGAAAAAGAAAATGTGTAGTCTATAGTCTATATTCTCTATATTTCCTATGGTTAAATAACTGACTACCTATATCTGATATAGTTCAGTGGGTTAAATTCACAATGGGCGCAATCCAAGGAATTTATATACATCGAACGATTATAGACGACTGCGCATCCATATATATAATACTACTATATCGCGGGTAGAGGCCCAAAAATTCCGAAAACAACACGGCGCCGACATACAATCTCTATCCTTATTGAGAATACCTTAGTTAAATATGCGCATGCGCACGAATTTCGCAACTTCCAATAAGCATGCAGCATAAATACTGCATCTCTGTCTACAGACAGAGATGCAGTATTTAAAAAAAGTTTTAAGTTTAAACTTTTAAAAAAAGTTGAAAGTTGTAAAGTCTGTCAACCTATAAGCAATGTGTCAGTTTCCGTAACCATGGATATCGACAAAATCTGCGCATGCGCAAATCGACAAAGGGTCTCTGGAACAGTATAGCACTATATCTTTGTCCTTTGATGTTTTCGGAGAAACCGCTTATGGGCTAACATAGGAAATACGCGATATAGTAGTATTATATATATGTGCGCATCCAATTTTGTGTTGAAACCATATATATATGCCCAATATATGTTAAAATTGTCTTAAAATCAGAAATAAAAACTATAGAATGAATCACAAGTCTGCGGCCTGTAGAATGAAGAAAGCGGATATTACCACCATTCACACGATTTCTGTAACTACACTACCACTACTCTACACTACAACATGGTTTCTCGTGTTTCTCGGTTCAGTGTCAGTAAGGAGTTTGCGTATTGAGCAAATTGGAGTAAATGGTAAAGAAAATTAAATATACGTTACATAAAAAATATAAGTTATATAAAGCAAGCAAGTTACATATAAACTGCATTGTCTATTTTTCTTTTCTTGAAGTTAAAGAGTGTATGAAAATAGTGTATAAGTATGTCGTTCGAAGTCCTTCATCAGACCTGCCCAGAATTCGTACCGGTTCGAATCCTTAATTTCCGGTCTTCAAAATATCACAGATCACAGTACTGACAGTATTTGTATAACACTTTTCCATTCTATAATCTTTATTTCTGTGCATAAAATATTCTGAACATTTTACAGATTCGAAAGAGCAATACACAGATAAGTAAGTAATAACAATAGATACTTACACAAAAAACTGTTCGTAGATGTCGCTATGATAATTCACATATTTTTTGCGGGAGTAGGTAGCGGTGATACATAGATAAAAATATGTATACTGAATTTATTTTAATTTATTTATATTTGAATTTATTTATTTAATTACTGTATTTGTCTGACAATGATTGTCACATTGACAGACAGATAACGACCTGCTTTTTCGCAGGCACCATTATGTAGCAGTGACCTCTATAATCTTTGAGGAAGACAATCCTACTTACTTATTTGAAGGTGATGCCGAAAACAACTACTTCACGAGCAAATGTGTCTCGACTGGCATTTCATTACTTAGGCATCTCCGTAGCAGTCGCCACATCTTTCGTCAAAACCTACCACAGACACTGACCAGCAGTCTTGTCTCTGCTGACCAGTGGCATGTGTGTATATCGTGGGTTTGGCATAAAGTAACCATAGACTTGATACTAAGTCTGTGAAAGTAACGATGTTTTGGTTAGATCTTGTGCTATTTCCTAATCTAAGGATTAGATGTATTCTAGATAGGCAACTCAATATACATATTTGGTTACATGCGCCATCTACTATTTAGAGTCATAAAACCGGAGATAGTGTAAGGAGCTTACTTGTAGCTCAGCTTAATTTGTTTAATAAGCTTTGCTTGTAGCATCTTGTAGCTTTTTAATGTCTTTCAACGTTACCAATACTGATTTACTAATTTACTACTTATTACTACCACAGAATATGAAGATAAATACAAATTCCGATTTTACATTTAACATTGTTGAAGAAAATTATATAATGTTAATTATTAACCAAATTAAACGTAATGCAGTTAATACTGATGGATTTAGTATACATTTTATAAGAAATGTTATTCATATATTTTACCAGTTTTGGTTAATATTATTAATATAATATCCTTATAGTCAAGATTCCCATCTTCATGGCAAGATGCTCGAAGTTATTTAAAATCTCCTTCCACATTCTGCTCTCGTCATAGTAAACTAGTTATTTTCTCTTCAATCAAATAACAAGAATATATAGAAATTGTGAACGTTAGAGATTCCTGTATAACCAACTACCAGGAGCAAAATTTTATTCAAATATCTTCTCACACATTCTGCTCTCCTCATCCAAATTATGAATTTTAGTTTTTTGTACAACTAACCCTCAAGAGCAATAAGCTATTTTAAATATTTCTCACACTATGCACTAGTTATAGAAGTTTAGTTTCATCTTCAGTCAAATAACAAAAACATTGAAATTGCGAACATTACAGTTTCCTGTATAACCAACTACCAAAGCAAAAATTGTTTTCAAATACCACTTCACACATTCTGCTCTCCCCACACAAATTATGAATATTACAGTTTTCTGTCCAATAACCTCAAAAGCAATAAGTTACTTGAATACTCCTCGCACTCGTTATAGAAAACTTGTTTTCTCGTTATTTAAATAACAAGAATATATAGATATTACAGTCTATGATATTACGAACGTTAAAGTTTCCTGCATTACAACTACCAGGAGCAAAATTTTCGAAATACCTCGTCACACATTCTGCTCCTCTGATCCAAATTCTGAATTTTTGTTTTCTATACAACTAACCCCAAGCAACTATACTACCTAGAGCAATAAGTTATTTTAAATACATCTCACACTATGCACTATTTATAGAAGTCTAGTTTTCTCTTCAGTCAAATAACAAAAACATATAGAAATTGCGAACAATAAAGTAACAACTGTATGATTACAGTTTTCTGTTCAATTAACCTCAAGAGCATTTAGTTATTTGAATATATCCCGCACTCGTTATAGAAAACTAGTTTCTTCTTTACTTAAATAACAAGAATATATAGAACTTACGAACGTAAAAGTTTCCTGCACTGGCAACTACGAAAAGCAAAATTTTGTCGAAATACCTTCTCACACATTCTGCTCTCCGGATCCACATGGTGAAGTTTACAGTTTTCTGTACATTTGTCAAGAGCAATAAGTTATTTAGAATTCCTCCCACGTTCTGCTCACGTTGTAGAAAAGTAGTTATTTTCTCTTCAATCAAATAATAAGAATATATAGAAATTGCGAACGTAACAAGTTCCTGTATAACCAACAACCTGGAACAAAATTTTATTGGAATACCTTCTCACAGATTCTGCTCTCCTGATTCAAATTCTGAATTTTAGTTTTCTGTACAACTCACCCTCAAGAGCAATAAGTTATTTTAAATACTTCTCACACTATGCACTAGTTATAGAAGTTTAGCTTCCTCTTCAGTCAAATAACAGAACCATATGGAAATTGCGAACATTACATTTTCCTGTATGACCAACTACCAGAGGCAAAAATTGTATTCAAATACCACTTCACATATTCTGCTCTCCCCATACAAATTGTGAATATTACAGTTTTCTGTCCAATTAACCTCAAGAGCAATACGTTATTTGAATACTTCTCGTACTCGTCATAGAAAACTAGTTTTCTCTTCATTTAAATAACAAGAATATATAGATATTACGAACGTTAAAGTTTCCTGCATTACCAACTACCAGGAGCAAAATTTTCGAAATACCTCCTCCCACATTCTGCTCTGCTCCCCTGATCCAAATTCTGAATTTTAGTTTTATGTACAACTAACGCTCAAGACTAATAAGTTATTTTAAATACTCACACTATGCACTAGTTATAGAAGTCTAATTTTCTTTTCAGCCAAATAACAAAAACATAGGAATTGCGATCAGTAGAGTAACAACTGTATGATTACAGTTTTCTGTCCAATTAATCTCAAGAGCAATTAGTTATTTAATACTTTTTGCACTCGTTATAGAAAACTAGTTTTCTCTTTACTTAAATAACAAGAATATATAGAATTTACGAACGTTAAAGTTTTCTGCATTGTTAACTACCGCAGGAGCAAAATTTTATCAAAATACCTTCTCACAAATTCTGCTCTTCGGATCCAAATTGTGAATTTTACAGTTTTCTGTATGTTTGTCAAGAGCAATAAGTTATTTAAAATCTCTCAAATTCTGCTCTCGTTATAGAAAACTAGTTATTTTCTCTTCAATCAAATAACAAGAATATAGAGAAATTGCGAACATTAGAGGTTCCTGTATAACCAATTACCAGGAGCAAAATTTCATTGAACTACCTTCTCACAGATTCTGCTCTCCTGATACAAATTCTGACTTTTAGTTTTCTATACAACTAACCCTCAAGAGCAATAAGCTATTTTAAATACTTCTCACACTATGCACTAGTTATAGAAGTTTAGTTTCCTCTTCAGTCAAAAAACAAAAACATATAGAAATTAACATTATAGTTTCCTATATAACCAATTACCAGAGGCAAAAATTGTATTCAAATACCACTTCACACATTCTGCTCTCCCATACAAATTGTGAATATTACAGTTTTCTGTCGAATTAACCTCAAGAGCAATACGTTATTTGAATACTTCTCGCACTCGTTATAGAAAACTAGTTTTTTCTTCATTTAAATAACAAGAATATATAGGTATTACGAACGTTAAAGTTTTTATTATTTTAAATTCTTTTCACACTATGCACTAGTTTTAAAAGTCTAATTTTCTCTTCAGTCAAATAACAAAAACATATAGAAATTGCGAACATTAGACGAACCACTGTATGATTACAGTTTTCTGTCCAATTAACCTCAAGAGCAATTAGTTATTTAATACTTTTTGCACTCGTTATAGAAAACCAGTTTTCTCTTTACTTAAATAACAAGAATATATATAATTTACGAACGTTAAAGTTTCCTGCATTGCTAACTACCAGGAGCAAAATTTTATCGAAATACCTTCTCACACATTCTGCTCTCCGGATCCAAATTGTGAATTTTACAGTTTTCTGTACATTTGTCAAGAGCAATAAGTTATTTAAAATCTCCTCTCACATTCTGCTCTCGTTATAGAAAACTAGTTATTTTCTCTTCAATCAAATAACAAGAATATATAGAAATTGTGAACGTTAGAGATTCCTGTATAACCAACTAACTGGAACAAAATGTTATTGGAACACCTTCTCACAGATTTTGCTCTCCTGATTCAAATTCTGAATTTTAGTTTTCTGTACAACTAACCCTCAAGAGCAATAAGTTATTTTAAATACTTCTCACACTATGCACTAGTTATAGAAGTTTAGCTTCCTCTTCAGTCAAATAACAAAACCATATAGAAATTGCGAACATTACATTTTCCTGTATGACCAACTACCAGAGGCAAAAATTGTATTCAAATACCACTTCACACATTCTGCTCTCCCCATGCAAATTGTGAATATTACAGTTTTCTGTCCAATTAACCTCAAGAGCAATACGTTATTTGAATACTTCTCGCACTCGTTATAGAAAACTAGTTTTCTCTTCATTTAAATAACAAGAATATATAGGTATTACGAACGTTAAAGTTTCCTGCATTACCTACTACCAGGAGCCAAATTTTCGAAATTCCTCCTCACACATTCTGCTCCCCTGATCCAAATTCTGAATTTTAGTTTTCTGTACAACTAACCCACAATACCAATAAGTTATTTTAAATACAGCTCACACTATGCATTAGTTTTAGAAGTCTAATTTTCTCTTCAGTCAAATAACAAAAACATATAGAAATTGCGAACATTAGACGAACAACTGTATGATTACAGTTTTCTGTCCAATTCACCTCAAGAGCAATTAGTTATTTGAATACTTCCCGCACTCATTATAGAAAATTAGTTTTCTCTTTACTTAAATAACAAGAATATATATAATTTACGAACGTTAAAGTTTCCTGCATTGCCAACTACCAGGAGCAAAATTTTATCGAAATACCTTCTCACACATTCTGCTCTCCGGACCCAAATTGTGAATTTTACAGTTTTCTGTACATTTGTCAAGAGCAATAAGTTATTTAAAATCTCCTCTCACATTCTGCTCTCGTTATAGGAAACTAGTTATTTTCTCTTCAATCAAATAACAAGAATATATAGAAATTGTGAACGTTAGAGATTCCTGTATAACCAACTAACTGGAACAAAATTTTATTGGAATACCTTCTCACAGATTCTGCTCTCCTGATTCAAATTCTGAATTTTAGTTTTCTGTACAATTAATCCTCAAGAGCAACAAGTTATTTTAAATACTTCTCACACTATCCACTAGTTATAGAAGTTTAATTTCCTCTTCAGTCAAATAACAGAAACATATAGAAATTGCGACTATTAGAGTTTCCTGTATGACCAATTACCAGAGACAAAATTTGTATTCAAATACCACTTCACACATTCTGCTCTCCCCACACAAGTTGTGAATATTACAGTTTTCTGTCCAATTAACCTCAAGAGCAATAAGTTATTTGAATACTTCTCGCACTCGTGATAGAAAACTAGTTTTCTCTTCATTTAAATAACAAGAATATATAGAAATTACGAACGTTAAAGTTTCCTGCATTACCATCTACCAGGAGCAAAATTCTCGAAATACCTCCTCACACATTCTGCTCTCCTGATCCAAATTCTGAATTTTAGTTTTCTGTACAACTAACCCTCAAGAGCAATAAATTATTTTAAATACTTCTCACACTATGCACTAGTTATAGAAGTCTAGTTTTCTCTTCAGTCAAATAACAAAAACATAGAAATTGTGAACATTGGAGTAACAACTGTAGGATTACAGGTTTCTGTCCAATTAACCTCAAGAGCAATTAGTTTTTTTAATACTTCCCGCACTCGTTATAGAATACTAGTTTTCTTTTTATTTAAATAACAAGAATATATAGAATCTACGAACGTTAAAGTTTCCTGCATTGCCAACTACCAGGAGCAAAATTTTGTCGAAATACCTTCTCACACATTCTGCTCTCCGGATCTAAATTGTGAATTTTACTGTTTTCTGTACATTTGTCAAGAGCAATTAAGTTATTTAAAATCTCCTCTCACATTCTGCTTTCGTTATAGAAAACTAGTTATTTTCTCTTCAATGAAATAACAAGAATATATAGAAATTGTGAACGTTAGAGATTCCTGTATAACCAACTACCAGGAGCAAAATTTTATTCAAATACCTTTTCACACATTCTGCTCTCTCCACACAAATTGTGAATATTGCAGTTTTCTGTCCAATTAACCTCAAGAGCAATAAGTTACTTGAATACTCCTCGCACTCGTTATAGAAAACTAATTTTCTCTTTATTTAAATAACCAGAATATATAGAAATTACGAACGGTAAAGTTTTCTGCATTACCATCTACCAGGAGCAAAATTTTCGAAATACCTCCTCCCACATTTTGCTCTCCTGATACAAATTCTGAATTTTAGTTTTCTGTACAACTAACCCTCAAGAGCAATAAGTTATTTTAAATACTTCTCACACTATGCACTAGTTATAGAAGTCTAGTTTTCTCTTTAGTCAAATAACAAAAACATATAGAAATTGTGAACATTAGAGTAACAACTGTAATATTACAGTTTTCTGTCCAATTAACCTCAAAACCAATTAGTTATTTGAATACTTCCCGCACTCGTTGTAGAAAACTAGTTTTCCCTTTACTTAAATAACAAGAATATATAGAATCTACGAACATTAAAGTTTCCTGCATTGCCAACTACCAGGAGCAAAATTGTATTGAAATACCTCCTCGTACATTCTGCAATCCCAATACAAATTGTGAATTTCACAGTTTTCTGTACAACGAATTACCAAAGCAATAATAAGTTATTTAATAAATGCTTCTCGCACACTCATCTGGTCTCATATAAAACTTGTTTTCTTTTCAATTAAATAACAACATATTGAAATTGCGAGTGTTAGAGTGTCTTGTAAAACTAACTACCAGGAGTAAAATACCTCTTCGCACATTCTCTGCACTGCGATACAAATCGTAAATTTTACAGTTTTCTGTTTCTCTTTAATCAAATAACAAGAACATATAGAAATTGCGAATGTTAGAGTCTCCTGTATTACCAACTATCAGCAACAATTTTTTACTGAAATTCCTCCTCGCACATTCTACTCTCCCGATACAAAAAGCAATAAGTTATGCTTCTTGCACACTCTGCTCTCGTTATAGAAAACTAGTTTCCTCTTCAATCAAATGACATGAATATATAGAAATTGCGATAGAGTTTTCCCCGTTTTACCAACTACCAGAAGCATAATTTAATTTAAATACCTCCCTGCACATTCTGTTCTCCCGATACAAATTGTAAATTTTACGATTTTCGGTTCGACGAACTACCAAAAGCAATAATTAGTTTATTTAAATACTCCTCGCACACTATGCTTTCGTTATAGAAGTCTAGTTTTCTCTTCAATCAAAAACAATAAGAACATATAGAAATTGTGAACGTTAGAGTGTCCTGCATAACCATCTACCAGGAGCAACATTTCATTAAAATACCTCCTCGTACATCCTGCAATCCTGATACAAAGCAGTGATGGGTTTTTAGCCGCTAGTTATATATTTAGCCAATGCTAATTATATAATTAGCATTTGGCCGGCTAAAAATATTTATTAGCCGTTAGCAGAATATACGGTTTTTTAAATTTTTCACACATCAGAATAACTTTTTCGCAATTACCAATAAAATATCTATTTATTCTTACCTACTAGGTAGGTGAGCATAATAGGTATTATTAGGTCATCATATTATAAGTCATAGATAAGGAGAAATTAAATCTAGAGATAGGGATTATTATGTATTTTATTTTATAATACCGCAATCCTCATCATTTATTTAAGTCTCCGAATTAAGTACATCAAAAATAAAATTAATAGTACAAATTAAAAAATAAATAAATAAAACAAACTAAATTAAATTAAAAAATAAATCAAAGGCCTTATGAGGCCATCTTTACCACTGGCACTATAATAATTAGCCTGCTAATTTTGAAAGGATTTTTAGCCTACGGATAATTATCGATAATTATCCGGCTAATTATAAATGGATAATTATCCGGCACATCACTGATACAAAGTGAGAATTTTACAGTTTTCTGTACAACTAACTCCCAAAAGCAATAAGCTATTTAAGTATTTTTCGCTCACTATGCTCTATTTATAGACGTTTAGTTTTCTCTTCAATCAAGTAATAAGAACATATGAAAATTTCCAGCGTTAGAGTTTCCTATATAACCAACTACCAATAGCAAAATTTTACCACTGAACTATATATAATAATATAGTTCAGTGAATTTTACCGAAATACCTACTCACTCACTCTGTTCTCCCAATACAAATTGTGAATTTTACAGTTTTCTGTGCAACCAACTCCCAAAAGCAGTAAGTTATTTAAGTACTTCTCGCACACTATGCTCTATTTATAAAAGTTTAGTTTTCCCTTCAATCAAGTAATAAGAACATAGAAAATGGCAACGTTAGAGTTTCCTATATAACCAACTACCAGCTCCGTAGCCCACGTAACCAGCTACAAAGGTAGCTCCGTAGCAGATTAGTTCCCTGGCTGGCAGACCTATAAAATGCCGGATTACTTACAACCAATGCCGAAACTTCTTGCGCCCTAGGAAAAAATGGTAGGAGAAAATTTTCAAGGTCACGCGTTTTCCTGTCTTTTCGGAATTTTAATGTAAAATGCGTTTATATAAAAATTTCGACTTTTGGCAAGATATTTATTGATTTTAGTAGATAGAGGATTTTACAGTTGATACAGTATTACAGATACATGTATTACAGTTTACCGAATGTAAACTCCCCAAAGCATGGGCGGATATATAACACCACCTATCAGTGAGGTGACCGATAGTATAAGTATAAAGCAGAAAATACAGGAAACGATAAATATTTTGTCTGGATAATAGTGATATTAATATATGGATATTACTTTACTCATAAAGATGGAGTGGGCTACGGTGGCACCATCTTTATAAGTGAACTAATATCACTATTATCCAGACAAAATATTTATCGTTTCCTGTATTATCAACTTTATACTTATAATATCGGTCACCTCACTGATAGTTGGTGCTATCACTGGTGCTATATATCCGCCTATGCTTGGGGCACAGCCTAAGGTAAGCTGTGCTTGGGGAGTTTAGAGTTTACATTCGGTAAACTGTAATACTATTTATCTACTAAAATCAATCATTATCTTGCCGAAAGTCGATATTTTTGTATAAACGGATTTTACATTAAAATTCCGAAGTGCCAGGAAAACGCCTGACCTTGAAAATTTTCAAAATTTTACCTACCATTTTTTCGTAGGGCGCCAGAGTAATGCGGCATTTTATAGGTGTGCCAGGGAATTTGTACTTTTTTTGAATGGCATGAGTTGGGAACCCTATAGAAGCCCAATATGCCAAAACAGCTATTCGTTATTTGGTGCTAGGAAAGGAATGATTAATTTTGACACAGTTATTATACAGTGAGGACATAAAGTCCGCCCCCCCCCCCCCCCTCTAATATTTGAACCACAGGGTAGATTGTGATGAAATTTGGAACGATAATATATGACTAAATTCTACATTTTTTGCCACATCCATGACAGCTCTGAATGTCAAAGTGACAGCTGGGCGCGCAATAGGAAATTTTTTTTAAATGGAAATGGGGGTCGAGTAGGGACTCATTTTGAAGCTATTTTTATGCTCAAAACATCTCCCAATTTTGAGAACAATTGGTTCAGTAATTTCCAAATAAAAACCAGTAATATCCGATTTCTGTTATATCATTTTTTTGCATACATATTACAAATTATTGTAAATTATTTAAAGCAGAACAAAAATTAAAAGTAAACAAATAACAATAAACCATCCCTAACCTAAAATAACCTAAATAAAAAAATATGAAATAATTTAAATTAAACCTAAAAAAGAAAAAAAAAATTGAGAGGCAGAAACAAATTTAGAAAACACGTGTTACTTCAAAAGATGTTGAAAATGACCTCCATGAACCTCCTGACAAATAAATGTTCCATGGGTAAGTTCTATTATAAAGATTATGTGGTAAAAAGATTATTTTATAAACTGATATTACTGGTTTTTATTTGGAAATTACTGAACCAAATGTTCTCAAATTTGGGGATGTTTTGAGCATAAAAATAGCTTCAAAATGAGTCCCCACTCGACCCCCATTTCATTTAAAAAAAATTTCCTATTGCGCGCCCAGCTGTCACTTTGACATTCAGAGCTGTCATTGATGCGTCAAAAAATGCAGAATTTAGTCATATATTATCGTTCCAAATTTCATCACAATCTACCCAGTGGTTCAAAAGTTAGAGGGGGGGACGGACTTTATGTCCTCACTGTATATGACGAAGTTATTGCAAACTTTACTATTTTTTAATGAAGTATAAAATATAATAGACTTGTAACCTTTAAAATAAAAACAAGAAACCAAAGTATTATGAAGACCATACCTGTAAATTGAGGAAATTTTTAATAAAATTTATTGGATGCAAAAAACCTCATTTGTTACCCATAAAGTTGTATCTATTATTTTTTAAATAACTGCATTTCATTGCAGATTTTAAAAATCTGCCTTCATACACTTGTGCTCTTTAGGGTAGGTATTTTAGTTTCTTGTTTTTATAGAAGAATATAGCGTTACAGCATATAGCAGTTAAGTTAGAGCATATTCCCAAACAAAAATATTTGAAATCACTTGAGTGTCACAAATAAGTTATAGGACAATAAACTTTAATATACAATGTCCAGTGCCTTTCACATTACCTTGTCCAGTGCCTGATTAAAGAATTTGCTATACTTGCCTACACAGAATCTAAGGTCTCTTTTAGTTAAAATAATCCCCGGGGCAGTTTAAGAGAAAGAAAACTCAAAAATTGTAATATATAAATATAATTTGTCACCGTCTAAAACTACAATACAAAAATGTGATACAAAAATGGGCAATGAAATATAAAGTTCACTAAGATTTATGCAAGTTAAACGAAAGTAGATGTCTGGGTTGTACTGCCTAAAATTACACCAATATCTTCTACTTTATATATTCATTCGCCTATTGTAGATATTATTTTACTATGGATATGTTATACCTTATCTGACAAAATAAATGTGGCTAACATGTTATACGGATTAGGAAAATGTTTGATAATGGATGATTACATGTAATATAAATATAAATGAAAATGACTGTTAAACCTAGATTTATAAGAGAAGTTTATAAAAATACTGAATGTATTGGACAAAAGAAAAATATAATTAAATTATGGGCTTAAATATCACATCTACATAGTTTATCCTAAAATTACCATCTGTTAACATTTATATTGCTTTCTATTTAGAAATGTGTATTTGGTTTGTTATATCTATACATACAAAATACTAATAGCCAGGGACATAAAATTAATGGCATCCAAATTAAAAGAAAAATAACTGATTACATAGTATATAGCAATTCTAATCAGTCAAATAGTATACTTTAAAGAGGAACTAAATCGTTTTTATAAATTTATCTGTTAATTCATATTTTGTGCAGTAACAAATAATCTAATAAAATTACCGTCCTAAAGAGTTGTTATATGTGTAAGTAATTCATGTGTCTCCTTATTCCCTAAATGAATAATGGTAATAAGTTTTACATATTTCATACAGACAAGTAATAAACTTGTTTCGATTTGATAAAACAATCAAAAACTATTTTCTTCAGTACTTGTGTAAACTTTCACACATATTAAAAGCCACAGCCTTCATCTATTTTAAAAACTTGTCGAAAATGTAATTATTAACTATAACCCTGTTATCAAGGAGATTTAATACTGAACTCATTAACTTATTAAATATCCCTGTTAAATAGAATGAATATCATCTTTGGAAGTAATGCAGACTATAACTAAATCGTTAAAATTTTCAGAATGCCCAATTTTTAATAAAAGAAATACAAAAATATATATTAATTAATAGTATTCAGAGTTACAACAAATCAATATTAATTCAATAACTTCTAAGCCTAAAAAATATAATGTAATTATTAGTCAAAAAATTTGTAATATTAACTCTCATATATTTCCTATCATTCAACATTCAATTTATATAAAAAATAGTGTTTAAATTTCTATATGAAATTCAAATAAAGTTAACAGTCTTAAATTGCTGTAACTTGAATACTATTCAAAATATTTTGGTTTTTAAACAGCAAATAAATAGTCGCCTTAAATAAAACACTGTCAATTTTTTAATGTCAATAGTGGAGGAAATGCGCACATAATTTTAGTTGGTTCCACCTCCCGATGAGTTATTTCTACTACTAGAAGTGCTAGCTTGTTGGTCCTGCTCTGCCCTTTGTGATGCTGCTATGGGAGTGGGTACTACAACAGTATTACCATTTTGAACTATATAATGTGTAAGTCTTGTCGGTAAACAGCCTGCATTTAATTGATAGAATTCAACAAGTTGCAAAATATCATAAAATTTTGTAGCTCCACTATCCATTGAGTAAACTGGACGGTCTCCTAGAGGGTCCAAAATTGGATTGATCTGTGCGTGTATGACTTTGGAACCGCATTTATAGGTTAAGACAAAGGAACCAGGATTCGATCTACTCTCCCGTACCAAAAATACCCTGAAACAGAACACATCTATTAAATATATAGGGTGAACGCACCGGTTTTGGCCACTGCACCATTTGAGGCCACTTTAAAATTTAGAAGCTTATATTTAAGAATCTCATAGCCTGTCTCGATTGTGCTGCCATCTAAAATTATTTTTGAATACTTAACTTTGATCTCGCCAAATATCCACTGAGTACAAAAATTCAATATGTCGTCAAAGTGATTTTAGTTTGTGCATGTGCCAGTTTCTTACATCGCCTAAAGAAAATTTTAAGGAAGTGCAGTAAGTAGAACATGGTTTTTTGCCACTATTACATTCTTTTTTGTATTTTTTATATATTTTTATGTTTGAATATGCTTAAAATTCGATGATTAAATACTGTTTCTGTGGTTTAGAACAAAAGTTTCCGTTATATTTAAGTGGCCACAAATGGGTATTTAGGTAATTCAAAATCTATTTCTCGCCACCAAAGTGGCGACAACTGGTTTTAATGAAAACCCATTTTTGGCCACCACTGATAGAATACTTAAGTACCTATGAAAAGATTTCCAAAATAGGTAGGTAATTACAAACATTATTTTAGGTAGATGGCAAAAAATCCAAAAAGAAAATTATTCCAATACAAGGAAGCAGATTTAAAAAATGCATTATTGGCCATTAAAAATGGTATGAAGGTGAAGACAGCCTCAGAACATTTCAAAGTACCAAGAACTACTTTATTCAGAGAACAGAAATGATGATATGATGAAAACGTCAGAAAATAAAGATTCTACAGTAAATGTACAAAGGAAATCTATAGATAAGAGACAAAAGAGTACTGAAGAAATTCTTAAAGACATACTAGTTTTCCCCATAAAGGGTAATCTATCAGAACAAAAACGGAAAGGAAATAGAATAGCTAGTCCTAGTGTTTTAACTTCAGATAAATGGCTTCAAATTGCCGAAAAGAAAGAAGAAGAAAAGGAAAAGAAAGAAGAGCTAAAAAAGATGAGAAAAATAGCGAAGGAACAAAGTAAACGAAAAAAAATGGAAAATTGTACGCAAATGAATCATAAAAAAATTGCAAAATTAAACTCGGATGAAAGTATATCATTATCAGAAAATGACAAGGAAAACAAAAATCAAGAAGAGAATCTGAACATAACTGAAAAAAGGGATATAAAACCGGGATTATACGTTATTGTAAAGTATGATGGGAAGTATTATCCTGGAAAGGTAATTAAAACCATCCAACCCATAAATGAATTTGTAATTTCCACAATGGAAAAGAGTGGTCTCAAGGACTGGAAATGGCCCGAAGAGAAAGATGAGATTACTTACACAGAAGAAGACGTGATTTGTGTCATTAAAGAACCATTGCTAAAAACGCAGAGAGGAGCGTACAACGTTCCAGAAATGGAAAATTTTGATGAATTTACACTATTTTAAATTATTTTTATAACACAGACAAAAATATTGCATATTTTATTTTAAGTCATTAGTCCCTTAAGATTAAATATGTGATATTTTTGTCTGTGAGTAGGAAAATAAGGAAGATTTTATTTCAAAAATTTATTTATTATTTACTGTTATGTACTACAAAAAGTTTGATTTTGAATAAAAACAAGTTTTATACACATAGTCTTCATTAATGGCCACAACTGGTGTAAATAGTGTCCACAAATGGTGAAAAGGTGGCAACAACTGGTGATATGCTGATTTGGTTTATTTTAATATAATTTTACGTATCCCATCTACTTTTTCATGTTAACTCATTATACTAGTACAATTTAAGTGGGTTTCGAGAAGGATGGGAATAGTTTTGACATGATATTCATGTATAGCAGGAAAAATAGAAATGATGTAAGTTGAAAGTACCAGCAAGTGCTACTAAAGTGGCCACAACCGGTGCGTTCACCCTACCTACTCTAATGTTTTTTATCTAAATGTTTTCTATTTTATAACTGAGCGACAAGTCATAAAATTGTGGATGTGACATTTAATAATAAACTTAAAAATATTGGTCATTGATAGACAGGGTAATTTGACTCAAGCATTTATTGTCACAAAAATAAATATATTTGTCGAGAATATGGGAAATGTTTAAATGAACTATTGTTGTAATAATGTCTGTCGTCTCCAAATTTGGAAAATAAAGTATATTTGTGGGCCTGACATAAAATTGAATTAATAATATATATGTACCGTGAAATATTTTACAGATGTTGATCTCTTAAATCAAATAATTTCATAATAATTATATGTTTCAGTAGGATAGTGCGTATCCACGTATCTTGTCCTATTTTTATTGAATCAGTGTAATATGGCTGCCAAACAGTCTATATTTAAATTCTGCATATTATTCAATACGGGGAATGCAGTAGGTTACAGAAATTACAAAATCTTTATGCACTACATTGGTCTTATGCCTATTCTATCTATCAAAAAACCCTTTATGAATAGTTTTGAGGAAAAGTCTTATCAAAAAATTTAAAAAACTAATATAAGTGGTCTCTCATGTTCAAATCCCAACTAAACTCCCAAATTACTAAACTTAAAATATCAATGAATGATTTAACAAAAACTATAATTATTATATTTATTAATTACTGATAGGGTAGCAGTCTAGGCTACAAAAATTCAAGGACAGTGTTTACTGTCTGATGGCTTTTTTGATGTATCATGTCATACATATACCCACACATCACACATCTTAATTACAAACTGACGCTGATATAAAAAATTGCCGTGAGTGGTTTAACCTTGGACCGTCATCATCAGTAGGTACTGACCTACCATATTTTATATTATTCCTTAGAATGTTATTTTATTTCATCCATATCGAACTGATACCATTGAGTTTATAGGTTAATACTTATGTAGGTAATAGACACATTATTTAGTGTTTGATTCTGTTATTGGTATTCTGATAAACTAATATTTAAAAAATCACAATTAAAATAAACTCCTGCCTCAAAAGTATCAGTGAGAGAGGGGTAAAAATAATCTCTGCCCAATCAAAAATAAAACGGCACTCTCACAGCAAAAAAAAAACAAATTCTATTAAACAAAAAACCCTCATTGTAGTTGATGAATATCATCTTTTTGGTGCAATTATTTATTTATTATTATTTATTTCTTATATAAGTAGGTACCTATAGCATAACATAATACACAAAAAAAGACTAATGTTCTCTAAAAATATAGGTATACCTATAGCAAGTTTTACATTATTACAACAGATTTAATGTAAATTAGATTATCAACTTGATATTAGAATGTTATAGGAATGGATTAAAACAATGTGGCTAGTTTTGACGTTACATTTTCCTTCTAACACAAAATTTTTCCAAATTCAAGTGAAGTTATTAGATTTTAAAAAAGAGAAAATGAAATAAGATACTCCTATTTATAATGTGTGATGTGTACATTTTTTGTACTGACTCTCCAGCTTGAGTTATTGGCATTGGTACCCTACCCCAAGGATTGTTAGTTAACAATCCTTGACCCTACCCATTTTATATTCTTATACAAACAACGCCTATAATATTATAAAGAGAGATGAATGACTAGATTTTGAATGCCTAACTTACCCATCACAATTTCCATATCGTGTTATTAATGCTGTGGCTTGATCTCTAGTCATCCCACTATGGAACCAAGGTTGTGTGATGTGAACTCCAGCCTCTAGCGTTTGAATATGAGCTGCAGCCTGCGCCGCTGCCGAAGGACCTGAGAATCTTGAGGATGGTCGCCACCTCCTTTTCCAGGAGTAGCCTTCGGCTACAGCTATCGCGTTGGCTTCCTGTGGGTCTTCTACTATCCTGCCGACTGCGCCTGTAAAGTCCATGGCTACACGAGATCGAACAGATTCCTGTAACAAATGTATACTGATTCAGTTTTATCCTTTTTTATTTTATTTAGCTACTAAGTTTAATCGTAATGCTCATAAAAAACAAGTGTTTATGGAAACTATGAATTATCACCAGTTACATTATAGAGGTTATTTAGGTAACTCCACTGTCACTGCATTAAAGTAGTTAGAAGTAGTAATGATTTAGATCCGAATATTTTTTAACATTAGTTTAGTAAAATGATGAAATTTCAATATATTGGTTGTCCTAGTTAAAGAAGACAAATGCACTGCGTGACAATTGCCAACATCAATAAAACAGTTTTTCTAAATTTGATGGTCTTCCAGGAACAAAACAACCTGCAGTTCAGGATTTAGAAAGAAGAAATATTTCGCGAAGCCTTAAATTTTCTTATAATTATATATTACAAAATATATTTCCTATTTATAAAGAAGGAATTTATATTATTTTTTGGGTTAATTAATATTTGGTTTAATAAAGTGGATACTGGGAGCGGAGGGTTCTTTATGAAACATCGTGAAAATAATTCTTTTGAAAAAAATACAGTTCTCATTTAGATGTTTCAAGATATATACAGGGTGTCCCATTTTTATGCTGAAAAAATTCGGGAACATGTAGAGCCAGTAAAAATAATGGGACTTTGCTATATAAACTTATTTCCAAATCCGTACCGTTTCTGAGATACGGGGTGTTGAAGTTGAAAAAAAAAATGTCTTTTTCAGTATCTAGTAATCTTTTACAGTAATAAACCGATTGTTTTCAAATTTATTTGGTAAATGCTACTATGAATCTTATTACTTCGTCAAATAGATTTAGCTCAATGGGAATAGCCAGTGGGGTGCAACTTGCATTCTCGGACCCCTTTTCTAAAAAATAAATGTTATGCCACTGACTAACGTTTAAAATAATACAAAATTTCTATGTCCTGTTTTTAACTATTTCAAAACCATAAGTAATGATTAAAACCTGAAAAAAAATAGAAGATAAAGCCGTATGACATTGAGATATCAAGAAATTTGTAAAATTAAGTTTATTACACGGGGTTCCGCGTAAATAGCCTGTCAGGTCTTCTCTAAAACTATAACTAATGTAGTCCAATTTATAGGAATTTTACAAAATGGTCATTAAATGATGATGGTGAACCCAGACCACATATGAACTGTAACTTCACCACCACCACATATGAAAATAGTACCTATTTTTTAACTCAAGTACAGATGACAGCTTTTTTAATTAAAAAATAAAAAAATAATCCCTCCTTAAAAAATAAGTTTGCATAATATTACAAATTTGTAGAATGTGGAATAAAATGATTTTATGAAAATATTAAATTGAGCAAAATACATGTCACATTAAGTTAAGGGTGCTTAACACAATCGTGAATCGTCATCACCAAAATAATACACCATATCTAAAACTGTATTTTGCTGAATAATAATATATAAGTTTTACTGTGTATTTCTCAACAAAATGTAGTCGGATGAGAGGTGTTTAAACAGTCGTCGCGGTTAGTACTTGGAAAGGGTGACCATGTATGGGGAAGACATGTATGTTTGCCCCTTGGATAGGATGTTAAACCGAAGGTCCCTTGTTTACGAGATGACTGATGATAAATAAAGGTAAATAAAACATCCATACCCCATGACAAATGGAGGTAATAGGCCATGTTTGTAAAGTAGGTACTGATTTTTGAATTAAATAATTTGACAATAGCATGCCTTACCAAAGATTTTCTTAACACGTATGTATCTAAATTAAATGGTATTTTATTTTGGTCCATATCCATTTTGATTTCTTCAACAGAATACAAAATCTTCAAATCATCCAAGTTTTATTAAATATTCTATAATATAATTATTGAAAATAATGTCATCAGTGTGGATATTTGACAGTTAGGATATTCAAATATCAGGATATTTATTGTTAATTTTTATTCGAAATCGGCACTAAAGAACGTTGAAATCGGCAGTAAAGAACGAGAAATAATCAGTAAAGTAATCTGTTGTTTTACGATTTTTTCAAGTAGGCGAAGTGACAGATAAACATCAAATTAACACACAAACACTCACAAACACTGTGCAGTATTTGTGCCAGAATTTTGTATCTTTAAAAAATGATATACCTATTTTTTAATTTAATTATTTCTCGATTTCGAAAAAAAAAATGTGTACCTAAACACTAAGTGTCTTTGTATCTCTTATGTGGTTTATTTGCCTCGGCCCTACGGGCTTCTGCAAATAAAATCCACATTCGTGATAAAAAGTTCAACTTTAGTGCCTTGGTACACAATAGTTATTTTCCTAACAAGTGTGGAAGGTGATACTTTTCCGCAAGCGACTGCAGTTGTCCGAACGACGCGAAGCGGAGTTCGGACAAGCAGTGAGTGCGGAAAAGACACCTTCCACATGTGTTAGGAACAACGTCTTTTCTACGGGCGTGAAGAAAATTGACATAAGAAAAATAAATATTTTAATTGAACAGCACACAATGCTGTCTAATAATTAGAAGTGTCAAGCATTCCTTTTTCTTTATGTCAAAATCTGAACAGTGACAACATGATTTTTTGGAATTAAGATAATAGTATGATCACATTGCAAGTAATACATAGGTATTTATTTTCCGCACTAGTGCGGAAAAGTGCAATTTTCTACACTCAAATGCGTGCAGAAAATTGTAACTTTCCACACGCCCGTAGAAAAATAACTATTAGGTATGTATTTTCTTCCGATCTAGTAATAAAGTTCCGTGACAATCACTATTTGGCAGTGAGGATAATAATCATTTTCTAACTACTAACATTACTTCTCTTACTGTCAATTTTTAATAGAAAAAAATAGAAGGAATATCTCAAAAGCAGGAAATAATTGAAATTACTATAATTGACGGTTTGATGTGTATAGTGCTTTAAAAGAACATAGCGAGAGAAAATGTAGTATCAAAATATTTGTATAAAAAGCTTGCATTGATTCTTTGTCAATAAATTATTTTTTCTTTCAGTTAATCTACTTCTTGATAACTAAATGTAAAATGTCAGTTTCGCTTAATTATTAGTAGAAGGATATAGGCCCTGTTTCGCGTAAAAAGAAATTAATACCTAGAAAAATGTACAGTTAGGTACCTATTAACTATTACACATTGAAGTTTTTTCTTAGACGAATAAAATCATATTGAAAAGGAGGAGAAGTGAGGAAGAAATATTTATTTGGTTATATCTGCTTCTACTGCAGCATGAAGGTTAAAAATAGGTACCTACAATATATGCTGGACATATCGAAAATAGAGAAGTAAACTGGGGGAATGAACATTATATTCGGCTATATCTCTTTAGTCCACACCCTATTAAACCCATATGATTGAATCTACCATGTTTTGTTCTTTGTTTTAACAATACGAACATCACTAATTTTAATGATAAGACCTACATATCAAGATTAATAAATAATAGACTTGTTGTTACTGTATTTTATTTATGTAATAATATGAATATGTAGGCAATTTAAATTTCGAGTAGTTACTTGAATCTAGAACTTTAAAATTTTGTGGAGACACAAATAAAATAATAATCTGCTTTTTGTAATTAATTGAAATTTGATTGTGTTACCCTGGAAATTCTCCGCAAGCTTCCTTTGCTTCGTATATTTCTTAAACGATCAGCAAAATTAACCACTGCCTTTGCCAAAGCTTTAATTCTCGGCGCGACAGCCTCTCTCACTTTTTTAAAAATACGAACGTAGGGCATCGTACTAAAGTCACGCACAGATGTAAACCGAAGAATATATACAAATAACACCAGTACACCACACTGTTACTCGAGGAACTTTCAAAGAGATAATGAGGAGGAGTGCCAGTTCAACTAAAAAGGCCTGACACAGAGATTATAGTGGGGGTGAAAATGTAGAGAATTAAAATGATCTACAAATTAGTACAGGCAGGCACATTATATAAATTATATCTGAAATTGTATTGATAATATTTTTACTGTTAAATTGTATAAACGCATGTACCGAAAGTATGTACAGCAAAGTAAAATTGAAAAAAAAAACAAAATAAAATAATAGTATGAAAAATTACCTTCACCTTCCGCTCTTGTTTTTTGAGATTTGGTTTTCGTCCCACATTTCTTTCTCATTTTCGATGGTTAAACACACACACCTCTTGTTATTTTTTAGTTTGTCAATAAACCTCCAAATTTAGAACTCACGCGTTCTCTCAACCCAATAGACAATTAAATTTCAATACAAAATGATATCTGAGAGTAAAAGACTATCGTCCGATCATTCACGTAACAGGCAATAAATATTTAAAAGCATTTTAGGGCACTAAGAAGGTCATGTTATAAAACTGGTGGGGAAGTGGTTCCTACATTAGGTAGGTACTACATTCCAGTGTATAGAAATTTAAGAAATTTACGGCGCAGGTACACGGCAACAAGAAGTGGACCGTCATATTTACTTAGTAAAAGTAAATAAACATATTTATTTATTTAACTTACAATATCCAACAGGGCATAAAGTCTGTTAAAAAATAATGGAGAAAAAGCAAACGGAAAACTTATAAGTTGTAAGTACATACTTATATAAATATTCATATATTATGCACTTATGCATAAGTACAGAAAAAAATATTATATTGGAAATATATGTTAAAAATAGGTTGTTCCAGGTTATACTGAAAGACTATTAAAAACGAGCAAGAGACATAACACATAACAAATAAACGAGCAAATAAATTAAGTTATCTCCAAAAGATTCGAGACAGTATAGAGAACACCTAGTCATAAATCCATAAAATAAATATTTTTATGCCAAATAATTTCAACTACTTCAGAAAAACTAGTGATAATATAGCAATGGGCCTATAATTACATTTTCGCCTTTTTTATAAAACCAGCAGGAATTTTTTACAAAGTCGAAAATTAAATCCGGTCCTATAGTAAAAACACCATTCATTTTTGAAATTCGGTAGTAATTTGTTTAAAATTAATATTTAACAATATTAATTTTAATTTATATATTTATTCAGCTGTGCCGTTTTGATATTTTGGAGCAGAGAATGCTTCAGACAGAAGAAAAGTAAAGGTGTTTACATGGGTTTCTAACAGTATATTGTTCAATAATTTATGTACGATGGGATAACTGGTAGAATTAGGGGATTAAAATTGACTAAAATCGCCTAAACTGAAATACGTTTAAAACATGTCTCCGTATTATATAATTTTCGATTTTAAAGGGTTGTTTAACGTTGCAGACATTATTTTCAGGAATATTACTGTACATAATTATTTTCTATTAGATACAAATAAAAAGATGGTTCTTTTGACGCAAGAGTTTATTTTCAATTTTTGACACAATATGTAAATAATTATATTAAATGGATCTAAGTACTTGAAATTCTTGATGTAAATTTCATTAAAATAATTATCTACTGTCTCCGAGGAAAATATTGAATTTAATTGCACATAAACTACAGGCATACGAATAGATATAATTCTCATAAAAGTTGTAGTTAATGATGAAGTTAAATGAGTAATATAGAATATTGAGTAATTTAGCGTTGTCAATTTAATATTTCTCGTCTGTCTGTTATTTTACAGACAGCTTAATTATAGGTTTAATGTTCAACAGCAATTAAAAAGTAAAAGCCGCTGCGTGTCCGGAACAATTGACTAATAAAAATAAAATTTAGTTTTTTTTTTAAATGTTCATTGCCCTGGGGTTTCTATCTAAGAATGTTAGACAATCCAGTAACTTTTTCTCGTATAAGTACCTACTAATGTCAGTATCTATTAGGTAGGCAGATGTAGATACTATGTTTCTGAGAAATCCGTTTTTTAATTATTATAAGAGAAAATATTTCCAATGTCTTTTTTTATTGATTTATGAGATAAAAGTAGAGATTATATACCTATCTCGAGAACTGCATTATAAAATTTTAAACAATATTTCCATATTTTTACCGTTTTCTCTCAAATATATTTTTCTCTTATCGGTTTTTTATCAATTACGTCGGCTGCAGCTTCACAAGCAACAATTAATCAAGTTTATATTCAAAACAAGTAACTCCTTTTCAAAAACAAAAGCTATAATTTGCATTGCAAGTGTCAAACGTTTAGGAAAACAACATAATCATCTTGCTCTCTTGTGACTTGTGTTTGTGAATGAAAATAGTCTCCGCTGGAATGAATTTAGCCCATTGGTGCACAACGACAAAACAGAAAAAAATGCGTGAAATGCATTGCAAATGTCTGCAGGACCAGGAGGAAGATTTTGAGAGTTGCAGCGAGGGGCTCAGTATTGATGATGTGCTTGTACTAAGTGATGATGCGGATGTTGGACATGAATACCAACAGGCTGATTATTTGGTGGATTCAAAGTTGGGAGTAGTTATAACATTTTTCAGGCAGAGACAAAGAGGAAGAACCAGAAGAAGAGGAAGTCCAGATTATGAAAATAGGTATATATTCTATAGTTCTATAGTTATTCCATATATTCTATAGTTCTTCGGAAGATGAGGAGAAAAGCGAAGACAAGAGTGCCATAAATCAGAATGAACATAATACAACTAATGTAGAAATGGACGAAGAGTCGGAAGAACCCATTAAAACAACAAATTTTTATAAAGCTGATAAAGTTGAGGAAAACAAGCCAAAGCGAAGGACAAAAAGGAAGAAACGGTCCTACGATTTAATTCCTATGTAGGCATAGGAAGAGCAATAACTAAATATGTATACATATTATTTTTGTTTTGAAATGAAGTACATATGTTTTATTGTGAGTAAATTTTGTTTTTCCATAAAGAGTATTGTTTTGTTTTTACGTGATAAAATTTAAATATAAATAAAATTTAATATTAACTTTGCTTTTTTAGATATACTATAATCGTATGCCTAATCGTGATAGGTACCTATTAGGGTGTGTTGGTGCTGTTGGTGATAATTTTTTTAATCGGATTTGGCAAAGCCAGGAATGTCGTCAATACATTTTAAAATAAATTTCCATATTTTTCCGGAAATTTTTCCAGCCCTTGAAACACTAATATGTATTCATAAACTTTTCAATTGTGTTTAAATTAGTCAAATCGTCTCTAGCCCCTCAACAATGCATTTGAATAGATAAGATGGTAATAGTCACATTTTGACCTTCAAAAATTCATGGTTACCTGCTGTTCCATGAGTTTCAAGAACACCCGGTACAATATTCAATAAAGATTATCATTTTTTGTAATATCGATCCAAAAATTTCTATAACTCTTTTCGCGGAAAATCACTAAAAATATCTGCAATTCAATTGCATCTACAAACATCCATCTGTCTAGGGCAATTTTTTGGTTTGTTACAAGGCATCATCTGGAGAATATAATTCCTAAAGTGGGCACCTTTTCATTTTTTCCTCTAGTTTTTCTAATATGAATTGACTAATTACCGTTTGTCATTCTTTAGAATGCGTCGCTCTATGCAGATTTCTACGTAATTGTCCGCAGTTCAGGGTTTAACTAGACATTTATCTTTAACCCGACTATAGACGAACAGAAAGCCACTACTTTTTTTATAAATCCATGGAATCCTCAAATGTGTCTAACCATTTTCAATTTATATTCAAGTAGTAGCTCCTGTTCCTTTGATGCCGACAGAACAATTTTTTTTATCTCGAGAAAAAATCAACTTCACGTCAAAATAAATCCAGCCCTATGGAATACGTGAGTAGGGAGCAGGCAGTTTTACGGAAGTACTTTTTTCGGTGAAGGTTCTATATTTATTGTTTTAAATTAACAAACAAGCTACTGAGACATTCGATATTTTGATATTAATTCGGGGTGTAAATATATTTTATCTGAGATAACTCCCGATTGAAATAATTAGAGCTTAAAATGTTTTCTTCTCAATATAATTTTCAGGTAACGTCTTAAATTTATTTCATTTAGTTTTAATTATTTGTTATGAAGTCCACTCGACTGTACTGGATGTAGCATATACTAATTCAGGAATTGCAACTAAACATAATATGCATTTATATTCATTCAGCACCCGGGTGCGAGTTGGAATTATAAACTTTACATTAAACGCAAGGGGAATTCCCCTTGTTTTAGTGAGAATATTCAATAAATGAAATCATATACAGGCATATGTTCCTTAATGCCATGTCCATATTATAGGAGCTAATTTCTTGTTCAATTTTATGACCAAGAGTCCAAATGAACGTATGTCCTAAATTGCCTCGTTTTCGAGATATAGGGCGTCAAGGTTTGCAGTCATTTGTAGTTATTATTTAGGTTTGTATCTTGCATTTTTTCTAGTGTTTGTAGATATTAAAGTCCTGCTATAAAAATGGGGACATCTCAGTTTTTTTACTTTTAACAAAATAAAACATTTAGACATGCACTGTAACAGCTTTCATTTTTTCTTGAAAACGAAGAAAGGTACGAATGTAAGAAACAAAAAAGTTGTATTTGAAATGGTTTCAGGTAAAGAAATCCAAATCTTGTAAAAAAACCAGCGGCGTCCAATGTTTTCCTCAAAAATTTCAAATACGTTACCCTCCTGGACGCCACTGGAGCCAACAATTTTAAACTATTCACGTTAAAATAAGCCCCTTACTACTTCAAACCAACGTACCAAGTTTCATCCAAATCGGCGAAAGAGTTTTCAAGATATTAATAAAAAAAAATAAGTTTCTATAAAAACCTTACTTTACAGTATGGACATGACATTAAGGAACACCCTGTATAATGCGCTGTTACTTTTAATACTGACCATGGAAAACTACATGGAAACTGGAATCCAACAAAGACATTCAAGGGAAAAAACATTTAATTCATGTTATTCAGACAAAAACAAAACTTTATGTACAGGGTGTCCCACTGGAAACTCCATCGACCAATTATGGAAAAACTATAATAATTAAGTAAGTAATTAAGTAAGTATTCGCCGGGGCGATAGCTCAGTCTGTTAGGTGCTGGGTGATAGCTTGTGACTAACAGAATGGGTATATTGCGGCGCGAGTTCGAATCTCGCCAGGGGAGAAATGGCACCTCTCCCAGGGAATGGTTGTGTGTCTGCGTTTTTTTCATGTGTACTCTCCCTCTACACAAGCCTTAGGCTTTTAGTAGGGAGGTTGTCCATTTCTGTGGTGTTTTGTTTAAATTATGAAAAATCTGAAAATATGGTAGCACACCAACGTCGAAGGAGGCCATTCGGCTCAAGATGATCCATTTTCAAATGAAGGGCACTTCCAGTTATACCGAAGGTAGATGTCAACTTGCTTGTTTTAAGTAGAACATAGACCACACTATAGTACAGTGAGTCTATAAAGTCTCGCATAAATTCATTATTTTGAAAGTGGTAAAGAAAAATCGCTCGAACCCGCCGATTTTCTTTTTTTTTTATACTTGTTTTACATATATTACATTTTTTACAGGGCGGCTCAATGAAGCTAGGTCGATATAAACTTTAATATTTTAAATGGAAAACCCAGTAGGGGAGACCGAGGCTAGTTGGCACACATTTCATACTTTATTTTTTGTTTAGCACTACAGACAATTGAACTGAATTATAAAATATGTAGAACAGATTTGCAAAATTTCCCTACACTTTAGGATATTTGAAGTGTCTTTATAAAAAAAAGTTAAATAGTTACAATCTTTTAAAAACATCAGTGTAAGTGTGCCAACATACCCCAACTTGGGGGTAGGTTGGCACACTAACTGGGATTAGTTGGCATATGTAAATTATATAGAGAAAAACAAGTGTTTTTATAGTTTTTAAAATTTATTACCTACTAAGAGAATACAAAATAAAATAGATTAGAAAAACGTCTAAAACTAAAATAGAAAGTAGAATAAAGCTTATAGTTATGTAAACACCAAAACTTAATAGTTAGTCAGAATCATCCGAGACACAATTTGAGCATACGTATGGCGGCTCTTTGTTAGTGCATGCCTCATGAGACCACATATGGCATGACACACACTGAACCCATTTTTCCCCTGGTTCACTGCTGGTAAAACTATCCATGCAGACCAAGCAAAAAGTTCCCTCCTCTTCATCAGAATAAGATTCATCTGCACAAACACGTTTAACGGTCCTGATTTTCTTGTTTAACTTTATTTGTCCTTTTTCATTTTTATTTTCAAATACTGCCTTTTTTGCCTTTTCGGTTGCAACTTCCTTTTTCTTTTTAGAAGCATTCTGCTCTTCTTCCAAAGCATCTTTGATTGGGGTATCCGTAAGAATAGCTGTGGATCTTCTTTTTCGCCGCGAAGTGCCAGTTTTTCTTGGTGGCGCTTTTGGGAATGGGCGTACGTTTTCCGGTGTAGGTGGTGTAGTATTTCTACCTTGAGGTAAACTGGGTTCTGGAGAAACTATGTCGGGTGTAACCAACTTTTTCAATTGGCGAATGGTTTGCTTTTTGGCAATATTCGGCTAAAGTTCTAAATGCTATGTCGAAGTCTTTGTGGCAACACTTCGTATTGACCTGTCTTCATTCTTTACCATTTCTACAGCTTTTGCAATTACATCAGTGGGTGTTGTACCCCTTACAGTATTTTTTTTTTGTAGATTCTCATATCTCAAACTGTTTTTTATTATTAATTTTAATTTTGTTAGTTTTATTTTTAAATCCGGGGTTAGTTGGCACAATGTCAACGTGCCCCGAGACCAATGTGCCAACCTGCCCCGACACAGGTTTTATAACAACACATATTTTTTCCAAAAAACAAACAATAATTTGATAACTTCGCCTAGCATAGTATGTCAACTAGCCATATAGCAACGAATTGTGGTGAAAAAATCAAGTTAATACGTTATATTAAACAGATTATCCATAAATCTATAAGGGGAAAAAAATTTACTCACTGTATTGAAAACAAACGAACACAACTAACAGGTGTTCACCGCGTGACTTGGCGCGCGCAACGTTTTACGTGGTTAAAGAGAGTTGTCGATTTTATATTTTAATGGTATTTGCGTTTACACATCCACACCAATCGCAGATATAAGCATTGTGCCAACTTGCCCCTGTAGCCAACTAGCCCCGGTCTCCCCTACTGTTTAATATATTTGGAAAGAACTCTTTTTTACGAATACGGTCATATAAGTTATATGGGTCTATCTCTAATAATAAGGGAGATATGCCCAAAAAAGTGTCATAAGAGCAATATGCTAGAAAAAGAATATCCATTCGTTGCTAGGCAGTCTTTCTCCAACACGTAAGTAAATTTTTTCAAATGGATAAGTACCTACTCCCTGTTTTTATAATTTCATTCTTATCAGAGACGTATATTCAGCATTAAAAATAAGGCTAATTTTATTACTTTACATAAAATCGTCTATTTTGAAAATTTGAAGTTCTCGAAATATTCGCAATTTAATAATAATTTCCGGCATGATAATGATTTAATAATGATGATAATTTTTAGCATTCAGCACTTTCTAACGCCGTCATGGCGTTCATTCTTGTTATAGAAAAATGTCAAATTGCCAATATTTCGGAAACTAAAATTTTCGGAATAGACAACTTTATTCAAAAATAGCCTGATTTTTAATGCTGAATAAGATAAAATTATAAAAGTAGGATGTTTCCATTTGAAAATATTGACATGATAGTTTTTTCAATTTCATTTTTATCTTTCTTTTTTTAGGACCCTGTGAATTAATTATCAAAATATTATTAGCCTGCTAAAGTAGATCCCGTAACGTAATTTTTTATATAAAATTTAAAATATGACAAAAACGGTTAAAAAAAGGTAGGTATACTTAGACATGAAATGCCTACGCGAAATCTAAACACATGAAATGTGTTTAGAATTTCGCGTAGAATCTAACAATGAAAATGAAATAATATAATAATAATAATAATAATATCTCTACCCCTCATTCTAATCACAAGGATTACCTGGAAAACCTCATTAGGTTAGAAATAATATATAAGATGTCCTGTTTAAAATAAGCAAGTTTACATCTACTTTCAGTATAACTTGAAGTGCCGCCATCTTGAAAATATTGCGGCCGAGTGGGCCCCATCGACGTTGGTATGCTACCAAATTTTCAGATTTCTCCTAATTATAGTTTTTCCATAATTGATCGATCGAATTCCGGGGACACCCCCTATAATATTTATGAATAATAAATAACAATTCAATTATGCCCTATTAATGTTTTATATAATTTTACAAAAATCTTGTGTACCTATCTTTAATATACTGCAAACTTTTTTCTAAAATAGAAATGATTTAGAAATGTGTGGGTCAACAGAAAACTTGTGAGGCCAATGTAAAGTCTGTCCATGATAATAAAAAATACAGGAATACACTCTTATTAACATGTTACGATACATGTATCGTAACATTACATGTATTGTATTGATGTAAATACATGTATTAAAAAATACATATTAAAATATTTATAAAATCCAGATAATTGTTGTAATGCAATTATATACCGCATTACGTAATTGTAATTAATCAAATAGGGCACAAAGTTCTCTAAATTTGCTTTCGACTTACGTAATAAATCGCGTGCATTATTTCGTATAAAATATGGCGCTCCTATGTACCCTAAATAATTATGCATGTGTATTTGCATTGTAACTTGTTAACTAACAGTTTCCAGTTTTAAATAAAACCAGCAGGCCGAGACATGATAGATGTTCGTTACAATAACGTTTCAATTTCCGCAACGGAAAACTTATTTCTACTGGCCGCGTATTTTCACTTTTCCTGTTCTGGTTCCTGGCTATTTCCATTTACATTTCTAAGAATTTTACACATTTGTGATGTTTGTGACAGTTTGATAAACGGTTATGTTTTCTCAGCAGCTCTTTGCGGAGTTTCGTTAACAAAAATCTTTCAAACGTATTGAGGTACGTCATATTTCCAGTCGCTATCATTTATCTGCGTAACCAACTTTTTATGAAGCGAATTTACTTCCTTTTCAGATTCGATGGGTTTTATAACGGCAGTGCTTTGATGACTTGTTTCCATTTCTTTCAGTTCTTTTTTGGAGGTATTATTACCTTCATTGGAGGTATTATTACCTTCATTGGAAGCATTTACGCTCCTTCAGAAAGAAAGGACACTAGAACCATACAAAACTCACCTGCTGAACAGATTCTGTACAAACAAAATAATAGTAAGGGAGTGCACTAGTGAAAATAATCAGACTAATCTAGTTATTAGCGTTGCTTATATAATGTTACTTCTGTTTTATCGTTTTATCCAATGTTCTAATGATTCATTTATAAAATTTCCGTTAAAAATAGTCGTTAAAACCGTTACAAATCAATGTACATTTCATTCTCAGGATTATTCTATTTTATGTCTAACGGTTCTTAACGTACTAATTGTTGATCATTTTGTCACGTTCCCTACAGATAAAAAAAGGGAAGTTGTATCTGAATGGGAATGGAGAATGGAGTCAGTTGCAAGAGAGATTCGCAGCAACCATGTAATTTACATATCGATTCAAAATATATTTGTTAAAAGTAAAGTGCCAGTTTTTTCTTTATAAAAAAAGGGAAAACCGAGCGGACAGATTCGTTACGTTTTTATCGGTGAAAAATTGTATTAGCTACGACCATTTTGAAAAATAGGACCCACACTGTCTCCTGCGGCAGCCAAATAATTTAAAAATAGAGATGGGTACATTCCGGAAAATTCAAAATTAGCAGTAATTTACCTTCGAAAGTTCCTGAAATTTTCCAAATATAAAAAAAAATGTTTTTTTGCTTTAACTGGCTTTTTTATGACAAGAGCTTTCAAGAAATATCAAATATTTCGGTTAAAAATTATCGGTTTTTACTAAATAATAGCAATATTTATTAAGCTTTCATAAGTTTTTTTATATTGCCAACTCGATAGGTATAGATATAATTATGATGCACCGTGCAAGTGATCCCTGGGCTAAATACTCACTCAATACTCAATACTACTGTACTATAATATCAAAGATTAAAACTGAGGAAAACAAAACATTTTAACATTTTATTGAAAAAATAAAAAAAAATTCACTGTACAAACAAATATAGAGATTACCCTCTGAACGACGATTACTAATACGATTACTAATTTTTCAGTTCTACATATCGTTAGTCTATTACGTTTCCTCGTTTTGATATTTGCATGATCTTTAAAATTTCTTTCGCAGCTGGCAGTTGTAGCTGGATATTAAGAAGACGCACTGCAATTTCCTTCAATAATTTTTGCGGGAAAGCCATGTCATAACATATACCTATATGTTTGTAGTGGCGAGATACAGTGAAATACACTGCAGTGCCCTCTTTGGGTCTTTGCTACTACCTGTCTGACAATTATTGTCTAATTGACAGACAGATAACGATCTGCAGAAAAGCAGATGCCATTACAGCGACCTCTATTGTCTTTGAGGAAGACAAACATCCACATATGCCCCTTAGGCAATCAATGTCGCCAGATCATTCATCGATTCCGATACCTATGGCATCGTCTGATGAGATCATAACCAGATCGAAACCGGTCATTGTCTGGTATTTGGTCTTGATGAAGGATGTAGCGACATCCATGGAGATGTTGATGTAATGCAACGCCAGTCGGGGCATATTGCCCGTGGAGTAGTTGTTTTCAGCATCTCCTTCCAAGATATACCTATATCTTTAGATACATCCCAAAATGATATATTTGAAAAATCTCCTAATTTTGCTCGATATTCTATTTCTGCAAGGATTTTTCTGTCATAACCGAGTTTTGTACCTCACCTAACGATAAATTCATGGCAAAATTTACTTTTTCATTAGTAAGATTTTGATCATGTTGCCTGGGATCTAAAAAACTAGCAGCTACTTGGGATTCAGGGAATAAGAAGTCTTTTCTACTCTGAAAGGATTCTAATATACGTTTTCTTACGACTAAAGAAAAAATTTGAGATGCCGCTATTATATGAGTTTCAAGGATAAGTTAAAATATTAAATTATTAAAATATTAAAATATGTTGAAGTTTGAAGGTTAAAATCGGCGGGAAATTTGAATTATGTGGGTATTTTACAAAGTAACTTACTTTGAAATTTACTCGGGAAATATTCAAATCTCTTATTTATTATTTACAGTAAATTTCAAAATTCCCTATTTTAACCAACTGGTATTTTACCATTTGCCCATCTCTATTTAAAAATATCACTTTTTGTTCTTATTGGACCAGCTGGAGGAGTTGGAGCAATTCCTAAATCTATTAAGTAATGTAGGACTTTATTTTTTTTGTAAATTAATATTCATTATTTATCAACAAAATAAACTGAGATTCCGTAACCACTTTTCAGTTTTCTGCCAAAACGGCTCATTTGAGGACATATTTATTTAATTAAAAATGTTTCTTTTGATCGCCTTTACCACACCTAGAAGTTTATTGCTGGCAAGTTTCTGGACGCCCTGTATAAACAATGTGAGTATCTATCTACATCTCAATTGATAGTATATATTATTTTAGTTTAGTAAAGTTAAAGAGTCATCCTCGACAATATTCAAATAAGAGCCATTCTTGCTGCGTACTTAATCATATTTCTTCTAAAGATATTCCGCAAGGAAAATGACAAATTCATAATGCAATAATTAATTCTGTAAATTGGCAATTATCTCTACTCGCCAGAACAAAGTAAGAAGAAGAACTTTACTAGTCATCAATCTTTTAGCACATTCCTACCAGAAAAAAAGAATACAAATTGTGAATTGTTCGCTGCCAAGTGAAATCGCACAATAATTATAGTAGTAGTTGGCCTTGAACGTACTGGTTCTTAATGTGGGTTGGACCGTTGGAACATGAAACTCTTCTTACATAATCATTATAATCTCCGATCTGATATTGGTGAGGTCACGGAGATGGATCCTCGAACAAAAGCGCCTCATTTTAGACGTAAGCATTGATACTCAGAGCAGCCCTGCAATTTTCATCTTTGTTCTTCTTAATATGTATTCTCTATCTCTTCTTTTATTCTTTTCATATTTTCTAGCAATAAGTTGTTTGGTTACTTCTATTATATTTGTGTTAGAAAATGTCGATAAATATAGACATAGTATTGGCGATTCCAAAAATAAATACGTCCTCTGCATGAAAATATTTGAATCCATTTAAAAGGTAATTTTTGGAGGCTTGTTGCTGATATAATGATAAATAACACATATTTGGGTTTGTTTAACGTAATAATTTAGTGGTGTTTGTGACTTTTTGGTATTACAAAGTTAAAAACGATGTGGTTAGTATTTGTACATCTTTATTTTTACATATACATATCAAAATAGAATTCAAAACAAACCCGCACAACACAAACTGCAGTGCTTATGGGTGTCATTCCACAATGTGTTAATAGAAATGTTTAAGATAGAAGTTTGACTCTAGTATAAGAAACAATTCCTGACTCATTTCTCCAAAAGAATGTAACAATTTAATAATAGGGAACACGTTTATTTACACAACATAACCACTTTGTTGCAGTATATCTATATTATCCTATTATTGGTATTATAAATAGTATATTATACTATAAGGGACAGAAATGCGTTATTTTGGCAGAGGTGCAATTTGAAGCCCGAGGGCGAAGCCAGAGGGCTACAATGCACCGAGGCAAAATAGCATTTCTCCCGAATGGTATATGCTATTTTTTCCACGGTCCCATTAACTTAAAAACACATATTTTGTTATTATGAAGTAAGTAGCACCAGAATTATTGTATTAGGATTTGAGCATTTATTTAGTAGTAGTTGAGTTATTGTCATAACTACAAAATAAACAAACAAAAAGAATTGTCAAATTAAGATGTTAGTTTGGTTTAGTTTACAGTTTGTTTAGTGCACAATGAATAATTGTGAGTCGGAAGAGATTGTGGAGGCTGCAAATATTGCAATAAGCAATTTGTTACCTACGAAGTCAAGATCTTTATACGATATAGCTTACAATCGGTTCAAAACGTGGTGCGCCGAGAAAAATATTCAAGTATACAGCGAGAATGTTTTGTTGGCATACTTCAGTGAAAATGCAAAGAATTACAAGTCTTCCACATTATGGGCGCAATATTCTATGGTTAAGTCATGCTTGATAATTTACGACAACATAGATATAAGCAAATTCCCCAAACTGATCGCATTTTTGAAAAGAACCGGTGACGGATATCAAGCGAAAAAATCGAAAATATTGACAAAGGGTGAAATCGACCGTTTTCTATCAACTGCAGATGACAAATAATTCTTAATGATTAAGGTAAGATTACTTTTGTTGTTAGGTATTTCAATTATTTAGTATTTTGATTTTTTATAGGTTGTATTAATTCTGGGGATTGCCGGAGCTTGTCGAACTGATGAACTAGTCAATTTAACTATAGATGATATTGAGGATGTAGGCTCATCCTTGATTGTAAAAATTCCAAACACTAAGACAAAGATTCCACGAACCTTTGTGGTTACCGATGTGGGAAATATGCTTGAATTGTATCGAAAATACCTGTCCCTTCGTTCTCCCCACGTCAAGCATAAGCGCCTTTTTTTGTACTACAAAGCAGGAAAATGTAGTTCGCAGCCAGTTGGCAAGAATACCATCGGAAAAATTCCTAGTGTAGTAGCTTCGTATTTAAAATTATCTGATGCTGCATGTTATACTGGTCACTGCTTACGAAGATCTTCAGCGACATACTGGCAGATGCTGGTGTGGATATCACGACAATAAAGCGTCATGCTGGTTGGAAATCAACGACAGTCGCTGAGGGTTATGTCGAGAACTCCATTGAAAATAAGACCAAAATTGCTAATCACGTTTTAGTAAGTACCACCACTAGCGCAATCACAAAAACTTTAAATGTAAGCGAAAGTAATATTCCTTCTAATATTAATTTTGAAAATTGTACAAATGTTACATTTAATTTAAATGTCAATAAATAATTTCAATGTTACCTCTTTTTTTGCATGAAAAACGTTCTCCATAATGTAAACTCCCTTGGGAGCATTATACTCCCTTGGGAATAATCGACTACTTCTGTTTCAATTTTGATGTCATAGAAACTGATTTCTACTCCCGACCGTGGAAAAAACAATATATTTTAATTTAAACATAACAATTATTTAACAAAAAGACAAAAGGACTAGTATGGTAGGTATCATCATAAATTTTTTTCTACCGTTTGTCACACTTAGTTTAGTCCAAAATAAAATTAAACAGGAACTACCTGTTTCAACTCAAAAAAATTCATATGATAATTACAAAAGAAGCACTTATGGGACATATAACTGCTTTTATCACTCTTTTTATCCTTAATTTCACCCTAACTAGCATATATTTATTGCAATTGCTAAATGATATGAAATGCAAAATTTTTACTCGTCTTCCTCCATATTTGTTTACAATTTGCAGCTCCCTTATCGGTAATTTGAATCGCCAATAGAGCAATAGTTTCTGATTAATAAAAAACCTCAAAAAGGATCAAACGGCCAGCAGAACAGTGTCGTTTGTGTTTTAGGGTAACGCGGATATAAAAAAATTTAATGGAATATGTTTGAAAGCCTTCTTATCTGAAGAGATGTCGCGACATTTTATTTAAAAAAAGTGAGTTGGAATGAAATTTACAGCCATATATAATTTTGTGAAATTGTTGAAGGAAAAAATAATTAAACCCGAAAACATACTATATTTTTTAGCAATGTTACTGAAAGTATTTATTTTGACCAAGCTATATAATACACCAAAAAGTAGTTTTAAAATTTTTTTATTTTTTAAATCAGTTGGATCACCAATTTTGCTGTAAAATTTAATATATATGTGCTTTTGGCACACAGTATCAATAGTTATTTCTTGCCAAACCCCAATATACGAATTACTATTCTTTGGGGTTTCTAATGAAGTAGAAAAGACTAACCATAAACGATATTCAAATAAATTCATTTTTTTGTCATAAACATTTTTCCATATGATGCCTACTTTATCCCAGTTACCGTTAAAGCTCTATCTTCTATATAAGCCGTGTATAATTATTATTATATGACACAATATTGTTATAAATATATTTTTTGATAATTATCCTAAGACTAGAGGTATATATTGTTTATTACAGATATATTACCTAATAGTGGTAACATTTTTCAATTCCATATTGTTCTCAATATTCTCTTAGCGGTGAGGGGGGGGGGGGGGGCGGTGATGAGTTGTTACAAAACTTTCCATTAAACAAGTATACATTATTCATCAAATAAACGATGTTATAATATTCTATATATACACCTATTCACAATTTTACATTAATTGGAAAATTTTAGGACACCACGGATTTGCATACTTCGACACGATTAATTCCAAAATTATACGTACAATAAGTGAAGGAAGGTAGTGCTTCAACTGTGCGGTCCGAGCCCCAACTACCACATATCGCAAGGGTGTAACCGAATATCTGTTTTCATAAACACGGCATAGGTAAAAACGCCTACACACACCTTCATTGTGATGAGGCTATCCGAATGGAAGGGCTCAAGGGTTAAAGGATCGCTTTTATTTTTTATCTAGATCTTGACTTACATCATCATTTTGCAAGATTTGATTTAAGGTTTGAAAATGAAGATCTTGACTTGACTTTAAATCCCGTATTGTATTGCTCGTATCGTAATTTTTACCAAATAATTAAATATGTCTTATTTTACTGATTGGGCTTTTACTTGATGAAAATTCATAATTCACTGAATAATAAAACTACTGAAGTTTTAAAGAAATTTTCACTTAATTTGTTAACATAACACACAGTGGCTTCTTCAGATGAGTGTATTAGAGCAGTTGTAATACACTCATATGAAGAAGCCACTGTGTGGCGAAACAATTGTTATGTGGACTTTTTTTGTCTACAGTTTCCGTTATTTGATGCGATTAGAAGTGTGCGAACAATTACTAGGTGGTATCGAGTCGGCGGCTCAGAATTTAGTGTCACGATCGCTTAACCCAGAAGTCTCATGGGTTCGAATCCCTCATGCCCACGGAAAATTTTAATTAAATTGTCTTCTCGTAGGTATATTAAGGCCTGTTCGCAGGGTTGGGTTGGCAACCATATGTTAATGTGACAGATTCGCATCAGTTGATGTTTGACTATGTAGAGGGAGGGATAGTCAAACATCAACATTATGCTGATGTTCATCCTAACGACGTAAGTCGTTGCTGAAGCGCAATTGTGGCCTACTGAAAATCATATGCCGCCCCTCTCCCACACAAGTCTCGACTTTCGGGCTAATCCTAGAAAGCGGGGTAGAAATATTATTACTGTAGAAGTGATTTTGTATTTTCATAACAAGTTCATACGTTGCCTCAAAAGTTGAAAACTTCAATACGGTGCATCAAGTTCTAAAATTCTCTGTATCTCTTCCATGGCAGTTGCTAGATTCGAATGATTTACAGTTTCCAACATTTAATTGTCCTAACACTGAAGTAGTTTTCCACATAACACCAACACACTATACTGTATTCGACGCGCGTTTCACCAATCAAGTTGGCATCATCTTGAGATGATTAAAACTAAACCTGCTTACACTGTGTCCTACTTACACCTGACAGTGACGGATCAGTGAACGGTGATTTACTAACCAATAAAGCTTTGTAACTATTCATACTATTTTAACACTTTGTAATTTCAAAATTCTCAAATGCATCCAGCTGTCTGGAATTTGTAACATTCCTAATCAGTCTTAAATTGCTGCTATCAATTTTATGGTTGTTCTCAAACGCATGTTAAGCGACACTAGACTTATCTGCTCTACCATATTTGAGTTGAGCCATATGTTCCTTAAATTTACTTTGAATTGACCTTCTAGTTTGTCCAACATATTTTTGATTGCAGTCTTTACAGCTAATTTCGTAAATCCCCGACTTTTCCTTAGTTTCTATTTTTTCTTTTGGATTGCTTAAAGTTGTTGTAGTTTATTTCCCGACGAATAAACCACTGACATACTTATATTTTTAAAAACCTTACAAAAACCACGGGCGAGGATCGTATGGAATAGACATGAATTTTGGATTTTCTCTTTCATTTTGAAAAGTCAAGGAATTTTGAAGTGTCTCTTTAAACTTACGCTTCGTAATTATTTTATCAATTAAACTTACAGAATATCCATTACCTACTCGTAGCTATAATATCCCTAATCGAATGCTTTTTCTTTTTCAACCCTCTCCTTATTTAGAGGGAAGTTTAATAGGCGATGAACTAGAAAATTGAAACTCGCCATTTTGTGTTGAGCACAATGGTGAGAGTCATTTAGGGATATACCGGGATATCAAAAATTATCTTGGTCAAGGGTGGTTGTGGAATGTAAAACGTGTGTCTTACTTTAAATTTGAAATAATTATGTCACTGTCACACTGACATCATCAATAACCTACAAATTTCATACCTATTTTATTTCAGTTGTAAAACAATAATGAACTACAAATTATGAAATAACGGTTTTAGTAACAAGAAAAACTAAATTACAGTAATTGTTGGAAATGTCCCCCGTTTTGTTCGATGCACAAGTTGACGCGCCTCCTCATGCTGTGAAAAGCGTTTTACAGCATTTCTGGCGTTATGGTTGCACATTGCTGAACAATTCTTTGTTGCAGTTCTTGCAAATTATTTACCGGAGTTGCGAAAATCTTGTTTTTTAAGTAAGGAAATATAATAATCCATAATTGTCAAACAAGGTGATCTCGGAGGAAACTCAACTTCTGTATGCAAACTTATTAGCCGGTCATCAAAAAACTCGCGGAGGAAAGCAATATTTTCTCGTGTAGTATGTGTTGTTGCACCGTCATGCTGGAAATAACCGTACCGAAGTTCATCATCCTTTAACTGTTGCACAAATTTAGCTAAAAAGTTGTGTCTGTACCTTTCTGCGTTGACGGTGAAATCGAAAAAAATTGGCCCAATTATTCTTCTGCGAGAAACTGCCATCCAAACACCAATTTTTTGAGCATGTAGTGGCGATTTTGAGAATTGATGTATCCCGAAAGGTGGAACCACGCTTCGTCAGAAAAAAAAAGTTAAGTCCAGAAGATTGTCATTCATTAAATTATTGACAAACCAATGGCAGTAAGCAAGGCGTCTGGGGTGGTCTGCGGGCAGAAGAGCTTGATGTGCTTGCATCTTATATGGATGCATGTTCAAGTCTTTCTTTAAAATCTTATGACATGTTCCATAAGAAAGTCCAATTTTCTGAGAAAGACGTTTCAAAGGTTTTGCAGGCTCCTCTTCCATACGTTGACGAACGTCATTGACAACTTCTGTACGAACTCTTGGTCTACCAGCACCTTTTTTATGAGTCACACAACCAGTTTCGCGAAACACTTCAACACAATTTGTAAGGCACGCATAAAAATTGTTCGGTAATATTGCCACGTTTGGGAAGCGCTCTCGAAAATTGTCCAAACACAAACGTTGACTGTATTGCCAATTTCCATTAACTAGCGCACCCGTTCGAAAATAGGCTTCAATCATGAAAATTTTGTGCTGTGTGTTAAGAGGCATGATTCAAAAACTGGATTAGAAAATTTCAGCACAATGACTTGACAGATTCTGACACAACAAAACATATTCAAAAATTTAAAGTAAGACACACGTTTTACATTCCACAACCACCCTTGACCAAGATAATTTTTGATATCCCGGTGTATTAAAGCATTGGTATCTTTTCTGTATATGTCAAATTCTAACTTATTTTCACTATTTCTAATTATTAAAACATTAAGAATGGTAGTTCCGTCCAGAGTTTTCAATTTCATATACGAATTTAACTGACACGAAACGACTGTTCAATTTAGAAACAAAGTTGTCAATATCAGTGATTCAACATGTAGTTGACGTCGCTTTACCAATGTACTTTCATTGATTTGACAAATTTACAAACATTAAATAAACGCATAAATAATTAAAAAGTATAGTAAATAAAATTGTAGGTACTCTAACAATTCATGCTATGGAGTGGGTATATACCTAAGTAGATAGGAAGTATAATGATTCATTGCTTTTAAAACAATAGATTTGCATTTAACGTAGTAACGACCGTGAATGTTTTTCAAATGTTGGATATTTGAAGATAAAAAAAGATAAGATAATCATAGTATTGTTTTGTAATGTGAGTTAATTACAAGTATTTATCATATCGTAAAGAGTAATGAACTCTACCGTGTGGTCCTTATTTGCGTTCACAATTTAGCACAGTGATGCAGATGTTTCAAAATATGCAACAAAATGATCATAAAGTAGATTTTTGTCGGCATATGGAAATAATATAATTTATCTTACACTAGCTTCTACTGTGATCACTGTTAAGGCCGTTTGTCACTTTATGATATTTTTCCAATAATTCTTAAAATAATTACTAAAAAAATTTCATAATGAATATCCATCAATTGCAAACAGTAAATTTATGTATAAATTTTTCAAGAAATTTTTTAAGAAATTATTTTTAACATGTTCTATTTTCTCGCCGAAATCGACGCGGATATCTGCGCATTGCACGACTTTCAATTATAGTCAGCTGTTTGAGTTTGACTTGATGATTAACGATAACGAATAGGAAATAACCTCAAACCTCAACTTAAATTAACTTTATCTATGTGCGTGCATGTGTTTTGTTTGTAATGTACCTTATTATTCTGATCTCAGGATCACAAAATCTCAGGATCGTGACCTATATTCTTAAACTGAAAAATAACAACAGATGGTGCTGAAACAAGAAGCTTACTGCGATTGCGTATAAATGAAAAATGGAAAATAATTTAGTTAACATTGCAAACAGGCAATTTACAATTTTCAAAATAATGTTTTTAAAAATGCACCAAGAAATTTTCTGTGAAATTATCTGATAAATATCGTGAAGTTACAAACGGCCTTTAGATACCTAATACAACATACAGCATAAAATTTCAAAATGGCGTGCAATATTATGGTTGCACTAATACTTAAAATTGATAAAGTAAAATTAAATCTAAACTGTACAAAATGGTATTTTAACTATACAGTGTGGTATACAGTACATTATAAGAACCAGGACACCCTTCTAAAAAATGTTTGGTAAGCCCGATTACAATAAATTTTTTTTGTATATATTAGCTTCCTAGATGTACTTGTTGAACCTATTACGATGGCCAGCTGCTAATCCTCAGCCTACTAGAATTTTTTTTCAGTCAATTTTTTTTAAATTACTTTAGGGATTTAGAGATATAGGGGACTACTGTAAAGTATTGTTTTAACGTTATTATTAATTTGTGAAGTAAGTAAAGGAACAGTATTCTAGATTAACAATAATTATTAGAGTTTCCAATGCCTGCTATATCTTTTAAGCGAAACACAAATTCAATAAACTTGAAACATTTAAGGCTCTATAAAAAAATTATTCTTCGATACAAATTGATGAAATTTGGGCCACAGGGGTTTTAAGTGATGCTGAAGAATGCCACGATGTTGTAATCTCAACCAACCATTTCTCTTAATACAATTAATTTCATGAATTGAACCAATATGACAATTAATTGTTTTCATCATCTATATATTTCGTGTTGTATGAAGGTAGCACACCTTTGAAACAAAACAAGCAAATAATTTTTGAAGAAACAGTTCATCTACATTACATTAACAGACAATAGTTGACATTTTTAAATGGTTAAATTAAGGCGTGGTTTTCATTCGCCATATGTGACCATGGAAAACTGTTACGCCAATGTATTTTGAGTTATAAACAGTCTTTTTCTCTCGGTGTATTCAATATAATAAAATGTACATTGTACTTTACAATTTACATCTTGGCTTTATCATATAGAATCAACTGGCTAAATGTTAACACTGCGAATTGCTAGTATACTAAATTGAATATTAGAGTTCTAAGGCTTTGCTAACGGAAATAACATCTTTCTTTACCTTGGCAGAGGAGACAGTAATTTAAGCGCCTCTTAAATCACAGCTGAACATAAATTAAGTAGACCTTTTAAAGATAATTGGTAATATATTACGTTTAGGAGTAGCACCCGCAAGAGTTGTTTGTTCCAAATGCCTCTGTCATACTATGGAACTTGTGTTAATTAAGGAAGATTAGTAGTGATTTACAAACCATTCCGGATTAAGGGAAGCTCTAGAGCAGTGTGTTTGGTTAAGGAGAGGACTCTTAACGAATTGATAAAATCCCATTAGTCTGGATTGGGGATATATCCTTTGTTCAACGTTCTTTCCAGCGACCTGCTGGATTAATAGGTCACATTCATTATATCTCCAAATACCGTATCTACCTTATGCGTTCGGTTTTATATGTAATTAGAAATTACATTAATTAAAATACAAGTATAAATTCATAATACAAGTTTTAGGTATAAAATTACTAGGGATGTCCACGTTGGAAAAATTTCCGGGATTTTATCTAATTCCCACCATTTTGCTAGTTATTTTTGTATTTAGCATAACATAACCAATATAAAACCTTAAAACCAAAATCTAATTTACTATTTGTTGTAAGGACAAATAAAAATCAGTTTATGTAACCATTAAAAATACATTTTGTGGCCTCAATATGATACGTGCGAGAGTCCGTTATTTTGCAATTTCTTATTAACATTTTTTTAAAAAGAATAGAACTGCGTGCGTGTATTTTTTGTGGAAAACCATGAGAATTATACCGACGATAATATTTGTGACCAATAGCTTTTGTCATTCTTAGGCCCGGTTTCACAATCGTTGGTTACCATTACTTAACTGATAGTTAACTAACTATAAGTATAGATTGTGCATAGTTATAGATAAAATCTTAAAGAAATTCACATTCTAAACTTATAGTCAGTAAACTATTGGTTAAAATACATCGTGAAACCGGCCATTAGTGGCATTAGAAAACTCATTACTTACATCTAGTGCCATAATCATTAGATACATATCTACACACGCTCTTGATTTTAATCTGATACACTAGACATACATAGGGGTATCTTATTTAGTACCGTCGATGGCACCGTGGTATTGCAGCTGGGCTGTTCGAAAATACGAAGGGAAAAATCGAACAAAACGAAAAACGAAACGAAATACAAAAATAAATTTTTAACGAATTAACATTTCTTGAGCAAATGCTCCATGGATATCGATTATTCACTTAGAACATGTATGTAATACACATATATGTAATATAACTAACTTGCTGCAGGTACTTTCTCCTCATTTTGTGTACACTATATTTCCTATATACTTCCACAGATCCACGTATTGAATTTAATTCACCCTGTATAATACAAAATGTGGGATGGGAGCCCGTAGATGAATTTAGTATGCACATGGAGATAAAAGAGATAATAGTTACAATGAAAAACCTTAAAACTTCGTGTGTCAGCAGAAAATTTGAAAAATAAAATATAATAATAATATATCCATCCCTCATTCTCGAGGCTGAAAGTCAGAGACTTGGGTGGGAGCGGTACATTATAATTTTGCGGGCAGCGAGTCCGCTCGAAGGAACAACTTACGATGTTATAACTTTAACTATAATTTAGTACGAGAGAATAAGGGAACCCTGGAAAACCTTATTAATTAAAGGTGTGATATATACCAAAAAACTACATGATTATATTATTCTCTAAATTTATTCGAGAGAAACTTTTAGCATAACTGTTTATGTAAAAAGGACAAGCGGTAACCGCAAACTGTTTGTTAAGGATTTCCGGTAAAAATTAACCGACAATAATAGATAAGGAGTTAATTTAAATTATCAAAACCGCACTGAAATCGGACAGATATATTCCTAATTTTTTTTAATAATAATAAGGAATATGAAATATGTCTTTTAATGTAATAAAAAAAGTCATACAAAAATAGATAGTGGGACAAATATTATACCTACATTGTAGTCCTAGTGCAATTTTATTTTACTGAGACTAAGACAGCTACATTATGGTGTATTTCCTCGCAGAATTCGAAAATAACATAATAAATGTTTCATTTTTCATGTTACATTTTTAGGAACTTCAAACTGCGATTTTTTTTTAATTTAAAATGGCATTGTATTTTTTACATAGTTATGCAAAATGAAGAACTCTTTAATATTACATAGGTATTGTAGGATTGATGTAACAATTTTGATGGAATATTTGCAATTTTCGTAAGTCCTTCAATTTAAAAGTTATTAAAAATGTTTACAAAATAATTGGAGGAACTGTATAAGAGAAATAGAGGAACTGGAGAAATAAAGAAAAATGTTAGCTTTTATGAAAAATCAAATAACTGTGATGTTTGTGAGAAATCAATGTAATATTGTCAATTTAATGAGATTTACAAAAAGAGCATTCCCTAATTTTTTCAGGTGTACTTTCATCAAAACTTTTTAATAGCTAATCGTTAATTTCTTCCATAAATTCAAAGTGGACCACAATTTTCATGTTTTATTCAAGATTCAGATGTTAGTTAAATGAATGCGCATTCGAATTATTTTATTATAATTCTTGGTAAACTGTTGAAAACTGCACAATGTTCGTAGTGATTATACTCCACGCCTCGAAGATAAATATTAATGTTATTCATTTAGTTTGCTTACCTACCAATTATTATAATCTGCAAAATAGTGTTACAAGCATCTCGCAATTACTAAAAAAAAAGGGAAAGTTTCTTATGGGTCGTTAATGTAATATTTAGAGCGTTGCACACGCACACTTGAATATATCTTATTCTATGCTTATCTTCTATCGTAAAATGAAATGGAAATGTGTTCATATTTCTCCATATAAGTTAGCATATTTTCCCATGAGAGAAACAGAATTGCCATAAATAAGTGAATCAAATTTATTCTATATCTTTCTTTACATAGGAATTAAGACAGAAAGTTAACTAAGAGATTAATGAAATTATTAAATATTATTTTTCAATGAAGTTTTGCGTTTCCTCGTTACCTATTATCCTAGATATGCGAAGGAATAACCTTATTATTTTTAAGATATGTCGCAAACAACTAATTTGCGTACAACAGGCACTGACCAACATTGAATTACAATGGCATATCTTCATCTAACCTCAACTTGTATTATATTACTATATTATTTGTATTATATTATCAATAAATGTATTAAAGACAATAAGTTGAGGTTATATAAAGATATGCCGTTGTAATTCAATGTCAATGTCATTAAATGATGTTCGTTTCTTGTGTCAAAAAGCAAATGATTATTTCTTATGCCTAAAAAGTTATATTGTATTTTTTGTTGTTGTTGATTTGTATACAATGTGTTCAAAAAGGCTATTAAGATATGATATGCTATATCGTTCGTCTTAGAATTATTTTTTTCAAAATGGAATACCAAGCACAGCGTATTCTTCGAAAAATCCTAAGAAATTATGGTTGCAGCTTAGCTGGCGGTTCTAAACTTACTACAAAATGAAATCTAAAAGATTGTAGGTTGTAGCTTATACAGATAAAATGATGTAGCCCTTCAGAGAATAATACTTATACTGAGAGTTTAAAGCTGTCGTATTTTAACAAAAAATCTAAAGTAGGTATATCAATAATAATAAAATATATACTTCTCATTTTAATTAAAATGATTAAATAGAAAGTCAACAACCTGTGTGTTAGAGGGGTGTGTATATTTCTAACCCTCCCCCATCCAAAAACTCCTTACGTAATTTTTATTACATATTACTGTCTAACTGTTCTACTGTTTAAAAACATGGGTAATAGAAAATTTAAACGAAGTACATAAAAATAGCCTCATAGATTTGCATAAACTAGGTATTTATGACTATTATAATTTCATAAACTAGTATTAACTGGAATTCAAAACAGACACGTTTTTGTGAGTTAAATTATAATATTTAGTATTCTCAATGTTACCTACATTTATGGAAGAATATCTAAGCGATTTCTAATTTTAGGATTTATCTGTTTTAATAAAGCATGTGTGTGGCCCACACATTGCAAATTTAGCAATATACCTCTTCATACAGGGTAGTATTAATATTATAAGAATGAAAATATACGGATCCCCAAATAAAAATATATTCAATTTGGAGACAAGGACGGAGCGATAATAAGTAAAGTGTGTATTAAACACAGAAAAAGAAGGTGCGTGGGCTCGCCGAGGTCGAGGTATGAATATCTGTGGGTGGGTGATGTGACAGGGGTGACAGAGGTTAGAGGTGTGGCCACAGAGGTTGTCTGTGGGTGTGCCTCTCAGTTGCGTTCCCCACCCCCACTATCATAACTATCATATACTAATATCTAATAAATATCATGTTTCCAAATTGTACATACTTTTATTTGGGGACCTGTATAAGTATGAGTGCTTGGCTGCGTTTGTTGTGCTAATAATTGTGCGTTGATTTTGCGGTATTATTTTCACGATACTCTAAGTACACATAGGTAATATAACAAAATTAATATTCTAGGGGAGATAAGCATTGCTTTAATTTAAGTAAAAATGTATCTCTGTTACATTATAATGATCATTGAGTAAAATTTACTGGCTCTGCTTAATATTATGAAATAAAAAATGTAGTTTCAAATTTTCACTCTGAAAAATTGAGATAATTACTAAACACAAAACATATTCGAGGAAAGTATTCTAAAAAAGGAGGTAAATTCATCAGTTATAATTCTGTTGTGTTAATAAGAACAATGCGTCTTCTTATAGAAAACAGGAGGTAAGTAACCATGATAAAATATGATAACATAACAGTTTATACAATGTGGAAAAGAAGGCTGCAACACAGTTCATAACTACATTATTTAATATTTTTAAGAAAATTACTGGGACCTAATTCACTAATTTACAGGGATGCCCAAAAAAATGTTACAGATTAAAGTTATATTTTTTTAAATAGTACACACTATATATTATTTAATTTCTGTTAGGGCGTTATCTCTCGAATACATTGATATAAGATTTAATGGGTGTCTATAATAGTAATAAGGGAGTTTATGTTCTCTTTCCAACACTCTAATGGCGCACCCTTTTGGTCATAACTTCCTTATTATTATAGATAAACAGATGCCGCCGATAAAAACAATAAATGAAGAATGAATAATAAAATGAGGAAAAAAGTGTAACAGATGAAGGACAAGAAAAAATATGGCATGGTATAGAACAGAAGAATAAGATAGATGGTAAAGATCAAAGATATAAAAATTATAAAGGGAAATGCAGATAAAATGAAGGACAAAGTACAAAACATGGCATGGCGTAGAAGAATAAGGGAGACGGTACAGATCAAGAATTAATCCTGGAAATAATAGAAAAAAGGTGAGATCTATATAATCTTATCATTGACTGAAGAAATTAATAGCTGCAACTGAGTGGAATGGACATTTTAATTTGAATTTTTCCGTTATATTATAGTTTCTATTCTAGAACAAATTTTCCATTACGTGACCGCTTGATAGCCACTTGCATACGGGATAAAAATGAACAAGATACGTTATTTTTAATTATCAAATACTTTCGATATAATATACAATACAATCATATAATTGTCTGCTAACAATTAAAAGCAAAAATAGGTATCCTGTAGTGAGTGGTCCTTCGACCGAACTGCCTATGAATAAATTATAATGGTTATACGATTTGGGTAATAATCTATCACGATCGTCGCATGTTCTGGTTGTAAATCACCCGTAATTGATCGGAAATAATTAACCACCGATAATGGAACTGTGATAACTCCCTGACAGTGGCAACTTTCCTAGAATTAATTTTGCAGTACTTATACAATATGTGGGATTCATAATCCTATTACAGCCAGTATTGTAGGTGTTTGTAAGTGGATGCAAAGATCATTATTTTCAGATTTCATTAGGATAAAAAATCTAAAAGGATGGAAAGGAATCAGAGAAAATATCAGGAGATTTAGATGTTGCGCGTCACATCAGAACGCATGTCGATGATTAAGAGAAGAGGTTGTTTGACCATGCTTTTAAATTGTTAATAATATTCACGTATAACTAATAGTGTAGACCGTATATAAATTCAATGTTTTAAACAACTAGTAATAATTTATGACTGTTGGAACATATATAACTTTACTAGGGAATCTTACTTTTGAAACAATTTTGAATTCATTAGTCGTGAAGTAAGCTTTACCATCAATTTGCACTTAAGTGTGACAAATCTTAAATAAGTATGTAAATATTATGATTTCCAAGGTTTATGAGCAACGAAATAATTGAATTAATTAAAAAAGTTTATACACTATAGTATTAAGGTGAATTATTATAGCTAAAATTGAGGTTACGTAAAAAATTAAGTGCCTATGTGATTACAGAATAAACAACCTGGTCGAAGAGACATTAGGCTATCATTTGGAAAAATAACATTACCGTAGCGGGAGAAATAATATGAATTACTTTGAAAGAAGTCAGGTGTTTAGTAATTTAATAGATAAACATATAAAACAAATATGTGAAACAGTTCCCGATGCCCCTAGCACTTTATTTACTTATATGGAAATCCTGAACAAATTTATAATCGTCCATGTTTCCAAATAGTTCAAAATTTATTCCGAATTATTTCAATGCAACGTATAGATAATGTAATGCGATGTATAGATACACGTGTTGTAATAATAATAATAATATCTAGAATTCTGAGACTTGTATGGCAAAGGGAGCGGTATATTATTATCCAGTAGGCCGTAGTTACGCCTCAGGAACGACTTACGTTGGTAAGCCCTACCCACCATTCAGTGCTGAAATGAGAGAAACCTAGAAAACCTCATTAGTTGGATGACAAACCATCAACCGATGTTAATTTCTCCTGTTAACACCAAGCTAAAACGTTCTTCCACCGTAAATACGACGTGATAAAAATAATAATTTCAATGTAGACTTGTTTATTATTTTCGTAACTACTATATAATATTTGTTAATGTAACTACTATAAAGTGCGGTTCAAAACTCTGGAACGCCCCAAATTACTTTCAAAATATTGTTTTTTGCAAAAACGGTCAGACACGTCAATTTTTGATTCTACTTTTCTGTATTTTTGAGGTATTGATTTATTTGTACAGTGACGTATCACTGAGGTGCAAAAAAAATTTTTTTTAAATGGCAACCCCAATTTTTTATTCGGAATTCATGAAAAACACATTTTTTACGTATCTTTGACTAAAACTTTACAGAAAAAAACCTTTATAGGGTTACACAAGAAATTTTTCGATATAAATGCAATGCAATTTATTGAAACAAAATATCAAAAATTAGGTTACTTACAATAATATTACAATGAAATCAAATGCTCAAATTGTTCTCCATTGACTGCCTGACAATGAGCTAAACCAGAGATGAATTCATTTTGAACATTATTGATAAAATCAGGCGGAATGTCTTCTATTACTTGCTGAATTCTGTTTTTTAATTCATCAATATTTTGTGGCCTACTCTCATACACTAGACCTTTAACGTAGCCCCATAAAAAATAATCGAGTGGGGTTAGGTCTGGGGAGCGAGCAGGCCACTCTATTGCATCACGTCGACCTATCCACCTATTAGGAAAAACTTCATTGAGGTAAGTACGAACAGGAAGAGCATAGTGAGGTGGAGCACCATCTTGCTGAAACCATATCTGGTCATCAATTGAATTTGGATCATTCGCATTTGGAAATAAACCAATTAAAGTCGGGAATAACTCCATTCTTAGGAATTCCAAATATCTTTCCCCATTTAAATTTCCATAAAAAAAGTATGGTCCCAAAATTCTGTTTTTTGCTATTCCCGCCCAAACATTAACATTTCTAGGGAATTGCGTGTGGGATTCCTGCATCCACCGTGGGTTCTGTGTTGCCCAATAGCGGCAATTTTGTCAGTTGACGGACCCATTAAGACAAAAAGTGGCCTTATCAGAAAAAATAATATTTTTTACTGAGATGGTATTGTTATTGCAACGTTCCTGCATGATTTCACAAAATTGTACTCTACGATCAAAATCGTCTTCTGAAAGCTCATGAACCAGTGTTACCTTGTACGGATGATATTTATGTTTAAGTAAAATCCTGCGAACAGAACTTTTACTTATGTCCATGGTTGCGGCAACTTGGCGGGTACAAACATGGGGATTTTCTTGAACTAATAATAAAACGTCAAGTTGAGTATTTTCACCAATCTTGGTACCTGCTCTTGTTCTTGGTAAATCACGAGCGTGACCATATTCTCTGTATATTTACTAATAATTTTACTCACTGTTGAACGCACAATTGGTGGTCGATCTTGATGAGTATTATTAAACAGCTCACGCACTTCTGTTGCAGTTCTCCTTCTATCCCCGTAACCAACCATCATAAGTATCTCAATCCGTTCTTTCTCCGAAACAGACATTATTAGATGAATAATACGAGATAAACAATAAAATAATAACAATGAAATACCAAAATTATGGATTTAAATTTTGCTACGTGTAAACAAATTAAAATTTTGACATTAGATGAAGCAATGATATTGTTTGGTTTCAATAAATTCCAGAACCTACTCGGTTTAAATTTAGAGAACATTTGTAGGTTTTTTAACTATAAATTGCATTTATATCGAAAAATTTCTTCTGTAACCCTATAAGGGTTTTTTTTCTGTAAAATTTTAGTCAAAGGTACGTAAAAAATGTGTTTTTCATGAATTCCGAATAAAAAATTGAGGTTGCCATTTAAAAAAAAATTTTTTTTGCACCTCAGTGATACGTCACTGTACAAATAAATCAATACCTCAAAAATACAGAAAAGTAGAATAAAAAATTGACGTGTCTGAGCGTTTTTGCAAAAAAAAAAACAATATTTTGAAAGTTATTTGGAGCGTTCCAGAGTTTTGAACCTCACTGTATAATATTTTCTATACTAATAGGTAATTTGATTTGCAAGTAGATAGAACTTAAAAACAGAAGAATACTTTTTCGTTTTGATAATTTAAAAATGGCGACACAGATCAATATTAAGATGGAGAATCACTGAAACACTCAATATAGTTGGTTTGAATTGGACATTGCATGTATCAATGACAAGAAGATGATGGAAAAATAAATGAACCATCCAATAGCGCTCCACCCCTCCTGCTTAAAGCCGACTTTTGAAAGGTAGCAGAGGCACTCTGGCGACGTCGAGGACACAAGGTATAGAGCCCTTAATATACCGACCCAGGAAATGAAACGAGATCACAATTTTCCGCCTGACGGGGTACACGACCGTCGACCGAGGTCACCGAAATTACATTTGACTACAATCTCTTTAATCAATTGACATATTCGCTCCACGGGGGAAGGAATCTTCGCAACTCAATATCCAGAGTAACGACGGAATCCCGGCCCTTTTGGCCATGAAATCATGGAGCTTCAAATCCTAATTAAATTTCATCTCTATTATCGCGAATGCGAGGCTGGTGTGAAATCGATTTCCTTATTTAATATACAGCCAGGAAACTTTTTCGCTTCTTTTATTAAATCCCGCTAAACTACCATTTAGATTTAGTTCAAGCTTATTTATCCAAAGACCTTGGTTCAGCTAATTATATCATTCAGAAATGGATTTACATAGATACAGAGATGATCCATAATTTTTCCTTCAATGAGAGTTTTTACATTAATATATTTATTATCTCGTTTATTAATATATTTATCATTAAAGTATATGTAAAACCTCTTGTAGAATAATATGTATAGAAACACAAGTGTTAACGTTATTACAAAAAAAAATTGCTATCAAAATATAGTAAGTATATTTCTATATAACGATTACAAATGCATTAAAAATATCTAAGTGTACCTACCTAAAATAAGATCTTATTCTGTAACAATTTTTCATTAAGCTCACATTTCCAGCTATTCACTATTTTTTTAAAGAAATATTTAACAAAACAAATTTTTATTATATTATATTACTATGCATTAAAACAATTGAAGCTGAAGAGCCGCATTAAAGTGAACAAAAACTATTGTTTTATAACAAAGTTACTAATCTGGATAATCAGGCAATTTTAGTAAGTAAGCAAGTAGTAGTAAGCATAATGACATACTCTCAAAGATTTTTCATTTTAATTATTTGCCTTGACACTATTATCAGCGGCATAGGTTGTAAGCTGTCCCTTCTGAAATAAAATGTTAAGCAATTGACTGGTATGTTCTGTTAAAGTTATTGTTATTACTTTCAACTTATACAACAATATACAATTACTAAAAAATTTCAATTATGAAAAATGGTTTGTTAAAAATTCTGTCATGAAACTATGTAGAAACTTGCAAAACATAGTAACAAGTAAGAATTTAAATGGATCACCATTTATAAGAGTTTGCTATCTCCTTTATTATAACAGTACACCCCACGACTACGGATATAAAAAAAATATTGGGGAGTCTTTCGACTTATGCTTTACACGTTGTTCGATATTTTGCAAACATTTCCCTTCTTGGCTTGTGCTGTAAAGACGTTCGACAGCTACATTTGTGCATATCATCGTTTTTGTAAGGTTTCTTCGAGTAAGAACACAAACTTCTCTTAAATTTATAGAGAAGCTACAATTTAACAATATGTACAGAACAGTATACAACTGATCCGGTGTCTACTAGTTTGACGTAGGTTTTAACATTTGGCATTGAGGTATGCCCATGGGTTTGAAATATGTGAAATATTCACGAATATGATAAAAAACGTGACCCTCAATATGACGTGTCCGGGGAATTTTGATGAAAATTTCGCACTGGCAACGAAAAAAATTTCCGGAATTCTTCCCACAAAATTACACTGGAAATTTTTCTGTCATTTTAAATGTCAGAAAAATGACGCGGGAATAACAAAGTAGCTTTCGAATTTAAAGTTATTTGTCGACGTAAAAAAGCATATTTGGTGCACAGAGTAATGTGTTAATGTTAATATTTATTGCATATAAAATAAATTTGTTGTATTCCAATTTTTATTATATGTTTGCCGAATAGGAGCAAATTTCAGTAGGTAACTAAATTTAAGTAATTTTGAAATTATAGCAAGAATTCTACTCGTTTTAGTAGGGAATAAATAGGAGTGAAACTAAACTTTTTAAATTAATTAATATATTATTTTTATTTTTTAGTTTGAATTTTTCTCATTCGTGATAAAAATGTTCAATATTTCTAAAATTTTAATAAGTGCGAAATTTTCTTACCGAATTCTCCTTGTGACTGAATTAATAGAGGAAATTTTTCCTCGGTCATGAATATTTTAAGAAAATTATGCCTCAGATAAATCTCTAGAAATAATTCAATCACTAGGGAGATTACAAGTGAAAATTTCACACCTTCACTTTTTAGCCAATCCAGGTGTGTCAAATTTAGGTCATTGCTATGCCAACCAAAAAATTTCAGCGGATATTTTTTGACGTTTAAGAGATGAGTTTAAAATTGATATTATAGAATAGAATAGAATATATTACAATTTTACATATTACAAAACAAAACAAAAGATTACAAAACAAGATTACAAAATTAACTTGATCCACTGTAAGCAAAGCTTGTGTTGTGGATCAATAAAGTTAAAAAAAACAAAATAAGATATGTATACACATATATAGAATATGTCGCTAACAACAAGTAAAGCAAAAACAACACTAAAAATAAGAAGGCTCTTGATGAAAAATAAAAATAGGAAGGCTTCCGATGAGACAAGGAACAGCAGTCAGTGAACGACTAAGTAAGAAATTGATATATCATTCATAAGTAATTTTAAATTTATCATAATTATTATTTACGTACTGTTTCAACTCTTTCTTTAACTTATTTTTGTTTTCGATTCTTTTAATGCATGTAGGTAATAAATTAAATATTTTTGGAGCAAAATACGTAATAAATCTTTGCGTATGAGTTAACCTGCACAATGGAATCACTGCAGAAAAACTCTCTACTGCCCTGGTACTATATAAATGTGTTGTATACAATACTTCTGTTGACATATACCATAATAGACTATGGTAAGTATATAATTTTCTAACATTAAACACGCCACTTTCTTTAAATAAAAGACCAGTGGAGTACTGTCTGTCTTTTTTAAACATTATTTTTAGTAACGTATTTTGAGTTACTTGAAGCATTTGTAAGTTTGCCTCATACAATCCACCCCAAATAATTATACAATATCGAATAATAGACTCAGCTAGAGCGCCGTACACCATAATCATTAGTTTTTTGTTTATTACATTCCTTAGTTGATAAAATTTGTATATTAGTTTTCTTAACCTTTGTACTGTATATTCTACATGTTCTTTCCACCTGAGACATTGGTCTACGACGACTCCCAAATATTTTATGAAATTCACCCTTTTTATATACATACATTTACAATCTATTTTTTCTTTACACAAATTTTTATGGAGCATGATTGTATCTTTATTAGGTATGTCTTTCAGTGTTGGGCTGAAAGTAACAAATTTAGTTTTGGCAGCATTTAAACTTAAGAAATTTGCATTCAACCACCCACTAGTGACTTGAAGACCCTTTTCTGCGGTTTCATATACCTTGTCCCATGTATCACCGATGAAAACAATAGCCGTATCATCAGCGTAGGAAACAAAATGCGTATTCTCGATGCTTATGTTGTAGATGCTATTAATATATATAAGAAAGAGCAACGGCCCTATTACCGTACCTTGAGGTATGCCCATAGTCAAAATCAAGGGGTCACTAATAGTATTATCAATTTTAACGACTTGTTTCCTATTTTTTAAGTAGTTGTCAATTAAATTTAAGGCTATCCCTCTGACTCCAATTTTTTCTAATTTTTGCAATAAAACTCCATGATTAACAGTATCAAACGCTTTAGCCAAGTCTATAATATAGAAACTTACGACCGGAATCATGTGTTGAATTTTATCTTGAATTTCTGAAGGATTCTCTATTCCGTAACGAAACATTGTAAATTATAATCACAATTTAAACGTGAAAACATCACAAGGTTTTTTGAAGGTCGCCTGTATGCGACAAACTCTCAAAGTCCGATAAATAAATTGAAAATTTAAATTAATTTTTCCTCGGTGTGAAATTTTCTTACCAAATATCCCAAATGCACAAATTAATTGCCGGGAATTTTTTCGCGGTGGATAATTCGACCAGAGATAATTGTCAAAATAGTCGCCACCTGGCAAAAATTTCCGGCAATAATTTTGCACTTGGGATATTATAAGTGAATATTTGCATGAACAAGCCAACTATTTTGATTGTTCTTCAGTTCATGAAGATTTTCGGATACGTTCTGAACCATACATATGAAAATAATTTACTATATAATAAATCATTCTGAACCATCCGCCATAATCTACTGTAAAGTTCATTATGATATGAATATTAATGCATTTTATTTTACATTTTTAGTCAGTATAGAGTTCAGCTTATATATAAAAAAGCAGTAGTTCAAGTCTAAAGTAGTTCTCGTCTAAACAGGTCTGCTGACTAGCGAGCTAGGATTGAATTGGAAAAAAATCGCACATACTCTGCACACCTGATAACTTGCATCAGACATATTTATTCATAAATGCAATCAATGTACAAAGTATCATAATAGAAAATGCCAGCTGAATTTTTCTCACATTAGACAACAATCAATGGGTAGAGATCGCTCGCCATAGCAGTGGAAGATAATTACGGACATTTTATGAATACTGATTAATATGAACCCATTTAATTTGCAATGCAAATGTAGGATACCTTGGATAGCTGCCACACTACACGTGTGGATTGTTTTGAATTCACAAACCACAAATCATAAATTTATATAATTATGGCTGAATCGAGTGGGAGCGGTTTAAAAAAACGCATTTGTTTAATAATAATTGGAAAGTATAATTTAATTAAAAAGATGAATTTACGTGTCGGTGGTACTGTCATGCTTATCACAGTAGGAATCTATGAAATTACATGAAATTGCTTTTTTAATGACAGTATGGTTCATTGCAAGCATAAAAGATATGAAGGCGAGTAAAACAGCATAGCGACAACAAATTTATCTATTGTTCTATAATGTTCTGTAATGATAGTATGATTAATTCACCACAAGCTCTAGAATAATAAAATGGCAAGTAGATGATAAGTGGCATAGCGATGAAAAATATATCTAGTATGCTATATAATAATAATAATAATAATAATTATTATTATTATTAAGTATTTATTCATGTGTACCTTCTAGATGACGGATATAAAACGTCATAGGGCACGTAAATCAAATTATCCCTACACTTATATATCAATTACACAATATATACATATAGTTTTACAGTTTGGCTACACATTTAGTACAGAAAGATATAATTACAACCAATAGTCTAAAGCTCAGCGTACATTAGGTCGGTGGAGCGACGCGGCGTGGCGCCAACCAGCATTTTCCTAAAAGAGCTATTTCATATTTGAGTATTTAGTATCTGTGTACAAGTGATGTCCGATTCGGAAGAAGAAATTTTGTTTTTAGTCACTTTGGCTGAAAAAGAAGAAGAAGAAACAGTCTCAAAAAAATATCGTGGTTGCATCAAATAAATAAAAAAAGTTTGAAACTAGGGGAATATCACCAACTTTTCCGAGACCTGTTGAAACATAACAAAAAGTCATCATGTCATAAAAAGTTAAAAAGTTCGACATGCACGCACGTACGACGATATGACTAGGTGCGAATATTCCTACAGATCATAATATAAAACTTAATTCCGAGAACAGCCAAACAGAGCCTATAACGAACTCTTTAAAATTCGCCCATACTACCGTCCATAGATCGACAGGGCGGTGCGACGCCGATATCTGATTCTTTTGAAAGAATTCCACTGTCTATCCGACCGAGTCGCTCCGTCCGACCGCCCTAATGAACGAATCATCATTCATTTATGTGTATTTAATATCAGACCCGATATTTCTCGCGCCGCGCCGCGCCGCGTCGCGTCGCTACACCGACCTAATGGACGCTCAGCCTTATAATAATAAAATTCCTGTAAGAAATAGAAACAGTTAGCACAGAGAAATAAAGTGCTACTCTGAATTTATAAATTTGTTTATTGTCTGGTAATTTATTATAAACTATTTCACACAGACAAATAGGTATGTCTTTTTATAATCCCTGAAGATTATTACATATCATTATCACATCTGATATGACTGCATACTTATCCATATTATGATGTATGCCACAGTCTTCCAGGCTGAAGTCTTTGCTATCCTAATGGCAGCAAACAAGGAGGAAGTAAGGAACTGCCCGGAGCAAAATATTGACTTCTGCTCCGACAGTCAGGCAGCCTTAAAGGCTTTAGCATCTCCAAGGACAAGATCCGCCCTTGTTCAAGACTGCGGAGATACCCTGGAGGAGCTGGCCAGAGGAAAAGAGGTCAAATTGGTATGGGTACCAGGTCATAGTGGAATCTCGGGGAACGAAAGGGCCGATGAACTGGCTTGACTCGGATCTCAGGGACCCGGCCAGGGACCAGAACCGATTTTAGGCATTACACGGAGGCAGGTCAACATAGCTCTTAACGATTGGGCTCATGAGACACTAAGTAAACAGTGGAGAAGGAGTGGGAGCTGTAGACAGGCTCGCAACTTTATAGTGGAGCCAAGCAAGACCAAGACGGCCTGGCTGTTAAGTCGTAGCCGGAAGGCTCTAAACCAGTTGGTGGGAGTTTTAACGGGTCATTGCAGGCTTAGAAGACATCTATCATTGATGGGTGTTGAGGGAGACCCTATCTGCTCAAAGTGTGGGGAGGGCGATGAAACGCCTTCCCACTTCTTAGCAGAGTGCGCGGCTTTCGGCAGACTGAGACACGACATCTGGGGGGCCGGGGAGTTGCAAGGGGAAGAGATTAGTTCCCTTGAATGGACCGACATTCTGACCTACAATGACCTACATTAGAAGGTCGGGTAGGTTCGATGAGGGAAGAGGTGATGAAGCTAGGTAGGGACAACAGGGGTAGGCAAAAAGGGCCCGCTTGCGGCCTACTTGCCAGGTCTTGGCCGCCCCACTGCTACTACTACTACTATCCATATTATGATGCAGAGAGGTATTAATGGTATTTAAAAAACACAAGAACGGTTTCATAGTATACAGTGAGTCCATAAAGTCCCGCATAAATTCATTATTTCAAAAACAGTAAAGTTCTTGAAAAATCGCTCGGACACGTCGATTTTCTTTTATTTTTGCACTTGTTTTACATGATTAAATTTTTTACAGGGCCCTCATGAAGCTCCGTCGATAAAAACTTTAATATTTTAAATGGAACACCCAGTACTGTTTTACATATTTGGAAAGAACTCTTTTTTACTAATACGGCCATATAACATTTTATGGGTCTATCTATAATAATAAGGGAGATATGCCCAAAAAAGTTTTTCAGTCTGTTCACTGGATAAAAGAAAAATGACGTGTCCAAGCGATTTTTCAAAAACTTTAACCGTTTTTGAAATAATGAATTCATGCGGGTCTTTATGGACTCACTGTATAAACACACTTGAAAGCAAAACATTTCTTAAGATTATAATTTAGATTTCCTTCCAAGATTCAATTGCATTAGTTTGGAACCATCATTCCCAGAGGGCGTGGATGATGATCATGAGTCTGAGTCTGGACTGAAGATAATAATAATAATAATAATAATAATAATAATAATGACTGAAGTATTTTAGGAAATTTATAGCTGTTAAAGAAAACCATTTTGCTTTCGTAATATGTAACTGAAAATATAATAAGTTAAATATTTTTAGGATTTTATCATTTACAGCAAAAAGTTTTTTTGTTATGTTTAGTTACAATATATTATAAGCAAATTTGTAGTAATTATATTATTCTGATAAAAATTAAATTTATATATAAGCCCCATTTTTTAGCGTGGTTAATTAGCGGCATTATTTGCAGTTTTTATAGCTGTCCTATCTCTGTAGGCCACTTCGAGATATATACTTTGGTCCACATTAACATAAATATTTATAATAATTAATTTGAAACCAGCTTACAGATTTTAAAGATTTTCTATTCCCACGAATATATATTTATCGCTGATTAGAGAATTCAATAAAACGCGTATCTGAGTATAATTGAGATTTTTGTCATTCGAATTTAAAAAATACAGACATAAAAAAACCACGATAACATTCAGTTGTGCGGATTACTAACTAGCCTGCATCAATAGCAAATAATAGCAATGAGTTTTCTGATATATATCGTGGGATTTCTTTAGTGTCGAATTAATGTCTCAAGATAATTGGATGGTTTCATGCATATTTTTCATATTATTCTGTATCCGGTGTCAGTCAGACAGTTAGATGTCTGAGGCACACTTGAAGTCATTTCAGTAAGTGGAGAAGTCACGTTAACGTTATAACACTGTTTTTAATTATTAAGTAAAATATGATAAATTTCAAAGGAAGATATTTTATGCCTCTGTTTGCCAGTAATTATGTTCTCATTATAGTTATTCTAAGAAAATAAGTTAAATGAAACTTTTGATTTTAGTAATGTTATACTACTACCATTACTAAACAAACCTCAAACATTTTCTTGCAGAGTAAGGCCAGGCGCGCATGGACGATTTTACGATCGACCGATTAATCAATCGGGTAGTTAGACCTGTACTTTATATATGGAGAGCGCACATGAACGATCGCAAAATCGCCCGATTTGAAAATCTGGTCTGGACACAGATTTCTGACCCGATCGCGATCACCCGATTGCATTAGCCCAATGTATTTCAATCTGCGCGCGCGAAGGCATATGTTTTCTGTCGACCGATTCACTATATACTATAGGTCCATGTCTGTTGTTTCTTCACTTGGAATACATTTACGAACTACGTCTTGAGATGTTATGAGAGGTGAGATAATTATAAGTAGTTTATCAAAACTATCTTTGCTCATTCGCGTATAATTGAAAAATTTTTCAGGATGCAATCTCAAATCTTCATATATTTTATAAAACTGTCCTTTCACTAGACGAGCACCTATGAGAGGATGTACCCAATATCGCCTTTTTCGTTTCTTTTCGCGAAATCAAATAATAAGAAGGGCAGAAATACAGGCAGCCTTTATCAAACCCATTTTACAACTGAGCAGAAAATACGAAATCCATTTAGATCGGCCGACTGCCAATCGTTCGTCCGCGCTGGGACTAATCGGCCGACTGCAAAATCGCCTCATGCGCGCGTAAACCTTGTGATCTGGCGATTGTGATTGGTCGATTCCACAATCGTCCATGCGCGCCTGGCCTTATTGATTGCTGTCCAAGTATATGGAAAAAAAACAGATCTTATGCGATTTGTGATGCCTACATGGGAATCCTATGCCTATATGCTTATAGGATTGATGTTTTGAGTATACTCTTCTGTTTTTTTATTTACATTATCACATACTATAACCGTAAAGTATTCCTTTGTAAATTTGCCTTTGAAAATTGATTAGATAATCTGATGTTGATATTATTAATTGAAGGTGAATGTAATAGGTTTGTTCTAGCAGCAATCTCAAACGGTTCCCAATCGTACGGAGTTTGCGTATAGTAATCCACGCGTTCTAGCAAACAAATCTCGGATTTTCGACTATTAGTCAGATGTTCTAGCGACAGCAAAACCCCGTTTACAAACCAGTCGAAAACCGTCAAAGTAGTCCACAGAAATTCCTTTGGATTTTCAGTTTGTGACATGCGCAGAAGTTCGGGATATCTGCCGCCACGTGACGATAAATTTATGTTATTCAGTTAACCTATATTTTCAATTTTTTTGTTCTCATGTTAATTTCTGGATTGCAGCAAACTCTGGAGCAGTGGACTAGATTCACCCGTAATATTTAAAAAAACGAACAATACATTTACCTATATCGAACATCAAAAATTATAACCTCACCACAGAACATCGCAAGAGTCACGGAATTAGCTTCAAAGCGTTCTAGCAAATTAGAAATCCCAAACCGTTTGTAACCAAGTTTTAGGACGAACATGCGCAATTGGTCAATCCAATAACTGGCTTCAAACCATCCAAAATTTCGTGCTAGAACAAACCTAATATATCTTCTTATAACATCATGATAGGCCTACTTGTATATTGAACTGCATTTAAATTCAGATTAATTTTATTTGGATTTTATTTGAAATATCACATTTGTAACAGCAGAAGGAATATGGTGTAGGTCCACGAAAATGAAATAACATACGTATGAAAAATGGTACGGAGTCATTATCTTAGTTTAGTAGTTGGTTTAGCATGCAATGACCCCCCAGTTGAACCTTTAAAATCAATAACATGGATATTTTAGCATGTCTAAATAGGTAGTCTCGGTTCATCTGACCTTGGAACGTGTGCATAATTAATATTTATTTATATCAAAAAATTAAATATTCAAAATAAAAACGGTACTACCAATGTACAGTATGTTCCATTTTCGTTGTCATCGCTAGGTAACTTCCATTTGTAACTCGGAAATCGTAGGTGGTATTAAAAAATTGAGTTCACGACTGGATGAGTATTGGCGATTCAAATTACCGATGAGGGCGCTGCAAATTGTAAACAAATATGGATGAAGACGAGTAAAAATTTTGCATTTCATATCACATCATCTAGCAATTTAGCATTCAGCTGCCATAAATATAGTTACTTCATGTGTTAGTTAGGGTGAAATAAAGGATAAAGAGTGATAAAAGTAGTCAAACGTCCCATAAGTGCTTCATTGCTAATTATATGAATTTTTTGGGTTGAAACAGGTACCCTAGTTTTTGTTTACTTACATTTTGGACTAAAATAAGTGTGATCAACTGTATGGTGATACCATATTAGTGCTTGTTTTTTGTTAAATAATGTTTAAATTAAAATATATTCTGCTTTTATAAGACTAATAATAGAAAAGTATAGACAAACAGCAATAAAGTGGTTATGTTGTGTAAATAAACGTATTCACTGTTATTAGGTAAATTGTTACATGCCTTTTGGAGAAATGAATGAGAAACAGTTTCTTATACTAGGGCCAAACTTCTACCTATCTTCAATCTTAAACACTTCTATTGACACATTTTGTGGAATGACACCTATAAACACGGCAGTTTGTGTTGTGCTGACTTCTTTTGAATGCCATTTTAAAATGTAAAAATAAAGATGTACAAATACTAACCACGTCGTTTTTAACTTTGTAGTACCAAAAAATCACAAGCAGCACTAAATTATTACGTTAAACAAACCCAAATACGTGTTATTTATCATTATATCAGCAATAAGCCTCCAAAAATTACCTTTTAAGTAGGTTCAAATATTTTCATGCAGAGGGCGCATTCATTTTTAGAATCGCCAATACGCTCATTTATTTTCTCATTAAAGACGTTAGGAAAACGCGAGGGAGAATGTCTCCGAAATAGCTGAAACTTAGTTTTTGATCATAACTCAGACACAAAAGAAGGTAGCCATATTTTGATTACACCATATCATTATTCTAAAAAAATTGACAAAAGTTCGTGTAAATGTCATCTTTCTATATGTGGTATTAACTGATCAAGACATCGAAAATGGGACATAATGTACATATAACATCAATAAATTCATCATTTACAAATGAACCATCGATATACTTTTGGGTTTCAACGAGCTTACTTATAACATAAAGACAACAGGTAGGTACTAATTTTAGTAACTATTGCATACAACAACGGACCTTACGCACTGGAATTTGCATCTGGTGGCATCGACATTTCAGTTATTTGAATTTTTACGATATATTTCTACATACTTTATAATTTGGTATTCTGTGATTACTTAACAATTAACAAAATATACAATGTATCAAAATATTTCGATTCCTCTAAATTGGGCATGTCAATAAATTCTATTCCTGACTAATCCTTATTCCTAAATGAACCATTTCGTGAGATATTTTTCTCTTCCTGCGATTAGACAAGGCAGAGCTACATTCAGTATAGAATTAACCCTTAAAATATAATTTAAATTTCGACTTGGTGCCAGCCTTTCTTCGAAAGATAAGCAATAAATTTTTTTTATTAATTTGTTCTTTTTGAAATTAAATTAATAACATTAGGACGCTTTCCAATTTTTTTAATGCGGGTATGAAGAGTTTACTTATAAATAAAGATTAGTGCGAACTGTTTTCAAAAGACTGTCCCGGGATTTTTGCCGGACACTATAAAAGTTACCAGAAGTGTTCGTTCACTAAAGAAGTTCAAAAATTAAGGAAACAATAAACATAAAGGAAGGTTCTATATTTTCTACGTCTGAACTATACTTGAAAATACTAACGTTGATGATTGAATATACTCGTAATGAATAAAATAAATAAATGTAATCATAAACGCGATACCTACTTTGTTGCTTCCCCAAAAATGTTTTTGATAAATCTTTCAAAATTCTTGGTTAATTTTTACATCTATAATACTATTTATAGATATTTGTATTTATATTTGTAATTAATCTTATTTTTTACCATTGTTTCTTCCAAGGTTGAGAATGAGTATGGAAAAAAAAACGAAAATAGTACAGAGAAAATATGAGCTGTGTGAAATTCAATATGCATTTCTAAATTATCTAAGTATAGGTAATAAAATAAGTAGATCTAATGACAAGGAATCCGTCGTTCATTACGCTTTAATAAACTGAAACCCCAGAGAAGTCGAGCATTTACTAAATTCGTTATGTACACATTTAGTACATACGTACAACAGATCACACATGGCTCTGCATAGCAACAACTTGAATTTATTGTTAGTATGCGGTGGGGCCCCCTTTACTTCGATCCGATGCAGTTTTACCGACTTTCTCCCGGCGCTTTAAAATAACGAACACGGTTTTATTTCCGTTTATAAATGGAATTGGCAATGAGTGAGGGAGTTAAATATACGCCATACGAAATAAAAAACATATTTTTAGTTCGATGCAAATTGAATGTTGCATCGTCGAGAGCAAGATGCAATTGTTGAAGAACTCGGAATAAATTATTTGTACGTGAGGATTAAAATGATATACATTTTAAGTAACATGAAATTTATACTATTAACTGCGTTGGCAATTGTCCTTTTTCAGACAGGATCGTTCTCCTTTCAAGCTAAATGTCCTTTCTCGTTCTACCAAAAATGTCCTCCACCTGAACAATAACAAAATACACTTTTGAATATAAGTATTAGGTACAGTATAGGAATTTTGGTAATACTACTTGCGACATTTTTGACAATAGCACAGCATGTATTTGAGTAGGTATATAAAGATAACGCTTTTATTTGGTTAAAGATTAACTTAATCGAAGTCTTTTCTGTTTTTGTAATTATTGGAAAACGTATAATTTTAGTGTTTTAATTTTAAAAACAATTTTGTCATATTAATGGAAAATGAAAACGGTTTAAATTGTTTCTTTTTTATTTTCGTTTTTCATGTAATTAGAAAAACTATTCAATAAAAGCTGTTGTTAAAAGCGTTAATGCGGATTTTACAATTGCAGGAGATGCAGTTCAACAGGCCCTGTTATCACATTATCATTCTTAGGTACTGAGTGTTGTTGACTATAAACTTGAGGTTAGTTACAGGAGAGTGCAGTTACACCTCCATCATCTGAATGTCCTTCTCCAGGTAATTCTATTGTCGATTTATTTGTTTGAGAATATAAAAAGGTGACAATCGGTAGCCTTTGTTAAGCCGCGTACTCACCAAAATATCATTCATAAACGCCATGTATAAACATTTGCAAATGTTTGTAATTGCTTGTAAACATAGACCACCTAGTTACTCCCATCGAACAAACATCTCTGTACAATATTTTTGAACTTATTTTTCGCGAGTTTTTAGATGTTCCGAGAGTAGTTTGAGAAGAATTATAAATGTTATGTCTTTAATACTTGGAAACAAACCTGCTGTATGTACTGCATCTTTTACAATAATGTGTAAATTATTATTAGAAAAAGCAAAAAAAAAATAAGAGGTGAAAACTTGGTGTCTTATTTTTTTTAAATCAGATTCGTGTGGCCATTTTATTCAGAGCATCTTGTTTTTTAGTTTTAGTTTTAATATGATAAAAATAACTAGGTTTTTATCATATTAAAACTAAATTCTATTAAAACTAAATCGATTGTTTTGGATTCCATAATTATACCTTCAACTTCAACTTATACCTATAAGTGTATGAGTTTTAAACATCGCCCATGGTCCCACTCCATGGAAATCTAAATAGGAAGGCGGAAAAAGACGATACTGATAACGTATTTAATTAAGTTGTTACCACTAGTAGGAAAGCTTTTCAAATAAAAATAAAAATATGCGTACTTATTATCACACAAAGAGTTCAAATAAACGTGTGTCCTAAATTGATTCGTTTTCGAGATTCAGGGTGTCAAGGTTTGTAGTCAATTGTAGTTATTATTTAGGTTTGTATCTTACATTTTTTCTAGTGTTTGTAGATATTAAATTACTGCTACAAAAATGGGGACATAGTTTTTTACTTTTAACATAATAAACATTTAGACCATGCACTGTAATAATTTTTATTTTTTTTTCTCGGAAAAAAATGCAAGAAACAAAAAAAAATCAAAAACTTAAAAAAACCAGTGGCGTCCAATGTTTTCCCCCTTAAGGTTCAAATAGGTTACCCTCCTGGACGCTACTGGACGCAACAATTTTAAACTATTCACGTTAAAATAAGCCCCTTATTACTTCAAACCTACGTACCAAGTTTCATCCAGATCGGCGAAAGAGTTTCCAATATATTAATAAAAAACGATTTGTTATAAAAACCTTGAACTCTGTATCTCGAAAACGATAATTTACGACATGCGTTTATTTGGACTCTCAGTCATAAAATTGGACAAGGAATTAGCTCCTACACTATAGATATGACATTAAGGAACATCCTGAATAGCCAATTAAAAACTTAAATTTAAATTGTTAAGGAGAAACAGATCCTCTATATTTAACCGTGAATTTCCAATATAAATTCAAATATCTAGTAGCAGTAATGCAGTTTTATCGACTGAAAATAAAGTAAACGCTTTTATTTCCGTTTATAAATGGAATTGGTTGGGCGTTCTAATGCCACCTTTTAAAAGAAATAAAAATCGTTAGGAACTTTAATTTAAAGTAAATTGAAGTGTGGCTACCCTATTGCTTCTTCAAATTACGATTCTTTGTTAAAAAAAGTATATACTTGAAGTCAATGATTGGTTGGTCCAAGATCACGACGTATAAAACAGGTTTCATCATTTTAACATACTTGTTATAACTCTTACTGTAGATGAATGCATATTTTGGAAATTAAATTATAAGTGATTAAATGAAAAAGTTGTATCTAGAAACACTGTTAATACGCTGTTAAACGAACCATTGTTAATAAATGGTAATGATTATTTACAGCTGCAGTACACATTACAGAATGAATACGGAATAACTATTGCCACATACAAATCTCTTTTACTAACAGAGAATGAGCTGTTAAGAAAGAAAACCAGAATGGTCTTCTTTGAAACATGTTAACTGCAATTACTAGATGATAAATATCACAACACTGAATGCTTCGTATAAAAGTACGTCCATTTCTGCAATAGAGTAGAAAATATTATATTACGAAAATTTAATATTTGAAATACAAAACTGGTATAACGATTGACTACTTACTGCCCATATGTGATTATTCAGGACGAACAATGCATTACTATTCTTGGGTATGTGAACTGCGGACACAAACATAAAATACATGTTTAAACATATAATAACCACCCTTTAATTCTAATGTCAAGATTGCACAGTGTTACTGAATGTTTACGAGATTTAATTGAAAATATTACTAATGATGGGCAGATACAACATATAACATGGTAGTATAATTAACTATTTAAAACGATTGTATTGATGTTAAAACTACCATGTTAACCTCAATTGCACAAATTATAATTTCTAAAGTTCATTGTAAATATTATGTGAAACTATTTTAGTTGTTATGGTGCACATCAATTATTATTATAATAATATATCCCCTTAATAATAATAATAATAATAATAATAATAATAATAATAATAATAATAATAATCTCTATTGAGTAACTAATATACGGTGTTCCACCGGGAAAGGCCGCGATCGATATATGGAAAAGTACGTAGAGGGTGATTTTGAAAATTTGGTTGTTTACAAAGGTCAGTTCAAGTTGATGTCGACTTTCGGTTATACTGGAAGTTATAGAAACGTGAAAATATTTTAAAAAGGTAGGCCCCCTGACCTTTGTAAATAACCAAATTTTCAAAATCACCCTGTACCTACTTTTCTATATATCGATCGCGGCCCTTCCCGGTGGGACACCCTTTACAGTACAGTTAATATAATACAGTACTATTAATACCAAGTTACTCTGTTACTATGTTAAAATACTAATATTTTAAATTCCTCACATTATGGACGGTTTTGCCAATATTGACATAAAAACTATCTATTACAATATAATTTTATTTATTTATTTATTTATTTATTTATTTGATACACTGCCCAACAGGAAACCCAATTATAGGGCAGGAAAGAACATTTAAGTAAGAGTTATATACTTGAGTATAACTTTAAAAGCTACAACATAAAATTTTAAAAGCTACAAAACAAACAAAAACAACAACATATTAAAATAAAAAAAAGTTGAAAACTAACACAAGGTGGATTTAAGTTCACTAAGTTTACAATTAAAGATATCCAGATTAAGAGAGTCAAAATGTGTACACATTACATGGAGAGGAGAATGCTTAAGTAAATTAGTTCGTGGAGTGTTAAGGTAAAATAAGTTTGTAGATCGCGTACGTTGTGATGGAGCATGCAATTGTATCATGTTTAATAACAATGGACAGTCAATATGGCTGTTCATAAGTTTAAATAAAAAAACACATGTGTGATATTTTCTCCTGCTAGCCAAGTTTGAGACTTTAAATTTTTCAAGTAGTTGTTCATGAGGATAACCTCTCGGTGGATAAACATCCATTTCCTTGAAAAACAAATATTTTAGAAACCTTCTCTGAATACCCTCAACTTCAACATTATGCACGCTGTATAATGGGTTCCAAATAATGCAAGCATATTCCAGTTTTGATCTTACAAAAGTATTAAACAATAAGTGCAAAGTTTCCACGTTGGTAAAGCCTTTCGAATTTCTTAAAATAAAACCTAGTTTTTTATAGCCGGAAGTGGCCAACTCAGAAACATGATCAGTAAAAGATAGCTTAGAGTCGAAGACAACACCCAGATCTTTCAGTTTGTCACATTTTTTAATAACTTCATTGTTGAGGATATAATCAATTACTAAAGGGTTGTGTTGTCTAGTGAAAGTTAGACTGTTACATTTGCCTACATTAAGCGAAAGCTGATTTTCAAAGCACCAATACTCTAATTGGTTTAAATCATATTGGAGAATATCCGAGTCGTTGCTGTTACCTATCGAACAAAATATTTTTAAATCGTCTGCATACAGCAGAGTCTCACAAGTTAATTTTGAAGTAATATCGTTAATATAAAGGTTGAACAGCAATGGTCCCAAAACTGACCCTTGCGGCACACCCGAAGTAACCACAAATCTGTCTGAAGTAAAGCCCCGATAGTGGACAAATTGGTATCTATTTTTTAGATATGAACTAAGCAAGCTAAGTAAAGGAAGCGAAAAGCCAAAATGATTTAATTTATTCAGTAAAATATTGTGATTAACGTGATCGAAGGCTTTAGAGAAGTCTGTATATACGACGTCTACTTGTCCGCCCGAGTCTAGTACTTCAGAAACACGTTGTGTAAAATAACATAGATTTGTTACTGTAGAACGCCCTGGCACAAAACCGTGCTGGTGGAAGCTCAACTGTGAGTTAACATGGGCGATAATAGAATCGTAGATAAGCCTCTCCAAAACTTTGCTAAAATTATTTAAAATCACAATCGGACGGTAGTTACTTATATCTTGTTTGTCATTTTTTTTATAAATCGGACATATTTTAGAGTGTAGACATAATGATTAAATAACATGATGGTTTGAAATAAAAGAAAATTACAATAGCAAAAATTAATACGAATTAACCCAGGCAGCTTTTGCAAGAACTGATAGCAACTAACGTAAGCTAATATAAAAATAAGTTTCCTCATAAATCTAATATATAGATAAGTATGTATACACCCACACAACTTAGAACATGTCAGCATTAAAAAGGTTACTATCATCCAGTGTATGCACCAGAAAGCAATTTTTTATATAATTCAGATTTAAACTGTTTTTCTGTCAGAATGCCAATTTAAATCTAGTGAGTTAACAGTTATCGCCAAATCATAAGAAAATGATTTTTTAAAGAATGAATGTTTATGTCTGGGTATTTATAATTTATTTTTTTCTCTTGTGTTGCAGTGTTATAAAAGTAGTTTACTTTATTATATAAATAAGATGGAGTTTTGTTATTTATGATTTTAAAATATATTTTAATACGAGGTTCGTGTGGGATAGAGGGCGGTATATTATTATTCAGTAGGCTGCATTCACGCCCCAACAACGATTACGTTGGTAAGCCCTAACCACCATTCAGTCAGCTGGAATGAGGGAATCCTGCAAAACTTCATTAGTTAGGTAAGATAGTGAGTGGTTTGAGGTCATAGTTTTATTTTCGTTCACGTAATAATATATATTTTATATTCTACTTTACCATAATCTCATAATGGTTCCACATCTCTTTCTATTAAAGAATAGCAGAAGTTAATGATGACACTGATAATAACTATTAGGACCAGAAAAAGTTTCAATTTATTAATATTCAACCACCATATCCCATCCAACCATGCCTACTCCAATAATAAACGTATAAGAATCAATAGAGACTTTATATAACTTTTTAGTCATATACCTACCTAGGTAATTTAATTTAATGTATATAATGTGAAAATTATAAATACATCAAATAATATTTCAGTTTATATCCATCCGGACGTTATAAAATAAAAAAATCTAATAAATGTCTTGCTGTATGCAAATGCTTTTAGTAATTTATGAAAATGAAATAATCTTTTCGGTTAAATTATTTTACTGTATGTAGGTCAGAAGTTAATTTTAAAAGCGGTTCACTGAATATGAACCAGTAGCCAGTGGCATGTAATAGTTGACGATTCTGAATAAGCTGGATAGAAGGATTCTGTCATTCATTTCTATGCATGGTTTTATTATGCTATTACTGTTATGTACTGCGTTGGAACGCAGTTCCAACTGTGCTGGTAGAGCAGAGGGATTACAAAATATAGGGTCGTGAGTTAAAATTAAATTGCACTTAATTTTGACACGCTCTTTGTAAGCTATCCAGTAAAACCACAAATCAGATCCTTGTGTATTGCGTATTTTGTCAATATAATAACTCACGTCATTTTTGTTGAATCCATCGTTAACCAAATTCTCCATTTATTTATTTACATGGTATTATTATTACCAAACACGTATTGATATTACAGACGCGTAGTCACAAATATTTCAGCAGAGGGCTGCATTACTAAAAGAAATTTTAGGTGTAACAATTTAAACTCCAACGCCTCCCTCTTGGCTATTGCTGTCCATATGTTAAGTATCTTAATCTGCTAAATGTTAAGTATCTTATACAAATCTTAAGATATAAAGGTGTACGAGTCACAATCCTATATAATTTTTAGTATCCAACAACGGGCACGTAATTACAAAGAAAAAAAAAAAAACTGGAAGGTAACTACGATTATTTTAACCTTCTCTAATTCACAATCAAAGTGTATACAATGAATTACGCCCTTTAATACTGATTGATGATGATGAAGTTTGATTGACGGGACAATAGCATCCACAGATTTCTTAATGAAAGGCTTTAACAAAAATAATAATCCGGTTTGAACTGCTCCTCTAGGTGGAGTTTAAATTGTCAGTAAAGTAGGGTGCCTCATAATAAGTAAAATATGGAGGAAAGACAAACACATTTTTTTTATTTATTGTTGGTCAGAAGTGGCTTGCTGTGGGTTAAGAGAGATAATGGTTTTGCTATACAAAAAAATTGAATAGGCATTTATTATAAGAAAATGCCCAAAAACAAGACACATTCATAAAAAGTCAATCGGCATTTTCATAAAAATGTAACATAAGTCCTCTTTTATTTTTCAACAGTTTGCATTTACATAATGTCTAACGAGAATCTTGATGAAATTAAGTAAAAACAGTAAGGCTTATTTAAAAGCAGTAAATTCCACAACTGCAAACTTTTAGCTTAGTAGGTATCTTTATTACATCATATTGACACTCAATAAAGGCATTTAAAAAAGTTGGATAAATAGTAATGATTTATTGGTGGGATTATATGAGACAAGCCAACAAGGACCGGGATGCCCTTGAACCGTTCGTATTGTATGCATTTTTTATATTTAATCGAACCACTGATGCATCTGTAATTTTTGTTTGCATTATGAACGCAATACCAATGCAAATATTTGCTTATCTTATCACCTCAGGTGTCGATTTTTCTAGAATGTTTGGTTTTGTGCATACTCCACGAGTAAAATTAAACCCGTGTGACCTCCAGGTATGGAAATGTTACCTTAAACATTTTTAAATTAGGAATATTACAACAAATTTATAAAAATGGTTCTTTTTTTTAAAAGAATTTGAATAGGATTTTGAATATTAGATAAAAAGTACTGACTGGTTCATACTGTTTCTGTTATTTATGAAGAAAGATATTTGTTATACCTACATATATGTATAGTACATCTCATATCAGATTATCTATCTCATTACATGTAATGACTAACTTTGTTATTATAAGAGACAGGGACTTATGAATGGAATTTAAGATTCCATCATATTTAATTTTCGTTTTCAACTGTTCAACTGTTGGACTATTCGAGATATTTTAAATAGGTAAGTGAAAATCATTAAAATATTTGATTGCAAATATCTCTGAATCTATATGTGATAGAAAAATAGTCATGTTAACCTCCGATATAGTGTCTTTCACTTAGAATTTAGCAGTGCCAACCAAAATTCCGCAGGTACCATAAATATATATACTGGGTTAGTCAGAAGTAGCGCACGGGTCAAATAACTCGGAAACTACTAGAGACACGGAAACAGAATTTGGTATACATAGTATACAAATAACGCCCGATCCAATAAAAGTATTGGCAATGGTGCCAAGTTTACCGGTTTTTTCAAAACAATTCCAATTAATTTTTTGCAAATGGAACATCCTGTATATTTTTACATATTTGGAAAGAACTCTTTTTTATGAATACGGTCATATAAGGCTTTATGGGTCCATCTCTAATAATAAGGAAGATATACTAAAAAAGTGTGTCAAGCGTGTGAAAGGCTGTAGCAACGAATCGATATTCCCTTTCTAGCACATTGCTCTTATGGCACATTATTAGAGAGAGAGAGAGACCCATAAAACCTAATATGATCGTATTCGTAAAAAAGTGTTGTTTCCAAATATGTAAAAATATACAGGGTGTTCCATCTAAAAAATATAAATTGGAATTTTTTGGGAAAAACCGGTAAACTTGGCAACATTTCCAATACTTTTATTGGATCGGGCGTTATTTGTACACTATGCATACCAAATTCTATTTCCATATCTCTAGGAGTTTCCGAATTATTTGACCCGTAAGCTACTTCTGACTAACCCTGTATATATATATATATATATATATATATATATATATATATATATATATATATATATAAAGAGAGGGTTGGGAGGTCTGGGGCGGCGAGATCGTACTAAAACCTTTGACTATATTACTTAAAACTTCGAAAGTCCGGGAGGGAAGAGAACAAATGTTATTATCCGTAGGTTAAATTCTGAATAAAATATATTCTAGATATTTTCCCGTGTACTTTTATCAGTAAATCATTCATAAATCTTGCAAAACGTACAGTTGGCCGTTTTGGTCGTTCGTTTCAATTCATCCTACTGATAGGATAAAAAGTATCGTTGGTTGAATTTCCATTTCAATATTTTTTCCTTTGGAATACGTTTACTTTTTAAAATTTATTGTTTCCCCGAACGCCAAACCTCTTTTATTCCAGCAGTATACGCGATACATAAGCCTGAATATATATTTTTTAAAGTAGAATTCATTGATGTTTAATTTTGACACATGTATAATATTTTCCTGTATATTCGTCCTTCTCTTATTTTAGTTAGTCACATCAAATTATACAGATCACTGATACTGATGATCTCTTCTACCCAAAAATTGAACCTACATCTATGTATGGAAACATGTACCCACAGAAGAAATGAAATAAACATTGAACGTCAAACAGAATCAACTCCATTTTTACAAATCAATTCAACAGAACTCTTTCATATTGTTACAAAATCGCCGACACAGTGTCCGAGTGCGCGTTGCCAAATCTGCTTTTTTCCCCCAGCCCTACGGAAATTGTGCACAATCTACCAACACCGACTCTGCCAGGGACAACCCGTTAGGGGGGGGTTGTCCCTGGCACCCCTGGCGAAGTCTCAACCCTCTGCGACTTCAAATAAGGGCGATAGGTTCTTTTGTTCAGATTTCCTGGATGTCACCAGCGGTATTTATCGAATACCGCGCATATAATTTGGCTGTCTATTATTTATTGAACTGCCCTGGTATGTGGATTATTCGTAAATATTCCATGGAAATTTCTACGAGGATCAAGAAACCTAGTTCACCTATATTAAGGTGGCGAAGTGCCGGCGACCGGCGAGGAAGTCAGTCTTAACCAGGCAGCGATCAAGAGCAAATAAGCAATACCTACTTAATTGAAATAACTGCAATTTTCGAAGTGTTTGCAGCCTGTATTTATTTAGATATTGTACAAGAAGTGTTATATTGTGTCTGAAGTGTTAAATAAATATTTTTACCGTGGTATAAAAGTCTCGCTTATCTTTAGATCCCCGGAAGGAGTAACAATATTTTAAACACCAATAAAAAATATAGCTATATCAACAAAAATGTAGAAATTATCGGCTTGCAATCGGCATAGTTTAAAACCAGCAAAATTTTCCTATATAAATGTGATCCACATGGTGCAAATTCTGAACGTGATATGCTGTTAAACATACAAACATACATTAAGATAGATTAAATAAATATACAGCTTTAGAGTACTTTATGGGATGTATAGACACGGGTTCAACTTAACTTTAAATAAAACTAGGAAATACGTAAGTAACCAAATTTCATATCTAAAAAAATAGACCGACACTAAACAATTCGCAGTGTCTTAATAAATAACAAAATCTAGGATAGGACGTTTCTATGAAATGCATAGTTGTATTTGTTTTATATAGATATAATATTACTAAAAATTTAAATGTATATAGAAAATTCTCTATAATCTAATACCCGAAATATCGATATAGTTTTATAGTGGCAAGAAAATGCATTGGAGATTTCAGAGATGTAGGAATACGAAGCTTTTCGCGTGATGGTTTCGGGTTCTAAACATTGCACTGGATAAAACAAGTGATTGAATGAAAAGTGAATAAAAAGAGGTTCCACGTAGTGATGTAATGCAATGCCAGTCGGGGCACATTGTCCGTGGAGTAGTTGTTTTCGGAATCTCCTTCAAATAAATTCTATCATTGCCAAGATGACTGTAAATCGTGTTTAACATGAAACATTAACATAGAAATTAGGTTATATTTATGACAATTTAATTTATATATAAAAAATCGCATATGCCACACTGCAATTGCCACTTTGACATTGACAAAACTTACCTGCAACTTATATTAGTTGCGTTCGGTAATATGCTCACGGATGCTACGAGATTACAGTCACGTGATTCCAGATGAGACGGACAAATAGAACGAAATCGATTGCATAAGGCATAATATAACCTCACCTTTTCTGTTTTGACTTTGTTGACAGTTTTTTTATATTTTATTTCGAATTATTTAAATAATGAATATTGTAAAATCAACCATTTTAAATGCAGTCCAAGGATATGAAATAGTTTTTGAAGATGAAGATGATGAATGTACAAATTGTTTGGACAAAAATGAAAACTTCGCTTATGAAACAGTGCCAAATTTTTGTAAATTGTAAATTTAATGTAATTGTATTTTGGAAATCAAATAATTGTAAATCTACTTCTCCATTTCCAAAAAATGACAACTCAACTCAACTACAACTTCAAAAAGTCAATGACAATTGACAACCATGACCACCACAACCTCACAAATTCAGATTAATCTTTCTCCTCGACCAAAATGCTTCGAGCAAACAGATCTTGCTCTGATCGATCTGATTTAATTTCTGAACGATCAAGATTTACCTCCCCTACCTCTAGATGTAATTAATGAACGATACCGACTAAAAAGATCAATCTGAGGTAATTACCGAACGCCACAATAGTGACAATTTAATTTACATACAGAGTGAGTTTTATGTATGGAACGCCTCAATTATCTCGGAAACGGCTTGCGCGATTTTTATGAATTTTGGTTTATAAGGGTTTTGTAATATGGCCGATATTATTGTGGCATTTACATTGTTGTCAGATCTTTCGTTTTTCCGGAAATATACTGAAATTTGTTATTTCAAATGGATCACCCTATATATTTTTTTGTTTTTGAAATCTCTAAGAAATTTAGAATATTTTTCATGTAATGTTCCCTATACCTAATTGCCATAATTTCGGAGTTACAGCTACATTTGCAATATCTCCGCCGAAGTTAAAATATTACATCAGGGCGGCTATGTCTGCGACAAAAACAATTTTGACGTTTTAATAAACTATTATTGTTGGTGTTTATTGAAAGTTACAATGGACCGTTTATCTGAGAAAGAACGAATTGAGATTTTAATGATATTAGGATATGGTGATGTGCGTAGAAGTCAACAGGAAACTTGTAATACATTTAATAATTTATATCCTAATAGAAATCCCATAGGATCTTTTGAAAACATAAAGTAAAGGCGGTTACAGCTGATGCTCAAAATGTTGTCCGTTTACTTCCATACAAGAAGCCATGCGATGTTTAAAACTTTGCAGTACATTTTGTAACATTCCTGACTGCTCAATTCTTCTTATCTCTGTGGTAATCCTATCTTTTAATTCCTGAATATTGGCAGGTTTGGTTTTATAAACAATATTTTTTAAGTGACCCCACAGGAAATGTAGCTGTAACTCCGAAATTATGGCAATTAGGTATAGGGAACATTACATGAAAAATATTCTAAATTTCTTAGAGATTTCAAAAACAAAAAAATATATAGGGTGATCCATTTGAAATAACAAATTTCAGTATATTTCCGGAAAAACGAAAGATCTGACAACAATGTAAATGCCACAATAATATCGGCCATATTACAAAACCCTTATAAACCAAAATTCATAAAAATCGGGCAAGCCGTTTCCGAGATAATTGAGGCGTTCCATACATAAAACTCACTCTGTATAAGAAATCGCATATTATGTCATAGTGCAATTGTCACTTTGACAGCGACAAAAGTTACCTGCAACTTTTACAGCGACAATTGCACTAGTGGTATTTTCACTTATTCATTTTTTTATCAATTATCGCGATGTCTGCTGTCAAAATAAATAGTTTGACATTTCTGTCAACAAGTTATTGAATTATTAAACACTAACAATAAATCGATTCGGTGATGCTCAAATAAAAATATGTTTATTTTTAGTGTTTCATAAATAAAGTTTGCATTCATATGTTTCTAAATTTCTTATTCATTAAATTGTCCTGCCGAATTACACTCGATGTTTGTATTGATACCGGATAAATTTGTATTGTTTAAATTCTAAACTGTTTCCTTTACCAATTTGACTCGAAAAACTGTCAACCTAAAAACGCTCCACCTTCGGTGTCGGGTTTTTAATAGTTGACAGTTTTTCTCGTCTAATTGCTAGGCAACAGTTTCTCATTAAACAATCCAAATTTATCCGGTAAAATACAAACCTCTTGTGCAATTATAAGTGACAAATGCACTATTGGTTTTTCATAGGTTTTTCACTTATTCATTTTTTAATTAATTATCGCGGTGTCCGTTGCCAAAATAAACAGTTTGACATTTTTGTCAACAACTTATTGAATTATTAAACATTAACAATGAGTCGATTCGGTGAGTCTACAAACAACGAAATTAGCGAAATTGTTAATACCTGTGTGCCTGCTAACCTGCTAACACAGTTGCAACTCTATCATCAATCTGGCGACAATTTTCTACTATTCATTAAATTATCCTGCCGAATTACACTCGATGTTTGTATTGATAGCGGCTAAATTTGTGTTATCTAAATTCTAAACTGTTTCCTTTAGCAATTTGACTCGAAAAACTGTCAACCTAAAAATGCTCCACCTTCAGTGTCATGTCGGTGTCGCGTTTTTAATAGTTGACAGTTTTTCTCGTCCAATTGCTAGGCAACAGTTCCTCAGTAAACAATCCAAAGTTATCCGGTAAAATACAAACCTCTTGTGCAATTATAAGTGAGAAATTCAAGATTCTTTTATGAATGATTTTCTCGACCAATTTATCAAATTGAACACATCACTCAAAAACGTTTACGTTTCGAAAACTTCCGTTTTCGTTGTCAAAACTTTACGTGTGACTGACGTACAGAATAGTATGACAGTTTGTAATGAATTGTAATAATAATGCCACAAATAAATGCTTTCATACATTAGTTTCGATATGTATTCAAGACTTTCAAGTTCGTTAAGTAAACTATTTTATTGTAATATAAATCTTCTCTTTTTAGTCTTAGATCTTCAGAAAATGATTTTTTTGCTTCTTTGAATTTATTTGATACTTTAAGATCATTTAAATTTTTGACGTTTAGCGTTTAGCCAATTAAATTTTTTTACTTGTTCACTTTCCTCGATGATAGCATCGCATAGCCAATTATGAATTTGATGTTTACTTATATTAGGGCAAGTTTTATCTAAATAATCAAATATATTTTGCCAAATGTAATTCCAGGCTTCGTTTACATCTTGATTGTATAAATGACTAGATCTGTAAGCGAGAGTTGACGTTTGAGATTAAATAAATTATCAGAAAAGTCGTTTGTTGCACTTGATTCGTTATTATAGGTAATGTATTGTTCACCATTCGAAAGTCTCCTACTGTTTCTATTGAAAATTAATTAAAATTTTAAATGTTTCATATTCTATTTTTTTGCCCTTTGTGAGCTTTCGTTGCCCATCTTTGGCTAATGCAATTATTCAAATAAGGTAAATGCAGTTTAACTTATAATGAGACGTATTACAGTTTTTGTTCACACTGACAAGTTCTCAATTGTATTAAAAATTAAAATATCATTAAATCAACAATATGATAGACAAAGTACCTCGTGTAAATTCTGATGAAATAATTAAATGCAATAATTGCATTTCTGACGAAGATTAATGTAATACAGAATATGTAAATTTTCGATCTCGAATCTCTGCGCAAAATCCAGGGTTCTCCAGAGGTCCCCTCTGGGGGAAAACTCCCATCCACCAGATCATATTATCAGGCGATTACGTATTCAATGTCAAGGTTATTGCAATCATAACTCCAGTGGCGTACAAAAACTTGATGTTACTCCACAAGTGTTGATCCGACAGTTTCAAACATTTAAGATATTTTTGCAAATAGTTTATTATTTCAATATCAGTAAATCTCATGTATTATCTTTATATCTTTCTATAGACAGTAGTATATTGAACTTTTTTGAAATATACATGCTGTACTGTATTACGTAAAAGTTAAAGGTGTTATTATTGGCAAAATATTTTCGAATAATGAGGAACCAGAGTTTTTTTTTTGTAAATATACGATGCCCTAATCTGTCCAAGATAACCAGACTGGTGGCTTACTATCTGAAGCTGAAGGATACCCATTTATTTACCGGACATTGCTTTTGGCCAACGTCAGCCACATTTTTAGCTAATGTTTCTGCAGATACAGGGTTAGGCAGAATGACGTATCCATTTTTGAACTGGATTTATTCAATAATGTAAAAAGATCTAAATTCAAATCAAATAATCGCCATGTGTTCCCGATACATGGCAATTTATGACAGTTGCCAAACTGTTTGCGAGAAACGTCAGTTTAATAGTAAAAGTGGAGCCTTATCATCGCCACGATATCAACTTGTATTGCAAAATTTTGAACAACTTCATAACGAAGGTGTAGACCTCCGAAGACTATGGTTTGAGCAGGACGGAGCCACTTCCCACACTGCTAGGCAGCGTATGGAAATTCTGCGAAGAATGTTTCCTGGTCGTGCCATTTCAAAATTTGGGGATCTCGCGTGGCCTGCACGGTCACCGGATCTGTCAGCTTGTGATTTTTTCTTATGGGGCTATCGAAAGTCAAAAGTATTCGCTAATCGACCTCGAACTTTGGAACAACTGAAGCATAATATTCGAACCGAGATTAACGCAATCCCAATTGAAATGTTGCAGCGAGTGATGCAAAATTTTTGTGCTAGACTTAAGGAGTGTCAGCAGCGAGGCGGGGGTCATATGACTGATGGATATTCAGAAAATAAATTGCCATGTTTACTTAAGAACATTTTGTTTAAGTTTTTGATTAAAGATTAACCATTAACGAATACCAGTACATAGAAAATAGATACTTCATTCTGCCTAAGCCGTTATTTCGACGCTTAAATGACATGAAGGTTGGCGTTCATCGTCTGTAGCAGAAAGTTATGTGGAAGACTCGGTGGCCAATAAGATTGAGATAGCAAGAAAAATAATTAATGGTGAAGAGGACCCAAGTAAAGGAAATCGCGTATAAGTTGAGGCAACAGAAGGTCTTGCGGGAGCCAGTGTTATGAATTTTATTGTAGTTTGACAATTGTGGGTGACAATGTATTTTTACTCTCTACTTTTGACCAACCGTTCTCATAGAAACAATTTAATAATAGAGTGAACAAAACAAAGGCTTTCGAGTTTTGTGTCTAAGTAACAAAATGCATGGTTCAAGAGAAGGATTAAACAAATATAATTTTGACCATTTTAGATATAGGCACCATCTTGGACATACTGCACGCGTAAAATATCATTGCCGATTTCGAGAAATTGCTGCCGCGTGTAAAATACACAGATCCAAACTGGAACACTTTGTGTATGAAGGTGTGGTGAGTGTAGGTATTTGAGGACACCCGGTATGTTGTAAAATACCATGATTGACTGAATCACATTTATGATGTGTGTGCGTTTTTATATAGAGTGACGGTCGGCGGGAAACTGGCCGTCAGCAAGTTAGGAGAGTATTGTATCATTATCGATTGAAGCAGAAAGATGTAGTCTTTACTAATAAATAGTGTTCCATTAGTAGTACCTTTTAATTGATTTCTTACAATTCAGAAGTTGGGATAATGTCTGCGTGCCTGTGACGGTAGTGACAGTGGTTTGTTGTGTAAAGTAAATACCGTTTTCAAATAGTGCTGGACAAGTACCTGACTGTATTTAATGAGTTTATTGTTCAAGTGTCGAACATGGGTCGTCGCCGTGATAAGGCGGGTGGCAGTAACTAGCGTACTCGGAGGGCGGTCTTGAGTTCTAGCAGTTCCGATAGCTCTTTCTCGTCTAGTGATGCGAGACGTGCTAAGGCAAAAAGCTGATAAGTACCAAGTGGACGACATGGTATTAGTACTCATCACTAGTGTTCCTAGTAGTGGTAGTAGCAAGAAGCTGTTACCAAGAGACTATTCAAGGTGGTAGCTGTGCTCTCTAACGATCGCTATGAGGTGGAGGACCTACGTGAAGGCTATCACAAATCCCGAACTGTAGTAGCCGTAGATAAGCTGAGACGCTGGGTAACAGCTCAAGCCTAGTGAAGCTGTAGTGGTAAACTCCCGCGGTGGTATGATTGGTTAAATCAGTCGCTGTTCAGTGGGTTAGGCAACCTCATCGGACTCCTTCATCATTGGTCAAATCGTTGAATGGAGTGACTGAACAAGCTGGTAGTAGATTGGTTAAATCACGTTGGTGTAGTTAAGTTGGTTAAACTATTGTTCTACACAGGAAAACAATGATTGGTTAAATTGTTGTTTACCGCCTCTGTGAAATTTCGGTGGTGGTTGGTTAAGCCACTGCTACTTTGTTTGGTTGGTTAAACTAAACAGATGTTGACTGGTTAAGTCTGCAAGAGGCATTTTTGAGTGATGGTTGGTTAAGCCGCTGCTACTTGGTTTAGTTGGTTAAACTAAACGCATGTGGCCTGATTAAGTATGCAAGAGCCATTTCTAAGGACTGGAGGAGATCTGGAAAACCTAACGCTGGAGCTTAGGAGAAGTTTCCCCACAGGAGTGCTATCCAGTCTGAGGGCAGCCTGAGTTCAGGATGGTCGAATGTAAAATACACAGATCCAAACTGGAACACTTTGTGTATGAAGGTGTGGTGAGTGTAGGTATTTGAGGACACCCGGTATGTTGTAAAATACCATGATTGACTGAATCACATTTATGATGTGTGTGCGTTTTTATATAGGGTGACGGTTGGCGGGAAACTGGCCGTCAGCAGTTTTTGAAGTTAGGAGAGTATTGTATCATTATCGATTGAAGCAGAAAGATGTAGTCTTTACTAATAAATAGTGTTCCATTAGTAGTACCTTTTAATTGATTTCTTACATGCGGTCACATACTTGGTCAATCTGCAATGACCTTTGTTCTCCTAATACACAAATAGCTAACGTAATATTTGGAAATTCAAATAGTTATTCTGTTGAAAGACCTCTCAATAGAAACCGTGAAGCGATTTCGGTAATAAGTAATAAGTAGGCGCTGAGCCAACTAATAAATAAAATCGTCTGACATTGATAAGGTTTCGCGTATGGTGTCGTCTCATAGTCGTTTCCCTTAATGACAGACGTTCCGTCTCTACACCGGTTATCTATGAGAAAACAGCAGTTGCCGCAATTTATTTTCTGTCCGTTTTTACGTGTAATGAAATGACTCACGCCAACCATCAAATGAAACGATATTCATTTAACTTAAACGTCATCATTAAAACTGTGCAGACAAAATGAAAATCGTCCAATTTCCAATCATTTAAATACTGCCCTGCCAGACTACTTTATACTCGTATACAGTGTAATATCACAGCTTTTTGTTATGGTAAGCTGTGGTAAGATATGAAAGTATACTGTGTAAATAGTAATTAATACATGTGTCCAAAGTATCCCTCCGTTCTGCTGATGTATTCGTTGCGTTAACGAGTTCAGACAAAATACAGGGTGAATAATATAGAATGATCTATATTTTGAAGAATTATTATATTTTGTCTATTCTTTAAAAAAAGATGGGCCCACAAGTGATGTCCACTCAAATTTATGAATGCCAAAGGATGCCATATTACATAGCGTGTGAAAGATATGTTAATTGCCTACACAGAGTAATTCGTTCTTTGGTAACAATTGCTGTTTCTATGAACTTGCAAATGAATAACATACAATTCACTGAATAATACTTCGGCGAGTAATGCTTACCTCAAACGCAAATGCAATAGTTTCGTTGTATTTGAGGTAAATTTGCAAAGACAAGGGACTCGGATCCGACTAGCAAGCAGGTAATTCAAATTGTATAATAACCTGCACATTAACTTGTTATAGGTATTTTTCTTTTAATAACTCGAATGTAATTTACTGAAGTGTTAACAACCACCAATGCGTTAGTTTTGTTCGCCGACAGCCTTCATCGTCTAAATGGAAATATTTCGTCTCATGCAAATATGATCCATGTTGATTGTTACCTTTCTCATTAATATTAATCTCAATCAGTGACATTTTTACCTATCTATACAGGGTGTCCCACGGTGACAGTCCATTAGAAGTATCTGGAGAACCAATTAAGCTATTAATTTGAAATTTGAGGTGAAGTCAAGGTGGGCCATGATCCACTAGATGAAAATATTTTGCAGTTTCTACCACTTCCTGCTATACCGGAAGTCGACATTAACTTCCTTATTTTAAATGGGGCACCCTATATATTATTTCATTTCTGCATTCTAACGTGAAATTCTAAACACATTTCATGTAGGATGTCCTCTACTTATCTTCAACTGTTTTGGAAATATTAACAGGTGAATATTGATATTTTTCAACTTTGACACCCTGTAAAATCTAAACGGTTTGAGAGCAAGCAAAACGGTTTGCACATTCCTATCTAAACTTTTCATAAGCTATCGTTTGACACTAATTTCAGATTTACCCAGAAATTTAAAAATTATCGATTAAATTTAATCTCTTGGTTACCGGTAATTACAAAAATCGGTAAATTTGCAATCCCTAATGTCTATGCTTACTATGCTAGCTCATTTTTAAGTAAACGAATTTGAATCTTATTAATCTCAATAATTTGTTTTTAGGACCTGGATGAGCCATTTTGTTCGAGTTATAAGTTGCCAGAGTTATATATTTTTTCGATACTGTATTTAAGAATATAACTGATTAAAAAAACACTGTAATGTAATGTTGCAATATATTAATAAAACCCCATTACTGACAACAGTTTTTCGATTAATTTTTCCTTAAAAACAAAAAAAAATCTTAATTTCATTAAGGCTATTTTTGAGGAAAGATTTTAAACGTATTGTAAACATCCAGGTGAATTTTAGGTAGGTATTTGCTATTGAGTTTACTTATACATATAGCTCAAAACTAATTTGACACGTATAAATCGATGACAAGTCGCTAAAAACACTTGTTCGTAAAAAAATGTGTACAGTTTAAAATTTCCTTCCAAAAATCATCCTGTAAAGCAAAAATTTTAAGTTTGAATAGCCCGCCTCTCTTCTGTCGATAAAACAGGAATATGTTTTATAAAACTAACCCTGTACCTAAATGTGTTGACGGTTGCATAAGAAGATCTAAAATTTACGGCTAATAGTTTTAAAATACATTTCTGACGCAATAGATGAATAGAAACATTTGAAAAATATTTATGAATACGTTTCATTGCCCAAAAAAAAAAAAAAAACGAGAAAATCGATAAAACTGAAACCCTGTATATTATTATATTTTTAGATTCTCCATTACATTTTAACTATCTCTATCTATTCTTATTTTACTTAGTATCAAGATAGGTGTCTATATTATATATGTACCTAGGTATTAATTCATAATTATGATATTATAGTAAGTATGTTTTAATACTTTGAAGATTTTGAAATAAACCCCTAAGAATGCTATTAGAAACATTATATATTTTTTGTTTATTTTTTATTATGCATTAGAAAATTAGTCAGCAATAGGTTGGTAGTGTTTGTGTGCTGTGACTGTGATATTATTTGTTTGCTGAATAGAAGACCGAGACTAGTCTAGACGGTCGACGAATTATTAGTATTATCACTGTAACTGTAATTGGTGAAGGTTTAACGCAAAGTCTAAACCTTCAACATGTAAAAAGATTGATTTATATGTACAGTAAGTATTTAAAATCAGTTTATTTATAATATTATAGAGCATTAGATTAGCAGTCTTTGGTATGAAATCCAAATCCTCAGGGTCTAAATTTAAATAAGGGTTCAAACATTGTTTTATCCTTTGTGTAAATGTTAAAAAAGTGTTTCAATCAACATATTTACGCAATGTTGCAAATATACTTTGGGTTACAGCTTAAAGAAGTGCAAAATATTCTTCTTATCCACCGTCCTTAATTTTAAATTAATAGACTTCGATTATTCCGGTTCATAAAGTTTATATGATTAAACGTTTCGATATCTTCTACATTATATCTAACATTTAGCATTAACATTTATGTTTACATATACTTATAGATGTTAATTTAGGAAACACGTTTTTTAGTAAGCCACCGTATTTTACTAAACCAATTAGTATTGATATAAAAAAAATAAATCTTACACTTAAATGCCACAAAATAAACTTAGGCACTAGCTTTTATCTACGATCCCGTAATAGAAAATCTTATCTACATAAAATATGTGAATTTAAATTAACTAGTCGGACACCATATGTAAATTAAATAGCTTGTTTTACAATTTCTTAGAGTTTCTTAACATTATTGTTTGGGACTTCATGGCCGTTATTGTTGGCGCCAAGTGCCCCACCACCTTTAAATCTAGCAAATCGCCCTCAAGGGTGCATAAGCAACTTTTTTGTATAGTTTTAGAAAGTACAGTTTTAAGGGAGTTACGCATATCACGTAACCCCAATTATTGTCACTCACTCATTAGTTTTAAGGTGTTGTAAGTACAGTGTAAATAGTGGCTAATAAATCAAGTGTACATAGTTACCACCTGTTTACATCATTCACACCTACATACCAGAAAAGAGGGCCAGTCAGCAATAAAATACAGTCCACTAAATATCGTAAGGCCCTAACAATTATAAGTGAAGATTATATGAAGTATAATGTTAGGTGAAGACACCTAAAATTAATAGACACAATACTTAGAAAGTAAACTGATATGTTCATTTTTGATAACAGTTGTACCATACTAAAGACAAATTCTTAGTCCTATAACTAGAATGCACTAGAATAAGGGTAATTAGCTATATTGCTCATTAATCAAATAAATTTAAAAAAAATACCATAAGAACGTGGAGGCGAAATTTACGAAAGAGTAGAAAGGACATCGTGTGAAATAATTTTATAATTGCCAGTTTAAACTGTCAATTATACATAATTGCCAGTTTAAACTAGCAATTATACATAATTCCCAGATCAAACTGACAATTATCTATAATTGACAGTTAATACTGGCAATTATAATATTATTTCAAACGATGTCCGTTCTACGCTTTCGTAGAAATTTTATTCATAGAAAGCTAATTCACAATTTCTCGGTCATAGAATAGAGTCATACGCAGCTTTTGCACGGACAGGCTTTAATCCTCAACCCATCACATATCTTTTATGACTGATTGGTAAGATAATGCTCCATGTAAATTTGTTAAATTACATGCCATTATAGAGTATCTTTTTGGGATTTCGTGAATCCCAAATAAACATCGACTAGTCTAGGAAATCTGACAGACAAAATTGGATAGGTATCAAGTTGGTCAAGGTGGCTCGTTTTCATTGGAACTCAAAATACAGGAGCTACTAAAACTAATTCGAAAAATTATATTATTTTTTCGGAATGGATTTATATACCTACTCCGCAAATAAAATTAATATATTTTGAAGATTATTTACTACAAAAATAATTTATTCACTCGTCCATATATATTTTTAATTTGGTTCGTTTTGTTTTTAATTTGTCAAGTTGAAAATAATAAGAAACCCATTGCTTGTCTTTAACTGTTGGAAGCAAACCTAAATATATTTTTATTTAAGTCATTTTATCTTCAGTCAGTATAAAATTCAGTGTAAAATACAGGTATTTTATTTTGTGGTGTTTTATGTTGGGCAATTTACATGTAGAATATGGGAATTTTCACTTGTAATCTCCCTAGTGATTGAATTATTTCCGGAAATTTATCTGAGGGCAGGAATATTTTGAAAATTATTCCAAGTCCCAGACGAGGGGACTCCATTTCTGTAATAGCTTCCAGTCAGGGTACCCCAGTAGAAGAAAATTTCTACATACATAAGTTGCCATGGCAACGTTAAGAAATGCTCCAATTTTATTGGTTAACAATATGTTGGCGTGAAATTTTCTACATAACATGCATGTAGAAAACATTTGATTGTATGCTTATTATTTTAAAGACACAAAAACCGATTTAAAAAGGTTTTATTGAATTTTTCCATAAAGATAATAAGTAGAACAGTTATACATATTTAATATAAAAACAAATAGGAGGTATATGTTCTTATTTCTACCTAAACTAAACTCATATTCATCTGAATAGTTTTTATCTCCCATTTTTAATGAATGATAAATAAAAAAAAGTTTCTTTGATATATCAAAATCAAGTTTGTTCCTCAAATTTTAATGCACAATGTGACCAGTTAGAAAATGCCCTTTCTAATAGCGCAGATGATGGAGGTATATTTAATAATTTCAAAGCTAGCACCGCAAAATTGTGATGTCTTGTCTTTTTGCCAAGCCATAAATTCTCAATGGATCCTTGACATATTTTTCCATAGGATTTTTGAAACATTCCAGGTCTGCAAGGCCTTCTGCATTTAGCTGTCCCAAGAAGAAATTTTCGACGATATTATGTTCGTTATTTAACATTTACCTTGGTATACCTAGTGTAAAGAGATGGATGATAAGCTATATTGAGTTAACGATTCATTACCGTTTTGTCTACTGGCCTTTTAACCTATACATTGGTGTCATTAATAATTCCCCTTTAGACGATTTCCTAAATATTTTCATCTGAAATGGAAATCAATTATTATTCCTTAATAATTATAGATAAATATTATTTCTTAAATTTTATTCTTTGCCTAAATCGCTAGATGTTAGTCGCTTACGCAAGAGCAAAAGTCTTTCCATCACAATTTACACAGTAAAGGAAAAGGTTGTAATATTTACTGTTTGACATTCAAGAGCTATTACTTTGGTGTGTTTAAAAGTTAATCCACAGTTTTGCTGTCATAATAATGGGCAAATATGCATGTATACATTTCAATCTTTAAACATGATTTTGTCAAATTTAGCTAGTGAGCTAGTTCAGCTTAGTCAAAAGTTACTATGTATATTAATCTTCGGAGAGTTTGACCTACAGTTGCACGACTATCCAAAAGATCTTGGAGGATCTGGAATAATATTTGATCTAAATCTCGATCCTTTTTATCGAGCGATAATTTTTATTTTTATAATAATATCTTACCGGCGAGATGGAAGGGTATCTATGACCAGAGCATGTTTTGCATTATATAAAGAATGTTTCATTGAGATGAAGCCTATAGGTATTTGAGTCACAAAATCTAAATATTTGTTTTTAACATCACTTCTTGATGATATATTTGAGGTGTCGGTGGCTCTTCTCTGGCCCTTTTTTTGGTTGTAACAATAACAATACATATATCAACTTCGTTTTTGGAAATGCTGGGTTCGCATGTATGGTCACTGGTTACACTATACTTGATATTTGCGAGTCGGTTGTAATATTTCCCGGGCACTTACGCTAGAACACGTCCATTTTTTGTTTTGGTAAACTTTCTTCAACCTTATTAAGGCCCGTTTTCACGTTCATGCAATTTGCGCAAATAGACTTGTGCATGCCAGTTTGTACAAGTAAATTATAGCGTGAAAACCAAAATCGTTAACTTCCGCAAGCTAGAAAATTTGGCTTGAGTAAAATCTGATCGGACAGATAATTTGCATGTGGTTGGCACAAATGCATGAACGTATAAACAACACTCCAACTCGGCGCATGCTTAGTAGTAGCAAATTCTTGTTCTTACGTGCACTCTCCACGTGCTTTTCATATACTTCGGTCACAGCCTTCTCTAGAAGGCTGTGCTTCGGTGTTAGTACTTAGTAGTGTTGTTAGTTTGACAAAAAATATGTCTAAAAAAAGAAAAAGAATTCATGATAGAATTTGGGGACAGAGAGATTTGGGGATTGAATTTGGGGGAATTTGGGGGTTGAGGGACAAATTTGTATAGACCTGACCAGTATGCAACAGTTCAGTTTATTAAATTGCATGTACAAATCATTTTGCGCAATTTGCATGAACGTGTAAACGAACCACAACATTTCAGTTCTATTTGCGCAAATTGCATGCACAAATCAATTTGCACAAATAGCATGAGCGTGAAAACGGGCTTTTAGCCTTATACCCGAGATACGAAACCACTAGTTTTTCTCTTTTCTTTACATATTTTTATACATAATTTATTTATTTTCCGCGGTTTTTACGTGTATGTAGAAAATATTTTTCTACACGCAAGTGTAGACCTTGTCACAACCCTGTAGCGTAAGTTTTGTCAACCATTACGTAAAGCACAAACGGTGTTTCAAAACATGTCACTGTATTCGTGCTTTAATTTATCAGAACCGATTATTGCCTCTAATGCTGGATAGCTGATAGAATTTATTAATAATATTAAATAAATTAATAGAGGTACTGCCGACAAATTGCGTGTGATCAAACTTCAAACCGGATTCCATAGAAAAACTCAACTGTATTTAAGCCATTATCATGATTTATGTGTGATAATTAGTGAGTACAAGTACAACAACTATCATTATGTAGCACTGACTAAACATGTATCCTTGGTGAACAAAAAAGATATTAACAATAATTTCTTTGTAACATCCGACCGTTAATGCCGCATAAAAAAACTATGCGTAGAAGCGCTTTAAATTTTATGTTATTTCAATTATTGTGTGCTTTGACTTCATTTAAAAGTCAGTCCACAATGTAAACCAAGAAGCAAACGATATTTGCTCTTTGACTAGTTCATAAAGAAATTAGACAATACACAAGATATTTTAACGAACGACTTTTATAAGTTTGCTGACAAAATTCCATTTTGTAAAAAATGTGTACACTAACATATATACAGTAAGTATGAGAATAAAAGATACCTAATTTAATATTAAAATATCTACACAAAGGTTAATAATTATTGATGTATACGATATAGATACTTTGCTGAAGATTATATACATTTCTAAATAGAGACGTAAATTTTGGAAGAAATTCTGGAATTGTTTCTGGAGCATTTCTGGAAAATACTATTTTTCATCATTCTCCAGATGTAGGTGTCAGGATGGGTCAAGTCGGGACTATCTGGTGGATAAATGAAGTCAGATTTTGTTGCACAGACTTGCTGGAATCACTGTCTCCGATATGTGTTTAAGTGTTTAAAGTATCTAACAAATAACTCAATCTGTTGTCTATATCTTTCTTGATTCACTGTTATATTATGAATTTGTTCATCCTCAAAGAGGTAAGGGCCCAAATTCCATGCCCAGAAACTACGCACCAAACAGATATTCCTTCATCGAGAAGAGATGGATTTCTTGTGATCTTTCGAATCCAAGAAATCAATTGCACAATCTTCAGCACTAAATGGTGACTAGGATTTACCGACGTTAGCCGTTTCTGAGGCGCAAATACTTCTCACTACGTCCATAATAATACGCCATCGCCTCTCCCACATAAGTCTCCGACTTCCAGGCCTTGTGACTGGAATAAGGGGATGTAATAATAATAGAAGTTTTAATATAAAATAAATACACGTATATTTTATATTGTTATACCTTCGACTTCTTAGAAAACAAGTATTTAGTAAGCAAGTACTTGTACGTCTTGCAGGAAGTTTTATCTTGGTACGTAAAAGGCTTAAATATTTCTTTCACATAATATCGCCGAACACTAATGCTGTACACAAAGGAGGAGTTATCAATGATACGGAGAATTACAAAGTCCCTTTGGGCAAAAACTTACTGGCCTTAGTCCGTCGCCTTCCATCTATATAATAATTATTACTTTCCCCCTGTTTCCACCTCTTCAGAAATTTGATCATTATATTTTAAGAAACGCCCATTATAACTTTATATATAGATATATTATTTACTAGTTACAAACTCAGAACACTCCCGCTTAATGTTGTACATATTTGGATTAAAAGTAACAACCTTGTATATTAAGCATTTTTTTTCTTTTACATAAATACGAGCATAAATATTTTATCAACCTTAAAATATATTATACAAAAATGTGGGTTCCCTTCAAGTTAAATATTTATGTACCTACTCAACCATTCGTAATGAAATTATCCAGTTCCCATTTTCTTTGGCATGTAACCTATAACCTAGGACCTAGGTGTGCAAAGGAATAACCTCATTATTTAAAACAATATGGCGTAAAAAACTCTGGATGCTACTTTGTATATTTATTTATTTACTTTTTTTATTAAGATTGATATTTGTTCCCTGCCTCTGCAGCTTCATTAGTTTACAGACAATGTTTTTTCTTGATAGAGAGAAATTGTTCTCAATCGCAGCGTTTTGTTGTTTCATTTGCCATTAATTTAATCACGATTATAATTTTATGTTTATAAAATTAGGTTCTTTTTAGTTTAGTTTTTAGTTTTAGTTATAAACTTTTTTACTTTCCTTCTTGATTTGTGTAAACGCACAATTATATTTACTGCATTTTTCATTGTGTGCAGTTGTAAATTGTAATGATTTTCCATTATGTTGGGCAGCCAAACTTCCACAAAAATAAATAATTAAACAAAATCAATAAACTTCTGAGAGATGCAGAGAAACTTCCAGAGTCGTTTATGACATATCCTTTTAAAAATTAAGACTGTCCTCTTCATACCTAGGATATAGGTAACAAGGAAAATATCTGAAAACTTCATTGGATTATATTTGAATAATCTAATTTAATAAATATGCAAATAAATAATAAATATATCCCTAAAATACATACTTTACTTAATTATAAGCTTGCGTTGAGTGTGCAAACACTTCTCTATCTTTATACCTAGTATATATGAGGGGATCTCCTGAGGAAAAATATTATATGAAATAAAAGTCAAAATTACATTAACTATAGGTACAAGGTCATCTATTATATCACATGAGTTACCTCCTACTCCTATATGTTAGAAGAACATTAAGACTTGATAAATAAAAAACTTGTATTTAAATTATATGTTCCAGAATTCTTCTATGATTTTTCAAAAAAATAAAAGAAGTCCAGAAAATATAACCAAATATAATATATGATTTTCACGGATTTTATGGCCTGATACTAAAAAGTATATACCATGTATAAGTGAATGAAAATTGGATTCTGTATATTTTCCTTTTTATATCCTGGCTGCAGAAATCAGTGGGTCAATATTAGCACAGTTAATAGTGCACAAATTTTAATTATGTGGCATGCCACTAATCTAGTTAAAACCATGACTAATATCAAGCGTCAACCGCAATGTTACGCCTACATCGTATTAATATGATTATGACATTGATGACACATCAATTTTCCTCGTAACGCAATCAATTTTTGCATGGATTGCATTTTCTTTATACTCAAGTTTCAAATAAAATTACTATTAGAGATAGAAATTGGAACAGCACTTAATTATGATATGAATAATAATAAAGTAATAAAATAAGATAGAGCAATAAGTCGACGCCAGTAACATAAAAATGTTTAGTCTTTAAGTGTTTATTGTTGGCAAATTTTGTGAGTTGTGAGTTCTGCTGTCTACGATGAGTTGGATTTGCGACATCAAGCCTGCTCCACAATCCTGCTAAGAAAAAAAATTATGTTATGCTTATCTTATGACCATTTTGTTTTTAAACATGACTACCTACTGAAACGCAGCAATTTTCGACTTCCAAATGTGATTTCATTCTCATACCTTTGTAGATCTCCAGTCAGATATTACATTAAACTTCTATAAAAATTATTATTGTCTAAAACCAGATATTTCAATATTTTTATGAATATATTTAATAACAGCCTCTAGTAGGGTCGTTTTCAATATCAAAAATCAGGTTGTTGACTGAATATTTCATATCCGCGAAAGAAAAACCGTTCGATTCATATTAAATATGAATCGAATGCGTTAAACTTTTACCGAGTTTTTATTATGGTTGGCGTAGGAATCTGTCGTTTTCACGCAAGATAATTTAGTGAAAACTTAAAACATCAAGCGAGCCTTCATTTTAAGATTGATCTTGTTGAAGTTATTAAATAAAATAAAGCAACGCATTAAATTATGTAGCTTAACTGTATCACTGTAGTTTGTTTATGTTTTAAGAAATGTCAAAAGGTCATAATGTTCCAATTCATCGCACAAGGAACATAACAATGGTCAATTAGTCAATTTATAGTAATCTGTTAACATTGCTTTTTATAATAAAAAGCTTTAAAATAATTCTATACCTTAAAAAAAATTATTATAGTTTCACGAAAATTTTGAGATTTATACATATATATCAGATCTGGCGCAGATCTATATATCTGCGCCAAATTCAAATGATAAATTAAACATCTAGTATTTCATAACTTAATTACCAGTGTAAAACATTTTTTTTTGAATTTTTTAGTACAGAAGTAATGTATGTCAGTGCTACATATTATATGGCCACTATATTTTCAGTGACATGTATATTTTTCAGATTCTTCTGATTCTTGCGATTCTTCCGGATTCCTCTAAAGAATTTGCCCGAGAAGCTTGCAGAAATCAAATTTCGACAAATATTGTCACTAAAGTTAATAGTAAGCCAAACTCCACTAAGGATAGAAAAATAATCAAACGGCTACGTGAAAAATATTGTTTCTTCTAGAAATCCCTTACCAAAAATGATTACTGAAGTAAGAAATGTACTTAAATTCTGCAACAACCTTATTACTCCAGCTTTAAATATGAGGTTACATGTGTCTAACCCAGGTGTACCTAGATTGTACTGCTCGCCTAAGATTCATAAACTAGGAAAGTCGGTGCGTCCTATTGTTTCATCAATTGGATCACCGCCTTACCACCTATCAAAATCGAAAGTTCACCCATTGCATCACCTAGTTCTTCTGTGATTAATTCCTTTGATTTCATTAAGGTAAAAAATATCTAGTTGCAAGAAGGTGAAGTTTTGATCTTTGACGTTTGCTCATTGTTTTCAGGTGCTCCTATACCACAGACAGACGTTGGACTACCTTAAGGATCTACCTACTCGAGTCAAACAGATGTAGTAAAAGAATATCTTCAACTCACTAAACTTTCAATGAAATAAAACTGCTTTCAATTCAATGGTAATTTCTTCGAACAACATGAGGGTACAGCAATGGGTAACTCTTTGTCACCATTCATTACCAATCTCTTCATGAATAGATTGGAAACGGAGGCAAAATAAGAATTCGAGTGTTTCCCCAGGCTTTGGTTTAGATATGTAGTTATCTTTGCGGTATTTGATACAAAAGTCACGGATATTGACAACTTTGTTTCTAAATTAAACAGTCGTTTCGCGTCAGTTAAATTTACATATGAAATTGAAATATCTGGACAACTAGGTACCATTCTTAGATGTATTAATAATTAGAAATAGTGAAAATAAGTTAGAATTGGACATAGACAGATAAGATTCCAGTACTTTAAGATATGTCCCTAAGGACTTTCACCATTGTGGTCCACATAAAATGGCGAGTTTAAATTTTTTAATTCATCGCCTATTAAGCTTCCCCTAAATGAGAGGTTTGAAAAAGGCAAGGTATTGGATTAGGGATATAGCTGTGAGTAATGGATATTCTGCAAGTTTAATTGTTAAAATAGTTAGGAAACGTAAATTTAAAGAGACACTTCGAAATTCTTCTACTTTTCAAAATGAATATCAGTAGCTGTTCTAGTAGTTCAATATTAGTAGCAAAGTCTACATATTAGAATATATATAGACTTTGTTAGTAGTTGGCACCAAATTCAAATGATAGATTAATTGCGTTTTAGTATTTCACCTTAATTTGATGACGAGTTTTTTTTACATTATTTTGGCAATAGTTTTGTACTAAATTAAATGGTAGGTATTAAGACAGTTACACAGTTTAGTTCATATATCTAAAGAAGGGAAGGTTAAAGGTTATCATAAAAGTTTAGAGGATCGAAGTTATCAGAAAGTGGTTTATCTGGGCGGAGGAAGATGCCCATTGGCGTTATGGGAGAAACTAGGAGTGTAACTTGAGAGCAACAAAAAATATTCTTAACAAAAATAAATATAAGTACCTAAGGTACTTATATTTATAAGTTATATATATATATTTATAGTTATATATACTTATAAATATAAGTACCTTAGGTACTTATATTTATAAGTACCTATACATATATAAGGTATATTTACCTTATAAAGTAAATTTAGGTTAAAATTTTGAATTCACTCTGCTTATTTTGAAAATCGAAAATCATACAAAAAATCATGTATTTAAAAATAAAATACTTATATCTTGTGTCATGTCATTGCAATAATTTTCTATAATATGGAAAAAATTAAATCTAGTAATTTTTTTATAGAGAATTAGAGCTGTTACAACTGCGCCGCGGAATAGGGGCGTACGCATCATAATAACCGTAATAAAATAAATTACGTAGGAACAGAATCAATAAACTAGTACAATTCATAACAATGTATTCAAAACTCATCCGCACTACAACATAGGCAACAGTTTTTTGAAAATCATTTTGACGCAGCGGCTCTCATATGATGGTGTAGACTCGTTTCACACGTCATTGAATCGCGGCTCTCTGTGACAGCCCTACTGATAATTTACATCTTAAAAGTCTGAAAGTTTGTTCCCCACTATTATTTCTATTCTTTCCTTAATTTTTTTTGTTAGTAGTCAGAACTAGAAATCTCGGGTCATTAATGGATAAACCTCCAATCAAAATGTAGGTACGTAATCACTGCGGCCATATAATTTTAGATATATTTTTGTTTCAACACATTTAGTTTATTGGTATAGTTATAGAATAAAACACCAGTAATTAATTTGTAAGTAATTAGTTTTAATCATATTATCTTCTTGTTTATGACAAGTAACGCCGCTTTTCTTCGCATTATACGATAAAACACAACGTAGGCAACTAACCATGATTATAAATTGTATAACGAAACTGCTTAATTATGTAGTAAATTAGTACAATACATTTTTTATCGCCTCGGTAGCCCAGTAGGCTAAAGCGTGTTAAGGTAGCATTTTGTCTCGGTCACACTGGCAATGTCGGGGAGTATGGGGTGTTTGTGTGCGTTTTTTCAGCGTGTAATCCCCTTCTGGATAGCCTTTGGCTTTGTATTTAAGGGTTGTCTAATTCATTTGGTGTTTTAATATTTTAATATACCTATTTACCCCACTAATAATAGTTGGGGCGTGTTCAGATGATATGTTCGGAGACCGCCGAGCGCGTTCTGTTCGTTCAGATAATTTGTCGAGACTGTCGAGAGTTATATCTTGAGTGTTTAGATGAAGGGAACATCTTGGTCGGGCGTGCAACTTTTTACCCTTGCCGAAAGATGGATAAATATTGTCGCACTTGCGCAAAATGTATGTTGGCGGTTCATTTAGAGGTTAAAAATATAATCTCGTAAAGTCGTTACAAAATGACTTCTCATTCCCATAATTTAATTATGGGAATATTCGCTTTCTAAATTTGTTCGTCCTGGAGCTCCAATAAAACCACATAAATCTTCTAACAACTCATCTTCCGATAACAAATCTTTATCTCCCTCAATTACACACAGCTCAAAATAAGCAGCTACAATTTGCTGTGGTTGACTATTTTGAGCCTTTAACAGTTCAGCCATAATAACCAAATAACATTTGTATAAAATATTTTATTTTTTATATGAAAAATGTTTTACATAGATATGTAAAACCTAACCTGCCTTTCCGTTCGCACTCCACATTTTAAAAACTCGTTCCGTTCCGTTCTGCTGATTTGTTTGCGGAGTAAAAACAACCAGAAACAACCAAAAACTCTGCGCCCGACAATTTTCATTTACCGTGCGATTCATCTGAACACGCCCCTGGTCTGCATAACACAACTTAAGTAAAAAAAAAAAAAATCAATACACTGTACCACTTTGAGCGTATTCTTTACATTTAGTAAACAGAACTACCAACTTCCGTCGTTCGAAAGACTAGCCCCCACTATTAATGGGTTCTCTCCTGGAGGGATTTGCTCTGGGGCCCGATTCTCGAGTTGTGAGAAAAGATAAATAAATATTCGCCTACGTCATTTTACGTCATCTTCGCATAAGAATGTATTCTCACGATTCGAGAATCGGGATCCTGGAGGTGAGACTCGGCGTTCTCTTAGTTATGTGTGATAATGTATCAGGTAGGAAGTAGTAAAATAATAACGTATTTCCTGAATTTTTATATGGATATCAACAATACAATATAATATTAACTGAAGTGTTTCTAGATCAGTTTTGGTAACTATTGGATTAACTCGTCTCGTATAATAATCAGTACGTTGTTTGAAAATCAAAGATCGCAAGGTCAGCTTATTAAAACACATTGTTAAAGATGGACGCATGTCCAGAGTGTAACGCTGCCAAAATGCAACAATGCCCACCACTTTGTGAGGTAGGTGGGTGTTTGTTGAACAGATGTGTGCTTGGCAGGTGCGAATAAGCTCTGTTAACAATGTTAGGTTTACATAAAAAAAGACGTTATACTTACACAACATCTAATATCTAATTGATAAATGTTAATATTATTCAAAGCCTGGCACACAAATTTTTCTAAAATATCTTTTTTTTTTATTATTAAGATTCTTTGTTGGAGAATCTTATTTCTATTAAAACTGGTCTGATGACCAACCATTAATTTTCCTCTAATAATCTTAAAAACTAAACATTTATTAACTAAAGTTCATCCAACGACGTCCTTTAGATTGTTTTCTTTTAACAATTTCACTGGTGCACTATGTCCCGCTTTTACACAGCACACTACACCAGCTCAAATGGTTTGGGTCTCTTCAATCTTCGAACAAGATGTTGGTTGTCCAGCACCTGAAGAGCTTCTGCATTTATGTGGAGGTGAAGTCTGGCCTCATGTCTGCCAGCAAACCTTTTGATCTCATCTTTAACCATTGGGATGTTAAGGTCTCGATGCAAGTCGGAGTTGCGTATGTACCATGGAGCGTCTACTATGTTACGCAGCACTTTGTTCTGGAAAGTCTGAATGGTTTTAATATTACTATTTCTGGCACAACCCCAAAGTTGAATACCGTATAACCAAACTGGTTTTAAGATCTGATTGTAAATTAGTATCTTATTATGTATTGTCAACTTAGAATTTCTTCCAAGCATCCATTAATGCTGTCTATATTTCAAACCAAGTTTGACTCTTTTCTTCTTCACATGTTCTTTCCACCGGAACTTGGCATCCAGGGTCATGCCTAGGTATTTGGCGTTATTCTCATTGGGCACAATAGTACCATTAATATCCAAGGGCGGAGGGTTAACTAGTCTTTTGTTGGTAAAGTTAACATGAATTGATTTGAGCTCGTTTAGCTTGATCTTCCATTGTTTGGTCCAATCAAGTATTGTGTTGCTAGCTACTTGCAGTCTTCTAGTGGATATTCCTTGATCTTTACCGACCGCAAGAAGTGCATTGTCGTCAGCAAATGTAGCTACAGTGGTCTCTTCTAAAATATCTCAGCGAGTTAAAAGAACATAACCTCACAGGATTATGTTTAATTGTAAAGGTGCGGATATTATAAAGTCTGTTCAATAGTATATATGTAGTTAACTTAATTTACAATCTCAACAGTCAACTTTTCTCCAAAAGTTTGGGAATTATTTGGACTGATTATTGCTAATTGAAAATTTATGTTTGATAAATAAAATTTTTTAGGTAGTGAACAGAATTTAGAATGTACAAAAATATACGAACCTGTCCGTGAGATGGTAAATAGATTATCCAATTTAATTTAATGGTAATTGCTATAATGTAAAACTATGTTTAGAGATATACTAAATCTATTTAAAAATTCTCTACAGTTTATATATGAAAATGGTCAGATCAAAAATTTTTTTTTCGACACAAAGTCCTGTATAGATGATGCAGCAAGGATAGGTATTTTTGACTGGAATTTTCTCTATGTATTGTTTGAAAGTTCACCTCGGCGTCAGACTCCTGATGGTTTTATCTTTTTAAGTAGAAGTACATCTGGTATTAGAATAGAAAAATATATGTATGCTACACGAATGTAAATAGAACTTCTCTTTTGTACTTCTTATGAAATTTTATAACTCGCCTATCGTCTTATTATAAAAATTTCTCACGTATGAAAAAAGTGGCTTCATGTTCTTGTTGTATAAATAACTACCATGCATGCACGCTAAAAAACGGCCAATTTCACACATGTACACCTGAGCCATTAATTATTTCTCGTAACTTGGCAACGAAAAGATTACTTGCAACATAGTAGATTATAATGTATGGTTTCAGTAAGTCAGCCACACCCTTAGGCTGTTCGTACGTAACTTCTGGTACAATTTACTTGTAGACATATTTTCTTCTGTCCAGACGTTACAGTTTTACGCCTCATAAATTTTTTGCTTTAATTACACCCACGCGTAACTTTGCACTAAACTTCCACCATAAGATTAAAATAAGTTTGGCGTTAAATTTCTATGGAATTTAAAAAATATGTTTGAATATTTGGCACAAAATATGCCTTGTGAGATTGTTGAAACTGTTAACATATCTTTATATATCCCACATTGCGTCTATGGCAAAGTAGCGTAAGAATTTATTTATTTTTAGAGATACAAACTGCTACATTATAAGTCTTATGTAAGTTATAAATAGAAGATTTTACAGGGCGGCGAATACCTACCAAGGGAAGAAAAATATTTAGTTACTAATAGATTTTTGAAAATCATATGCCTTGCATGAAGTACGCTCCATCGGAAAAATACCAGTATTTTAAATAATTACGATAAAACGAATAAATATTTAAAAATCGACAGTACTTTTACCTTTTACTAACTGTTAGAAAGCGTGATAGTACACATAAATTTAAAAAAATATTCTTAAAAATTATACATTGGAGAAATTAAAACAAACAAATCCACTTTTATAAAATTACATTAATATTAATAAGATAAAGTCCCCGAGGACATCCTCATATGTACATATATACTAAGTTATACAAATTATACCACTACTAGGCTCTCTGCCGGGTGGTGTTTAGAGTGACTGATTCTCATGTGATGATGGTGCACACACTTCTGTCTATATTGTATATAACTACTTATTAAAATAATAAAGCCCTACTTTGTAAAGCATGGTTTTACTAGTTGAACGCACGCACAATGTTCAATATGCCTGATACATAGCACTCTATCTATCTAACGAGGTTGTCTCCATAGAGAAAATGTATGGATGGGTAACGTGGGTAAAACGGTGTTGAGCATTATAACCTGTGACGTCAGCATCAGCGGAACACTCTACACAGTGTTCAAAGTTTATAAAAATATTGACATGATGTTTCCGATAAAAAATAAAATTTCTTCATTATGAAAAGATAGACCCTCATTTGGTGATTGTGGTATATACTTCTGTCTATATACGTAGTGTACAGCGTGAGGCGTGAGTCAATAAGGACGAATTCTACAGCGTTATTCAGAACTCATCTCTAAAACTTTGAGGATATGTGCATCCTTAAATAAGAAATCGATATCACCAAAAAAATGTATAATAAAAGTCTTAGGATTTCCCGTAAACAATGTTTAAAGTTATACCATTATAAAGGACTACGTAGATGGGCAACTGTACTTCAACGACATCTGATATACCACATTCCTACAAAAAACAGTAAAGCAAGTTTTTGTACCTGGAACGCCTGGTTAAGACCGAGTGAATAGAGTTGGAGTGGGGATAATATCTCTATTGTCTATCAGTCATCAGTCTATCTGTGTTGCTCTCTCAGTGCCGGTGTTTTATTTATCGTATAGGAGTGTTAAACTTTAAAATTTTCAAAATGGCTAAAGTACAAGTCAGATCGCTAGGCAGGTGCCTGGGGTACCCCAATCAACGGTGTGGCGCTTACTACACGAAGCTCAGTTTTATCCGTATCATATCCAGCGTGTTCAAGCACTGTTACCAGCGGATTATCAATTACGAGTTAGGTTTTGTGAATGGTTGTTGCAGCAAAATGCTGAAAATTCCCAATTTACTGCTGATGTACTAGTTACAGATGAAGCTTTGTTTACTCGAAATGGAATACAAAACATTCACAATACACACGTTTGGGCACTCGAAAATCCCCACGCAATTCAACGAAATCACTTCCAACACCGTTTTTCGAACAGCTTTTGTAACAAGGTATGTGCAAATTTTTTATAAATTTCATGTTTCTAATACTTAGTAATCAAGTAGCGCAATTCTTCAAAATTAGTGGAACACAATTTTATTCATTTTAAAAACACGTCACTTTGGTCATATCTATCTATCTTTCAGTTTATTTTAAAGTAAAAACGCTGCAAATCTTTTTTGCGCCGGGTGTTGGTATACTCAGAACTTCCGGAGTTTTTTTCGTGCTATATGTGACATCGCCAATTTGCATTGTCAGTCCCAAGGTCACTCCAAGGTCAGCGGCGTGTAATTAAAAATTTTTAAATAGTTTTCAGAACTCGCAAAAAAAAATGTTTTTTTGCACTACCACATTTGTACATGTATGTTGAACATCCCCAAATTTTATTATGGATAAGTTCTGAATAACACTGTATAGTAGCTCTTTAAATAAAGGAGATAGAGCAAAATGTTGAAAAGGGAAGTTGTTTCATATATTTTTTCTATAATCTAAAATTATTTAAAAAAAAAACGAGTTTTTACACAATATATTCAGACCACTTCAGTTGCTTAGAAAAAACACATATAGGTTTATAGTATAAGGGTTTGATTATCTAAATACCGAATCTCAACTTTTAATTATCAGAAACAAGACTATGATTTTTTTTTACAAGGTTATGTTTTTCGCCAAATTTTTAGAAAAACCGAAATAACTTGGCAACCCCGCATACAAGACCAGCAAGTGGGGCACCAATGTATGGGGAATTTTAACCTTAATCAAAATCTCGTATAAAATACAGGGTGTTCCATATAAAAAACAAATGTTGGAAGCTGTCGCTAAACGGCGCATCCTGCATATCTAAAAATAATTTTGGATTGCAGAAAAAAAGAGATGAAACAACTTCCCTTTTCAACATTTTGCTCTATCTTCTGTATTCAAGGAGCTACTAAAGAATTCTTTCTTATTGACTCACGCTTGTATTATGTGAGGGATATCTACAGGAACTCGTATTTTTTCGATATATTTTTTGGGTATGTAAACCTACGAAGGTCAGTTAAATGTGTCGCTCTTTATTGGAAACTATGTCTCACGTTTATAGTAACCTGTTAGTAAGTCGTCTTCACTTCTAGGCCTGTACAGTACCGAAGTCAAAACAGTTATCTGCCGTTTAGTGTTAGTCGCCCATTTAATGGGGTGAATCACAAAGTTTTGTTGGTAATTTGGGAAGCGGTAATAATCAGTTTTAACTAGTTTTTATATTTACATAAATGCTTTTGTATTTAGATTGAGTTATTTCAAGTAATGGATAACTTCCGATACATTTTATATGCCCAAAAAATCGATTACAGAGACAGGTTCTTTAATAATTTTAAAAATATGTTTTTGGTCTTATTGGTTTACCAATTTTTTACACAAAACCCCTGTGTTTTTGAAAACTGATGATGAAGAAACGAGATGCAACTCGCTTCTTCACGAACACAATGATATAGAGGGTTGATGTTTCTTTAATACTCAAGGATGCTTGCTGAAAATAATGCACCTATACCACTATGACAGAGAGGCAAAGACTGCAGTTTCGTAAAAAAATGCTAAACTAATTCAAACACATTCTATATATATATATGACTTGTCCATCACTTGTGATATATCCATTAATCCCTATATCACTGTGTCCGTAAAAAAGCGGTGTATACAAACCAAAGGGAATCCACTGACGTCACATAAGTGATAAACAAATGTGATTGGCTGTTACTGATTGATCAGTCCTTCTTTGTTTAGGGTTCTTGGGTGACAGTGAGATTAATTTAGAACTTGATTGTTTTCTAACGCCGTCATAGCCAACTAAAAATAACTGACCTTAACAGCCGTAGCATTTTTGCAATAGAAAAAGGCTATCGTATAGTCAAAATTGGTAATTCTTTTTCGGTCTGCAAACGTCTTTTTTACATAAAATTTGAAATAGGTCAAAAACGGTTAGACTTAGGTAGGTATAGGATATTTATTATACATGAAATGTGTTTAGAATTTGATGTAGAATGCAAAAATGAAATAATATATAGGGTATGCTAGTTAAAATAAGCAAGTTGACATCCGGTGTAACCGGAAGTGCCACCATTTTTTAAAAATATTTTAACCGAATTGCCCCGACTCGACATTGGTATACTACCAAATTTATTCTTTGCTTTTTTACAACCCTGAATATGCCTACTAAGAGTACTAAGACTAAGTATAATATATGAACATGCATAAAAATACTAAATATAGACTTACATTAGGTACTGAGTAGCTGTTATAGTCTTTTGGATTAATGGTTTCGGCCTGTTTGTTTCTAAATGCCCTGTAGTTCTCGCGCAGCTGCTTGCCATACTGAAAAGAAAAAACATATGAATAAAATTACAAATGCGACATGCACCACAAGCACAGGACAAGATGTGTCTATTTGACAGAACAAAAATGGGGGACATTAAGCAAGGCAACCTATTATTGAATACACAACAAAATTAATACACAACTTTAGAGATTGATTCTGCTAAAAAAAGATTGAATAAGGTCCTATATACCGGGTGGCTTAAAGTGGATGGCCTATTAGACGTATCGCGAGAATGAATGCCATTCCCCGGATACAAAACAAGCACGAATGAATTAAAAACATGATTTTTATGCAGGATGGTGCACCCACGCATATTTACTGACCAGTTAAAAATTTTTAACTGATGTTCTTCAAAATCGTGTTATAAGCAGAAATTTTGTAAATTTATGGCCTCCAAGATCGCCTGATCTTAACCCAGCGGATTACTGGCTGTGGGGTTATTTAAAAAATTTGGTGTTTAGAACACGACCAATAACGCTGGAAGAATTAAAATATGTACTCTATTAGGGAGCAAATTACTGCAATTCAACCAGAAATGCTCAATCATGCTGTGTGCAATTTGGAGCAAAACGGTTGGTGATTGTACCGCAGTAAAATGGACGACATATCGAACATTTGCGAACATCACTATTCACATCCTGTTATCAACTTAATTTGTTAAAAATACATAATAAGCTTAAATATATCCCTTACTTTATGATAACCTGTTATATATGCAAAAAGGACTGTATTAAATGCATTTTTTCCAGTGTCCTATGTAACTTTGTTGGTGAATACATTCAATTAATCAACTCACCACTTACAATACATATCATTGTCAAGTTTCATTTATCTGAAATAATTTTTAACATTTTAAAATAAAAATATTATTTAATTTTATTTATTACTACATTTTCGGACCAATGGACACTTTTTCATATTTCGGGCGGTAGAATCTGCCGTTAATGTTGTGTATCAACTTGCATCAACACTCTATATGTATATATATTAAAGTTAAGGTGCTAGTGTAATATTGTATACATAACATTTTATATGTATATAAATGGCTCATATTATAATGCGTGTACTGTATCAGCAATTTACCAGACTCTCCTTTTACGGTTGCATGTCATTATTCAAGCAATAACAGTATGTTTATTTATATAATTGCCTGCATTCAAAATTTTAGGTTAATGGTTGCTAAAACAATATTTCTGGTTCAACTAATTAAAATTATAATGAGCATAAATTCTATATATGAAAAAAAAGAAACTTGTATGCGAATCTGGGTAAAGAGAGTAGTAGGTAGGTGTGTAATAGAAAATAGATACATATTTCCTTTTTTCACAGTCAAGAGAAATCTAAAGAAGTTACATATATGCTTCTGAATTTTTATCTTATCTTTATTATAATAAACTAGGAGATACTACAAATGCACCAACTCCCTATCATATAAGACTAAACTGAGAAAGTATACGTTCGCCAAATAGTTTTAATTAAAATCCATCTAATCTATGACAGCTTTTTAAATAACTTACACTAAAAAAACGCAAATATCCAGGCACATTTAAATGTGTTTCACTCAGTCCACACATTTAAATATTTATTATGTTACACCATTTTAAATTTTGACAAATTATAGTGTTCTTATATAATACCGTATGTTTCCAAAACAGTTATTTTTGGAAATAAGTTTATATATACCTACAGTAAGGCATAATTACCTATATTTCACACCAGGGTTTTCCAAATACACTGTGTGGTTGCATCTTTGCCCAGTGTACGGATTTGGTTTTATCATTAAAATATTATGTATTTTAAATTATGTAAATCTTTGCTTTGTAAAATTATTAACTTCCGTGTAGAAAGGAAATTATTACACCCAAAGAAGTTTAGGAAATAGTATAATTATAATATTTAATGTGTCATACAGTAGTAAAGTTTAAATAAATAATTATTATTTAAACTGTGATAGTTGTCACAAAGTGTGAATAACCTGTAGTACATTTTAACCACTTCATACGTGTATGTATACGACTCCGATTATATTTTTGTTCTGATATTGTTGTTGAAACTTATACCACTATATACACATAAACTAGAAAATCTTTAGCCCAAATCTAAAGAAAGACGAAGCGATGTAAACAAGCACAGCAACGGTGGTGGGCAAAGTACGGTCGGCCCAGGCCACGCCTTTGACTTCTCTCCCTCCGGCGGGCGCGGTGGCCAGCCGGCAGCTAGTACAACCACAGCTTGACCGACATTCGCTATCGCTCTCGCACTGAGAAGAGAAGTCAGAGTTTGACGTATAATATTTGCAGTTATCGTAAATGCGCGATAACAGTGCCGTATTAAAAACTCTTGAAACATTTTATAAATAACTTTTGAAATAGACATGAATAAAACGGTGATGCCTAATTTAGAAATAAGTACTAATGGGATTCAGGTCTACCTATTTGGCAAAGTTTTAAAAAAGAAATTTGCGATAGTAATTATGTACATATGTTTATTACACTTTAATTATTTACAAAAATAAAAATAGACAATACTTCAATACAGTGATGCCTAATTTAGAAATAAGTATAATGGGATTCAGATCTACCTATTTGGGAAAGTTTTAAAAAAGAAATTTGAGATAGTAATTATGTACATATGTTTACTACACATTCATTATTTGCAAAAATAAAAATAGACAATACTTTACAATGAGGTACATATAATAAATAATAATAAAAAAAATTTATTCTGTTCTTAACGAAAAATGAAAGAAAGAAACACAAACGGTAAGAATTCGGCATTGCCGTTCTTCCATTCCACCTATATAAATTTTCAAAATTGAAGCTTGGCTTGGCTTTTATGAAGTGTGTCCAATTTGTCCAAAGGTCTTCCCTATTGGCTTTCATTAGCCATATCCTTGCCCTTAAAAAAAATTAATATTTTTAAAAATTAGTTAAACTTATTTTTAAACGCACCGCAAAACATTAGCAAAAAAAATTTACACTCGACTACTTGGGCAGTACTGTTCTATAATTTTGTTTTTCCTAAAACTAAAATATAACAGCTGGCCAACTTTTAAACGAAATTCATTAAATCTTAAATTGAGTGATTGTATAAACCATATTATTGGCTGTCTATGAATGAATTTCCTAAATTAAGTTTACTTAGATACTAAATTACATTTATGTATAACACATTTTTATCTACTTACCGATGGGGTTGCTTAGGAAAGGTAAAAAAGCTCTTATTACAATTATAGCTTTTATTATTGCAGTTTTTAGTTGCACATACGTTTCCTGTTTTTCTATTACTCATTATCACTAATGAAAAAAGGAACACTATAGAAAACAAAACAATAAAAAAGCACAATAAATAAACACAAAACATTACACTCAAAATAAATTCGCAAGAATAACTACGTCGCTGGCTTAATCGATAATCAACACAAAGTGATTTCCCTATTTCGGTTCGAAACTCGCCACTGTGCTGTTCTCTTCTCAAAGGCGGGCCTAAGAAGTGGCGCGCGTGGATCGACGCAAACCGTCCCTCTCAAGAGAGCGAGCGTACCCTTCCACTTAGCTGGGCGGTGACTCTACGTCTACCACAACATGCATGCCTTTCACCCATTCGCTGAGGACTCTCTGTTTATCACATTGTTACCTACATCGCTTCGTCCCTCTTTAGATTTCGGCTAAATATTTTTTAGTTAATCTGTATACATATGTACACGGAACACCAGTGTAGAATTTTACAGGGTGGGTTGATTTTATTCAGTCATTTTTTTCAGAGTAGGGAGTCTATAAATGCACGTATGGAACATATTGCTAAGGAGATAATATTATCTCGTGGCTTGCTAAGTGAACTAAATATGAAGTAAATATTTAAAAAAATTATTTAAGTATGACTTGAGAACATACTGACATAATTTTATGTGATTGCTATTAATATTACATATCAAGCAAATAAAAAAAAACAAATGTAAATAAAAAGAGGTATGTACATTTGACTATTCGTCAAAAATTTATTTGTCAATACGCTACCTGAAAAACAATAAAAAAAAAAACGCATAAGCATAATAAAAAAATATTGCTGAAGAGTTACTTAATAAAGAGATATTTTATTTATTTTTTTTTTTTGTTTTGTGGCAAATTTACTACCATACTGTATAATATACCAGTATGGTATGCAAGGAAACTTAAAATTTGCCTGGATACTACTAATAGAAATCTTTATTTTAGATACTGCTGTGTTGCTATATTTTTTTATCTTACAGGTGGCCTATTTCGCGAAAAATATTGGATGAATCACAGAGCTACATAAATAACAAACAATATCGAAGTAACACATTCCAAATCAGTTATGACTTTCTTATTGCACGAACAGCGATAATCAATGCCTGCCCTAACCCTCGTAAAACATATATGACGAAGCGTGCAACGAAATCTTTTGTTTTTTTTCTTATTTCACAATCTAATACAGAACATAAAAACTGCAATTAAGACCAACCATTAATGTTTCAGAAATAGAACGCCAAGGTTAACACTGACAAAGATAACACACAAACTGGTGTTTTAGACAGACGTATATGAGAGCTATCAAAGTTTTTAGGAGTTCTTAAATGTGGTTTAATGTGCTGCTATTTTCAGACGTATGCATTCATCCTCTACGTGTTGGTAACAGAGGGAATTTTACTAATCAGTAAAATTATGGAATATTTAGTTACTTTGGAAACATTGGCAAGGGTAATTTTTTCTTGGAGAACACCGCACATAGTTTTAAGTATGTATAAAAAATTATATGGGCATACGTAATCAACAGAAATATTTCACCAGTCTATCTATTTTTTAATTAGGTATACGGTCCCTGCCACCTTAACATGTATGTTACATTTTAAACATATAGCTATAAAAAATAGATTGGCACTGGGTTTGTACTAATGGATTTTTCAATAAGAATGATATGACTTTGAAACGATATGGTAACCATGGACTTGTCACTAGTTGTCATTTATGTTCAGTATACTCTTAACAATTTATTATGGTCCAAATAAACTTTGGTCCAAATAATCGCCCTTCTTCGCTTGCCATTCGTCGCATCATTGAGAAATTTGAAAATAATTTTACTCTTCACAATGTAAAAACACCAGCAAGACGTCGAAATGCAAGAACTATTGAGAATATTGCTGCTGTAAGAGCTAGTGTAGCAGAGGATCCAAATTTATCAATTCCTCGTCGTGCTCAAGAGCTAGGGCTTAAAACGCGACAACTTGGCGGATTTTGCAAAAGGACTTGAATTTACTACACCCGTATAAGATTGTTTTGACCAAAAAACTTAAACCACTGGACCATCGTCGGCGCCGAGAATTTGCTGCGTGGAGTTTAGAACAACTTGAAAGATGTCCTAATTTTGCGAAAAAATGTTCTTTTCAGATAAAGCTCATTTTTTGGTAAGTTAATTAACAAGCAAAATTGCTGTTTTGGTGTGAAAACAATCCACAACAAATTCATGAGAAGCCTTTGTATCCACTAAAGGTAACTGTATGGCGTGGTTTATGGCATGGTGGCATCATCGGACCATTTTTTTTCCAAAATGAGGTAGGAGATGCAGTTACAGTGAATGGTGAACAATACCGACAGATGTTAAGAAATTTTTTGTGGGCAAATTTAGATACACTTGATTTGGAGGATATGTGATTACAGCAGGACGATGCCACATGTCACACTGCTCATGAAACTATCGACGTATTACAAGAAAAATTTGACGAAAGGATAATTTTAAGGAATGCAACTGTTCATTGGCCTCTAAGAAGCTGCGATTTAACTCATTTAGATTACTTCTTTTGGGGCTATTTGAAATCTAAGGTCTATGCAAACAGATCACAAACACTTGATGCATTAGGATTGAATATTGAACGCTGCATTCGTCAGATCACGCCCGATTTATTTCACAGTCTTCGAAAATTGGGTTCGTCGAATTCGCTCGTGTAGACCAAGTCGAGGTGGACATTTAAACGATGTGTTATTCAAAACATAAATGTTATCGACTGTAGTTTAAGATAATATAAAATGTTTGGTTGTATCTAAAATAATTTTAATTTTATTTCATTTTAAAATCATATCGTTCTCGTTGAAAAACCCTTTACTTTCTAATGTAAAATTTAAGTACGAGCCTACAAAGATGCCACTGGAAGTACTATTCAGTTTTCACATATTAAATAGCAAAATGTGTTATTTAGGGACACATAGTTTCAACGGTATTTAATGTGTATTTTATTTAAATTATTCATTTATCATCGTCTGAATGTTTGACCATGAAAACGATGGTTTTATTGCTTAATTAATCCTTCTATTAATTAGTAAGTAATAGAAATGTTTGCTCATACCCTAAAATGATATTTATTTAAGAGTTTCAATTTAGTTTAGTATAATTTAATAAATTTTCAAAGGTTTTACTTATTTTTTTTTGTATTGTGGCAGATATATTGCCTCAATGGGCAAATAAACTGTTAGTATTTTTTATTTTTAATAGTATTTTGAGGAAAATGTGTCAAACAAAATATGTCACATTTTCGGTAACTAAGAGGAAACACAATATTAATGCCATTAACAATTTATCCTTCAAGAAGTATGAGGTGTGAAATGTATCGAAGATATACCTTAGAATTAACTATCTTATATCTAGAATTATAGTATAACATAATTTCTACATATTTTCTAAAAATTTAAAATAACCTACTGAATAATCTCCATCCTAGTAGATATAGTAGGACTATATCTTACCGCTATTAAAGTGAAAAATTTGTAAAGGTGCCAGTAGTAAATCATTGTAACTACAGGGTGCGGCAGCATAACTTCCTTTTTTCAAAACTTAATAAAACCCATTGTATGAATCAGAACATTTTTATTTGTTTTTTTTATAATGTAGGCGCATGCCTAAAGTTTTGTTTTACATAGTTTTGAAGATCAAATCAGATAGGTGACGTCCCCCATTCTCTATACACTGAGTAAACCTATTTCTGGCGTTTGTCATGATTTTTGCCAGCATAGCAGGCGTTATGTTGGCAATTTTTTTCTTGGATGTTGGTCTTCAAATCTTGTAGGGTCTTTGGACGGTTCACATAAACACAGGATTGCAAAAAACCCCATAGAAAAAAATCACAAGGGGCCAAATTCACTTCCCAGAGCGCCTCACTTCAATTAGGGGCGATTTGGAGTGGCCGGCCCGCTCTCCCGATTTGGCCCCTTGTGATTTTCCGTCCGTGTGACGTCACCCATCTGATTTGATCTTCAAAACTATGTAAAACAAAACTTTAGGCATGCGCCTACATTATAAAAAAAACAAATAGAAATGTTCTGATTTATACAATGGGTTTTATTAACAATGGATTTTATTAAGTTTTGAAAAAAGGAAGTTATGCTGCCGCACCCTGTATAAGTTTCTAAAACTCCGAAAACTCCTCTATAAAACCCCTTGCTAGAAGATTGTAGTAGGTATATTTTTTCTATAATTTTTTGTATAATTTTGCTCAAATTTGTTTGCATTCCTACGGATTATAGAGAGGGATTCCAATTGTGTCCATTACAATTACAATTTTCTTTGTATATACTATAAACAGTATTGTTTAATTGCGAAATTTATAAACTACCTATTTATTGTAATGTCATATTCCGCTCTATTTATTTCAAAATTGAGACATGACGAAATCATTAAAATAATTTTATACTTGATGCTCCATATAATAATATTATGATGCATTTTCGTACTTTTTTAAACCCAATATTCCATCCTATATTGCTTTTGCTAACAAACGAATTCTAAAAATGCGGACTCAGGTTGCTTTCAAAGCATTCTGAAGAGACTGATAAAACATCTATGTAAAAAGGGGATAAAACATGTTAGACAGTCCCTCAAAGCAAATAAATGTCAGAGGAATTGCCGTTTTGCTAAAAAGAAAATAAAATGATAAAATCCATGACTTGGGCTATTTAAAATATGTGCATGCAAAATGCATTTTATTGTTTGATAACTTGCAATACAAAGTAAACTAGTAATAGCTATTTATGTAACAAGTACATAATGTAGGACTTTATCGGACGAGTCTTATTTTATGGACGAGCGAGCGGAGTGATAAAAATAAGGCCAGTCTAAAAAGCCCGATTATGTACGAGTTGCATAAAAGCTTTATGTTCGACTGCCTTGGTTGAGGAGGATTTCTTTCTTAAAATGTGTTGATAAAACTACTCGGCTGGAGACATTTAAATTTATTTAATTGTCAAATTTATTCGAAATGATTAATGAAGGCAAGGAAGATGCACCAAATCATATTAAAGAAATTACATCAAGGCAAGAGAACTTCTACTGCCATAGAAGTCAAGGCAACTGTACGAAGATAAATATAATTTATACAGAAAATGGTGTATAAATATGCAAATTAGAAAAACAAACGATGATAGTATCCTCGCATACTTTAGTAATAAGATGGCTAGCTATTAAAGTTCTTCCTTGAAGACTAAATGCTTTATGCTTATGATCTACAATAAGTTTAAAAGAATATGTAGATGAAGGTAATTCACGTTAAGTTTAAAGTGACGTCATTTTCAGTAATTAATTGTTGTCAATATTCGATAAACAAATGATCAATAAATTAGCATAGCATTTGCAAAGAGTTTTATATTTGCGGCCACCCTTATCTGCGTTGTCAAGTTGTTATTTATTTATATTGCCTCTCTATTGTTTGCTGGTTTTTTCGTGTTTGGTTTTGCTTAAATTTTGCTAGTATATTTTCTATTTACGTTTTCTAGTTATTCACTTTATTTACACTAAAAACAGTTCTTCTCAGAACTAAAACCGTTGTGATTCTGTGACATTTTTCAAATTCCTGCCTGTAAAAAAATTACATCTGTCAACGGCGTATTTTTTGACAAGGTGACGTCACTTTAAACTTAACGTGCAAATTCATATTTAAACCTTTATAAGCAAATTTCTTAGCATCATTTCATATCTTTAAAGAAAAGGTAATGCGGATATAAAGCGAAAAAATATTGAGAAGTATTTTACTGGAGCCGATAATGCGCACATCGTTTATTAAATGAGGTATGTTTCGATGATATCTTTATGTTTAGAATGTTTACAAATAAAGTTATATGATTAGGTCATTTTAATATTTAATTAGTTACTTTGTTGACTATACGACTGTTCAAGACTGCAAAACCCACTTTTTGGTCAAGTTGATTGACACAAAAACAAAGAACGATAGGTCATTTATTATATTACTGTTTATTATATTATTATATTAATTATGGACATTTCGAAAATTAAAATTTACTTGGAGTTGTCCTTAATAATTATATTGCTCTTCGATAGCCAAATACTTCGCATAACAGATTTTTTGTAAATTCTGTCAACGAAAAATGTGCTGTACAACCAGTAGGGGTGCATAAAATTGGTAGTGTACTACTTTAGTAACAAACAACGAATAAATCTGAAAGCATTATAGGCATTACAGCACTAAAGTTGAATTATTTAAAGAACAATAACATTTTTTTGTATCTGTACGACTATTTTATTTCAAACGGTTTTATGTTATTGCGTTATTTTGGTTCCCCATTTGTGACTTATAATTCTAAATAATCCGGAGTTGGCGAGGTAGCCATAATCTTACAATACTTGACCACGCCCAGTGAACCTGTTTTTTGTATCCGGAAAGGATGCTTACAGCGTCTCCCTACCATACTACCTCAATTGTGACGTGGCACGGGTGACATTTGTCAGAGGTAGTCTGTGGGTGTGGCTTTCAGCTGCTCCCCCTCTAAATAACGAATTAGAAGAATTTTTCCACTATTATCTTATTTATCATTTTTTTAACTATCATGTACTATCTTTTGTATTGTGTGTATTAAAATTGAACAACGAAAAGATGTATCATCACGATTAGATATTTTTTAGTATATTTAGTCAAAAAGTGTTACTAAACGCCTCTTTTAAATCGGGTTGGTGGCATAGAGTTCGGATTACCATTTCGCCGGACATTTTTTAATAACCTATCTACTCGCAAATTAAGGCCTGGTCGCAGAGATAGGCTGGCAATCATCCTGGTGTGTGTGTCTAGGATGGGAAGAAAGTCAGCTTGGTGTTAATGTGATAGATTAACAACAGTTGATGTTTGACTGTCTCCCTTACTAATGAGGGTTTCCATATTTCCCTAATTCCAGCACTGAATGGTGGTTAGGACTTAACCAACGTAAGTCGTTGGCATCAAGTCGCAAATGCGACTTGCTGAATGATATTCCACCCCCTCTCCCATACAAACAGACTTCCGAGAATGAGGGGTAGAGATATTATTATTATTATTATTATTATTATTATTATTATTATTTTTATTAATTACCCAATTAAATATCTAATAAAGTTTTAGGTTTCCTTGATCAATACAATCACGAATACAAATCTCAGATATTTTCCCTTTTATTTGCACAAAGTTTTGGAAATGGTTGTCAAAAATGAAAAAGCTGATTATGTGTACGATTTTAACACAGGGTAGGCAGCAAATTTTTAATTTTAAATTCCCTGACTTTTTCAGGTTTTCCAAGACTATTTCAATTAAAATCCAGATAGAATTTCAAATGTTGTATTAAATAAAAGATTATGAAAATTAACAACTACCAGTTTTCAGTTCTATGAGTAAATTAGTATAGGTAACTTAATATCACATATTTTATTTTGAGATCAATAATTGAACTAAAAAGTAAAGTTAGTTAGATAGATTTCATTCACGTTAAGTTTAAAGTGACGTCATTTTCAGTAATTAATTGTTTTCAATATTCGATAAACAAATGGCCAATAAATTAGCATAGCATTTGCCAGTTACAAACAGTTTTATATTTGGCAACCCTTCTCTGCGTTGTCAAGTTTTTATTTATTTATATAAACTTAACTTAAAACTTAAAAACGTCACTTTAAACTTAACGTGAATGAACTTTAGTTATATTTATAATTCAGGATAATGGCAGATAATACCAAGTAGGCATTATCTCGAGATGATTAAATCTGGATTCCGATCAGTTTTAATCATTTGATCATCCGATCCGATGCGCGAAACGCGCGTCGAGTGCAGTATAGTGTTTTGGTGTTATGTGGAAAACTACGTCAGTGTTATTTATCTTCACACCAAAAATTCCAACCCCCTTAAAAAAAAAATAGGTATTTATAAATATTAGCAAATATTTCGTTATTACATAAAAAGTCTATAAAAAAGTAAGGAAGTAGTAGGTATTATAAGGATATACATGTTATTGGCTTATATATAAGTGTGGCATATTTAATAGATCACTTTATCATTAAAATAATGGGCAAGTATATATAGGGACAAACTTAAATAATCTAGAAATAAACTCCAATTAAATTGGCGCATAACACTGTCATACCTAAATTAAATTCAGATCGATTGTTTACAATTGATTGATTGCTCTTGTTTCCAAATAGATTTCTTAATGGCTGGCTAATCATTAAGTTATAATAAGTTATTGTGATAATGAATGTTTCCGTCCCTGAACTAAGTTTTTGCGATTGCATCATATAAATCACTGGCCACCACGTCATAGTATATAACAAAAGTAGTAGGGGTTGTCAAAAATATAAGAAAAAAATCATTTTTTGACTTTATAAAATTAATATTGCTATTCCCCATCCCTAAATAAATGGTGAATGCGCCAGTGAAAACTAGTTTAATGTCGCCTTACCTCGAAACAGGAAGTTTAAACAAAAGGTGGCAACAAAGTTTTGGGGCAACCCCATATTACATGAAATAATAGTTATATGGGGTTTATATAAAAATAACTTCAGGAAAATGTACATACAGAAAATAATAATAGGCACGTACCTATATGACAACGAAATTTTTCGAATTTCCTATTTACTGCAGGACGATGGTGGCCAACGAGACCTAAATAAAATGCAGCGATTTACCTAAAGAAAATACGTATGACATGCTCAGGATTTCCATTACACGGATTTCAGCTGTGATGGATGGGTGACATATGTATACAGGGTAGGTTTTTAAAGGGAAACACCGGTGCATCTCTGTTAATACTGAATGTAGACTATGTTCTTTTTCAATTTAATAAACTCTCTGATAGCGTACGGATATATTTTTCATCACTTCCCTGGAAATTACCCTAACTTTCAAAATTTAAATGGAACAACCTGTATATTTTCATCTAGTGTTATTTATCTTTCGATTTTAAACAACTTTGCAAATGGATCTATACCTCAAATTAAAACTAACGTTGTTATATACAAAAAACCGTTATGGTTAACTATTTGGGGTAACAATTTTGAACATAGATAGTTTAGAACAAATTAAAGCTTTTGTCATTAATAATCTATCATATGCCGCAGGAGTTAACCTCTATTTAACTAACATTTACGACGATAAATGACGATAAGTGTTTTTAGCACACTTAAACACTTTAGACTAAATGTTGTATGTAGTTACATTAAATATCAAATTTATAAAAATCAATGGTACAACAAGGAATAATATTTAATTTAATTAATGGTAATATATGTATTTTAATTAAATTTGTAATTTTTAATATTTTGTAAATACGTATAATCGGTTTGTAATTTGGCGATTGTTTCCTTCAATTTCACTCAATATTATAGTACAGGGTCATTGGTTATATTTTAGCCACCCACCTAGAGGTTCTCCCTTTAATCTGAGGAAAAAAGTTCATATACCATACCCTATGTCTAAAGTTAACCGTTTTTTAAAAAATAATAGTTAAAGATAATATAAAGCTAAAGGAAATGATAAATAAACTAATTCGGAATCGGAAAACCAAAATGTCTGACATTGCAATATGACAGGTATCGATTTTTTGTTTTCATGGCTAACTTGGAATTGTAAACACGCATCGCTCAGATCAATTCAATTACATATTACAAAATTATGGTAGGTATATCTTTAACCATTATTTATGAAAAAACGATTAGCTTTAGACATAGGGTATAGTATATGAAAAAGTCGTAGAATTTTGCGTGGAATCGGAAAACTTAATAATATACAGGGTATTCCATTTAAAAAAATGCAAGTTTGGCATGTCACGCGTTTTCGAAACACCCTGTATAAAGACTTTATATTCTAGAATAAACTACACTAGATTTTGTACAACTTTTATATTTAACTTTTTTCCTCAGATTAAAGGGAGAACCTCTAGGTGGGTGGCTAAAATATAACCAATGACCTTGTACATATAGAACAAAACGAGTGTCATATAAGGCGTATGCACGCGTCCAAGTTTAGAAAACAAACTAACGAGTTTTCTAAAGGACAAGTGCGGTAAACGCCTTATAAAACGCGTTGTTTATACTATTTCTTCTATTTTGCACGTTTTACACCTATAAAAGCAAAGAAAAATCATCAGAAAATAGAATTCCCGTATAGGGATTTTTATACATATTCTGGAACAGTTGGTGTCATTGATGTTTATCAACTTTTCTTTGCTTGAAAATTTAGATAGCAACTATAGCACACCGTACGAAACAAAGGATGTAAATGTGCTGCTACCAACATTTAAAAACAAAAAGTTTTTGCTACCAACTATTAAAAACAAAAAGTTGTGTGTCGAAAAAGGTTTGTTTTCGATACGCAATTGCGTTCATATAATGACATGCTTATGGACGTAAAATAGAAAAAACAAGTTCTTTGTATACAGACTGTCCAAAATTCGAGTCTACATAGGGATCTCAGTTATTATAAAAGATAGGAAAACGCTCAAATGGGGAAAGTTTTAGAGAATTTTATGCAGATTTCAAATCTGCATTGAAAGTTATAGTGAGTCAATTGTTTTTCGATATATTTGAAAAAAATGAAAAACCGAAGAATTTGTTGTTGGCCAATAACTCGCTAATGGTTAATCTGACACTTCTAAAAATTTTACATTATTAGTACACTTTTTAAAGACGAACATTTTGGCATAAACAAAAATTACAAGGCACTCTTTGTTTTTCTGTTATGAACCACAACTTTGCTATTTCTTATGGTCGCCATATTGGATTTTTATATCATATTTTAAAGCAAAAAATTCTCTTTCCAACGATGTATCATAAGCCTATAAAAGAATTTTTAAAATTTGTGAAATATTGAAAAAATCATTTTTTGGCTGTGCCATGTGGCAAGTTGGCTGTGTCATGAAATGTAAATATTTCCCGTTCTGTCACAAGTGTCATACAAAATGACTTATGAATTGCGTTAAATGAAAATATGGGGCTCACAATTTCTCAAATGAAGAAAAGTTTGATATGCTTACACTTTATTTAGAAACTCACAGTATTGCGAAAGTTGCATCTACTAGATATTTGGAATTGTATCCAGAGGCAGCAACCTTACAAAACATAATTACAGGAGAATTATTACTACTTTATCGAATTATGGTGCATTTGAGAATAAGAGGAACAACTATGAAAAAGATAACCATGATATTGATATGAATATCTTTAGTCTAATAGTACTTAGTAAGTATTAAAAACAACCAGAACTAAAAAATGAAGCATCCATAATTAAGCATTATTAGGCAACTGCTCAAAGTGACGTCTATTTGCATTACGACACATTTCACAGTTCTTTAAAATCTTTCTCATAACTCTTCCTAATGTGTTTCCGTTTAACAAGTTAAACGTTTCTCTAATTCTAGCTTCTAATTCATTTCTATTAACGGGTGGTTCAAATTCGTAAATTTCATTTTTAATTTGTCCCCACAAATAAAAATCGAGTGGCGTAAGATCTGGGGATCTTGCCGGCCACATAACTGGTCCATTGTTCCCAATAACATTTTGCCCAAAACAATGGGTTAAATATGTTCTAACTTCTACAGTATTATGTGCCGGACAACCATCCTGCTGAAACCACAATCTTTGAAATTCAGCTGCATTGGGTACAAGCCTTCTAATTGCTGGAATTATTTCTTCTCTTAATAGGTTTAGATATCGTTCCCCATTAAGGTTGTAATCGAAAAGAAACGGACCAACCAAACGATTTCCTAAAATAATTATACATTAACATGATACATTTAATGACTAGCTTATTTATTCACAATATCATTAATGAAGATAAAAATACCTAAAAGGCCACATCAAACGTTAAACCCAAATCTAGACTGCAATCGTCGCTGTTCCCCCACAATAGTAAAACCCCACAATACCCCACAATTAGTAAAACGGGTCTCGTCGGACCATATTACCAAATTAGGGAACTCAGGAACTTCTCTGCATTTTTCTATGTACCACTGGCAAAATTTCAATCTCCTATCATAATCACCTTCGCGAAGACCTGGGACAATAGTAGGCTTGTAAGGATGATATCCATGTTTTTTCAAAATTTGATGAACGGTAGACTTCGGGATGTTACTTTGATGCTGAACAGATCTTACAGATGTTGACGGACTTTCAGTTATTATATTAAGAAAGTTTACGTCACGATCATGGTTATCTTTTTCATAGTGGTTCCTCTTATTATCAAATGCACCATAATTCAATAAATTGGTAACAATTCTCCTGTAATATGTTTTATGCGGCTGCTGTCTTTCTGGATATAATTCCAAATATCTGGTAGATGCATTTCCGCATTACGGTGAGCTTGTAAATAAAGCGTAAGCATATCAAACTTTTCTTCATTTGACAATTTGTGAACTCTTTCCATATTTTCACTTTATAAAAACACTGACACGTTAACTCTTTCTAAGCAGTTTTATTTGACACTTGTGACAGAAAACATTTCATGGCACAGCCAACTTCTAAAGTAAACTTGTAAAAAAATGATTTTTTCAATATATCACAAAAATTAAAAATTCTTTTATAGGCTTATGATATATCGTTGGAAAGAGAATTTTTGGCTTTAAAATATGATATAAAAATCCAATATGGCGATCATAAGAAATAGCAAAGTTGTGGTTCATAACAGAGTGCCTTGTAATTTTTGTTTTTGCCAAAATGTTCGTCTTTAAAAAGTGTACTAATAATGTAAAATTTTTAGAAGTGTCATATTAACCATTAGCGAGTTACTGGCCAAAAACAAATTCTTCGGTTTTTCGTTTTTTCAAATATCTCGAAAAACAATTGACTCACGATAACTTTCAATGCAGATTTGAAATCAGCATAAAATTCTCGAAAACTTTCCCCATTTCAGCGTTTTCCTATCTTTTATAATAACTGAGATCCCTATGTAGAGACTCGAATTTTGGACAGTCTGTATATAAAAACGTTGGTTTTGATTTTAGAGGTATAGTTAATAGTTATATTTGCAAGAAATTGTTTATAATTGAAGGGTAAAAAATACAAGATGAAAATATACAGGGCGTTCCATTTAAATTTTGAAAGTTAGGGCCATATCCGGTTAAACTTGAAGTGATGAAAAATATATCCATATGCTATTAGATAGTTTATAAAATTAGAAATTAGATTTAGATAAAAATATACAGGGCCGCGTTCTATGTAAATTTTGAATGTTTGGATCATATTCGGTTAGACATGAAATGATGAAAAATATATCCATCTGCTATCAGATAGTTTATAAAATTTTATAAAAAAAGTTCCAAAGAACACATAGTGTTAATTTCATTATTAACAATTGCCCAGTGTCCTTTTAAAAAATTCACCCTGTACAGGCACAGACACGATAAGAGTCACTATATATTTAGTTTTGATACATGCGGTGACAGTTTTTATATATAATTGTTCCAAGATACTAGAACAAAATATACAGAGGGAATCAGGTAAAATGTATTATTTTTTGACGATAAATTAACTTTCCTAAAATAAAAGATGACGTCAAAGGCGCTGTCAACTAAAATTTTTCAAATACTTAATTTTTCAAATAAATAAGGTGGGGCATGCTATGCTGCATATATCATTTAAAAAGACTAGTATTCGGTCCATCCGTTCTCAAGTTACAGGCGTTTATATGAGTAAGGATATGAATGAATAAAAAGTACTCAAATTCAACAGTTTAATAAAGAAAACAGTATTTGATTAGGAATAACTAAAGATTTTGTTCAAAATGAGCACTTTGGACCTCCTAACAGTAGAAGAATCTATCAAACATTTGTTGGCGCACATTGTAAAATATTTGCCTTCTTGCCTGTTTGAAACTTAAACTTATGGACTATTTAGTCTATCACAGGCTGAATATTATTTTCTAAAAGTCAAGTTATACATGTCCTGTAAAATTTTCTTCAATGAAAGAGTCCTATGATGTGATCTTAATGTCCATGAGAGTGACGCGCGCTGTATAGGTATATATCTAAAGAAATATTTGAAATTTAATATGGGCGACCAATTAACTTATCGAATGCGTTCCTTTGAACTCTGCTTCATATTACTTACTGCATGTTTGGCGAATGTAATTCGAAATTTATAATTCGTCAAACTATCTGAAGGGTTGCGCGTAACAAAGTTTCAAATAGATTGCCAGTCAAGCCGCCTCAAAATAGTTTCCGTGCAATGTTAGTGCCTGCCTTCGCCATTGTCAGATTTAACAAATTCCATTAAAGATCGATCCATCATGGCGGAGTTATTTGTATAACATTACAACAGTTGTTGCTAGGCGGTTGCTCATAGAATTATTTTCAACACCATGAAAAAAAACCACCAAGGATGTCAGATTAAACATAAGTCAGACCCTGATTGACAATGCAAGTATGCATAATATACTTATTATTATGATTCCTAAATTACGTTCTATTGTTTTTCATTACTCAAGATTTGTTAATACTTAAAATATTATTAATATGAACAATATAAAATACCTACTTACTATACCTTAGCATATACCTAAGCATTTCTTATGCCTAATTGTAACGGTTTTTGAGATACTTGAGGTTTTATACTTTAAATTTTCATTTTCTTTAGAAATTGACTGCATGAGTAAACTGTTCAAATAAAAGCATATATTATTTTCACAATATGTTTACTGATTTTTTAAAATGTTCGTAATAAACCGCGAATTTCGCTAATAAACTGCTCACAAAATTGATCGACATCTAATTTTTTCGTCATTTTTAAGAGACTGTGTCTCAGAAAAGCTTTTGCTGACTTTAGTAAAAAAAAAAAAAAAATGTAAAAGCTCGCCTTTTGTAAAATCAGGGACGGAGAGCGATGTTCAGTAAAACAAATTATAGATAGGTACTTGGTGCAGAAGAATGGAATACAAAATCAATTTATTAATTATTACCACAAATATCTCAAAAACCGTTGCAATTAGGTATCTATAGGGAATACTTCATAAAATAAAAAATAGTTGTGAGAGACCTTAATGAAATCACGGGGTGTTTCATTTAAAAAAATTGAGAAAACTGCGGTTGCGAGTTTTTGGGAGCTTCTACACTAGAGTTTGCGAGCAACTACACTACTGTGAGGAAAATTCTATAGAAACTATAGACCATATAGCATAATTACTAGAGTTAAAAATTATTATCTACTACTTATTTTCCTAAAATAGATACAGTTGCTCGATTTATTGCAATTAAGATACATATCTTCTGAACCACTCTGTATAATATTAGTAAAACCTATATTAGCGAATTCGCAAAAATGACCAAATTTCAAATATGAAATAAAAATATTCAATTTCATTTAAAAAACATAAGTTTGATATGGCCCCGGTTTACAGAGCACCGTATTTGACTATAAATATTTTTAAAATGTGCTTTCTCTTAGGCTCTATGAGATCCTAAAATATAACGGGTTAGGCAGACTGGTATTCATTAATGGTCAAACTTTAATCAAAAACTGAAACAAAATGTTTTTAAGTAAACATGGCAATTTATTTTCTGAATATCACATCAGTCAAATGACCTTTGTCTCGCTGCTGGCACTCCTGAAGTCTAGCACAAAAATTTTACATCACTCGCTGCAACATTTCAATTGAGATTGCGTTAATCTCGGTTCGAATATTATGCTTCAGTTGTTCCAAAGTTCGAGGTCAATTAACGAATACTCTTGACTTTAGATAGCCCCATGAGGAAAAATCACAAGCTGACAGATCCGGTGACCGTGCAGGCCACGCGACGTCCCCAAATTTTGAAAAGAGACGACCAGGAAACATTCTTTGCAGAATTGCCATAGGTTGCCTAGCAATGTGGGAAGTGGCCCCGTCCTGCTGAAACCATAGTCTTCGGAAGTCTACACCTTCGTTATGAAGTTGTTATTCAAAATTTTGCAATTTAAGTTGATATTGTTGCGATGTCACTGTAACAGTCAATCCATTTTCTTCCAAAAAGAACGGGCCAAAAATTCCAAATGCGGATACTGCACACCACACAGTAATTTTCTCGCTATGAAGCGGTACTTCGTGAAGTTGCTGAGAATTTTCCGTCGCCCAGTAACGAAAGTTTTGTTTATTAACGAAACCTATCAGGTGAAAATGAGCTTCGTCTGACATCAGCAAACAGTCGGTGACATTCGGGTTTTCAGCAACTATCCTTTGAAAATGCTCGCAAAAGGCAAGGCGTAATATCTTTAATATCTCGAGGCAAAATTCTTTGTACGATTTGAATTTTGTAGGCATGGAAGTGAAGGCCTTTCAGAATGTGGCGAAAACTTCTGTGCGAAATATTGAGCGCTATTGCTTGTCGTTTAGCCGATCGTTTAGGACTTTGTTGCACAGCTGCTCTTATCCTATTTTCCGGTGTTCTTACAGAGCGGTGTTCTTCCTTTTGGTTTTTGTCTGGCGGCTGAAGCAGTACCTACTGCGAAACTTGTGTACCCACCTTGCGATCCTACTTTCGTAGGAACTGGATCTCGTCGATTTAAGTGAAAATGACGGCGAAATAGACGCTGTGTGGTTGGTTACAATAGAATCGTTATTCTTGAAATAAGCTTCAACAGCAAAAGAACGTTGAATATTGGACCAACGCTCCATTTTTACTGTTAAACTAACGTTTCTCGCAAATTGCCATGTATCGGGAACACATGGCGATTTGATTTGAATTTAGATCTTTTTACATTATTGAATAAATCCAGTTCAAAAATGGATACGTCATTCTTCTAACTATATTATTTTTATTACGGCATGGCACTTTGTCACGCTATTGGGCCACCCTGTATATTTATATATTAAGGTAAGTGAATACAATATGCCCACCCTAAGGGAGTTTTTTTTTTTTGAACTAGGTAATGTTAAATAAGAAATGGCAATTATACCATGATAAAGTTCAACATGTTCAGAACCAACAAAAAAATAGTTGTCGCGGAAAATTGGTTTGAAATATTTATTAACTAGTTTTTTAAAAAATGTGTAAATGGGCATATTGCCAACACATATATGGTAATATGACCATGTACGAAAAAAATCTAAAATTATTAAAAAATGATATCTATTTCAGGTGAAACACTTATTTATTTTAAACTTAGTACATTACATAATAAAAATTATTATTATTCGCATAATGGGCAAATAAAAATGTCTTTCATTTCCTTAGTTAAACCCACACACTCCTCATGAATATATTTTTTGCAGACAACGCACAGACGCATATCAGAAATTTCATTCATCTGACACACTGCACAATACCAATCTTGCTCATCTGCTTTTTGTTTGGTATTTTTCTTTGTCATAGCTTTTGATGTTGATGTAGCTTTAGGTGTTGACGTATCTTTGGATGTTGTAGCTTTAGGTGTTGACATAGCTTTAGGTGTTGACGTAACTTTAGATGTTGTAGCTATCTCGTTTGTGCCAAAAACTGTTTTTTTAACTACAAGAGCTCGACTGTTTATGGCCTTCTGCCTAAGATTTGTTACTGATTTAACATTTTTTTCCGGGGTTTCTAACATTTCTGTTATTGACTTGTTAAGAAATTCTTTCAATGGGCTCAAATCACCGTCTGAATCAGAGGTATCCTGAAATGAAGGGATGCTTTCTTCTTCTGAGCTGTCATCATCAAAAGAGCTACTTGGAGTTCTTGATCTTTTTCGGATATTTGATGGCCCTGCTTTAGGAGATACTGCTCTGGTGGGTTCGACGATGGGTTCTTTTGACGCTTCAATTTGGGTAACTTCACTAGGGGCAAATGCCACTTCCGGTATTGCTTCGGGATTGAACGGAAAAATACCGGTTGCGGCAAAGCCTGCCTTTATATTTGCTGGTGTTACGCTTTTATCCCACACAACAGTAAAAATTTCACCAAATCGCTGCTTTGTGATGTTTCGATCTTTGTATCTTGTCCAATATTGGAGTACTTGATCATCCCAGTGGTGTTCAAAAGAACGAAACACCGATTTGTCCATAGGTTGTAACTCATGGGTAGTGTTGCTTGGTAAGCAAAAAAGTACAATATTATGTCTTTCTGCCACATCGACGATCGTATGGTCCAGATGGCATTTAGCCCCATCGAAAATTAAAAGACATTCACCTGGGGGTTTATATTTAGCCAAATGTTCAATCCAGGTGCAAAATGTGGTAATGTTCATGCTGCCTTTAGGGGTCATAAGTACCAGTGATCCCGTTGGTAATCTGTCCTTCCATTCTGGTTTCAATCTTTTCCCTTTGAAAAGAATTGTTGGTGGAATGGAATTACCACAAGCATTGCCACAGGAGACAATTGTGACGTTTTCTCCGTGCTCTGGTGCTACCAGATGTACACGTTTCGCGCCTTTTTTTGCTAGCACATTTTGTTGGTGGTGCAAACTCAATCTACAGCCTTTTTCATCAACATTAAAAATCTTCTCCGGGCTATCCATGAGATCTAGTTCCAAAAGTACTTCTTTCAATTTTGAGAAATGGTCATTTACGATAAATCTATTAAGTTTCTGGGCACGTGCCGGGTTCATACTTTGTGCTTTTCTTTGACTTATTGCAGGATTTCGTTTTAAAAATCCATTAAGCCAATACCGGCCAGCCATTTTGGACAAGATAGAAAATTTATTTTCTATGCCATTTTCGGTGCAGAAATTGAAAACGCACCTTCGAAGTGTCCTTGATGTTAGCGGGTAACCAACTTCTGCCAATCGGATTATTCTTGAAGATAATTCTCGTTCTTGATCAGCAGTCAGTACTGTTTTCCGCCCCATTTTTGCCTTACTGATTTGGGCACTATCAACATATCTGGATAGAGTTCTCCTCGGTATTGAAAATGTTTTTGAAGCACCTTGACGAGACATTCGACCTTCCTGCACAACTGCGACTGCATTTTCTAAGTCTTGACTTCTCCACTTACTCCGAATGCCCTGATTTCTCGCTTTACTAGGCATATCTGTAATAATTTACACTAATAAATTGTATGAAAACAAAGAGCTGGCAATACGCGCATATGCTATCAATATGCCCATGGGCATATTGCCAGCTCCGCATGGTGGGCATATTGCTACACATGAAGTAAAATTAGGTTAGGTTATGTTTTGTCTAAGATCATACCTTAAATCGATCGCTTTTCTCCACAATTTAAGCTTCAATACCAATTTATGGAACCCAAGATATTGCACTTCAATAACACTTTTTTTTCTTATTCTATAATAATAAACTTAACTAGTAAATATTACAACGGCGTCTTAAAAAAACAATTTTTAGTGATACTATTTGATTGGCGCCACCTACTGGCCGGATTCTCAGCTCGGATATTACAGTAGGTTAAAGCAAACTATGCGTATGATATGTACTGTCATCTCTTGTAAAATAACCAAACTACGGCCCGTGGGCATATTGCCAACATGCGCATATTGTATTCACCTACCTTACTTGTTAATATAATTATTAGTCTTCATTATCGTTTCAAATGATTTTAAATTATGACAATCACATCCTTTCACGAGTAAGGTCAATAAAACCTGTATCTTTAATTTTTATCGACAACACCAGTATCCAGTTCTACTACCTCTACCTACAAGTAATATCAGTGTCTAATGATCCATAATTTTTAATCGGCGCCAGAAGCAACTGTTTCTGACACAAACTAAAAAACCAGGAAAGAATAATTCATAAGCTTACGGATTTTACCGTTTTGTTGTAACAGGGCGCCCGTATAATTTTTAGCCAGGCCAGACCCTAAATATTAATAAAGCGAACGCCATGTTCCGCTCAAAGCTATAAATTAAACGGGGCATATAATATGTAAAGTCGCGGTGCCATATCTAACAGTAATTTGTGAGTCATGTAATTTGCAGACGCTTACATTAAATCACATTTTATTGTCATTCGGCGAAATGTGTCGGAAATGTAAATCATCTAAGCTAAGTTAATTACGAGAAAGTCATCGATTTAAATTATTCTATACATAACCGCGTACCTAATTAAATTTTGAGAAAAAAGAAGCAAATTAAATTTCCATAAATTAATTAATAATGCCGCATCTCGGCAACCTAATAAGCCGGCATCTAAAAAAATCTGAAATAAGAATAGGTAGGTACCATTAAAGACTACAGAATACCTATTTACCAGGGAATTCTATTATAACTCCTTTGTTTGTTGAAATAGATAAAACATTATTTAATATAAGTTGCTGGGATCTGTTATTGTGTTATTTAAAAGTATTTTCGAGTCCATATACAAGATGGTCAGATATTTATGTGCTGCAACTATATGTCTATTTTATATGGGTCATACTGTATATATATACCTACGAAAGCACCCTGGTGTCAAACATACTTTTTATTTTAAAGAAACTCAATATATTGACATTTATCGCAATATATTGACTTTTTTCTCAATATTATTCACTTTCTTCTCAAGACTACGAGATTTTTGTGAATTCTTCACTTATAATAATAATATCTCTACCTCCATTGTAATCACAAGGATTAACCTAAAATCTGCGACTTGTGTAGGAGAAAAGGTGGCATATTATTATTTCAGAGACCGTAATTACGCTTCCGGAGCGACTTAAAGCCCTAACCGCTTGATAAGTCGTTGATAAGCACCATTCAGTGCTGGAATGAGGGAAATCTAGAAAACCTCATTAGTTAGGTCGATAGTCAAACATCAACCGCTGTTAATCTCTTACATTAGCACTAGGATAACATTCTTCCTGTCCTAGGTCTCACGCCAGGATAGTTGCCAACCCATCGTTGCGAACAAACCTTAATTCAGGCTGAACCCACAACCTCTGGCTCAAGCAATAGAGACACTAAACTCTGATTAACTGACCTGATAAAACTTAGTATCTGTGACCACTGAAATAAACAAAACTGATTTATCACTTTTATCAGTATTCGCTGCAATTTAGATGTAATTTTTTTTTGTATAGTGTGTATAGTGCATTCAGCAGTCGTGAAGCAGGATTTATGCTATAAACTGTACCGGGTGACAACTAAATCATTGAACAAGGCCACATTATTGTCTTTGAGGTTACAGATTTGGTTTTCAGGTCGAATATATAGTTCTTTAATTCGTTAAGACCAATATTTTCCATGAAAAGACATTTGAAAATCACTTCCTGTTTTTCCGGATGTGGACCTACCTATGTCGAGAATTTTAAATAGAACCCTGTATATTTTTTTGACCAATCGATAGGTCCCTTTGCAATGATATCATAAGTGGCAATATGAATAAATATATAAAGATATTAAGATGTTTCTCATTATATTGAGAAAAAAGTCAAGGTATTGAGATTTTTCTCATTAAATCGAGAAAAAGTCAAGATATTGTAATTTCCCTCATTATATTGAGAAAAAGTCAAGATATTGATATTTTCCTTATTAGATTGAGAAAAAAGTCAAGATGTTGAGAATAATCTCATATTGTTTTTTAAAAATTAAAAGTATGTTTGACACCAGGGCGCTTTCGTAGCATACGCTGCATAAACCTAAATTGCCATTTAGGTAATATTTATACTTTTAAAAAATTAAAATAACTTTTTTCGTTTAGAAGATTTTTTTTGACACAGAAAATATGAAGTACTACACTCTACAATTAAAATAAAAGTTGCCAAGTCAATCCATTCTTCATCAATGTACGATTTATGTGTAAATAATACGCTTTATGGCGAAAATAAATTGTACACATAAGATCATTAGGTTAATAGAGGTAAATTTCACATTTGCGTGACTCAAATGGTTGCAGTAATGCATGTGTCCGTTCCATGCCAACACATTTTAAATTTAGACGTTATCGTCTCTGAAATTTTAGGCCTCTGACTAAGTGATAATTAAGCTAATCGATTTCCACCACAAATTAATTTCAATGCATTTAAAATAATTAGAGCGTTGCGCGCTTATTTTAGGGAAAATGTACTTTATTTAGATTTGTGTTATACGTTTTGCATTCGCAAACTAATAAATTTACCCATAGTGAAATAAATTAGTTAACGTCATATAAATTTATGAACCAATAAAATTTTTTTAATGTGATCGAAGTGGCTTAAAATATATCCTCTATATGGTAATTATTTTTAAATTATTTATAGCAAATTCTTTTTTCTCCAAATGACATTAAAAGCGACTTTTTCATGACACTTGACAGGATTAAAAGGTGTATTTTTGATACACTTTGATCAGAAAAGTGGACTTTTTCTGCCTAGGCAGAAAAAGTTCGTTGTTATGCAACGTTCCAGATAATAATTTAAAACAAATTGGTAATTTAAATTGACAATGACATTAGGTAAACAAAAAATGATGCAGTTTACAATAAAAAAAATTACACAAAACTGATTTTATTACATTACAACTATGGTAATCTTATCTCTCATCTCAGGTGGTGTTAATGGTAATAACTCATCCTCACTTTCAATTAGATCCATTTCGAACCATTACTTGACAATTTTTTAAAATTGACAATGACATTAAAGTAAATACAAACAATTCAACAAGTCATCAGTGGTCAATATAGTAACGAAGAGTCAGTTACCTTTGATAAAATAATTTTATTATTTGGATATTGATAATGAAACGTAATTAATAGATATAAAAAAGACGATTTTGAAAAAATTATATGTTTCACACGGCAGAAAAGCAGATTTAATCTTGAAACCTTGACTGGTTTCCTAGCCTCGGCTACGCCTTGGCTATGAAACACCAGCCGCGGCTCTAAATCATATACTTTTTTGCCTAGTAAAACAAATAACTATTTTAGACTTATTTTTATTACTTACCTAAAATAATTATTCCAACTATTTTTAAAGGGAACATATTATATTATTATGTTCCAATGAGATTATATATTTTGCTATATTAAGTAAGTAAATTGAACCAAAGCCTTCAGTTGCTTTTAAAACTGCTTCATTTAATCTTATTACTTTAATTGAAAAAATGTTGTAGTCATTAATAGATTAAATCTGAATGTAAAACAATACCTACTATTCAGGTTAACTGCTGACAATAATTTAATACGATAGTTTCAAATTTCATTAAGAAAAATAGTAAGGTTTGTAGAAATTCTGGTGTAAGTACAACTCATTCATTTTTTCACTAACCCTGTTCAAAAGGTATATTTTCTGGATGTCATTTTGCAGACTTAAATTAAAATTTTGGTTCCCAGATTCTGCCTACAAAAATAAATTACCGACCGAATACTAAAACTTGAAATATTAGACCGGGAAGTTAGTGACAGATTTTCGATCGTGATTTTAGTCAGTATGCCTTTTAGATGGTATATTCTCATACATTCTTATTGCGTATATTCTCACGACAAAAAATGAATGAATCAAAGAGTCATTCTGGATTCTTTGTGAAAAGGAGTTTTCATTTGTGCGTATGCCCTTGGGCATGCGAAAACGGTATGTCATCTTGTTTTCAGCAATTCTATAATAAAAAGTATTATACCTATCATTGGCAGCCTGTTCGGAAAAGTGGAAAAATTCTTTATTCAAATACAAGTTCATGTGACCATAACACCCTTTGGACCCACGCTAATGGTAAGCCGGTGGTTTTCCCAGGAATTGTTTGTGTTGATCTTCGTTTTAAAATACAGGCAGCCTAACTAAAATCGTACTAAATCGCATAATTTACGAACAAAAAATTAAAACTCACTTATCCATATGAAGAACCCAGGATAACTCTTCGATTAATTCTATTTCGTCATGAGAAAATCCGCATTATAATAGCCTCTGAAGGGCATGGTATAACTGACTAAAATTAGATCAAAAAATCTGTCACTAACTGCCGGTCTATATTAAGACTTTCTTCAATCATTCGAGTATATCTCAAAAAAGTACAAAAAAGGACGTAACATGTCTGAGAGTGGTTAATTGAAAAGATTGCAATGTATTAGGTTCACCTCCAAATATGTAGGTATATCTTAATTTTCTTATCCCCGCTCCCGCTACCTTATCTTATAAAAAAAATGATCGCCATGTAAAGTTAAACGAACAAATAATACTCATTTTTTATTGTTTGTTCAATGAACTAATTTCATCCTGATAACAGTATGTTGAACTTTATAGAATATATAATTAATAATAATTATTAAAAATCATGCTAATACTTTTTTTTTAAATAATTATAGGCTACAACTTAGTTATACACGAAACTGATCAAAGTTTAAGGTTAATAATGTATTCTTATTTGCTAATAGTTTATTTTGTATTTTTAATGTATCTAGGCATACAAGAAGATTTATACTCCTCCTTGCAAAAAAACGCAACAAGTTAATATTTGGTAAAATTTGAGGTCTCACAATTTTTTTATTTTTAGTTCAAATTTCATAATTTTTTAGCAAACTGTAGATAAAATGACTAATTTCAACTTGCATATCCAGTCTTTTGCTGACGTTTTAGTCATTATACAGGGTTAGTTAAAAGGTTGTTTGTTGTATAAGCTTAATTTAAAAACACCCTGTGGAATAATTTCATAACCAAATTCTTTCAAAAAACCAATTTTTGTAAAGAACCATCCCTTTCCTACATTTTGTTTTTTAGTTCATGTCTTTGGATGCATTGGTTCATTTTTAAGAGCAAAATGAACTTGTCACCAACAGTTTACTTTAAGAAATATTATTTTTTGACTAGGTAGCTTGAACTAGCCAGGATGTTCGTGTGACCCCGTGTGTTCTCAACCCCATAGAGCATGTGTGCTTCGTACGTAAATGAGCTTCGTTTAGCCCTTCAGGAGGAATAGCAAAATATCCCTCAAGATGTTATTCGTAACCTTATTGACAGTATGAACCGACGTATGCAGGCAGTTATATCTAGAGGTGGTAATACAAAATATTAAGCCAAATTTGTTATAAAAAGTAGGTTTCTTTAGGTTATTTAAGTTACAATTGAACAGGTTTGTTTTGAAGTTTGATTTTGAAATTTTCTCATTTTTTTAGGTAAGTTGTGATAATTGTTTATTAAAACTAAACAATATATTGTTGCCTATTCATTGCTAGACTCGTAAACTAAACTATCAAACTGACATTAGGGCAAACAAGAGCAAAGCCACCTAGTCAAAAAAATAACATTTCTTAAAGTAGATTCAAAGTTGGTTGGTGACTAGTTCATTTTGCTCTTAAAAATGAAACAATGCACTTAAAGACATGAACTAAAAAACAAAATGTAGGAAAGGAATGGTTCTTTACAAAAATAGATATATTTAAAGAATTTGGTTATGAAATTATTCCATAGGGTATTTTAAAATTAGGGCTATACAACAACTTTTTAATTAACCCTGTATAATGACCAAAACGTCAGCATTTTACAAAAGACTGGATATGCAAGTTGAAATTAGTAATTTTATTTATTTATTTATTTATTTATTGGTAATACACCATTCAACAGACAGAATCCAATTAATGAATGGGAAAAAGACTATTCAGTAAATTTATATACATATAGAGTACAAAACATGTGAAAAACAATAATGACTATATAAACATCTAATAAACAAAAAAAAAATGGGAAAAAGTGACCAAAAACAGTTAAAAAACACAAAAAAACAATCATATGAATAACCGCGAGTGGTAAACATATTTATTTCTATAATATTTTAATATCCCTAATGCTACAGGAAAATAAATCTATTTTGTCATCAACACTATTGTAATTACTACACATAGCATAAATAGGCGAGCGTTTTAGTAGGTTGGTGCGAGGGATTTCCAGATACATTGGCTGAGAAAAACGACTATTTGCTCGTGGTATTTGAAACATTATCCGTTCCAGAATGTTTGGACTATCAATTTTAAAATTAATGATTTTATACAAAAATATTAAAGACTGGATGAATCTACGATTTTCCAGTGACTTACAGTTAAATGTATCTAAAAGGATATCTTGCGGAAATCCAAGATATGGATAAACCCCCTCCGCTCTAAAGTACATATATTTCAAGAATTTTCATTGAATAATTTCTAAATTGTTCTTATTGGCCATAGTATGCGGGCACCAAACAACCGAGGCATATTCTAAACGAGGTCTTACAAATGTGTTAAAAAGTAGCATTAATGTATTAGGGTCAGCAAAACCTTTACTATTTCTAATAATGAAACCCAGACTCTTATAGGCTGATGATGAAATTTTGCTTACATGTTCGTTAAAGGAAAATTTTTTATCAAAAAAAACCCCTAAATCCTTTATATAGTCGGGGCGAGCCAGGGTTTGATTGTTTATTTGATAATCATAAATTAGAGGTTCATTTTTCCTGGAAAATGACATAACATTACATTTATTGATATTAAGAGGAAGATTATTTTCGATACACCAACCATTAATCGTGGACCAAGCATGCTGGAGGCGGATACAGTCATGTAGCGTTTTAATTTCAACGTAAATTTTCATGTCGTCTGCGTAAAGCAGATGGTTAACTGAAATATCACTCGCAATGTTATTAATAATATTAAATAATAAGGGCCCCAAAATTGATCCCTGCGGGACGCCGGACACGACGTTTATGTTTTCAGATCTAAACCCTCGATACTGTACAAATTGAGTCCTATGTTTTAAATAAGACTCAAATAGGGACAAAAATTTTGTTGAAATCCCATACACATCCAGCTTACGTAATAGTATTCCGTGATCTAACCGATCAAAGGCTTTGGCAAAATCTGTATAAATTACATCAACTTGTCCCTGATTATCCAAAGACTTACAGATATAATCCGTAATACACACAAGATTAGTTGATGTTGATCTCCCTCTCACAAAACCGTGTTGATTTGTGTTTAGGGCTTGACTAACATGTCCGTATAAGTGGCCATGAACAATAATTTCCAAAATCTTACTAAAATTGCAAATAATAGATATAGCTCGATAATTAGATATATCATGCCTATCTCCGTTTTTATAAATTGGGCGAATTCTTGATGTTTTCCAGATATCAGGAAAGGTTTCGGTTTTTAAAATTAAATTGAAAATAGTAGTCGAGGGTCCCGCCAAGACTGCAGCAAAATCCTTTATTAAAAATGCAGGATTAAAGTCTGGCCCCATTGTGAAATTTGATTTCAGTTTCTTTATGGCTTCAGTGATATCATATTCATTAATATGCGTCAGATTTAATGTACTATTAATTGGTATTTGTGTCTGCAAAGGCGACTGAGTAACCTGATTGGCAAGGTAAGAGTTTGCAAAGTACTGTCCAAAACCATCCGCTATTGCTTGACCCGTTAGTAATTCTCGTCCATTAGATTGCATATGCGATGGATAACTTGAGTTTTTACTTTTCCTGGAGATGTATGACCAAAAGCTATTAGGTTTCGTTTTTATTTCAGATTCTATTCTAAGTAAGTAATTCTTGTGTGCCACTGTAATGTCTTGTTTAATTTTTGCCCTCATATCACTAAATTCTGCGTAGGTATCTTCCGCACCGGTCTTTTTGTATTTGCCCCATAGTCTGGACTTTTTCTTTATATTCCTAATAATAGAAGCCGTATACCATTCCGGATATTTTGAGTTAATTGATTTGGCTTTGGGAACGTACATGTCTATTACAGAGTAAAGAATTTTGTAAAATATATCCAATGCAGAATTAACGTTCTCAAAGTTCTTAACAAAGGACCAGTCAGTTTCCAATAAACTTTCATAGAGCGATACAAAATTTGCTTTACGGTAACAATATGACAGATTTTCATTAAGAGGTAGATCCGACATGTTTGAGTTAAAGGTAATTTGAATATCAAGCACCGGGTGATGGGGATCTTCGTTTAGTAACGCATATTCTGATTTACTGACAATACATGGAACCGAACATAGAAGTAGGTCCAAAGTATAGCTACTTATGTTTAAGATATTATTGTATTGACTAAGTGAATAAAACTGGCATAAATGTTTAATATTCTGAGCTATTTATCTACAGTTTGCTAAAAAAAATTATGAAAATTGAACTAAAAATAAAAACATTATGAGAACTCAAATTTTACCAAATGTTAACTTGTTGCGGTTTTTTGCATGTGAGTGCATATTTGCATATGTCAGACAGTACTCAAGGTTTTCTCTTATTTACTAAAAACTTTTATTTATAAGTAAGGTTTTTTTATGAAATCCACTCTTCGTACCCTGTGGTTAGAGTAGATTGCCGTAAGTATACCTACAGTGTATTATCTTCATTGTAGTATTTTTTTAGGATTACACCACCTGTAAAATAATTCAAAAAAAGGGAAACTAGAAGTATTCCAATTAAATCAAAGTCAAGCATCAAGGCAAACTTCTAAAGTTTACCCCAAAAGATAGTGTCTCACTTTTATAGTGTCTTATCTTTTTAAGAATAATTTGTATTTCTCTATTTCGAGAAATCTGTCACGTCCTTTTATTACAAGCCGAAAGTAGATGTGACCTTTCTTATTTTAAGTGGGTAATTTAAATCTTACCTTAACTGGATAAGGTAAACCTGAATTCTTTTTTGAATTTAGAAAGATTGTGAAAAAAATCTGAAAATTTAAAACTTTCTATAACATTCACAATTTCGTTTATGGTATGAGGAGAAACCCAAATATTCTTATTTCTACTGTGGTAGTTTGTAACTGAGATGTCTCTGCGTTAGACAAAATAAATCTATTCGTATTTTCGCTGATATAGATCGTGCTTGTTCCCCATCGGAAACACTGTATATTTTGAATTAGCCTCTAATTCCTTAATCTTTGATATTATAAAAAAACTTTGTTGATCCGTATTTTAGAGTGTCTTTTAAATATGCAGAATCAGAAACATAAGTGGGCATCTGGGATCTAAATTATATGATAAACTTGTTGTTTTTTTAAATAGAACATATCGTATATTGTCATAAATCTGGAAACACCTTTTTCTTCTGTTTTCAAAAATATATAACGTTAATAAATTATCTCTAAGCATTTTAGAGATAAAAATATTCAACTATTATATATAGTTGGCCATGTAAAAACAATTTTATTTAATGTTTTGAGTTTATTGAATAATGATTACGTAAAGAGGAGACAGTCTAACAAACAGAAAAATAAACGTGAAAACAAAAAAAATTACAGAAATTGTTCGAAATGATGACCGTTTTTGTTTATTTTAGTTCAAACGGAACATGTGATACATGTGAACACGGTACACGGTGTACTGTTAGTACATACCAGAAGCTCGTTAATATTCATATGTTATTCAAAAGTACCATTAAAACACCATAACTGAAATATTTATTAGCCCACGTGGATCTGTGTCTAAATTCAGTGTAAGATTAGAATAGTTTAAATGTACTTACGTCTACATTATCTCTGTGTCGAAAAACCGCCATCATTAGATTATGTCATACCGTTGACTAAAAGATTACTAAATTCTTCAGTCAACGGTTATATAAATACATTTTTCAGTAACTTATTATTCAGGTTACTATTTATAAGAACTTTTTCAGCAGTGCTATACTAAAATATATGTTAATAATTTAGCATCATGTTACTGGCCTCAGTGCCCAATATTGTCGCTGTGGAGAGTCTGGCTTTCGGCCCACTTACTTTGATCTTAACCTTGTGGTGATCAAGTGGTTAGTAATACCATAAAATAATATAGTTTATTACAGCAATAAGCAAAATTTGGTACAAAATTTAGAAGCGCTGCAGTGTTCTGAGAAACTATAAATGAAATCTTATCTGATTCTCTTTATTCTGATTAAATTTCAGTTTTTAAACTTTCTGCTAATTAGACTATTGGGTGCAACATTTGCTATTATCGGCATATGTAAAACATCTCTCAAGACCAGACGATTTATGCCTTGTAACATAGTTTATTTATAATGTACAAAACATACGGTATATTTATTATCTATGGTAATTTAAGAGTTATACTGTAGGAAATTAAACGTTCGTTTCATTTCTAATTATTTTCTATACAAATATGTTCTCATCTTCTAAATAACATATAATGAAATAACTAATTTTAATTTGCCTTTCCTTTTGAGTGCATAATGTCTCTTTGCAACTTATATAATAATAACTACAGCAAGGAGATTGGATTCCTGGGGCATGGACCCCATCTACCATAGAGTCATCATAAAGTCTTGGAATAATTACACTAAAGCGAAGGGTAACTATCAACTAGAAACACGCAAATGCGGTGCTGTATCTATCTTTATTTACACTTACTACTTACTTACCTGATTTAAACCCAAAAAAAAATATATCGATATTTGTGTTTTCTACATGCTGCGTTATTTAATTTTTTTGTAATAATAAGAACTTTGCATAAATAGACAAGTTTTAAGTAAGAGTCTACTAAAATTATCAACTGATTTGTATAGTTATTATATATTTGTTTATATACCCAAACTTTTTCTATTGGTACTATTGATATACACGAATCAAGCAGGTAAAATGCACAATTTCAGAATTTCAGGCCTATTCTACATTTATTTTTGGCTACAACAGCTCCGATCGCCGTTCGATAGTGTCATTATCCTACAGTTGAATAGTATATGACGACCTGTTTAAGGATAACTGAACTTGTAATAAATACACTGGACTAATGAAAATTCCTACATTTGCTAGGAAATTCATATGGCAGAAATGTAAACTCCCAATTTTTATACCGAAGATCCTGACCATTCCCATTACTTACCCTTTACCCCTAACGAGAATATCCTATAATCACTATAGGAGGTAGGTTAGAAAAATATGCTTTATAATAAAATAAGCTTCTCAAAATTTAGTTTCTACTAATTACTCCAATGTCGAATGATATTTGCTTTATGACATGATTAGGTATATCTGACAGCCCTTTCTTCTTCTTCTTCATGTGGGTCGGTTTCTCTGAACCAGCTAGGCCTATTGTGCATTCCTGTTCAGCGAGCATCTTTGTTCTTGGTATAGGGTCTAAAAGTCTAAACGCTGAAATTTCTCTCAGTTCACAAGGTACCAAGAATGGCTTACCCAGAAACATTAGCCTCATACCAGGATTTCATTCACCGAATGTACAGAGCAGTCCATTTTTGATGGGAATCCAGGGTATCTCGAAAACTACAAGATGCGCAACAAAACCGCTTGCACATCCTCGAGTTACTTTTTTTAGTTTGCAAACTAAAATTTGGCTAAAAAGTTGGCAAATTTTGCCATTTTCGTCAGTGCCCTGTAACTTTTTAATTTTCAGACCTACAAAAAAAGTTTAAAGAGGAAAGTTTTAGATATTTTTAAGTGGAATCCATTGGCGTAGCAAATTATTTTTTATTGCGTCCCGTTTTTTAGATACAGACCAAACTTGTTTTTTTAAATGCAACACCCTGTATATTTCTGGTTAATTTGAAAGAACTTTCAATTCTGGTTACAGTAATATATATTATATAGGGGTTTATTTGAATTTAAGTCCCTCTATTAAACATTTTTATGGTTAAATGGAGGGAAACGCGTATTTCCATTGATTTATTTCCTTATAAACTATATTAAACTCTTGATTTAATTAAACACACTATTTTATATAAAGATTTAAATATTTCCGAATACTAGATAATAATTAATTATGGAAACATAAAAATGTCGAATATTTTTACAAATATAAATTATATATAACCGTATTTGGTTATATTACTATTAAGATATTAAGTATAACATTAAACAGGAGTTCAATGTAGTTTATAAGGAAATAAATCAATGGAAATACGCGTTTCCCCCCCATTTAACCATAAAAATGTTTAATAAAGGTACTAAATTCAAATAAACCCCTATTTATTATATATTACTGTAACCAGAATTGAAAGTTCTTTCGAATTAACTAGAAATATACAGGGTGTTGCATTTAAAAAAACACAAGTTTGGTCTGTATCTAAAAAACGGGACGCAATAAAAAAAAATTTGCTACGCCAATGGATTCCACTTAAAAATATCTAAAACTTTCCTCTTTAAACTTTTTTGTAGGGCTGAAAATAAAAAAGTTACAGGGCCCTGACGAAAAAGGCAAAATTTCAGAAATGCCCTGTATCTCAAAACCTAAACAAAGTAGACCCGATCTGATTTCACCATTAAGTCAAACTGGAAAAAGTAGCTCGAGGATGTGCAAGCGGTTTTGTTATGCATCTTGTAGTTTCCGAGATACCCTGGATTCCCATCAAAAATGGACTGCTCTGTACAGCGCAGTTTCGTCTGCATCATCACAGACCCCTAGGTCTGTGATGATACCTAGGTAATACCGGGCTTTCTGCTAAACCTTCTCTATCTGAAATTATTGTTGATGTTATCTATAGATGTTTCTTGAGATGGGAGTGCAGTTATGAGCCCTGTCATACTCCTGCGCCGAGGTTTGCTCATGCCCAGTATCTCTATACAGTTTTTTTTGCGAAGGACAATTCATCAGTACCTTCGCATGACACTGTCTTGGTATTAAGACCCAGTAATTTATGTAGTTCCACTCATTTTCAGAAAGCCGTTCTGACAGCGCTATAACACACTCCACAAACTAGCTCTGGTCCTATGAAAGCCATTTCAGATCCATTTTTAGCAAGTTCATCTGCACGTTCAATTCTTTCAATGCCTTTATGCCCCGGTATCCAACACAGTCTCACTGTATTGGTATTTTCCAGTTGCATTAGCATTGGCGGCAATCGCAAACAAGTCTCGAACTATCCTTGTTTGAGCTCAAAGCCTTTATATCGGCTTGAGTGTCGGAGAATATGTAGATGAATTTACGCGTGTAATCCATCCTCACATTCTCCACAGACTATTATTGCAAAAATATCTGCTTGGAACGATTATTGGTCTCAGCCCAAATACTCCAGCTCCTGTTCCTCTGTTTGTTCTGAAACAATCTATGTGAACCGTAAGAGATTCCAATCTTCCAGAGAATTTACCTTCAACTCTGAGTCACTAAGATATTTGAACCAGGAATGGTTTGCGAAGGTTAGATTTACAATCATTCTCTATAGACTCTGACTTCAATGTATATCTTGTCTTGAAATGTCTCCTTTCTTGGAAAATACCTGTCCAATCATTATTATACCTGATTCGGTACGCTGCTACCCTTGCTTGTCTTTCCAACATCACGTGAATTAATGGTAGATTTAGCAGAACTTCTAGCGTAGCTGTTGGAGCCGAACTTATGTATGTTCCCTGTTAAATCTACACAAACTAACCTCTGTATATTGTTCCGCTTTTTTATTACAGTGATCTAAGCGGCTTTATGCCACCATACCAGAGCACCATAAGTATTCTGGGTCTCAGAATTGAGGTGTACATCCAATGTAACATCCTCGGTTTTAGTCCCCAAGATTTCCCTACCAAGCGCCGACATACACAAAGTGTCGCTTTGCCAAGTGATGGCCCTTGGCGCATTACCTTATCAATTGACAATTATAACTATTACAAATAAAGGGCTGCATCGACGCAATGAGTTGCATAGTAGACTTAATTTTAAAAGAGATTTAGGTATGCAATTGAAATTTTGGTTTCTTCCATATGATGTCACACTATAGATGATCCAAAATTTATTACTTTCGTTTCTACCGAAACTAGATACCTACAAACTTATTTTACACACAATGTTTCCAATACAATTACAGTACGCATCTACTACGTATTACATTACGCTCCTTCATTACGCTACATTCCTTTAGCCATATTTTCCTATCAATGACATAATTATTAAACTACATCTTTTAGAGAAAAGTAGTGCCACGTACAAGCTATTTAAAAAAAAATTTGATCTCAGGATACACAATATTGAACGTAAATAAACATTACAAAATTATTAGTTATAGTACACTTTTGTATGTACAGGTATGATTCGCCATCCCCTTATCTCGGAACTTATGAAAGATAGAGACAGGGGTACCATTTGAAATTTTTGTGAAAAATGTAATTCAAAACTTTGATACTGGTTCAAGGATTCCGGTCACCCTGTATTAAATAATTTTAAATTTGATGTATGCACGTCAAACTGCACTGTTTTGTGTTCACTATCAAAAAAATTTCAAAAATATATAAGGTATTGTTACATAATAAATCCTGTTCAAAAATGTCTCCACATCTGTCAATTTTTAACAAAAGTCGGATATATCTCGAAAACTACAAATTTTTGACAGTTAATACGTTATATAATACTGATCTAGAATTTTATATAAAATCCAAAAATGTCATAATATATAGGGCATCCTATTTGAAAAACTAAAGTTGATATCTGTTTCGGAAAAACTGAACATCCTGTGTATATGAGATTAGTTAATTAAAAAAATTATAAAAAACAAGTAAACTTTCGTATTTACACTTTTTCTCTATCTTTCATAAGTTCCAAGATAAGGGAGTGGTGAATCATATTTGTGATACCCTGTACCCTGATGAGTAGATGGTATAAAACAATATAATTGCTTTCTAAATCTGTACTTTTTGAGTGCAGTACGCTTGTGATAAGATGTACTAAGGCAAAGATTTATTGGAGAGAAATAAAAAAAATGTTACTGGGTACCGTTATTATTATTATTTTTGGTTGTTGGGACAGTCCTTTCAACTTTTTTAATATTATCTGAATGTGCACAGTTGCCTGGGAGATAAATTTGAACAGCTAACAATGTAAGGAATTTATAGTATGAAAAATATTTAGATGAACATTATTTTCTCTACTTGGCTTTTTTGTTAAATTTCAAAAAAATTAAATCCAAAAATCTCAATAATGCTCGGACGACATCAAACAATAAAGTGTTGCTAGTGACTATGTAGCTTGCGATATAAATCATAGATATCTTGATGTAGTTAATGCTATATATAGCTGTGAATGAGACATGCATATCATATCGTGTGTTGTGTATATTACTGCTAGTTGGATTGCACTCCGAATTCTTGTAGTTAGACACGACCGACGGACGCTTAACTACAGACAGACAGAGAGGCGACCTGGACGACCTGGTATAAACAAATACATGCGAGAAACACGTGACAAAAACGGGCCGCACTCATATTGTTCAATGAATCCTGAAGATCCTATCATGCCAATAACTTTGCACAAACTAATCGGCAAAAATTTCACTCCGTAATTCTTAGCATAACTTGCTATTTTATTGTACTTGTACAGAGAGTTCCAGAATGATTGTCCGGTACGGGAACGCAGCCTATCCTGAATATAATCAAAATTTATTTCCATTTGCTACAATTTCTTTCTTTTTAACTGTCAATTTGAAAATTTTCATATTTGACAGCATTTGACATTTGACTCAGTGGCGTTTAGCATTTTTCGTGTTTAAATTGTTTTACTGAAGTATCATTTGTATTTAAAAGAGTATTTTTCAATACTATACAGTTTCAGAAGTAGTAGGAAGTACGGTCTTTGGAACCCCCTTCCACTCTCCTATCGAATTTGGGTGTATGAAAACAATATTTAAAGCTGCGAGGGGGCCCGGGGCGATAGAGCAAACCGCCAAATGTTGGCATCCTGTGGTGATGTTTTTGGCAGGCGCCCATCACCCATCTTTTGAATATTGGTAAAATACTGCGGGTAGGACCCACCAATCTAGCCCCCCGAATTTTAGTAAAAAAAATCCACCCATCTTGTGAGGTGTCAAATGATAGGTATTTTCGTGGGCCACCCCATCGACGAGATTTAGAATATTGCTAAAGCTCCCTAGGTAGGAACCGTAAATTTGAAGTGAATAGCTTGCCGCCCATGGTCCCCCCGACCCCGCCTCTGTGTCGGCGACGGCCGCATTCACAATTCAAAAGATGGGTGGTGGGCGCCTGCTAAAAACATCACCACAGGATGCCAACATTTGGCGGTTTGCTCTATCGCCCCGGGCCCCCTCGCAGCTTTAAATATTGTTTTCATACACCCAAATTCGACAGGCGAGTGGAAGGGGGTTCCAAAGACCGTACTTCCTACTACTTTCAGAGAGTCTTAAATCAGGTTGGTAATTTTGTATTGAGAGAGAGTATTGAGAGTCTTAAATCAGGTTGGTATATTGAAATTAATGTTGAAATTAATATAAGAACCATAAATTAATGTTTTTTAACGCTCCACAATTCACAGTTTGAATAGGTTATACTGGTGATACATAGGAATAGAGTAATACAAAATAATAACTTAGTATATTATTTTTAATAAATTGTTTTTATTTTATTTTTAACATAACCTATATTTACTGACGTACCATGGCATGGAACAAATCAAATCAAACCAGTCAATTCCCTTGCCAGCGCTCATGATTCTAGTGCAGATATTAAAAATAAAAGGCGGCACATAAAAAATTATTATGAAGCGGCACGGACAATCATTCTGGGATTCTTTGTATATTTACCATACACGCTGATTGCACTGCTCGCAGTGACTACCTCCAGGATGTGCAGCATTAGCAGGTGAGCTTCTCGCCAGTAAAGGAACACGTGATTACTCTTCCTTAATAATACTATATGGTGCTCGCGTGAGGCTCACGACCAAATCATCTATCTTTAATGTGAATACACTTTACAACCTTGTACCTATGTCAAATTTCAAACCACGACTTGTAATGGATTACCTGAAACTACCTTCCTAATAGATTGGCTCTAGAACAAAATACCGTGTTTTATATCCTGGGCTAAGTACATCACACCTCGTGTCATGCCTGATGGTTGGTCGTTGTTTCATACAACTCACAGTGTGATCACTGATTACAGGCAATATAGAATCAGTCGTGCTAATCCAAGTTTCATAAAAAATATATCAAGGAATATGAATGTTTGCGAATGATTGATCACCTTTCTAAACATGGTTTGTTAATATAATTATTAATTATTTAATTTGATAGTGCAAATTTACTAAAATAAATGTTATTAAGAAGCACTCTTCGTGTGTATACAATCATATACTGACAACAAATCAAACTCTTAGTTTTTTTAATCCTCTTATTCTCTAAACAGGGTTGTTCTATCTAATACACAAATTATGAACTAACCTCAAAAACTAAAAATAAATTATTGATATGTCATCTAATGTATATTAAAAAAGTGTATACATATTGTAGAATGTCAAACTATTTAACAATAGTTCAAGTATGAAAATTAAAGGATAGGGTCCCGTAAATTTTGTCAAAAATTGATAATTGCCATCGGAAAATAAAATTACTTCGCGATTTGCGCCATTTTGATTTTTAAAGCCAAAGACCTCTGGAAGGGTATATTGTAACTGACTCGAGGAACGTTGATAACACGCTAAATTTAACCACCCGCTGCTTAATTTACTAAACGTAAGTAGGTTTAAATCTGATGAAATTTAAACATTTAAATGAAAATGAAAATAACAAAATTATTCAATATTTAATACATTACTACACGCAACATAAAATATGGTATACATAGGCTAAAGGTTAATATACAGAGTAAAGAAAATAGTTTTAACTTCAATGGACAACAATTAACAGTAATTATCAAATAGGAAGGTAAAAAGTTTCTGTAGGAAGATGGCCATTGACCATGCTAGTTTATTGGTATAATGATTCTTATTCGTAACCCTATTTGTTTCTACAGATTTTTATGGTATGTTCTACGTTATACAAACAGATAACCACATAGGGGTTAATAGATATATATCATGTCTCTGTCAATAAGTATCTACACTATAGTTAATTGTCTACATCTCATCATAACTACATCGAGGGGAAGTTACTAGCAACACGTTATAACATAATTGAAACAGAGAGAGAGAGAGAGAGAGAGAGAGAGAGAGAGAGAGAGAGAGAGTGAGAGAGAGAGAGAGAGAAATATATAATCTAGAAACTACCGATAATATATTTTATTTAATACACATTACTTCTATAGCGCTTTTTCGATTATAGCACTGATATTAGAGATATTCCCCCCATTTCAATGTATTAATTAGTTAAACTCATTGCTATACGTATGTACCCTGATTTTAACTCTACCCCTTCATAAAATGAAGCGCAGTCGATATTGCAGACTGCAGAGAAGTGAGTTTAAACTCAACTAGAGAAACGCACCACTCACCTTGACTAGTTGCGTGCCGCATTGATTCAGCAATTAGGTATGTTAAGTTTATCCTAGCAACAGTGAAAAAGTAATTTTATCGCTAACTCTTCATGTAGTAAATGACAAACTCATTATTACATAACTTGATTGCGAAGAATGAGAAAAAAAGTCATTTTCTGATTAGAAAAAACTCGCTCAATTTAGCCAGTCACATAGCTATATTGAATAGATTGTGGGTTTAGTTTATGTCTACATGTACAAGAAATTGAATATCAGCGACTCAGCAAGTGACTAAAGTTCGTTTTATATAGCTTTAGTGTACGTTTACATTGCGTCCGATGATGTTACAAACACAAACGGGTAGTTACTTGTTTGAGTATGCATATAAACACCTATGCGATGATAGTTGGCAAAGTAAATAGCTAAGATTGGAAATTGAAACAGTTGATGTTATAGCGTTGTTACATAGTTAGTACTCGGGTGCATACGTACTGAAAAATGACCACACTGAAAGAAGACTTTATTATATAATATTGAAGTAATCTTTATAGAAGTTCAACAAGTACAGGAACATAATCGGTTTAAATATAAAATAGTTATGTACCTTTATTTTAATTTTAATTGTTTTTAATATTTATCTGTTTTAATATTAACTGTTTACCACTTTCTATTTAAATTATAATTAGTTTGAACTTACTAATTTTGTGTTATGCTTATGCACATCGCAGATGAAAAATAATTAATTAGCTAATTCTGTCTGTGTGTAAAATGCGTTTTATTGCAGAATTTGAGCCCCAAGAAATTTTAGAAATGAATGACAGTGATTTTTCTGATGATGAAAGCATTGATTTGTTTTCTTCAGCAAGTGAAACTAGTGATGACAAAGAGGATTTAGAATTATTATTAGACAATGATATTCAGCGGAAGAACACAGACTATTTAGAACAAACTATTCCACAATACAGTAATGGTATAGCATTCTTGGAGCATTTTCGAATTAGCCGACATGTTGCAAATTCCATAGCTGACCGGGTGCTTTGGAAAACTAAGTGCTCAGCATATTATTAATAACAATACATACAACACTAACAAATAGCCAAAAACAAGTAACATTTGATTTTATGGTAAGATTTTTTCACATCTGTCACTCGTTCAAGATTTTACGATTTTACACGCTTCAAGCACAGAATACTTTTCTCAACATCTCAGCTGTTCTGTAGTTTCAAATCACCTGTTCCGTCACAAGAAAGCAACCAGTCCAAAACCAGTCAACGTTGATGCATACGCTTTGTTAACAGATTGCAAATTGCCGGAAACAATCACGGAATTGATGAAACAAACCTATTATTAAAGCTTTGACCTATATCGTCTTAGAGGAAGGCGATCCTGTTTATTTAGTTGCAGGAGATGCCGAAAACAACTAGGTACTCCGCGGACTACATGCCCCAGTTGACGTTCCATTACTTTGGTATCTCCACGAAAGTCGCCACACTTTTCATCTACCTATGGCAACTCTGATGAGCACAGAATAAGTGCGAAACCGGTCACTGTCTGGTGATTGGTTTCGATGAAAGATATGGCGACTTTCGTGGACATGCCGAAGTAATATGCAACGCCAGTTGGGGCATATGGTTCGTTGTTTTCGGCATCTCTTCCAAATAAATATTGAATATGTCTGTTTTAAATAGTAAATGTCGCACCAGGGCAGGAACAATGCAAGTAGAAATAGAAATAGCGAAAGCGACCGTCTTGGATCTTTCTCCTGAATTATGTTTTGGAAAACTCCTTCCTTTTCTAACTGAAGAAATCAATTATAGTTATCATGTTAAAGTTCCACCCGTATCGCATTGTTTCGTGCATGTACGTTGGATATCCATGAGCTTAAAGTCACCACAGTTTGAATCCTTCTCTCTTGCGCATGCCTCACTTCACATATAACGAGAAAGGGAGTTCCTTTAGGCCCACCGCCCACAGTGCGACTGTTTTGAGACAAAGGTTGCAAATCAGTTGAGCTAGCAACTGTTTTCTAACCGCGGCAGCGTATAGTAGTGTTGAGCCGCACACGAGTCGATTGGAATGAAACTAGTTTGCAATCAGTCTCAAATCGGTTGTACGCGACCATTTTCCGCGGACGCAGTTGCGTTGCAGTTTAAAGTTGCCCGGTGCTTACCACGTGTTGTTTGTTTATTTCAAAATGAGTGATCAAGAACTGAACTTAAAATTTGTTCTTATCTGTCTATCCTATTTAATAAACTTTCTATCTGTCTGAGACAGTTCTTTTGCTGTTACGAAGAGCATAGAATTCAAATTTTCCCTTATGTATGGATGGACCCAGTACTCCCTCTGTGTCCTGTTTAGTCTGAGGTATTGATAATAATCAATGATCCCTTCCTCATCTGTTTCTGAATATTCAGAATTTGACATGGTAAAAATTTACTGCACTGCTACAACCAACGGATTGAAACTGATTCACAATGAGTCGCATCCATGTGCGTGCCAGAGTTTCATTTTGGTTGTAAACTGGTTCTAGAGTAAACTAGTTTGCAACCTTTGTCTCAAAATAGTCGCACCGTGGGCGGTCAGCCTAAGCTAACGAGTGTTGTGCAATGACAACTCTTCAGAAAGAGAAAGTAACAAACATTAGAAAAGTGAAAAACACTCACCTTGGCTAGTCGCATGGCTGTGATCCAGCAGGTGCGCACCCGCTCGGAATCGCAAGCCAAACAACGCAGCTGATCGGAAGTTTCGTCGTCCGTGTTGTAGCCGGAAGGTCGCAGGCAGATACCCCACTCGGTGGGCGCACGAAGCTGATTCTTCGCGTTGATCGTCGTGTACACTTGGTAGTTGCTCAATTTGGCGAACAACCGGACGTCCTGGCCGAATTCCCTATCCTCTGAGATCTGAAATCAACAGGAACAAATGTCAGCATCTACATAGCATCGACTAAGTTAATATATCTAAAGGCGAATTTACACATGTAAAGTAGCTAAAGCAAGTTACTAAATCAAGAAACTAAATTTAGTTACTTGCGTCGTGTAAACAACTTGATTTAGCACTTGCACAAGTGCTGCATTTAGTAAACTGTTTAGTCAAGTGAATAGAATCAACTTCTATTTACTTGAGCAAGTAGGTTCCCCCTCCGAAAGTAGGCGAAACCTCCGTTTCGCAGCAACTAAACGCCAAATAAACAAGTCTAGACAGGTCAATTTAGTAAAGTGTATTAGTATACTTGTGCAGATACGCTAAGACGTGGAAATTGAAATCTGGAAATTGCAGCTCTGTAAAGTTCTGTAACTATTTCCTCTTGCTAAATAGGATAATGTGATTTCCATCTTTTTTCTCAATTTTAAGGAAAATTTTATCTAGCAGAGTATCAAACTATTTAGACATCCTCATACAATTTATATATTCTAAAGAATCTTCATTTACAAGTTCTCTGAGCAACGTAGAAGGAGCACCATAAGTTTCTCCATCCATTAAGCATCCAACAACGCTTTCCTTTGATAATTTCTTCTGAAATTATCTCTGATAACTCACCACGTACATCTAATATAGATACATATCTGCACTGATGTTTGAAAAAATGTACTTGCAGCCATATTTAAATTAACATACTAAACGAAAATACTAAAATTAATGTAGACGCACATTTCACAAAAAGAACAACTTTTTAATCTACTTGATTTAGTAACTTGCTTTAGCTATTTTATACGTGTAAATTCGCCTTAAAACTGCATGAGTTCAAGTCGCTCCAAAGTGTTGCTTCTATTGTTAGTAGTTTACAGATCAAAAATTTTTCGACAATTAGATGTTTTGACTTGACACAACAAAGGTAAATGTTTTTTCCCGAAGAAAGGTATATTTTATGCAATTTGGGTAGTATAAAATATACTATAATCTTAAATGACACAAATTGTACAAATTTGCAAATAGTAAGATGACTAAATAATGAAAAAGTTTTCTTTCCATTTTATTTTTTTATAGCGTCTGACGCAAGGCACCTTCGCGAACACAAAATGGCAATATGCTCAATATAATACTTCTATATCTCTGTGATTAAAATCACTCCCGATCAAAAATGCAGAAAGAATAACCAATAGGTGGATAAGTAACATCATCTTTAAAAACCAAGTTACGTTAAAAGTCTGGATTAGATTTATTCAGTTCCATCAATGTCCGTTCTACTTTGTGATATGAAGAACAAACTATTGAGGCATATACCAACCTTTATTTCACCATTGAAATACACAATACATAATTTAAAACTGTAAATATTACTGACTAGAGCTTCCGATTATAAACTCAAGAGTATTAAAGCCTTCTAGTTAAATTATATAGCTTGTGAAGGATATTTTTTATGAAATATATTACTTATTTTTGTGCACCATCTGTGAAACATCTTATTTTTGTGTACCAATAACTAAGAATATCTATATCATGCTCTAGGGCTAGGGTCCACGCAGTGTGTGACAAACAACTCTCATACAACTCAATAAACCTGTATTGTCAAGGCATAGAAAACATCTTGCACTGATCTCAGAGGTCATGTTGTTAATAAATATAGTAAAAGGAAGAGACTTAGGTTAGAGCCTTGTGCCACTCCTGATGCTACCACAATATACTACATATTATGTTTTGTTTGTAGAGTATGAAATAAATAATCGATTGCATTAGATAGATATTGAGTTATACAAAACCAAGGTACGTATAGAAGAATTGTTTTGGATTGCTTTTGGTCTAGTTCGGTTCACTAATTATCAGCTAAATCAGATTGTTGTTTTATATAGTGTATTAAAATATTACAGGTCAGTTATAAAGTGAAACTTTCGCCTAATTAACTAACTTTGTTTTATGTGCGCATCATTATACATTATTTACAACTGGCGTTAATTAATAAACTTAAAAGTTTTAATCAGTATGTAAGAACTTTTCACACAAGCTTTTGTTAAACATGTAATTAATTAAATATTATACTTGTATTTTTGTTTAGTAATTTAAGGCATTCCTAACATTCAAGTGGAAAATTTGGGTAAAATTAATTGTGCTGTCAGCGGCCAACAAAGATAAGTATCTGATGAGAAACACAATGAGTTCTTTGTTGTGATGCAAATCATGAATTTTTTAAACCATAATGTGTAGAGTGGGTGTATGAAAGGGTTCACAGAGAACGATAATGAAGAAAATGAGACCTATTACATAATGTGAAGTTTAATCATAGCCTATTCTATTTTAGGATAATTAAACAGCAATAATAACATCCACTCAGTATCAAGGTACCTATGGTTATAATAAGAGGAATAGAATATTGATAATTAAATATACTCATATTTGTAAAAGGCTCAGACATTATGTACGAAATTAAAAAAAAAGAACGTGAAGGTCAACACAATAAAAAAAAGTCGTTGAAGTTGAAACGTTGCTACTTCAACTATATGTGAGTTAATTTAACTAAATTGGAAGGTCACTTGCATTTAAATGACTTATACATACATATTGTACGGGTGAATCTTTGACTTGTACATAATTTAATAAGTACTTGTATATTTCGACATAAATAACACTAATATGATAGTTTTTTAAATGAGAAATTAAAAAAAATTGTAAGAAAAAATATTTGACGTAATAAATTGATTCACATTTTGACGGCCGCTGACCGGACAGGAATGGGCCTTTTCCACATCTTTTTTTTTTATTTGCTTATTATAAAATATATACTTAGTTATGCCTAAAAAGTGTTTTTTTAAATTTTTTTCTTCGTCAGATATATTTTGAAAAAATTGTTAAAATTACCATATATTTCAAATAACGCGCCATGACGCCATACTCCACTTCGTTGTTGTCTGTTGGCTGCCCTGCATTTTGTGTTCTGTCAAATGAAGTGTGCTTAACCTAACTTTCGTTTTGTGTTTTGATTAATTTGATTTAAAATTAATAAAATTGAAGAGGCATATCTTCAGACAACCTTCCAAGAGTTGACAGTGAAGTGGTTAACGATTTCTACGTCACAAATATGAACTTTCTAAATGCTGAAGTGCGCAATGTTAAGACAAGGAGGTTAGCTTTTATAACCTAAGTTATCAAACATCATTTAGTTGATTCTACTGTGAAGTGTTGTCACATTTAGCGAAAAATACCTAAAAATTATTTTGCTCAAGTGATAAATTGTAAAATAATCATGTCGATTTGCTCTAGTAATAATTTATGGAGAATATTTCACCTAAAAATACATATTTTCATTTCAAAATTACCAAAATGTAAATTTAATCGTTGCCAAGAAAATAGTAACATTGTATGTGGCAACGTGGAGCCGTTCTTTAACTTGTCTACATTTTATTGGCTACTGGAGTGTGATGTCAGCGAACCGCGCAGTTTGAAATGATTAATGAAGACCGGTCACTTTGTACTTGTATAACTTCGCTTAATTACAATTCTTTAATAAATTGGGTTGATTCTACCTTTACTTATGTACCAGTATAACGTTTGATATTAATAAAATAGTAAAATTCAATTTAGCGGAAAAGTCCCATTGGATATAAAGAAACTTCAATGACAGTTTAACTGCCCTTGTTTTATTTCAGTAGCTTTATCAGGTTACTGGATACCTTCAATAATGGTTAGCAGAAATAGTAGGATTGACAAATGAGACTACTATTGCGCTACTATTGCGCTATTTTGGTCAATACTCAGAGAAAGTGGTAAATACGGTACAGGAAAAAGTTGATTTAATTGTTGATATCGCTGTTAACTAAGCGTTGGAAATTCATTGGATTTTACAGTGTTTCAATAAAATATTTATAGTACCTGATGTTTACCTCTAAAATGTTATACAGTGTGTATCAGCCAAATGGAATAAATTCGATAATAAATAAATGGGGGCATGTTCGAAAAACGCTCGGACACGTCGATTGGTATTTTTAGTTGCGCATTTTTTTTTCACATAAACTTTTTATACACGGTGTGTCATGTAACAGTAGCCAATACCAACTTTCTTATTTCAAATGTAACACCCTGTATATTATTCCATTTTTGGATTCTTCAGAAAATTCTAGACATATTTCATGTACAATGTCCTATACCTATCTTCAACTGTTTCAGTAGTATTAAGTGTGTTCAGATTTATTGCAAAAATTAACATTAAAAAAGAAACTAGGCCACCCTTCCTGGAGGAACATTCTAAGGATCTCTGGACTCCAAGTAACAGTGTTCAAAGCCAATGAAGATAGCCACTAAACCAGTAAGGTTTAATATTTGGTCTAAAATATTGTAAAAGGTCCAGTTTTGTAATTTTAAATCAAACTTTTTTTCTCATTCTTAATCACTGCACTGTTAACTTTGAATAATTTTTTTTTGTAATACAAATTCAAATTATCTATTAATTAATATATGTATCAAATTTTTTTGCATTCATTTACTTCTGATCTCACCTGTATTTAGGAAAAGTAAATAAAGTAGTTTTGAATTTTTGTCCTATAAAAATCTCTTGGCCTCATCTATAGGGCGATAGTAAACACAGTGTCCTCTCCGAATCTATACCCTAACGACTCAGCTATCGGAGCTAATTTGTAATTCACTTTGTTTGGCTATAGCCAAGAGTTAGTCAAAATTTCGTTCTAATATATACGATCGGATTTCAAGAAATGAGTAAATCAAGCAAAGCCGCGGTTAGAATTACCTCTGCCCACGTCTCATCTATCCGAGTTTTGATATTTCGGTCCGGTAGTCTTAATAGGTCCATAAAAGTCGTTTCACGGAGCACGAAGGATACTCCATTGTAATTCAAAATTTATGTTCGGTGAAATGTAAATTTATGTTACGCACCCAGGGAACATTTCGCTTCACAGTGCCTTGACTAAAACAATGTAAATGTGACGGAATTACCATGAAACTGATATTAAAAAGACCCTCTGAAAATGCCGGCGCCTAGTTATACTTGCAACTTCCTTACGTAGTTTCCGAAGAATATAAAAGCGCTCACTGATGTCTTTCGAATGATTTTCAGTCACCACGATTTTTTATACGGCTTACTCGAGAGGCAGTCATTTATCTAAAACGTTTACATGCTATTATAGTCGACATTAATGACAACCAATATATAAGTTAATTTTAATATAGAGACGATAAAATAATAATTACTGTGTGTAACGACCGGAGCAACCTATTTTGCCGCCTGAGGGCAACCACTTTTATTATGCTGCGCATAAACTCTTGAACACCTTAATTAAGGCAGAGTTGTCACAAAATTAAAGACTCGACCAATGTTAGGTATGATCAGGTGCATTTCATAATGCTGATATCCTAAACCGTACCGTTGCCTAAAAGACCCATGAGGCAAAATATTTTATAAACCAATTTTTCTTCAATATGACTGAAGATACTGATAATCCACGTAACTTATTTGTAGTGCATCTGTATGATTCATTGTAGTTTCTTTTGGGATGACACCACCTGTAAAATATTAGAAAATAGGGAAACGAAGTATTCTAAATAAATATTGAAAGAGTAGAATCGAGTCATACTGAATAATAATATGTCACCTCCTCTCCCACACAAGTCATATACTTTCAGGTTAATCCTTGTGATTAGAATGAGGGGTAAAAATATTATTGTTATATCATCATCATCATCATCATTATACCACCATCAATTTAATTAATTTTCATAAATTCCAACATTTTTGTTATCGAAAATCTGGAATTTAGGTTGAACGTTAAACTACCAAACTTTCTTAAATAATGAATTGAACTTTTCTGAGGTAACAATTTAAAAGTTTTATATCGATGAGTATTTTAAAATGTACCTACTCATTATTGTTAGTGCAAATGCATTATGTATGTATATCCAAAAACAATGCCGCAGATTCATAATACAAAAATACGAATACATTTTTTGTACATACCAAAAACCAGCGCAAACAAAATTTAAATAGTATACAAAATCATACTTTTATATAAATATTGTTGCCAACCCTGTTTAACGATATAATACTCGATTTAATATTTAAATATAGCTCTAAAATTTAAATAAAAGTTTAGACAACTTATCTGTTGAATGCAATTTGCAAGTATATCGAAGTATTGCATCAGATACATTTATTCCTTTCACATAATGTATAGTTATATAAAAAAACCTACGAAAAACCGATACATAATTAAAAAAAAACCAATCTAGGACAATTGTCGCAAATAAGAAAATGTTTAACGACAATAGGTACCTAAAAAAGATATATTTAGATATATTTAGCAATGCATATCTCCTTGGAATTATATTTAATATAAACTTTTATAGATAACACATTAATTCGAATTATTGCTAAATTGATAAGTAATCATATCTCAATCAACCTCATTTTTTCAACAGATTAGAGAAATCCCAAAAATGTATCAATGATGCCTGCAAACGTTTATTTCAAATATGCATTTATAAAATATACTTCCTTAAAAAATTCTATGTATTTATATAATCAATTATTAATCGTATGAAATTATTTGTTGCATTAACGATATTGTCAGAGTGACTTATCTTACTTATTTTTCCCAGTGAGATTCTTTGACCAGATAAAAATAAGTTTCAGAATCTACAGAATTTTATTGCGGCAAAGTATATCCAGTTAAACTTCAAGTGATACGTGATATCAGCATGACATTCGGTTCATTGAATGATAATCTAAAGTAGAGTACATTTCTACTACAAGTGGTTTCACATTTAAAATACGGGTTTTTAAAAAATGCCATTTTTCGGTCTGCAAAACCAAAATGTGAAAACATTTTAAAATTAGATAAATGTCTATGTTGTACTTTTCTGTCTTGTAACTAGTAGCACAAAAAGTACAATAAATAACATAAAATTAAAACAAGAAACTTGAAATTATATTCTCATTATGGTGCTCGGAATTAACAAAATACATTAAATACTATTAAAGCAAGAATTAGTTGCAGTTTCGAATTCGTTTTTCTCAGTATGTCATAGAATATGATATTCTTTATTAAAACAAATTTAAACATAAATTCTTAACATTAAAACTCTAATTAAATTATATTGTAATAATTCTAATTCTAATATTAGTCAATTCTAATGGGGAATTCAGAAGTCAGTCTCTATCGCCAATAAGAAGGTTCCGATCAAGTTCCCTCGATCCTTTTATACTTAATTTTTATAGTGTCTTTTTATTTATACTTTTATAGTGTCTTGTATTGGGAAAGCAGAGAAAATTTATTTTCCGTTTTGTATTTTCCCCAACGTTTTTCATCAATAAAAATAATTATTTTCTATTTCTAATTCGCTCCTTGTCTCGAAAGGACTTTCGTCACAATATAAATAACTTAATAAAAAATAAATAAAAAGATTATACATATTTGCAGTTTATTTATTATTAGCATTTAATATTGTGGAAAAAATTTATTCATATTTTAATATTTTGCATTGGTGTTAAGTAAACATAAATCTCAGAAATCGATTGCAGATGTATTTTAATCAGCAGGGGGAACACTTTGAACATCTTATGCGTCCATTATCTAAAGTACATCTTATGCGAGTCCATTCACTAGTTCGAAATAAGTCCAAAATCGACGTTCGTCTCGTGTCTTATTATAAAAAAACTATAAAAGATAGCGACTTTTAGTAAAAAAGTATTGAAAGATAAGACTTTAATCTAAATCCCTATAATAGTAATTTTTGGTAATTTTTTTTATTTTTAAAATTCCAGGCAAACAATCTTGTACTAAAATAGCGTATTTTTAAAAATTATTTTCTCTAAAATACATGTATTAAACAAAAATTTGCTACTATAGGGATCTAGTTTCTCTTTTGATCTTTCCGGTGATATATAATTTATAACATTAAAAGGAAATTTTGTTGCAATTATAAGACAAATCCGGTATCGTTGCAATAAGGGCAAAATTGATTTCTATGTGCCTTTTTACTTCGGCTTTACGTGCACCTCCGAAATCTAAATAATTCGATATTGGGAATATGTAAGTTTCTGCCCATCGGCTACCCAACCTCTCAATCCGACCCCGCATTCATGCCATCAAGTCTACAGTGAACAGACCCTTAAAATAGATACTTAATTGAATGTATATTTTAATTTTATTTACAATACCTTACTTGTTATACGTTGCTTTCTTATTTATTTCGTTTTTAATTATGTTTATTTCAATGATCTCTGGAGGTACATCAAAATAAAACATCTATTACATTCATTCATTCATTTATCATGCTTCATAAAAAAATGTTTTGCTTTAAAGAACTTTACCTACTTGAATATTTATAGATGTTACAAGTACAAGCTAATCAAGCTCATCTAAGATATTTTTATTATAGCTACCTACTTACATCCAAATATCAGCGGCTCTTGAAGTTTCAAAGCGTTTTTTTAATAAAGAAATTTAATATGATATGATAATATACAAGGTGTTTTAGGTATTTAAAATTTAAATTAAAATCACTATATGTGAAATGTATCACTCTGTAGAGCAAATGTAATTTTTGTTTAAATCGTTGTTTTTTCATGAAGGACATATTCTCAATTTGACCTATGAAAAAATGGAAGTCATGTTTTTTTAAACGGAGAGCTACTTAAATACCCCTGTAGCACAAGATATAGGACCCACAGTGGTGCATTATAGGTCCAATATTTATAACTTGGGCCAATATTGCACTTTTTTAGCCAATGTAGGTGCTATATTGGCAAAAAATATATTTATCTATATTTATCTCCAGTTTTGGACCAATATAGGACCAATAACACGCAATTATACAAGAATCCTCTTAACCGTCAGCAAATCATTTACCAATGATATTTTTTACTTAAACCAGGATATTTTTTGGTATTAATTTTAATAGATGTGTAACTAAATTTCATATTTAGATATCAATATAGTACCCTCTCTGGCCCAATGTACACACAATATATATTTCCCCAATAATCGACCAATATATCACCAATGCAGGAAATCCTATTCCTGTTCGGTATTGTTCGGTCGTGCTCGGATGGCATTGTAAGAAAGACGCGTTCTCGCGTCTCGTCGTGCAGCCTTGCTAAATTCGTTCTGCGCATGTACTGGACGATATGCGAACTAGTTTCGTCGTTGTTTCTCATGATCTTATGAATATGATTGCAAAATAAAATGGCTGTCGCTGCATCCAGTAAAGGATGGTAATATTATACTTAAACGAAATATTTCGTTTATGTATTATATATTATATGGGTAAAGGTTTGACGCTATTAGTGACTCGTATAGTATTAGTGTTAATTCGTTAAAGATTAAAGATTCGTCTGCATACTGGTAAGTTATTTTATGTCTGTGTTATGCTTGTGTAGCTCTAGAATTACCATTATTTTGCTTTAAAGGGTCGACTGTAAATACTGGTTTACCTTTAGTAGAACAACCATATCGAATTCATTACATATAGGTACCTAGAACCTAGAGTATCATAACTGATTTGTATGAAAATAAGATTTTCCCGGTACAAGGAGGATACTTACATAGGTATACTCCTAATACGATTCTCGGCGTTTGATAATATAATTCACCAACATAGTACCCTCTTTGGCCCTATATACAATTAGATCACGAGTATATGTTTCCCCAATGTTCGGCCAATATATCACCAACGATGTTGATTAAAAAAATCACTATACTTTTGTGGAGGTGATAATTTACATAAAGCAATTTTCGCTCAAATGAAAAGACTGCTAACAAAAGAAGTCTATCTTCTTTATTCAGGAGAAGGAAAAAAGAGTAAAAAATCCTTTGTTACTCTTGAGTTGTACAGTGCTATCACTAGTAAGTAAATACTAATTCTATTAAAAATCTAATAAACAGCGTCGTTTGTTTTCTTCTATACAGGGTGTAACTTAAGGTGGGGGTCATATTTGTAGGGGTGGTACATTTCAATCGTAGGAACACATATCTAAAGTTTTTTTTCAAAATTTCTCTATTATTTTTCTCTCTAATTTTTCTAATATTATTAAAGTTATGTATTGTATTTTCTTTTATTTAAGGGGCAGTACGACGATGTTTTAAGGATGCTACAGACAAAGAAATAAAAAAGACAGTTTCGCTCTTTTTAGCCGGTGCAAAGGATCGTGATGGAGGGCGTAAGGCTCGCATTATTTCAAAGGCACCAAGCGCCCAACAACAGGACGATCAGGAAGACGACCCAGAAGTTCAATCAGAATAATGGCCATGTTTCCACAAGTGTTCTTGATTATATTAATATTTTATACTCAGTACCTTTTACTCGATTATATTAATATTTTGTACTCAGTACCTTACTCGTTTTGTTTTTGTTATAGTGGAAATGTTACTATTTCAAAATTTATAAAGTTTTACTTTTATACTTTTATAATACAGAGGCTATTTTATTTCATAAACAGTGAAGTTTCATTACATTTTATCCGACAAGTCTCAGGGAAGCCAGAGGCAGGCTGGCCCCAACACACGTATTTAATTTTTTGAGAGGCGCCAAATTTATAAAATTAAAAATATTCTTGGATTTATTTTTAACATTTTACCTTAATTTAAAACCCTGATAATTATTGTATCTATTCTTCTTTAAAAAATTTAGACACCTTTTGAGGCGAGTCCACCTCTGCCTCTCTTTGACCCCAAAGGTACTATGTTACCTAATTGCCTGCTCTTAACATACAATATATAAATATTATCCTCACAGAGTGATTCAGAAGGAAACAGCAATATTTTACTGAGTAATGAAGATTGAAATATTAAGAAAGAATTTATGGGGAAAATGGTACCAGGAGCGGGGCTAAGGGGATAATTGTTTCACTTAAATCAATATTTTTTATTATAATAGATAAGGTTTTTCCATTTTTTATATTTATCAACACTTGCATGTATGGAGGTTTTTATAGGTTTTTCTTCATACGTTAAACCAAATACCATCAGTACTTTTAAGTACCTACATCAAAACTAAGACCAGCTCTTCCTCGCGTAAGCTTCAGGTAGCTCCTGGCCACATTATGTTTTTTTATATAAACATTTTTCTTAAAATCTCAAGCTCCATCACTGAGTTAAATATTGCCCTTTCTTCCTGAATTATCTTGTATATAAATATAATAGTAATAATGGCTGCTTATTATGTTGACAGCCATTATTGATCCAAGACAACTTTACAATATTGGTCGTATATAAATTATTAACCTTGGACCCACGTAAATTTCAGACGTTGGAGGTATATTGCGGAACAATGTTGGTCCTAATTTGGTTGCCGATGTTGGTCAATATTGGCTTACAATGATGGGCCTTTATAGACAAAATCTGACGAAAGATATATTGGCCCTATATGAACTAGCCAATATTGGACCAATAAATATGTGCTACAGGGGTAATGTCATCTACTACTTACAATAATGCCGTAGCCATCTTTTTCATAGAAAACTGGCAATAACTTCCCAACATGTAAATTTAGATATATGAAGTACCATATTAAAATGTTCTGAAAAAAACTTAATTCAAAAATCCAAAAATATATAGGGTGTTCTATTTGAAAAAGTATATGTTAGTTTGGAATTTTAATATAAACACCTTTCATGTGCCAAAATAATTTTAAAATATGCACGCCACTGGCATCTAACTTCATACCAAAAATTATTATTCTAATCTTAACTGTAACAATGGTACAATACGCATACGCACTAATGATCCACCCTGTATAAAACAACGGTAGGTGGCATGATAAGCTCATGGGAATTAAAGGTATTTTGTAAGCTGAATCCTTACCAGTTGTTAAAATAGTGTGCATTTGTTATAAATGATAGTCATGAATCCAGTAAATAAATTAACATTTAATTAGCACTGAACTTCCAATAGGTGCGAACCTTTCGGAGGTTAGTGGGAGGGAGGTGGTACTCCCAAAAGTTTTCAAAAACCTTGGGCAGATCCAGTATAATAATAGGCGTATGATCAAGGTAACGTACAACTTTACACGGAATTATCACTAAATGATAATTTATAAATATGACCATGAATATTTTTTGCAGTAAATTATAACTGACTACCAGTTTTATAATGCCAGTACATTTATATTTGGTAATTATATCAATAGTAATAAATTATAGGTATTTATAGTTTTCTGTAATTTTTAGCAATAATTCTCTTGTAGCAGTTTAATGTATTTAATTATTAAACACTAATAAAGATGTGTGGTTAACAGGAAAAGCGTGGTATTAATTACAGCATTAAATGATTATAATGTCTGTAACTTATTTCTGATGCGTTTTCATGATTCATAGTTTCTTTTGGGATTACACCACCTGTAAAATAACAAAAAGCAGGAAACCAGAAGCATACAAATTAAAAATTCAAAGTGCAGTAAAATCCAATTTTTGAAGCAACTAGATTCCATTTACTTTTTGCTACTAGCTTGATTTCTTAAAATTATATAAGACTTTAAAGTATAACCCTTACTTTATGATGCCCCCATACATATAAAGGAATCAGTATCCTATTACAAAGTTGTTGGTAGAGAAAACCCCCTCTTGACCCAAATTATGCAATTTTAGACAGAATAATAAAACAATGGGACGAACAATTACTTTAATTTATTTTTATAGCACAGTGAAAGTCATTTTCGCACATACTTACAAAGTTGCAGCATATGGAACTGCAACACATACACAAGGCTTGGCATATCACCAACAAAAATAAAAAATACATAATACAAGCTGGCACGATTTCAATTGTGGCTCCAGTAATGGAATAGGGCCAATTATCAGATTAGGTATACACAAAGAAAAAATCATCAGCAGACTGTATCTACAGAGCAGTCCATTGTTGATGGGAATCCAGGGTATCTCAGAAAAGTGTAAAAGTTAAGGACAAATTAATTGCACAGTCTCAACCTACTTTTTCAATTGATGCGTGCTAACAATATTGTCACATGTTTTCGAATTACAGCTTGATTTTGATCTTTCTTATTTTGAGAGATATAGAAACAGTGTAAACGACAAATTTTTAAAAGGATTTAAGTGGAATGTAGTAGAGTAGTAAAATTTTTTCTTTTGTTTGTTTTTGGGCTACGGAATAATCTTTTTTTTTAAATAGGACACCGTCTATATCTTTCTTTATTTAAAAGTAGTTTTTCTTTCTGATTGTAACAATATACATAATAATAGTGTTTCTTAAGTAAACAAACAGAATAAATATATATTCTTCCTTGCCAACTTGCCTTGAAAAAGTATATCAAGAATATAATAAAAGCAAAGAGCAGATATTTATTTTTGCCTAAAATTATATAATTGTTTTGAAAAAAAAAACAATTGATCTCATTTAGATGTTCCAAGAAATATATAGAAAACACTCTATCTACTAGTATTTCGGCTTATTAAGCCTTTTTCAATAGAGTAAACGTCTATTACTAAATGTTTCCAAGCGCGTTTCCGTTATTTATTTATTTACGAGCAATTGTTTATTGATCCTACCATCTGGTAAAGCCCGAGTGTTTAATACCTTTTCTAAGAAGGGCGAAAATATAAAATCTATCTGATCATTCATAGTGCAAGGATTTATAATTAAAGATTTTTAATTTCCAATTGCTCCAACAGATCTAAGCGCTTTCCTTTCTTTTCACGATGCAGTACCTTTAAATTTTTCTGATCTATAAAATGATGTAATGCCGTGTATGTGGGTCAAATCGGTAGAAGTGTTGAAACTAGAGTGGAGGAACATAAAAAGTCCAATAACGCAAAAAATTCGGGATTTTCGACGCATTGTATAGAAAGCAATAATTTTATAGATCAGAAAAATGTAAAGGTACTGCATCGTGAAAAGAAAGGAAAGCGCTTAGATCTGTTGGAGCAATTGGAAATTGAAAAATCTTTAATTATAAATCCTTGTACTACGAATGATGATATAGATTTTACATTTTCGCCCTTCTTAGAAAAGGTACTAAAAACTCGGATTATCCAGATGGTAGGATCAATCGGGGGTAGGTGCTCGTAAACAAATAAATAACGAAAACGCGCTTGGAAACATTTATTGAAAAAGGCCTAATAAGCCGAAATACGAGTATGTAGAGTGTTTTCTATATATTTCTTGGAACATCTAAATGAGATCAATGTTTTTTTCAAAACAATTATTTTCACGATGTTTCATAAAGAACCATCCGCTTCGAGTATCCACTTTATTAAAATTATATATTCAGTTTTTTTATATTTTAAGAACTAGAATTAAAGGAAGAATATACAGATAATGCCATCAATAAATAGTTTCGTACAATATCGGTAAAATGAGAAAATGACAAAAGAAACATCATTTCATCCAAATACCAAACAAACAGCTTCACGATCGGTGAAGAAACCATTGATTTGTTTATACATATATTTTCCAAAAATGAGGTTGCGAACAAATGCCCATACAGAGTTCTCATTCAATGAAGATGAAATTAGTGGCTGGTTAAATCAACTTTTTCAATTACACAAGGATGAATTACGACATAGACTCATGAGTATTAAAATCAACCGCAATGAAATCAAATCTGTAATAATTTTGATGTAGTAGATACATTATCACGATTTATCGAAATTTACGAATCGTGCATTTCGTGGTTTTATCCTTTAAAACTCTCCGTCAAACATTTTGCAGACATACTTAGTCAGACAATTATTATTAGTTTTATAATGTATTATATGACATTCAGTAAAAATATAATCAAAAAATCATCTTTATGGGACTGGATCGATAATATCGTGGTCACGACATGTAATCTTGAATTAACTATATTAGGTTTGTTCATACTTAGCACCAAATTGTCAGCAAACTGTTAGGAGTCTGCGCAGACCATATTTACCCGTTCCAACATAATCATTCTCAAACTAGTAGTATTTTACCGTTCCAACAAAAAAGTGACTAGGTTTCAAACGGTGGTTTGGTGACTGTCAAATCGATTTAAAGATTATTTAGAAACTACTAGTCAGACGCATGCGTAGTGGATAGTGGATAAAATAATAGAAAATAAAACTGGCAAATCTTAACTAATCTAACCTAAATTTTTTAGAAAAACTCGATTATTTAAAAATTGTTTGAAGTGTTATAATTTTATTTTCATTATGAGTGATATTTTAAGTGAGAGCAGTGAAAGTAATCTCTCAATATCTTCCGAAATTAATGCCCCATTTTTGCAGATTTGGAATGTGGTGGGTTCCAACTTTATTCCGATATTTCTTATAAAAATCTACCAATAAAAGTGTGACATTATGTTGTCTTCTGTGCCTCATTTGTCTCCGCACAAGAGGTGTTCTGTGTCTCCCCACTCCGCACCAGCAGTGGTTGGCCGACTTGCACGAACATTTGCTGTAGTTTCAACACTGGTGGTACGGAATGTGGAACTGAGAATTATACATTCTTGTAATCTAAAGAAAACATGCGATTAGAGTAAATTTTCAACTTATTACTTCTTATTAAATGTTATCTGACATTTTTTTATTGCGTCGAAAATGGAAATCAACAAAACAAAAAAAAAAAGCTGCTTGCGGCTGGCGCTTGAGAACTATAGATTGTGTTCCAACAACAATAATTCAAATTAGTTTCCAACTGATGCATGAATCGGGCGTGCACATTAAACCAGTGCTGCAAACTATCTGAAACTGCTGTGTAGGAACAAACCTAATATCAATCGGTCCCGGTCGTCAACTGTTTAGTGTTGCAAGATCATTAGATTAGTGATTAGTTAGTCTTACATACATAACTTGTCGTTTCGTTTCATAGGCTAGATTAAAGGTGATTTAAAAAATTGAAAAATATTTTTTTAACCATTTACCAGTTGACTACAAATTATTTCCACGCAGATCTGTTGGAATAAAATAAACTATCCGACTTGTGTCAGTTTCAAACTTGATGAAAATGAGTGAAAAAGCAGGCAAAATATAAAATATTATATTCAGTATCAGCCTTGTTTATAGAGATACATTCAGCCTCTTTAGTTCGAGTGGATGGCGTACAGATGTCATGGTGGATAATGTGTGCACCTGACCAATGAAATTCGTGCATTTCATTCGTAGTATTAGATTTTTCCACATGGTGTCACCACTGCGGTTGATTAACTATAAAATTTTATATAAACAAGGGTATCAGTTATAGTTATAAACATAGTTATGAACTAGTAAGTAATTGATGGCTAAAAGTTAAGTACAGTATATAAGGCGTAAGGAAATGAATAGTGGTTTTAGTACCTGTACTAGGTGGACAAATTTACGTAAGCAGATAAGTTTAGTGTAATACAATGATTAATATACAGGGTGATTCTTAACCTATACGCATAAACTTGAATGTGTATAGGTTAAAAATCACCCTGTATAGTAATATATATCCTTTTGATTTCTAGAACCATTCAAGTTTCGTGACTAGAAAAAACTGCTTTGAGTTGGGTGGTTACAATGACTTGAATCATTTGGCTGTTAATTAATGTTTAGGTAACATTTAGTTTTTTATAAATACTGCACCTGTTCTTGCCAACCTACTCAAATCATTTTAATTTTACATATAGCATTGTGAAGATCAGCTTTAGGCGTTATAAACTTCCATCATGCTCAGCATATCCGGACTGGTTACTTTAGCTATTAAAACATGTTTAATAATTGCACATTGTAAAAGTAAGTTGCCCGGAAATACATAAGTACCTTTCAAAGTACTAGAGTGATAAATACAAAACACAACACGGCTCTCAACAGAAGGAATTTAAAAGTAGATTTATTTTATATCAACAAACAAACAAAAATACGGTTGTCTCAAACACACAGTTTATAATATATTTTTATAAGATTTTTTCTATTAATTAAACTTAATTTGTATTGAAAGTCCAAGTAAAAACTCAATAAATCATAAAATTCACTCTACCTAATAATAATAATTTTATTTTTTATTGCAACTAAAGCAAATACATTTGAAAATTCAATAAATAATTACTCAACCTTTTCAATAACCAAAAACCAAACCAAAAGCGAACATTGGTTAAATGTTACATTATTGCAGCTCTTAGAAATGTACAGTGTGGTTCATGTAAAACTATGCCTTCATTCTCAACATTTTTTTTTTGTAAAAAAAACAGACTTGTGCGATTTTACTATAACATTTAAGCCCGATTCCAAAATTTCATTCACAAAAATATAAGGGATGTACAAAAAACTAAAATCTCATCTTTTTCCCCAATCCAACGTATATCCCTTTGGGGTTATCTTCAATAGTTTTCGAGATATGTGCACTTCCAGTTATTACAGTTTCATTATTGCAATTATTCCTCATAATCATAATAAAGTATTTTGTTATTATATTATTTTAGGATGGTAATATATTACAATAACAAAAATGTATTACAGAACTTTATATCAGAGTAAAGAAAATAATTTAAAAAGATGTACTTAGATTAATATTAGCGGCAAATTAAAGTATTCTATTAAGTATACCATTTTTTTCCATACAAATATTGCACCTTTTAAATTACATTACGACAAACTCTTTCAAATAGAATTTCATTCTTGTTTAAGTGATCAACATTAGTCGAATTAAAAAAAATTACTTTTAGTTTTTAAAATTTAAAATTTTACTTTTTGCAAAGTTATAGGGTAATAAGTAATTTTTTGGTACACCCGTATATTTTTTGAGTAATAATATTGAAATCAGAATTAAATTCTACATTCTGAAATACATACCTAACAAATATATGTTGAGAATTAAGAGTCCATTCACTAGGTCGAAATAAGCCCTAAATCGGCGTTCGTCTCGTGTCTAATTATAAAAAAACTATAAAAGATAGCGACTTTTAGTAAAAAAGTATTGAAAGATAAGACTTTAATCTAAGTCCCTATAGTAGTAATTTTTGGTATTTCTTTTTATTTTTAAAATTCCAGGCAAACAATCTTGTACTAAAATAAATTATTTTCTCTAAAATACATGTATTAAACAAAAATTTGCTACTATAGGGATCTAGTTTATCTTTTGATCTTTCCGATGATATATAATTTATAACAGTAAAAAGAAATTTTGTTGCAATTATAAGTCAAATCCGGTACCCTTGCAATGAGGGCTAACTTTATTTCCATATGCCTTTTTACATCGGCTTTACGTGCACCTCCGAAATCTTAATAATTCGATAGTGGAAATATGTAAGTCTTTACCCATCGGCTACCCATCCTCTCAATTCGACCCCGTATTCATGCCTGTCAAATCTACAGAGAATGGACCCTCAAGATATCTAATGAGGAGGAGGTCACTTTTACGTAATACATTAAAAAACCATGAAAAAAAACGTGACCCTTTCTCAGTTTATATGAAAAGTACCTAAATTCTTAAACGATAAAATTTGTTATCTCATAATGAGGTTATCGACTTAAACATGTACGGATACAAAAATAAGGTTAAATGAAGCTTTCGAGATTAATGAAATGATAAGATAACTGAGTGCATTACACCAATTTAGTAATTATTGAAATATGTTTTATTTTCCTGATGATATATAAAATTCCCCGAATTACCCAGCTAATTGAAGGAAGGAAGATCATAATAAAAATAAAGTAAATTACAAATATGTATCTGAAACATTCCAAACACATTATAATACTTAATACTGGTTTTTAACATTAAATTTTCGAGAATAAGAAAAAAATAAGATCATAGGGGTCATTTAGAAAATTCTTTCAAATCATCCACTGGTGGGTAAACTTGCCCCGAAGGCAAACCATCTTGGAAATATGGTGACCACATCAGCAGTATTATTTAGAATTATTGGAAATATTTGCAGAATTATGGTATTATTTAGGAGTGACTGAATTATTTTAGTATTATTTTGGAAATAATAATAATAATAATAATAATAATAATAATAATAATATTTATTTACAGGTAAGTAAACTTTACAATAATTAAAAATATAAATAAATACAAGTAAATAAAATGGTATTCAATAAGTGTAAAACACTTGTTTTGAAAAACATTTAAGATATACAATTTAATATAAAATTTTGTGCATTTCCACATATCACAAATACACATACATAAAATAATAATATAAACACTATACATTTTATAGTCCTTGTATATGTGATGATCAAAAAAGAACATACACATGCATCCATACATCTGATCTCGTAGTAAGTTGATGGCATTGCATATCCTACCTATCTCATACAGTATTCAGTTCTACGTAATTAGTTATTATAGATCTTGGGGTAGATAGAATAAAATCCTTCAATCTTTTTTTAAACAGAGATAGTCTCCCTATATTTTGTACATTTTTAGGAACTGTATTGTACAACTTTGGTGCTAGAAAAGCAAAAGACCTTTGTCCAATTGATTTTGTGACACGAGGCACTATATAGTTACTTCTTTGACGTGTGTTATAATAGTGTGAAGGTAGTGAGGAGTGGTGTTTATAAAGATGGTGTCTCGCATTTACACAATAATAATACAACTGCCTTAAATCAAATACTGAAGCTTCGGAAAACAATAAGTCAGTGGAGTATCGAACATCCTTATCAAGTATTAACTTGAGAAATCTCTTTTGCAGAACTTCCAGAGAATAAATATGGGTTTTCAAAGATGACCCCCATGCCAATATTCCATATCTCAAGTGAGATTCAACTAGCGCATAATAAATTGCCATTAGTTGCTGTAATTTTAAAACATTTTTTAAATATTTGAATCTATACAGTAAACACTGCAATTTCCGTATAACATAATTGATGTGAGAGTCCCATTTTAAATGAGAATCTATCACTACTCCCAAATATTTAATACTTTTTTTTGATGCAATAGTATAATGATTTCCTTGACTTATAATTTGTATGTCTTCAAAAGATGGAAGATTTGCTTTTTGACATGAGAACGGTATAAAATATGTTTTCTCAAAATTTATTGTTAATATTTTGTAATCAAACCAATCTTTAATATAAGCAAAATCTTCTATTACAGTAGCCTTAAGTTCTTCCCACGTATCGCCAGTATAGAAAATGGCAGTGTCATCAGCAAAACCATACACTTCACCTTTACACTGTAATGAAAACAAGCCATTTATGTACAAATTAAAGAGAATGGGACCCAAAACAGTGCCTTGAGGTACACCATATTCTACTTGAGGTGAACTCAATATTCCATCCACTCTTACTCTCTGTCGTCTATTTGTTAGATAACTTTTAAACAACTTTAAAGAGTTTACTCTAATTCCCATTTCTTCTAATAAGTTCAAGAGTAGGTTGTGACTGATTGTATCAAAGGCTTTCGATAAGTCTATAAAAACGCACAGACAAGGCTTGCCATCATTCAGTGAAGAGTATATTCTAGATGTTAAGGTTATAATAGCATCTTCTGCAGAAACTTTACTTTTAAAACCGAACTGATTTTCAGAAAGCAAATTGTATCTTTCTATATAGGATTCTAATCTCTTTTTTATTATTTTTTCAAAGATTTTGCTTAAGTGGGTGATTAAGGTAACTGGTCTATAATTACCTGTGTTAGTTTTGCTACCGTTTTTATGGATGGGAATTACAATCGACTCTTTGAAGGCTGAAGGCCACAGACCAATTTGCAGACATTTATTTATCAAATAAACTAAAGGACCAGTTATGTAATCTGAAACTGACTTAAGGCTCTCAGCTTTTACGTTATCAAATCCAACAGACTTGTTATTTTTCAAGCTGTGAATAATAGTCCGAACCTCCTCCGTATCAGTAGGAGTTAAAACAATGGAATTAGGTAGACTACTTGTACGTATTTTAAAATTTGGATTTTTTACAATACTATTTGCAAGCGTCTTATATTGGAAATATTGGTATTGTTTGAAATTATATCATGGAACTATTCATAATTATTATTGCGTCATTCGAAATCGAATAGGTGTACGGATAGCTGTGTGTAAAAATAAATGTTTGAGGTAGTTGCTTTTCAGTGGCCAACCGAGGGGGGGTTTGGGGGTTAACCCCCCCCCAGGACCTGTAAAGTGAAAAAAAATATTAAGGTATATTAAAAATTAAACTTGTTTTTGACACATAACATGAAAAATCTATTTAAAATGTTAATTTAATAAATAAACTATCATTTTAAATACATTTTTCATACCTATTAGGTCGAAACGAAGTCTAAAATTGTAAGCTTGGCAATATTACTGCCGGACAAATAGTTAACAATGAACGGCGTGTTGGCACGTTTGTGCAAATTGTTTTTTCTGGGATTGTGTTAGGTACCTATGTATTGAGAAAATCCCTCTCAGAGGAAACTTCTCGGTGCGCCACTGGTGCTTTTCAATTATCTAATTGTTCTAATTCCGATCAGTAATGTACAGAGTAGTCCGTTTTCTACGGTAATCCATGATAATTCAAAAAGTGTAAAAGTTACAAACAAATTAATTGCACAGTAATCTCGACCTACTTTTTCAAGGCCAGGTTGATGGTGCCGTCCGATTAATAATTCTTTTGTCATATGTTTTCGAATTACAGGGTGAAATTTTGCCTATTGAAACAAGGCCCTGTATCTTTCTTAGAAGAACTTTTAAATGTTAAGTGGAGAAACAACACTTTTTCTATATATTTTTGTTTTCGGACTATGGAATAAAGTTATGTTTTTTTAAATGGGACTTTCTGTATATATTTCTTTATTTAAAAGTAACTTTTCTTCCTGATTATGACAGTATATAATAGTAAGGTTATATTTAAATACTTACGGCTTTAACTAGTATCCACTTTAAATTGACAATATATAATTTTTTGTTTATTTACCAAAAGCAAAACCATTTAATTCAAAAAATATTTTTTAATATCTACTACTACATAACATTTTCAACAGTTCCTGAAAAACTCGATTAGATGCATAAAAAAATAAATAATAATAAATAAAATATCTAAAAAACTACAATATAACTAAATATATCCCTAGAAGCTGTACAGACACCTCGAAAGAGCAAGTAATTGTTATTGCTAATATGGGTCCAGTACAAAACAGTATGAAGCTAATGAAAAGTAAAAAACAAATTATAAATGATAGACAAGGATTATTGCTGTTAAGTTTATTTGGATGATTTTAAAACTATACATTTATTATTACATCGATTACATTCCTGCCCGAGGACATTTTAAGACACCTATTAAACCTGACAAGTCGTTCTACTACAGTTTATACTACTGACATGTAAATCGCCCAAAGTTCTACTAGAGAAGATGGCTAGTACATTTTTAAATCGGGCAGAATCAGCCCGCACCGGTCAGGAAAAATTCCAAAGGAATTAATTTAATTACACGGTTTTAAATAGCAGCGCACATACATATATATCCGAGCAAAATTTGCTCGCCAACTGCTCTCCGGAATACGGTTTGAATTTGTCCTTGACATATAAATGTGATATGTGATACATCTTTGATAAATTAATGCATTTTAATTAAATGAATCAGTTTATGGAGAATCAAAGGCAATCCCGACCATATTATTCTTATAGTTGTTACATACGTAATTTGAAGAGGTAACATACTTGGCACGACAGTCGCTATATAGGCGAAACGCTAATGACCGTTATCTGATAATTTCCTGCTCTGCAACACGGCCTCACCGTGCAATGTTGTGCAGTATTGCACAAAGTTATTCATGTTCAATGAGACTCAAATTAAATAGTCCTTCGTGCATTTCCAAACTAAGGTATCAAAAAAGAACATTAGTTCCCTCAAATTTCGTATAGGTAAACAATATGCAGTGAGTCCATAAAGTCCAATTATTTTCAAAATGGTAAAGTTTTTGAAATATCGCTCGGACGCGTCGATTTTATTTTCTTTTTGCACTTGTTTTACATACATTAAATTTTAAGGGCAACTTAATGAAGCTAGGTCGATATACACCTTAATATTTTAAACAGAACACCCAGTACTGTTTTACATATTTGGAAAGAACTCTTTTTTAAGAATATGGTCATATAAGGTTTTATGGAACTTTACAATTTTCAAAATAATGAATTTATGCGGGATTTTATGGACACAGTGTATAATAAACCAATGTAATAAAAGTACTTTCTCATATATTCAGGTCGATTCTGTTTCAACATAACAATATTGTTTTTGGCTATTTTCAAAAGATATGGTTATTTTTTAACCAGATATGTAAGATACATATTCTCTTTGATAAATTTTAACAAGATGATTTGTCATTTTAAAAATATCTTGCTATTATTTCTGGTAATCTTAGCAACATCATTTTAGTACTTGCTATGAACATTGCAATATAGTTAGTGGTTATATTTAGTGTTTAAAATGGCCATAAATCCATTATTTATACATTTACAACTGAATTTTCATGAAGAGTTTCAAAATGTTCTAAATCAGTAAGTACCTACTTATATTATTTAAGTACAATTATTTTTATTTGTATATTTTGATCAGAAATGTGTACCTAAATTAAAATTAAGACTTGAATTCAAAAGTATTAGAGATGCAAGCAACCCATTTGAGGTTTCGAATGAAAAATTTATCAAGTATTTCGTTTGAAGTAAAGGAGCGGCACTGAAATTAATTCAGGAACTGGAAATCCTGGATAACTGTTTATCGATGAAGCTACAATACCATTTCATTTACAGGTGATAGGTACACAAGGATAATTTAACTAAAATTATCAATTTACATAGAAACTTTTGTAGGTTTTTGCAAGCTTATTAGCGAAAATTTACAATTAGTTCCATTTGAGGTTTGTTTATTTTCTTGCGTCGTGACATGGTAATGGCAAAGAGGATGATACACGTTTTCTCTATGGAATAAACTAATTTCTCTTCACAAATCACATAGGTAACTCTTTGGTAAACGTAAAGGTGAAACGCTCGTGAAACCAAAGAATATATCGTGATTCCTGATGAAACGGTTAGACTTCAAACTCAAAACACAAAATTTGAGGTTATACCCCACTGTCGTCTTCTTCTTCTAGAAATATTCAATGCATTTGACCCCGACATTCACAAATTTATAACAATATTGTTGTTTTTGTAAACTTTAACAATACTTACTATAACTCTCCAAAATACCAATTTTGAATAAGATCTTGTTACCACTTAAACTTATAACAATATGGTTTACATAACAAGATTCTTAGCAAGATGCAAACAGAATCGACCTGATTATTAGATTATAACACTTAACAATAAAAATATAAATAAAAAGGTGTTCATAATAATAAACTATCCGAAGTAGAACATATGAAAAAGTGACTTCTCTATTAGCAAACTATTCAGAACCCAACTTTAACTCATTTGTTTGTTATGAATAAAATTAAAGGAAGAACTTGTTTTTTCTACCCTTGCATAAACAAAATAAGTACTACTCTTACTAGATTTTGTAATGTAAATTGTTTCCTCTGCGCAAAGTGTTTTTTCTTATTAGAAATTAATTTCATTTTGGCATTGGGTGTCTTGTGCTCTGAACGAATAGCCCACCCACAAAAGTTCAACTTTTGGGACAGGAGGTTAGTCCCTATCTGAATTCTGTGGCGAGTGTAATTTAAGGCGTTTATAAATGCATGACCATGCTTGAAAAACGAGTAGCTCGACCTATATCCAACTCACTATCTCCTGAACTATCTGAACTGTCCTTTTTAGAAGGATTATAAATATAGAGAACATTAATGCTGTAATCACCCCTCCATTGTATAATGAATTGGAAATCACTCGAACGTTCACACTGGACATAATCTATCAAACGAATCATACATTCTTGAAATTAGATTTGCAGAAAAAAATTTACTTGACAACATAAGCTGCTGATGATTATTGCAATTTACTAATCGCGAAACCCAACAAAAAAGATACATTAACCGATGCCATACATAGTCGCAGTGTCCATTACGCTCGGCTCTTTTTAATTATTGCTCTGGAAGCGATTAATCGATGTGAAATGGCTGCTGCAATTAGATTAAATTTTCGATTTGGGAAAATTTCCATACACATTCTGAAGCAGGAATCAAAGAGTAATGAGTTTATGCAAAGCGGCGCGGGATGTAGTGCCGTTATTGAATAAAAATAAACATACTGATAAAATATATGTAAGTATATATACGAATGCTATTTATAACACGGAGATAAATTCGTCCTACCAAATGTAAATTTTAAAATTCTCTTTACATTATATATTTTTAGTAAATGTGTGTTGGCATCAGTACAAAATTAAGCCAGAGAGGCGGGTAACTTGTGTATAAGCCTAGGGATGAGCTCATGACGTCATATCCAAAGTGTCACTGCGTGATAACAGGAAAGCTGTAAACCTCGAAAACTTTCAATATACCGTACGTGTGTGAAAGATAGCGTTGTCACAATTTATTTTTTCACAGCGCTGCGTGCGAAATCAATTTTACATAAAGCGATGCAACTATAACAATAGATATAGGTCAAAGCTTGTCTGTTTTGGGTTCGAACACGTCTCGAAGTGCACTAGAAGTAAATATGCGAATACAATATTTTTATTGTCATCTAAACATGTATTTCTTCGTAATTTATATTAAAAAAGACTATCATTCTAAATTACCTACATTAAAATAAAATGTTATCTTGAAAAGCGAATTCCTGAGTATTCAGTACGAGTCGTGAATGTCGTGAGTGATCGTTAGTTAATACAAATGTAAAATGCGTGAATGTATCTCATTCAACCTGCAAATTTCGTGCGTGGGCGTGCGCGCGTTCGTTACATTCGCCATTGTGAGCGTGCGAGACCGTTTATACAAATTTCAAGTGACTCACTAATTAGTATAGCATAGCCCGGAAGAGATAGGGATGCCGCGATACTCATAAAATATCGATTATTTTATATCCATCCCTATTGGTATCGGTTACCAAAGTATCAGTACCTACCTCAAACATCGGCGGTACATTTTGCTAATCTACAATCTAAACCTCTGGTATAGGTACCCATGTAAAAAATTATTTAAGATTATTAGATATTGCAATTAGATATTGTAGTTAATTAAAATTCGTATTTTCTGGAAAACTCTATAATAGATTAATATCACACATTTCTTTGGCAACATAATATATGAACATGAAAAAACGAAACTTAATTCTAAAATAGGAAGGAATATACTAATATAACAGCGAATTCGACTGACCGCCTTAGTGCGCACTGGGAATATCTACATTCTTTATTATCAACTTCAACAACAAAAGATGGAGCTATTCTTAGTGCGCATTAAGTGCAAACCAGCCGAATTCGCTATAAGTCTCCTCGAGCCAGGATATTAGTGAGGTTATGAATTGAGGCCAAACATCAAATGTCAGTTGTCATGTCTGTCAAATGTATACCCATTAAAATAGCGGTTACCCCCAAGGATTGTTAATGTTAACAATCCTTGGGTTACCCCATCCCTACGAAGGGGTAGTATAATTAGGAGTATAGGAATCATTAAGGACACAAAGTAGTAGTAGTTTATATGAAACATTTCTAGTGTCCCTGCACGAGAATCGATTTAATTTATTGAAAGAGACAAAACCAAAATCGGGAATTCACATAAAACGTTAAAATTCTAAAGACATTTACTTGCTTCTTATCCCAAATTGTTTAAAAAATGGTAATAAAATACAATAAAATTACTTTTCGCACTGATAAACAACAGAGTGCAGATTTCTTCAGCATTTACCTGATAAACGTTAAATTTTACTTTACGCACTACATTTTACTAAATAGCGTTTGCTAATTGTTGTAATTAAACAATTTTTGTTGTCGGTTAAGTAAACGGATCTTTAACTATTGTTATATTAACGAAGTCTCGTTGCTCAATGTGCCATAAGATTTATATTGGTGGTGGGGGTACGCAAAGATTTTATGGAACCGTACAGTGATATAATATGTACACACAATATATATATATATATATATTTATTACAGGAAATATCCGATTTCAGGCTATTTCAGTTTGGCTAGGACATACTAGTATTGCCTGATAGTTGTGATACAACACTAATATCACTGACCATCGAAACTTCTGGTTGCAAATTTTTTATCGGATATTTCCTAACAATAATCAAGCCATTTTAGTTAATGTCCTAAAAATTATCAGGCAATATGTCCTAGGAAAAATGTAAAGTTCCTAACAACGATAGGAACTTTTAGTATGTCCTAGGTCAAAGTGAAATGGCTTGAAATTGGATATTTCCTATAACATATTCACTATGGACATAACTGAGCAAAGCAAAGGCTTTGCTCAGTCAGTTTCTCACTGAAATGGCTTACTAACAGTTCGATATTTGGTAATTTGGTATAATTAAAATTTTTATGACATTTATGTGAAATGTCCAACGGTAAATAACAACTCATTGATATTTATTGTTACTAATGTATTGTATAATAAAAATGAAAGCAGTAAAATATTTAATAGAACATCCATTTTCGCGAATGTCGTATGGTGATAAATTACTTAAGTGTCAAAAATTTAAAAAGACCCACACCTGATTTAAATTTAGTTCATAAACAATCGGTGAAAGGAAACGAAGTGGTGAGGAAATGACAAAAAATGACTGGATTTGTGGATGTGATACAAACCTTGTTTTTTTTTTGTTTGCCATGTCTTTTGTTTCGCGGCGAAACCTGGGCAAAAACAGGTGTAAAAGACCTAGTTCACCTTAGCCAAAAAATTACTTACATGATGAAGATATGGTGAACTAGATATAAAAAATATTTTAAATTTATCATTCTCTGGCAAATTAAATATAAAATCTGTATTAAGTACCGAATATATAGAAGTGAACAATACAAAAATATAAGTAACAGACAAGTTTTTAATTTAATAATGAATGTACTTTTATTGTTATGTTCCAGAACCGCTAACAACTAAAACCATGTATAGCATTTTAATAGGTGTTGTATTTTAGTATTACTTTAGGTCGATGTGCACCCCCAAGGTATAAATCTTAGAACCGCCACTGTTTTATGTTTAATTAGGTAACTGCTACTAAACTATTTAGAGATTGGCTGTATGTACCTATACAGGGTGTCCACCTAGTGCGCGTAAGTCCAATATCTGGGTTAATAAAAGAGATAACTTAATTTTTTTTTCTACAGGGTTGTCTAATATCCCGAGCTGCACAAAATGAAAATATATTTACATATTCAGGGTGTTCAGTCTTTCCTGGACAGGTACCAACTTCATTTTTTTAAATGGAAACCTATATTTTTTATGGCATTATCGAATTGTACGTAAAAAATTAGTGGGACTTTGTGCATAACACTGCTATTGAAATATTAATAGTTTGCGAGATATTTGACTTTTAATTTTTTTTTCTTATGTTTCGTCACTTCTAATAGTTGACATAATTATGGTTGTATGACAGCTAGAAATTATTTTTTTTCAGAAACTGTAGAGTGAAGATGGCTCTTTCGAAAAACGTATCAAATGTTGACCTGCGATATACAGGGGGCAACAGAAATCGTGCCAAACCTGATGGTTTAAAATTTAAAAAATCTCGACTTTTTCAAATGGAACACCCTGTGTTTTATGATTTCATTAGATGCCTTTCTGTAGACTCTACAATTTTATAATAGCTTTCCCTATACCTAAGTTAAGTAGTTTTTGCAAAAAACCCACTTTTATGAAAAATACCCGATTTGCGCACTCCTTTGACGGAAAAAATATTGTAAGGCTATTTATTTTTATAAAATGTATTAGTTTACACTTCTTAAAATAAAAATAACTGAAAAATTTAGATAATTTCAGTTTAATAAACAAGTCTTTATGGAAAGTTACCATTTATTTGTAAATAAAAGTAAAAAATCATAAAAGCTCTACATGTAATTAAGAATTAGCAAAACTGGCGTATGCTTTAGAAGAAGTTCATGGGAATTATCAACAGCAGAAACCACAACATTAAACTAAATATTATCGTTGTTACTCCCATGTCTCCTGGTAGTTTTCTCATAATTTCCATTTGCTGTTCTTTCAAATCTTTCTTTCACATTTTCAAAACAGTCAGCACGTGGAAATCTCTATAAATACGTGCTGCTAGCAAATAATTCCCATGAACTTCTTCTAAAGCATACGCCAGTTTTGCTAATTCTTAATTACATGTAGAGCTTTTATGATTTTTTACTTTTATTTACAAATAAATGGTAACTTTCCATAAAGACTTGTTTATTAAACTGAAATTATCTAAATTTTTCAGTTATTTTTATTTTAAGAAGTGTAAACTAATACATTTTATAAAAATAAATAGCCTTACAATATTTTTTCCGTCAAAGGAGTGCGCAAATCGGGTATTTTTCATAAAAGTGGTTTTTTTTGCAAAAACTACTCAACTTAGGTATAGGGAAAGCTATTATAAAATTGTAGAGTCTACAGAAAGGCATCTAATGAAATCATAAAACACAGGGTGTTCCATTTGAAAAAGTCGAGATTTTTTAAATTTTAAACCATCAGGTTTGGCACGATTTCTGTTGCCCCCTGTATATCGCAGGTCAACTTTTGATACGTTTTTCGAAAGAACCATCTTCACTCTACAGTTTCTGAAAAAAAATAATTTCTAGCTGTCATACAACCATAATTATGTCAACTATTAGAAGTGACGAAACATAAGAAAAAAAAAATTAAAAGTCAAATATCTCGAAAACTATCAATATTTCAATAGCAGTGTTATGCACAAAGTCCCACTAATTTTTTACGTAGAATTCGATAATGCCATAAAAAATATAGGGTTCCATTTAAAAAAATGAAGTTGGTACCTGTCCAGGAAAAACTGAACACCCTGAATATGTAAATATATTTTCATTTTGTGCAGCTCGGGATATTAGACAACCCTGTAGAAAAAAAAATTAAGTTATCTCTTTTATTAACCCAGATATTGGACTTACGCGCACTAGGTGGACACCCTGTATAAAAAGTCCTTTGGACAATAATAGTGCTACTGTAGTTAATAATAATAATAATAATAATAATAATAATAATAATAATAATAATACAGATACATCACCCTTTAAAAAAACAATTAAGGTGTACCTACTGTAATCATTCTCATTACCCACGATATTTCGTACAATGAGTTCGAGACGTATGTAACTTAAATTCCTTTTTATTTATTAAATGCCGATGTTTCGACCGTCCTTCATGTCAGTATTTTTTAAATAAAAATTTTATCACGCATCCCAACCCGTCATGCTAAATATGATCAAATATGTAACAATAATAGTAATAAGAATAAAAATAAGTGAGTTTCACCATAAATTGTGCAGTGGCACAAAATATTAAATAGACACATGACACCATAATGGAGTTTTTGATTTGATGATCATATTATTGTCACTTTATTTCAAATACCCCATTCGAAACCGAGCTATCTGTTTATTTACATTTTTCGCCTCTCATCGTACGTATTACAGACGTTTCAAAGTTTTGGCACAGAAAACTAAGAAATATAGTACGAAGGACAATACATAATTATTTATTTATATCCTCCGGATAAAGTAATAGGTATCTGTATAACATCCTAAAATTTTATGGATCGGAGAGCTGTAGTTTTATCAGCGAGATTAGGAAAACGTAAATTTAATAATTAGGTAATTTCGGGATGATCGAATCTTACAGTCGAATTTCCTCGTGGTTATTTCCATTTATTATATATGTAAGTATATACAGGGAGGTGCATTTTCGATGGGATTTGGGGGTATCCCGGTTGCTATGAGCGACAGAAAAAAATGGACAGCACGAACGTTGGCTAATTTTTTGAGACAAATTCAACTGTCAAAACAGAAATCCGGTAAGTCGATTTGTTTTCGAGTTATAAGCCGTTTGTCACTTTTTTGTAACCTTGGGTGGACTCTATATCTCGCTTATTTGAAGAGATACAGAAAAAATGTAAAAGCAACTTTTGTCGACATTTGGTAGCGTAATTCAACGGTGATATTACTTTTTTTATATACCGGGTGATTACTGATTTACGAACCAAACTTATGATTTTTTAAATGAAAACCATAGTTGGCTTGGGTCGCGATGGAAAGCTTATGTTGTCAGCTTTTCAAAAATATATAGTTTCATATGGTTATTTTTAAAATTTAATCATTTACGGCATTTTTTGTAGAAGAATGGTAACAAAATTTTATTTACAATAGGGGCAAGTAAATTATAATAGCATCTATCTATATACGATAGCATAACATCTATCATTAAAGCAACCCACAAAATTACACAATAAGTAACAACAATGAAACTAACAAATTTACAAATATTATACATATTATAAAAATTACAAAATTTATATAATATAACAGTAATAATATAATTTAATATAATTTTAGTAAGTTTAGTATAATTTTTTTGTAATATAATTTACATAAGAGAACAGTTTGAACATTGATGTTCACACAGTCTACATCTTTTTTTTACACTATCTATACTTCTTAAAATATACAGGGGCTTTTGATTTAATCTCTGAAATGCGACTTCTATACTGTTTCTTAATTCCTCCACAGAGTTACGCGGCATGTGATGTATTATATTTTTTATAAAGCCCCAAAGAAAAAAATCGGGAGGAGACAGATCCGGCGAGCGTGCTGGCCACAATATAGGACCATGAGTTCCTATCCACTTGTTTGGAAAAGTTTCGTTTAGATAATTAGAAGCAACTCGAGCATTATGTGAGGGCGCATCGTCTTGTTGGAACCATATGTTTCTCAAATCTGCAAGTGGTAGATTAAGAATTCTGTTAATTGCTGGTGTAAAATGTGCACATAGATTTCCGCATTTAATGTTTCCTGATAAATATGGGGTCCAATTAATCGGCCTCTAATCGCATGGGGATTTTCATGTGCCCCACATATGGCTATTGTGTCGATTGAATATACCGTCACTGGTGATTCTGGCCTCATCCGTCCAAATAATATTACGCGGAAAATTCTCATCCTCTTCACATTTGCCTAGGTACCATCTACAGAAATTAAGGCGTCTCTGACTGTCGTCTGGATGGATATGATGAATTTTTCAGAATTTAAAACATTTAAAATTATTTTCTTTTAAAATTTTTAGGAAACTCCCATTGATTCTACAATAGAATTTGTAGATATTTCTGGATTCGCTGTTACCACTCCTAACACATTTATTGTATCATTTTCAGCGTTTGCCTTATGATATCTTTTTGGTCTAGGTTTTTTAAAGGAACCGTAATGTTTCAGATTATATTCGAGCCTGCTGAACATCTTAACATTTGGTTGTCTCCTTTCTGGATATCGCTGTAAATATAACTCAGCAGCCATTCTTGAATTTTTATGCGCTTCACCAAATACAATAATCATATCAAATTTTTCACTATTATTATAGTTTTCCATAATCTTAACTGATTTGATATTAATTAGATAATAATTTAACACAAAATAAACAAATCTTGTAAGGATACTGACTAGTTAGAATAATTTAACATATATACGGAATAGCTGCAATTTTTGTTTTATTACAGCCTACTAGGATTAAAAACAGTTGTTGATAAGGCTCTCCTATATATATTATTGGGTTATAACTCAGCCATTTTTAAAAATAACCATATGAAACTATATATTTTTGAAAAGCTGACAAAATAAGCTTTCCATCGCGACCCAAGCCAACTATGGTTTCCATTTAAAAAATCATAAGTTTGGTTCGTAAATCAGTAATCACTCGGTATATAAAAAAAGTAATATCACCGTTGAATTATGCTACCAAACGTCGACAAAAGTTGCCTTTACATTTTTTCTGTATCTCTTCAAATAAGCGAGATATAGAGTCCACCCAAAGTTACAAAAAAATGACAAACTGCTTATAACTCGAAAACAAATCGACTTACCGGATTTCTGTTTTGACAGTTGAATTTGTCTCAAAAAATTAGCCAACGTTCGTGCTGTCCATTTTTTTCTATCGCTCATAGCAACCGAGATACCCCCAAATCCCATCGAAAATGCACCTCTCTGTACATACGTTACAAGAATTTTTAAGATACTGTAATTTTAAAATAGGTAATTAAACCATAAACATCCATTTTGGGCGGCATTAGAAAAAAATGTTAAAAAAATTTCCTGTTTTTAATCTTGATAATAAATTATGTTTCATTATGCCATTTGAATACTTGAACAACGTGTTACATAAACAAACTTATACCTATATTAAGAGCTTGGTATACCACATTGTATATTTTTGTATACCTACCACGTGTGTATTTTTATAGCTATATCGTATCTTTGGCCAAGTTGATAATAACAAATGAACAATACACAAATAAACTCTATCAGGATTAATGATTAATATCGGTAATTCATTCATAATAAACCGCCAAAGCGAATATTTTACGTACTTATCTTTTTCTTTGCGTCTAATATTTTCTTCACAATAATTTTTAATAACTTTAAACTTGTATCGTAATTGTTTTAAACTATAAAAGGTACTGAACAGATAACCTAGTGTTTGTAGGGGTTAAAATTGGTGCATTTTATTGCATTAAAGTTAACTAAGTGAGTAATTGAGTAATTTTAAAACTGCATTAAATAGGAAAAATAAGATTGGAATATATTTATTTTTTAATTTGCCCCACTTTTTCTCAACTTTTACTTTTACTTTTTCCGGGCCAAAACTTTTACGGTTTTGTAATATTTGGAATTTACAATAATCGCTGTCCTGATAATATCAGACATATTATGAAGGTATGTTAGCGAGTATGTAAGTATTATAATAGAGCCATTGGTTACTAGTACCTAAACGGCTCTAAATACAATTTTTATTTAAGAACTGAATCTACATTACATGAAATGATCTTAATAATAATGGTTTAATGTTAAAAACACTCACTGGGAAAGTAATAAGTAAATAAATATCACACATTCTGTATTTATTTATTTATTTATTCCCCAACAGGCATAAATGCCTAATTACAAGGAAAGATCAATAACAATAAATAATTATGATAATGAAGCAGACATGATAACATACATACTTTAAAGATACATTTGATATAAAAATGCTACATACACAAATGTACACAGCTACATACACATATAAAGAATACAAAGGGAGCACAATAGCCAATAAGTACATATAATTTTCGTTCTCAACAAAAAAAAAAAAATATTTTTTACAAACTTGCGAAATTGATTAAACCTCCAAGAAAAATCAATATTGTGATCGGCCGAAACCTGGTTAATTAAACGGGATATAACATAGAGAGGTGAGTGGATAGTAGTTCTAACAGTAGGTAGAAATAAACATTCATGGAGACTAGACATTCATAGAGTTCCTCTACTTGGAACTCTAAATGAAAACAAGGACAAAATAATAGGTTCATTAATCATGTTATTAACTATTTTATAAAAAACCATTACTAAAGCTATTTTTCTACGACTCTCCAAAGTGTCTACCTTAATTTCCGCGCATAGGTCTTCACTTCTAGTGACATTGTAGTCAGGAGGTCTACTATATTTTTTGAAATATAAAAATCTTAAAAAATTTTTCTGTACTTTTTCTATTTTTTCAATATGCCTATAGGGTTGTGAGTGCCATAACACAGACCCATACTCGAGTTTTGGTCTAACGAGAGTATTATAAAGTTTTTTAAGTGTATTACGATTTTTAAAATTTTTTGATTGCCGAATTATAAATCCTAAACTTTTGTATGAAGACTTTACCAAATTATCGATATGCTGACCATAAGATAGTTTACTGTTATAAGTTATACCTAAGTCTTTAACTTCTGTGATTCTTGACAGCTGTTCGTTATTCATTTCATATGCAAAATTTAAAACATTCATATTTCTGGTAAGGCTCATAAAAAAACATTTTTTTATATTAAAACTCAATTTGTTCACTTTACTCCAAGCATATATACGATTAATGTCACTTTGCAATAATGAGCAGTCATTTGAATTCTTGATGGTCCTAAATATTTTTAAATCGTCCGCAAACAACAGACTACGTGAATGTGCCAGGATAAGTGAAAGATCATTTATAAAATAAAGAAATAATAGAGGTCCTAAATTGGAACCCTGAGGGACACCTGAGTAAGCTTTATATTCATTAGATTCAAATCCATTATACTTGACAAAGAAAGAGCGATTTTTTAAATATGAAACTAATAAATTAAAGAGTTTTCCAGAAAAACCATAGTAATTTAATTTCTTAATAAGTACATCATGGTCAACCTTGTCAAAAGCCTTTTGAAAGTCGGTATACACTGTATCAACTTGCAGCCCATCTTCGAAAGAGTTTAATATATAGTTAGAGTATACAAACAAATTAGTTGCCATGGACTTTTTTGACACGAAACCATGTTGACTCTCACTAATTAAGGTACTGAAGTTAGACCATGCAAGTTAGGTCGATAATTTTCAATATGTACTTTACTTCCAGATTTAAAAATCGGAGTAATCACAGACAATTTCCATAAATCAGGAAATATACTAGTTTTTAGATTTATCATCCAGTATTAAATGCATGAAGGGCAGTTTTATTAAAGTTTTTTGGGCGTAGCGAATTTTTATTTTATCTGCACCTATTTATAATAGATATGTAGGTATAGGTAATAAATTGGTGGTAGAGTGCCATATGGATACGTACGTTTTCTTTATAATGTTTTTCAAAAAAATAAAAAAATATTGATGGATGGATATATTGATGGTGAGGTGACTATTCAGTGATCATCTATCATCATTTTGTTTAATTATGCGAAGCATAATGTAACCTCAAATATTTTTATATTATGTAGTTTATGTTCTGTAAATGAACTATTTGTAATTGTTTAGATAGTAGGTGGCCACAAATACAAAATTGCACAATATTTCAATTCTATTCTCTTATCTTGATGGAAAATAATTTACTAATTAACAATTAATAAAGTTCGTTACAGAAATAAGTTCTGTATAATTTAAATAACAAGTTTATCTAAAAAACAAAGCAAAAACGTGTGATTGAAAAATAGCCAGGGGGCCCGATTCTCGAAACGTGCGAAGAGATTCGTATATAGCAGTTCTCTTGCTATAAAAAACTGTCCGCCTTCGTAATTTGTAGGTACATAATTTTTGCATACGAATGTATTCGTACGACTTGAGAATCGAGCCCCTGGTCTAGAAACCATGTTTTATAATTTAAATATCAAATAAAATGAAAAGTATGTTCTTAAACGTTCTTAAATATGAAAATTATAGGTAGCACTTTTGTAATAAAAAACTTCTGTACGTTATTAGCTCATATTTTTATTATAACTTATAACTTAAAATGTAAAATGTACATGTTCTATTTTCATATTAGTAAGATTAGTAGTGTTTTAGGGATTTTCTGTTTCCATTCATGGTACATGAATGAAAACAGAAAATAAAACATACTGGCATCCGCAGTAGGTAGGTACTCTACTACCAAACACACTACCTATTGAGATACATGTATTGATACATAGTTATGTTGGTACAAATTTCATTGCTAGTATCATTGTATCAACACTATGTTGGTTGGCAAGTATATCTACATGCTATGCAGTGTGCAGCCTCACTCATTCACGTCACGGAACTCCGTTACACCCATTACACGGGACCACTAAAACTGAAGCTAGTCACAAATACCCACCCGTTTATCAATATTACATATTTCTTATAGTTTATAGTAATTCGCAAGTTTAAATTTGTAATTATATTTGTATTAAATAAAATTATATAAATGATCAATAATCATATTGCATCCCTCCTTTTAGGATTTTTCTTCTCAATGGATTCATTTTAATTTAGTTTGTGTAACTTTGACAAATCTTCAAAACCTTCCTGATCCATCCTTAATTAATTACACAGGTCATCTGATTCATACGAATCTCGCTTTTAAGATTTTTTTTTTCTATCAAGAACCCCACTTCCTTTGCCCACTTTCTTTTTGGTTTCTTTGGCATTGGCTAAAACTGACCTACCAAATACAATGACTACATCTGCTCAAACTTCCTTTCTCATACCTTATAATAATAAAATGTAAAATGCCAGTATAGGGGGCTTTATATATCACTAGCTAGGTGCGCACGCTAAACAAATAACTATAGTTATATTAAATCAAAATTATTATTATCACAAAGTTTATTGTGATAATAATAATTTTCTTCATACTCCAATAATTAAAGTTTCAAAGACTTTTATTACGCACAAGAAAAATTATTTTTAAAAGAATTGAAGGTGGTTTGAAATAGCTTTTGTAAACTAACTGTCTTAATGAACTAAGAGTTAGATATTCAATGATTGGCAGTAGGTACCTTTACAAAACGACTCAAATCCAAAAAAATGTTTTACATATTACATAATACACTACATAGTAGCCTCGTAGCTGTATTTCCCAAAAAAATCTAGTGTATTTGCACTTAAAATTTTGCACCAGAGGGTGGCTAAGTACTTGATTAAAATAGTTTCTTTACTTTTTTTATTGCTAGTTATTTATTTTCTTTTACTAATTATGTTTAAAAATTATATATTTTCTGGATACTGGGATATATTTTCAATTGGATATAGGTACGGTATTTATTCTGTATTATAATACCCATCTTCCCATCTACAGAAGGTAGGTACCTAAATTTTATTGAACCGAAGCTGACGCAAGAGTTGCTAAACGAGGTGTTTGTAAGAATATTGCCATTTTAGTGTTCAATTATTAAACTTATTCACAGGATTATCAAAAAATCCATTGAAAATGAAAGTAGACTTACCAATGATTGTATACAACTGTTTAAGAATATATCGCAGAACAAAATCACGCAAAATTTTGGCTAGATTACAGCCTACTTAATTAAACTCACTAATAAACAAACATTTTGTACCATTGTATGCAAATATCACATTGAGTTAATTTATTGCAATAGCACTTCGCTCGATATTCGGCGTACGTACCACTCCGACTGCCGGCTTTCAACTGTGAGGCAGGAGCAGGAGTTTCCACACAGCCGCCTTATAGTCTAAAGCCGGTGTAACAAAAGAGCGAGTGCTCACGAGGTGTTCCGAGGAAATGACAATCAGCTGATCCTGTTGCTACCTAGCGCTTAGATCGGCAAGGCTATGCATGCATATTTTTTGTCACCTCATATCCTCATAACAAATTTATTGAGATAGGTAGTAAAATAAACATTGCAACACAATATTATGTACTAATGATGCAGTAACCTAGATATGCTTTAATTGATATCTAATAAAATAACTTCCTTATTAGGTAGGTATTTGACAAATTTGTAGGAGGAGGCCTGTTAATTAATATTAATACTAATAATAAAGAGGTCAACACTATAAATCCAGTTGAAGATAACGTTAATTGTTTATGCATCAAATGATGTTGTCAAAAATATGTTATCTACTTAAACTTTCCCACTTATCCGTTTTTCAATGGGTTCATAATAGGCATTTTCTAATGATATATTTAACCGTATTATGGAACTAGGATTTCAGTTTTTCATGTGATTATAAAAAATCTAAAATATTCAAAATACTTTTAGATATGTAAAGTAAACGTATAGTAATGAGGTCTGAGAAAACTTTCAGGGTGGCCGAACTGAAGGATCTATGGACAAGACCTATCAAGGACATTACCATTAACAGCAAATAGACAAATGTGAAGACATTTTCAAGATATTTTAAAAACTGTGAGATGAGAAGTTTGACCTCAGACATGTAACGGGTATTTTACCGGACATTGTCGGTTGAGGAAATTATACCTTCTTAATATGGAACTAAAAGGCTCATTTACATTTATCACTTTGGATGTTCATCTTGGAGGAATCATCCAAAGTGATAAGTGTAGATTGCCTTTCATTTGTGTTGCATCCAAAGTGTACATTAAAAATGAACGATGAAACAAATCGACCCTCTACCTATTTTTGATGAAAGAGATGTGCCCTGAACCGATGATTCATCCAAAGTGAAGGCTCAGTGAAAAATGTAAATACGATGAGTTCATTTTCGCCGTTACTTCACTTTTTAGTTTTAGTACAGCCGCCAGTGCGATTGTTTGTGGCTGTTATAAATAAATATTTAAATCAATTATATTATAAACGTGTTATACAATGGCATTTCCAACGTCTTTTAACACGGCCAGTTGTTGATATAATTGAGTTCAATTCATTTATCAGTCCACTTGAAATTAAGTCAACGCCATCGCGTATAAGACTTATTTTTTCTGGAACGAGACATCCTGCCGTCTGGTACCACAAGTTGTTGCACCAAACACGAAATGACGAAATTCTTAGGAACAGTGAATAGTGACAGAGGTGAAACCACAAAACTGGATGAAAATATGTAAACAAGGATGATCACTCCGGATGATTTCACTCTGGATGATTCACTTTGGATGTACATCAAAAGTGATAGTGCAAATCCCACTTAAGTGAAGTAACTCTCTGGAAGGGTGTAAGCAAGGAAATTACTGTGCCTTTCACGAAGTTGTATCCCGGATTGGAATGTTCGGATTTCAGGATTCGCTGGCAAATCCTGTGCGAGACTGGCACGCGCGCTTAAATCACACCACCTCAATTTGTAGCGGTCCGTAACCGAGATGTGCCAATGCATTGAATTTAACTAATAACATGACGACGCTCCATACGTTGGAGATATATACTAACATTCCAATCCGGGATACAACTTCGTGAAACGCATAGTAAACAATCCGCCGCAATCCACTAGATAATCAATTCCAAGTAACATTGTCAAACACAATTTCGAAACACATTTTAGCAGTAGGAAACAATTTCGAACTTAATTTCGTCTTTTTCTCTGCCAGTCATATTTCCATACACATTTTCAATTGTTTTCTGTAACAATAATCTACTTGTTCTGTTTACGCTGTGGCTTAATAATGCCCCCGCAAATTGTAGAAACTGTTTCCATGCACATACGCATTTTTCTTTGCAAAGCGTGACTCATAGCATTGTGTTATAGAGAATAACTGAAAAAGTTACCTATTTAGTTGTATAAAATAATCGGCTGCGATATTAAGTATATTATTCTATAACTATTTCTTAATTAATACCTATGTGCCAGTTTTAATATTTAACAATCTTAACATAGTCAACTGGTATTAGGTAACTCACTTGAAAATAAAAATAGCAGAAGCCTGTAAACCTGTTTTATATTTTAATCTGCTTATGCTTTACTGCATAAAACAATCTTGCTTATTCCAAATACAGCAAAACTAGTTCGTTAGACGTTTGGAGATTTGATATGACAATTTCTTTTTGAACAATTACTTAGAATACACTTAGAATATGCTTAGAAACTTTTTAATGAATTGATTTTTAACTCGTTTCAACTCATTCTACTCGTTGTTTTATTGGAAGTTTCATAACGATTCTCTATACCTGAATGTAACTTTATCCAATATTAGATGTGGAGAGAAAAAGCGTAAAAATGGTTCCCGATATCACCAGATCGGTTCCCACTTGATTTCTTCGTAAGAGGACATATTAAGAGTCCATTCACTAGGTCGAAATAAGCCCTAAATCGGAGTTCGTCTCGTGTCTAATTATAAGAAAACTATAAAAGATAGCGACTTTTAGTAAAAAAGTATTGAAAGATAAGGTTTTAATCTAAGTCCCTATAGTAGTAATTTTTGGTATTTCCTTTCATTTTTAAAATTCCAGGCAAACAATCTTGTACTAAAATAGCGTATTTTCAAAAATTATTTTCTCTAAAATACATGTATTAAACAAAAATTTGCTACTATAGGGATCTAGTTTATCTTTTGATCTTTCCGGTGATATATAATTTATAACATTAAAAAGACATTTTGTTACAATTATAAGACAAATCCGGTACCCTTGCAATGAGGGCTAACTTTATTTCCATGTGCCTTTTTACTTCGGCTTTACGTGCACTTACGAAATCTTAATAATTCGATAGTTGGAATATATAAGTCTCCACCCATCGGCCACCCATCCTCTCAATCCGACTTAACATTCATGCCTGTCAAATCTACAGAGAATGGACCCTTAAAAGTAGTTGTTATGCTCAGCCGGTTTAAATCTCGAAGACTTAATGAATATACCGCAAACAAAATCTCTCTCAAAATATAAATAAGTGAAAAGAACTATTAACCCGGCAATAAACAGAAGAGTTTTATTGTGCGTCGAAAATAATATTTTTTATGTGAACGAGTCGTTAAATTAAAAATATGGATATCCCCATTAGATTCTACGCCCAAAATTGATACATTTCCGCATTTATTTTTTGAAGTACATAATGAAAGCCTACAAAAATTAAAAAAACTAAATTTTGGCTTATAATTTGAAGACGAAACGAGAAATTGAATTTATGTCGTGAAAGTTGAATGTGTATAAAAAAAATGATAAAGAAGATGCGATCGATTTCCTGCAAAGTTAACATGAACTGAAATACTCTGCAATCCCGCCGAACATGCTCCACTCTGTAATCTCGTCAAACATGCTCCACTCTGTATATTCAGTTCTTCTAACACAAGGGTTTTAAATCGTCAAGAGATATTTATAGTTATAAGCGAGAAACAAAGTTATACGTGCTCATAAGGCCAAACACGGAGTACAGCATATATGAGCTTAGCAACAAAGGACATCAGCTAAACTACAATCGGTGACATACGAAACGGCGTACAGTCCAACAATAGATCATTGACAAAATGCTGGGGCCCTTTGTGTTCACGTACACGCTTCCAGATTTTAATTCAATGAATACAGGCTCCCCTGCAAGTGTTCTTAGAAAGAGTGGAAACTCTCTTGTGTTGTGTAGTGCGGAGCCTCTTGAACACGTTCCCCGAGCCTTAGTGCAACCCATTTCGAAATTAAAGCTGCCACGTCTAGGACTTCTGGCAGATTTAAATGAGAACGTCGAGATAATATACACAGAACAGAATAAGTTATACAAGACTACAAAGAGCAAAGAAAATATGTAATAGATTACCAAAAAAATTGGTGTTCCGTAACGTTCCTCCTGGCATAATTATATTTTCTGGATGCATTTCATGCTACCTATTACTAATGTTGTTAAAGTGGATACTCGAAGGGGATAGTTCTTTATGAAACATCGTGAAAATAATTGTTTTGAAAAAACATTGATCTCATTTAGATGTTCCGCAAGAAATATATAGAAAACATATACTAGTATTTCGGCATATTAGGCCTTTTTCAATAGAGTAAATGTCTATTACTAAATTTTTCCAAGTGCGTTTTCGTTATTTATTTGTTTATTAGCACCTACCCCCGATTGATCCTATCATCTGGTAAAACCCGAGTTTTTAGTACCTTTTCTAAGGGCGAAAATGTAAAATCTATCTGATCATTCGTACAAAAAGGATTTATAATTAAAATTTTTTTAATTTCCAATTGCTCCAATAGATCTAAGCGCTTTCCTTTCTTTTCATGATGCAGTCAGTACCTTTACATTTTTCTGATCTATAAAATTATTGTTTTCTATACAATGCGTCGAAAATCCTGAATTTCTTGCCATACTGGATTTTCGACGCATTGTATAGAAAACAATCATTTTATAGATCAGAAAAATGTAAAGGTACTGTATCATGAAAAGAAAGGAAAGCGCTTAGATCTGTTGGTGCAATTGGAAATTAAAAAATTTTTAATTATAAATCCGTGTACTACTAATGATCAGATAGATTTTACATTTTCGCCCTTCTTAGAAAAGGTACTAAAAACTCGGGTTTTACCAGATGATAGGATCAATCGGGGGTAGGTGCTAATAAACAAATAAATAACGAAAACGCACTGGGAAACATTTATTAATAGACATTTACTCTATTGAAAAAGGCCCTAATAAACCGAATTACTAGTACATACCTATATAGAGTGTTTTCTATATATTTCTTGGAACATCTAAATGAGATCAATGTTTTTTTCAAAACAATTACTTATGTTGTAGGTATTTTAATAAGTGTTAGACTTGACCAGCAAGAAATAATTCTCCATTGTATGTAAAAAATACAAGCTGAATAGTGGTTTGTGTTAATTATATATAAAAAAAAATAGTAGCTATTATTTATGCTGAGGCCAGACACTGTTTATACCAGGCAAGAAGCACTTTCGTTTCAAAATTAAATTAGTTACCAGGATGAAATAATTTATGTGGATGCCTGTGATATCAATTTCAAACCTAAGTATACCGCTCTGGAGTTAATTGATGGAAATTAAATGCATGGAAAATATATCCACTGCTGTATATAGAAATCAAATACCTTTTAAGATATATATATATAAATCCAACTTTACAATTACAAAGACGAACTTGATAGCGCTTCTAGTGTCTTCTTTGAAGACTGTCATTTTAATTTTACGTCACAAAGTATTTAAATCGATACCATTCGATCCAGTTTTTGTTTGACGTATGTTCTTGACTGATTCAGAAGTTGGCAGGAGGTTGGAGTCCAATTTACGACAGCATTATATTTTTTTTTTTATATGGATTTACGATGATATACAGATCTATATAGGATTTCGAGTATATTTAAATGAGAACGTCGATATCCTATGCAGATAACGCCCCATACATCAGTTACACAATTACAACTGGATCAAGATAGCTCCGATAGGACCGGCTCGCTCCTTGGCGAGCCGGTGGCTCAGGGTTTAGTGTGTCGATCGCTCAACCCAGAGGTCGTGGGTTCGAATACCCATTCCACCAAACAGTTAAAATAATTAAATTGTTTACTCGTAGATCAAGGCTTGTTCGCAGGGATGGGTTGGCAACTATCCTGACGATGGCCTAGGATGGGAAGAATGTCAACTTGGTGTTAATGTGAGAGATTAAAATCAGTTGATGTTTGACTGTTCCCCCCCTAACTAATGAGGTTTTCCAGGTTCCCCTCATTCCAGCACTGAATGGTGGTTAGGGCCTACCAACGTAAGTCGTTCCTGAGGCGCAAATGCGGCCCGCGAAATAATAATATGCCACACAAGTCTAAGACTTTCGGGCTAATCCTTGTGATTAAGAATGAGGGGTAGAGTAATCATGGGTTTCTGGGGTGTTGTTGAATTTATGAGACAAATATTTTTTCACTTATATGCGTGCATTCACTATTATTTTTTTTTATTTGACCCAACATAGTGTCACAGCTTAAAGAATATTTAAGCTGTGATAGTGGTTTGAAACTGACTTTCTGTTCCTTAATGTATAGCACATGACGTGACGCCTTAATTAATTTTAGGAGTGCTCCTTTTTTTAACGTAAACGTCGATTAAAAAAGAGTAGTAATATAAATAAAAATTTTGTCGAAACCACTTGAGATGGAAACACGTTATTTGACATGACCCGTGTCGTTTGTCAATTTCCAATACCTATGTGAGTTCGCCGATAAGTGTCCAATGTAATGTCCATGTAGCGCGAGTCAGAATATGAGGGAAAACCTGAAACAAGAGGGCTTCTAAAAGAATTTTGAAGAAAAGGGTGAAAATTCGGTTTACTGGTGATGTAGTTAGTTAACACAACCGGGTGGCTGACATTACGTGTAACCGCTTAGTGTGTAGTGGGCAAATAAGAGAGAACGCCGGCTGTATCTCGGAAACCGCTTATCGGAGAATTTCCGGAAAAAAATTTAAATAGTAAATATGGCCATGAAATGTCGCTGGAAATTATTTTCAAGTTCCTGAAATGACCGCTAGGGGGCATAACATCCATGGCCAACCAGAAAAATGAACTTTTCTCGAAAATTTACCTAATAACGTAGTACCGGTAATAATTAAATATTAATCTAGAGGAAATTTGAAACTTTTTCGTGCAACTCATTTTTTCTATCTTTTAAAATAAAGTGGTGGGGGGGCGCCAAACTTTCTTTCCTTTAAACGTTAATAATTCGGCTCAGGATAAACTGAATTTAACAAACTCAGTATCATTAGAAAGGGCTTTTTTTAAGCATATTTAGAGTCATGAAAGCTGGTTTTGTTACTTTTATTATAGCCGTTAGAGGGCGCTGTCTGGTAACATAACAAATATAGCGAATTTTCTAGAAAATTTCAAATGGCACCATATATTTATTGTCACATATTTAAATAAATGACAACAATCCCTAAAATTCAGTGGAAACCGCAGCTTTCTATCTCATTCCTAACGGAAGATATTACCAAAAGAATTGCAACTGGAGATTTGTGATGTAGCCTTTCACCTTAGCATTTAAAATCGACTCGTGATAATCTATTATTAATAAAATATAAGAAAAAAAAAACTATTGCGGAACTGAAAAGGCGTTAGTGCTTGTAATTTTTTCAAAAAATATAATAAGAGATAAAAGTAAAAATTATAAAAATTTGAGACAAATTTAAACTGATGCCGCAAAAGCTGACTTTGTAAATTAATTCTTTATGAAATAATGTGATGGGCCTGAAAACGACTGATTTATTTGGGGACGTGATGCTCAATGGTCTCTCAAATGTTCAAAATGTCGCCCATCGTTTTGAATACACAGTTACAACTGTTCTTGGGTAGACGAAACCCGGTTAAGTATTATATTAAACAAGTTGAAAATGAAATTGATTAGATCTATCTATTTTATATATCCCCGATTTGACCTGTATGGACTTTTACTTATGGGGGTGATTAAAAAATCAGTCGTTTTCAGGACCACCACATTAATTCATAAAGAATACATTTACAAAGTCAGCATTTGCCGCATCAGTTTAAATATGTTTAAATTTTTTTATACTTTTAAACTTTTACTTTTATCTCATATCATATTTTTTGAAAAAATTACAACCACTAACGACTTTTTAGTTCCGCAACAGTTTTTTTTCTTATATTTTATTAATAATAGGCTATCACGAGTCGATTTTGAATGCTAAGGTGCATCACAAAGGCTACAGGGCTACATCACAAATCTCCAGTTGCAATTCTTTTGGTAATATCTTCCGCTAGGAATGAGATAGAAAGCTGCGTTTTTCACTGAATTTTAGGGATTTTTGTTCTTTATTTAAATATGTGACAATAAATATACCTTGCCATTTGAAATTTTCTAGAAAATCCGCCATATTTGTTATGTTGGCAGACAGCGCCCTCTAGCGGCTATAATAAAACTAACAAAACCAGCTTCATGAGTCAAAATATACATAAATAGCTCTTTCTAATGAGACTAAGTTTGTTAGATACGGTTTATCCTGAGCAGAGTTATTAACGTTTAAAGGAAAGAAAGTTTCACGCCCCCCCCCCACCAATTTATTTTAAAAGAGAGAAAAAATTTGTTGCACGAAAAAGTTTCAAATTTCCTCTAGATTAATATTTACTTATTTCCGGTACTACTTTATTAGGCAAATTTTCGATAAAAGTTCATTTTTCTAGTTGGCCATGGATGTTATGCCCCCTACCAGTCATTTGAGGAACTTGAAAATAATTGCCAGCGACATTTCATGGCCATATTTGCTATTAAAATTTTTTCCCGGAAATTCTCCGATAAGCGGTTTCCGAGATACAGCCGGCGTTCTCTCTTATTTGCCCACCCTGTACATGTCCTAAATACTACAGGTTACAATTATTATAACTTAATATATATAACGGTTGTGTTCCATTTAAATTAAAGATGTTTTCGCGACTTTAAATTAACAAAAGTAATGTGAAAAATGGACCACTTTGAGTGGTTCGTGATTCAATATGAAAGTTGTGTTGGGAATGGTTTGGTTGTTCAATTAAAACATATTTTTTCTATAGTAAATGCTAAAGTGGAAAGCGTAAAGTATAAACTAAAACTTGATACAACTCAAATCAACATATCAAGTAGCAATTTAACTGCAAGGGCAGATACATTTTTTAATGTTTTTGAATATGAACTTATATTTTAAATATGAACTTTAATGAAACAAATTAACGCTTTAAGGAACTTTTATTCTTGGAGTAGATTTCTTTTTTTAATTTAACAAACGTGCAGACGTATAACTGTAAGAATTTTCTAGTCCAATATTTTCTTGGTTTTTTCGAGTATTTTCTACGACTCTTCAACCTTTTCCGCTAATGAATCTTCTATATGAGCTTCGACCACTAAAGATGACTTCCATCCCCCTATACGCTTGACTGCTATCAGGTCAGCACCAGAATCTGAAAGCATTATGTCTGCAAGACGGCCGAAACAACGGCCGGTTTCTAAATTCGGTAACTTAAAAAAATCGATCGATTTTTTTGGAAGCATTATACGAGCACAAGCTATTTTAATATAGTTGATAAAGAACCTCGATAGTTGATAAAGAACTTCTCACTCCACATCTTTATCGGTAATGCAAAACGACCGATATTGCTTAATGTAAAATATAAATTACCTACTAAAATTATTGAAGAAAATAAGTTTCCTTTTATAAAAAGATGTCGTCTGAATCATCTCTTAAAAATCTCATGACATCATCCAATTCCAAAACTGGCGATTTTTTAGATTTGTAATCATCAGTTAAATTCATTTAGCAATAAAACAGTTTGCTGTATCCGAAAACATTACGAAGCGTTATATGATGGAGCGGACTCATTAGTCATGGAACAGACGTATTACGAAATGCCACACTTCTCATTTGCTAGTACTAGCAACGTTGTCTTTAGCATTCAGTAATAAGACCATAATCTTGACGACTTTACTTTCTTTGACTTCTCCATAAAGTATGCCACAAGTACCTTTTCATTCACACTTTTGATTTTCTTTGCGTTTTTTCTCTTTTGAAAACACGTATATTCTTTTGCATCCTCAGCCGCGATGGAGCAATAGTTTCCCCACGGCCGTTATTGCATCCTTTTAAACATCTGAAGAAAGTTTGTCTTCAAATTTGTTGTCGGACATTCCTACTTTTACTTTGTGCAGCGCAAATAAGGTGACACAAGGCAGATCTATGGCAAAGCAGGATAAAGAATTTATCCCGTCGCCATGCATTCTCCCTAGTAAGTTCAACTACCCACTGAGATTTTAATACGAGACTCAATTTGTTTTTTAATAATGTTAATAGTAATTGATTTTTTAATGTTTTTTTTTAAATATGCTATAGAAAAAAAAAATAAAAGTTACTTTACTCGCTTCTTTATCGCTCGTGAAAATGAAAATTTTTCACGCGTCTATAAAATATTATTTTGTCGTCTAGTACATATAATAAATAACTATTTTTTGGGCTTTTTAATAAAAATTATTAAAATCATAATAAGACAATTTCAGTTTGTGTTAAAATATATTTATAAACATCCATATACCATATTATACCATAATTTTCTAATATACTTAGTACCTACCTAAAAATACTTAAACAAATTTGTACAAATGTAATTAACACAAATAATTGTTCCAAAATCAAAATTCCTACAAACATTTCCAAATTATTACAACGTTTTTAACGTTTATTATTAAAAATTATACTTTTGTTGAAAAAATAAAAAACGTAACGAAGTACAACGTGTTTTAACGTTGCAGTAGTGGCGCACTATACTTTAACATGGACGGTGATGCGGGGCGTCATAGACCAGTAAATAAATAATAAACAAATTTAGCAAATGTTACTTTTTTGTATTTGATTACATTTTCTTTAACACTGGTTTATATTGTCTGTAGAAAGCAATTTGGCTTTTAAGAATATCTTCTTCTTATACAGTTTAAGTATATGGGAAACATAACATAGGTACTTCATTTTATGTCAAAATAATAGTAATGCAAAAAAATACTTAACAAAAGAAAAAAAGTTAAAAAACAAATAAATCTTATAGTTACAAAAGAAGATATCCCATTAATCGTTTTGTCCCACACAATTACAACAGATAAATTTGGCATGGGTCATACACAAAAATCATTGACAGTAATATCTCGTCTTGCTCTCTTTGTGGCATTCTGCGCATTTTTTTCTCCCAGAAGGGATTAATTGTTCACAAAGGTGTGCAGAAATTCCAGTTACTTCTTGGAGCCTTCAACGAACTTCAGTTGGCAAATTTTTTGCCAAAGAACGGCGTTTCAGATGATCGTCCATCAACGACAAAGCGCTCTACAAAAATTTACGTCTCAGCAATTTTGAATCTGGATTATTATATATGCTGGAATTCTGGAATCTGAATATTCTTGAAATGAGTATGTATTTCAGTCCGAACACTTACAATTTAAATGAAGGTCAGCAGGAAGTATGCGACACAGAATTATTCCACTAAATAGTTATGTAAAGTACACGGTGCACCGTGTACACAAATATTTAGTGGAATGGCGTCGGGTCTATCAAGCCCTTTCAAATGATACCTTTTTTGATGAACTGTAGCATAACTCTATTTACACCACATGTTACTAATCCAGAAACTAGGAAGGTACTGAGAAAGAAGTACCCAACTGTCGCATAATTAGTTTCCGAATTTTCCGCTAAGCAGGAACGCTCGGGTCTCTCAGACGAGGCGCCACTAGTGCCTGATTCATTAGTTAATTGTTTCATTCCCAAACAAAACTATTTTAGGAATTATGAAGGTACATTTTGTGTACAGTTATTAATAGAAACATGATTTAATATACCTACTCAATGTACTAGAGTTTTAAGTTTATTTTAGTTGTAAAAGGTACATCAAGTATGCCAAAAAGCTAATGAAAATGAAACGACTGAGTTTAGGAAGAGGGTATATTATATGTTTTCAACTTACTAAAATCGTCTGAGCTTTCGGAAAAATGCAAAAAATATAAGTGTGCTATAAGAACTAAGAATGTAAAACGCTGCCCATCTGACACAACCCCCTGTATAACACTAAATAAATTTAGGGAGTGCCCCTAGTGACACAATAACACTCTCGCTTGAATTTTATTTTTATCATGTTCATGAACGATGGTAATATAGGTATTTCTAATTAATTAAACATACACAATAAAGAGAAACCGAAGGCCAATATAATGGAACTGTCCATCCATACAAACAGTAAAAATAACAACTGTCTATTTTCTGTTTAACCCAAAGAAAATATACAAACATATACCTACGTGTACCCTTTTCAAACACCACAATACAATCCTGACGTTTTAGGTAAATTCTATTTAATAGATATTTATGGATTTGAATATTAAATTACCCTGGGGAAATGAAAAGAGTAAGCATTTTCCAGAACGCGTAGTTATCAATAATCAATAACTTAGTGAAATATACAGTGTATGTCAGAAAGTTTGTGTGTGTAAAACCTTAGTATCACATTTAAACTCAAAAAAATGTAGCATTTACGAGGAATGTGTAAAAATGTTTATAGCAACGTGTAACGATCATTTATCATTGTATAAAAATAATTTAAAGCATGCTAAAAAACATGCTCCTTTTGTTTTTTAGCATGCTAAAAAACAAAAGGAGGAAATTAATTCTTCGGGAGTTTTACAATATTCGGGAAAAAGAAGGCACCTATAGTTATATTAATCACGTCCCAGGTTATAGCGAAAAAATAGATCGCAGAATAGAACGAAACGGGTGTAAAACGATTAGTGTCAACAAGCGTACTATTGGGAGAATTTTGATAAACAATAAAGAAAGGGTTAATAAATTAAAACAATCGGGTGTATACCAAATTAACTGCGCGGATTGTAATGCCGTGTATGTGGGTCAAACTGGCAGAAGTATCGAAACGAGAGTAAAAGAACATAAAAAATCCATATTAAATAACGCAAAAAATTCAGGAATAGCGACGCATTGTATAGAAAACAATCATTTTATAGATCAGAAAAATGTAAAGGTACTGCATCGGGAAAAGAAAGGAAAGCGCTTAGATCTGTTAGAGCAATTAGAAATTAAAAAATCTTTAATTATAAATCCGTGTACCACCAATGATCAGATAGACTTTACACTCTCGCCCTTCTTAGAAACGGTATTAAAAACTCGGGCTTCACTAGATGGCCAGAGGTAGGCTCGTAAACAAATAAATAACGAAAACGCACTTGGAAATATTTAGTAATATACATTTACTCTATTGAAAAAGGCCTAACAAGCCGAAATACTAGTATATAGAGTGTTTTCTATATATTTCTTGGAACATCTAAATGAGATCAATGTTTTTTTCAAAACAATTATTAAAAAGAAAAACGTTTTCCCATCTCGATTTATTAGATGAGAGAAAATTTGGTACCAAGAAAAAATGTAAATGTTCAAAATACCACAGATGCGGGGTATAAACTTTGTCTTCGCCAGCTCCAGACCTCTGAGAATTTTTTTAACTTCCTTCGGAAACAGCATGGCTCTTGCGGAGAATCTATTTTATTCTTTACGGTTTAAACACTTGTGTCTTGTGACCTTATTAATTTCTTTATATTTTTGTAAAATTTTTTCATAGTCCTTGCTATTTATTCCTATCTCTATATTCTTCCGATTTAATTTTCCATAGACACGGAAATTTTCCATATGTTTCGATAAATTCAACAATAAATGATTTGTGTATTCCGGCAAGACCAAGAAAATGTTGAGGAAAAAATGTTAAGTTTACTCCAATAAATATAATAAAAAATTGAATTTTTAATCATTTATTATGTGTTTAGATTAACACATCTAAAAATGGTAGTTTCTTATCATGTTCAATTTTTATTGTAAAATTTAAAGTTATTTCTTTGCTGTTAATAAAATTTAGAAAATAATCTTAATTATCATAGCTATGGGGCCATATTGAAAGTATGTCAACTTACATATCTCCATCATATTGGTTTATGAACATAATTTTTAACATAAGTTTCCTCAAAATATTCCATAGAAATATTGCTCATTATTGTAGATAATTATGATCCCATAGCCATTTCAAAATATTGTCGAAAAAAATCATTTTGTAATTAAACATGATTTAATGATAATTTGTTATAAATTTATTTTTAATACATATTATACAGTGATTTTGTGGATAAAAATTTAAAAGTTTTCCTTGATACTACACTTTCGATATTTATTTTGAATACTTTTGGTTTCCTGTTTTTTGTTATTTTACAGGTGGTGTAATCCCAAAAGAATATAAAATTAATCCTGTCTACCTTACTTTTGAATTAGTTTTGGGTATGCAACAAAAAACAAATTAATGAATATTCCCCTTCAATGAAAACCCAATACACTTAATACCGAGGATAATCGCCTTGCTTTTGAATGCAGAAAAAACCAACCTTATTAGTTTTTAAATAAAGCTGATTTGATTATTCGACTTAAGATAGCATGAATTTTAAGCAACTTTAGCTTGTGTTACTATTCAGTGAGAAATAGGTACTGTTACATTTTCCAGTATAAAATAACAGCTACGAGAATATTTTCCTTTCATTAACCCATATTTAAATGTTTTCATCTTCATCGAACACCAACTTTTAAGATGAAGATGATCGTTTCAACTTCAGGACATGAACCGAACTGGAATTAATTTGTTTTTCGCTTTATTCTTAAATAGAAATTTTGATTATGTTATACATATATTTCAAATTCCAGAGGGGATGGTAGAGACATAGAAAAAATAATTATGGCCTTCTATGTAATGAAGACATTCACCATGCGTCTACGACACAGACGCTATTAAATTTGCGATATTTCTTTAGTTTCTATTTTCAATACATCTCGCATATGAATTTTAAGGAATGATTCCTTAACAAAAACAAACAACTACGAGTGTAGTAAGGATACCCCCATATCCTCCATTTGTAAACACGCCTTATAAAATAAGGACTGAACCAAATTAGGCCAAAATAGCTATTTTCCTGGCTAATGCAATGCCGAGCGCTGGATTACAAAGCAAAATTTGGCGTATTTTGTCTAACTTTAGATTAAAAAATACAATGTTTTGGATTGCACCGAAAACTACGAGGAAATACTCTGGACCCTGGACCTCACATCGTAGGATGTCACTAATTGCAGACCGGTTTCGACCTTTTTATGATCTCATCAGTACTATAGGTGAGCATACCTACGAATGCAAAGATCTGAGTATTTGGCATAATAGATAAGCCTTGTGTACGCAAGCCCTATTGGCGCCACCTCTTGGTAGTTCTCGCAACACAATCCAAACCCAACGGGGAATCTAACAACGGGGTGTAGAAAAAGAGTTCTACAGTTTAACAGATGGATAATGTAATTAACAAAAACAAACAACTACGAGTGTAGTAAGCATACCCCATATCCCCCATCTGTAAACACGCCTTATAAAATAAGGACATAGCCAGGAGAATAGCTATTTTGGCCTAATTTGGTTCAGTCCTTATTTTATAAGGCATCTTTACAGATGGAGGATATGGGGGTATCCTTACTACACTCGTAGTTGTTTGTTTTTGTTAATTACATTAACCGTCTGTTAAGCTGTAGAACTCTTTTTCTACACCCCGTTGAATGATTCCTTGATTAATTAATAAACCTACTGCAACAAAAAAATCCATTTACTTTGTTAAAAAAATTATATCCACGCCACTGTTTTTGACTGTATTTTATGTATATTAAATATAAAAATACGATAATTGTACAGTTATGTACAAATAACGACCACATTGGAAGGAACCACATAACTTAAACTGAAAGTAATTATTAAATTAAGAATGTCCTTTCTAATTCATTATGTCTAGAAAGATTAATTGAGATACAAGAGAAAAATTAAGTATTCATCAAAAAGCTAGGCAATGACAAAGTATTAAGATACGCACGCTTTCATTTTTATTAAGAACGGTTTATTTTGCCAAAGGCCAAAAGTTTTGTATGGTAGATTTGATGCATTGTGTAGAATGCATAAAAGAAATATTTGTTGATCGATGATCATTGGTCACTATTCTAAATGCGGGTTTACATTTGGCAAGTTTAGTGCAGGAGAAAGTATACTTTCCGCCATAGCCATAGTGTTTTCGCCCGCAGACAGTTTCAAGTTTATTAACAGTTTTAACCACACAGACATCAAAAATCATTACATTTATTATCTGTACAACTTAATTCCTTAGTCAACGGTGTAGCCAGTACCTACGAGTGTTTTTCATTTAATTGATAATTATTTCCACTAATTCGAAAAGTCCTGTTATTCCTTTGGCGAAGGAAACACCGCACACTGTGATAAATTGTTCTCTATTGATTTCCAACCCGGGAAAATTAATAATGGCTATGTATTTGCCTTTAACGCCAGTAACAATTACTGCTCTATAGTGAGAAAGAAGTTCAGACCTGATTTTTTCAGAATTATAAGTTGAACCTCTCCAGCAATTTTGATTAATTACATCGTTACTCGGGATCTAAAAATCGTACTACCGATTTCAGTGTATACACAGGATAGACGAAGGTCTTAAGGCTAAGACTTTATGTTCTTAAAGTGTCGGTTTGGTTGAAAGAAAAAAAAATGTCGGCTAACTTTTCTTGGGAAATATACTTTTTTCTCTAAATAGTAGAGTAGATAATATTTTTAAATAAAAAAATATCTCAAATTATAAATATGTGGAATATTGTACAGGATGAATAAATATACAAGTTACATGGGTGAATATCCATCCAATCACGGAGCTCCTTAAAGGAGCTGCGTGAGCTCCTACATTAAATTTCCTCTCCACTTTTTGTAATTGCTCCTACATTAAATCTGTGCGCATAAAACTGGTAGTGTTCTTAATATGCAACTAGTCCTACACTGACGTAGTTTTCCACAAAACACTATACTGCACTTGACGCGCGTTTCGCAGTGATTATAACTGACAGTGTCAATCATCTACAGATGATAACAACTTGGTTGGCGAAACGCGCGTCGAGTGCAGTATAGTGTTTTGGTGTTATGTGGAAAACTACGTCAGTGTTGTCTTCACACCAAAGGTTCCAACCCCTTTCAAGGTTGCAACTAGTACTGCAACTAGTACAGGGAGGGATAGAGATGTTATTATTATTATCCCAACATTTTAAGCGTTTCTAATCTGGTTTACATTATGGTATTATAAAATGTTTCATATTAACCTTGGTATACAAATATTGAATGTCTTTAGTTTCCAAGTTTTCCAAGTACCTACATAGATTTTTACTTGTACAGAACCAATAAATGCTTAATATTTTGAGGCATGCGAGTAATTTTTATATAATCTAATAATTTCTATATAACACTGAAATATTCTATAACTGTTGATGGAAGACAGCTTATCCTTGAACTGTTATTTTTACGGCGACATAATTTATTCGAATTGGTGAAAAATACACTCTATAAAGATTAATAATTATTCTTTCAAGTTGAGTTTAACAGGCGGATGTTAAAGTTAGTTGGTTCCCTTTAATCATAATATTACCGAAATTCATTTTACAATTTATGAACTTTCGTTTTTCTTTACTGAGTCATCCTCAGGACAATTTCCTGAAAGTTGTCCGTACTAATTTTAAAATGAATACCATTTACTTACGTTAATTTTAAAATTAATTTAGAGTTAACTTAGGAAATTACTTATACTTTGGACACATACATACTCGTATTCCTAATATACAGGGTGTCCCATTAATATTGCGAAAAAAATCAGGGGGAGTTTCTTTGACCAAAAATAAGAAACAAAGTTCCTATAAACCTATGTCCGAAAATGCTTCGTTTCGGAGATACAGGGTGTTGAAATTTTGAGAAAATACAAGGTTTTTACTAATATCTGGAGAACCTTAATCCCGATTTTTTGAAATTTGGTATGTTTTTTTATAAAAACGGTAGACGTCGTCTGACGTAATATGATTTATTTTATCTACGTTTTTTATCTAACGTCTACCTAATATTAATGGCACACCCTGTATATTACTGGAAAGAGTATCGTATTTAAGTAGATACATACAGATTAAAGTGTTAGTTTTTCCTTAAACGCTCTGTATTGAAGAGATAGAAAACTGAGACATTTTTTTATATCGATTTTCTTCTGGGCTATATTTAGAAAATTCAAATTTCCTCGATTATTACCACCCTGTAAAAGACCTCGATTCCGTCGCCCGGTGAATTAATTAAAATTTAAAATTTACTCCCTTCAACTTATTTTCGAGGATAACTTTTCTCTTATATTGTCTCAGAGCCTTTATTCTAATAAAGATGAGCAGGCGCCTTTGGCTTGACGGTTTTGATTTTCTAAATTATGCAAATCGGTTACTCTAGGGTTGAACGCTTAAATTTATTTAATTCCTTAAGCCCCGTGTCAGACTATCATATTTTTGTCAAATTTGTTTGATCAAAATTGTTGGATGACGTCACAAATAATTTTGATGAAACTGTTTATTTTTGTTTACCATTAATAAAAAGACTACCATTCGAAAATTATGTTTCTTTTTTATTTTAAAACGCTAAGAAGTCAAGATTTTAATATTCCCTGCACAATGTTTAAAACTTGTATTACCGTCTACGTGTAGTACTTGCATGTTTATATTGGATTGATACTTAAATTCAGGTAATAAAGAAATTTAGATAATGTTATAATTAACAATTATTATATAACAGAGAAAAACTATTTATATTTTTCTGGGAATACTCGTATTTCAAGAAAAATAATAAAATAACGAGTAAACGTACAGGACTGAAAGTTATAGGCACATTTTACTAATAAATTTAGAGACAGAAGGCTGAAATTTTGCATCTGGAATGATGATGTAATTATACTAAACGATATTTCTTAATAATACATATTTTGATGAATTGTAAGGGTTAATATTCTTGATGGTAAAACATCGTCATTTTTTAAGTGCTGAAAGTAGAATTCATTTTTTAGTAAACATTTTTATCAATTTTATCAATGGGGGCCAATAAATTTTATCAATTTTAGTAATGGAAAAATATATTGCTGTCATAATTGTTGCAACAAATTAATATTGTAGATATTTACTTTTGTACGCTAAAATGATTAATTTTACAGACTGCCAAAATGAACGAATTAATTCCAAACTTTACTTGTAGAAAGAATAAAAAATATGGACAATAAAACAGAACAACTAAACAACTTTTTTTTTACTAAAAAGTAAAAAAAAAACGCCTCCAGTGTGAGTCGAACTCGCGAAGTCAGCATTATGATGCTTGAAGTCCTACGACTATACCCATAGATTTATAAGACAAGGGAGATGTAATTGTTTACATTTTAAAGCAATCAGAGATCCCCTTGTTTACTCTTTATCTGGTCAACTGCAAGGTCTACTTTATGATTGTATGAAAAACTGTTGCCAAACTGTCAATTGCGTAATTTATATTTTCACATTTAAACTACCATGATTATGGGTTAAGGTTAAAATATTACATACAAATATTTTTCCGTTTCCTAGTTAAGTAGATAAATCATATTTTGTTAAAAACGTTGCGATAAAAACTAACTTCTTAACGCAAAAATGGAATGAACAGGCATCATTGCTCCCTACTCCAATCCGCATGTCCATTGATGCCGGTAACAACCACGTGAATCGTAGTATTTTATAGTATTTCTTTTGTGCGGTGTTGCTGGCAGTCGGAATTTTGCTTTTGTGAATTTTTCAGTGTTTTTCGTAAGGATTTTATTACTATTCTTCAGAAAATGGTGCGTCAGTGTCAAGTGTATGGAAAAATAAATTCTTTATATTCAAAACTGTCTTTCCACAGGTAAATTTTGCCAAGTTTTGTTTGGTTATTCGGTCGCTATATTTGTCACGCCATATTTACGGATTTTCAGGGGCGTGCTGGCTGGCTTCCTTATCATTTTACGGTTTATCATTCCATAATATAATATATACTATATTATATTATGGAATTGCTTTTGTTATTTTTTAAAATATGGCTGATGTGTTAGTTTTTGGAGTTACCTACCCACATACTTAAATACGATCAAAACAAGAATCCAAGCAAGAAGCTAAGGCATCATTCAGCACATTGCTGCATAACAAATTAAAAAACCTATAATGTTTGGTAAGTGTGAAGCCAACATGCAACGTTTGCACACAAAAATTAAAATCAGTTGCGTAACCAAGGTAATTTATAAAGGTATCCTTTATACTAATCTAAGAGAAAATCACCATTATCAGGCTTTTAAAGAGTTATTTTGAAAACAGTAAGTCAAATAACTTGAAACAAAAAGTTGAATTAAAAACTAACACCATGTACATCTTTCTTATTTTAAATTATATTTCACTTTTAAATGTAATTGAACCCTGTATACAGAGTTTGGGTATCTTTGAAAAACTGAAAAATACTTTTTTACACTACTGTATATATAAGTTTTTGTAATGTAGTAGGTGTACCACCTTTACTTAATTCAGAATTTTAAGTGTTCAAGTTTCAATTCATATTCCCTACATTAAAACTCCGATACTAATTTAATTTCTAATCTCACAAGCTTTTGCTGTTGCAATGTATAGTACTAATTTTCTTAAAATTCCTTTTTTGATGTTTTATTATCATACCCAACCCTTCCAGAAACAGTACGCCTTTGGCGTCGGAAGCAAGTTCTCCCAAAACTTTTGCAACGTTGCACGGAGTCGGAATTTTGCCGTTCTTTCTCTCGGTATTCTTTGTCATACACATTGCCAATGATTGATACAAAACAAAAGGTTATTTATGAATGAACCGTGAGGTCTCCTCTTATTAAGTCTATGACTATACCATTGTGCTACCGCGTCACTCCTCAAAACCTGATTCCGTTAGCAATATTTCTCTTAGAAAAATAACCTGTTTGAAGTTTAATTAATTTGATAGTTTTCATACGAGGGGCTTGTTAGTTCAATCTCACATCGGCAGATAAAATGAGAAAGAAGTTCGGACGCGACTCGAGATTTTCAAAGACGAAATAGAGACGTAGAAGGACTCGAAGTACGGTCTCGAAAAAAAATCTCAAAGGATTAGAGATAGCACGGAAGCGGTTCTCGAAGCCGTAAAAATTAGAGAAGGTCGAGGGGGTCCCGCGAAAAATCAGGATTTCGGCAGGCGTGACTAGGCCATTAGGCGCGAGGACAAACGCCGGTGCTAGCCCCATCTCTCTCGCCGAATGGCGATCGACGAAAATTTTGTAGAGGTTTTTTGAAAAGGCGTTTAAATTGGGAAAAGGCGTAGGGCCCAGTCGCCCGCGGAGATCGCAGAGAGATTCCCGCTCGAAAGAAATAGTTTATAAACTTCGTCGATTCGCCAACGGAATTTAGAGCAAGACAGAATCGACGCGTTTTAATATATATGGCGGTTTATTTTGTAGACTTTAAAGATTACCTGAGGGAAGAATCATAACCATGGATAAGAAACAAATTTCTTTGAATAAGTAATTTAATTAAAAAATAAAATAAAAGAATTGCCCTTGTTGGGATTTGAACTAGCGAAACTTTGAATTTCTGTTTCAAGAGACCGCGACTACTCGTAATACCACTAGGTCACCACCATAACACTTGTCATCACGCACACTGAAACAACTATGTATGTAAACTAAATTTATTAACTTCAAAGAAATTTTTACTGATATTTTAATTAAGAAAGCATTTGGCGTCAGTATTTTGATAATCAGAAGTGTTTGGCAATCAGTACTATCAATTCCGTTAGCAATATTTCTCATAGTGTGCCTTGGGGATATGAAATTCAATGACCCTTGTATATAAATAGCCATTGAGTTAGGATCGTAGGGACGAGCTATATCGTAATAAAAAATAGCCGGTACCGTCGGTAAATCGGTACCGCCATATTGACACGACACTTTTGTCAAAACTGACAAGCGGGTGTGGCCCATATGTCAATTTAGTTAAGTGGGTTTTTTAGTAACTTTGTAAGTCTTGGAGATTTATATACCTACAACATTAAAAGACAATGGTTTCGTGGGCCCATAATAGCAGAGCCAGTATTGATAAAAAGAAATTATGCAGAATAACATTTCACAGGTTTGCAATACAAATTAGTAAACAACTAGAAATGGAAGAAAATCGCTATCGCGATTTTCGTTCCCATTTCTAGCCCTACCGGGGGTCCAGGCCTGCGGCCTGGGGTCACCCTTCGGGTGACAAAAGCATCTAGAATAATAGAGAGTTTTTGAACCCCTTAAATTTTAGCACGTCGTTATCGTTATCGTTATTCTGCGCAAGCGCAGTGCCTAAAAGAGTATCATTTTTGCCACTGCGCATGCGCAGAATAACGATAAGGATAACGACGTGCTAGAATTGAAGGGGTTCAAAAACTCTCTATTATTATTTTAGAGAAAATACATATTAAAGAAATTTTGTATCTGGAATAATGATGTAATTATACTAAACGATTTCTTAAAATATTTTGATGAATTGTAAGGGTACCTACTCTATTGTTGATGGTAAAACATCATAATTTTTTAAGTAGGTACTGAGAGCAGAATTTATTTTTAAGTAAATATTATTATCAATTTTATCAATGGGACCAAAAATATTGTAGATATTTACTTTTGTAAGCTAAAATGAAGAATTTAACAAACTGCCAAAATGAACGAATTAATTCCAAACTTTACGTGTAGAAAGAATAAAAGCTACGGACAATGAAACAGAATAACTAAATACTAATACTAATAAATAATTGGAATTAAAAAGTAAAAAAAAAGTTTGCCCCCAGCGTGACTCGAACTCGCGAAATCAGCATTATTAAGTTTTGAATCCTACGACTTTACCATTACGCTAAACTTCCTGTGGTCACTTTATGCCGTAAAATCTGTTAAATATGTAAACTGTACGTGTTAACCTGAACAATTAATTTTTTACGGATTTTCTAATTAGAAAAGCATTTCACATCAGTATTTTGGTAATCAGGTGTTTCACAGTCGGTACTATCTATTCCGTTAGCAATATTTCTCATAGGAAAATAATGAAAATAACCTATTTGAAGTTTAATTAATTTGACAGTTTTCGTGGGAGGTGCTTGTCTCGTTAGTGCGATCTCACATCCGTGGATAAAATGAGAAAGAAGTTGAGACGGATGCGACTCGAGATTTTCGAAGACGAAATAGATGTAGAAGGAGTCGACGTACGGTTTCGAAAAAAATCTCAAAGGATTAGAGAAAGGCCTGAACTTTCGCGTGAAGCCCTTCTCGAAGCCGTAAAAATTAGAAAAAAGTCTGGGGGGTCCCACGAAAAGTCGGTATTTTGGCGGGCGTGACGAGACCATTAGGCGCTAGGACAAACGACGGTGCTAGCCGTATCTCTCTTGTCGAACGGCGATCGACGAAAATTTTGCAGAGGTTTTTTGAAAAGGCGTTTAAATTGGGAAAACGCGTAAGAAACGGGACGAAAATACCCCTACGCATTGGAGAAAGGTCGGAGGCGACGTCCGGTGGTCCGCGGAGATCGTTCCGAGATCGCCCCTCGGAGGAGATAGCTTTGAAACTTTGTCGATTCGACGACGGAATTTAGAGCGAGTCAGAATCGACGCGTTTTAATATATATGGATATGCAGAGCTGTATTTGGCATAGTACACGTAATAATTATTTAATGTTTTATTTGATAATTGATTGCCTCACTAGTTTCTAATAGTACAATTCGTTCGAATTTCGAATATTCGATAATAGTTAAGATCTATCATGAAAACATCTCAAGGTGGATAGACTAGATACATGCTCAGGGAAAGATTAATACGTCATATATCCATACTTATTCTCTTTGTTCATGCTGGGCTGGAGGAAACATTAGCGGCTCCCGTGAAACGAGGGTGTCAAAATTTTATTCTACCTCTACTGCTGTTAGCCTTGTGGTGGATGATGTTACTTTTGCTGACATCGAAGTTTACTGGATATTAACGGATATCAATTGTCAAGCCCATATCATTTTCAATCAATTATTAAGATAACTTGGTGGTCATACTAGCACAGGGTCCTGAATATTTAAGGTGGACATATAAGAAGAGGGAGATCGAGCAAAGTTATTCGGGGGACGATAGTATAGACTATAGACTGAAAAATTACCTGGAACCCAGGAACTAGGAATATCAGATCCTCAATTAGAATTTTCTAAATATATCATAGCATATATTGCAGGATGACATTGTTCAATTTTTAAAACCAATTTACCAAAAAGGTACCTTCTACTTTAGTGAAAAAAAAAATGAATAAATCTGAAAGCATTAAGCATTACACCAATAAAATCATATTATTTAAAGAACCATAATAATTTTTTTGCATCTGTATGACCATTTTATTTCAAACTGTGTTTTATTGCGTTAATTTGGTTCATCATTTCTCACTTATAATTCTAAATAATCAGGATCGGGCGGGGCAGCCATAGTCTTACGACACTTAGCCATACCCAGTGAACCCGTTTGCGGAGAGGATGCTTACAGCGTTTTCCTACCATACTATCTCATTTGTGATAGCCCATGCTAATTGTTATTAGTCAGATGATATGGGAAATCTGGTACCTATAGCATATTTATTTATGGCAGTTTTTGTGTCTAATATGTATAATAGACTAAAACTAAACTATATTCAAACTAAAAATACCAGAACATTACCTACTGCGTGCTATTTAGACACAACACCTACAATTTCCTTGAAATAAATATTTCTACACATTTCCAAATCACCAAGTTATGAAATTTAATTATTTCAGAGAAATTCAGAGAAAAAAATTATCCAGAGAAAATAGAATATTAGAAATGACAAGTTTTGAACATAAGCCAAGATTATGCTAATAATTATGTGAAAATCAAACAATTCAAATACCGTACGATTAATAAAAGAAATATTATGCATATAGGGGAATACATGGCGATATACCCATTTCAGTTTTCGAGAAATTTTGATACTTATTTAAATTGACACTTTCTCAACATGAATAATTAAATCCACTATGTACATGAGTAATAGTAAAAACCGTTTTCATTTTCAATTTTAAGAAAACTTGGAAGGACTATTCTGTTTTTGAAGACATAAAAAGAATATAGGATCTCATCTAATTTGTCACAATACATCGTAGAGAAACCAATCCCTTTAAACATTTTAGAAATTGCACGTGAAAGTTTGTACTACATTATTTTCTATTACCATTATGTAGTTAAAATATCCGCAGTGTGCCTTAGTTGACTTGCACTCTTCAGTAGGTACTGCAATTAAAATTATTACGAGTAGTGTGCAGGTTGAAAACTTTCTCACTAGGCAAGAAACGAAATCACTCCTAAATCTATAATCATATATACTGAATTATATTCATTATACAATTTCAATATTTAATGGTATACTCATATATTAAAGTTGAACTGGGAGAAATGGATTTATTAAATTGTTTATCTGGAATAACGTATAAAGTGCATATTAAAATTTTAATAGAAATTCTATAGTTTGTGTTTTTTATCAAAATCCATGTGTCATACTTATTGTTCAATCAGTTTCACTAGATTTCCGTTACTTAAATAAATATTATACATAATGTATATAAAGTATGAAGTAAACACTAATGTGTGTTGGGCAAATACTTATGGCTGGTACCCTAGCAACCAATTTATGTTCTGATTCTAACACACTATGCTTATGGCATACGCATTTGGTCATCTTTACCTTATTTGCCTATAGATAGACCCATCAAACCCCATATCAGTGTATACGTAAGGGAACCCCTATAAAAATGAAAAATATACAGAGTGTTCCGTTAAAAACGTAGATAATGCATAGAAATTATAAAAAATATATGTAGAATGGTTTTATAGGAATTGAAAATGGTCATCCTATGGAGAACACGTAACGCTTGTAACTTTGGTTTTCTATATTGGAGGTTATGTTTGCACTAGCAGCTATCTTTGCATTAACTGCCAGGCGGGAAATTCGAAAAATCGGGTCATTTTACAAATGAGGCGGATTATTTTCAGTGAGTTTGAATTTTTCTCATAATGTACGGTAAAATATATCAAAAAACAGTACGAACACCAAATATACAGACAATTAACACACGCTGACATATGCCACAAGATCTATATGTTAATTTTAAATCCACGGTCGGCGTGGAGATGACGTCGTGTCGCGTAGATTTTTCAATACTACCAACACATGTTTGTTTCTAACCCAAGACAAAAATTCCCTAAAGTGACGCTTTCGCGTGTCCCGCAAAGATTGACTATTTTTAGATGTGCCGTGCAATGGCTTTTGGCATTCTATACTTTTTATGATTTCTACGAGATAATGACATAACCGAAGCAGATATGACATAGTCTAAGTCATTATATGAAAAAGTCAGAAGATGTATCATTACAATTAAAAGTCGGCCGATCCGAGGAATTTCTCAAAATATTTTCGTACTCTGAAATAATAATGAATTTATTGCATACTTTACGCACATTGTGTATAGACAGGCGAGAGTACACGGTATACGTTAAAAAATATAAGCTATCGCTTAGGTATATGTAGACTATATTATACAGGGCACCAAATAAAAATTTGTTCAATTTGCAAACAAGGATACAAGATATTAGTATATGATAGTTTGTGATGTGTCAGGTGTGACATCTCCCATCCTATCGATATTGATATCTCGCCTCCAACCCTTGCACCGTTCTTTTTCTCTGTTCACTACACACTTTAATCGACCCGTCTCCAAATTGAGCAAATGTTTATTTGGGGCTCTGTATATACATTCTGTTTTGTTGGTATCAGTGGCGGCTCGCGGGTTCAAAAATGCGTGAAGAGCTAGCTAATATTTTTATATTTTTAAGCACTCACCTAGTTTTTATATATACGTAAACTAATAAAAAAATACGTAAACTAATACAATAATAAAAATGTACGATCTTTAACATGCACAATGCAGTAATGCAAAAAAAATGGCTAACGGCGTTTGCGAAATCAAATTTGCATCTACTTCACAACATACTGACAATCAAGACAAGTTAGGAAAAGATGACGCGAGCGCGAAGCACACTCCCACGTGATGGCCGAACTCTTCACCTGCACCGTAATTCCTATTAAACTGTGGTAAGTGGTAAGGAGTGGGAGCTCGTCTTGGCTCGTCCCTTATAATGACGTCAGCTGTAAAAGCGTTCCCATGGCAACGCGGTGTACTGATGCAGGTTTAGCGGTTTTGACTCGACGCCTCTTCACCACAAACGGCTACGTACCTATTCTTTTTATATTTTGTAACGTTTACGTGTGTGTAGCGTATGATAAATATATTACTATTAAATATATTTACTTATTATTATTATTATATTACGTTAGTAATAAAGAAAATGTATTTTGGTAATATCTTCGCTATTCATACTGAGTTTAAAAAATAGCATTGAATATTTTTGGTGAAGAGGCACTTCACCTACTTCACCTGAATAGCCGCCACTGGTTGGTATATATACCTACTCTAAAACAGGGATGCCCAACATAAGGCCCGCGGGCTACATGCGGCTCGCTACGATATGCCTTGGCTATTGACCGTGGCAAGTCGTGTTGATCAGCAAGTTCAGCGCTGCTTGTCACTCCTGGTCACTCTGAAGATCGGCCAGAATATCAATTTGTTTATCCTGTGAAATGGTCTTCCACTTCTTCTAATATTACGTAGGTTTCCAGTTGCTTCAAATTTTCTTATAAGTTCCCTAATGTACTTTCTGTCAATTGGGTTATCTGGATATCTAATATTAAATAAATGAAAAACTTCATGGGCATTACTTTGATTTTGATAAAAAAAACTTTAACGGCAAAAACACGTTTTTCAACGGTGGGCATTGTATCAAATTATCAAATGTATCAAATTAAAAAAATAAGAAAAAACCTGTAAAAACTTTGCAACATTCTTAAATTGAACACTAAAGTACTTTCTTGAACCTTATTGACGTTTCAGTGACAGGAGTAAGCAAAGGTAAGCAGACTTGATAAAAGCAAAATTTTTAAATGTCGTTAATAGAAACGCTTGTGACTAGAGAACGGATAATTCGATTGACATTTTTCAAAAACGAAAATGTAGAGAATTGAATTACCTTTTAAATGAAGTGCAACACGGCACACTTTGCCATTTAAAAAAATTGAGTTGACAACACCCGTGGCGCCATCTTTGAATTTAAAAAATCGAATTTATCGTCAGAATCAACTTCATTTTACGTGATTCACCCTGTATTTTGTTAAAACTGTCTAACTCGATTCGTTCAAAAGTTAGCAGGGGGGTGGTTACTTTATGAATAGACTGTATATATATTCGCCCAAATACCGTAGAGATAACCGACGTGGTTAGAACAAGCTTTATTATTATTATTATTATTATTATTATTATTATTACTACTATTACTATTAAACAAAAAACATTTATAAAATTGAATGATTAATATAGGTACAAGTATATAAATTATGTATTGTCTAAGAACGCATGTAGAAAGAAGCGTAATGAGTTTCAAAACCGAGGTAATTTCATTCGATATACCTAGGTATAAATATATTGTGACTTGAGTATAGAATCGTTTTAAGAACTTGTTTCAGTACAGCCATCAACATATATAATTATTATTAAAATTTCTTCATGCACCTGCTAACACTTTGGTGAAGTCGAAGTATGCATTGTCAAGTAAAATATAAAATTGCAAATGAGACGTCTAACATTAATATATTTAACATTCAACACATGTTAGATTTTACAACTACAGAACACACCTTATCATAAATCAAGGTTTTTCTTTAATAGTCGCAACACCATGATAGCAATATATATGAAAACTTAGAAGCACAGTTGACAGTTATTATCAGTGGGGGCAATAGACTTTAATATAGTGTTGAGTGATGACCTGCTTTCCCTATTTAAATAGAATAGTTAGTTTATATTATCATCTTCGCGACGCAAAATTTCAGGCATAGGTTCTTACTGCACCATGCTAAATTAATTATACATACAGTTGTAATTAACTGAGAAAGTGCCCCGCCTCCTCGGAAATGATAAGAACTATAGGATGATAAATTAGATAAAATGTACGCCATTTTGAGACGAATCCATAGCTTTCAAAAAATGTCACACAACTCTTTCTGTTTTTTAGATATCCTTCAAGAGACAACTAAAAATGTGCATTTTTTTTAAATTGATTATTACATGATTCTCTAAAATTTATTACCTACACATAGGTAAAAGTGACAGCACCTTTCATTTCCACAAACAGACTGGACATACATTCGTTTCCGAGCTATGACATTTTTTATTCTTTTTATTTCTTATGGGGGTTATATTGGATTTGTACATTTTCTGGCAGCCCTTCATACTCCGTATAGAGAGATATCACTGTCTAGGTGAATTCAAATTCTCCACAATAATTTTAACAAAAACCCAAGTCGCATAGTATGCTTTGATACTAGATTAAAAGAATTAAGTAACTAAGGTGATTGTCGAAAGCAGATAATTAGATTATTGTGGACGTTATAGTATACAACAACTAGTGTATTATACAACGATCATTTAATGATAGCTATTAAGACACGAGTATGAGAATTATGACACGAGCCGTAGGCGAGTGTCAATACGGGTGTCTCAGTAGCCATTAAATGTGGAGTTGCATGCACTATTTTTTTTACGACCAGTCATAATAATGAAAAATAAGAACTTTATTTTCAAAATTCCTGTCATGGATGTATGTATGTATGTCAACTACGAACTGTCAAAAATTTCAGTTCTGTCATGATTGGTCATGATCATGGAAATATATAATGTTGTAGCATGTCTATGGTTGTAGCCATCTTACATTTCTATTGGTTATAAACTTGCATCTTAAGGACAAATCTGTGTCTTAATGAACCTCATTAAAGTATAGGTAGTAAATGTCTAATAGGCCAATTAAAATATTGAAGTAGAAAATAGTATATTTTGTTAAAGTACTAAAGTACTAAACAATATCAAGAATTACTTAGATGACTTACGTCTTACAGTATGAGGAAAATTATGCGTACTTCTAGCATAATAATAATGCATAATGGTGGTTAACTTATTCTTTAGGGAGATGTCAAAAACATCGTTTATACGTGAACATATAATAGTTTAGAAGACCTTATATAAACTATTGTGAATACTAAAATATGAAATATAGGGCGTGAAGTGCTGGAGCGTTGGGTGATGGAGTGTTAATGCACGCACTCACGCTTGAAAAAAAAATTGGGACTCAAATTGAACATTTATTAGGTTAATTACAGTATTATTCGTTAAATTTTATTTTAACATTAATCATAGCTCCGATGGTGTGTTATTTGTTAAATAGTTGATAAAAATGTTTTAAATTTAATCAATATTTATTTTCTGAAAAATATGTTTTATTGTGAACATTACCATCTATTGTTAACACTTAAAAAGGCTGATGTCGTAATTTGGAAACAAATTAATGTATGCCTAGTACGGTCGCTTTCACTTATATGTAGTAAATTTTAGAGCACCACTTTGAAAGCTCAACAGCCATGTTATAAGTAATTTTAAAAAATTCAGATTCTCAGGAGATCTGAAAAACTGAACGGCGGATTGGGTGAAATTTTGTGACAACTAGAATCCATCTTAAAATGTCAGGCAATTTATCTAATATAACTTCATATCTCTTACCGTTTCCGGGATTTCAATGGTCCTTATGTAAATGACTTTGTATATTTAGATCTCTTATATTTTCTCACAAAGTCATCGACACAAGATTTTCCTAAAGCCTTTAATAGTAACATAGAAATTGACACTAGAAGGTGAAGGTTTTGCGGGCACGATGACGAGGACTCCATTCACGTCCTCTGTCGCTGTGCCTGCCTCATGGCCAAGAGACACAAAACATCTGGGTGCAGCATTTCTCCTGCCCTAGGACATTAGAGAGCTTCCACCAGAACCGGTGTTGGCCTATGGGAATAGCACGGTTCTCTTCCAATAGCTCTCCGCTAGTCGAGAGCTATTGGAAGAGAACCGTGCACGAAAGGCCTGAGTGCTGCAGGTACCGCATCACCTTCCGACAACAGCATACAGAAATAATGTGTTTTCCAAATGATCTAGGGATATTATATTTAAAAATAATATATAAATTCAGAGTTTCAATGGTTCAGTAGTAATTTTTCAAATCTTTCTAAAACCCTTTCCGTTATTCTGTAATATCACAAATAAAAATGTTAATGGGGGCGAATTAACCAAAATAGGTGATTAGTTGTAATTACCTAATGGTGATTAGTATCACCTTATTATGTTGTTCCAAGATTTATACATACAGGATTATTTTCCCTTATTTTGCAAATACAAGTAGATTTTTCCAGTATTACGAGAAGTTGCAAAAGAATATTTTTATATAGCGCTATATTTTATAAAGTTGAGTTCAACGATGTAGGTATAGCATTTTATTACTCTTAAAGAAAAATATTTAAAGGTACCATTAAAATATAGTTGACTAGCATGCCGGGGGGTAGATCAGAATTGTGAATAATTTTGTAGGTTATTAAATGAATTTTACCAAATTCTTAGTAGATAATAAAATTCTATATCGCGGAACTCAAGTATAATTTTATGCATTTACTATTTTAGATTATAAAAATATGATTTCATTGAAGTCAAGTGGGGATTAATTAAAATCTGAAAAGTAATATTGACAACTGTGAACTAAAAACATAACAGCACGCTTCACGGCTTAACTTTATATATTTTATTTTTATCAAGGTTGTTTTTGAGAAAAACCAGTTTATATTTTTAAGAGTCCATTCTCTGTAGATTTGACAGGCATGAATATTGGGTCGGATTGAGAGGATGGGTGGCTGATGGGTGGAGACTTATATATTCCAACTATCGAATTATTAAGATTTCGGAGGTGCACGTTAAACCGAAGTTAAAAGGCACATGGAAATAAAGTTAGCCCTCATTGCAAGGGTACCGGATTTGTCTTATAATTGCAACAAAATTTCTTTTTAATGTTATAAATTATATATCACCGGAAAGATCAAAAGATAAACTAGATCCCTATAGTAGCAAATTTTTTTTTAATACATGAATTTTAGAGAAAATAATTTTTGAAAATACGCTACTTTAGTACAAGATTGTTTGCCTGGAATTTTAAAAATAAAAAGAAATACCAAAAATTACTACTATAGGGACTTAGATTAAAGTCTTATCTTTCAATACATTTTTACTAAAAGTCGCTATTTTTTATAGTTTTTTTATAATTAGACAAGAGACGAACGCCGATTTAGGGCTTATTTCGACCTAGTGAATGGACTGTTAAGTATATTCACTTTTCTCCTCAGCATTTTAACAATATAATGACATCCAAATGCTCTTCAAAAGTAATTGACACTATGGGTCGTAAAAAAGACTTTAGCAAAGAAAAATAGCAATTTAATTTAATTTCACCATTCTACCAATACGATACTAACACAGATCTGATAGCTCAGATTTGATAGGTAATACTAATCTATAAATTTAAGCAAATCATGTGTTATTTTAGATATATATTTTCTATTTAAATTATCCCTTTTAATAGCAAAAATATCTTTAAAGAATATTAAGTTAAGTTAAGGTGTTCCACCGGGAATTATGGAAAAGTACGTACAGGGTGATTTTGAAAATTTGATTATTTACAAAGGTCAGTGGGGCCTACTTTTTAAAATATTTTCACATTTCTACCACTTCCGGTATAACCGGAAGTCGACACCAACTTGCTTATTTTAAATGTAACACCATATATATTATATCATTTCCGGATTCTAAGTAAAACTCTAAACACATTTCATGTAGGATGTCCTATACCTATCTTCAACTGGTTTCGAAATATTGACAGGTGAATATTGAGATTTTGCAACTTTGACACCCTGTAAAATCTAAACGGTTTGAGATCACGCAAAAACGGTTTGCACATTCCTATCTTAACTTTTCATAAGCTAAGCTTTTGATACTAATTTCAGATTTAACCAAGAGATTAAATTTAATGGAAAATTTTTAATTTCTGGCTAAATTTCCATGTAAAATAAGCACGTTGGTGTCGACTTCCGGTTATACCGGAAGTGCCAGAAACGTTAAATTATTTTAAAAAGGTAGGCACCACTGACTTAATTTTCAAAATCACCCTGTACGTACTTTTCCATATATCGATCGCGGCCCTTCCCGGTGAGACACCGTGTACAGAGAGGTGCATTTTCGATGGGATTTGGGGGTATCTCGGTTGCTATGAGCGACAGAAAAAAATGGACAGCACGAACGTTAGTTAATTTTTTGAGACAAATTCAACTGTCAAAACAGAAATCCGGTGAGTCGATTTGTTTTCGAGTTATAAGCCGTTTGTCACTTTTTTGTAACTTTGGGTGGACTTTATATCTCGCTTATTTGAAGAGATACAGAAAAAATGTAAATGCAACTTTTGTCGACGTTTGATAGCATAATCCAACGGTGATATAACTTTTTTTATATACCGAGTGATTACTGATTTACGAACCAAACTTATGATTTTTTAAATGGAAACCATAGTTGGCTTGGGTCGTGATGGAAAGCTTATTTTGTCAGCTTTTCAAAAATATATAGTTTCATATGGTTATTTTTAAAAATGGCTGAGTTATAACCCAATAATATATATATAGGAGAGCCTTATCAACAACTGTTTTTAATCCTAGAAGGCTGTAATAAAACAAAAATTGCAGCTATTCCGTATATATGTCAAATTATTCTAACTAGTCAGTATCCTTACAAGACATGTTTATTTTGTGTTAAATTATTATCTAATTAATATCAAATCAGTCAAGATTTTGGAAAACTACAATAATGGTGAAAAATTTGATATGTTATATTTACAGCGATATCCAGAAAGGAGACAACCAAATGTTAAGATGTTCAGCAGGTTCGAATATAATCTGAAACATTACGGTTCCTTTAAAAAACCTAGACCAAAAAGATATCATAAGGCAAACGCTGAAAATGATACAATAAATTTGTTAGGAGTGGTAACAGCGAATCCAGAAATATCTACAAATTCTATTGTAGAATCAGTGGGAGCTTCGAAAAAGCGGAGCCTAAAAATTTTAAATTCCGCAAAATTCATCATATCCATCCAGACGACAGTCAGAGACGCCTTAATTTCTGTAGATGGTAGGTACCTAGGCAAATGTGAAGAGGATGAGAATTTTCCGCGTAATATTATTTGGACGGATGAGGCCAGAATCACCAGTGACGGTATATTCAATCTACACAATAGCCATATGTGGGCAGACGAAAATCCCCATGCGACTATTGAAGTGGGACGTCAAAGGGGGTTTGGATTGAATGTATGGTGCGGTATGTTTAGAGGCCGATTAATTGGACCCCATACTTATCAGGAAACATTAAATGCGGAAATCTATGTGCACATTTTACACCAGCAATTAACAGAATTCTTAAATAATCTACCACTTGCAGATTTGAGAAACATATGGTTCCAACAAGACGGTGCGCCGTCACATAATGCTCGAGTTGCTTCTAATTATCTAAACTAAACTTTTCCAAACAAGTGGATAGGAACTCATGGTCCTATATAGTGGCCAGCACGCTCGCCGGATCTGTCTCCTGTTGATTTTTTTCTTTGGGGCTTTATAAAAAATATAATATATCACATGCCGCGTAACTCTGTGGAGGAATTAAGAAACAGTATAGAAGTCGCATTTCAGAGATTAAATCAAAAGCCCCTGTATATTTTAAGAAGTATAGATAGTGTAAAAAAAGATGTAGACTTTGTGTGAACTTCAATGTTCAAACTGTTCTCTTATGTAAATTATATTACAAAAAAATTATATTATTACTAAAATTATATTAAATTATATTATTACTGTTATATTATATAAATTTTGTAAATTTTTGTAAATGTAATTATACATTTTGTATAATTTTGTAAATTTCTTAGTTTCATTGTTGTTACTAATTGTGTAATTTTGTGGGTTGCCTTAATGATAGATGTTATGCTATCGTATATAGATAGATGCTATTATAATTTACTTGCCCGTATTGTAAATAAAATTTTGTTACCATTCTTCTACAAAAAATGCCGTAAATGATTAAATTTTAAAAATAACCATATGAAACTATATATTTTTGAAAAGCTGACAAAATAAGCTTTCCATCGCGACCCAAGCCAACTATGGTTTCCATTTAAAAAATCATAAGTTTTGTTCGTAAATCAGTAATCACTCGGTATATAAAAAAAGTAATATCACCGTTGAATTATGTTATCAAACGTCGACAAAAGTTGCATTTACATTTTTTCTGTATCTCTTCAAATAAGCGAGATATAGAGTCCACCCAAAGTTACAAAAAAGTGACAAACTGCTTATAACTCGAAAACAAATCGACTCACCGGATTTCTGTTTTGACAGTTGAATTTGTCTCAAAAAATTAGCCAACGTTCGTGCTGTCCATTTTTTTCTGTCGCTCATAGCAACCGAGATACCCCCAAATCCCATCGAAAATGGGATCGTTTTAAACGTTTAAAACGTTTTAAACGTTGCAAATAAAATTTAAAAAATAAGACTAAACGTGGAGGCAATCACTTTATCTTGAAGCGCGCTATACAACAGCTATCTATATCTGTTCTACATTTTTGTAGTTGGTATACGGCCTATGTTTATGCAAACAATGGAGTTGCCGCTCGCATCTAACCGCGACTATTTTAGTATTAGAAAATTAATTGTTAATTAATCCATTAAAGACAAAGATAATTGAAGTACCGACAGGCTTCCATCAAAAAACAGCAAGGATATTATATGGTTGCCTCATTGATTAGGTGCATTCAACTTGTTGACTAGAGAAAGTTCGTTGCACCTATTCCGCCATTATTATACTGCAGTTATGTGCTGCATTTATTGCAGATATGATATAATCAATATTTTATATTAATAAAATTTTAAATAGTCATACCACGTATGGCGCGTTTTTCTTGACTGTACTGAAGTGTCAAGAGTAGATACATCATGTTTCAAAATATGTAAAAGAAGCTAATCAAGATTAAGAAATTAAATCAGTTGGAAGTTATTTAACAATATATATGCCTTTTCAAGTTATTTTATGTGTGCATCCGGAGCGAAACAATTTGTAAGTTTCGCCAAAGGATCACTGAGTAATTTTTTTCATTTTAGGATCTTTCAAAAATGTATTAAAGAAATTTGATTTTGGCTATGATATGAAACGTTGCCAATTGATTCACATTTTAATAAAATTCTGTGAAAGATTATGGACACAAAAGAATTTACCAAATTTATATTTTTAAAAATCGACTAAAACATGTAATATCTAAGTGGATATAAGTACCAAGTAAGTACTAAGACTTATTATACCTTCTTTAGGTTATTTAAATATTAATAAGGTGAGTCATATAATGACTCACCCTAATATATAATTTCACCATTTTCAAATTACTGAAACATCCTGTATACGATTTTATATATAATAATAATAATAATTAATAATAATAGTGATAATAATAATTATAATAATAATAATAATAATAATGCACGCTCTGGGGGATATTGAGTCCGTTGTGGGGAATGAGAAATTCTGAATTTATTGGAACTACTCATTTCCCACGCTCAGGCAGATTCGAGCCAGTAAGCCTGATGTAGTCCTCCTCGACCACCAGCTTAAGACAATGTTTGTCATCGAATTCTCGGCTCTTGCCGAAACCAACATTGTCTTGAAAAAGGAGGAACGGATGAAATATCGAGACCTTCTCTTCGAACTCCACAGACTCTATCCAGAACATACTGTGAAGCTTGTGGTACCTACTGATTATAGTGTCTGGTACTTGCTCGGGGAGAAAGAGATACACTGCTTGCGGTACTGAAGATCATACCGGCATGCCGAAATCAGAAGATTTATAAAGCTTTTTATGTGTTTCGCCCACTTTCCACAGCCTTGGCTAACACCTGGGCTGTGTAAACTTCTGGGGTCAACAAATAATGTTCGCCTTCTACTCCTAGTAACATAATATACTATTTTCTTCAAGCGTAAAATAATACTTAACATTATATTATGTAAGAAGTATTATAGAAAAGACCTATTGTTTTACTGATAAGGAAATATTCTCATTTTTTTAATAGTACAAAAAAGTAAAAGTGTAACCATAACTACAGATTAAAAAAGAGTCATGTAGCCATGGTTTCTTAGAAACTGTCAGTTTGAAATTAAACGTCACGTCAGATCGCTTTTTATACAAGCATAAATGTCTGAAGAAATACAGTTTTAATTTTGATGCTTGAAGAAAAAATAGTATGTATGTCACTCGGGAGTATAAAGCTCTTTATGTGTTTCGCCCAGTTTAGAGAGCTTTGGCTAACGCCTCGGCTGTGTAAGCTTCTGGGCTCAACAAATAATCTTCGCCTTCTACTCCTAGTAACATAATACTATTTCTCCGGCGGATTTAAAAGTATTGCCTAGCAGTAGCAACTCATTCATTTTCATCCTGGTAATGAAAACTCTAACTTTAATGCCAGATATGGGCATCAAACAAATGTCTTTTAAGACGGTTGGAGCAAAAAGTATTAAATTGAATCGGGTACTTTTTATTTTTACATTTTTTTATTCATTTATAAGCATTACCAGATACTTGCCATATAACATTGCAAAGCCCATTAAATACGCTTCTAAATTATGAAATCATGTACAGGGTGATTCACTTTCGAGTGTGTTACATGGGTATCTCGCTTATTATAAAAGATAGACGGTAGGTTTAAATTCGGCAAAATTGCGGAATTTTGTGCTCAATAAGCTGGCGCAAAAAAACCCCCATATCTGCTTTTGTTTTTGAGTAAGAGGCAAAAACAATTTTTTTCCGGTTTTCGTTTTCTGGCCATAACTTCTATATTTTTGTAAATATTGGCTTATCGTTTTCACATTATTAGGACACTTTCTTGAGACAAATACGATGCCGTAAACCGTTTTTTAAAAAATGTCACTTCTATTGTAAATCAACGTCAACTTTATTATTTCTTATGGGCGTCATATTAATTTTTCTCATATTTGAATAAACCGATTTTTTCTGAATACAATATAATATATGTTAATATTTGCTTAAAAAATAAGGGCATTATGAAGGAAAATAGCTATTTTTTTGAAAATGTCTAGTTAGCCATGGCCATGACAGTCAATTCTTGACAAACCACAAATTTCACTTATAATTTTTATAAACTGCATCTGTGGAGTACTTTTTATATTGACTAACGATATACAACCGAATAGAAACAAGATATTATATAAATGTATTACAGATGTAACAAAAATTTAAACAGAACAGTTGAAGAATATTTAAACACATATCCTGAAAGACGACACCCATGCAAGACATATATTACTAAACTGCACTGTAATTTAATTGGAACTGTGACAGTTTTTCTAATTTTCTTCATTCATGCGAGATCCATACCTATTCCTTGGTTTAGAAAAACTGCCATAATTTCTTAAATTACAGTGCAGTTTAGTAATATATGTCTTGCATGGTTGTCGTCTTTCAGAATATGTGTTTAAATATTCTTCAACTGTTCCGTTTAAATTTTTGTTACATCTGTAATAAGCATCTATAATATCTTGTTTCTCTTCGGTTGAATACATCGTTAGTCAATGTAAAAAGTACTAGACAGATGCAGTGTATAACAATTATTGTAAGCGACATTTGTGGTTTGTCAAGAATTGACTGTCATGGCCATGGCTAACTAGACATTTTCAAAAAAATACCTATTTTCCTTCATAATGCCCTTATTTTTTAGGCAAATATTACCATATATCATATTGTTGTATTCAGAAAAAATCGGTTTATTCAAATATGAAAAAAGTTAATATGGCGCCCATAAGAAAAAATAAAGTTGACGATGATTTACAATAGAAGTGACATTTTTTTAAAAAACGGTTTACGGCATCGTATTTGTCTCAAGAAAGTGTCTTAATAATGTGAAAACGATACGCCAATATTTTCAAAATTATAGAAGTTATGGCCAGAAAACGAAAAACGGAAAAAATATTTTTTTTACCTCTTACTCAAAAACAAAAGCGGATAAGGGGGTTTTCTTTGCGCCAACTTATTGAGCACAAAATTTCGCAACTTTGCCAAATTTAAACCTACAGTCTATCTTTTATAATAAGCGAGATACCCATGTTACACACTCGAAAGTGAATCACCCTGTACAGAGTATTCCGTTGGAATAAAATGAATATTAGCTGTTTCAAAATGGCGAAACTGAATCGATGATTCGGAATACTCTATAAATTTTAATTGGACAAATAATGGGCAAATTTTAGTTCATATACACGCGCACTTTAATTCATTCTTCAAACAATCCATTGAAATATAAATTTATTGACTTTCTTCCTGTCTATGATTTTTCATAAAATTTATTTAAAAGTTGAATAACGTGATAATGTTGCTTCTGATACCCAGGAATAAAATATTTTTGTAATTTCCACTCTTAAAATTAAAATATATACTAGGTGGCCTATTTAATAATGGCACAAATGTTTTTCGATGGATTTATAGTACTCTCTGTACTCTATAAAAAGTTCAATTATCAATATCCATTCATTCATCATTCATCAATATTCATTCTCGATTGGACATTTTTGATCTTCATTATTTGCCTATAAAAAGTTTCGGTTTAGCCAGTTATAGGTGGTCCACCTTGTATATACATTTATTCCTTTATCCTCTTGACCTCAAAAATCTGTGGTAGCCATAGGAAAGTATCGTAATCATGTTATTCTGGCACACCGTAAATCTTAATATAAACGATCTGCGAACTTGAACTATGTTAGAATATAAAAATTTTAACCTGGTTTAAGTAAACACAATAATGTTAAGATACATACGTTAAAAAGAAGTGATCGTATATTTGCACGTATGGGAGTAGGTCTTGGGTATCCATCCACACACAACAGTTGCCAGAAAATACCTAACATAAAACTGGCTTGAAAGTTCTCATTCACTGCAATAAAAATCGTAACCGTTTTAGGATTTATCCAACTGTGATTCGCATAATTTCTATTTACTCTTCTGTAGAGGATTATTCAAATTCAAGACACATTTCGTTGCTTAAATTTTTATAAGTCGTAAAATTTCTAAACCGCAATCGTTCTGGACGACACCCAGAAATCTGCGAATACCTACCGGTGATGCCACCCATTGTATGTGCCATTATACTTTTTTTATTGCTCGTAAATCCAGCGCCTCACATATAACTCTAAAAGTTTTACTGCCGCATTGAATTAGACAAAACAAATTATTGTAACCTTATATCTAACAAAGGAATGGTGCCACAATCGCCCTTACGTGCACTGGCGCTAAGAACTACACCACTAGTCTATTCCACTGAGTTGACAACGTATAATCAATACCGCAAGGGTATTATGTTGGCTGCCATAGCCGTTGCAAGAAGTTACCTTGGTTGACTATTAGAATTTTCGTTGCATTTTTTGTAAATACATTATATATTATATTCACATTCAGTAGCAGTTTAGTCCGGCAATGTAATATGGAGGGTAGTTCTACATTTTGTAAAGTACACTTTGACCGCTTTTTGCCCCCTGCGATAATATAATTATGTTCTACAGAGGGAGGGAACATTAGTGTTCTAACCAGAAAGTTTATGAAGAGAAACATCCTACTATACAGGGTGCCCATTATCTATCTCCTAACATGGCTAACTTTGTTAATAGTGGAGATAGAGAATTGGTTATATTAGCAAAATTGAGCTCTGAATTACAAGAGGAATTCAGTGCCTCCTTCAAATTTAATTTGAATTGTCAACTTTTCGAGATATTTTGAAAAAACTGAAAATCGACAAAATTTTTAAACTCGAATATCTCAAAAACTATAAAAGATACAAATAAAATAAAAATACTGTGTCATAGTGTTTTTTATGTGGCATTAAGCGGTGATATTGAAAATTTCACGGGCGTCTTAGTTTTTCAGAAAAAAAATAAAGTTATGTTTTTTTAAATGGCAACCATAGTTGGCTATGGTATCAATAAAAAGCTTATTATTTTCTGGTTTCAAAAATATAATATTTAATAAATCGTATTTTTCTTCGTTTCTGTACATTTCACAATAACTATTTTAAGATAAACGTTTAATTTTGACGTTTATAATGTGACTAGTGTGATCTAATATTTACATTTTATTGTTGTTTACTGATCTACGTTTGTTTTTCATAGCTTACTATGTTAATAAATTAGTTGTTCATTACAGTAAACAAAAGAAAAGAGAAAGGTATATTAAATATTATATTTTTGAAATCAGAAAAAATAAGCTTTTTATTGATACCATAGCCAACTATGGTTGTCATTTAAAAAAACATAACTTTATTTTTTTGCTCAAAAACTAAGATGTCCGTGAAATTTTCAATATCACCGCTGAATTCCACGTAAAAAACACTATTACACAGTATTTCTATATTATTTGTATCTTTTATAGTTTTCGAGATATTCGAGTTTAAAAATTTTGGCGATTTTCAGTTTTTCCAAAATATCTCGAAAAGTTGAAAATTAAAATTAAATCTGAAGGAGACACTGAATTCCTCTTGTAATTCTGCCCAATTTTGCTAATTTAAACAATTCTCTATCTCCACTATCAACAAAGTTAGCCATGTAAGGTGATAGATAATGGGCACCTTGTATATATTGTATATGTATGTGATACATACATATTTTAATCTATAAAGTATAATATATTATGTGTGACTCCTCATTCGAGTTCACTCATCTTCATAAAATATTTGTGCACAGATGTAACAACAGACATATGGGTTTTAGATAAATTAGTTGAAAATTCAAATATATTTCTTTTCGTAAAATTGGACAGCTTCGTCGAATTGGATATACCTCAAAGAATAACGCAGAAAATTTCATCTCAATATGTACATTACACGGGACGTTGCTACAAAATGACAATGGGCAAGTTTTTTAATTTTTGACCATGAGATTTCTTAGGATCTTCTAAGTATATCAGAACTTATGTATAGGACGATATAAATTAAGCTTAGTTAAAGTTTGAATTCAGTTAAGCATCTGATATGCCTATTCATTTCATTAGTTTCCCGATCGGGAGTAAACGCTTCATCCAAATTTGTAAAAACACAATGAATCAAATATTTTTAATTGAACTGGAAATATAATAGGTCGCTGATAAACTGTAAAATGGAAAAACTAATTATTGATCAGTTATTGCCATTATTCTAATACCATTAATTATTGACCAGTTCTGGGTTTCATTATAACTATCAGCATATTAATTAATCAGGTTAAGTCTAAGCATTTTTAATGAGACGAAAATGTTTCATAAACTTAATTGTGGAAGAGTTAAACCCTTGTCCGTTGTCATATTAAGAATTTAACAATTTGGGAAATTCCTCTGGGCGCAAAATAGGACTACTCCTCCATTTGGAATATCTAATATTTCAAAGAATAATGAATGTATATATATAATGCCTCTGGGGAATATCTGAATGTACATCTAACACGATAGATGATTTTTGCATAACAATCTTTATATGTATATGTACACATAATTATATATACAGTCTGTCCATAAAGTAAAAGAGTTTTAACAAAATACAGGGTGAATTACGTAAAATGAAGTTGATCCTGACGATAAATTCGTTTACTCAAATTCAAAGATGGCGCCACGGGCACTGTCAACTCAATTTTTTTAAATGGCAAAGTGTGCCGTGTTGAATCTCATTTAAAATATAATTCAATTCTGTATATTCTCATTTTTGAAAAATGACAACCGAGTTATCCGTTCTCTAGTTACAAGGGTTTCTGTTTCTAATCTGATCCATGAATAAAATATTAATTAATATTTTAATACAACAAATTTTGAATAAATATTTATTAAAACATAAAATAAAAGAATTAAATACATTGTTCAAAATTGTTGTCCATTGACTTCTTGGCACATAAAAAGTCTATTTTGAAATTCTTGCCTGACATTTTCTAAAATTTCTGCAGGGATATTGAAGAATCAAATTTCGTCAGAATTAACTTCGCTTTACGTGATTCGCTCTGTATTTTGTTAAAACTCTCTAACTTGATTCGTTCAAAAGTTAGCAGGGAGGGGTTACTTTATGGACAGACTGTATATTGTATATTGCCCGTATATTTACCGTTTACCCCGAACGATCTAGAGGTGATGAATAATCAAATGTGGTTATCTTCAGATATTTAATATTGTTAGAGAAAAGCCCATCAACAAGTGTGGACTTTTGGTGTTTACTGGAAAACTAGTTAAAACTAGTTTTATACACAGAAATGTGTATCCCTTTTTGTTCCCTTTTTTAAAAATTCCATAAATGGGAGGACCCTATGGGAGGAGGGGGGAGTGGCTCTAGTAATATCGAATGAATATTATAAAATCATTGCGAAATCGAAGCGGTGATAAGTCATTGTAGAAAGATACAGCTATAGATACAAACTGATTTTTACCTAATTTCTTATATCATCATTTTTTAATGTGACAACTAGCACCAAACTAACTGGATGTCGAAGTAAAAAAAGAAAACAGTCTAAAAATATCCATAAGAGAGCTAAAAATCCAAACTTTCTTTATCGGCATGTAATACTTTAATAAAATGTAGAACAGCTTTATCGACACCAAATTAATTTAATGTTCAGCGCTAACGATTAAGAAAATAAATATTCTGATTTTCACGATAACAGTGTTCGCGGGAAACGTGAAGTATTGATTCGGCACCAACCCCAAGATTGCCACCCCTTAGCTGACAAAGACTTCTCTAAATACAAGGCTCATGGTTAAGTAAGCTTCTGGCATAGTTAAGTAAGTTTCTCTATTTTTTTATATAAAAACAAAATTATAATTATATAATGATATTTGAGGGCGCCATAACCGCCTCAGGACATTCAACCATACCTGGAAATGTGGTAACTGGAGTAGGTACATGACCAGGTCAAGTTCAGTAACTATGAATAAATAGCTATTTGTGCAATAAATTATGAAGTGAAGTGAATTTTTTCCGCATTAGGCGTAGGTTTTATATTTATTGAAAATTGTGAATTCCGAAAATGTGAGTCAAGAATTCCGAGGGAATGTTGATATAGAAACGAGTTTGTTTATTAGGTTTTCGTTTCGTTAATATTATTGTGTCAGTGATTTATGAAAAATGTTCGAATCTTCTGCTTCAAATGATAATATGGAAGATGATATAGAAGAATCAGCAAAAATCTCGATTCAATAATAATTGCCCATAAAATCCTAAAGATAAATATGAAAAAGCGTATCGCTTATGTGAAGATTGGAGTCATCAAAAGGGAGTAACTGTTATCAGTGAGGCAGTTCTACTAGTCTATTTTTAACAAAAATCCTCTTTATCATTGAGTCTTTACTCAATGATAAGAACAACATTGACAATGAAAAAGAATATGGACATAAAGAAATTTCCAAGTTTAATTGCTTTCCTTAAACATAAATCGGTTGGACATAGATCCAGGAAGTCTAGCGTTTTAAGAAAATCAGAAGTTGACAAATTCTTGTAAGAAGCAGATCATAAAACATACTTGATGATGAAGGTAAAGTGTAATTTTCACATTTCTCTCCACATATTGAAATTGTTTCTTATTTTAGATAGTGTTGATTGTTGGTATCAGTGGAGCATGCCGTCAAGAAGAACTAACATTTCTTCAACTTAAACATATAAAAGACAAGTGAGAATATATATTGATAAACATTCTAAAGACAACACAAAGACGAACGTGAAAAGAGAATTTACTATTTCCATTGGGAACATCGAAGGAGTAAATTTTATCGAAATGTTTCGAAAGTATTCTCTTCGTCCGCCACCAGTTGAGCATTCAAGATTCTTCCTAGGATATAGAAATAGAAAATGTACAGGACAATGCCTCAAAAATATTGGGTAAAGAGAGAGCAATATAAATACAAACTCGGCCTCTACTGCATCAAATATATGCGCAGGGCGTTCCATAACCAATTGTAAAAAAGTGATAGTTAAAATTTATAGTAATGATAAGAAATGATCATGAAGTTAATAATAAATGAACAGTTAGTTCAAGAATTAGGATGTATTTTTGTGTGCACACACACCAATCCTTGGTGTGAAAATACCATCGAGAGTGCAGACATCTTGTAACTACGTATAAATTAGATAAAGCAGGTAACATGATTATTAACTAGACACTGTAGCTTCAAGATATTTACACAATTTAGAAACGTACATTTTCTGGTTGTACTTGCGACAGTACCCTATCCTTCAAAAAATAAAAACTTTCATTTTTTCTTCTTCTGAAAAACATTATATATCATTGGACCCCTTGAAATGATGTTTGGGTGTAAGGCGGATTTGAATTAAATTTAGCGGCTTTCTCCAAGGTGACTGAAACATACTGAAGTATACAGACGTTACCTGAAACTGATTCTGACATTTTTATACATCTTGTTGAAGGTAATAAACTTGCATTCTCGTAGTTTCTTTTTCAAAAAATGAATTTAATGGATTGGATGACTTTCGTACAAATTGCACCGTCACAAAAAGGTATTTTTCTGGCTTTTTTATTATCGGACATTTCTTGCGAAATTTATTCCATTGTTCTCGATAAATTGATATTTTCGTAATAAACTGTAATGATTTATACATCAACACTCCTATAAGCCTAAAAGCTCTTTTATCTCTAATTTAGTGCTTGCAGATTGCTTTTCTCTTCCGAAGGATACCAACGGGTTAAAAATGACGGGATTCATTTATAGGCTTCCCTTACGTATACGTACTTTTACCCATTTAGAGAATAATGGGAGATAACAAACCTGTCCCTTATTTTATTACGGACATCCTCGGACCCTGTTCCGGCTTAATGATCATTATACTCATTCACTATTCTAAGTGCACTCCTATAAAATGTATTAAAACGTAAAATATATTCACAGGTTCCGGAACGTTATTCATCTAATGAATTTTAAATTCAATTTATTATGGCTTCATGGTTTATAGGATTTTAAGAAAAAACTTGCCTCGAGATTTTTAATTACCTACATATCATTTATAAAAGTTGAAACATGTCATTTTAAAGATGTTAAATGAATTCATGTTATTTTAGTTCAGTAATTCGTCACACTGAATCATGCCATAACATTAAATTCAATAATGAGATCCATCAATTCAGCGATGTCGATCTGTGATCTTGCGTTTTAGTAAAACTGAAAGGTAGCTTTACTTTGCCTAATCCACAAGCCTGATGAACTGAAAAACTTAAATAATGTGAAACTGTAAATTTTATGTTGAATTAAATAATAATACACTACTTTATTCACAAAAACCACATACAAGGTATGAAACGACAGACATATAGTAGAACATACAATCTACTTGTTAATAAATAGGCTACAAGGTTTACTAGTTTACAAATCCAAAAATTACTGTTTAAAACTTCAAAATTCAAAATAGCAAAAAGTAAATGGAATCTAGTTGATTCAATAAGGATTTTACTGTATCTATGGAAACAAGAGTGCGATTTAGAGAATGGTTCACATTTTGTAAATTCATGGCCTCCAAGATTACCTGATTTAAACCCAGCGAATTACTGGTTGTAGGGTTATTTAAAAAATTTGGTGTTTAGATCACGACCAACGACCACCAATGATGAATAATGCTGTGTACAATCTTGAGGAACGGTTGGTGTGTACAGCAGCATAATGAACTACATATCTAACATTTGCGTTAACCAATGTTGGACATAAGAAATCCCATTGTTTAAGCAATCGAATATTCTTCACATCCTGGACTCCATTAATGGACATCCATTAACTTAATTTGTTAAAAATACATAGTAAGATGAAATATATCCCTTACTTTATGATAACCTTGTAGATATATACATATACTAGAACTGTTATGGGGATTTTGGATACTGGATTTTTTATTTTGCATTTCATTTAACCGGTTCGAGTATTCGTTATTCTAATGGTTATATAACAATTTGCAATTTTTTTACCATAAACAGTAAACAAAGAATTTTCTGCAATTTTAGTAAAATAACTACAAAAAATACTACAGATCCGTCCTGGGACGATCACGAATAAAAGTATAATTCTGTATTGAACAGGGAAACTGTTGATGTTCTTTCACATATAAATATATTTCTTGTTGCTCAAAAAAATCAAACTCACTTATGGCTATGCCTTTATTCCAGAGACTGGTGGTGGTTGAAAAGTTAATCTTTGATTGTGAAATCAATATCTATTTTAAAAGACCTAAAATTGGCAGCCATTATGTTTGGAATTATTTTGAAACAAATAAAATCATCTACATTGAAATTTATTTGTTAGATTTTCGCGCATATCTGGGATATTAAAATCTTTATGAAAATCGAGACATGGATCAAAGTTCTCTTTTTAATATTATTTACAGATGTGTAAGTTTCAATTTCCTATATCAGATCTTCCTACGATTTTTATTTTGTTGCGTTTCATTTTTATTGAAAAAGGGTCTTGTGGGAGGTACATTGGGTTTTTGGCAAACTAGTGGTCGTGTTTCCTTTGTTTTTTTGTTGGATTTTTTGGAGCTGAAAGTACTTAATTTCTTGTGATAATTTGACTATGTATTGTTTAAAAATTTGGACTATTTATCAAGATGTTTGCTGCTATTGCACTGTACGCGGCAGGTGCTCTATTACTTTTAATCTTAATTTGTAATAAATTATTATTAATTTTGATCACGTTTATGATGCAATCAACTGCATGGTTTAATATTTTCTGACCTGTTTCAATTATCTGAAACATATCCATATCCAGCGTACAATGGGTGAATGGAAGGATCTGTTACAAGTTACCCAGCACATTTGATTATAATATCACTTTATATCATAGCTAATTTACATTTACTTCATACAACACTTTGACAACCGTCTAACAATGGCGACTTGAAGATTGATATTAATGTACTTACTCTGCCTAAATAAAGTCTTACAATAGAGTAAACTTTGATCCATGAGACTCATGAGACTCACCATTTTATATTCCGATGCTGGAGTCGGTAGGTACTACTCCAGCATCTCGATAGTAGCAAAGACCAAAAGGGTACTATTGTGTGTTTTTCGCCACTACTAACATACCAGATGCCCTTTAGGCAATCATGTCGCAGCATCGTTCATCGAGTCCGCTACCTATGACACTCTGATGAGCACAGTATAAGTGCGAAACCGGATGGTTGGTCGCGATGAAGAATGTGGTGACTTCTATGGAGATGCTGGTGTAATGCAATGCCAGTTGGGGTATATTAGTCGTGAAGTAATTGCTTTCGAAATCTCTCTAAAGTAAATAAATTAATGTCTCTCATATTAGCACTAAACTGACGTTCTTCCCATCCTAGACACCCACACAGGTTTTAATATAATAATAATAATAATAATAATAATAATAATAATATTAATAATAAATAAAGCGTATTTACTTAGTTCCAATCTATAATAGTAAGATACAATATAATATATTATATTTAAGTGAATAAACAAGCCATGCCTCACAAAGGTAAACCCGCTAGTGAGACTATGTATGTTACTTAAAAAATAACTGAAAACTAACAACAAACCCTCTAAAAGTGAAAACCAACAGTTAGTAAATATTATCTTCAAAATACAATCAATAAAGAGCTCAGCATTTGTCCACAAGGAAATCCTGCGCGTGGTACAGATACTAATAATAGATATATCATTCAGTTCTAGTAACATTAAAACAAACATAATATACACTATAAACAAACAAATAAAATATATAATGATATAAACAAACACATTTTTTTCTTTTGTTTATGTGACAATTCTCTATCTCAGAATGTAAGCAAGTCCAATATGACGCTGGCTTCAGTTTTAAGGTAAGTAACAATTAAGGGATAACATTTTAGGCATTATAAGTATTTTTTCTATCAATGATATTATGAATTTTACTTCTAGGTGTATTTATTAACCAAGTACGGAGATTTTTAGCTAATAGACGAACAGATATGGAGTCTTTTACACCCTTTAGGATTTCAGCAAGCGCAAAAGGGCCGAGATAAGTAAACGATCTCTGACTGAGGGTTTTTTTGACCTCGAGGTATTGAAATCGATCCCTCAGCATATCTAGTATTATGGCCATGCAGTATTATTATTAGATCTTTTTTGTTTTAAATTGCCTTACTATTAGGCGCTGAAAGAATAGCTATAATATCAAGGATTTTAGATTGTTCATATAACGCATCAGTTGCAATGGCGGTTGGTGAAATTTGGGAATGGGGGGCACAGGTGGAAAAAATGCGCCGCAGGCGAAAATGTTGCACTTTTCAAGGTCAAACACCTTAAAATTAAAAATTAGAAATTCGTAGAGCAAAAATATTTGCTTGAAGAAATAGGTTTCGTTAGGCAAATATCCCCTTTTTTGGTGCGATTGACAGAAATATGGAAACATTATTTAAAATAATATTTAAATCGGTTCAAAAAAAGTATACATGTCAGAAAAATGGCAGGCGAAACTTCTGTTTTTTGCTAGACCACAAAAAACACAGATAGATAAAAAAATAAATAATATAACCCATTTAAGTACTTAACCCAAACCCTAACAAATCGGTGTGCTTACCTTACGATCTGCAACCACCCCGCTCGTCCATCGAACTAAACTTAGTAACTTTTAAAATGAAACTCCATCCTTCTTGACTTATCCTTTGCAAAATGTTCGATAACTTGTTCGTTAAAATCAGTCATAGTGTTTACTAAATTTTTCTCGATGGAAAGCATTGCTAGAGCACATAACCTTTCTTGTGACATCGTGTTTCTTAAAAATGTCTTTATTCGCTTAAGTGTTGAGAAGCAGCGTTCACTTTCGACTGTAGTCATAGGCATTGTGCACAATATAGTTAATAGTTCAACCTATTCCGAAAACGTCGTAAGTAAATTATTTTTATTTAACATTTGTAATAAAGCAACCGCACCACTATGTTGTATGAAATCATCTCTAGAATACATTATATACAGCTCATTTTTTAATTTTGTAATGTTGATTTTTGGAAATAAGGCACACACTGTTTTAATATGTTCCAGAGGAAAAACTATTCTATAGTTGTTAAATTTCTCCTTTTCAAACAAATTGGCTATAGTTAAAAAATCAGTAAATTGAAATCTCTCACGTACGTTCATTAATATGATGGGGTATTCCCATCTCTAGTACTCTGTACCGTCTGGTCGACGGGGCAGCGCCCATTCAATGACGTAACAGAACGCATCAGAAAAGATGCGCTGGAAAAATAGAAGCTGTGTATCCTTTTCTTGCGCATGCAAATAGAAAAGAAAAAAGAACAGGCACACAGCGGCCGTGCCCAGCCCAGTCCACAGACGGTGAAGCGTGAAGCGGTCTAGACGCTAGATGGATATGTATGCACCAAATGATTCAATATTCATGATGAAAAATTAATAAAAAAAATCCACCAAATTATAATAATTATAAAAGTTTATAAAATATCACAACATTCACAAGTCTTATGTGCTTACGCATAGGGCACGTGCCCTTGTGCCCATTATGACTAGTCGCCACTGATCAGTTGGATACATTAATTCTTTTCCATACAGCAAATAACTACGAATAGTAAGGGACATCATTCTACAACCTATTATTGTATTGGATCTTTTCCATACATTATTTTTATGACCCATATTTGTATAGTATTGATATTTCGTAAATAATTATTACTTACTCCTCCCCAGATTAATATACCATAATTAAGATGAGTTTGCACTAATGAAGTATACAATGTTTTCATTTAATGTTCATTAAATATATCCTTATAAATTTTGAAATTTGGATTATATAGTCAGATATATAGTTGTACATATACAACTAGACAATTTAATTAAAAATTGGCTAACGAAATAGGGATTCGAATCCACGATAATAATTTATTATTTATGGTTTGTGCATAGTTACAATATTCACTGTACCTCATTTATTTTTCAAATAATTTAAACGCTAATAACTGTAAGCCAAAAAAAAAAAACACCATCAAGATAAGGAGCTCGACGCTTGGAAATAGTGGCGCAAACTTCTCATGAGTAGTAGTTGCTTTCATTAAACTATAGTTGAAAATAAGTTTAAAAAAAAACAATTTTCTTCTAAATGCAAGACTTTCTGGATTTGCATGACGACTGAATTGCTGATACCTACCAGTCGGTGAATGAATTATAGTTATCCTACTTTACCCACGAATTTGTTTTATGGCCAGTTAAATTGTGCAGTAACAGTTACATCGATTCATTCCTGATTCATAATAATTTATAAAATTTAGTAATAACTGTTACGTAAAGTAAAAATTTATAGAATTTATTTGAAAATAGTAATCATTTTGAAGTACAAAAAGACTCCCAGCAAAGTAATATAATGATCATCTAATTTTAATACGAAATTATTGTAACATAGAAAGGCTTTTTCGTATACCTATATTACCAGAAAGACTTTCTATGTTAGCCAGTGGTAACTTAACGATTTCGTGACAATTAAGAAACCACAGAACATGCCAACCTGTGAACAACACAAAGTTATTTTACTTGTAGTTAGCAGTGTGATGGATGCATGTGAAATAATGAGACAGTGTATGATGATTTCAACTAATTGTTCGGAATTTCCGCCGAAACATACATTTTAAAGAAAAGATATAAGTTTAACCACTTGCTATTTAAGGGTGTATTGGGGTTTTAACAGTATTATTTATGATTGATTAGTAGGTTATTATAGCCGGAATTGAGACTCCCCCCACCCCTTTTGACCTTGAATGACCTTGGATGACCTTTACGTGACCTTTGGATGACCTTGAAGTGACCTTTGGATGACCTTGAAGTGACCTTTGGATGACCTTAAAGTGACCTTTGGATGACCTTTATGTGACCTTTGGATGACCTTTACGTGACCTTTACATGACCTTAAAGTGACCTTTGGATGACCTTTATGTGACCTTTGGATGACCTTGAAGTGACCTTTGGATGACCTTGAAGTGACCTTTGGATGACCTTTATGTGACCTTTGGATGACCTTGAAGTGACCTTTGGATGACCTTGAAGTGACCTTTGGATGACCTTTGAATGACCTTGAAGTGACCTTTACATGACCTTGAAGTGACCTTTGTATAACCTTGAATTGACCTTTGGATGACCTTAGAGTGACGTCATTTAGTAAACAGACACGACTCCTCCCCCACTCCCCAATTCCATATTTAAAAGGAGGGAATGGGCAAGCTGAAATCATTTTGAAGTAAATTCTCGTGAGGAACGTGTAATACAACAAAAAAAAAAAAAATGCATTTGTGTAGTAATTGTGGTAAAACGTTTACGCGCAGTGACAATTTACGTCGTCATGAGATAATGTCTTGCAAATCGAAAATGACTAGTGATGATGGACCCAGTGCTAAACGTGCTAGAATGGATTCCTCAAGTACTCAAACCATTATTTGTTGTAACAAAAATATACCTGCTAATCAAATAAATTCGCATCGCAGAACCCTCGAGCATAGATCAATGTCTTGTACTCCTAAATGCGATGGCGTACAAATTATTAACAGTGCCTTCAAATGTAGAATTATTAGTTATCGAGTGCATAGTCAAAATCAGCATATAGATTACAATTTGTTTTTCGACGAAGTAAAGGAGAAGATATTGAAATTGTTGGAAGAAATTGTAAAAGTCCACAAATCTGCAAAAATGAATATGGAAACATTTGCTAAATACACATTACCGAAACAAGAAACAACGGATGTTAAGACTTTCAATAGTTCTAACAAGATTATAGACGAATCCAAAGATCTGAATAATATTTATCAAGAATTTGTCGATAAAATGATATCTCAAACATCTGAATTTGAAGAAAAAGATTCTGGTATGTAATTCATAAAATACAATTAATTAGTTTTATACATATATGTATTCAATGTTTCAGGTTGGGCTATCGTTGAAGTTTTATATGTGGAAGTAAATATAAATAAAAATAGTCCTCTGTGCGCATCGTCATATATGAAGTTACCAAAGTTTATCGAAAATAAGAAAGCTGTAGTGAACATAAGAAACGATGATCAGAACTGTTTTGCATGGGCCATTACTTCAGCACTATATCCACCTAGAGGACCAGTTCAGGAGGTCTCTTCGTATCCACATTATTCTACAGTTTTAAATGTGACGGGTATGGAATTTCCAATTAAATTAAAAGATATTACGAAATTTGAAGTGATGAATAATATATCAGTTAGCGTTTACGGTTTAGAAAAGGAATTTGTTGATAATAAAATGAAATACGAAATAGTAGGACCGCTGCGCTATGCATCAAAGAAATTACGTTATCATGTAAATTTGTTACTTATTACAGAGGACTGTGGAGAGAACCATCATTGTAGAAAGGAATGTATAAAAAGTCACTACTGCTGGATAAAAAATTTTTCAAAATTAGTTTCCAGTCAAGTTTCACTTCACGAACACAGAAAATATTTTTGTGACGGTTGTTTAATGTATTTCAGTAGTGAAAAAGCGTTATTACAACATCAAAGTAATGATTGCAATCATGTTTATACGACGACGCCTTCAAATAAACTTCGTATAGATAAGTTTGGAAATAGCGTTCCCGAAAACATATTAAAATTTGAAAATTTCGAAAAGCAATTGAAAGTACCTTTCGTAGTTTATGCCGATTTCGAATCAGTTCTAAAACCACACGACACTTGTGAACCCGATCCTACAAAATCTTTTAGTAACAAAACGTTCAGTCACGAACCGTTCTCATTTGCATACATAATAAAATGTTCATTTGACGATTCTTTATCTAAATTTGTATTATACAGAGGGGAAAATGCCGGTAAAGAATTTATAAAGCGCATCGAGGCGGATTTAACTGATATATATAATAAACATTTGAAAGAGTTCGTTCCAATGAATCCTTTATCTGCGGAGGAAGAACAGGACTTTTCGAATGCAACCGTTTGTGGTATATGTGAAAAACCGTTTCTTGAAGGGGAGGTAAAAGTCAGAGACCATTGTCATTTGACGGGCAAGAAAAGGTTCGGAGCTGCTCATTCTGTTTGTAATTTAAATTATAAATTACCTAATTTTGTCCCAATTATATTACACAGTATGAGTTCTTACGATTCCCACCTTTTTATTAAAGAGTTGTGTTCTAATAAAGATAGAATAGAAGTAATAGCTCAGAGCAAAGAAAAATACATATCTTTTACTAAAAACCTGTATTTGCATGATTATACGGACAAAGAGGGAAAAGTAAAGAAAAAATATTTGAAGATGAGATTTATCGATAGTTTTAAATTTTTATCCACTTCACTAGAAAATTTAGCGCAAAACTTGAGCGATAATCAATTTCAAGAAACGGTTAAACATTTTCCAGATTACGAACAATTTAATTTAATTAGGCAAAAGGGCGTTTTTCCTTATAGTTTCTTAACGACATTGGACAAACTAAACAATAAAAATTTACCCGCGAAAGAAGAATTTTATGACAATTTATCAGAAGAGCATATATCAGATGCCGATTATCGTAGGGCGCAAAAAACTTGGAATATATTTAAGTGTCAAAATTTGGGGGAGTATTCGGATACTTACTTAAAATCAGACGTACTTATATTATGCGACGTATTTGAAAACTTTCGAAACATTTCATTAGATAAATATCATTTGGATCCCGCACAATATTTTACTGCCCCGGGATTAGCTTGGGATGCTATGTTAAGACTCACGCAAGTAAAATTAGAATTACTGACAGATATTTCAATGATTCATTTTATTAAAAAAGGAATTCGTGGCGGTATTAGTCAGTGTTAGGAGCGAAAACACATCGCAAATAATATTTTTGTTCCAAATTATAACCCACAAGAACGTTCATCTTTTATAACATATTTGGATGCAACAAATCTATACGGCCATAGTATGTCACAGTATTTACCAACCGGCGGATTCGAATGGTTAAACGATCAAGAAATCGGTAATTTCAACGTCATGAATATTCCAGATGAGAATCGTTACGGGTATATGTTAGAAGTTGATATTGAATATCCGCTGGAATTGCACGACGCACATAGAGATTTACCATTTTTAGCCGAAAGTATGATTCCACCCGGTTCAAGATCAAAAATTCCTAAATTGATACCCAACTTGAATAATAAAAGTAAATACATAATACACTTTAGAAATTTAAAACAAGCCATAAGAAACGGTTTAAAATTGAAAAAAATACATCGCATAATAAAATTCGAGCAGAGTTGTTGGTTAAAAGTATACATAGATTTAAATACCGAAATGAGGAACAAGGCAACAAATAAATTCGAACGGGATTTATACAAATTAATGAATAACGCAGTGTACGGAAAAACAATGGAGAACGTGGATAATAGAAGAGATATTAAACTGATAACTCATTGGGAAAGGAGGGGGAAATCCTTAGGGGCAAACACATTAATCGCTCGTCCTAATTTTAAAACTTGTACAGCATTTTCAGAAGACTTCGTGGCTATACATATGGGGAGAACAAGAACTCATTATAATAAACCGCTCTATCTGGGGTTTTCAATTTTAGAGTTATCCAAGACAGTGTTGTACGACTTTTACTATGACACCATAAAGAGAAACTATAAAGATGAGGCCTCTTTGCTATATACGGATACCGATTCGTTAATTATAAAAGTGTATACAGATAATTTTTATGAATTTATCAAGTCAAATCCGAGCATATTCGATACGTCAAATTATAAAGAAGGTAATAAGTTCGGTATTCCCGTAACGGCATCCGTATTGGGAAATATGAAAGATGAATTCCCTTCGGATCCCATAATGGAATTTTATGGAACAGGTGCAAAAGCTTATTACGTAAAGTCGGTGAATACTGAAGTCAAAAAAGCTAAAGGCGTAAAGAAATCAGTAATAAAAAAGAATTTAACAGTCGAAGATTATAAGAAAATCGTAGAGCAAGGCGGTACCATATTCAGAAAAATGAGTTCGTTTCGGAGCGAATTACACAATATATACACAGAAATAAAAAATAAAGTGGCATTGTCTTACTTCGACGACAAAAGATTCATAATACCAAATACAACACGAAGCCTACCGTGGGGCCACAATGATATACAATATTATTTAACGGATGCGGAGAAAAATTTTGAATGGTTCGTAGCCGCTTTAAGTCAAACAGCTGGGTGCAATATCGATAATAGTCAAATTAGATTGAGATATTTGATAAACGCGCTAGAAGAATTAATATGATGATTGTACATAGAGACGAAACGAATATGTGTGTTTACTCGTACCATAAGTAATTAGAATAAAGTTAAATGTAAAAGTATGTATTATGACGTACAGTGAAGTAAGAAAAGATGTAATTATAATAAAAAAATATTATATAAAGTAACTGTAACATATCATAATATTCGAACGCATGTAATAGATGTATGTATAGATGTATATGTATGTAATCTCGCATGAGCTCGGTACAAAAAAACAGTATGATATTAGCATTAAAATAATTAGAAACGTAGTAAATGTTTAAGATTATAGAAAATAATTATATTATTAAGTACAATGTAATTATAGGCTATCGAAGAACAAATGTAATGATTATATGTAATGTAAGCAATGTCGTATTAACATGTGATTACTTGTACAATAATTAGAAATGTAACGAACGTTAAGGATTACAAAAAAAAAATAATTATAATTATTAAGTACAGCGTGACTATAGGCAATTGAAGAATAAACTTGTAACATTGGTAATGTACACAATGTCTCATTAACGCGTAACTATATGTACAGAAAAATAATTATACTTATTACATACAATGTAATTTGTATTTGTACAGAGAGTAATTATAATTATTACATACAATATAATTACATGTAATTGAAGAACAAACTTAATAATTATATATAACGTAAGTAACATAGGTAATGTACATGTAATGTTTTATTAACGGGTAACTATTTGTACAGAAAATAATTATAATTATTACATACAGAGTAATTATAGGTAATTGAGAAACAAACATAATAATTATATGTAACGTAAGTAATATACATGCAATGTCTTATTAACATGTAACTATTTGTACAATAATAATTAGGAATGAGAATAAAATAATTATTAAACAAGTACTCTTTCATTCGTACAATGTCATTCACGCTACCTCATCCACACTGAGCATCAGAACGTACTTTAAGGTATATATGATCTCTTCGTGGTAGAGTGGGGATGGTGGGGAGAAAGTCATATCCTATAGAACGTTAAGAAGGATAGGAGGAGCTAATACTCGTTCACTGTAGTACAGTGGGAGGGTGGGCGGAGCGAGTCGGATCCTATAAAAGCTGAAGTCGAATCGGAGGAGTTTGTCACTCCTTCAGTCGTCGTCGAGTGTAACAGTGCTAGTAACAGTTTGTCAAAGTACTAAGTTTAATACAATGGGTAATTGTAGAAACGTTAATCAAAAAGTACATGGAAGTCGAAAGCATCAATCCAAGGATAATTCAACATCACGCAGAGCACCGCAGAAGAACATAGAAACACTTAAAGTATTATCCAATATAATAATACCAGGGGTTAATATGCAAGACAACCAGTTGCATTCATTATTTACAAACCCAGGTAATGGACAACAACAAAACGCAACATACCCCACGGCTTCGACATCACAGCATCCGGGCTACTTCACAGAACCATATCAAAATGTATGGCGGCAAGCAGAATCGTTGAACGGTCAGGAGACATCCCACGGCGAGGCCTCAATTCCAGTGGATATCGTACACCAAGCTCTGGCCGAAGTAATCAATGAAGAGGGTCATGAGAACGTAAGCAATGCAGTGATAGCGGATATGATCCATCAAATGTCACCATGGAGCGAGGACGACTTTATAAAATCAGAAAAATCGACAAGTGAAAAAATTAAAGATAAAGGACGATCCACAAAAAAGTCCCGTCGCACCACCGAGAAAGATGGATCATCCAAAAAACCAAAAGTGAAGGAAGAAGAAGGAGCAAGTACACTAAAACACTTGCTAGGTGAAGTCTCTGCTATACCGATAGGGAACAGAAGAGAGCAAGAACAATCGGCAGCAACAGAGAACCCTATCACCATACCCGACGACGACGAGGAGAATCTCAACATGTTTTCTCAAGAAACAGACATGACAATAATTAGACAAGCGATAGCATTAAAAAATAAATTGCTAAAGGAAAAAATGGATGCGGATCGGGAGTTTACAAGTACCCAACAAGAAGCGAACGGGTTGGAGGAGGAAATCACTCGTTTAAACCATCTATTCACAGCCACGACTAGTCGACTGGAAGAGATAAGTAACCGTCGCGACAGACTCACACATAAAGTAAACTGGATAAGACAATCCTTAGGTTAACAATAGTATTAAATAAATGTATACATATAATTAATGTTAGAGCAGTAAGAATAGTGTAAGATAGAAAAATAAATAAAGGTTGAAAAAAATAAATTGAATCTTGAATGGAATGAAAGAACAGAATGTACAGAGACTGAAGTATGTAAAAGGGAGCAAGTAATAAAATTGAAAGTTGGTAACACTGGTAATAAAGAAAGATGGAATGAATAGAAAATGAGGTTGGTAACATTGGTGAGTTGGTAACACTGACAAACGGGGCGCATAATCAAAGGTGGAGGGAGTCCAAATCTAACCCAAGCTGCGTAGAATCACTGCGCAAGTTGAGAGGGGGAGTGGAAGCCATGAACCACGCTAGAGACGTTTGTGAAATTCTTTCCCTTCCAGCCTCCGCCGGGTACAGACGTGTGTCTTCGTGAAGAGTCTGAGTAATTGTTGTTAAATTAGCTTCACTCGTTTTTCGCGTTTTCGTGTTTGTGTTGTCATTTATTTTCAAATATCTGCGTTAACGATGGTCGGCTTAAAACGTCCGAGAAAGCGTACCACCGCAAGGGCTGAACATCAAGCCCAACCGCTGGTGACGCCGGCCCAGCGGATCTTGCATCGCCAGTGGTTGCAGCCGGCAATTCCGCAATTGCCACCGCAGGTTCAGCTTCCCCAGGGCACCGAAATCGCCCTGGTGCCGGTGGCCAAGCGGCCAAAGACTTCCACGAAAACCGGGACTCGGAGTGAGCAGGCGGTGGTAGTTGCGGGAAAAGGCAGCGAGGAAGAAAATACGGTGGTGCCGCCGCTATTGTCGCCGATGAGCAGTGTCACAGAAGACGAGATCGTGTGTGACGCCATTGTGGGGGAACCAAGCAGCAAGATGGCGTCTCCCTCGTCGATTAAGGCGGCCGATAACAACGCGGCAACTACGTCATCGGCGAGGGAGACGCCATCTGACGGGGCAAACCAACATCAGGCCCCCATAAGGTTGGTTACCAGCGCCGATGTTCACGTGTCGGCCGAGCCAAGACGTGAACAACCGGGCGGTAATCAACCTCAGCCCATCGGAGATGATAGCGGAGACGACCTGCGGCAAGTCTTCTCGCAGGAGTCCCAAATCCATATGCTTGATCTAGTCAAGCAATGGAAACGGGACAATAGCGAGGGGCTGATAGCAGCCAATCGCGAGGTCGATATGCACGCGCAAGTAGTGCAGAACATCCGCGATAGCTTGCGCGATGCGGAAGCGGCCTGGGAAGCAAAGTCAAAACTAAAAATATTCTAAGTCGCTTAGCCTTTTTTTTAGCCTAAATTTTTAAAATTCATTTTCTCGTCTTCTAAGAATACGTAGTACCCCGTGTAACGTATCAAATTATTCGTCTTGACATTTCCTATCGATTGATACCGCTTTTATTAGCATCCGAGAAAATTTCAGAAAAACCATATGTAAAATTTCTAAAAAAATTTTTCTAAGTTGATTTAAAAATGAGAAAAAAAATTTCTTTTTCAATTACGATGTTACGGATACATGTATGACCTTTCCAATTACCCATCTTTACATTTTCTATCGATTGATACCAACATTCGTTCGCATCGGGAAAAAAATTCATAATTCGTGTCACCTTAAAAAAAATTAGAAGAAATTGTTAAAATATTATTCTATGCGATGGTGATTTCATAAATTACACTTGTATATATGACAATGTTACCCCCTCCACTCGATGATGTCACACACTATATTTAAACGGAGGAGGACCCTACCTTAACTCAGTTTCATTTGATCTGCGAATAGTAAAGTATTAAGTAATAGAAAATGGCTGTAGGGCAACCTCATATTGAATTCCTTACCTGGTTAGCTACCACGAATTTTCAAGAAAACAGCTATGAAGAGAGTGATGAGGTAAGTATTATAGTATGTAATTTTCCATTTTAATTGAAGGTAAATTATATATTTTTGTGTCATTTAGGCCGATCCCCTTAACGCTGCTAACGTTCCTCAAGCGAATTTGTCAATAAGACAATTGGTCGAGGCGGGATTGAATGTATTCCAAGAGAAAGATGATGAAGGTATGGAAGCTGATGCCGACCAATGGCTTGCTCGTGGGGTATATGTGGAAGCTATAGATATCTTTACAGGACAAAAACAGTATTGCAATACGGTGTCTTGCATCGTAGTGCCAGGTGATAGACTTTATTTCCTGTGTTATAGATGCTTTGAGTGGTTTACCGTTAACGTTACCCCCACCTCCAGATACCAATACATCGAATCACATAGGACAATCAGACTGGAGGATGCTGTATTACATACCTGCGACTCTTGTCAATTACCCCTTAATCAACTGAAACTAACAGACTGTTGTATACTTTGCAATAAATAGTGTTAAGTAGTTTTTGATAGATTAAACAAACGATGCAATTTGTAAATAAACTGTATATGAAGAAACCTCATCATTGATTACGCGGTAATTGACATATAGAAAATACAAGCATAATGTTAATCATTACCCGTAATGTAACGTGTAACGTAAATGTTTAACGTGTAACTATTTGTACACAAAAATAATTATAATTATTACATACAATGTAATTTGTATTTGTACAGAGAGTAATTATAATTATTACATACAATATAATTACATGTAATTGAAGAACAAACTTAATAATTATATATAACATAAGTAATACAGGTAATGTACATGTAATGTTTTATTAACGGCTAACTATTTGTACAGAAAATAATTATAGTTATTACATACAGAGTAATTATAGGTAATTGAGAAACAAACATAATAATTATATGTAACGTATGTAATATAGGTAATATACATGCAATGTCTTAATAACATGTAACTAGTTGTACAATAATAATTAGGAATGGGAATAAAAATAGTTATTAAACAAGTACTCTTTCATTCGTACAATGTCATTCACGCTACCTCATTCACACTGAGCATCAGAACGTACTTTATGGTATATGATGTCTTCGTGGTAGAGTGGGGATGTCTTATATTAAGTAGGAGGGGTTAGTGGCCAACTTTAAAACATACCATTCAATAGTAAGTGGAAGGGAGGTTCAGATTATCTCTCTCATTCAAAATGCGAGAGGAGGGATGACTTTTGCCTATATATATCCGTAACTTGAATCTATTTGACAGTTAAGCTCAACAGTTCAGAGTTAAAGAAAATAAAATGAATATCTTAGAATCTGAAAACTGGGATGGAGAATGTGTAGAACCTGGGATGCCAAACCCAGGGAAAACACTTATTAATCCACATATAGGACCAGAGCCGCAGCCAGCAATGGAGGAGAGCTGGGATAATGAATGCGTCCCAGGACGCACATACAACCCCAGGGAGGCGATCCAGGACCGGTTGGTAATCCGGAGCTGCCATCCGGTAGTCAACAAGACCAAGACGGAGAAGAAGGCATATAGATATGCCGAAAGAGCGCGATGGCTCCACCTGATGGGTCGCCGAGAGGAGGAGAAGAGCCAACAGTTCTTAAGTAGCAAGAAATAATTTTTTTTGCTACTTAAGAACAATTATATTTTTAATTGTATATTTTTATTTTTTTTAATTGTGTATTTTATTTTATTATTTGTATTATATTTTTAGTTGTATATTTTTTAGTTGTATTATTTTGTATTTTAATTTTTAAATATAGTGTGTTTTCTGTCCAAAGTGTGTTTCTTTTTATTCCAAGTTCTCCTCTTTTGTGCAATATGCATAAAAAAACAAAAAAAAAAATAATACTTGAAAAGTAATTTTATTGTGATAATAGAAAAAAAATATAACTATAAGTGTTACATACAACTGCAAATATACTAAATTAAGCATATATTTTACCATATCATTTTACAAAGCAAGATAATTACTATACATATATTAAACTATATCAGTCTTGTTGATCCAACCATTCTGATCTGGTGGTAGTCCGAGCCATTTGACAAACAATTTATTACCTCTTTTCTTTAAAATCTTTTCCACTAAGTATACATCGGGGTGTTTAGTCTTCTGAAGTTCATAATCATAAAAACATCCTTTAATAGGTTGACCTCTCACATCTTCTATCATGTATGTGACGGGATTTGTTACATTAACTTTAACAATTTTAAAAAGTTCCGTTGAATAGTTGGCTGTATACCCCTTTTCAAATATTCCTTTGTATTTGCTAATCCGAACCATGTCACCAACATGGAATTTTGATTTTAATGCGACTTTGGGATGATTATATACACTTAACTTTGTTGTATATTTTACATCTATGGGCTTCATCCCTATTGTACGATGGACTTTATTATTGTACAACTTTATAATATCAGGAAGTATATCAAACCATTTGTAATTGCCTCTGGCCGAGAATTCTTTATATAACCAATTTTTTAAAGTTTTAATTACACGTTCCACGATTGCTGCCTTTTTTGTACTGAATGTGGAATAATGATTTATGCCATATTCATGCATCACTGTGGAGAACTGGCGATTGTAAAACTCGAGTCCTTGATCGCTCTGTAAGTTTGTTGGGGAATAAACAGCTTCTTGAAGAATTTCTTTCATCGCAATAGAAACTTCCATAGCAGTTTTTTTCTTTAGCGGTTTGGCCCAAACATATTTAGAATAGCAATCAATTACTATGAGTATATATCGATAACCTTTATTTTCATTTGCAAAATTCTGCATTTCTGCCAAGTCAATCTGCCATAAGTCTGCCAAACCTTTTATTACGGTTCTTCTCCTTCTAAAATTTTTTCGTGCTGGTCTATGTAATTCACTGACAATTTGTCGTTTTGTGCCACTAATGAACATTATACCTTTTTTATTATTCAAGTTTATTAATAATAATAGTAATATACATTTAGATGTTCCACGTTCTGCTTGGAATGACTTATTGTGATGAGCTGCTCCTTGTTTTATTTATATAATGCATAAATTTTTTTACTCAACTTGTGATGATCTTAGAATCGGTTGGTCGTAATGAAATACCTGGCCATGCTAATCCTCCTGTGTCTCTCGGGGGATGATATTTCGCAATAAGTTGTTCAATTTTTTCTACATCAAGTATGAAACCAGTCATATTTTGTACCAACTTAGTATGAGCATCCGAGTTTCTCTCACTTGTATTTTTTAATTCATCTATTTCAGTTTTCATATCGCTTATCGTTGTATCTATTTTTAGTTGTAAATTTTGAAACGTTTTTGTTATTTCATCCACGATTTCGTTCCTTTCTCTCTTTATGTAGTTTACTAAATTATCGGTTATAAGATTAGCTGATTTTTGTAGAGCGGAAAGGATATCTTTTTTGCAGGCATCCATAACTAAATTCACGTAGTTTAATGTTGCACCATCATTTTCATCTCTAGGATCTCCTATATTTTTTAATTGCTTTCCTTGGATGTCATACTCTTTTTCAGTAGTAAGTTTAAAACCGATGCCTTGCGGACCACGATGACCTTTACAATTAGGTCCTTTTCGGCGTCCAAATTTATCAATGGAGCCCATCGTTCTATTGCGTTCAAATTACAATTGACAAAATAAACTGATATCTGCTTTATATATGTATTTATGGTTGATGAAATAAAATGCGATAGTTATTTCTCTAATAGATGATTCCTTCTTCCCTTAATTCATCAATTAGGGATATTATTTCATTCTCATGACCTGAATGTCCAGCCATTTTAGAACTCCACAATAATCTTAAGTGGTCGATTAATTCTTTGGGCTTATTCCAGTATATGTAATCCACCTTTTTGCCTGTATATATTTTCTGAGATGACATTAGACCCGCACCTTTCTTGGATCGAGTTGACATTCCACGTTGTAAAAGTGGTTTTATAATTTCGACGTACTTTTTTGATTTACTAGGATTGTATCCCAATGTTACATTGTAATTTTTATATGCCGCATTCGTTATATTCAATATGTCTCCAAATATATTTTTATTTTCATCGGTGATTCCATAACCCGCACTGTTTAGATCTGGGGGAAATTTTAAAAACAGTAAATCGTATAACTGAGAATTTCCTTTATATGTTCCGAGTTTCTTATTATTTCTCCAAAATGATATAAGGTCACCCTGAAATCGCACTTCGGAGTTGCCCATGGCTAACTTTCCAGTATCGACATCAACTCGCACCCCATACTTGTTATCGAACGTAGATTCACCAGCTTTAACACCATTGATGTAGGTTGAAACGACATCAGTTAAATTTCGCAAATTACTACTAGACGTGGTAGAACTTGAAGGTGTCCCTACAGACGATGGTGGCGGCGTTTCCATATAAGAATTACTTTCCCTAATTGTTTCATCTGATTCGAATTTCGGTGTTTTGATTACTGCAGAGGGTTTTTTAGGCTGTGTTGTTAAATACTGCTGTGTGGTTTGAAATTTACGATTTGTTTCCTGCGTTGTTTCAGAAATAGTTTTTAATGGCTTCGTTAACGGTTCATATATTTTTTCCAAGGCCATTTGACTTTCTACATGTTTATTTTTTATGTAATTGAATTTTTTGCGAACAGCGTCCGTGGCTTCTATTAATTTACGTTTCAAATCTATTTCACTATCATTATTTTCGTCCTTATCAACTACTGATCTCTTCATTTTCTTTCGATGTGCACCCACCATCACTACCTTTACAATTGATATATATATTGGCATGCATTACGGATATATGTAACTGTCCAAACCTTTTCTGTATCTACCATCTTTTAGTTCTCTATCTTTATCGATTACTAAAAATCCATATTTATCTTCCCAGCATTTTGCACACATATCCAAGAACTCTTTGAAGGTAACGTCCGGTGATACATGATCTTGAAATATATGATGCAAATTCATTTCATCTTGCTTAAACATTATAATAAAATTCGAATTGTCTCTAATCAATTGTTTTGGTACTCGGGAATATGTTTGAGCCAGATAAAAACTATCTATGGATTTGTGTCGCCCCATACTAAAATATGACCTAATAATATCTTGTTTTTCACATATGATATCGTCGAAAATGAAAACGGAGTCCGGTTTTGCTTCAGATGGTTCCACAATTTCTACGTTATTATTAAATGTGTAAAATCCTAATCCATCAATGGGTTTTAAAATCTTCTGAAGATATTCATATTTTGGTTGATACAGTGACTTGGAATATAAATAAATATTAGCAAAACGTAAACCGTGGGGATGTGTAATAAGGGAAATCATAACATTTGTTTTCCCACAGTTCGAAGGACCGATTAACAAACCCCGAATTGTTGAAGGCAACAAGGGTCCATGGCGTCTATTGTTGATATTTACACCACTTCCTACACGTTCATCGAAATTATCCACTACAAATGTTTGCTTTTGCTTTACAATCCGCATTGTTTGAGGGTTGGATACAATATAAATAGATATAAATAGATATAAACGGTGTATTCAATATTTTAATCGATAACTAGCGTTCCTAGTGTTACCATCGAAGTAATCGGTGTTATAAAGAAAGTTTTACTACGTTTTGTTTATTTTAATGCCGTTCGTCAGTCAGTCTAGACGTAAAGTGTCTAATTCGCGAACAGGAAGGGGATTTATAAATTCTTTAATAAATAAACTACCCTTTGAATTACATTTACCCGGTGGCTACCAGTACTGTGGACCGGGTACAAAATTTCAAAAAAGGATTGCCAGAGGTGATCCAGGCATTAATGGTCTGGACCAAGCTTGCAAAGTTCACGACGCTGCTTACGAAGATCATAAAGATTTACCAACACGTCATAAAGCAGACTACGAATTAGAACAGCGCGCCTGGGAAAGGGTTAAATCTAAAGACGCCAATTTTAGAGAAAAAGCATCCGCCTGGTTAGTTACAAATATCATGAAAGCAAAACGTCGTTTAGGTATGGGATGTAAATCTAAATCAGTTCCCAGAAGAAAGGCAAATAAAAAGAAGAATATTAAGAAAAAGAAGGTCAGCTTTGGTGGTAATATTGTTCATAAAGTACGAGATGAAATACGTAAAGCTGGCGGTAAACGATTCGTTTCTAATGATACAAAAAAAGCAACACATTTTGCTTTACAAGCAGCACGAAAATTTGTGAAAACATCAGGGGGTAAAAGGAATATTCGTACTCCGCGAATTATACCTATACCGAAAGTTGGTGGAATTTTACCATTAATTCCTATATTTGCGGGATTATCGGCGCTGGGAAGTTTAGCCGGCGGTGCTGCAGGTCTATATAAAACAATAAGTGATGTAAAAAATGCAAATCAGCGCATGGCTGAAGGGGTGCGTCATAATAAAAAAATTGAATCTATGCCTCTTGGAAAAAAAGGCGAAGGATTGTATTTAAAACCATATCGAACTGGATTAGGACTTTATCTGAAACCGAACAATCCAAAAAACTTCTAAAGTCTCTACCTCGAAGAGCTCTCAGCGACATTGATATTAGTTATTATGCTAATATTTTTAAAATTCCATATTTTCGAGGTGTATTTATGCGAGACAATCTTCCTGAGAGTGGTGCCCTACATACTGAATCTGCAATTTTGAATTTAGACGGTATAAATGGTAGAGGAACACATTGGGTAGCCTACAAGAAAATTGGTAATATTATTAACTACTACGATAGTTTCGGAGATCTTCCCCCACCCAGGGAACTCTTAAAGTATTTCTACATTAAATCAAATCCGATAATCTATTACAACTACGACCGTCAGCAGAACTACAATACAGTGTGGTGTGGACATTTGTGTTTAAGATTTCTAACTAACAATGAATTTTCCAATGACTCCAAAAGAAGAACGTGAAAAAATTAAAAAGACGGCGGATTCGTTGCGAGCTTTCTCAAAGTATAGGACTCTTACAAAATTGACAAAGGAACAATTAGCTGATTTTCCTAAAGAAGTGATGATCACCTGTGCTTCAAATGAAATCGCATGGGTGTGGGATAAATTACCTGAGCATTTAAAAAGCGATATTGATGTAATGAAGTATCAATATTGTTTGGAACATTACAGTGACGATAATACATCACAATCTATTGATGTGAATGACGGACCTCCACCACGAAAATATTTGTGTTGCTATTGCAATATACGCGATGTTACTGTAGCGTCCGAAAATAAAGTTTCTGCAAGGTTTAATATGGTACCATCAAATTCAAGACAGGAAATGTGTCTCAACTGCTGCTGTAAGCAACAATAAAACGATGTGTTAACAAGTTATATGTGTTAGTCATGTCTCGTACATTCACGTTCTCAGGACAATCTAGTGTGTTAAGCGCTAACTTTTACCCTCCAATTGAACTCGATACAAGTTGTCGATATGGATTGGGACTACATGGATTCTATTCTTACAATTCAATATTAAATGTTGATGAGAAAAATAATATTATTGGATTCAAATTGAAGAATAAATCACCTACTACTTTCTTTCAAATTCCTCCAGGAGCATATGAGTTGAACGAAATCAATGGAGCAATTCAAAGTGCTTTGGAATCTATAATAAAACGCAGTGTTAAGGATGACAACTTCAATATTAATAAATATTTCACATTAAAAGCCAACAATAATACGCTGAAATGTGAAATAGTATCTAAATATGAGATCGACTTTACTCACAAGTATTCTATTGCAACTATATTAGGATTTGAAAACAAAGTATATTCTGCAAATAATTCACTTGAATCTACATTACCAGTTGACATAATGAAAGTTAGAATTATTCGTGTTGATTGCAATATCACTTCTGGAGCTTATATGAATGGCGAAGAAGCACATACTCTCTACGAATTTGATATAGATGTTGAACCTGGATTCAAACTCTCCAAGGAACCACAAAATATTATTTATATGTCTGTAAGACCTGAAGGACGTCAGTTTATCGAAAACATTACATTACGTATATTAGATGATAATGGTATTCTGGTAGACTTTCGTGGTGAGAAAATTATTGTGAAGCTAGAATTAAAAAAGCTATATTAAACTATCAGGATATAATGGGCTTTTGTTTTAATCAAAGAAAACATTTTCCATCTCTGTTACATACAAATAGTAATAAAGTTTTGAACAAGTGTGACAAGCCATTTATTATACGAAAGAACGTTAAACGGTCAACATCTAAATTGTCTGCTAGAGATCGTATCTTTCTTCAGTCAATTGGATTAAAGCTGAAACCTTAATATTTGTAATCATGACGTCAACTAGTGCAAAGTTGGATGTGTTTGATGAACCTTTCTTTGATAATTCACTTGTTAGTCTACATGAGCACACTTACAAACCATATGGATCACCGTACTATAGAAATTCGGATGAAATAAGAATTCCTATTCACTGCCAAGATCTTATTCTCGATATTGCTGAAAGTTATATATATATCGAAGGTAAATTTACCCCAAGTGATGCCACTAAAATGTGTTACCTATCCAATAATGCGTCAGCATTTCTTTTCGATGAAATTCGTTATGAAATGGGTGGAGAACAAGTAGCTGTTATTCGAAAACCTGGTATAACAACAACAATGAAAACCATGGTGTCATGGGGACAAACACATTTAAAATCATTACTATCTTGTGGATGGGGACTAACAGTGAAAAACCAGGACGTTTTGGATACCAACAGTCACTTTTTTAGTGGCAAATTGCCTCTAAAGTATCTTATGGGTTTCGCCGAAGATTATACAAGGGGCATTCTCAACACCAAACAAGAGCTTATACTAATAATAGCTCGATCTTTTAAGAATTGTTACATTGGAGAAGTTGATGCAGATCTCGAAATTAATAAAATCGAATGGAGGCTAAGGCACATCATCCCTGAAGATACACAAAAACTGAAGTTGCTGAATCGCATTAAGAAAGGTGGTGTAAATGCTACGGTTAAAATGGCCTATCGCATGTGGGATTTATATGAATTACCGACTCTAAGAAAAACAGCTACTGATATATGGCCTATAAAAACCACAACAAGTTTAGAAAGACCTCGATATATTATTATCGGCTTTCAGAGTACTGACAGTTCTGATAATATAAGCAAGGACGTTACTCAATTCATTCATGCAGATGTAAGTAACATCCGACTATACTTAAACTCAGAAGTATATCCATATGAACGCTGGAATTTAGATTTTGGAAAGAAATTGTATTCTTCAGCTTACTATGCTTATGAAAAGTTTCAATCCAGCTTCTACGATAAAGATAATTATGAACCGATGATGGATATTGGTGAATTCCAAAAAAATCCATTATTTGTTATCGACTGTTCACATCAACAAGACGCCATGAAGTCATCCACTGTAGACATAAAACTGGAATTTGAAACTCGAAAGAAACATTTTCCTGAGAATACACGGGTTTATGCATTGATAATTCATGATTCTTATTTGGCTTATAATGCTTTGGATGGGTCTGTACATAATGGATTTAAGTAAACTGATGAACATTTTTTTTTACATCTTCCAATTTTTATATGTTAATGTACTCTATTTTATAAGTATAATCTATTTTTTAATACATTTTTTTTTTGTATTTACTTATTATATTTATATAGTGTGTTTTTTTTTGTACTTATGTGACAAATAAATAGAAATAAAAGATTTAAAATTTTTTTTTATTTATTTTTTATTTACACTACATCGTTTTTTTTTTTTTTGTTTTACAACAAAATAAGAGAAATATTTAGTACAATACAATTTATTACTATAATATACAATGTATATAATAATGTAAAAATAATGAAAAAACTTATAAAAAAATTAATTATATTACTTTTGATCATCATTATCTTGATCATCACTACCATATTCTTGAGATGCTAACTTATATTTCACAACAATTGCATACGGTAGATAATCGAGCAAATTGGAATTGAGAAAACATTTTAGTCCTTTCTCCACCATTTTCTCACAAAAATTATTCAAAGTTAAAGTGTTATTTAAATAACTATCACACAACGAAGCACCAAGGCGATAGTTTTCAATATCTTCCTGCAATTGTTTAACCAATTCTTCGGAAAAGCAGTAATCCCTGTCATAATTACAAGCATGAAGTCTATCCATTACCAAGCAATCCAACTCACTCTTCATTCTTTTCACAGCTGACTGGATGTCGATAGCTTCAGTCCAGTGTTGGCTAGCATAATGCATCCACATTTTAATAGTTTTCTACAAAATAAACGTTATTGTTAAAACTGATAGTATAATATAGCAAATTATTCATTACCTTTTAGACTTATAAAACAAGAAAAGCAACCTTATATGAGATACTGCTAAATAGTGTAAATAGGTAAATATACTAAGATATGATCTACAAATTATATTTATTACTAATAGATATATGTTTTTAAATAAAATTAGTTGACAATACCAAATTTTATCAATGCTTTAGATCTAATATCTTTATATGTAGGCTCGCTTTGACCTAAATAAGTTATCGTGTACTGTTCCCAAGAAGAATTCATTTTATTCATAACGTCCTCTGTTATGTGTTCTATAACCCTCTTTGGTAAATAACACTTAAAGCTTACATTGCTCTTACTATCGAGCAGTATAGCCAAAACGCACTTTCCAAAACGTGTATTGACAAATGACATTTTTTTAATCAAATAAGGGGTATCAATTTCTAACGAGGAAATTGATCGTCGAGCAATATCAATAAAGTCTCTGTTAATGTTACTATTAATTTTGTTTAAATCAACACTTGGTAATGCCATTTCTTGTTTAAAGATAACTAGCTGTAATATCTAAATAGTAATAAATACAACAATTGTTCTCACTTGAAAATATTAATACAGGACAACACACAATTTGCACTATTGTAGACGTTGACTATAAGGTTGGCAGTGAACGAAGTGTGATTCCTTGCTATAATCTCCTCTCTATATATACATATTATAGAATACCCCTTCCCTAAACATTCGATTACGTCATGTCTTGTGTTGACAATTACAGAGGTCAAACGAAGGTCAATTCAAGGTTATACAAAGGTCATCTAAAGGTCACTTTAAGGTCATGTAAAGGTCACGTAAAGGTCATCCAAAGGTCACATAAAGGTCATCCAAAGGTCACTTTAAGGTCATATAAAGGTCACGTCAAGGTCATCCAAAGGTAACATAAAGGTCATCCAAAGGTCACTTTAAGGTCATATAAAGGTCACGTCAAGGTCATTCAAAGTTCATACAAAGGTCACTTCAAGGTCATCCAAAGGTCACTTCAAGGTCATCCAAAGGTCACTTCAAGGTCATCCAAAGGTCACGTAAAGGTCATCCAAGGTCATTCAAGGTCAAAAGGGGTGGGGGGAGTCTCAATTCCGGCTATAATAACCTACTTTGATTATTACACATTTCAAATTATACAGTATGGATTATTGCAGTGATACATTTAAATGGAGAAAGTTTTAGACAAATTGTATCCGTTCACGTTTTAGTAAAATCCGAAGGATGAATGACTGACTGTATCGGTCGCTCGCGAATTAAAAAATTAGATCAATGGTAAAAATCATTGATACTGAAAATATATAGTTGATATATAGTGAATTGTGCAAACGTAAACACTTCACAAGTGCGTCCATAGTGAGGAAGGAGGGAGCTATAAAATAAAAATATGTTTTTAAATGTTAGGTTCTAAGTAGTAGTCCAATAGCAGGAAGAAATTATTTGAGATTAGTATTATTGCCTAGTGTACAATCCTTCATAAAGGATTATAGGCTTATAAGCTACAGACTAAAAAATACACCGGTTTATAATAGTCACATTATTTTATACTGATCGGTACATTGTTTAAAGAATTATAAAAACTTCGAACCTCCTGATTCACCACTAACACACAGATTAACCATTCATTACAGATTTTTGACCCATAATGAAGAAAGATGAAGCTACTCGAATAATTATAAGGATCGATCTTCCTTCAGGTAGGTCGATTGATCCTTCAACTATTCATCGTAGTTTCATCTCTCGCCATTACACACATAGATGTTTAAAGGTTTTGGCGTTCTGCTTGAGAAATTAGGCAATAGATAGACCTGTCTAGTTGCAACACAAATTATATTCACCCATATTAATAATAATCACAATAACATCATGTTTACTAATGACAACTAACCGCATTCTTAAATCAATCTAAGTAGTTCATATTAATAATTAAATATTTATAGACAAATAACTAACAGCATGCTAAATAAGAAGTTAATGTGACAACATCTCATTTTATAGATAGAGCTAATTTCACTGCAATAAATCTAACCTGCATTTACAAACATTTACCCAAAGTGACAAGACTGACAAGTGTCTTGTGTCAAAATTGTTTTGTGCTAATAATCAATCAAGGGCGGATTTAGCTTTTCAACATGGGGAAGTATCTCAAAGAACCTCATTTTTAAAAAATGTTGTGAAATTAAAAATTATCTGTGCATTTAGATAGGTACGTTTTTCTTTGGACAAACATGAAATAGCAAATAGAAGTGTTTAATAAAATATCCTAGTGAGGTACGTTTATATTTTTTTTAACTATAATTACGATTTTGCTTTTTGCTAATGTAAAATTTGAATTCATGGTAAATCCGCCCTTGATAAGCATTAACTTTGCCTTTTATAAAAGGGAGATTTTGAACACCTTAAATTTTTACCTTATCGTTATCGCAAACGTTATACTGAGCACGCGTAGTACCAAAAATGATACTCTTTTTGGAACTGCACATGCTCAGAATAACGATAACGACGTGTTAAAATTTAAGGGGTTCAAAAACCCCCTAATGATTTGGATAAGTAACCATGCCATAATAAAATTTTATATAATTATTGAGGTTACTGACATATAAATACGGAAAATTTCACATTGAATTATTTAATATTTCAGAAAAACGTTCTTGATCTGTTAATTGGGAGGGAAAAGAAAAACTGCTGACATTTCTGTCAAACTTTTAGGTTAACTTTAACTTATTGTAAAACATACCTAAACTGATAACTAGTGATTTAACATCATTCTAGCGTTAACACGCATTTAAATGGTAGGTATTATTAATACAGTTTTCACTAATCACGTTCTAGTCAGGTCTTAGAACATTCTAAGTTTTATTATTAATAAGGCTGTAAATCTTTTTATTTTAATTTACAAACAATTGTTTTTAAAGTTGAAAGTAACTTAATACTAATGTACAATACTTATCATTCGTTTGAATCAGATATAGAATACAAAACTTGTATAAAAAATTTTTGTTTGATATTTTCAATTCCTATCTCTGAGACAAATCAAATAAATTCCAAACTGCTAAAACCCACGCACGTTTTAGACAACTTCGTTATATTTAATGCTGCTGTTTATTGGTATTGGGTAGGTATCTTAGCAACTAGAATTGGTCAATTATCTTTTTTCAATATGATGTACGGACAAATAGGGCAAATAGGGTCAGAGTTTGTTTGTTTTACATGTGAATGGTTGTATTATAATCTTATTCTGCCCTTAGTTTTGATTTACATTTGTACTAATTTCAGGTAGGTTGGCGGATAAAAGCCTAATATTTTTGTAGTGTATTGCCGAAACCTAAGTAAATTTAAGGTGCAAGTTATTTTGTCCAAATCAGTAATTTATTTTGTTGAATTTGCATGCATGCGCATTCACTTTTTTATTTAAGAAAAAAAAAAAACTAAAAAAGATTTTCAACTATTTCTCTTCTAAAACCAGGTGCATACAGTCTTGCAACTTAATGTACGAACCCTATGTTCTGTAACTTCATCGCGTTATTTTTAACAAAGTATTACAACATCGTACCGTAAGAAGGTCTCGAGGTCGCGTACCGCGTTTTTCGATATCACATCAACGAAATATTGCGGCGGTGTGTTGTTGTTGTTATTCATAGGCGGCGCGGTCACCCGCAGCACTCAGGTCTTTCGACCCATTGTGCCTGCCGCTAGTTGGGAGCTATTGGAAAAGACCCGTGCTATGCGCATAGGCCAACACCCGTTGTAGGGGAAGCTCCCTAATGTCCTGAGGCAGGAGAAATGCTGCGCCCAGATGTTTGTGTCTCTTGACCATGTGGCAAGCACGACAGAGGATGTGAATGGAGTCCTCGTCATCGTGTTCGCAAAACCTGCATCTTCTAGTATCCCTTAGGCCGATAGTGTTAAGGTGCTTTTTAAGATGTCCGTGACCTGTCAACAGTTCTGTGACAATGCGGCGGTGTGTTATTACTCTTTTCTGTTGCATGTCTGTACTGTCATCTATCATCACTGTGATCAGAGATAACACGTAAAGTCAATATCTGCAAGACAGTAGAACAGTTTGAATCACTGTTCTTTGAATAGTTGTTTGAAACCGTAGGTATGCTTCATAATAATGCATCAAGAGAACATATACAGGGTCTTTCAACGAAAACTTGACCCCTAGATACTATAATTATTATAAAACCGAAAAAAATTAGAATTCGCCAGGACCCATCGATTTCTGTTCTTTGGGGGAGTATTTTTGACAGTTAAGCCAACTTGATATGTTCATCTCCCTAACCACTAGCAACCCAAACCCTGAAACTTTAAAATTTCAAATGGAACTACTTTATTTCTAACATATCATTTTAAAGCCCTTTCCATTGCGAATACACTGGTGCATAGTGTTTGGGAATCGGTTGAGATTTGACTGATTTATTGGCTAAAAATGAAAAGCTGACAAACCACCCAATTTTTTTTTGCCTCTTACTCAAAAACAAAAGCAGATATGAGGGTTTTGTTTACGGCAACTTATTGAGCACAAAATTCCGCAACTTTGACGAATTTAAACCTACAGTCTATCTTTTATAATAAGCGAGATACCCATGTTACACACTCGAAAGTGAATCACACTGTACATATATTTTTATAATAACCAATAAATACCAATAATAAGGTTTTTATCTACCACACAACCACATTACTTTTTTGATGCGTATTGTCAAAGTCACTGCTGGTTTTTGCTTGTGACCATTAAATCATTAGTTTCAGTCTGTTGAGTAGGGTAAAAATTGTTGCAATTTGGTATCGAAATCACGATTTCGCTAAAGCTACAGCACGAAAGATGTAGCGACTCCTATAGAGATGCCAAAGTAATGCAACGCCAGTCGGGGCATATTGCTCGTGTAGTAGTTGTTTTCGACATCTCCTTCAAATAAATAAGTAGCATTGTCTTCCTCAAAGACAATAGAAGTCACTGCTGTAATGGCACCTGGGGAAAAGCAGGTCACTATCTGTCTGTCAATTTCACAATAATTTGTCAAACGGATAGTAGCAAAGACCCAAAGAGGGCACTACGGTGTGTTTCTCACCACTACTAATATTGTAATATTTTTTAGGACTGTCGAAAAAAATTATATACTGCTTGATATAGTAATAATGGAGGATGAAATTAACCATCAATGGTTTTAATTCAGAAAATGCCAAATTCGTGATGATTGAAGAAAAGAAAATATAATGTTACACAGTACGGATTCCATGTGAAAAGGAACTACTATTCGCGCATCTGTATGATAATGATGATACAATGAGATAATTTTAATAAGCATTATTTGCAGTAGCATAATCTAATTCACTAAAACTCAGCAACTCAGCGGGCAGATACAATTTGCATTATTGTCTTTCTCGGCCAAATATGCGATTTGAGCCTCGTAATGGATCTGCGGTAGTTACCGGCTTTATTACTATAATCATTATGTGTAAATACAGCAGCCATAAATTAGGGGTTATTGTTTGCATCCGTGGAAATCAGAACAATGCACCTTCCTTATTACACAATATATAACGGGCATCATGTATCATAACAATTAATTCAAATACTAGTGCAGCACAGGTAAAATGATATAATACAGACGAACTGGGGCATATTCAATACTTTCCATTCGTGCATGCTGCATTACTTAAGTAAGACGTAAGTTTTGAATATTTTATTGAATACCACATTAAAGTCTACTGAAGGATTCATTACCGTTTCGTGGATTCCCCTTTTGTAGACTTTCAGAAAATGTCTCGTTTTGTCTACTGGCCTTTTAATAATTCCCTTTTCATCGATTCACTAAACTTTTTAATCTGAAATGGAAGTCTATTAATTATTCCTTAATAATTTTAGATTAATATGAATTCCTTAATAATATTCTTTAAATTTTATTCTTTGCATAAATCGCTAGATGATAATGGCTACACAGGAGCAAAAATCTTTCCTTCACACATCCTAACCTAACCTAACCTAACCACCCGCACCCGTACAGTGTATAAGTAATTGGGCGAGTCGACAAAACGGGACGGGTTAAAAGTTGTGTAGGCCTCAGTCGACAAAAGGGTATCAAAACAGGTAAGAATGTCCAATCGATGGAACGGTCATCGACAAAACGGGAATATACGAATATACAATTTTAATAACAGTACTCTATTTTCCAGCCTCGTTTTGTGTGTGAAATTGGATAGCAAACAAATTTGAAATATATTAAGGAATGTTATACACCTATATCAAACTAATCTTTTGTAATAGGTAGTAGTTTTTCCTGATGAGGTAAAGGTAGTAGTTTTTTATTTTAAGCCTATTTTAGAGATGATTAAAACTGATCTGAGCATGAAACTGATTAGGTTTAATCATCTCCAGATGATGCCAACTTTGTTCTCAAAACGCACGTCGAGTGCAGTATAGTGTTTTGGTGGTATGTGAAAAACTACGTCAGTGATATCTTCACACGAAAGGTTCCAACCCCCTTCAAGATTAAAAGTACCTAACGGATAATTTGTCCAGTCCGATTTGTCCCAAAACCGAGTTTTTAACTGGTAAGCGAGAAAGTCCATTTGTTTCTATTATTTTATTGAACTTTAATTATTTTTACAAAATTTACATCACGAAGACAAAAGAAATGTATGTGCGAAAAATTAAAACTGTATACTTACTACTTATTGCTCCATGTCTTATTATCAACTTACCTGAAACAAAAACAATGAAAGAATTATTACTTCTTAAAAGCTTATAACATTCTATATTAAAAAAAAAATGAAAAAATTAGATGAGCTAATAGACCATATATATAATACTAATAGACATCACAAATTTAGAGGCAACGTGAGATGATTATTACATACTGTTAATATTTCAGTATATTAAATATTATTGAACGCATTAAGGAAAAACCGTTCGTATTGTTCATATTTATATATCAACAATATGTCATTTTATATTATATTGTGTAGTGGTTTGATGAAAACCAAACTATTTTAAGTACTGACAAAATATTGACAATAAAGATTGATCATGGAAGGGATGATATTATTGACAATATATGAGCTTGTATTGAGAATAGTATCCACATAGTCAGCAAACTTGCAAACCAATATTACTAGATTAGATAAATTTATTTTGTTTTGGTTTAAATTTAATTTGAATTTTATGACATTTTAGATATGCTTCAGATCAAACAAGTAAAGCAACTTTATTGTATTAAATATTTCTTTATCTGGCAAAAACAATAACTATACATATAACAACTCATTTTAAAGGTAAACAGAATATTTAAACATTCTAATAAATCAGTTATTGAAAATGGCCTTCATTTTCTCCAATGCACATAGTGAAAGGAAGTAAAAGATTGCTAAATGCATTCTGGAGCATTTCAGGAGAAATAGTGTTAAATACGTTAGTCATATTTTCTCTTAATCGTTTAAATTGGCAGGATTTGGGCTGTAACACCCTTCCTTAATATACCCTCATATAAAAAAAATCGGGTACATACAAAATCAGGAGAATAAGGTGTCCATTCGATGGGCCCTCCTCGACCTATCCACCTGTCTCCTAAAGCATTATCTAATGATTTCCTTGCTATTAGCGAATGGTGAGGGAGAGCACCATCTTGCTGCAAGTATGCAATGTTTAATATACCTTCTTGTTCCAGTTGAGAGTATAAGAAGTGCTCCAACATATCTATATAACAAACTCCATTTACTATTTTCTCTTGAAAGAAAAATGGACCATAGATCTTGGTTTTTGAAACTCGATACCAGACATTTAATTTGGGAGTATCTCTTTCAAATTCATTGAAAATCCTTGGATTTTCTTCAGCCCAAATTTTGCAATTGTGTTTGTTTAGCGTCCATTTAGATGGAAAGATGCTTCGTCTGACATAATTAAAATGGTATTGGGTTCATTTCCTAGATAGCGTTTCTAGATATCCAAATATCTAGAAATATTTATTAACTTAATTGTGAAGAAATAATTTGACTGCTCGTACTGAGCACTTCAGTCATGAGAGTTAACAAGCAGAATGTTTTGTAGAAACAATTTTCTACAAATCATGACAGAATGGTCAAACATGTGCATATTAAGGGCGCGTTTGGACTGCCTTGTCGTTGAAGCACTCAAAAGGCGAATAAAACGTATTCAGTGTGAACTTAGGCAACCGAAACATAAATGACGAACACTGAAAATACAATCGGTCAATACAACATTTTAATCAAACACTGTACTGATCGACTGCAATTTAGAGATTTTTATGTTGCACGTCACAAATTTAGTAGTCTGATATGAACCAGTCAATTAGGTCAGAATAATTAGGCCAGTTTCTAATATATTTTTTCTGCCCTTAAAATAGTTAAGCCCTGACCTCTACAGTAATGCACTAAATACAAAATATCCCTAAATAATTTAGTTACTTTTTGACAGCAGTGTCATCTAGCAGCAACTTTGAAATTATTTCGCAATTATGTCCAAAGCAAAAAATCTTCTTTGTTGTTAATTCACTTTTTCGCATTGTTTAGGAAAAATGCACATGACTTGTTTTTTAATCTATGTAATTTAAACAATTTACTCTGAAGGGATATAGTTCTTATGTAAATTTCCATTGAATTTCCTAAAATTGTATAAAATGTGGTGCGTGTTGAATGAATCGGTCGTAGCACATCATTTTTGGAAAATGTTATTCGACAATTTACAACAAATGTGTTTCATTAAGAATTTCATCGTTTTGTTTTTAAGAACAGTGCTTTCTGGTAACTGAAAAAATGAAATTGGAGGTAATAACGTGAAATTAAACTTATAAGGAAGGTATATTTTGTACTTTTACTGAATCATACATGAAAAACACTTTTAAACAAATGTGAGTAGGTAGCCTTTTACAGTTCCTTTTCTTGGAACCATTTCTACACCTGCGATTTATTTTTTCCTACGTCCGTGGCGTAGCTACATAAAAATGTTTGCCTGTTACTTGAATTTTGCGTGTCTATAATTTTATTACTTTCTTCCTAATTAGCATCTAAAAGTTTATGAAAACTATGTTTGTGGGTAATCAACCTTGTATTTAGGGCGTAGTTTCAGTATATACCCTTAAAAATTGTAAATGATCTCAATTGTAACGTACTTTTTGAGTCGTTCCATGAGGTTCACTATTATTATGCACCCCGTAAAATACCCAACCTAATTGTTGGTGGCTTAAGTTCTCCGTTTTTCAATAACGCGTTGGAATGTGCTGATTGGCTAGTAGCCCCTCCAAAATTCAACAGACGCCGGTGTGATTTAAGAATGGAGATAGACAGTTCCCGTCTTCGAGAATAGGCACATGTGAGTTATTTACCTTTTGATATATATAATTTATTGACTTTCATTATTGGTTGCGATTATAATTATTAGTACAGAAATACGATCATAGCGATTTGTTGTTATTATTAAATAATTATATTTCATATATAATCAGGATTTACCTGGATTTTAGGTAAATTATTTAGGCGTGGTCAGTGAGATTTTTTTTGTCACCCTATATGGTGATAAGTAGTACGATTCGAAACAATAGAATATAGTTTCAATATTATTTTATAAATTTGTGAAGCTGTGCTCTAGTCAGAAAATTATAGAAAACATTGTTTTTTTAAACCAATAAATTTGAGTTTTCTTGCCTCCATTTTTGTTTGAATCGGATTGCGACTATCCACCACGTGTTGTGCCCTTTGGGAATTAAGTTAATTTATCTTATCTTTATCTTATCTTCTCTTATCTTATAGTTATAATATATGATTGGAGCTATAGAAAATTGCTAATATCGTAATTTCTGCACTAGGTTAAGTAATTTGTTACTTTGTAGAGATTTTAATAACTCACATGCACGCCGATTAGAAGACTGGAACAGTTTCCTAATATTTGTAAATTAATTGATTATTGTTCTTTGCCAACAAATTTGTACAATAAATCAATACGAATTTTTATAACTTGTCACTCAGTATTTGAAATATTAATGAAATAATTTTTCTCTTTTACCTAATTAGAGTGGTAATATTTCCTTGTTTAACCGGTTATGAAACCATTGTTTTTGGAATTTTGGGTCAGATGATAGAGGGGTTTTTTATTTAATTTATTTTTGTTCCTTCTGAACTATAGTATGTTTAAATATTAACGATTAGAGTTTTTATTAAGAAAATTGTCGAGTGGCTGAACTGTAATCAGTTCTTTTGAATGCAATTTTTTGGGTAATTTTATTTGCTTCATTCTGGGTAGGGTCACTAAAGGTTGACACCTTCCAGGTTTTGTTTTCATTTGTTAATTACTTTCCCTGTGAGAATCACAGAGGATTTTACCAAACTAGATTTGCTGGTACATTCCCTTCAGGAACATATTTATAATTTTTAATCTTGGCTACACTTGCCGTCAACGTTCATCTATATATTTGTAAATTTTGGGGCACTCTTAACACAAACAATTCTTTGTATGTACTCTTCTGAGACGAGGCTGCTGTAACCTGACTGCAAGATCTATAACCTGCTGAAGAACTCTGGACGCTTATCCCTAGATAAGAGGATTAGACTTAGCCAGTACGTGACCGTCATCTGGACTAGAGCTCTAGCTTCCCCACTTTGCCACGGCAAGTCCACCTGAATCCAATCATCAGCACAGGTTAACGGTGAGAGTACTGACCTCATAAAGAAGGAACGAGATTGTCAGAGTGACCCCGAACCTCATATAATTTTTGTAAAGTTAGCCAATTTTAAAATTTCATTTGTCACCTTTTTTTTTCATTTTTTAGTCAAGATTAAATCATTTTTGAATTATTGTTAAATAGTCACTTTATTATTCAATTGTAATTTCAATTCAATTTGCTTATTTGATTATAGTGTATTCAACTAACTTTTATATAGTTTTCTTTTATCTTATATCTAAAAATTATCCTGGTGCCCAAATAACTTGTCAACATTCAAAGCAGTCCTACGAATACTACGCCCTAGTATCATAAATCTCCCTGAGCTACCGGAGCTAATGTCAATGAACTTAAGCTAGTGGAATTGCACATCCCTAGCTTATCTGGAGTTTATTGTGACACAATTAAACATACATTCTTTTAGGAACTGAATATATGTAAGTATTTACAGTCATTGTTTATAAAGACCACCGAAATAGCATTGTATAATTTTTTTTATGTACTTTTCGTTTTAAATATGTGAATGGCAAGTACGAGTACTACCTATATGCATAAGGTATTTTTTAACCGGGTTTCTTAAAAAAATACGAGCCAGTTTTGTTTTTACCTTAAAACCGAGCTTAAAACAGACCTACAACTAACTTTTTAAATTAAATTACTTACATGATAAACTTAGTATGAGAGTATATTGTTGTATTTAGGTGTTAGAGATAAAAATCATAGAGAAGATAGATTGTTAAAATTGATTTTGACTGCAGAAATTAAATATCTAGTTGGCTCGTTAATGAAAAATGTCTCAGAGTTAATATAACTGCGTTATTTACTTCTAATCTATGAGCAGGTACATAAAAATGTCTCATTGCGTTATTCCACTAGTTGGTGGTGGTGAGAAACACACCGTAGTGCCCTTCTTAGGTCTTTGCCTAATCCGACTGACAATTATTATTGTCAAATTGACAGACAGATAGCGACCTGCTCTTCCGCAGGTGCAGTGACCTCTATTGTCTTTGACGAAGACAATCCTACTTTTTCATTAGAAGGAGATGCTGAAAACTAATCCACGGGCACATCGGCCGTGGATTAGTTGTTTTCGGCATCTTCTTCAAATAAAAAATTCCACAAGTTGGTTCTGATATTGCAAATGTCGATCCGAATGTATACACTGCCTAAACTAGACGTTTAAATAAAATCAAAGGGGTATTCATTCCTTAAGTATAAAATATACAAAACATGCTATTATTCGCACATCGTGTAAATGATCAGCATGTGCCGGAAATGTACAATTTTCTTTAATTACATTATTTTTAATTGAAGTAAAGTACACAGCAATGCAGATGCATTAATTAGTTTCAAAAAAGGAATTAAACCTTGACTACGACAATGAAATGAGTTATACCACTCATTTGTAATGGACGTTTTAATTAGAAGATACGTTCTACCTTCTGAAAACTTTTTTACTTCCCATTTAATTACGAAAATGCAAGTTTGCATGCCAACATTCACTTCAAGGTAGACATTTATTAGTTTGAATGACTTTTTTATTTGATATAATTCTTTATTGAACACGGGCAGAAATTCTAAACACATGCTTACCTAAAGTGCTAAATATTGATTATTATATACATAGATATATAGCTGTATTTGATAAAATTGCTCTTAAAATATTAATTAATTATTCATAGTATTCAGTGGCGTATATTATATTATGTCTGAATAATTTTAATGTGCATATATGTTTACAGCAGACCTGATTTGAAGTTAAACTGAAATCAAATTACAACCAAAGCCCTCTTGCAGAACTAGTTTCTCAGGTCGAACTAGAATAACACAGTTGTTCGAACAAGATTTTCTAGAAAATACTAAAAGTTTAAAGTTGAAAACTGCTAATTGTCAACACCCGTTGACTGAATAAGATACGCGATTTGGTGGAATCGACATTTTAATCATTTGAATGGTATTATTGAATTGAATTCAATTGAATTGAATGAATGAATAAGTGAATTTGGAAGGTATTACAAATTATGGAAATTCTTCTTTTTTCTTTACATATGTCATATGTATATGCAAATGCACCTAATATGCAAAATTTAAGTTCCACTAGTTGCGCCATCGTTCATCAACGCGTTACAGTTCACCTGAATGGTTAGTTTATTTTTGTTTGTGTTTTTAATTTATTTTTATCCCATTTTTAATATACGTATTACGGTAGTTTTAATTAACAACAAGCAGGATAAGAATAAAAAGATAGTTCAGATACAGATATTGAAAGAAGTGACTAAGAAGTTGAAACGAACTAATGGGTAATTGTTTTAAAAAAAAACATAGTTCTCATATAATGTTTCAAGAAATATATAGAAAACGCTCTATATACTAGTATTTCAACTTGTTAGGCCTTTCTCAATAGAGTAAAGTGAGTATCATTTGACTCTATTGAGAAAAGTCTAACCAGCCGAAATACTAGTATATGTATATGTTTCTATATATTTCTTGAAACATCTAAATGTGAACTGTGTTCTTTTCAAAACAATTATTTTCACGATGTTTCATAAAGAACCATTCGCTTCCAGTATCCACTTTATAACTAATGGGTTTTGAAAGGTATTGGCTATCAACTGATTTGTCCGAGAAAAGCTCACGAACACAATGATATAGAAGATTGATACACAATGAAAACTCGTCTCTATAATACTAACGGAGATATGTCCAAAAGAACGTGTCGCATGCGAATTCCTTTTAAAAAAATTGCCGATGGGTGGCATAGCTCTTGACCTCCGTGACGTCAAGAGCAATCTAATGACACCAAGACTGGTTTCGTAAACATATTAGTTGATTTTTTTTGGGCAACTCAACAGTTTTAAAGATATCGAATTTATCCAATACTTTGTCAGAAGCCTAACTGTTATCTCTAGAAAAAGTATTTATCTACGGTTGATTATGGAAAAACATTAATTTTTACAAATAATGAGGTGTAGAAACAAGTTCTACTATTTGATGGATGGTATGTGGATACTATATAACTACGAATAGTAAAGATACTTTATATCCTCCGAGGTCCAAAGAACGTCCTCGTATTTTTCATTGCAATCCAAATCCTTGTACTTTGATTCTAACTGTGTTAGACCAAATACAGCAAATTTTTGCTTTGTAATTCAGCGATCGACGTGGCGAATAGCTGTTTGCTTAATTTGTTTTAGTCCTTATATAAATAAGCCGTTTGCAGATGGAGAATATAAAATATCCTTACTATTCGTAGTTATTTGTTAAGTTTTATATTATATATATTTTTTGAAAACGCTCACAAACGTGGAATTTGCTTTGTTTTTTGTCGCGTATTTCATACATAAGATTTTCTACAACATCGACCAAAAAACTAAAATCGATTAAAACATTATTTTTATAATGAAACTCCCTGTATATTTTTAAGATATGTTGGACAGTGTTCACTCCTATACACTGATTGGTTTGATGGATCTACAACTAATAAGATTATGTCATGTCAACAATGAGTTTGAGAATTATCGGATTATAGCAAATCAAGGCGTTCGTGTGATACGATCCAGGTATTTATACAAGTATGTTATAATATATGTTTAGTTTAAGTAAAAAACGTTAAGAAAAAGCTATAGAATGAGTAAATCAGATTAACACTTAAGGCATAAAAAACAAAACAAAATCAACCTGCTTGAGCGTTTTCAAATAAGATTTATAATAAAGTAATATAGTAAAAATTAATTTTAATCTATAAGTAATTTGCAAGTTTGTTCTTCTGTTTGGTATCTCAGTGATGCAAACGGAGAGATTTTTCTTCAGTAATATTTGGTTCTTTTTAAGGCAAAATTTCAAAAAACGTACCCTATTGAGAAGGAATTTATTTTTATTCTTTTTGGTTTATATTGCTTTTAAGTGTTGCGGAAATATCTAAAAAAGAAAGAAGTATATTTGTAGCTCCGCAATATACACCCTCTCTTTAAAGTTTGGTTAGACCATTATTGTTTGATTATTCCATTATCTATTAAAAGTGAGGTACTTGATTTAAAAATATGTAAATACTGTGAAAACACTACGTGTCCGAGCAAAGCCGTATGCAATTTTTCATGTTAGTTTATGCAGTGTAAAGTGCAAATGCATGTTTAAGGACACTTCATAGTGACAACCTCATCTCTTTCATATTTATACAGAACTTTCAAATCGATATTCTCCAGATATATCCGGGCAGATACCTAGTCTTTGTTTAAAGCCACAATTTTTTTAAAAAGAGTTTTTAAATGCAGCCTCGCCCAGTTTATTTTGGGAGTTACGTCCATTTGGGTAATATTACGTTCACCAAATTATCCAATGGCTATGACAATACAGTAAAAGTAAGTATACGGTAACTGACGTTTATGTGGAAAGTTTTTATTACAATGGCAAGAAAAACCATAAACACAGTAAGTACCTTAGATTTTCCTGATCTACGGTAGCGATTGCTGCAAATTATATCAATATACAATACAGACCCCATATAATAAACTACAAATAGTATTTATACAGTATATACATGTGCACATGTCTGTTCTCTTCAACTTCGAATTATACCATATTCGAAGTTTATGAATATTTATAGAATATTGCAGTATGACCAGAAATATATAGTACTGAAATAAAAAAATATATTGCTTACCTATAAACATTAACAAATTTAACAAAAATGACAAAGTTAATATATATTATAATAGCGAATAATATGCTTTAGATGACCATCATTCTGTTAGACGCATAACGCAAGGCGGTCTTGGAGGTTTCGTATCATGTTTTGAAATGTAGGTTCTACAATTATTTCGGTATTGTATGTTTACGGTTATATTGTATATATTGTATTTTTATCTAAATAGGTAAGTAATTGTATATACACAAAGCAGTACAACAAAAAAATACTTTTTGCAAAAAATAATAGATACCATATTATAGTTGATATGAAATTTAACTTCTAACTACCTAGAGTTAACATGCCAGTCTTAAAAAGCTACCAGTCAAGAGTATTTACAGTGATTAATGAAGAATGGGTAACGTTAATTAAAAAATGTTGCCCTTCGTTTACGTTCTAAATTAAAACTGCTTTTTACAATTATATTTCGGTAAAATCACTTGCCAGTCATTTGGCCACAATTCGATAAGTCAATTTCCCAAAAAAATTACAGTGTTTCTAAAGCTTCCATATTGTGAAACATACACGGGACACTGCTTCCGAAGAACGGCAGCCACAAACAACACTGGTAAATAGCGATGACATTCTCCAGTTGAAGAAATTAGGGGGATGGAAATCTTCCACCATATCGGAAGGGTACGTCGACAAGTCTACAGATCCTCAGGTTAAAATTGCCATAAATATATCTGGCGAAATGCCAAACTCCAGTACTAAAAACGTTACAATTTCTACGCAGGGTGTTCAGCATGGAATAACAATTTCCGTTGCCGTTAATAACCAATCGAATATAATACTTATTATGAATAAAATTTACCTGGGTTGAAAGTGATATTTGTCTGGGTGGAGAGTAATCACTTTTCACCCTGGTATGTCACTCTCCATCTGAATATAAGCCAAAGTCAGAATTATGTTTCTTTCAAACTTAATTTAAGTTTTAAATATCAACATTACACACATGGTTGCGTAAATAAAAGTACTCTCTCCTAGTTTCGTCTTACGGTAGTACCAGGGTTTTACCAGGTACCAGGGAATAGAATAGGTACTCTAATAATTTTCTTATAATTATATCTGCCATACCCTGTAGATAAAATTACTCTTAGACTTACTTTTCTGTGCACACCTCTCTTACTATTAAAGAAATACCCGTAGGAGTAGCGTATTCGACAGATAATGCTGTACTGAATTCTGTAAATATATACTGGGCGTTCCATTAATCATTAAACAACATGAACTTCTATCAACATTTCGATAATTCTATGTTTAAAACGTCAAGCTATAAATAATAATATAGTTTTTTTTTATCTACTTTGTACCTCCATAACAAAGTTAGTAATATTTAATTTGATACCATACATGCATTATTATTGTTAACCAGTAAGCAAAGAAAACTTTAGAAGTTATTTCGAGTTAACCTACAAATCCAATCGATGTAGCAATAAAGGGCACAATACAGAAAAGAACTAATTAAGAAAAGCCATTCGTACTGCGTGAGTGCATAGAAGCCAGCAGGGGAAGTAAAAGATTATTTTCCGAGAACGAGAGCTAATGGATAACAGGAAATAGTCGGAAGAGGTTTCTTTCATCGAGCTATAAAACGTGTCTTTTCGAAGAAACACCAAATAAATCAGTTGTCATTTCGTGTACTATTAATCAGAATATTACCTCAGGCTTAGCAGTCGTGTAAACACGAAATCGTAACTATTCACTACAATGTTCCTGAAATATCAATTTGTTATTCATGAGATAGCGCCTATTCATCTTCTTTCAACTCAATAGTTTTTTAAGACAGTCTTTCTCTGGTAAGAAGCAAAATAGTTATATCCATGTTTTTATTATTTACTGGTTTGTAACTCCTTAGTTCAAGTTTAATAAATGTAGCTCCTTAAATTATTGATACTGTCGACCCTTTACTTGTTGAAAATTCATATCAGATACTGTATGTTGAATGAAACATAAATGTTTTAATACATTTTCACAAAAACTTTATATGATAAACATAACAATTGTTTCGCTAAATCAGATGTAAATACATACTAGTATAGTATGTTTTATTCAAGATACAGTAGCTCCTTAAATAATTATGAATATAAAAAAATTAATAGTTAATAAGTGTGGGGATTTTGTTTACTTACCTGAGTGATTGGAATTCTCTAATAACCAAATCAAATTATCCTCTGCTCACCCAGCCGTTTATATATGTGTGTGTATACGTATACATAGGCATACAAAATACATACTTTAATGAATGTAATCTGCGAGTGCATTGTAGATAGCATGACAATGAACTTTGATATTGTACTTTTTGGCACACGGTACAAATACATCAGAGAAGCAAAGGAATCGCCAGTAGCAAAATATCGCAATGTTACTTGCAATTTGAGTTCCTTCAGCAGATAAAGCATTTCTCATTGGGGTGTTCTTTTTTCAATGTATGGTGTTATACGTTGTAAAAGATCATCAAACATCAACGTCTTGATAAAAAACCGGTTCCAGGGCTGTTATATCAATTGTCTATTTTCGAGAGGAGATGGTTCAGCGAGGTGTAAAACCAAAGAAGCACATCTGATGTTAGTTCCTTCCATAAATATTTTGTGGTTTGCCCATTTTATACGAAGACCATTAACGAGATACTGGTCAACGAAGAAATTGATGTGGTTAATTACATACCTTACGTTTGGAGAATAAATTAACCCGATTATTACTTTTACTCTAACAAAAACAATAGCACTAACAAATAAGTGTTTGTTAGTAATTAATTATCCTTCATTTTACTTATATGAAATTTTGTTACGCTAAAAACTTAATTTTCAACTCAGATTAACAACTATATATATAGGTAACTTTGTAGACTCCTATATAACTTGAAATCAAGGATTGTTAACTGGTTAACTGTTTACAGGATTGCTCGATCCCTATACTACAATGTAATCCATAATTGTGACGTCATCAAAGATCCAAAGATCTCGAACTTGTAGAAATAGGTACACTTTATACTGTTATTACAAACTTTAATAAATAATAATATTAATAATCATTCAAATACGAAAATTCTCTTGCAAATGTGAAATATAACAAACACAAAATAGGTATATTTTGACATTTCGATTACATATATCTTCGATGACGTCACAAAGGCGGATGACAAAATTGAGCGATCGAGCAATCCTGTAAACAGTTAACAATCCTTGACTTGAAATAGGGTAGTAATTTGGTTAAACGAGGAAAACGACTTGCTATATAATAATTTCAGAGTACGACTCGATTTAACTTAAAGCAGTGACTATTCTTTATAGTCACTGCTTAAAGGCTTCGCGCTTACGTAAGCTCCCGGTAGCACATTATTGGTAAACCCTGGTATAGGGATGATCACCGTGTTCCACATAAAACGACCCACTATACTATCTGGAAATCTATAAAAGATATGAAAAAAAGTTAAATACAAAAGTTTTTTAGATTTTCGAGCTCTTTTAAAATATAATACTTCCATGTATACAGGGTGTCCCAATTTTGCTGGGACGACATCAACTCTAAAAGTTTAAATGGGATACCCTATATTTTTGTCGATTTTTGGATTCTTTGTCAAAAATAAACCCGACTTGCCTATTTAAATTATAGTCGAATTTTGCGTAGTTTTTGAAATATTTGAGGTTATGTGTGCGTTTTTGAAAAATCAAGGTATTTTTCAACACGATATAAAAAAATTATCAAAAACTAAAATTAGTCGTTAGGGTGGTCATTTCCACTTACAAGGCGTCAATGCATATACAGAATACAAAATTTTTGTTAACACTTATACAGGGTGGACATACTATGAAATCAATCTTGCAACTTTATAATCTGAAAAAAGTCGATTTTTTTAAATGAAACGCCCGTTTTATAATTACTCTATGTTAAAGACAATGAAAATACCTATCATTCCATATACATATGTCCTATACATAAATTCAATGGTTACAGAGAAAATCGCCATTTAATAGAAAATCACAATGATTTCTGGTATAATGGTATTGTAATGCTGCATAGTCTCAAAAAAACTAGGAGTCTATGGAATGAGTAATATTGAAATTTGTTTTAATTTGACAGATCTGCAATTTATTTGTGTTTATATAGTGGTAGTTGCATTCCTAAATGATTTTAAATTCAAAATACCTAACTAGGTATCTATTGTAATTTACCAAACCAACAGAATCAAACAAATATTTTAAGTAACAACTACATAATAATTAATCACAGATTACGGGAAGTTTAAGAAAACAAAAAACCATGAACAACAAATAATTTTATAATAGGTACATTATAATTTATTTTCGGCATATTGTCCGTTTTCTGCTATACAGAGTGTATATCGCACTTGAATGTTTGCAACAGCATTTCGCATGGCTTGTTCATTGAACATTGAACGGATTGTTCATGGTTTTGTTTTTTAAACTTCCTTGTAATCTGTGATTAATTATTATATAGTTGTTACTTAAAGTATTTGTTTCTGTTGGTTTCTGCTGGTAAATTACAATAGATACCTACATAGTTAGGTATTTTGAATTTAAAATCATTTAGGAATGCAACTACCACTATATAAACACAAATAAATTGCAGAACTATCAAATTAAAACAAATTTCAATATTACTCATTGCATAGCCTCCTAGTTTTTTTGAGAGCATGCAGCATTACAATACCATTATACCAGAAATCATTGTGATTTTCTATAAAATTGCGATTTTCTTTGTAACCATTGAATTTATGTATAGGACATATGTATATGGAATGATAGGTATTTCCATTGTCTTTAACATAGAGTAATTATATAATGGGCGTTTCATTTAAAAAAATCTTTTTTTTTCAGATTATAAAGTTGCAAGATTGATTTCGTAGTATGTCCACCCTGTATAAGTGTTAACAAAAATTTTGTATTCTGTATATGCATTGACGCTTTGTAAGTGGAAATGACCACCCAAACGACTAATTTTAGTTTTTGATAATTTTTTTATATGGTGTTGAAAAATACCTTGATTTTTCAAAAACGCACACATAACCTCAAATATCTCGAAAACTACGCAAAATTCGACTATAGTTTAAATAGGCAAGTCGGGTTTATTTTTGACAAAGAATCCAAAAATCGACAAAAATATAGGGTGTCCCATTTAAATTTTTAGAGTTGATGTCGTCCCAGCAAAATTGGGACGCCCTGTATACATGGAAGTATTATATTTTAAAAGAACTCGAAAATCTAAAAAACTTTTGTATTTAACTTTTTTCCACATCTTTTATAGATTTCCAGATAGTATAGTGGGTGGTTTTATGTGGAACACGGTGATCATATTTCTATTTAGCGGAGATAAATTGGATATACTTACATTTAGGTGTACATTTCTTTTTTCTTTTTGATAGACTTAGCACATAAGACTTATTGGCAGTTAATTAATTAGTAACTTATATAGTTACTAGTAATATATAGTATAGTAAATCAGTAATAGTAATATTTGTAAGTAATTAGTAATTACCATAGTAAATAAATTACTTACTATCATCAATTACAAATAATTCGGTAGGTATATTAAAATGTGTAGAAGTAGATATAATTATAGTAGATAGTGATTATACGTTTTTTTTTTTTTGAGTGAAAGGACGAAGTAAATATTTCACTATTCGGTTGACTCCTAGGATATGTACGGTTATAAACTATATAATTCCTAAAACGTTGGGGTAAATAAACTGGGCAAAAGTAAATAGGTGTTTGTATTTCTAGTAAAGTCCTGTATTAAGATTGTTAGAATTTTAGTAGTTTTGGACGACATAAATCAGGGTATAATAATTATAGTGGGAAAAAAATTACATGGCGCCTGGCAATTTGATTGATATATGTGTATATACTGCTGGTCTTCTACCGCCACAAACCAACCCCTTCTTCACTGCAGCTGTCGTTAGCGTCCCCTGTCACTTGGGGCAGGACACACTACAGGGTAGAGCATATTTTATGTGCATGAACATTAGACTAGTACTATGGATTAAATAAATAATTTTTTTTGGAAACCAAATTTCTTTACAATAAAACACACGTAGGCATGTTACAGATTATTTAAAATGTAAAACTTTAAGAGTTGAGTGGTATTATAAATAGAAAGCATATTAAATATTGTCAGCGGTATACCATAAGAATCCAGATTTACGGTCTTCGGCCACTACACCGTACCGTGTTGAACGTAAGCCGAATGAATAGAGACTTAAAGCAGTGCCATGAACGTATACGTAAACGAAGAAATTGACATGTATTCATGCGCAGTGGTAATTTTGTGTACGTTTACGTTTACGTTTGACGTATACTTACGGGCCCGTACGTACCTAGTGAACGCAGTCGTATTGAGCCGAGGTCGACGTCGAAAATATACGATTAGTCACGAATGGTGTTGTCAAATATAATTTTCGATTTTCTGTTGCGTTTTGGTTAGTTTTTCATACAACATATATATTTTTTTGATTTTTGTCGGGGTATTACAGTTTACAACATTTTTAATAGATTTTAAGTGTTTACTGTTTACCTTTCACACATTGGGTATTACGGTAATTGTGATGGATTCACAAAAAATAATTCGTTTTACTACAGAGGGCAATTTACATGTTGCGAGAGAAGTCGTGGGTCACAACCCCTATGAAGATCCAGGAAGATGGAATTTGATACAAATTAATATGATGCAAGTAACAGGAAAAAATATCTCTACGTATGTTTACGTCTACGTCTTGAAGGATGCTTTAAGACGGTTTTTTAATTCTATAACGTTGCATGATTTTTGCGTTTACGTCAAAGCGTAACGTATACTTTTGTGTCTTTGCTTTAAGTCTCTAATGTATCCATCGCGTTGCCGGAGCAGAATAGATACGGTTACCGTCGTTCATTAGAACGAGTAAACATCGTGCTGAATTTTATATCGCTTGTAACTAACTAGTTTCAATCCCGATATTCAGTCACTAAGTAAAGTGTGGTGGACAATCCAATCAGTTGTGTTTTCAGAATTATAAAATTAATGGGGTTTGGTTGAACATCCAATATATGTTTAGCAAAAATTCCTGTTTGTGCGACTGTGACATACTTCATTTACGTTTCTAAGGACAAATCTTAGTAAATATAACATTAGAGAATTAATTATGATGAGAATATGATTATGACATGCACGAATCGTCCCTTCGCCTCCCAAATATTATCCAAAAGATTCTTGGAACGGATCGGTTACGGCAAGGTACGGTACGGTACGGTTCCGGTGGTGCATGGAACGATTTAGTGGGCGATGCCTCATAAGAGTACCTATCTATGTACAAAGAATATTTTCTTGCATGTGTCGGTACCGTTTTAGTCATGGCACGATACGGTGTAGTGGGCGAAAACCTTTAGCCGGATACTTTCATGATTGTTTTCGAATACTTATTTTCATGTAGGCAATTTAACGAGAGCTGTATTGACAAAATTTTGTCTAAAACAGCTGTGAAAAATATCCTGCTCAAAATCTGAGCTCGAATTAAGCATTTGTATTGATCAAGTATATATTAATATACCTACTTGATAATATATACTTTGATCACCACTTTGATATAGAAAACGTATGTTATAGCTTCACAATTATCAATTCATTGACATCTAGTTTAAAGAGACGTGACTGATTTTTAAATTACATAAAGTTTTTTAAAAGTATTCTAAAGTAACTAAAGTAGTTTAACAAAATAATCACAAGGTGACCAGTTGTTTATATAGTATAGAGTATACATATAATAAAAGTATACAGGGCGCTGAGAAAATGTTACAATAAGAAAATATTGATAGTACAGAATGAAATATCATTCTGTAAACTTTGATAGTCCACATTATAAATCTAACATTATTTAATGCTTGACCGTGGCATTTGCATGTGCATATTTTGTGTATGAAAATAAATATAGTATGTAACAGGTTTAAAAAGACAGCAAAGAAAAACTTCCTTCTCACAGTTGCACAGCTATTTTTATACAAAAAAAACAAAAGTCCGAAAAACGAGTGGTTATTCTACCTTTTGGTAATATGAATAAATAAATATATTTGTTTGAAATAAAATACCTGCGAAATTTTGACATATAAATGAATTACGTTTTTCAATCCGTTAGCAATGAAGACTGTTTTATTTATTATTTTGTATACTATCTTACTTTTGTCTATACTATCAATATACCCTGTCAACTATCAATTTTAATTTTAATAACCATGTAAATCATTTTACATTTACATACCTACGTATTTTACCTACACGAGTTATACCCAGATTGTTAGCAGATTTCCTCAGTTAAATAAAAAAAATTATATTAAATAAATGCATTTTACTCGAGTAAATATATCTGTAATCACGGTTCTCGATGAATTACCCACGAATTTAAAAGTCATTTATAGAAGTTAACAGAGTAACATAACGGGATGTAAAGGATAATGGATTTGCCGTTAATATATCCGGTGAGGTCTAACGAGTTTGCAACATAAGGGAAACTTTTTTATTGCCGATTTCTCAGAATATTACAGTGTTGTTTTATGCATTGCCAGAAATGAAGTAAAAGCGGTGGAGAACTATTATCAGAGTCTTAATGACCTAATAAATAACTTTATCTCTCCGCTTCCGACCTTCTGTTAGAGACTTACACTTCGGACAAAGTATACAGAGTGAATTATACGAAACTAACAATTTGTGTTTTGTTAAATTAGTTTTTTAAATTAAAAGATGACATCAACCCAAAAAATTTTTAATAGGCAAGAGGGTCATGTATTTCAAATCTCTACATATCCGTTTTTGAAAAATAATAATCCGTCCTTATTGAGTAATCTCAGAAACGAATAAAATGGAGCTAATTGAAACACTAATAAATAAATATTTTACACATATACTACTACTTACATCTTTCTTTATATAAGAATTAAGTCAAAAGTTAACTAACCAAAGTTTTGTATTTCCTCGTTATACTAGGTATCCTAGGATACCTAGCATCCTACATTCTATATTATCCTAGGTATGCTAAGGAATAACCTTATTCCTTTGGAATAAGGAATAAGGAATTTTACCTTATAAAGGAATAACCACTACGTTGCCTACAACAGGCACCGACCAACATTGAATTACAACGGCATATCTTTATATAACCTCAACTTATTGTCTTTAATAATAATAAATAACCCAATAAATAATATTTAAAATATACTACTACTTACTATAATACCACACATAAAATATTAGTATATTAAACAACGAGTATCATAAGCCGCACTTTTATCGTACGGGTCCAAGTTTAGAAAATGATCCGCAAAGTGGCGAGTTTTCTAAAGGATAAGTGCCATAAATGCCTTATGAAACTCGTTGTTTATACAATTTTTTCTATTTTGCACGTTTTACACCTATGAAAACAAAGAAACATTATCAGAGAATTGAATTTCCGTATAGTTTTTATACATAATGTGGAACAGTTGATGGCATCGACTTTTATCAGTTTATACGTTATGATTTATACATAGACTTAGTAACCCATTTATATACCATTTGTATGCCATTACTCTAACTGTAGCACTACAAAACAAAGGATGTAATTTTCTTGCCACCAACATTTAAAAACAAAAAGTTGAGTGTCGAAAAGGGTTTATTTTCGAGCCATTGCGTTTCATAATGGGCGCAAAATAGAAAAACATATATTTTAAACATATTTTGGTATTAATCAAGGATTTTGTTATGGATGGATAAGGGTGCAAAAAAATTCGACCTATATATAAATATAACAATATGAAACCAATTTAGGAAAGAATAATTTTTATAAGTGTAAATGGAATATCTTACTGAACATCTATAAGAATGATTTCATGGTTGAATATTTCTTATGTTTCGAGAGATACTAAGTTATGGTCATGGACCAAGTTTGGACCAAGTTTGAAGTCCTAGTAGACCGACAATGTAACAAAATTCGCTAACACTTGGTTTGCTTTACAATAAAATGTGATAAGGGATGTGAGTCAGGGAAATATGAATTTTTTTTGGCATTTTCTTAATGTTGATCATCTTACTGTCGAAAATGGTTCTCATCAACCTTGGAGAGCATGGAGCGCACAGTTTTGTAACTGTCGCTGAAATTTTTAGTTTACATACTGATACAAATACACAATTATGAAAAGTTAGATGGGTTTTGACTCCACCACCACCACCTGCAAACTGCAAACCTTTCAGTTCAAGTCAAATGAGCTATTTTCACAGCCATATGAGCACTGAATCATGTCAAAATGTACTATATTTACATGTTCACCAAGTTTAACTCACTATACATTTATGAAATATTAATGGTTTCACATAAATAATTCTAAAAAAAAAACAGCAAATGCTGTTAGAATTAAGATGGCATGTTTAGTCGTAATAGAAGCGTACGTGACGCTTTTAGGAAATAAATTTTGACATTGACTGCTACATGCGTAGACCATATTAATAATGAATAATGATGAAGGCGTTCTTTATTCTGTAACTAATGTAAAGTAGAAAAAATACTACATTTTTTTTATCTGTGTGATATTTCATATTTAATTTGTAACTTACACGAACTGTTGTTTAATATATAATGTTCAAGAATTATGTATGGTAAGCTTTTAAGTACCTATCAGCTTTCATGGCTAAATTCGTAAGTAGGCATTATTTATGTATTTATCGAATAATATGAAAAATATGAATTCTTAGGAGAAAAGAAATAATTTTATTTCACCTATGAAACTATTTTTCGTTTTGTCTTCTAAAAGAAAACAATTTTTGACTTTAGTAGTGGTGAGAAACTCACCGTAGTGCCCTCTATGTGGCGGCTCATATGGAGATGCCGATGTAATGCAATGCCAATCGGGGCATATTGCCCGTGGAGTATGTAGTTGTTTTCGGCATATCCCTCAAATCAATTTTTGACTTGTTATATGTTATTAAAGAGTATTTTCCAAATAAAAATATAGGTGCCACAAATAATTAAAAATTAAACATAGCGAAAAACGATTTCAAATATATTTTTTGTGAAACAAAATAGTTTTTATAACTATAAAACCCAATCTAGGCAATATATTTTGTCATAACCTATAATGTATTTAAACTGCCTATAACATCACGTGATGGTATCAAAACACGGCCACTAGGCACCAGGTGCCACGCAGTAGTTATGGTATTGATACATCACAGTCCTTTCTAAAATTTAAAATGGAAATAAATTTATTTCTAGTTTCGATTGATGAGAAAAAGTAGATATACTAATAGAAAAAGATGAAATTCTATTATGGCGAAGAGAGTATTTAGAAAAAATAAAAGAGGTCATGCATTGAAAAAGTAAATTTATTTTGACTATGAAACAAGAATAAGTCTGAGGATGAAACATGAAAGATATAGTTTACAAAGTTTGGCAAGATTTGAATATAAATAGCAGATGAAAAGATGCATTTTAGAAGGATTTTCTAGGGTATTAAAGGTACTCTCTGGAAAAGGACGGCAATTAATAATTACACATATAGTGATTGCGGATCTTTTAATAGTGGATTGATTACATGTGTTCGAATCGCGACCAACAGAAAATTAACATGAAGTCGTCACGATAATGTGGTTTACCAGTAGACGAATAGAAAAATTGCCAACATCTACATGGAGAAAAGAAGAAATCATGAAACGGTTAAAATCTAGAAACATTAAAGAGCACGAAACAATGTTAAAAGTACAAGTATAATGATTAGCAAATGCATAAGGAGAAAAAGCCAAATACATGAAATATGTAGTAGATGAAATAGGTAAAGCTCGCGGTGTTAAAGTTCTTCGATTGCCAGCATACCACTGCCAGCTGAACCCCATTGAACTAATCTGTGCGGATATAAAAACTTATGTTTTTGAAACACAACTTTTACATTAAGAGATGTAAAAGTACTTCTGCAGAAGGCGATAATTATCCCATGCATAACTGCATGGGATAAGTGTATTATGCACGTGAAAAGAACGAATTCTTACGAACGTAAGAACGATTGTGAGACCTGTGAAAGTATGGGAATGTGGATAGAAGAATCGAAATCACAATAGAACCACTTATGATTCATAGTTTCTTTTGGGATTACACCACCTGTAAAATAATAAAAAGCAGGAAACCAGAAGCATACAAATTAAATATTCAAAGTGGCCCAAAAAACCAATGTATTATGCAATAAAATAAATATTTGATAAATTAACTAAATTTCATCAGTGGCTTTTTAGTTTTATACAAAATTCTATAATATTATATGTCATATTTTAAAATATGTCTAAATAAAATAATTACTATAATAAAATTTAAAAGAAATAAAACACTTAACTAGCTTTTTCCTAAACGTTTCAAGTTAATCCTCAACTCTTCGTCAGTAGAACGTTTGTATGAAAGGAATTTTTTGTCAGATTGACATTTTTAATTCAAATTGTCATCACATGCCCTTATTTATTTATTTATTTATTTATTTATTTATTTCCATACACTGTTCAACAGGTACAAGTACCCAACTACAGAACAGGAGGGTATGCAAAGAGAAACAACATAACAACAAACATCAAAAGTACAATTATAATATAAGGAATGCACACCACATATACATATATAGCACAGTTACCGACAATTAGATGACGTATTAAAAACAGAGTGAAAATCCAAAAAGTAACCATAATTATAATCATTCAAAATATAATGCTTTTAAGTCATTAAGGCTGCAGTTAAATATGTCTAGTAAATTAGAAGAAAGATTACAGTTATCACAAATTATATGAAGAGGAGAATATTTAAGTACATTAGTACGTGGTGCAAGTAGATAAAAGGTTAAACTTTCCCGTGTCCTGACTGTAGGAACAGCAAAAGATAAATTATTTAAAAATTCTTGACAATCAGTCAAATTATGCAATATCTTGAAAAGAAAGACCTGGGAGAGATATTTTCGTCTAATTTCAAGCTTGCTGACAGAATGTCTACTGAGCAACTCATCATGTGGGAATCCAATATATGGGTAAACACCATCGGATTTAAAGGAAAGAAACTTTAAAAATCGACGCTGTACTGACTCTAACTTATTGATGTGTACACCACAATGGGGGGACCACACGAGAGAAGCATACTCAAGCTTAGATCTGATAAAATTAAAAAAGAGTAGTTTTATTACGTCGGTACTTGTGAAGTCACGGCAATTACGAACAATAAATCCATATGCTCTACTAGCTTCAGAAATAATGGTGTCAATGTGAACATTAAAGGATAATTCTTTATCAAATACAACACCGAGATCACGGAAAGTTTTTGATCGTGTTAAATTAATACTGTCGAGATTATAATCAAAAGTTATGAGGGACCGTCTGTTAGAAAAAGACATAACCTCACATTTACCAACATTTAATGGTAACTTATTTTCGGCACACCATATATTAACACGGTTAAGGTTATTTTGAAATTGAATGCTCAACTTTTGAAAGTTCACTATGATATTATTAATTTTCCACTGGTGACATCCTTCTGAAGTAGAGGAAGCCACCACGTTTGATCCATAAATATTGTTTCTGACGAGATACAATTATCACTGCTAAGTTTAATAAAAACACTTTCTTTTAACAGATTTTTCTTCATTTTGTAAAACTTTAGCCTGTATCCAGTCAACTCACTAAAATCTAAATGAGAACTGTGGTTTTTTCAAAACAATTATTTTCACGATGTTTCATCACCTGAACTATCCGCTTTCAGTATCCACTTTATATTACATTAGTTAAGAAGTCAATGCAGTTAAACTCATTGTCAATATGTAATAGGTACCCACCGCAACATGCAACACATAAATTAACTAGAACTCGTTAGTAACATTATATTTTTACTTAGCATATAACTTCCTTCTACATGACATCGATAATGGCATAGCAACAGAACTAACATTTCATGATTTGATGTATATAAATACTGATATAATTTAATGTTATGAAATACATCGTTAGAATACAAAGTGTGTTAAGAGAATAAGTTTTATCAAATGCTATTATTTACCTCTTTATCGCTTTCTGCATACAGTGCGTTTGATTGGAAACACCATAGTAAAAAGTTTATTTGTAGGTCGATATAAAAACCGATATATTAGAATACAAAGTGTGTTAAGAGAATAAGTTTTATCAAATTTTATTGTTTTACCTCTCAGTCACTTTCTGCATATAGTGCGTTTGATTGGAAACACCATAGTAAAAAGTTTATTTGTAGGTCGATATAAAAACCGATATTTTAAGATTATTCCAACAAAGAATCTAAATAATTTTCTGCTGCCAAAATAGAAATCCAAAATCTCAATACTTTTTCAAGTATATAATTTATTTTTTTTTCGTATTTTCTGCATTCTCAGTATAAACACCCATAACCCTAAAAATTTTACTTGATAAATAGGCGAGGCAGATAGATTAGGTTTGTTCCAGCTGGCAAATTTAAGACTGGTTCCAAATCAGTTAAGGATTGCGCGCACGTATGTCACTAAGACAATACAAGGATTATAACATATTTAAAACAAATATATAATATAGACAATTATAATAATACAATACAGAATAGGTACATATAGATACAACATAGAGTAATTATAATTTGGACATTACAAACAAACGCGTAAATTAGCTATTTAATAGCTATTTATGTAACCAGTTGGGAAAAGTACTATTTCCGCAAAAGAATCCGAGTTACACAAAATAGTGTTTCCCAACGTGATTCATACAAGATTTTTTCTAATTTTGACGACATGTATGTTTAATCAATACCAAGTTAAAAACAGAATTATTTTTTTTAATTTATAAATTACATTATGTTCATATTTGTGTTCTGTTGCTAAGATACTCAAACTTTTTAATTATTGTCAAGTTTGACATTTCTTGAAAATAATTTTTCGCAGAAGTAAATCAGTAGATATTATACCAGTTACCATCATGTCAGATACCGAAAGCCATTTCCTAGTGATGTAGAAGAAGCGGCCCAATGCGCTTTATCTACTGTTATTCTCACAAAGTCGAAGTTGTTCATTTTTTGTAGTATATATTTCATAACTTGTTATGAAATATTTTACTTTTCATAACTAGTTATGAAAAGTGTCACTTTAAATGTCAAAATTAGAAAAACGTATTTTCTGAGATATTTTGCAGGATATTTATATTTAATCAAAAAATGTCTATAACAATACTCTAAAGCCTACCAAGATTTGGATGAATCACCTTTATTTTGCTACTAAAAAGCTTACGAAAATAACAATTTGGATTTATTTGGAAATTTAAATATGCCTCACAACTTTATTTCAATTATACTTTGAAAGGATTGTTTTACAAAACAGGGTTATTAAAAGTTTTGAAAACATTTGTAAACACGTTAAATTTGTACACCCATGAAAAAATGTTCCTCAAAATTATTTAATGAAACTGTTTAATAGAGTGCAACTAAAACAGAAACTTTAGAATGACAAAAAACAAAATACTTACAATTTGGAAAAATCAATAAATGTTATTCTTTATTTAAATAAGTACTCCTCACTTGTTTTATTTCATTGTGATCATAAAAATTGTGATCGTTATAAGATGACATTGAAACATTTTTTCAAAACAAAACCGCAAAAAATATAAATTATTTTGGCAAATCTATGAAAAAGCAATATAATACCTTCTAAAAAACATCTCTCTTTTGGAATCGACTGTAACCACATCAAAGGCTATTCTTATGCTTTTATCTTCCAAATTTTATTAATAAATGCAAATGATAAATTATTTTCTTGACGCGACTACATGGCAAAAATGGTTTTATTCATACACAACAAATATTCGTATTCATTATATCTTCTGTTTGTTAATTTCTTTGATGGATAGAGGTGGCACCAATATAGATTAATATTTTAAATGAAATTTGTTGCTACACCCAAAAAATGCACAAGGAATGTTTACTGTAAAAAGTTAAGAAGACCACAATATTTATGCGCCTCGGAAATATGTCCATGCATTTTCGTAAATCTTAACACAGACATGCAACGCCTCTCGCCTTTCTTGCTCATTCCACCTGGCATACAAAACTCATTCAGTTGGTCGGTCAGTGTCTTGAGTTAAATTTGTAATTTCAATTGCACAGACAACTGAAAAATACATTTGAAAAAGAAGTTTTGACAAGGTTTCAAATAAAACCACTTTTTAATACCTGAGTTTTCTGACTATTTCATATCGAGTTTCTTTGCTTTTGCCCCTCCCTGAATCAATTCCTGGCTACGCCCCTGGTAAGTTGTCAAATAATATTTCCCAAAAATGAAGCTTGCTTTGGACATAATTGCGTAATAGTTTCAGTAAGTTACTGCTAGATGACACTGCTATCAAAAAGTAACTAAATGAGTTAGTGGTAATTTGTGTTTAGTGCGTTACTGTAAAGGACAGGACTTGAGTATTTTAAGGACAATAAAAACTAAGAACGTATTGAAAACTGGACTAATTATTCTTTGCAATAGTAAATTTGTGATGTGTAACATAAAATTCCCTAAATTGTAGTCGACCGTAATTCCGTAAATTTTGTTACAATTTGTTTGGCCGATTGTATTTTCTGTGCCACATCTAATGTTTCAGTTGCCTAATCGGTTTAATTAATAACTGCTTCATCGAGACAAGGGAGAGCAAACGCGCCATTAACAGCATATAAATTTAATAAGAAACAATTTTAAATACATTTTTTTAAGATCAATATTCAAACATTAATCAATATGGATCCCAACCACGTCTATGATACCAACACATAACACTGATACGAACGAATGTCACGTAATGACGCATGTGAGGAAAGCTTGCTAAGAAACGACTTGATTTATATTAAATTTGTATAAAATCCAATAAGAAGACGGATCACTGCGAGTTTTCTTACTAAATTCGACTACTTCCTTCTTCCTTCCTTCTGAATCCGTCCAAAAGTTTATTAACAATGGTCGAAGGGGTGAGGGTTAAACACCGAAAACGGAATGTTATGAACTAACTTAATCTAAAAGTATAGAAAATATATTTTTTTAAATAAATAATTTTACAACGGCGTAGATATATGTCCGGACACATATGAAAATAGTTGTTTGAAAATAATAACTAACACTAACACAATAGGTTTTTTACTTATAGTTATTATAAATTCTACAATCTATAAACTACACCCGTGGGTTAAAATAATAGGCAGTGACGTATTACCGCGTGACGTAATAATTTGGGGTGGGGACTGTAATTCCATAGGCGTACGCAAAAATCGTTGGAAAGGTGCTAATAATGTCAAATAAATATAAAAAATATCAACATGAACGGTGTTATAGAAATTGTGAATTGTTTTTCAAACTCACCTTACAGATTAGTTGTACATCGAACGAAATTGATGAATATTGCCACAGATATTAAAAGAACGCTTTTAAGTGTTGATGGCCCACCACCAACCCACAGCCGCCACCGAAAACACGATTAATCACATTCCGGAGCAAGTTTACTATTTAACACTTCACTTCACTTCATTTCACTACACTACACTACACAACACAACACATGTCTACACATCCTTCATTTAACCATGTCTCATCCATATAATATATTTTTCTATTTAAAGCACGAAATTCTCTTATTTTCTCCAAATATTCTCGTCTCCATGTCACAATCTCGTTTTTCTCTATAAGCATACCTACTCTTCCGATTTCGTTTGCAATATTTGAAATTCATTTCATGCATTGTCCTTATAAGCAATTTATACGAGAGTTTGGGCAAATCGCTGTCTTCTGCCAGAACAATGGAGTTTGTGTCTCCATATTTTATTGCACGAAATACACTACGAACGGAGACTTTTGTTAATTCACTACACAGTTCCGCCGCATCCACTACACTTAAATTTTTATCACGCGCTTTTAATCGCTCATAGAAATTTTTTATCATACGAATTTCCTCGCTTGTCAGATGAGATCGTTTACGCGTTTCTAATCCACTGATCCCCGCGATCGCTTTCATAATAAAATCCTTTTCTTCGAACACTAAATAAACTAAGGAACACATCACCAAGTTCACCAATTAATATATGCAGTCCAGACACAAATTACAGCGTTTCCCGCGTACTACGCTTATGTCAGGCTGCGATGAATTACTTGGATGTGTGTGAAATGCGCATGTCCGATCTTCTAGACATTCTTGACTTTTGTTGCATAGGTTGCATATCTCGCTCTTCGTTTTTTAATCCGTTAAACAAAGACGGAACTATATCCGACGTAAAGAATTGTGGTAGCATCGAATAGAGAAGCATGGAACCACCATGGAACAGACAATTTATAGTTCTGTTCAATAGTAATGCGTAAGCGGCATCACTTTTCTATGTGCAAACGTTTGTGCCGCTATGTATTAAGTATTTACACCTCGTCCCTATTCTGTATCGAATTAGACCATGAGTCACTGCCTATTATTTTAGCCGACTGGTATATGTAGTTTTATCTTAGCAAACTATAAAACACTAATTACTTACTTACAACCAGGTTTTATTTGTTATGTTATGTTACATGTATCTGGCTGTAAGCCCTATTTTTTGTTTTTCTTTGAAGAAACAAGTTAGATTTTTAATTGAAAAATTTGAAGTAAACAGTACAGTACAGTAAATAGGAAGTAAAAAATTGCATTTTTCACATAAAATTATTACTTGGGATGGAGATTGTAGCCACTCGATTTTTTTCTCAGTTGCATAAATGCAAACAAAGTAATTGTATTTGATATTAGAAAAGTTGTTGGCTATTAAAATAGAATTTATTTCTTCCATGAGAAACAGAAAAAGAGGACTTTCAGTGATGAAAGATGAAACAACCAACCAAATAAAACTAACCCATACAATAAAATTAAAATAGGAAACTGATACTAGGTAAGAAAACACTTGTAGGATATTTATTCTGTCACTAATCTAATTTAGTAGTTATGTAAAACCGTTATTTTTAGCTATTAGGGAACCTTGAAAAAGTCCGAAAGGATATTTTGTGTTTTTCATTGAAGAAACAAACTAATTGTATTTAATTCAACTTATTAACACGTGCAATTAAATATATATTTCAAATATATCACGCACCAGCACAGAAATAAACTAGGGCTGGGGTATTACATTTTATTGGACGTAGATATGTATTACTTCCTTCTGCAATGACATCGATAATGGGCCTAGCAACAGAGCTGCCGTTTTACCACATGTATTAAATGCAGTGATGTAAGAGACGAACCGAGACAGCAGCGCAGCTGTAATTGGCAGACCAATGATTTCACGTTGTTTAGGGTGGCTTTTAAATATACACGTTGTATCTGGATTTTATGTACCTACTGTTTTTGATCAGCCAAGGTGAAATTAAACACTGACATTGCGGTATTTGTTCTCCTAAGATATTTTAATTATATTTGCTTGACTGTGGAATTGGAGTTAATAATTGCTCCATTAGAATAAAAGCAAAGGATAAATTAAATTCTTGGTTTTAATTACATTTTAATTTTCTTTTGAGGTTTTTGTCGATTATACTTGCACTTATTAAGGACATTATCACCAACGCACTAAATTAAACTTAGAGTTTCTTTGTCAGACTTTACAACTTAATGAAAATAAAGCAGGATTGTTAGGATGTCCCAGCATCGTTGCTGCGACATCCGATGATTGTCTAAAGGGCATCTCATCTGGTATGTTAGTAGTGGTGAGAAACATACACTAGTGCCCCCTTTTGGTCTTTTCTACTATCCGTCGGACAATTATTGTCAAATTGACAGACAGATAACGACCTGCTTTTCCGCAGGCGCCATTATGGCAGTGATCTCTATTGTCTTTAGGGAAGACAATCCGACTTATTTATTTGAAAGAGACGCGGAAAACAACTACTCCACGGGCAATATGCCCGATTCAAGTGCAATGTGCTCCATAATTGCTTTACTGTATTCATATTTGTATCCATAAATAAATATTGTTACTCCTTCCGGGGTTCTAAAGCTAAGTGAGACTTTTATACAACAGTACAAATCTTTATTCAACACTTCAGATACAATACAACACTTCTTGAACAATATCTAAATATTTACACACCGAAAACACTTCGAAAATCGTACTTATTTCACATAAGTATTGCTTCTTCTCTTGATCACTGCCTCATTAAGACTGACTGACTCGCCGGCACGCCGCAGCCTTTATATAGATAAACTAGGCGTCTAGATCCTCGTAGAAATTCCCATCGAAAACTCACGAATAATCCGCATACCAGGGGAGTTCAATAACTAATCAACAGCTAAGTTATACGAGGGATATTCGATGAGTTCCGCTGCGGAAATGTGGGCAAAAGGGATCTCTCTTATTTGAAGGCCTAGAAGGTTGAGGTCCCAGGCACCCCCAGATGCGGTGTTGCCAGATTGTGCACAATTTCCCTAAAGCTGGGGAAAACGTATATTTGGCACCGCAACTTACCAACAACAATTATTTGAACACTTTCTCACCACTATGATTTCTCTTGTCTTATCACTTCTATCATCTCACTTCTTCAGGTCTTCACTCGTAAATACATACCATCACCAATCGCTATCTCAACCAAGACAGCCGTCCGCTTTTCTGCTTTACGAATTTGTTCTTATATGTATGAGTCAAACTCTAGGCTCACCATTGCAATCTGGGAAATGGTAAGAGATACATGGTTGATTGAGTAATATTCCATAAGTAATTCCCGAGTATCTTCATTTGAGTTATTTAAAAAAAAAACAATAAAATGTGTTTTGGTATTTATTATTTTCTAGTCATTTTTTCAGTCATACTACTCGTATAATATTTTATCTTCTCAGGTAGCGGCCATCTTCAACTTTATTTTCAAATACGAATCTGATATTTTTGTACTATAGGTATATTCATTGCTATTTTTTTATGTAAAAATAAAAATAAATATTCGTAAAAATGTTATTAATTAATGAAAACAGTATATAATTAAAATTTATTAAAAATGAGATATCCCAATAGCTCTACAAGGGATAAGGAATCATCTGAATACCAGAATAATCCGACGTTCTCGAATGGAACATCCCCACTGCCACTATTGTATAAAAGTTAAATAATGCTTTAAATATGTGTAGTTCATTTTTATTCCATGTCATAGCAAAATGTAACACCTACACAATTTTTTTGTTGGAAGAAAAAAGGAAAGATAGATACGCCACTATTTTATTTACACAAAAAAAAAACAAGTCCCAATTACTAAAAGGTTAAAAAATTCATTGGTCCATCGGATTGACAATTTGTCAAACTTTAGCCTTCTGAAGTTATGTCTTTATTATATCTAAGAAAATATCTGAGAAAGTTTTCTATTACGGATATATCTTAGGATCTATTTTTTATGACTTTTTCAGAAAAAATTGTAGTTATATTTCCACTAAATAATTGAATTATGTATATTGATATTACTTCTTAATTTCCTCTACAACTGTAGTTAACATATTCAAGAATAAATTGAATAATAATTATATAATTTTAACTTAAAATTCAACATGCTGATAATTTGTTTCCAGAACTAGGTCCGGTAGATATAATTTTAAAAATAGTTGCAATTCGTTGGCCGCAGTAATAATTGTTGAAACGGCCTCAAAATGTCAGCCAAAAATAGACGCGTAATAAATTTATATTGTAGGTGTAGAGATAATACTTATACCAGATGTCTGAATAACGTGCGCTGTAATCGCATTAAAAACAAAAAAATGCACGGTTATATCAGAATAAAAAAAATAAAATATTTTACACTCACTATTGGAGTAATGATTCAAATGTCATTATTCTAAACATGATGTTTTCACAAAGACAAAAAAAACCGGGTAGAGGGAACATTTAATTTGGCGTAAGTACATAGAGGGTCCGGCATATATATGGAACAATGGAACAGTTATAACATTCTAAATATTAATTTGCAGGACATGCATTGCATTACTACGGCATCTGTATAGGGGTTGCCACATCGAGACCAACTACCAGAGACTGACCGGTTTGGCCCTTATTCTGTGCTCATCAGTGCCATAAGTAGCGGACTCGATGAACGAAGCGGCGCGTCAAGTTACCATAAAATGCTGCTTAGAATTGCTTATATGTTATTACATGAAATCTTTCTCATCTAAGCGGCGCGGCGCGACGCGTCGTAAAGCAGCAAAATTAATCATCTCGGAAGCATTGGCACGCGGCAATGTCGCTTCCCGACGTGCCGCACTGCTTGTTGACGCGCATGTGTGAATCAGAAACCGACAAACGCGTGTCACTTGTAACGACTTGTTTCATGAAACAAATAGTGTTTTGAGTGGCTGTAGCAGGAGACAGCAAGCAAAATATGGACGGCGATAAACTGGAAATACTAATCGAAAATAAATGGGAAAAAATAAATGAAAATGGTAAGTAGGTACCGCCCTGTTGGACCCCCACTACCCTACCTCCATCCACCTATACAGTTACCAACCTAAATTGCCGTCCATCGTGTGGCAAATGCAATGTCATGTCGCGACACGCCACCTCGTGACGCTCAAGTGAGAATAGGTCTTAAAATTGTCGCCGAGCGTTGCTTCAATGCTGCCCCGCACCGCGTCGCTTCGTGACGCTCAAGTGGGAATCGGCCTTTAATATCTTCAATATACTTCTAATGCAGAAATCAGCAGAACTTTTTCTAGATCCTTGAATTATCCTATGATCCTTGGTAGCAATTAGTAAGAACACATTACTTCAGAAGCCATCCTAAACAATATTGTTATCCCGTGGTTAGTAATATAGCAAAAGAATTCGCACGTTTGTTTATGAATTATAAGTGTATTTTATTTAATTAGGTAATAAAATGTTATAATATTATAATAATTTATTAGATAATCTATCATTACTTTTTTAACTTTCCGCGGTATATTTAAGGGTCCCCCAAACCAACGCGGATAATCGCAGCACCTGCGGAAGTTCGCACCGCTTGCGATTCGCATCATATTGTTTCCATTGCGTTAAATATGTACGTTCACACCAACACGATTTTTTTCGTTTAGACTGCGAATTGTCTGCGTTTATTTCGTACGGAGTTTTTGTTCGCAATCGGCTGCGTTTTTTCTCGGATCCGTAGTAGTATCGCAGTCTCTTAACTAAGAAAGTAATTAATAAAATGGAAAAAATCATTGAATTAGTGCGAAAGTATCCTATATTAGACGACCTTTCTCATGACGATTATAAAAATATTCGAAAAAAAGTAACAAAAATATAACATAGATTCTCGTCTTTTCGTAATTGCGGCATTAATGTATGAAATTCCCTATATTCCCTATATCGTCTTTTTTTATTAATATCGTGAACCCATTTTCTTTTCTTCTTAAGGTTAGATACATAATATGATCAACACATTTATTTTTAAAGAATAATAATAATTTTACCTTAAATGGTCTTCTTCCAATGCAAGCAACACAAATGCTTCTTCTTCATCCGATGATGTATACATATTTTTGTATGATAGGTAAGTATGTAAGTACAAGTACAAATTGTTTATTTTTCGTTTTCAGCAATAGCAATCAACCTTTTCGATACTGAAAATATGACGCATATGATTGAGCGATTAAATTCGCTTTGGTGTGAGGTTCTCTACGGATTCCGCCACGAATTTCGCTGCGAACTTTCCGTCACGAATCCGTTGCGAATAATTCGCGTTGGTTTGGGGGAGCCTTTACACTAGAATAATTGTAAATTTATATTATAAACATATTTTTCCAGTACATATACAGGGTGGATCCAAAAAATTTTGGCCAATTGATATCTCGAAAACTATTTGACTAGATTTAAAAAATTGGTGATTTTAAACGATGGAAATCATTCGACCTCATATTCCCAATCACGTAACGTCAACTTAATTATTAAAGGACATAAATAATTACAAAACAAAATAAATATAAAAATAATTAAATTTGACGCTCAAATTCATGTACACCTTCATTAAGGGAATATTTGGGAACTGAATTTGTATCTCAGCTTTCTACGTTTTCTAAATAAAAAAATAAGAAATGTTCATAAAGGTTAGGTTATTGTTACTGTAGTGCTGTAAACCACCAACATACAGGATGACCTGTTAAAAATTTTCAACTTGATGTTACTTACGTGCCCGGAAATGTGAAGTTGAAATTGAGTCCTTTCATACCAGAAATGGATAACGCTAATGGAAATTTCAAAATCGTAGTTCAAATAGTTTTCGAAATATCGACTAGCCAAAACTTCGTAGGTCACCTTGTATATATTTATTTAGCAAGGGGGTATACTAAACGATTATGGTGAAAATACTCTAGAGTCTCAAGAGTGTCATCAGGTTAAAACATTATGGATATGTATGTTCACTTATAGACAAAAAGATCGAGCTTAATTTTGTTTCAAAGACTGTTAGTGTGGAGGACAACTCGGGAAACGAGGCGACTGGTTTCAAAGAGAAAACAGAGTCTTCTGTTGCGGGTTCCTTTTTGCAATTTTCCACTATAATCAAGTCGATTCTGCTTGCATCTTGCTAAGAGTCTTGTTATGTAAACCATGTTGTTATAAGTTTAAGTAGTAACAAGATCTTATTTGAAATTGGTATTCCGTTTGAAGAGTTATAGTAAGTATTGTTAAAGTTTACAAAAACAACAATATTGTTATAAGTTTGTGCGTGTCGAGGTCAAATTCATTGGATATTTTTAGAAGAAGAAGACTACAGTGGGGTATAACCTCAAATTTCATGTATTGAGTTTGAAGTCTAACCGTTTCGTCACGATATATTCTTTGGTTTCACGAGCGTTGCACCTTTACGTTTACCAAAGAGTTACCTATGTGATTTGTGAAGAGGAATTAGTTTATCCCATAGAGAAAACGTGTATCATCGTCTTTGCCATCACCATGTCACGAAGCAAGAAAACAAACTAACCTCAAATGGAACTAATTGTAAATTATCTCGAATAAGCTTGCAAAAACCTACAAAAGTAGTTTCTATGTGAATTGATAATTTTGATTAAATTATCCCTGTGTATCACCTGTAAATGGAATGGTATTGTAGCTTCATCAACAAACATTTCCAGTTTCTGAATTAATTTCAGTCCCACTCCTTTACTCAAACGAATTAACTTGATAAATTTTCATTCGGAACCTCAAATGGCTCTTAATAGTTTTCTAAAAATTTTAAAAATTTATTTTAATTTAGGTACACATTTCTGATCAAATACTGATTTAGAACATTTTGAAACGCTTCATGAAAATTCAGTTGAAAATTATGGAAAGTATAAATAATGGATTTATGGACATTTTAAACACTAAATATAACCACTAACTATATTGAAAGGTTCATAGCAAGCACTAAAATGATGTTGCTAAGATTACCAGAAATAATACCAAGATATGTTTAAAATGACAAATCATCTTGTTAAAATTTATCAAACAGAATAGGTATCTTGCATATCTGGTTAAGAAATAACCATATCTTTTAAAAATAGCCAAAAGCAATATTGTTATGTTCAAACAGAATCGACCTGATTATATATGGTTATATTTATTTAGTTTGAAAATAATAATAATAAATTCTGAACTAATCTAGGCGAATAAGTGAAATGAAAAAACGTAAATGGATATGTTAAGTAGCAGTTTATATTTCCCTTCGGAATAAGAAGGTAACTAGATTGAACAACTCGTTCAATTTACATTCACCAAACATGTTCAAAACTTATACTGTCCTGATTACTGTCTACACTAGCACTTTCAGATCAAATAATTTAGATACATTAGTGGCTTTACATTAATTATTAATAACCACCGGATTAAATCGGAATAACAATTTAACTGATGGTACCGTAAATCGATAATTTCAAATATGATTTCGGTTTGACGTAAATACCACAAACATTTTCTGTTACTGAGAATATATCGTAACTGCGGTAGAAGTTAAACTATATATTTACAGGATGTACAAAATAAGATGCTCTATTCCATTATTTTGGAAAGATATAAAAGTTCTTTGTTTTCATTAAAATTTTTCATTTTAATTACTTTCTTGTATACAAGTTATTCAGTTTTCCTGATCCAGGCATCCACTTTTGTCAATTTAAATAGGACATCCTGTATCCAATTACGTTTATTTTTTTAAATTCTATACATAGGTCGACATTATTAAGTGTACCCTATCCCTACCTAGATTTTATCGTTATAAAGATGTGTGTATAAATAGGAATCATAGGATGCACGGCAAAAGGATTTTTTATTTCGCCAATTATCTTGTATCTACTTTTCTTTAAATCTAGAAAGGCTACTCACATACTGTTCTTAGAATATACAGTATAACTTCGATACTTCGGGCACTCGCTAGTCCGGATATTTTACTAATCCGTACACTCTTGTAATTCGGACATTTTGAAAAATTTACCTCTGTAGTCTGGACTAAAATAAAAAATAAGAAAACGAGATTTCTGTCTGGACAAGCAAGGAATATATTTTCAAGAGGCGTGTATCATTCTGCAATGGGTGACATAATGGCTTCAAGCAAAAGAACACATGAAACACTTAGCCTCGCTGATAAATCTAAAATATTATATTCTCTTGATGAAGGAAAAGGTACGTCCAATTGTGGTGAAATATGGTATTCCAAAATTTAGGGTTAAAGACATAAAGAAAAACTAGGACAAAATAAGAGCCTTTATATCAAAATCATGTCAACGGGCAGATAGAAATACCATAGAACCTACTAGTTTAATTTATCAAGTTCAATCAATCAAGTTATCAACAGTATCAAAGCAAGTTATTAGAAGGGCAGAGCATCTTGAAATTTCATTATACGGGGTTCCCCATAATACAGACTACCCATTTTAATAGCTCAATAAAATTGTTGAAACTTAAAAAGCAAACATTTTATTACACTTAATTACAATCTACCCTTTGGGATTTACTGTAGCATACGACTTATCGTAACTTTTAAAAATTACGTTTTTTAAGTGACCGCCATCATATTCAATGCACTTTTCAAGATTGGAAAAGAAATGATTCATGACACGATGAAGCAAAACCTGATCTATTCGCCGGACTTCTTCAGCAATTTGGACTTTGAGCTCTTGGATGTTTTGCGGACGAGTTGCAAAAACCTTCGCCTTTAAATAGCCCTACAGAAAAAAGTCTGGTACAGTTAGGTCCGGGGACCTCGAAGGCCAATTTAAATCACCAAACCGTGAAATGAGTGCCATTTAAACACTTATCGGAGAACCTCTCATAGAGTTTCTAGCGGTATGTGGTGTTGCTCCATCTTGCTAGAATTATAACGCATTATTTAGTAATTCCCTTCTTTCTAATTCAGGAATAAAAAACGTCTCTACCACATTTCCGTAACGCTCGGACGTTAGAGGACGGTTATTTTCATCTTAAAAAAAAATACGGACCAATAATGCCAAATAATCCTACCGCACACCAAACAATAACTTTTGGATTATGGAGATTGTTTGTAATGATTTCTTGAGGATTTTCGACTGACCAATACCTAAAATTCTGACTTATACATAATTTATTTCAATATTAAAATAGGTAGTCTATTATGGGGAACATTATTATACACAACATAATGCACGCGTACCTATCTCATCTGAATTTTTACGAACAAAAGCTAAAAAGGTACTCCACAAAAAAAAATAAAAAAGCCAAAACAGAAGTACTCCCATTATTCCCCTGGGCAATTCGGACATTGGGAGGAACGATATGTCTCGAAGAAAGCAAAGCTCGCTCCAAAGCCTTCTAGTAAATAGAGCAGTGGCAGTCTAAACTCGGAGATCTCCGTGCTACGAATTTCTAAACGCGGAAGCCGAAACTCGAACCTACAAGCATCCTTCACAGAGGCTACTCGGTTATTTATTAATTTTTTTTTTAAGTGTAGGTATAGGATACATTGGCTAACAACCTTTTATAACTGTCTGTTTTTTAGTCCAGTCAATATGTCGGATCGATGGGACTGTATGTTTATATTACATTGGACAGGATGTTACACCACTTTTCTTTTAGATCGAAATTGCATATTTATTAGATGCGACTGACGATCATGGCAGATGCTGGATGCATTTTAAAATCGCATTTATACTTTATGCAAATAATATAGTGGCCGACTAGATTTATTCAATAGATTATATTCACAAAGCCATCCGGTCAGCACAAGGTCAAATATTTCTATAATACAGGTACCTGTAGAGGTCAGTCTACTACTGTATTAGTTCACCTAAGCCTTGGCTTGTGATAAGAGTTACTAGACACGCGTGTCCTAAGCGGTGACGACCTTACATTTTCTTCGACTTTTTTTGTCAATATGTTACATATAATATAAATTTAATAAAATCAGGATTCACTCCAGTGGCATAGTGGCGATATCATTTCTCTACATCTACACCTACTTAAAGCCCGGAAAAAGCTAACTTAGCAATTGCAATTAACAAGCCACACATTGAAAAAATTATTTAAGTATTAAAAAAAATATATAATATAAACACAAGTCCAAATTTACTTAAAAGAGACCAACTAAATTTCTATTTATTGAAAATAACATCGGCCCACCACTGTACCTAGCGAGAAGCTTTAACATGTAGAAGATACCCCTAAGAAATATGCTAATTTTCCAGACGAACTAAAAAATTGAATAATTAACAACTACAAGGATTAATTAAAAGATCATTAACTGAAAACGTTGAGGTTCCAAGAGTTACACTGATTTTTATCTTAATATCCATGCATAGTTACTAGAGAACATGTTGCTTGACTGATACTGAAACTGGATAGTATTTCTTCCATAACATATTTTTTGTTGATATTGAAAAAACATTACTTAGCAGAAGTTGCCATCTCTTGTTGCTACTTCTCGTAAGTATTTAAACAGTATATCGGCGGGAATACAGAATGATCAGATATTTATGTACTGCAGCTACCTTTTTTATTTTAAAGGAACTAACTCCCTGTACATAGTAGAAAAAGACAAATGGTAAAATTACTAAATGGTAATCGTAATTTGCTGCAGTGTTATTTTTAACACGAACTGGGTAGTATAATAACTAAAACTTTAGAACTCATATTACACGAACGATATACCCGCCAAGTTTGTAGAAGTACTCATAAATTGTAGTAAAATTTACAAAACCCTGTATTAAAAATGATTCAATCCGCCATAAAAACGGAATAATTACACGGTGAATAATTAACTATTACACATTACCTTGTAAAATCTACTGTGTTAAATTACTTTTATGTAATGTAATAATACACCGATATGTCTAACACTGCCAAGTGTGGACTATATACACACTGATGAGTGTGGATTCAGTGTTAAAATCAGTCGGATTTTTTTACTGTGTATATGTATTCATTTTTTTTGAAAGAGCTCAAAATTTTAATTCCAAAACAGCGCACCCGTTATCCAAACCAAGTCATGTCGCAGATGTTTGCAATTTTATAAAAATTGCTGCAGATGGATTTATAACGTTGTATAAGGGGTTTGTTCTGGAACTTTTTATATCTATATAGGTGATCTTGAACTGCTTTCTGGTAAAGTTTGCCCACCTAAAGAATGGCCCAAAAAATCCAAAAAATTAAAAGCAGGGACATTATCAGGTAAAACGGAAAATAAAGTTAGTCGTGTCGTGTTGAAATTGGTCAAATGGATGGCAATTTCAATGATCCGTCCTTACAGAGATAATGTTCTGTGCAATGAAATTATTGGTATTTTTGTGACCTTTAAATTCGCTTTTAAAAATAATGTTTACATAAGGTGAATACGTAATAACATCAATTGTTAAAAAATATTGATTTCCTATATAAAATACCAAGGAAAATGTATTTTACATATGTCATATAGAGCTTCAACTTACAGAGCTTCCTTCTGTCATAAATTGCGACAAATATCCATAAATAAATAGCATCTAGTGAAAAAATTGTCCACTTATAATACCACTAGAGGTCAAAATATAGAATTTGGAGCTCAGGAAGATTTTGAAAATTATTACACAATTATAATTATTAAACAAGGATAATTTTCTGAAAATATTCGTGAGCGAGAAAAAATTTCCAGGTATAATTTGATCTTGAGTGGTATTCGGTAAGAAAATTTCACAACAAAATGGGTTTACAATAAAAAAAAATGCTATTTACAATACTTATTGTGTTTACTTCCTAGTAGTTAGACGTGGCTAAATATAAAAGGCTAGGATTTACCTTAAATGTCAAATTTTGACAAAAATATGTGAGTTGTACTTATATGTATAAAAGCCACCGCAGTTGTAGACATACAAAGAAAAAACGATAAGATATGCTTCTTCCATTTTATTGGTTAACATATTTAGTTGGCGTCAAATATTTACTATAATAATTAAATTTTTAAAGAGAATCGCAAAATACTTATAAATTTAAATAATGCAAGATATATAAATAACGCCTGCTAAAAAATTTCTTGCGACGTAGTTACAGAAAATAGAACACAACAAACTGACCCTATGCAGCCAACAAGTGTTCTCTAACTTGTAAAAAAAGATACAAGTTCCTAAGAACATATGAGAAGCTACTACTGAGAGGGAAATTTCCCATTAGGCTCGTATGATAACTTACATATGAATATAAAACAAAAAAGTGCAAGAGTGCAAGTATGTAAAATAGCTTATTACATATTTATATTCTTTACTCTTTATAATGCAACGTGCGATAATACATATACATGATTCAGAAACTATTGGGATAGACATACGCAAGTCTGTATAATAATATTACCTAATACTCGTAGTAATAAGAAATTATTTACGTCGTGAATCTTAATTTCTTCTTGGAATTTGTGCTAACATATAGACAGTTTTTTGGCATTACAACATGTAACGCAATTCATATAACGTAACTCAAGGCATGAAACCAATTTAAAATACTGAAACATATTGAAAAATTAACGTTTTATTAGTGCCCTGTTCCTCGTTTTTTTTTGACTACTTTTTTTATTAAAATTTAGAGAATTACTTATTAAGAATTGTACCAAAATATGATAAACAATAATTTTATAAATATAAGGTCATAGATATACTCGAAACAAGAATCCAAGCGGTGCACGTTATCAGATATAAAATTAGTTATAGTTATGACGTTAAAATGGCCAAAAACATTTTTTTCCTTGTAATTATGTAATCACAATAAATCACACTATAGCGTAAGCTATTACATCAAAATTGTATAATTTTGATGTAATAGCTTACACTATAATTTTAATTAACACTTATAATTATTACTATAATGTAATAATTTTTATACAGAGAACGTTCTGGCAAATAGCATTGTGATCCTTTCCGACCTACACCGCTTGGATTCTTGATTCGAGTTTATACAAGTTATTAGAGGAAATATTGCAGAAAGTGGCAATTTCTATATACTAATTATTAAGCTGTTTCAGCGTTCCCTTTTTTTAATCTCAATTAGAACAAAATTCTGAATATTGCTCCATCATTTTGGGACACACTGTATATCTGAAAACATTTTAGGTACGGTAAGGCATTGAGTGGCTGTCACATAATCCTTAAATTTATCTAATTTAAAAGTAACAAGGAATTAATATCTAGATCCTTGTTAACTTATCCGGAAAAGAATCGTCAATTAATTCAACACCAATATGGCAATATGTCTATGTTGTAACTTGACTTGATTTCAAAGAATTCATTATTGCATTAAGACCAACAAACGATTCCTGTGAATTCCATTTTTAATGATAGGACATGATTAAAATAATTCCTCAATCCTGTTTTATATCATACATTGGGTCGCCGTTATTTAACTTATAATAGGCATTAAGTCACAGTTTTAGTCAATAAAAGGTATTAACAACCAACATTCCATTCTAAATGAGTATAGTTTCTGCAAAATATTTCTTAATGTGTGTGTGCTTTCTTGATACTAGCAAACTGTAATCAACCACAAACTTTTATAGAAGTAATAATAATAACACAGATGACATAAAAAATGAGCTTGTAAATTATAAATTTTTTTTATTACCTCTCTGTCGTGTTTTACAGAGATAGGGTACATGTTGGTCCCTCATAAATTGAACATCCTCGAACTTTGAGGTTTACAGATTGATTTGAAAATCTGAAGCATTATTTCAATGACCTACTATGTCCAAAAAATTACTAATCTTTGTTAAATTTATAATTAAGATGTACTTTGAACACAGTGGCTTAACAACGTAGCCACCGGCCTGTGTGTGATAATTTTGCCAGGCCCCATGATATCTGGTATTGTATTGATAACTAGGTATATTAATTTTAGGCACAAAAAAGCAGTTGTTAACACAAATAAAATAAAAACACAAATAACCTTTTAATAAATGCGGTTTCAGTTTCGTTCTGTGAGAATAGTGTTTTGTGTTTGTGACTCTGTTCCCGCGGGCCCCTTTTGAGGCCGGACCCATGTGTTTCGCACCCATGGCACACCGATAGTTACGCCACTGTTTGAACATTTTTATAATGAAGAACAAATAAAATTCGAATATTTAATTATGTATCTCTCATGAGACACATCATAGTCTTTACATTACATGGATTCATTTGCAATAAAATTATTTTAAATATTATGTGTAACATATTCTTAAACCGTAAATCTTAAACCTTATAAACTCTTCAAAATTGACGATTTTAAAAATGAACGCGTTTTCTCTATGAAAGATTTGAAAATATTTAAAAAGATAGTTTTTGGACATTGATTACTGTTGATAAACACGCCTTTGGGTTTGTTTAAAGGTAATAATTTATACAGTAAAAAAAGACAAATATAATGTAAAGTTACCAAATGGTGATAGTAATTTGCTGAAGTGTTATTTTTAACACGAACTGGCATAATATATTTACTAAACCTTTAGAACTCATATTACACAAACGATATACTCTCCAAGTTTGTAGAAGTACTCATAAATTGTATTAACATTTACAAAACCGTGTCTTAATTCGCCATAAATGCGACAGGCGACAAGGCCATACGCCGGACAGTGTGTTGCTGGTTGCTACCCTTAAAGCCCCTTTACACGGGTAGAGTAATGAGGATAGTACTTGATATAGTAAAGTAACTCTACCCGTATAAACGCTCAGTAGAGTAGAGTAGCGAGTAGAGTGTGTAGTAGCTGGTAGAGTAGAGTCACTAGCGACATGTAGAGATGTATAGCGAATACGAGTGTTTATGGAATTTAGGTAGTGTAAACTACAATTTTCAATCAACTTTCTTTTTCTTGAATTCATTTTTCAACAAACACCACACTATACTAGCATCAGTACTATCTTTGTGTGACCAGTCCCAGAGCTGAAACGGTACAGCGGACAGTAGAGTGCTACTTGCTACTCTACTCTACCCGCAACTATACCCGTGTAAATCAGCCTTAACTCTTACTCAATCCAATATTACATCATCCATAAACATCAAGATATAGAGATTGAGAATCGATACCTATCGGACCTGCCCCTTTATCTAGGACTTATCCAGCGTACTACCTACATTGTACGTTTTGCAGTGTGAGTTGCGTATGTGTAGTTTTTGTCTTATTTCTGGAACTATGAAGGGAAATCTGTGAAGCTGGTATTCCTATACCTAGGTATACCTATTGTAATATAAACACCTACTTTTGAAGATGTAGAATGTACTATAATGTACATTCTTGAAATTAATTTTGGAATAATAAGTTACCAAATGGCGGTGTAAATTGAACAATTTATTTTATAAAAGTATCGTTTTTTAGTATGTTTACTAAGTTTACCGTTTTTTTTTTAAAGAAAAGGTGATACAAGTTTAATCCACACACAAAATTAATAATTATTGGATTTTACTGTATCTACGGGAAACAAAACAAAAGAGTTGTCGTGTCAACTGCTTATACAAGTGTCAAACGTAACTGATGTTTTTCAAAATCGTGTTATAAGCGGACATTTTGTAAATTCATAGCTTCTAAGATCGCCTGATCTTAACCCAGCGGATAACTGGCTGTGGGGTTATTTAAAAAATTTGGCGTTTAGAACACGACCAACAACGCTGGAACAATTAAAAGACACTATTACCGAGCAAATTACTGCAATTCTACCAGAAATGCTGAATAATGTTGTGTACAATTTGGAGAAACGGTTGGTGATTGCACAGCAGCAAAATGGACGACATATGGAATATTTGCGTTAACCACTGTTGAATGTAAATCACCCTATACGTACTTTTCCTTATATGTCTGCGCGGTTTTTAATTTTTTAGTGTAAAGGTGTCGAAATCTGGCTAGTTTTATCGGGTATACCATTTCGTAAGGCACGCGTCAGTCAGGCGCGTTTTTTAATAGGTACTCGGCTTGCAGCAAGGCCATCGTGTAGTACACTGTTTCAATCAACGCCAAAACGGAGTTAAGAGATATTTGACATTTTAAGTTTACATATTTGATTATATTATTAACATAAGCTCGTTGAATTTGCATCTATACGGGTGGTTCAAATTTTATGCAGGAAAATTCGAGAACGGATAGATCTCTTTAAAATAATATGTGTTTGCCATATAAACATAGGTCTGGAACGGCTTCGTTTTGGAGATACAGGGTGTTGAAGTTGAAAACAAATTTTCATTTTTTATTTATATCTCTGACAGTTTTAAACCAATTGTGTTCAAATTTTATTTGGTAGGTGCTACTGTGAATCTTAAGTCCCACAAAAAAAAATCAGCTCGATGGGAACCGCCAGTGGCGTGCAACGTGCACTCTGGCACCCCTTTTCTAAAAATATGTTACGCCACTGACTAATGTTTAAAATAACACGAAATTTCAATGTCCCACCCATTTCTCTACAAAAAGGGAAAGGACATGACATGGTTACTTAAAATATCGATTTACTCCGTAACGGTGCGTCTTACGAAAAAAATGTAAGAATACTTTTTTGTAGAGAAATGGGTGGGACATTGAAATTTCGCATTATTTTAAACATTAGTCAGTGGCGTAACATATATTTTTAAAAAAGGGGTGCCAAGAGTGCAGGTTGCACACCACTGGCGGTTCCCATCGAGCTGATTTTTTTTGTGGGACTTAAGATTCACAGTAGCACCTACCAAATAAAATTTGAACACAATTGGTTTAAAATTGTCAGAGATATAAATAAAAAATGAATTTTTTTTTCAAATTCAACACCCTGTATCTCCAAAACGAAGCCGTTCCAGACCTATGTTTATATGGCAAACACATATTATTTTAAAGAGATCCGACAGGATCAGGAGGAAAATCCGTCCTCGAATTTTCCTGCATAAAATTTGAACCACCCTGTATAATTCACATATTGATTATCACATTATAATAAGTTTTATTTATAGGTATATGTATTTCATGTGCAATATCTCATATCCAGACACCTTATATGATCTAACTATCTACGCAAAGGAATTATAGATTGAAGACAATTGGCATCTCATAATAATTTTAAATGCATTTTATTCAAAGACCAGGTTGCAACAATAAAAAAAGTGCGGAAGTATGCGTAACGTGGGATCAAGTACTCAATATTCTCAAGTTCAAATACGCGACTGTTACACGAGTACTTGACCGAACCATTGTGAACATTTGGCAGTCTGTGTGAGTGTCTGTGTATCACAGAACAAGTACAAAATGCAAAATATAATTTAAAATTATACAAGGTGTTTCATTAAGGGTGGCGAGGCACCATATATCAGGCAGTAATAGTTGTAGAGCTTTCGGGAAATATTTCCTAAGAAAAGTGACCAAGAGAAATTACTGGAAATACCTAGTTTTTAAGTTCCTAACTCAATAGCAAGGGGGCATAATTGCTAGGGACACATTAAAAAAGGCAATTTTCGGAATAATGTCCCCATATAAGGTGTCAAAAAAATACTACGACGGGAACGATATTAAAGTTTTGCATCTTTCTGGTTTAACACTTTTTTTCTGCGGAATGTCAATTAAGGCTAGGAGTGAAGGGGAAAGATCTAATGATTAAAGCCACAATAAGTAAAAGTAGCTTCATCCATCAATAAAACTCAGGAGAGAGGAATTGAGGATATTCATTGAACATATCCCTTAGCCAATAGCAATAGTCCAACAGACTGTCAAAATCGGAATCGGAAAGAGCTTGGTGTAAAATATCATGATAAGGACGCAGTGATTTACATGATAAGGACGCAGTGATACGGTACCGTGGCAGTATCGGATTCTCGGTTGTCTGTACAATAGGAAGGTATGTTAGATTCGAGAAATATTCCTCAATTTCAGATTATATTGTGTCCAATTTGCAGTTATTCAGTGACTCTGGGTTTACAGGGGTTGAATGATCTTAAAATCCAGAGGTACCGGGTTGGTTTATACGTAAATCCAATAATTTTAAAAAATTGTGATACATAAGGCTCATGTCTTGAGATATAATATAGAGATCTAATATAGAAAGATATTAACAAACATGTTTATGGTACGTTCTCCTGTGATATTTTCAATTAAAGCAAGGACATTATCTTGTACGCTGTCCATCACAAATACGAATATACGTCAGTTAAAGGTGCGTTGACAACAACAAATGCAGCCGATGAGAACATCATCGAGGCTTATATGAAGATTTGGGTTGACAACCAAATCCATCTAATCCAAAATGGGAAGAGTACCTGCAAGGTGATAATGGGAGAGATTAAGTTGGGTGAATGTTTGACTAAGCATGTAACTAACGAGGTATTCTAAATTTCCCTCATTCCCAAATTTTAAGTGGTTGTTAGAATTTTATAAGTCATTCCTGAATCTAAGGCAGCCTACAGAATTATAATTTGCCGCCATCCTCCTACACAAGTCTCTGGGTATAGGGATCATCCTATTACAGCTATTAGGCATAGAGGTGAGGGGTTCAGATATATTTCATTTGTAAAAACATTTTATAGTCATTTTTAGGAACAGAAATCTTTTATTTTAGCAACACCAAAGAAATTGATAAACCTGAACTAATTTAATCATAACATTTTTGAATTAATCTTGTGATTTCTTATAAATAGTAGGTACAATAAAGTGGTATCTGAAAATTGTAAAAAGAATAAACAAGCCAATTGTTTAGGCTGGGTAGAAGGTCATAGGATATGCTCGAATTCACAAACTTAATAATTTGGATATTTCGACCCATATAATGTTGATTTTTTAAGTTTTTTTCGGATGAAAAATTTTTAATGCCTGTCAAGGGTTTATTATTTTAATACCTGTCAAGGGACTATTACATTTCGTCTCATTTTTCAGAAATGGACACAGAAGAGGAAAGTTTCAGGGTGTAACACCTGAAATTATGCAAGCAACAGCAGAAGCGACCGCATTTTGTGGTTGCCGAGAAAATCGCGGTATGAATATGAGCGGATTGTCGATGAGTGGCGTAAACAAACCCAGGTAGGTAGAATAATTTTTTGAGCAAACTATACATATTCGCGAACTTTCAAAAAGTTTCAAAATCCAAAAGTCCCAAAGGCTTCAAATGTATTGTAGGTATGTCAAATGGTATGCAAGACATGAATGTGAATCATCTTTTTATCACTAGTCAAATGTATTCTTCTAGCTAGATTTTAATTTAGTATTATAGATTTACAATAAAATCGAACTTAAATAAACTTAAAAAATTCTATTATAAATTTAAACACTGTTAGCTTTAAATTAATTTTGAAATAAATTGATATAGGTGGAAAATATCTCCCAGTGGCAGGGAAGGTGAAGAGAATAAAGAGAACATGATAATACCTATATCATCGAAACTTTCATACTGGATGGTTAAATACCTTTTGATCGAGAGCCTGATCCTAATGTAGATAACAAACCCAATTCCAAACGTAAATTGAATTACGAAGACAGTTATTGCAGATTCCACACTGGCAGATGCCTACCTTAAATAATTATAGCTGCTATTGTTAGTTTTGGTATATAACAATGTAAGGTATTTGGTACTAAAACAATTATTCGATGTTGAACCATATACTCTGCAAACTCAAATTAAATTAAATTATATTCGTTTCCATCCTTTACTCAATAGGTTACCAGAGAGCAACAGAAAATACAGGATAAAGTTCGACTAATTAGGGTTGATGTTAACAAATTTCGTAATATTAAGGAATATCATTTAAGTATACCTATATGTTTGAAGGCTATAAGGGTGTATATGATATATGTATGAAGATTTTATACAGTATAATGCGAATACATTGAGTAAAATAATACAAAAATAAACTGCTGTGCAAAATTCAGGAAACACCTGAAATTTTGGACACATTTTCACACTGTATATCTTCGTTAGAGTTAAATGATTGGGACGAAATTGTCATGGTCTTGATGGAGAATTCATTGGTATTTTTGCAGGAGTCATTAATTAAAATATAATTTGTATCTTATGACGCACAGAGCGTTCTTCAACCCACTTACATTTTTACAACAATTTGACAATTCATTCACAGCCGTTGCGGATTTTCTTTTATTATTTGCATTCTATCCTTTGCCAGCTTTGACTCAACGCCGCTCTTTTTGGAGACACGATTTTTTTTTCGAGAAAATACAACACGACTTTCAAATTACGAAAAAAAATTGTATCTCCATAAAGGACGGCTCCATAAAATATGTCTGGGGTTATGAGACTAAGCATAAAATTTAAGTAATAAAAGAAAATCCGCAACGCCTGCGTGAAAGAATTGGGAGCTTGCCAAATTTTTGTAAAAATATAAGGGAGTTGAAGAACGTCGTAATTAATGACCCCTGTATAAGCTACTAATGAATTGTCCATTAAGACCATAACAATTTCGTCCCAATCGATTAACTCAACAGAAGATATACATACAGTTAACTCAACACAAGATATACATACAGTGCGAAAATGTGACCAAAATTTCAGGTAGGTACTCTTTGAATTTTGCACAGCAGTTGGTGAAATTGTGAAAACAGATAGGTGTGTGTCTATGAAATACGTTTTCAAAGAACAAGTAAAATCTATATAGGAAAAACTATTTTTTAGGAATGAAAGAAAACGTTTACAAAAAGGTGCCAGCTGCGGCGAAAAATTGTTATATTCTTTGTTCTTAAAACAGACACAATGTAACAGATTGTTATGGTTCTGTTACTTTTGATTATTTACATAATATAGAGTTCTCTAAGGTGTACCTGTTTTTGGTTATTACAACAAAGTGGATATTTCCTGTTTCATGAGCCCCCGATTCAGTAAAATCCCCGGACCGGCATCATGAACGTGAATGAGAATTAGATATGCATAGTTTCACTATTTGTGGTCATACCGGGTTTCCCATTTCATTTGACTAATGACAATTAACATGGGCTATTACATTTCATTGAATTTTATGTTCCCAGGCCACACTATGAGAAACATTGCTAACGGAATCGATAGTACTGACTGTTAAACACTTCTGATTACCAAAATACTAAAGCGAAATGCTGTTTTAATTAAAATATTAATAAAAATTCGTTTTAAGTTAATAGATGTAGTTTACATAAGTCTTTTAGTGACATTACGTTACGTCAACGATTGGAGTAGTTGGTTGAGCGTCCGTCTTTCAATCTGAACCTCGCGGTTTTGCAGGTTCAAATCCCACCAGGGACAACTTTTTTTTATTTTACTTTTTCATTAATTTCAAATTATTAGTGTTTACTTATTCGAACAAATATGGTTCAATGTCAGTACCTTATTATTTTTGAAAGTCACAATATTTACTTATCAGCAAAAAAATAAAACATGGTTTAATTGGTTCGTTTCCTTTATCTTTAGCTAAAGCTACTATCTTACAAAATAAGTAATCAATAAGCAACATATTTTTTATTTATTACGTGCACTGTGCTTTTACTAATAGTGTACTTATCTCTGCTAATAGTTACTACATATTATACCTCAATCTGGATATTGAGTTAAACAGTTACAGAGGAACTGTCGTGAATTAGTAATAGGTTTTTTTAATGAAAAACTATAATTCTAAAATTATGAGTTTTTTCAACATATTTTAAAAAACCTTTAAATTTAGAATTAGTTTTTTATTTAAAAAAAACCTATTACTAATTCATGACAGTTCCTCTGTAACTGTTTAACTCAATATCCAGATTGAGGTATAATATGTAGTAACTATTAGCAGAGATAAGTACACTATTAGTAAAAGCACAGTGCACGTAATAAATAAAAAATATGTTGCTTATTGATTACTTATTTTGTAAGATAGTAACTTTAGCTAAAGATAAAGGAAACGAACCAATAATTTGAAATTAATGAAAAAGTAAAATAAAAAAAAGTTGTCCCTGGTGGGATTTGAACCTGCAAAACCGCAAAGTTCAGATTGAAAGACGGACGCTCAACCAACTACTCCAATCATTGACGTAACGTAATGTCACTAAAAGACTTATGTAAACTACATCTATTAACTTAAAACACATTTTTATTAATATTTTAATTAAAACAGCATTTCGCTTTAGTATTTTGGTAATCAGAAGTGTTTAACAGTCAGTACTATCGATTCCGTTAGCAATATTTCTCATAGTGTGCCCTGGGAATATAAAATTCAATGAAATGTAATAGCCCATGTTAATTGCTATTAGTCAAATGAAATGGGAAACCCGGTATATTACTATAAATACTCAAGATAATGGTATGAGGAATATGCTAGAATATCTAATCGCCAAACTGAACAAGTATTTTCCAGTTTAAACGGAATTCGCATAGTCTCACCGAACCTAAATAGCTAATTACAGTGTGTTTTATTTGCAAATATGTTTATTTCCAAACAGAACACCCTGTAATTTTAATAGATATCTCTCAAAGCGCGAGATTAATGTCTTGAGATATAATATAGAGATCTAATATAGAAAGATATTAACAAACATGTTTATGGTACGTTCTCCTGTGATATTTTCAATTAAAGCAAGGACATTATCTTGTACGCTGTCCATCACAAATACGAATATACGTCAGTTAAAGGTGCGTTGACAACAACAAATGCAGCCGATGAGAACATCATCAGTCCATACAAACGGCTTTAACAAATTGTGGATATTAATGGCAACAAGCATAACAAAATGTATTCTCAAATTAATTGATAAATATTAATATACTTAAATATTGATATATGGGGTGATCATAAAGTAAGGGGTATACTTTAAAGTCTTGAAGAGTCTTGAAGAGAGTCGTGTCAACTGCTGATACAAGTGTCAAACGTAATCATTGAATTTAGAGAATTGTTCTCAAAATAAAACTCACGTAAACATAAATTGAAACGATTTAAAGTTTAATAACATGGATCTACAAACAAGAATTGTTTTAGTACAATGTTATTACGAATGCGGCAGAAATTACACTTGCTGAATTACGAAGATTTCGTACGAAAATACGTTTGGGCAGGGCCCTGTCAAATGAAAGCGTAAGCGTAATTTGAAAGATCAGGGTCTGTAACTGACATATCGACGTCAGGAAAAACCAAGGTTTAGTGATGTCTAAGTTGCAGAAGTTCTTCAGGAAAATCAAAACATAGTCAACACTTATCCGTTAGCAATCACTAGTGTGAAATCGATATCACAACAATTGCAAATGTCATACACCACGGTTTGGAAGATTTTACGCAAAATCCTAAAAATGTATCACTATAAACTTAAACTGCTGTTTGAATAAATGATGCAGATTTTCCTATCAGGTATGATTTTTCTTTACAAATGTTGGCTCAGATGGAAATTGAACCCGAATGTTTATCCCGTATTTTATGGATAGATGAGGCCCATTTCTCTGTGAATGGTGGAGTCAATTCTCAAAATTGTCGAATATGATCAATAAATAATCCAGATGAAATCGGGTGAACGATACTTGCATATGTTAAGAGATTATGCCATTCGTCGGATACAAAACGAGCACGAAGGAACTGAAAACATGATCTTTATACAGGATGGAGCACCCCGTATATTTACCGACCAGTTAAAGAATTTTTAATTGATGTTTTTCAAAATCGTGTTATAAGCATACATTTTGTAAATTCATGGCCTCCAAGATCGCCTGATCTTAACTCAGCGGATTACTGGCTGTGGGGTTATATAAAAAATTTGGTGTTTAGAACAGGACGGACAACGCTGGAAGGTCTTCATCTGGAAAAGACTCCATTAGGCAGCAAATTACTACAATTCAACCAGAAATGCTGAAATGCTGCGTACAATTTGGAGGAACGATTGGTGATTGTACCTACAGCAGCAAAATCGACGAAATATCGAACATTTGCGTTAACCAGTGTTGGACATAAGAAATCCCATTGTTTAAGCAATCGAATTTCTTTCACATCCTGTTATTAAATTCAATTTGTTAAAAATACATAATAAGCTGACATATATCCCTTACTTTATGATCACCTTGTACTTAAAGATAAATCCTTAATATAATACTGATAATTGCCCTGCCCTATGGAAGCAATATAATATACTTTATATAACATTACTAGGAAGTTTCAATGAAGTTACGATTCTACAAAACTTTGTGAAATAAATAAAGATGTTAGCTAAGAGGTATATGTTCATATACTTTCCAAAACCGATACCAATAAAAATGACATTCTAGATGGTTGATTAATTAATAAAATATATATTCCTTCTCTAATAATGAACTTTAGTACTGAACGATACCAGTTTTAAAACGGAATAAATCTGGAAGGTTTAAGCAAATATTCCTTGCCAGGCAGAGGTTGTGGAATAAATGAGATGACTATGACCCATTTCCTGCTTCAAGGAGTATATAACCACATCATAAATTTGTTATACTGGGCTGTGATATAACTTTGTTTTGAACAAGCTTTCAGAACGGTTCTAGAACTACTGTGCAGCCGCACGCCTTATAATCGTTAAATATATTATTCGATGTGGCTGCCGAAAAAATGAAAATATTGTTATTATAAACTGCTCGGGGACAACCAACTTTTAGCACCCTTTTCAAATTGCTATGGTTCGAAAATGGGTCAACGATTTTCTATGAACTTTTTGGATTATGACAGCTTATTTCGTTTAGATTTAGTCCCATAAAGGTTTTTCGTATGGTAGCAGCACGTTCATATTTTACAGGGTGGAAAACAAGGTAATGTAAAAATAGAAAAAGTTGAAGCTGAAGAAATTTTGCAACTTTGACACCCTGTAAAATCTAAACGGTTTGAGATCAAGCACAACGGTTTGCACATTCCTAATCTTAACTTTTCATAAGCTCGTTCGACACAAATTTCAGATTCAGCCAAAAATTAAAAATTTTCGATTAACTTCAATCTCTTGGTAAATCTGAAATTGAAATTAGGGTCAAAATTTAGCTCATATAGTTAGGCAGGAACGTGTAAACCGTTTTGCTTGACCTCAAACCGTTTAAATTTTACAGGGTGTTAAAGCTGCGAAAGGTCAATAACCACCTGTCAATATTTCATAAACAGTTGAAGATAGGTATAGGACATCCTACATGAAATGTGTTTAAAATCATACGTATAATCCAGAAATGAAATAGTATATACGGTGTTACATTTAAAATAAGCAAGTTGATGGCGACTTCCGGTATAACCGGAAGTGTTATGCTTTTTCTATCTGTCAGTAATTGAAATATTAAGATGAGGTTAACATTAATAAAACTCCTGTAGGATGTTCCATACGTGTAGCCTTTTTCCTACTATATACTAAATACAAGTATTGAAAGAATATCATCTTCTTAGATGTGATTAATTTTACATTAATGAATAAAATAACAAATCATTATATAATTTTAACGAATTAATGTTGGATTTAAGAAAATACTGGACTGCTTAGAATCTAATATATGATGCCTTATACAGAATGAGTTACTAACTATAACACTTAAATAATTATAAAAACATAAATATCTTAATCAACCGATACCATATATAACTGCCTACCTACTGCTGGTAAAACACAATAATTAAGTAATTAGTATTAGACGCATTTACATGTTGCCACGCAAATATCGCTATTATGTCAATGGCTATAGCTTTTGTGGTTCATTTCGCGGAAGGTAATTATGGAAAAAATGTCATAATCAATTACCGTCAACGCAGCTTAAAAGATTCAATGGAGCTTAAAGGTTAATAATAAGGAAACGTGAGCTTATGAACAATGAGATAACACGGGGGAACGTCATATCAGATAAAGTTGATTTTCCGCAGGTCGATACACGGGCGATTGCGGTGCAGTTGGAAGCATGCTTCTTAAATTCTGATTTGAAACATGAGATTTGATATCTACCGAAGAATTTAATAGAAACGATTTTATATAGCATTCCGGCCAAAATTGCTTTGCTTGTTTTTAATTTCTTCAGTATTCAATTTTGTATAACAGCGAATTTTGTACCAATTTTATATTTTTGTACATTCTGTCAATAAAGAAAGGAAAAGTGTAAATATCAATTACCACAAATGCGAACGTAAAAACACTGTGAGGAGTTGACTTTTATTGTAAACTGCGCATTTTATGCCTTATTTATCTAGCCATGACGTCATCGTTCCCCATATCAAAGATTAGTGTATTTATAATCCCTGCCTATATACATCATCGGTATTTTTACGTTGATGTAATGAATATTTTTACATTTGGAGGAAAATTCAAGTATATCCAGATATGTAGGTAATTAATAATTACGTATTGTTAATATTATGTGCATTATTTTAAAAGTTATGTAAACTCATCGAGCTAAGAAACCCCTGGAATGATTAGTGATATATGATTGAAAAACAGAGTTGCCAGATTGGGTTTCCCCCCCCAAATTTGGGGGTTTTATTCTTTGCTCGGAGGAATTTTAAGGGGCAACGATTGTTTGGGGATATTTTTGAGGGGACATTTTCTTTTGGGGTTTTTTTGAGGTAAAATTAGAAGGCAAATTGTTATTGATAATATCACAGAATTCATAAATTATGATTATTTCTATATCCAATGTTATTATGTATAAAGCAGTAACGTGTTCACATTTGTAAACGTGCTACGACTTGTTATGGTCTCTTGCAATGACAATAACTACTGGCACAGTTAAATGAATTATTCATTTAACTGTGCTACTGGGTTCCACTGCTATTTTTATTTATTATTATTATTATTTAGTTTTGAACCTATATACTCCAGTATTTCAGCTAGGAAAAAATGTGCGAATATAAAAGAGACGAAAAAAATATTATAGAAATTTTTTCAAAAGCAACTAATATAATATAAAGTACCTATTTGTTTAGAAGGGATGCAATAAAATAAAGTTTAAAAGTTTTGGGGTGTTTTATTAGTAAAGTGGTAATTTTTGGAGAAATTTGTGACTGGTTGGGGGAATTTTAAAAATGAGTCTGGCAACTCTGTTGAAAAACTGGCAGTAAGCGACGGTCGAGATATCGACAGGTATTGTAGATTGAAATTGCCGATGAGGGCGACATGTGGTAGTTGTTTTACTTAAGTTTTGGACTAAAAGTGAGACGAACGGTATAAAAATATATGGTAATGCCATATGGGTGTTTGTGGTTTGTTATTAAATAATTTTTATTTTTACGATTAAATATATTCTGTTATATATAACTAATAATAGGAAAATACTATAGTTGTACTCCAACAAAGTGGTTATATAAACAAACGAGTTTCCAGTTATTAAATTGTTATATGCTTTTTAGGTGAAAACGAGTGAGGTACTGTTTTTCATACTACAGCCATTTTTTTATCTTAAACACCTTTTTCTATAACACCTTATCTGGAATCACACTCATAATCACAGCAGTTTGTTCTACGCTGGTTTGTTTTGGATGGCATTTTAAAATATGTAAAAATAAAGATGTACAAATACTAGCCACTTCCTTTTAAACTTTGCAAAATCAAAAAGTCAGAAGCACCACTAAATTATTACGTTAACAAACCCAAATACGTGTTATTTATCATTATGTCAGCAATCAGTCTCCAAAAATTATCTTTTAAATAGGTTAAAATGTTTTCATGAAGAGGGCGCATTCATTTTTGGTATCGCCAATTTGGAACAGTGCTTATAATATTCAAAAAGCAAAGAACCAAATTAATTTTAACAATATAAATATTTATGAAATATATACGTATTTTATAGAATTATGGATTGTTCAAATTCCCTAAAGTGTTGGAGTTGCTCCAAGTTATCAAACGATTTCGAAATTGTAAGTTTAATCTCGAGAACTAGATAGAATAGATAATCTAGACCATATTTGGCAAGTTGAGGATAATCCAGTAGTGTCTAGGCTAGGAGAAAACGCTCCATGTAATTTGGGATAATGATAATAGAGGATCATTATGACATTGTTCCTACACTTTGTAGTTTGGAACAACCTGCCAAATGATGTGATTAATGCGCAATCGGTGAACTTGTTCAAAAATAAAATTGACAATTACCTCTTTTCTATAGACTAGGTCTTTATTTACTAGGTATAATATGTTCTTGTTATCAAATTGTATTTTATTTGGGGCATTATTTTCTATAGACTAGGTCTTTATTTACTATAATGTTCTTGTTATCAAATTGTATTTTATTTGGGGCATTATAGGACATCTGTCCTCTGCCCTTACTGAATTTGTAATAATAATAATAATAATAATAATAATAATATTGTACTATAAGGGTCTTCAAACAAAATTACTCATTGTTAAAACAAATTAATATCCATACATTGTGTTTAGTTTTCTCAAATGGAGGAGTTGTAGTGTAAGTAAATTTAGAACAAACTTAAAGAAATAGTGAAATAAGTCGTGACTGAATTTAATTTGTCTTACATCATAAAGGATGCCTTTTATACATATAAATTTATATAAAATCTAGCAATGCTAAAACTAGCATATTTTTTTTAGAGATTGTTAGTAATAATTATGCAGGTTGCAAGCTACTGACCTTATGCATATTCTTAAACTATGGCAGACGTCGGTCTTAAATTTTAAAACAAACGATTTGTTGTTTATTAATATTAATACTTCTATTAATACTTTTAATAATTTGTTTCACAAAACGGTCGGCCAACTCTGTATAATTCTACATGGAATATTTGAATCTGAAAATGTAAGTGACTTTCATATTTTGCTGGAGAAATTGTGCAATGGTTTTCTGCTTTACCGCCAGCAAATGAATGCATGCATATGAATTTATATTTAAATGTAATTTAACGCTATAACAGCTTCAACAAAATCACTCATTATGCCAGATGTATACATAAATTTTCACACTTGAACTAATAAAACGTAAAATTAATTCACCAAATGTTGTAATGAGAATAAAGCCACTTTCAAAGGAAAATTACAACGTGTCTGTACCGTACAGCACAACAGTCACGATAAAATAATTGATTAGTAGGTTGTATTTAAATTTCGCAATTAACTGACGGGAAGAAATACTTATACAGGGTGTACCACGTAGACCTTCGATTAGCCGTTTCTAGAATATGTTCTACGCGTACTGGAATTCTGAAAATTTCTATACGGGGTTCTCTCGCAATTTTATATGGATTAAAAATTCTTATTTCAAATGTAATATACTATTTTTATTCCGTTTTTGGATACCACGTCAAATTTTAAGGTAAGTTTTATAAGCATACCCTATCCTTATTCTTAATTGTTTTCGAGACATTTTGATTTTTTCAAAAATTTTTTAAAAAACAGTTGCATTTATCCCGTTCTATATTTTTCAGTTTGTTTTAAAAAGTTGTCGTTTGTGTAACCGGAGCGAGCCATTATTATTACAAACACTCGCTTTTATTGACACTAAATCGGCGAACTCACTTTAAAGCAATGGCAATGTCACTTTGCTAAATAAGTAATGACATTAGATGACGTTCACATGTTTCGTTTCATAGCCAACCTGACAGCTGACTGACCGATTATTCATTCTCGTGCCGCCAATACTGTGTAAATATCTTCAAATCGGTGGAAAAGTACATAAGTTAGCATTATAAAACACAGGATGTTCCATTTACAATAAGTGAGTTATTAGGTTTTGAATTTGTCACAATTAGTCGACCTTGTTTAGACACTCTGTATAGAAAGTACAAACTTTTGTTCTTTCTACATGTTTCGATACATTTCAGTGTTATACTTCGTTAAAATATCAAGTGTTTAGGTTACAAACTGAAGGAGATAGAACGGGATAATGCAACTGTTTTTTGAGAAATTTTTGAAAAATCAAAATATCTGGAAAACGGTTAAGAATAAGCACGAATAAATATGAATACCTTAAAATTTGACGTGGAATCCAAAAACATAATAAAAAATAGCATATTCCATTTGAAATAAGCGAGTTGATATCAACCTCCAGTGGGATCGGAAGTCGCACCTCAACGGCAATACTTTTAATCGATAGAAAATTGCGAGAAACCTCGTATACAAATTTTCAGAATTCCACTACGCGCGGTATTCTAGAAACGGCTCATTGAAGGTCTACGCGGTGCACCCTGTATACGAGTTGATGTAGTTTGATAGCACGTTTTGGCAACTTTAATTACATTAATTAATATTTATTGTACCTTCTTCTATAACAGGAACTAGTGTACCTATCCTTTTTCCTTTCAATGCGAAACAAGTAAATAAGTCCAAAGATTAAATTGTTGTTAGTGTGTACAGCATCTATTTTATATCCACCATCTATAAACGCCTTATTTAAATAAGGACTAAAACAAATTAAGCCAAAACAGCAATTCTTGTAATGGGTGTTCCTTTAAGAGATACTAACAAATATATTTTGGAGATAGGCAGACCAAAAATTTGTGAGTATACAGGGTTATTCAGAACTTATCTCTAAAACTTTGAGGATATGTGCATCCTTAAATAAGAAATCGATATCACCAAATATCTCTATTGTCTATCTGTGTCGCTCTCTCAGTGCCGGTGGTAAACAAAACGAGGTCAGCCCAGCCTAGGTACTGGGTACATTAGAAACAAGAAGTCAGTACTGTTGTTTGTTGTTTTATTTATCGTAGGAGTGTTAAACTTTAAAATTTTCAAAATGGCTCATGTGTACAGTAATGCTGAGTTAATGGACATGATTCTTATTTATGGTGAAGTTGGACAAAATGCAGTGGCAGCTTCACGCTTGTATGCGGATCTATTTCCCAATCGACACACGCCAAATTATCCAACTTTTACGGCAGAGTACAACGTGGCCGTGATACTGGTAATTTACGTGCGTTTACAAGATCAGCAACCAGGAGGAAAATTCGCTTTAGTGCGGCAAAATTGGATAAGGCGTGCCCAAAAGTGTGTACAAGTCGAGGGACAAAATTTCGAACAGCTTTTTTAACAAGGTATGTGCAAAATTTTTTATAAATTTCATATTTCTAATACCTAGTAATCAAGTGGCGCAATTCTTCAAAATTAGTGTAACAAAATTTTATTCATGTTAAAGACACGTCACTTTGGTCACATCTATCTATCTTTCAGTTTATTTTAAAGTAAAAACGCTGCAAATCTTTTTTGCGCCGGGTGTCGGTATATTCTTAGAACTTCCGAAGTTTTTTTCGTGCTATGTGATATCGCCAGTTTGCATTGTCAGTCCCAAGGTCACTCCATTACAGTGGGCCAGTATCCAGCGGCGTGCAATTAAAAATTTTTAAATAGTTTTGAGAACGCGCCAAAAAAAATTTTTTTGCACTACCACATTTGTACATTTATGTTGAACATCCCCAAATTTTATTACGGATAAGTTCTGAATAACCCTGTATAGAATTGAGGAAGTAAATATGTGTGTTGATATTATAAAAGATATTTATTTTGTACAACTATTGTTTGTGCTTTTTTGTGGTCGTATGTATACATGTAATACTAATGTCTAAATAAAATTAGTGAAATGCACATATCATTATATTCGTCCATTTCCCAAAACAAATGTATTCACTTATAGAGTTTATTTATTTATTTATTTATTTATTTATTTATTTATTTATTTATTTCTTTGTTTGTAGTATGCGTTTAATATTTGTTTGTTGTATTATTCGGATAAATAAATATTATTATGCGAATTTTATGCTGTTTTCTAGAATGAAAATGTTAAATGTTCCATTTAAAAAATGAATCTTTAAACTATTAAACGAAACGCCCTGTAGATCGCAAACTAATTTGAAAAAGATATCCTGACAGTTACGGTAAAGCTATATGGACGAGTTGTGGCAGCATTTCTCATCTCACACTGCCTATTATAATCTGGGGTGGGTATGGAGGGGCGCTTATCATTTATCAATGTGTAACCCCTTCTTGACTGCATTTTGCTTTGGATTTGGGGGTTCCCCAATTTATGTGGCGTTTAAATGTTTAATTATTGTCAATATTCTGGAACACCTGCATTTAATATTTTTTGTATTCTCCATAACAGAGTTACCGTATTTTGTCACACAGGGGCCCTCCTTGTATAGATAGCTAAAATATGCGAATAAAAGAACATCATCTCATCTGCTTTGAACTTTGTACCTAGGTATATAAGAAAACGTCATTATCGAACTTGATCCATGACGAAGCATTCCCAAATTTTAGAAGAGGACAAAATTATATAGACATACACCAAAGAGATTAGATAAAATCCCATTCATTGAACGTTCTATCAGATCAATATGTACTAATAAGAAATGATAAAATCTCTTCGAATAAAACATTATAGCTCAGAATAACTGCAAAAGTACATTCCGCGGATTAACTACGCTTTGTATGACCAAGCGGCGGGACATATTGTTTACCTCAATCAATATCGACCGTTAGTTCCTGTTCAAAATAGCATTAATCCATCCAGAAATCGTAGAAATTCCAGTGTCTTACACTTCCCACATTTTTCAAGTTTATAAAAATGCTGCATTTATGCATTTAGTCAAAGTTTTGTCAACGTATGTTTGTAAAACTTTTTATAAATTCGTGATAAATATATAATGTCTCATATTTTTATTTGATTTGTAACAATTCAGACACTTCATAGTAAAAAATGTATTGGTAGAGGAGGTCAAGGGCCGGGCAAAAATTTCTTATGCAACCAATTGTAACATTGTTTCCATTTTCATTGAAAATATCTGATGCAACCAGTTATACTGGTACCTATTTCCTTTCAAATCGTCTGAGGCCTAATTTTATTACTTGCTAATGTCAGTATTAAGATAGTTACCTATTGTTTTTTAATCTAGGGGTATATCTCCCGCATTATTAGTGCTAGATCCATCAAACCCTATATCAATGTATTGGTAAAAAATGTATGTTTGAAAAAACTTGTAAACCAAGGTATTCTAATGAAGGTCGAAGCTTTTCTACGGACCACCCTGTAAAATCTATTTTCAATAAATAAAACGATTTTCTCTTTGTTGCGTATCCTCAGAGGCTTCAGGAGACTTGCATCAAACTGAATAATGTATAAATATAATTATAGCGACTCCGTACTTTTCTGGCGCAATATATTTCCAGAAATAACCAATTCTACAAGAGCCAATAGATGTTAGATAACTTTTGGCTCGTTACAAGATATAAGTTATTTTTAATAATTAATCAATACGTATCTGGATCGTCAAAAATTACATATTTCTATTACATTTATATACAAAATAAATAGTTGTATTGTACTGACATCGCAGAAATGTATATTTAGATAGCAATGTATATGCAATTTTTAATTGATGCAAAACAAGGAAGTACCATCAATTTTCCGAGGTGACCTTCCCGATGAATTTATTTCGCACATACTTAAATATAATTAATGTAAATATTTGCCGAAGCTAAAAGGTTTCCATAAATAACGGGTGGGCCAGAAGCATTATTATTCATTGCTTCATTCCTGCATTTCATTTTGCAGGAATATAATATATGAATATGAATTTAGGTACGATTGGGCAGTCCATATAATTCCTCATAATTTACACGAATTCAGAAGGGACAACTATAAACTGTGTTACTAAAATATAAAGTATTTACTACTTCAGTACTTCAAGTTGCATAGGCAAAAGTAATATTTAAAAAATGATTTCCAATATGTTCTTAGTGTCTAAATTGAACACAAAGAAGCAACTTATAAAAGTAGTCAAAACGCTTGAACTTTTTTTCAATTAACCCCACAAAAACTATGTTGCAATAAATATCAGATAATTATAGATTTTACTAGTCCATTCACTAGGTCGAAATAAGCCCTAAATCGGCGTTCGGCTCGTGTCTAATTATAAAAAAACTATAAAAGATAGCGACTTTTAGTAAAAAAGTATTGAAAGATAAGACTTTAATCTAAGTCCCTATAGTAGTAATTTTTGGTAGGTATTTCTTTTTATTTTTAAAATTCCAGGCAAACAATCTTGTACTAAAATAGCGTATTTTCAAAAATTATTTTCTCTAAAATACATGTATTAAATAAAATTTGCTACTATAGGGACCTAGTTTATCTTTGGATCTTTCCGGTGATATATAATTTATAACATTAAAAAGAAATATTGTTGCAATTACAAGACAAATCCGGTATCCTTGCAATGAGGGCTAACTTTATTTCCATGTGCCTTTTTACTTCAGCTTTACGTGCACCTCCGAAATCTTAATAATTCGATAGTTGGAATATATGTCTCCACCCATCGGCCACCCATCCTCTCAATCCGACCCTCCATTCATGCCTGTCAAATCTACAGAGAATGGACCCTTAAGGTTTAAACGTTAGCACGGCGTCAAAAAACAATTTTTATCAGGTTGGTTAGATAGAGGTAACGTTTAAAAAAAAAAAAGAAACACAATAAGAGGGAATTAAAAGAATTATGTCTGCATGATCTTATTGGTGATTGTTTTTCATCAGAAACGGTATTACTTCGGCTTCTGATCTTGAGGAAATCAGTAATCACCGATAGTGATAGTTAAGCTTACAGTAGTGGATAATCCGAGGGATAATCGTAACATAAAATGTTAGAAATGTAAACGAAATTTCTAAATTAGGAATTTTTAAACAATATGAACGTTATAATGTCTATAATTTATTTGTTATAGCTTTTTAGCTTCTCTTGGGATTACACCCAGATTAAAAAATGTCAATCTCACAATTTTTTATAATATAAACTTCTACAGACGAAGAGTCGAGGATCGACTGGAAGCTTTTAGAACAAAGCTTGTTAAGTGTTTAATTTCTTTTGAATTTTAACACTGACGTAGTTTTCCACATAATACCAAAACACTATACTGCACTCGACGCGGTTTCGCCAACCTAGTTGGCATCATCTGGAGATGATTAAAACTAATTTAGTTTTAGTCGAGTGCATTAAGGTCGAGTGTTTTGGTCTTATGTGGAAAACTACGTCACTGTTATCTTCACACCAAAGTTTCTAAGCCCTTTCTTTTAAATTTTATTAAGTATAATTTTTTTATTTAGACAATTCTAAATATAATTTGTAATATTTCAGAATATTATATCAAACTGAAAAACCACTGATGAAATTTAGTTAATTTGTCATATATGTAATGTCATATATGTTTTTATTGCATATTATACAGGGTGTCCACCTAGTGCGCGTAAGTCCAATATCTGGGTTAATAAAAGAGATAACTTAATTTTTTTTTCTACAGGGTTGTCTAATATCCCGAGCTGCACAAAATGAAAATATATTTACATATTCAGGGTGTTCAGTTTTTCCTGGACAGGTACCAACTTCATTTTTTTAAATGGAAACCTATATTTTTTATGGCATTATCGAATTCTACGTAAAAAATTAGTGGGACTTTGTGCACAACACTGCTATTGAAATATTGATAGTTTTCGAGATATTTGACTTTTAATTTTTTTTCTTATGTTTCGTCACTTCTAATAGTTGACATAATTATGGTTGTATGACAGCTAGAAATTTTTTTTTTTCAGAAACTGTAGAGTGAAGATGGCTCTTTCGAAAAACGTATCAAAAGTTGACCTGCGATATACAGGGGGCAACAGAAATCGTGCCAAACCTGATGGTTTAAAATTTAAAAAATCTCGACTTTTTCAAATGGAACACCCTGTGTTTTATGATTTCATTAGATGCCTTTCTGTAAACTCTACAATTTTATAATAGCTTTCCCTATACCTAAGTTGCGTAGTTTTTGCAAAAAACCCACTTTTATGAAAAATACCCGATTTGCGCACTCCTTTGACGGAAAAAATATTGTAAGGCTATTTATTTTTATAAAATGTATTAGTTTACACTTCTTAAAATAAAAATAACTGAAAAATTTAGATAATTTCAGTTTAATAAACAAGTCTTTATGGAAAGTTACCATTTATTTGTAAATAAAAGTAAAAAATCATAAAAGCTCTACATGTAATTAAGAATTAGCAAAACTGGCGTATGCTTTAGAAGAAGTTCATGGGAATTATCAACAGCAGAAACCACAACATTAAACTCAATATTATCGTTGTTACTCCCATGTCTCCTGGTAGTTTTCTCATAATTCCCATTTGCTGTTCTTTCAAAACTTTCTTTCACATTTTCAAAACAGTCAGCACGTGGGAATCTCTATAAATACGTGCTGCTAGCAAATAATTCCCATGAACTTCTTCTAAAGCATACGCCAGTTTTGCTAATTCTTAATTACATGTAGAGCTTTTATGATTTTTTACTTTTATTTACAAATAAATGGTAACTTTCCATAAAGACTTGTTTATTAAACTGAAATTATCTAAATTTTTCAGTTATTCTTATTTTAAGAAGTGTAAACTAATACATTTTATAAAAATAAATAGCCTTACAATATTTTTTCCGTCAAAGGAGTGCGCAAATCGGGTATTTTTCATAAAAGTGGGTTTTTTGCAAAAACTACGCAACTTAGGTATAGGGAAAGCTATTATAAAATTGTAGAGTCTACAGAAAGGCATCTAATGAAATCATAAAACACAGGGTGTTCCATTTGAAAAAGTCGAGATTTTTTAAATTTTAAACCATCAGGTTTGGCACGATTTCTGTTGCCCCCTGTATATCGCAGGTCAACTTTTGATACGTTTTTCGAAAGAGCCATCTTCACTCTACAGTTTCTGAAAAAAAATAATTTCTAGCTGTCATACAACCATAATTATGTCAACTATTAGAAGTGACGAAACATAAGAAAAAAAAATTAAAAGTCAAATATCTCGAAAACTATCAATATTTCAATAGCAGTGTTATGCACAAAGTCCCACTAATTTTTTACGTAGAATTCGATAATGCCATAAAAAATATAGGTTTCCATTTAAAAAAATGAAGTTGGTACCTGTCCAGGAAAAACTGAACACCCTGAATATGTAAATATATTTTCATTTTTTGCAGCTCGGGATATTAGACAACCCTGTAGAAAAAAAAATTAAGTTATCTCTTTTATTAACCCAGATATTGGACTTACGCGCACTAGGTGGACACCCTGTAGAGTGGTCTTTTGAGACAAACTTTAGAAGTTTGCTACTTTCAATCTTTATTTTGAATAATTCTGATATCCTGTTATGTGACCCTCAAAAATAACCATTTATTCAAAGTTTCTTTATTGATTGTCTCCATTACTGAAACTTTTATTTTATAACATAAAGCAATAATATTTGCTAACAATAAGAGACTCTGAATTTACATTATTTTTTATAAACAATAAAATAATTATAAACGTCTCTAATTTTCAACATCGATTTCAGTGGGCGGAGTACTAGCTAACTCCTGGATATTCGAAAAAGTTTTTGTTATAAAATTAAAAACATTGTTAAACATTAAAACACTAAATTTGATTTCTTGTCAGGTTTTGACACTATGTACTTCATATTATTTTTAACTTTGTTATTATGTCATTACAGTTTAACAGTCCTGAAATATCAGTTGCGTTCATTTTTTCTTCTGAACCTTCCCACGGAAAATTTTAAATGGCACAGCCTGTTGGTTTTTTCATATTCTGATAGCGCATCAAGCACATAAGGACTGCTATGGCCTTAGTTTTACGCCAAACGTTGACATTTATTTGGATGTTAAATTTAAAATAAAATACGAATAATATACCATTCTGTGAAAAAAAATCCTCCATCACATGCCGTTTTACGTGTTTTTGTTGACGGTAGTGAATTTAGTTGTTACTTTTTTCTATGCTGTCAAAGGGTGCTATGGGGAGTAATTCATACCTTTTTATAGATGGCCGCTTGTCCAAAGTTTCATATACGAGTAATTCTGTCACAACAAAATTGTGTACCTTTTAAATTGTAATATTCTCGTGAAGATTTGAAATGTTTTTATTTCGGGAGAAAATGAGAACTGTATTTTAGTTAATAGAATTTGCATTGCATTGGTCGTTTTTATAGTTTTTTCTTATCCATATATCCATATATATATTAAAACGCGTCGATTCTGTCTCGCTCTAAATTTCGTCCCCAAATCCACAAAGTTTCAAAGCTATCTCCTCCGAGGGGCGATCTCGGAACGATCTCCGCGGACCACCGGAGGTCGCCCCCGGCCTTTCTCCAATGCGTAGGGGTATTTTCGTCCCGTTTCCTACGCGTTTTCCCAATTTAAACGCCTTTTCAAAAAACCTCTGCAAAATTTTCTTCGATCGCCGTTCGGCGAGAGAGATGCGGCTAGCACCGGCGTTTGTCCTCGCGCCTAATGGTCCCGTCACGCCCGCCGAAATACCGACTTTTCGCGGGACTCCCTCGCCCCTCTTATAATTTTTACGGCTTCGAGAAGGGCTTCACGCGAAAGTTCAGTCCTTTCTCTAAACCTTTGAGATTTTTTTTCGAGACCGTACGTCGACTCCTTCTACGTCTATTTCGTCCTCGAAAATTTCGAGTCGCATCCGTCTCAACTTCTTTCTCATTTTATATGCCGATCTGAGATTACACTAACGAGACAAGCACCTTCCACGAAAACTGTCAAATTAATTAAACTTCAGATTTTCCTACGAGAAATATTGCTAACGGAATCAATAGTACTGGCTGCGAAACACTTCTGATTACCAAAATATTGAAGCGAAATGCTTTTCCAATTAGAAAATCGGTAAAAATAGTTTTTTCAGGTTGACACGTAAAGTTTACATACTTAAACCTCTCAAGGTAAACATTTGACAACAGGCTTGGTAGCGCAACGGGAAAGTCGTATACGATTCAAAATTTGATAATGCTGATTTAGCGAGTTCGAGTCACGGTCGGGGCAAACTTTTTTTTTACTTTTTAATTCCAATTATTTATTAGTATTAGTATTTAGTTATTCTGTTTCATTATCCGTAGCTTTTATTCTTTCTGCACGTAAAGTTTGGAATTAATTCGTTCATTAAGGCAGTCTGTTAAATTCATCATTTTAGCTTACAAAAGTAAATATCTACAATATTTTTGGTCCAATTGATAAAATTGATAATAATGTTTAATTAAAAATAAATTCTACTTTCAGTACTTAAAAAATTATGATGTTTTACCATCAACAATAGAGTACCCTTAAACCCTTACAATTCATCAAAATATTTAAAAAAATCGTTTAGTAGATATAATTACATCATCATTCCAGATACAAAATTTCTTTAATATGAATTTTCTTTAAAATAATATTATTCCAGATGCTTTTGTCACCCGAAGGGTGACCCCAGGCCGCAGGCCTGGACCCCTGGTAGGGCTAGAAATGGGAACGACAATCGCGACAGCGATTTTCTTCCATTTCTAGTTTTATTTAAAATTTAACACATGAACAAATTAAATGTTAACATTAGGTTTACAACCAAAGCTCCAGCACTGCCATAAACTTATAAAAAATACACTGCTTATTAATGTTACTCCGTTATTACTGACAAACTGAAGCATATAACATTGGCAATTGCATTCCTGGAAAGATTTTTTGATGTGCTATACGAATATGGAAAACTTGTATAGTTTATAATAGTTGAAATAATTCCTTTGTGGCCAACTAAAGAAACACCGACAAACTTTGTAATCTATAAAACTAATTTATTGCAAAATTACTTATATTATAATTTATAAATAACTTTTTTGGGACAAACTTTTTTTAAAGTTTGTCGTCATACAACTACTTGTAATCTTTCCGTTTTAAATAAATAATGCATTTTTTAATGTTGCTGTTACACAAAATAGTTGAACTTTACTAGAAAATGCAATATTTATAAAGTTTTTAAAATCACTTTAAATTGGATTAGAATGCAGCCATACAATTATCATATGAGATTTTACGACAACAGAGATGACCGGTTGAAGGTTGGGGTTGAATGTCGGTTTCGGCCAGCGTCGCCGAAATAAGTTTTTAACTGCAAAATTTTACAAAAATTATAACGCGGCCATTTACGGCTATATCAAAAAAATAAATTCAGATTAGCATTTTTGGCGACTTGGACTATTACCCCTGTAAATATGTCCTAAGCTTAAAGTTACACCCTGTATATGACAACTCCGTCTTGTAAAAGTACATTTAGACATCCTTCTATCTTCATGTCTAGTACAAAGACATCCTTCTTGTTAGGTTAGGTTTCTCAGTCACTGGGTTCATCGTAAGTTGCGAAACAAGTTAAATGTTTTGAATAATATACCGGGTTTCCCATTTCATTTGACTAATGGCAATTAACATGGGCTATTACATTTCAATGAATTTTATATTCCCAGGGCACTCTATGAGAAATATTGCTAACGGAATCGATAGTACTGATCGCCAAACACTTTTGATTACCAAAATACTAAAGCGAAATGCTTTTTTAATTATCAATAAAAATTCGTTTTAAGTTAATAGATGTAGTAGTTTGCATACGCGTTTTTGCATAATATGTTATGTCATCTGATGGACTAGCTGGTTGAGCGGCAGTGTTTCAAACTGAACCGCAATATTTTGCAGGTTCAAATCCCGCCAAGGACAACTTTTTTTTATTTTACTTTTTCATTAATTACAAATTATTAGTGTTTACTTATTCGAATAAATATGGTTTATTGTCAGTACCTACTTATTATTTTTGAAGCTAATCTTTAAAGTCACAATATTTACTTACGTTTCCTTTATCTTTAGCTAAAGCTACTATCTTATAAAATAAGTAATCAACAAGCAACATGTTTTTTATTTATTACATGCACTGTGCTTTTACTAATAGTGTACTTATCTCTGCTAATAGTCACTACATATTATACCTCAATTTGGATATTGAGATAAACAGTTACAGAGGAACTGTCGTGAATTAGTAATAAGTTTTTTTTTAATAAAAAACTATAATTCTAAAATTATAAGTTTTATTAAAATACGTTCATATTTATTCGAATAAGCAAACACTTGTAATTGTAATTAATCAAAAAGTAAAATTAAAATAAATGCTACGTCGATTGTGATTCGAACTTTCGAACTTTGGTTTAGGAGCCCGCGTATCGTACCACTAGGCCACTATGCCATGTAGATTTTATCTGCTAAGAGAACTATATAAAGTCTTATAGTTAACCTAAAATTAATTTTTGATGATATTTTAATTAATGAAGCATTTCGCTTCACTATTTTGATAATCAGAAATGTTTGGCGATCAGTACAATCGATTCCGTTAGCAATATTTCTCATAGTGTGCCCTGGAAATATAAAATTCAATGAAATGTAATAGCCCACGTTAATTGCCATTAGTCAGATGAAATGGGAAACCCGATATAGTTACCTACTTCGGTAATTTTACATTAGTTATCTATAAATACATCGTGTAACATACAATTATATAGTTTAATTTGAAATAAATGTATGCTGCTTCAACCAAGGCAATAGTAAAAGGTAGCAATATCAGAAAAACACAGATATTCATGGATCCGCTTTCAGACCGAAAGCAGATCACCAGCGACTCTGCGACACTAGCGACAGAAGCTCGCCGCTGTACGCTAGTGCTTAAATTAAAACATAAACACGGTTTTCGCATAACAAATTATATGAACGAATGACCTCTCTCAGTGGCGGACCTAGTACCTACCATCGTTATTATCAAACTTTAAATGGGTTGCGAATGTGAGCCAGAATTTCATAAAACATGTGAGCAATCCGTACACATTGGTCTCATCAGATTTTTACCCCTCCGTTTGTCCACCTCTATAGACAAAAAGATGAAAGAATATATGTTGTGACGTGTACCTAAATTCATTGGCACCAGTGAGGTGACATTAACTTGGGATTCTGTAAAACAGATGGTAACAAATATTATTAATTTCCAAACCTTCAACACAACAATGAATTTAATTTCATTTCATATTTTGTAAACACATTTTCCACAGATCCAAGTGACAGTGACTTCATAAATGTCTTTTTTTGTTCTCGCTGTTACCAAGTCCAGATGAATTACCTCTCAAAGGTCCCACATTGCGATTTTTAACGCCGTTTTACCCAAACGGGTAAAACTTTTTGGGTAAGAAGGTCGCAAAACCCAAATGTGTATCTAAAAACCGTCCATGTTCCTGACGAGCAAAACGATGGAAAATAATCCGGCGGAGCCAGATTTAGATTTAGATTATATAAATAATAACACAATTATAAATAATAACATAAGTAGTAACATAACATAATACTTATAGTAATAAATAATTTCAATATAATTTACTAGTGTAATTTTCATTAAATTAAATCACTTTGCCACTATTTACATTTTATTACCGCTGACATATGAAAGAAGGTGGTGTACATTGTTGCCACACATGATAAGAATAACATGTTTTAACTTTTGTTTTGAAAGTGTTAACACTCCTTAACCTTTAAGTAATTTGGTAATGAAATAATGGTGATGAGGCATAATACGAAAACGACTTTTTAAACGCGGAGGTGACGTGTCTTGGTACACATAACTGAAACGGATTTCTCCCAGATCTATTACAAATATCATCTGCAAAAATAATTTTTTGTTTTAAATATGAATTTGTAATGATGATCTTTTGGGCAAAGACTGCGAATGAATTTCTCTTCTGAAATTAATTTTCAACCACCCATGTTAATATAGCTAGGTGTCACATGATCTGTTTTCTGAGATTGGTCGAATGTCTCATGCAAACATTTTGCACTACTTAAATGCGATGTGAATCCCGAGCTAACAAACATGGACCATAGACTATATCACCATAATCAAACAGGACAAAATTAAAGACTGTAATTTTTAATTTAACAGGGGTACTTAAAATAAATTTAAATTTATATAAAGATTTCAGCCTTGCATAGACAATCTTAATTAAATTGTCAATATGAAAAGTAAAAGATAAGTTTTGGTCAATGCTTATGCTAAGACTTTTACAATGACTTTTTAATGATAATGGGTAATCGGTATATCATTCAGAATCAATATGTTTTCTAAATTAACTTTATTACATTAAATATTTGTTTCAGTTAATAAAACATTTGTTTTTATTTGATTTAGTGGTAAACCATTTTTAAGAGACCAATTATATATATTGTTTAAATCATCATTATTGTGTTTAATTTCTGTTTCAGCATCATTCGTTGGAAAAGGTAAGTATAATTGACAATCGTCAGCGATAAGTGAATATTAGTATTTTTTATTGTTTGAGGAATATCAGAAGTGTAAATGACAAAAGATAAGGGCCTTAAGATTGACCCTTGAGGTCTCCACTTAAAATAGCCTGTTAGTCTAAAAATGTATCTGCTCCAAGTCCAATTCTTACTTGTTGTTGACGATTTAAAAGGTACATATTGAACAATTCCAAAGTCTCCTCACCAATACCATAGTAATTATACCAATACCATACCTTATTATGAGTGTATTTAAAATTTATATCTAATAAAGTTACACAATAAAACATGAAATTTATTGTGGAAATTTCTGATATCCAGGCAACCTTCACGCATTAAAGATATCACTAAAATGAATAATATGCACTTTTTGCATTCACGTTATGAGGCATTGTTATCTAGCAATTAAAGTATGGAGCTTTACAACAATGAATTATTTTATTGCATTTACAGATAAAACAATGTACAATACAACAACGCATTCCTTAATGAATTCCAAAATAATAATTATTAATATTGTTAATAGCCTGAATAAATTAAGCTGTCTCTAACTAGTTAAATCAATATTTTTTATACAGACACAGAGACGATTTGGTCAGAGACAGAAATGCATTTTCAAGTCATTAAACCTCGTGGTGTGATGAGTATGACAGCATTTATTTTTTTACAAACTCGGCAAGGCTATTTTAGTATAAATTATTAATTTATAGTCTAGGAGGTAGTGAACCTTTTTGACACTTATTTTTTTGCATTCAGTGAATGTCCATAGGATTGTTGCATCATTAGTGATACTAATTCACCCTAGTGGGAGAGCCAAAAATGCAAATGAGTTATATTTATTTTTTCTATCATGAAACTTATGTACCAGGTGGCCCGTTTAATATGGGCCTATACCTTACCTCAGAAACTATAAGTCCCATGGAAAAAAAATTATATGATATTGTTTTTTTCAGTCATCTTCAATTTTTTTATTTTTTCAAAGTTATAACCAGTTTATATACAGGGCGATGAACTAAAGTTCCTTTTTTTAAATAGCACACCCTATATATATTATTATATTTTCAGAAAGCCCTTCTAAAGCCAAGTTCAATGATGTATGATATGATGGATCTGACGCCCACCGTTTCGGAGTTATTGGGAATTATCTTTAGGAAATAGCCCATATTAAAATCGTGCTAGAAAAGTTAATAATTAAGTTCTTGAGCATTAACTTGAGCCAAGAGATTTCTAATTTTATTTATTTTATTATGTAATTACTCAATATTCAGTTTATAAAGTAAAAAAAATTGACCGTGTTGCCACATTTCGAAAACCATAAATTCTCACGATTTTTTCAAATGGAACACCCTGTATATGGTTACATTTCTAGAGAGCCCTTCTATCGACAAATTCAGAGGTATATGATATGATGGGTTTGTATCCCATCGTTTCTGAATAATTATCCTCAGAATATGGGATTTTAATATTGGCTATTTAACGAACATAATATTCAATAACTCGGAAACGGTGGGCGTCAGACCCATCATGTCATATATCATTGAACTTGTCTTTAAAAGGGCTTTCTGAAAATGTAATATATAGGGTGTGCTATTTAAAAAAAAGGAACTTTAGTTCATCGCCCTTATAAACAGGTTATACATTTGAATATATTAAAAAATTGAATATAACTTTGAAAAAAACAATTTCATATAATTTTTTTTCCATGGGACTTGTAGTTTCTGAGATAAGGTATAGGCCCATATTAAACGGGCCAACTTGTACAATGTAAACTTTCTGAAAAAGCAGCCCATCATAATATCTTCAGTGGAAGGTCAGTCTGGCTAAAGTTCTTCAATCAAACGATTTCTCGAGCATGTCGAAAAATTCAAAATTGTTGCACTCATTTCTCAGTACTAAACATTTTTGAGATACTAATTTTCACTATCAAAATAGGAAAACAGTCTGGCTATAGTACGGGACCGTCAAGGATTCGCCAGACTGATCAGAAGATGTTAAAATTGGAAATTCATAAGGGACCATATTTCTTTAGTTTACAACAGTGGTAGTTTTGTTTTCGCAGGGCTAAAATTTCTCAGATCATAGTCTACGCTATAATATAATGGAAAACAGCTGTCTGAATGTTAATCACCAAAGCTTCCCCAGAGTCGTCTAATCAGCACTCAATTGCCTATTATATGCTCTTAACAAAAGAGAATAAACTAATAAGATATTTCACAGTAAATTATGATGAAATGTATCAGACTGGTTTAATCATCGTCATCCTCGCACATCTTTTATATTTGTCAGCAACACGCAGATAAGTAAAATGGAAGTCACGAAGAAGACAATGATGAAGACACTGATGGTGAAGAATATAATAGTATAAACGAGAAAATAAAAAGTAACCAGAAGTTTCTGAATAGATTCGAAAACTCAAATAGATTCAAAGTATTGTGATATATAAAAAAGAATAAATATTCATACACGCTCATTATATTTTTAAAGTAAAAACCTAATTTTATATTTATAAAAATCCCTTAATCAATTATTGAAATGTTTTTCAAACAAAATATTCTGTACTTTCCACTTGTTATTTTTTTAATGCTCATAATTATAGTAAAAAAAATAATATATATGAGAAAGTGAATTCTAGTCATCTCTATAATCGAGCATTCCAAATTGAGTACTCACTAATCTCAGAGGAGTCTGGAGAGGTTTTCGTGCCTATGATTAACAGACAAACAGCTTTTTTTCATTGAATTATATATAATGTAAACTGTCATCTGATAAATTTTAAGCGTTGTGAAAGTTAAACTGCTATTGTTAAACAGATGTAGTAAACAAGAAATTCCGTACTACAGCCATATTGTTGTTACAACTATTTTAAATTATCAGGTGTAAAATTTTCAGAACTGCATAAATAAGTGCAATTTTTTTATTTTTCCTATTATTTTCTAGTATTTCCTAGTATTTTCCATACATATAAATTAGCCAGACTGCTATTTTACTAACTTTCAGGATAAGAAATATAACTTTTATTTGTGCGAAAAAAGTGTACCGAGTTTGTATTTTCCAAGAATTTTCCGAGTCAACCCAGCGGAAAATCGTTGCTAGACCAATTAATTATGAATTAGTATGATTAATGGAATAATTCTATCGATATTACTGAATGCAAAAATAAGTGTCAAACATGATTCACTAGCTCCTGGACTATTATAATCGTCAAACTTGCTTGCTTACTTACTGTAACCAGGACCGGAATTTTTCTACGTACATTACCATATGTTCTTAGAGAATTCTAACTGTATTCGCCACAACAGATTAGTGCAATGCACCTCAATTAATGTCATAAAATAAGAGCACAGGTTGAAGGTCATTTTCCCAATCTGTTTTATTTCACAATTAATTCGTTAGATTCGCAATGCAATGTGATAATGATAATTTTTACTTGCATGGTAACTGATAGATACCACGTAAACGAATTTTCGGTGATATATTTTTTAGAATAGTTTGTGGTTTCTGGAAAGCAGGGGTTTTAAAATCAAAATTCAAAACAGCACAAAGTTGTAACCCTTAAAATATTCGAAAAAAAATTTTTTACGAATACCCTTTACCCTTTTCTCACCCTTTTTTATAAACAAGTAAGTTTAGTTTATAAGTATAAGTTTGTAAATAAGGCAAATTTGATGTTCCCATTTGGATGGAATAATAATAATAATAATAATAAAATCTCTATCCTTCATCCCCCGCACAGGGACTAACGATACCTATGGGGGATAGAAGGCGACATATTATTATTTAGTAGGCCGCATTTGCGCCTCAGAAACGACTTACGCTGATAAATCCTAATCACCATTCAGTGCAGGAATGAGGGACACCTGAAACCATTATTAGTTAGGATAACAGTCATATATTAAAGCTTACTTCCCATAGTGACATATGTAAAAACGGTAGCCAATCCAAATGAGTTACAATTTACTAAGAGAGCTGTTGGATCCGCATGGAAACGAACACGCTGCCTCCGGATTTAAAAATGTATGTACATACTTTAATCCTGAGCCACCAATTCGATTGGTAATCATCATTACTAGCCTTTAATATCGGGAGAAGCAAATAGCAAATCTCTATAACATATACATATACTTATTCCTTCAAATGAAATTTTTGGAGGCCTTGTTTTAAATCCTTGAATCAGTCCATGTTAAATATTAAAAAAAATAATAAAGAATGTCATATTATGGACATTCTTTATTTGACATCTTGACTTCTATCATTCACAGCTCTAAGCGTTGTACCTGTTACTGACGATGATAAATCACCCTGTATAATAATCGTTCTAGGAAGAGTCATACAGGTTTTAAAGGAAATGAAAGCCAGATTTCTATTAGCGCAAAGACGAAATTCATAAAAAACAAGAAAGGCTTAACCGAATTGGCAAGTTTGCAAATTTCAACGTCACAGAGCAGGCCGAAGGCTGTTGCAACTTGATTGCTTTAGTATTACTTCTTGTCAAATTAGAGCGCATGCAAAAGTTCGACGACCTCATCTATATATTATATGCTATAAAACTGTTTGATTTATGAACATACGGTTTCTCTCATAATGGCAGTGCAATCTGCATTTTATGTACTTAACTCCCACACGAACTCTGAATTTAGGTTTACTGCCTACTCTGCGCCATGAAAAGTTTCGGATCATCAATATAAAATATTTATTCTTTATGATGCAGCTTGTTTTAAACACAAACGTATGGATTCAAGGTATTTATCTCACATTGTAATAGTCCAGACGAAAACCGAGGACTCGTCAACATCAAGAGATGATTTAATTATTGGATACATACTTAGTTCTTTAATAAATTTGAAACACATTCTAAAGGAAGTCGTTTTTTTTTTGATAATCCTAAATATCTTGATAGACATAATAAAAAAATCTGCATTTATCTCTATTGCAGTCCAAAATTAGTCGTATACTATAGAACTCATATTGTTTTACAAATTGTGGTTAAATACTTCTTTTTCGTTTTCTTCAACTGTAACGACATTTTAAATTAGGTACTTTTCTATTTATAAACAGCAAGAGATTCATTAAAGAATAACATACATACTTCTATCACTTCACTGATTCTAAAAAGCCAACCGGGTGATCGGACACCATAGAATAAAAGCAATGATAAAGGTTGTATTACGTGATAACTACAACGAGATAGAGAACCAGCAACCCAATACAAGATAAATTAAAATGGTCAAAGAAAAGGCTATCAGAACGGGATAATATAAACATGAATAAATGAGGCATTATCCTAAAGAACTCACAAGAGTGCATATTAGGAACAAATGAACTAAAACCAAATAAGGTCGAGAAACAGCGAGATGTGATCTTTCCGCAGAAACAAATTGAACTTTTTCAATGAAGAGGGATAACGAGCCGTTTCAATTTCTCCTGTAAAACATGACACACAATGTATTTATTTTACTAGATATATATACTACAATAGATGGCGCAGGGTTTTTAAAAATATTTTTGACTTCCTGTCATTTCCGGTTATACCGGAAATAGATACCTACTTCCTTATTTTAAATGGAATATTACATTTTCTTTTACATTTTTTCATTCTTCGACAAATTTAAGTGTCATTTTATTCAAGATTCCTTATGCCTAAAATGTCCGGTTTTTGAGATATTTAGTTGTTTGTGAAAAATGTTGACACTTGTCTTTACGATATATTTAATATTTTCAAAATCAAGTCATCATCAGGAAAAACAATTGAGTCACAATCTGAATATTAAATCTCAAGGGCACCTATAATTGATGAAAACCGGTTTATAATGTTATACAGGGTGCTTAAAATCCGGGTATCCGGTAGGAAACTCATTTCACAAAAACTCAATTTTTTTCAATGGCAACCTCCATTTTTTTTTAGGTACTTCCATTCAATTCCTCTCAAACAAATAATAGAATTATATGTATAATCGGCTATAAGTACCTAAAGTAAACCCTTTTGAGTTATTTGCGAAAAACTGATTATTTTGTATTTATAAGTAAATCTGAAATTATCTAGTTTCCTATGTGTTACTAATATTCATAAAACAATAGTTTAATCAACTTGTCATGTAATTTGGCTCATAAGAAATGTAGCGTTTAAGATTAAATAATGAAGATTTCTTCAACTTCCTAGTCTTTTATGGTGAATGTGATAAAGTTGTTACAAGAGCATGTGAAACGTTTTCTGTGAGATATCCAGATGGTCCAAAATCTTCATGTGACACCATGACACGGTTGATTAGTAATTGTAAAACTTATGGTTCATTTAGAAGAAAGCCGGAAAAAGTGAAATATGTGATAAATAGTGACAACAATGAAGAAAATGTTTCTTCAGAGCTTATCTGTCTCAATCTCTGAAAGAAAGCTGAGCAAGATCTGGGAATAAGTGCAAAAAGTGTTCTCAGAATTTTACAAAAGCACCAATTGGTATCAGCACGGGGCTCCTCCTCATAATCTTCACCTGGCTAATAATTTTCTAAATTAATTATTTGATCGTTGGTTTGGAAGTAATGACATCATAGACGGCTTCCTCGGTCTTCTGATTTGTCACCGCTTGACTTCCTCATTTGGAGATACATAAAAACTATGATATATGCTACTCCTATTACAACTCTGGACGGTTGTCAAGAGAGAATGGAAATAATTTTGAACAGTTAATGTAGATTTATAAATGTTATAAATATTATTCCTTAAACAATGCCTTACAGTTATTTACTACCTGTCAGTTTTTTATTTTTTTAAAGAACGCCATATTTACGGGGATAGCACTCCCTTCCCTTTTGCCTAAAAGTAAAAAAAACGAAGGGCTTTTGAGGCAATGACCTTCACAGTGCTAAAGACAATAGTTCGACTTATCGTAAGTAAAAAATTTAGAATTTTTTTATCAATTAACAAAAAAAAATACGATTTAAAGTGACAGGTATCAATTTTGTAGGCACAAAACCGTGATATTTTCTACATTTTCATTAATTAAAAAGTGGAATACCGAAACTAACTGAAATCTTAAATATAGAGTAATAGTGAGGCTATAAATGGTCCAAATTTCAAGTTTTCTCGTCCCTACATTTTCTTAATATCGGCTTTCAAACTCAGGAGTCTATTTCATTTATTTCGATAGTAAACGAATATAATGATAATGATCTGGGTTTTCCAGATTTGAAGGATTTCGATTTTAATAAGTTTTTAGGTTCTAAGATACAGTTCATATAAGTTCTTCCCAAAACATCTTAAAATCTTAAAACGTCATCTTTAAAATATTATTAAAATGATGTCACTATTAATTTTATATAATGTAAAAAAAACTGTTTATAGTCAGCTTAGACATAAGTCTTTTTAAACGGATTTTAACCGGGCTATTAGATTTATTAGAATTTTATCTTTGACAAGATTTTATCTTTGGTTAATGTTTGTATAGGTAATAATAATAATAAAACGATGTTGATAAATCATATACAGATGGTTTTTTCAAACTTCTATTATATGCATAATGCATTTTTTATTGGGCAATAAAACAAATGACTACCTTCCCGTTATAGAAATATGTAAATATAAATCTAAGGTTAATGAAGATGTTAATTAGTTTTAAATTACTTTATTACTTGACAACTTGACAATGATTTGACTATATATTTTATTTATGTTCCAAAAATTATGTAAAGTTGTTATTTTTTTAAATATCAGCGAAATATAATAATTAAATGTAATAATAAATGTCATACAGTGATATATACTATATATTATATACAGTGTGGCTCATTAAGAACCAGGACACCCTTCTAAAAAAATTGTTGGTAAGTGCGATTCCAATGAATTTTTTTTTTATATATATATTAGCCTCCTAGATGTACTTGGTGAACCACCTATTACGATGGTCCAGCTGCTAATCCTCAGTCTACTACGATTTTTTTTTTTCAATAAATTGTTTCGAAAATTACTTTAGGGATGTTTTTATTAAAAATTTGACATCGTGGCATTCTTCAGCATCACTTAAAACTCATGTGGCCCAAATATCTCCAATTTGTATCCAAGAATAATTTTTTTATAGAGCCTTAAATTTGGGTTTCGTTTAAAAGATAGCAGACATTAGAAACTCTAATAATTATTGTTAATCTAGAATATTGTTCCTTTATACTTACTTCACAAATTAATAATAACGGTAAAACAACACTTTACAGTACTCCCCTATATTCCTAAATGCCTAAGGTAATTTAAAAAAAAAATCGTAGTAGGCTGAGAATTAGCAGCTGGACCATAGTAATAGGTTAAACAAGTACATCTAGGATGCTGATATATACAAAAAAAAATCATTGGAATCGCACTTACCAAAATTTTTTTAGAAGGGTGTCCTGGTTCTTTCTTAATGGGCCACACTATATATATAAAATTGAAATAAAATAAAACATTTGAAAAACTTTCATATGCATTGTTGGAAAATAGTAAATTGTAATTGTAGGAATGAGATAGTAATCATCCTGGCGTCTATGCCTAGGATGGGAAGAATATCAGCTTGGTGTTAATGTGAAAAATTAATATCAGTTGATGTTTGACTATCCCCCTAATTAATGAAGTTTCTCTCATTCCAGCACTGAATGGTGGTTAGGGTTTATCAACGTCAGTCGTTCAGTAAACAAATGCGGTCTACTGAATAATAATAATATGCTACCCATCTCTCCCACACAAGTTTGAGATTTCCGGGGTAATCCTTATGATTAGAATGAGGGGTAGTGATATTTTTTTTTTGGTTTAAATCCAGTCGACCGGTTCCCTAGCTCCGATTCTCAGGGTCGGCCGTTGGTGGTTATCCGTAGCTATTTGCCCTAGCCGTAGTGAACTTACCGTAGAACCCGTAGAGCCGTAGCCGTAGAATCACCGCCTTCTGCATTCTTCCGGCTAGAAGATTTCTGCCGGTATGATTAGTTCTAAAAGCAGTGTATCTCTTGCTCCACCGAGGGCTCCTATAATCAGTACCACAAGTTTCACAATATGTTCAGAATGGAGTCTGCGGAGTTCGAAGGGAAAAAGTCTCGATGTTTCGTCCGTTTCTCTCCTCTTCCAGGACAATGTTGGTCTCGGCAGGAGCAGAGAACTTGATGACAAACATTGTCTTAAGCTGGTGGTCGAGAAGGATTGCATCAGGCTTATTAGCTCGAATCTGCCTGAGCGTGGGAAATGAGTAGTTCCAATAATTCGGCATTTCTCGAACATTATTATTATTATTATATTATTATTATAAGTGTGCAAAACGCTTGTATTACACATTTATGAAACATATTGTAGGTATGCGAACTTAATTTAAACATTTGACACTGAAAATGAAATGCTCATATTTTATTTTCGAGTTTACATATAAAGCAATTAGTAATTGCATTTGCAAACCGCCTTTCCATGATTATTATTTTTCCACGCTAATGAAGAAAATGGTTTTTCCTCAGTTATGAAGTAAATGTCGGTTTCGAAAAATACTTCGGCAAACGAACGTTCTATAAATTCGGCGAGTGAAATGTGATTTCACAAAAAAAATATAAAATAAAGAATGTTCCTTTACGTGTTAAAAATTGGCAACATGAGAAATGACCATTGACAATAAGTGAGAAACTACACGGGCGTTAAAATCGCAGCGGATCTTCCGCAGCGTATCCTACGCTGGATCGCAAATCACAACTTTAAATGTTTTGGTTCATTTATGTACGTTCGGCGTAATCATAGATGAGAGATTGACGCTGTAAGGTACCGCGTCGTAATGTTATGTCATGTCATGTCATGTCATGTCATGGGGAAGCAAACATCAACAACTTCGTCCTTTGTTTCCCTCGTGTCACGTGACCTATTTTAGTTCAACTGACGCTATCGCTTCCATGCGCGGCTGGTCTGCGCAGAACATCATAAACACTGTGTCAAATTGCTCATAAGAATCAAAAACTCTATTTTTATATTTTCTATGTATGATTTTAATATGTGCTATTGGAAAAAAACTTTGTTATGCACTTTCGGTGGAGGACATATATTTCATGAAGCAAAATGCCGTCACTATAAATGTGCCAGATTTTAAAGAACATACCATTGTTATTGATCGCATACCATTGTTCAAGATCAGAATCTACACTGACGACATCTATATTTATAATAATTTAGATATGCGTTCCCAGAAATATTTTGGGACACATAGACAACCAGACCTACCCGTACACCGTAATATAACTTCTGGGTCAGTATGGAAACGAAAGTATTTGTCAACACAAACAATATTTCTGTTCGTTAGGTCAAGTATACGAGTGTAGTATACAATTTGGACTTTGGACGATATATATCCAACATCTCACTAACAAGGACTTTTCTATTTTCAGGAAAAAGTTTACGCACAAGTTGTACTATCTTTTTAGAGGAATTGCCTTCCCTTCGGCTGTTGGTTTTCTTTAGAAGATTATATGTAATGGGAATAGAAGACAAAAAGTAAACTATAAAATTTTCGTAAGTAGAGATCGCTAAAGTTCTGACAACTTAACGACCCATGAATCTAAAACCATGTGTAGGTACATAACGTGTGCGAAAGTCTTAGCCAGTGTAGCCGTGCAATAAAGGTATAAATGACAAAAAATAAAAATACTTCATCGATTTCTACAGACATTTATTTATAATCAAAGCACCTGAGTGAAACTTGAATTTAGAAACATATTAAAGTTATAATCAGCAAGGTACACACCGGTTTAGAATACATCATGGACCAACCCAAATAAAGTAATTTAAAATCTGATAGCATCTAAAATATTTCTTATAGCCGCACGTATGACAGTAAAACATTTTCAGTCCTAATTTGTATTCTGCAGCCGTAGGTCGGTTGCTAAAGGTCACTTGACCTACCCCACCTTACAAACGAGCGACTGTATAAATTACCGTCTGATAAACTTTATAATAATACAGAGTCTTTATCGCAACTTAATTATCATCTTGTTAAAAAACTGTCGCCAAGTAGAAAAAGTAAATTATATGAATTATTTTAGTGCTTATACAATTATAGATGTCATGGGCGTATCATAATAAGAACAAGCGCAGTTCATGGGCGTGCGCATATGTATTACTGTAATTTAATTTATTCATTGTCATTATCTTAGGCATAAGTATAGCTTTTAAACTAACTTCATAGGCGGGTAGGGGACATACTTTTAAGAAATAAAGTTCATATAAAATATCCTTTATCTCGCTTAGTATAGGAGCTACGGAATGTTGAAATTTAATTTTTTTTATAAGATTTTAAGATGTTTTCCAATATCTTCTGAACAAAGCGAGGTATTAACTCTAAATTTTACATACTTCCGAAGAAGTGTGGGTAAAACTGATATAATTTCTGTCAAAACTGCTATGCTGGGTGTTATTTTTTGAAAACTTCAGCACCCCTTGAAGTTCCAGAACTTTTTTGTGGTACACCACTGACGTTTCTTCGATATAATAATAATATTCCTAAGAATTCATAGGAAATAAACTCTTGGCAAAATTTTTTGTCTCTTGATATTTTTCAATATCTCGAACAGTTTAGGCAGATTTGAGACTATTTGGTCTAGATACACATTTTGCAAAGCATGGGAGAAAAGAACTAAACAGCATGTAAAATAGTATGTTTGTGAAAAAATAGCAAGGGTTGTATTTACCAGATACCAGTTGTTCTCTTAGACAACTAAGAGTACTAAGACAAACTGATATTGAAAATTTCACTTAATTATTCCAAAATCTATAATTTTTCAAGTTTATGCGTATATATTAAGAATCACCCTGTATAATTATAATTCGTCTAGCGGGATGGAAACGCCGGACTACTTGTAGTTACCCTATCAGGCATGGTGAAGTTTGTTTGTTAGTAGGTATAACTTTTTCCATTTGCAAAAAGATTGCAGTCGATAATTCAAACTGTTATGATGAAAAACAAGGGAACGGTACAGGAAGGAATTATTGCAATCTTTCTTAAATTACGACTTATCTTCACAACATTGAGCTGCCGGAAGGTTTTCCACGTTTTAACAGCTCACTTTTGATATGCCCATTTCCGACATTTTTATTTTTCTATAACCCATCCCCCCGCCCGATACAGACTACCCCCAGAAGATCCTACCCAGCCTGCAGGGTACACCCAGGACAGGAGGAGACACCACGAATCCCCCACACCTATCACTTTTTGTGATCGGAGTTGGTGAAGGATGGAGTCCACCTCTACGAGGCAGTCCAGGCTTACAGCGAGGGGTGGGTAAAGAGCGATAATCCCTCTCGGCCAAACTATCCCAGGTCAATGGATATTGGCGAATTGGCTATAACCCATCATCATTTCTAACATTTTAAACACTCCGGTTAATGGTTTAAATACATTTAAATTTTGGATATAAAAAAAATTACATGAAATTAACAAATCACCTCATACTAGAGATATCCAAAATGTTCTCACTTCCAACCATTGAATATGGCTGCTGTGGTATGAACACTGGCATTGTTACGGTAAATTTAGTATTTATTAGGGGAGCACTAATAGCACAGTTAAATGAATTACATATATTCATTTAACTGCGCTAATACCCAATATGGTCACCTTCAGAATTATTAATTTGTGTTTTGCATTTCCAATTACCACATATTTGTTTATAAAACAGCGGCTATCTGGCCCTGGACAACTGTATTAGGTATTACACAAATGTTTTTGAAGGAATAAGACTATACGAATTAAAAAATGTTCGAAAGAAGACGACTAAATTCCACTGCATTTAAAAGGAGAAAACTATAAAATAATTACGACTCTACTTCTACTGACTTTTGCAAATAATAATTTGAATTTATAACATAGCAACAATTTTATAATTTATTGAGTTGATTCCACTTCCTGAACACTGACCTGGCTAATTAAATGTGCACTTTACCACAATGCCATAACGTAACCTTCACTACAGAACAACTGTGATCAACTGCTTTGGCAACGATCTATTAAAAATATTGTAAACTATATTATTAAAAGAAACAAATATAAATTACAAGTGACTATTATTGTTCTACAAACCAGATTACCTTTCCTTGGTTTATGAAAGATGGTCTATCTAATTTCTAGTTTTGCTTTATAGCGGCATTATCTATATTTTAAATTTTTTAAATCATTTATCCAACTAGTAACTATCCTCAAAAGCCACTAAATAAGTTTCATGGTACAAAGTGTCAAACTCCGGATAAAAACTGAGACACATGGTTTAAAACTTACTACGTGTTACGGCCGGTTTCACAATGTACAGGGTGGGCAAATAAGAGAGAACGCCGGCTGTATCTGGGAAACCGCTTATCGGAGAATTTCCGGGAAAAAATTTTGATAGTAAATATGGCCAAGAGATGTCGCTGGAAATTATTTTCAAGTTCCTGAAATGACCGCTAGGGGGCATAACATCCATGGCCAACTAGAAAAATTAACTTTTCTCGAAAATTTGCCTAATAAAGTAGTACCGGAAATAAGTAAATATTAATCTAGAGGAAATTTTAAACTTTTTCGTGCAACTCATTTTTTTCTATCTTTTAAAATAAAGTAGTGGAGGGCGTCAAACTTTCTTTCCTTTAAACGTTAATAACTCTGCTCAGGATAAACCGAATCTAACAAACTTAGTCTCATTAGAAAGAACTATCTTTTATGCATATTTAGACTAATTAAAGCTGGTTTTGTTACTTTTATTATAGCCGCTAGAGGGCGCTGTCTGCCAACATAACAAATATGGCGGATTTTCTAGAAAATTTCAAATGGCAATATATTTATTGTCACATATTTAAATAAAGGACAACAATCCCTAAAATTCAGTGAAAACCGCAGCTTTCTATCTCAATCTTAGCGGAAGATATTACCAAAGAATTGCAACTGGAGATTTGTGATGTAGCCCTGTAGCCTTTGTGATGCACCTTAGCATTCAAAATCGACTCGTGATAGCCTATTATTAATAAAATATAAGAAAAAAAAAACTGTTGCGGAACTAAAAAGTCGTTAGTGCTGTAATTTTTTCAAAAAATATGATATGAGATAAAAGTAAAAGTTTAAAAGTGTAAAAAAATTTAAACAAATTTAAACTGATGCGGCAAATGCTGACTTTGTAAATGTAGTCTTCATGAAATAATGTGGTGGTCCTGTAAACGACGTGACGTTCAAGGGCCTCTCAAATGTTCAAAATGTTCAAAATGTCGCCCATCGTTTTCAATATACAGTTCCAACCGTTCTTGGGTAGATGAAAATGCAGTTTTCACGTCTGGCACGAGAAAACACCTTAATACGTTCGATCATCACCTCCCTTGTGGGAGCAAGCCTCATTGCGTAAATTAGTTTTTTTAATCGCCCCCATAAATAAAAGTCCATACAGGTCAAATCGGGGATATATGTATAGAATAGATAGATGTAATCAATTTCATTTTCAACTTGTTTAATATAATACCTAGCCGGGTTTCGTCTACCCAAGAACAGTTGGTAACTGTGTATTCAAAACGATGGGCGACATTTTGAACATTTTGAACATTTGAGAGGCCCTTGAACATCACGTCTTCAAATAAATCAGTCGTTTTCAGGACCATCGCATTATTTCATAAAGAATTCATTTACAAAGTCAGCTTTTGCCGCATCAGTTTAAATTTGTCTCAAATTTTTATAATTTTTACTTTTATCTCTTATTATATTTTTTGAAAAAATTACAAGCACTAACGACTTTTCAGTTCCGCAACAGTTTTTTTTTTCTTATATTTTATTAATAATAGATTATCACAAGTCGATTTTAAATGCTACGGTGAAAGGCTACATCACAAATCTCTAGTTGCAATTCTTTTGGTAATATCTTCCGTTAGAAATGAGATAGAAAGCTGCGGTTTTCACTGAATTTTAGGGGTTGTTATCCTTTATTTAAATATGTGACAATAAATATAACTTGCCATTTGAAAGTTTCTAGAAAATTCGCTATATTTGTTATGTTACCAGACAGCGCCCTCTAACGGCTATAATAAAAGTAACAAAACCAGCTTTCATGACTCTAAATATGCATAGAAAAAGCCCTTTCTAATGAGACTGAGTTTGTTAAATTCAGTTTATCCTGAGCCGAGTTATTAACGTTTAAAGGAAAGAAAGTTTGGCGCCCCCCCACCACTTTATTTTAAAAGATAGAAAAAAATTAGTTGCACGAAAAAGTTTCAAATTTCCTCTAGATTAATAATTACTTATTTCCGGTACTACGTTATTAGGCAAATTTTCGAGAAAAGTTCATTTTTCTGGTTGGCCATGGATGTTATGTCCCCTAGCGGTCATTTCAAACTTGAAAATAATTTCCAGCGACATTTCATGGCCATATTTACTATTAAATTTTTTTTCCGGAAATTCTCCGATAAGCGGTTTCCGAGATACAGCCGGCGTTCTCTCTCATTTGCCCACCCTGTACTTTAATCATCAGTTTACTGACTATGAGTTTAGATTGTGAATTTATTTAACATTTTATCTACATTATGCACATTCTAAACTTATAGTTAGTTAACTATCGGTTAAGTAACGGTAACCAGCTATTGCGAAACCGGAATATTTGAAGATAGCACAGGGGATCTACCAATTTTAAAATTTGTCATATACAGGGTGAGTCAGTTTATACTAGCAGGACTCTGGCATTCGATAGAACACCTGATTTTAAGTTAAGTTTGTCATATAAACATATGTCGGGAATCGCTTCGTTTTTGAGATACAGGGTGTCAACGTTTTGGTTTTTTTTTTTAGTATTTTCCACACAGCTCCTATAGTTTTTAAGATAATTTATTCAAATTTTTACGGTAGATTACCTATGATGGTCCACAAATTTTGACATATGTAAACAATTTGAAAACGTACAGAGTGATATTTTTTCGGGGGTCAGGCCCCCTTTTATCGTCCAGAACTTTTTTGTGGTGCGCCAGTGACTGCTAATTTAGAAATCCACGTTCAATTTAGAAACTTTTTTGTCTCTTGCATTTTTATCGTAGCTGTAACAGTTGTCGAGTAATTTGAAAAAGTCTATGAAAGAATATTTTATTAAAAAAAATATATTTTCATCGAAATTTTCACTAAAATCAATTATTGTCAAACGAAAGTTCATTAATCTAAATTGTCAAAGGTTACATACTTACAGTACAACTTTTGCCACTAATTATTTATTTTTTTGTAGCATTTCAGAGACTTAATAACTAAGTAAAATAATTAAGAACTAATAATAAACCAAGGCAAATACAAATAACTTTACAAATAACCCGAAATAATTTTATTTTTGAAATTAAAATTTTCAAAATGTTATCCATTTTGTTGGATACATAATCGGCATCACGTTTCAATAGATCTTGCTGAAACTAAGTGATGAACTCATATGTCTTCGCAAGCATGTCTTATAAGCCCTCTAAGATCGTCAACATCTTGAACAGGAGGTGCATACACGTTTTCTTTAAGAAAGCCCCACAGAAAAAATCCATTGGTGTTATATCTGGGGAACCTGGGGGTCGTGCGATTGGACCTCCACGTCCAATCCACCTTTCTGGATAATTGTCGTCTAACCAAGCTCATACATTTCTTCCAAAATGAGCTGGGCAGCAATCCAATTGGAACCAAGCTTGCTGTCTTAAATTTAGAGGGACATCTTCCCAGATATTAGGATGCTCGGTTTCTAGAAACTCTAAGAAGTTTTGCGAACCCTTTGACCCTTTCTGGCAAAAAATATGGTCCAAATAAACGATTTTCAAAAATTCCTAGCCATACGTTAATGCTAAACTTATTTTGGATTTTGTTTGGCCTAATAGCACGTGGATTTTGCTCTGCCCAAATATGTTGATTTTTGAAATTTACTATCCCACGTCGGGTAAAGCAAGATTCATAAGTCCATAATACGTTGGATAAGAAAGTTCTATTATTTTCTAATGTGTTAAGGATCCAATGACAAAACTTCACTCTGCGTTGTTCGTTGCCAGGACGTAGACCTTGGTTTATTATTAATTCTTAATTATTTTACTTAGTTATTAAAAGTCTTTGAAATGCTACAAAAAAATAAATAATTAGTGGAAAAAGTTGTACTGTAAGTATGTAACCTTTGACAATTTAGATTAATGAACTTTCGTTTGACAATTGATTTTAGTGAAAATTTTAATGAAAATATATTTTTTTTAATAAAATATTCTTTCATAGACTTTTTCAAATTACTCGACAACTGTTACAGCTACGATAAAAATGCAAGAGACGAAAAAGTTTCTAAATTGAACATGGAATCCAAATTTTGGCAAATTAGCAGTCAGTGGCGCACCACAAAAAAGTTCTGGACGATAATAGGGGGCATGACCCCCGAAAAAATATCACCCTGTACGTTTTCAAATTGTTTACATATGTCAAAATTTGTGGACCATCATAGGTAATCTACCGTAAAAATTTGAATAAATTATCTTAAAAACTATAGGAGCTGTGTGGAAAATACTAAAAAAAAAAACAAAACTTTGACACCTTGTATCTCAAAAACGAAGCGATTCCGGACATATGTTTATATGACAAACTTCACTTAAAATAAGGTGCTCTATCAAATGCCAGAGTCCTGCTAGTATAAACTGACTCACCCTGTATATTTGGCACTTTTTTATAACTAATTTTAATTATAGGTGTTCTACGTAAAAATACTCATATTTTCTTATCTGATTCACGTCATATTGTGTCTCTCCTGTAGAAAATAAAAAATAAAATAGTAAAATCTGAATTAAGATAATTAAATAATTAAAACATTTAATTTAGTTCGCAACAAAACAATCAAGTCAGCTATGATTTTTCTTTGCAAATATTAAACACTGATTATAATATTCAATATCAAAATCCTGTTGAATTATAAAAAAAATATTACACGCGCCTACTTTGTCTATAATTTCAATTTTCGCTAAACGCATCAATCTAGATTAAACTCAATTGTTAATCATAGTACACAGCACTTCTCAAACAAGTATAGTGTTTATACGGACAATTGAAACTGACCAGTGTTAAGGCACAGGACTGTGCGCACTTGTCTTCATATTTCGTCCTATGTATTTAGCAATGGTATCGTGATTCGATTACAGTGGCGGCTAGTCATAATGGGCACAAGGGCACGTGCCCTATGCGTAAGCACATAAGACTTGTGAATGTTGTAATATTTTATAAACTTTTATAATTATTATAATTTGGTGGATTTTTTTAATAATTTTTCATCATGAATATTGAATCATTTGGTGCATACATATCCGTCTAGCGTCTAGACCGCTTCACGCTTCACCGTCTGTGGACTGGGCTGGGCACGGCCGCTGTGTGCCTGTTCTTTTTTCTTTTCTATTTACATGCGCAAGAAAAGGATACACAGCTTCTATTTTTCCAGCGCGTCTTTTCTAATGCGTTCTGTTACGTCATTGAATGGGCGCTGCCCCTTCGACCAGACGGTACAGAGTACTAGAGATGGGAATACCCCATCATATTAATGAACGTACGTGAGAGATTTCAATTTACTGATTTTTTAACTATAGCCAATTGGTTTGAAAAGGAGAAATTTAACAACTATAGAATAGTTTTTCCTCTGGAACATATTAAAACAGTGTGTGCCTTATTTCCAAAAATCAACATTACAAAATTAAAAAATGAGCTGTATATAATGTATTCTAGAGATGATTTCATACGACATAGTGGTGCGGCGGTTGCTTTATTACAAATGTTAAATAAAAATAATTTACTTACGACGTTTTCGGAATCGGTTGAAACTAACTATATTGTGCACAATTCCTATGACTACAGTCGAAAGTGAACGCTGCTTCTCAACACTTAAGTGAATAAAGACATTTTTAAGAAACACGATGTCACAAGAAAGGTTATGTGCTCTAGCAATGCTTTCCATCGAGAAAAATTTAGTAAACACTATGACACTTGGAAATGATAAGTCAAGATAATTGGAGTTTCATTATAAAAGTTACTTAGTTTAGTTTTCGATGGACGAGCGGGTGGTTGCAGATTGTAAGGTAAGCACACCGATTTGTTATGGGTTTGGGTGAAGTACCTAAATGGGTTTTATTATTTATTTTTTTTATCTATCTGTGTTTTTTCTGGTCTAGCAGAAAACAGAAGTTTCGCCCGAGGTTTCACCTGCTATTTTTCTGACATGTATACTTTTTTTGAACCGATTTAAATATTATTTTAAATAATTTTTCCATATTTCTGTCAATCGCATCAAAAAAGGGGATATTTGCCTAACGAAACCTATTTCTTCAAGCAAATATTTTTGCTCTACGAATTTCTAATTTTTAATTTTAAGGTGTTTGACCTTGAAAAATGCAAAATTTTCGCCTGCGGCGCATTTTTTCCCTTGTGCCCCCCATTCCCAAATTTCACCAGCCGCCACTGTTCGATTAGTAACTAAAACTGTACATGTGAGTCCTATACTGGATATCTAATCAGCCCGATGAACCATCTACAACTGCGCGCTGGTGTAAAGAGAATAAACAGACTGGTCTGCTGGATGTAAATCATTTTTTTGTTTCCCGTGCCGAGTGCTGAAATATCATCAATAATTTTCCAGCGTAAATACCAATAACCAAGCGTTCTTTAGTTTTATTAAATAAACAATAAAAATAACAATAATAAAATATGTTATTGGTTACATTGGCTACAAATAATAGGTACTAATAAACACAAAATAATACGATCTCTATAACATTTCTACCTGCGCCCATGCAGAATAAAGAGATGCCGACTGTTTTTGCCGGCTTTTAAGTTTTTATACGGTTTCAATTGTGCGTAAATACACTATACTTACATTGCATGGTTAAATATACACATATTAGCTCCGCCTCCCCCTACCCTCCCCCCCCGGAAATGTCCTATGTCCTATGAGCTATTCAATTACTTAATTCACTTACCTTACCACTGTACAGATTATCCATATAAAAAGAGCGACTTACCTGTAACAAAAAAAATTAAATAAATAAATTATAGAATGTGTTCATGATAAAAAAAATACAGGTGTACTATTCTATTCTCACTATATAATAATAATTGTGTTTCAGGTACCATGAGATTTTGTCATATTACGAATATGTCCTGATAAGATTTTTAAATTTGAAATTTTGAATATACAGACGCAGGAGTCTTTAAACATCGAATTTTGTTATTTTTCAAAACTATATAGTTTCTGCAAACATTTCAAAGGTATATGTAGAAAAAAAATTGAGTTAGGATTTCATAATTTCTTATACGGTAGGTATATTATTAATCAAGCTAACACGCTGAAACAGCAATATAAATTTAAAATTTTGTGCCACAAATCATTGCCAAAGCGATAATCGAACCACATTATTTATTACTTTTCAACGCTTTTATAATTTATTAACATATTAATTTAGGTATTATAATATTATTGAAATGATTTAACAATAATTTTGATGTAATGAAATATGTTGCTCTCCTTGTTACCTACAGGCAAAAGAAATAAACTCATTCTTAAAAGCAAATCCCAAAAACAACCGCTCCGCGCACAAAATTCCTTAAATTCCTTCCAACGACACTTATATGGGACACATATCCTGAAATAACCCTATTTTTTTGTAGGTTTTTCTTTAAAGATAAGTACACAAAAGACGGTTACTCCGTCCAATATTGAATGGCACTAGTATATCTTGAAATAACTTCAAATTGCTCAGTATTACATCAAAATTAACTGCATTGCTTCAATATTCACTGAATTTTGCACATATTGCTCATATTTTTACTGGTGTGCCATGTATTGCTCATATTTTCTTAGTATTGCACAGCATTGCTCTCATTTTTATAAAATATTTGCATTGCTTCGTATTGCTTTTGAATTGTGTCGTATTGCTTTTGTGTTGCTTCGTATTACTTTGAAAGTGCATGATAACTGTATTGGTGAAACACACCTACATTTTCTTAGTACCTATATTGCATTGCATTGGTCGTATTTTTATAAGTTGCTCACATTGCTTTTAAAGTATAGTATTGTTACTTCTTCCGGGGTTCAAAAGATAAGTGAGACTTATACAACAGTACAAATCTTTATTTAACACTTCAGACACAGTACAACACTTTTTGTACAATATCTAAATAATTACACACCGAAAACACTTGAAAAATCGCCCTTGTTTCACTGAAGTATTGCTTCTTCTCTTGATCGCTCTTCTATTGAGACCGACTGACTAGCCGGCACGCAGCGGGCTTTATACAGTGTGTACAAGATAAGGATGGGATAGCATTGGGATTTTGGAATCGGTAAGAGCTACAAAGTTGGTTAAATTATGAAAAAGTTGAGCAGTTTGAATACCTTGATGTATCACAAATAATTAAACCATTACTTGTGATGCATCATTGAATTGATAATAAAAATGGTATCAAAATTTCTATTTAAAAATACAGGACCGTATTTAAAAAAAAGGAAGTTGATGATGGTTTCTCGGAAACGAAACGTCGGACAAAAACTTGATGAATGCCATCTTGTTAAGCTCAAAAAGTAACAATGGAAAAGTATTTTTTATTTTTTGATAGCTGTTAAAATAACGCCAGAAATAAATAAAAACAAATATCGCAAAAAAAATGTTTTTCCAAATATTTCGAAATCAAAAAAGGATAAATTATTTTGCAAAGTCCATGTAAAAGGTATTCAAACTGCTCAACTTTTTCATAATTTAACCAACTTTGTATCTCTTACCGTTTCCAAGATCCCAATGCTATCCCATCTTTATTGGACACACTGTATAGGTAAACTAGAAATTCACGGATTTTATTGGCTTATTTAAACATGAGTTATATAATCGTAGAAATTTCCATCAAATACTCACGAATAATCCATACACCAGGGCAGTTCAATAAATAATCGCAATTTTTTTTGCAGTTTCAATTGAGCTTATATAGACTATACAAGGCAACTCATGCTATTAGGAATTGAAGGCTCCTCAGTAAAGCAACTCTAACATCATGAATGTTAGTAGTGGTGAGAAACACACCGCAGTGCCCTCTTTGGGTCTGTGCTACTATCTGTCTGACAATTATTGTCAAATTGACAGACATATTGTTTTTTTTTGTTTTCGGGATCTTCATCAATCTCCATCAAATAAACTCTATCATTTACAGCTGTTCCGAATTAAGGCCTAATGATTTTTTTTTGTTTTAACTTAGTACAAGGGAATTAAGGGCTCCTTAGTAAACACAATTTGACATCATTTCCAGCAAACATATATCACAACTTATACCAAACATATTAAAAACAAAAATAATAGAAACAACATAACTTAGGATTATCACTCGGAAGATCACGATACACACATAATTTGGCGGTTAGCCTTAAGATCTCGAACAGAATTTCCGACATTGTCACACCTAACAGAAACACTGTGCGCAGGTATAAGCCTTTATAATCTCAATTGAAACTGCATAAAAAATTCCGACAAACGACACACGTGCGTAAACAAAGGGGCCGCCGTCGAGGTGCAGGTGTTTCTTTTGTCGGATTTTTTTTTACAGTTTCAATTGACATTATATAGATTATAACGACCATGAGTATTGCTCTCGGTATTGCTTTATTGCTTTTATTATTTCGCATTGCTTCATATTTTCTATGCCTATTTTTACATTGCTCCTCAATTTTCTTGCATTGCTTGAGTATTGCTAACATTTTCAATACATTGCTCGAATTTACATAGTATTCCTCGCACTGCTTTTACATTTTCTCATGCTTGTACACCACATTGCTTCAGCGGTTTACCCCTCGGTATAAATATAGAAAAATAATGACTTAAAAAATCCTTCAAAATAAGAAAAGAAATGGCTTGTTTATTTCAGGACATAAAGGTGCTGTTCAATACTTTTGTAAGCAGTGTATTTGCTTCCGATATTTTCGTTTTAAGTAGGTACCTAATGATATAATTCTATTGCATACGTAGGTTATACACGGTGTCCCACAGGGAAAGGCCGGGATCGATATATAGAAAAGTACGTACAGGGTGATTTAAGGGTATTCGCGTATATTTTGACCCCTACCTACTGGGGTTATTAAGAAAGTTATAAAAAAAATGTAAATACAAAAGTTGTATGATTTTCATGTATTATCTTTTAGCTAGGAGGAAAAAAAAATTGCATGTCGTAAACTTAGGAAAACCAATTAACATAATATTTTTAAATGGGACACCCTGTATAATTTTACGCGCCTGGGGAAACATTCTTTTCCTGATTTCAAAAATATATATTTTGTTGACATTTGCACTCACAGTTTTCGAAATATTCGACAGCGAGTACCATAAAAAAATACAAAAGATACAAAGAACTAAAAATATTTAACAGTAGAAACCAATAGTAATAAAAAATATTTAACGATTTTCGATGTAACCTCGTTAGTTATTTAAACATTTTCCAATATTTTCATTTTTTAATATTTTTTTTTATGATTTATTATAAAGATTAAATATTAAATATTAAATATTTCGAAAACTGCCAGTGCAAATGTCAAAAAAATATATATTTTTGAGATCAGAGAAAAAAAATGTTTTCCCAAACGTCTAAAATTATACAGGATGTCCCATTGAAAAATATTATGTTTAATTGGTTTCCTCAAATTTACGAAATGCAATTTTTTTTTTGACCTAGACCAAAGATAATACGTAAAAAGCCAAACAACTTTTGTATTTAAACTTTTTTTCCACCTTTCTTAATAACCCCTGTAGGTAAGGGTCAAAATATACGCGAATACCCTGTACAAAGGTCAGTGGGGCCTACCTGTTTAAAACATTTTCACGTTTCTGGCACTTCCGGTATAACCGGAAGTCGACACCAACCTGCTTATTTTAAATGGAATACCCTATATATGATATCATTACTGGATTCTACGTAAAATTCTAAACACATTTCCTGTAGGATATCCTATACCTATCTTCAACTGTTTTTGAAATATTGACAGGTGAATATTGACATTTTGCAATTTTGACACCCTGTAAAATCTAAACGGTTTGCACATTCCTATCTTAACTTTTCACAAGCTATCGTTTGACAGTAATTTCAGATTTAGCCAGAAACAAAAAATTTTCGATTAAATTTAATCTCTTGGTTAAATCTGAAGTTAGTGTCAAACGATAGCTTATGAAAAGTGAAGATATCATCTTCACTTTTTGCTTGATCTCAAACCGTTTAGATTTTATAGGGTGTTAAAATGTGTTTAGAATTACACGTAGAATCCAAAAATAAAATAATATATAGGGTGTTATATTTAAAATAAGCAAGTTGATGATAACTTCCGGTATAACCGGTATAATCGGAAGTGAAAGAAAGTTGACACTATTTTCATTGAATATATCTTTTTGATAAACCCCTGTATACAAATTTTCAGATTTCAATTCTGACTACTTTTTGAGATAATCCTTACTGGACCCTTTTCGTGATACACCCTGTAGATTCAAATAAAAGTGTAATTAAATTTAGTAAATGGAGCACAAACATCACACGGCAGCAATTTCTTTGAGTTTCAAATAATTAAGTTGCAGTAATTTAACATTATTACATTTGCAATAAGGTCTGAGGTCTGAGTGCATTTCATTCCATTTACAGTGCATTTTTAAGAACCAATTAAAAATTTGATGCTTCAACAGACGAGGTAATTAAAAACAATAAACACGTAATAGATGCATATTGTGGAATGTCAACAATGCTTTTTGTATTACAATTTACGAATTACTTGAATAAAAAAAAACAGTATTACGGTTATTAGTCACTTAGTAACACTTATTACAGGCAAGTGGGCAAGTTTTAAAACGATGTACTATATATTTTTTTTACAATAAATTAAATATAAAATTATTTTATTTTTAAGAAAACGTATATGCATTTTTATGCAGTTATAATAGAAGTTGTGTAAAAATGTTATACTTTTAAATAACGATTTCTCCTTTTTTTTGGGTAGGTCCTTAATGAAATAAACTTTATATTTATTTATAACGTTTTGGTTTATTTTCACATTAATACTTATCCATTTAGAATAACGGTAGATACGTATTTTATTCAAGCTTATAATTAATATTACAGATCTGATGAAGGTTTAGTATCCTGATAAACTGAAACGTTATAAAAATAAATGTTGATTTAATTGAAGATCGATGAAACTGCCATCATATGGTTTTAATTATATAAAATTTTTTGACTTCCAGAAAATGCAATAATTATCGGGTTGATAAACAGACGTAAAACCAACCATTAAAACGTATTTTACAATGGAAAGAGGTCAATGCATACAAAAACAAATGCACCAAAAATACATCATTACCACTACTATTATTAATTATTACAAAGACAGTGATACGGTAATTTTTAATAATTACTGTTTGTATAGAGATATTTTTAAGCTATATCGAAATTTACAGAATAATATTTATTCTGTAAACTTTGACTATATGTACTGTTTTCCTTATTTACAAACTAACCAAATGAATGAGCCTGTATGTCAGGCGTTTACACACAGGTTAATTCCCTTTGGAGAAAAGAGAGAGTATTATGATTAAAATGCTTCTCACTCTTATTTAGTAAACAGTTCTAGTTAAAAATGTTGTAGTACTTTCACATACGTGTACACTCAGTAGTCTGAAAAACGCCGAGACGGGTCGATTTTGTTTTTAAAGTAATCTTTTAACGTAAAGTACAGTTACCTATCTTACTTAGTGGCGGGATATGGGAGCCAATTTTTTTATTTCAAGTAGGACACCCTGCATATTTGACTATATGTACTGTTTTCCTTATTTACCAACTAACCAAATGAATGAGCCTGTATGTCAGGCGTTTACACACAGGTTAATTCCCTTTGGAGAAAAGAGAGAGTAATCACTTAAAATAAATTTGCACAATTAAAGTAATAACATAATTAAAACCTAAAAATACACTTTAAAATAGTAAAATAAAATTTATAAACTACAAATAGTACATTGAACAAAGTCAATGATCAGAAAAATCATTCTTAAGATATTCATCAAAGGTGTAAAGTGCCTTTGTTTGTAAGATAACCTTTCATTTTCATTTTAAAATGTTTCCTACATAAATTTTTAATAAAATCTGCAAGCCTGTTAAAATAGACAATTATATTTTTTAATGTCTTTATTATTTTTGTACTGATGTCATAGGGGTCTTTGCTGGTAGTATATTTTGTAAATTACTTACAATGTCTCTTATTTCATTGTAAGTCACTTGCTGAAATTCAAAATTACTGCCTATGGTAACAGGTTGAAGGTAACTTTGAAATATGGCACTAGTATTTGGAAGTTGATCAAGGATATTCTGAGAAATATTTGAAAAAAATTCATTAAAATTCTCTGCATTAATTCGGTCAGTCAGCAGATGATGATAGGGTATGGCAACAGGTTGTAAATCCACGAAGAAGAATGTGCTTTACACCTCAGAAGGCGTCTCTCGTTCCACGGTGAGATTTACCAAGGCCTGGTCGACCCTCATCAAATAGAGATGATCAGCTACACGTTATATTAGAAGCCAAGGACAATGCTCACCTATCTACTACGAAAACTACGTTAAATAACAACACTCACCAATCAACTGTGGCCAAATTGCAAAAAGGAAAAATATTATCCGTAGAAGGTCTAGCTAATTCATGTACTAAACGATGATGATCCCAATCGCTGGTTAATTTTGTGAGGAGCTAATGCGACAATGTGATGAAGATCCCGATTGTTTGTTCAATGTTCTTTTTTCTGATGAGGTAACTTTTGATTTGAATGGATCGGTTATTCGCCTTAATGTTTTTTTTATTCGCTTATTGTAAAATATATACTTAGTTATGCCTAAAAAGTATTTTTTTAAATTTTTTTCTTGGCCAGTATATTTTGAAAAAATTGTTAAAATTACCATATATTTCAAATAAAGCGCCATTGACGTCATACTCCAGTTCGTTGTTGTCTGTTGGCTGCCCTGCGTTTTGTGTTCACTGTCAAGTGAAGTGTGCTTAACCTAACTTTCGTTTTGTGTTTTGATTAATTTGATTTAAAATGAATAAAATTTAAGAGGGATATCGTAAGGCTGATTCAGACAACCTTCCAAGAGTTGACAGTGAAATGTTTAACGATTTCTACGTCACAAATATGAACTTTCTTAAGTGCTGAAGTGCGCAATGTTAAGACAAGAAGGTTAGGTCTTATAACCTAAGTTATCAAATCATCATTTAGTTGACTTTTGCATAGATTGTGCAGTGTTATCAGCTTTAACGAAAAATACCTAAAAATTATTTTAATCAAGGGATAAATTATAAAATAATCATGTTGATTTGCTTTAGTAAAAATTTATGGAGAATATTTCACCTAAAAATATATATTTTCATTTTAAAATTACCATTTCACCTAAAAATACATAATATTTTCATTTCAAAATTACCAGAATGTAAATTTAATCGTTGCCAAGAAAAAAGTAAAATTATATGTGGCAACGTGGAACCGTTCTTTAACTTGCCTACATTTTATTGGCTACTGGAGTGTGATGTCAGCGAACCGTGCAGTTTGAAATGATTCATGAAGACCGGTCACTTTGTACTTGGATAACTTCGCTTAATTACAATTCTTTAATAAATTGGGTTGATTCTACCTTTACTTATGTACCAGTATAACGTTTGATATTAATAAAATAGTAAAATTCAATTTAGTGGAAAAGGTACATTATCGGTACTGGTCATGAGGCAATCCACATTGGACTCCGAAGTTCTCACTCAGCGAACCCAAAAAATAAACGTTTGGGCAGGAATTATAGACAAGCAAATTATTGACCCCTATTTGTTAGATGGAAATCTTACTACTACTGACTCGTATCTAAACTTTCTTCAAATCAAGCCTTATAAACCTTATTCGTAGGAGTACGCTCTATCAAAAAACGTAGACGTAGGTATATGGTGTCCCACTTGAAATAAAAAAGTTGGCTCCCCACGTGCCTCCACTGAAGATAGGGTAACTGTACTTCACGTCAAACGATGACTTATTCAAAAGTAATTTTGTACGTTACTTTATCATAACCCTGTATTAATACACCTTATTACTGGTACAGTCGTAGAATTCAACTCATCTGTCGATTGATTTAAAAGAAAACATGGAATATCAACTACACTTTTCAGTACCTTGTGATACGGTTGGTTTATAAAATGACGAACTGGTTGAACGTGGATCAACCCAAAAGAAAAATCCTGAGGCGCTAAAAGTAGGTGGCCTTGACGCTTTTCCATTATTTCTATTAAATATGCTTCAACCTATATCACACTTGCTAACTTATCATTGCCCTTATCTTAGCTACAGCCACTCTTATAAGCTTAAATTGGGTTAATTAATGATTAATAAAACAATAACATCCTGTAAACAATAACAATCGCCTCATTTAAGTAAATGCAGACAGAAACCCTCAATTCCATGGACAGTGTGACTGGGATGTTCTTTACTGCAAAATTTTTATTCCATATACACATAGTGTACACAAATGAGTTCCTACATGAATTACAAATAATTCAGCCAATACTATGCTGGGAATATGCAACTTGTAAAGTAAAAACCATAAAACAGGAAGCATTCTAACGAGCTGAAGTAAAGTATGAAGGCAAACCTCTAGATTAAACCCCGCCAAGAAAAAAAAACTGTATAAAATGTAATTAATGCAGTTATTTAATAAGCTAAATAACTTTTATCAGTATCAGTGTTTTTTAAAAGTTTTGCACAAATTAAATATTTAAATTAATTTAATAAAATAATAAAAATTCAACTAGAACTAGCTTTTATTTTATTTTCTTTAGAATATAATACTTAAAACACACGTATACAATTTCTTTTGTAAAAATTGAATAGAATAATTTTGACGAAATTTGTACGAATGTCATATTTAAGCATTGCATAAAATAGTTGCGGTATATGAAGCTGTACCCTTAGCCCTTAGAATCATTTGTCCCCTTTTCAAAGCTGTCAGTGGTAATGATTCAGATTAGTCCTTTTGTTAGAGGCACAGAAAGAAAAAGTGAAATATTTTCCTACCGCTTCCTCCTGCCTTTACTGAAATGTAACTCACATTTTCTTTGTAATACTAATGTAATTGTCACTAATATAGTAACGTTAACAAAATATTTTTGTAACTGCTAATTATATAGAAGATAAAAAAGGTTTATGATAATTTATTTCTTCTTATTGAAGTGCAACACTTTCCATAGGTGCCTTTCGGTAGAAAGGTATAAACATTTCTACCATATGATAAACAATACCTAATTACCTAACTTATAGTCTAGTGGGAATTGTTATAGAATCTTGAAGGTAGATACACTAAACATGTTAAAATTAGTAGATTGTTTAACTGCATTCCTTCCATAATTCTATCTATTAGATATTTACAGATAGGTTTTCAAAATACTAAAATAAAAAATAAATTATAAGCAGTAAGCACCAACTGAATTATTTATAACCTACATATTATCGGTCGTGTACATCAAAGAAGCCAAAAATAGTTTTTTTTTTCATTTTACGCAATAATTTATTGAACAATTAGCAGTTAAAATAATTAGTTACACATTTTGAGTCTCAGTATTTTTCTAGCGAAAATATTGGCCACATGTCTGTCTGTTATAATTTTAAGGACGAATGGCACCATAGCCGAATAATTATGCCGATTTATCAGACTGTGTAATCCAGTTATTTGCAGCAGATGTCTTGGATATGGAGTGTAAGCAATTTTTTTTATAAATCTTTGTATGCAATCTTCACATGTCTGAAATATTTGCAACACTGTATGTAAGCTGACAAGACAAATGCGAATTCTTGCCGACTTGCCGTATTTTTGCTTGCCAAATATTATGCCCGCGAGATTTTATAAAATTATTAAATGATACATATTAACGGTATAAATTAGATACAAATACATTGAGACTGAAGACATTATTTTTATGTTCTAATCATACTGACAATGTTAGTGGTCAGTGGATTAATTTAATGGAGAATTTAAACAGAAGGATAAATATATCATTAGGATATAAACTAGTGCTGGGTAAAACAAGTTATTTCAATAACTGACTAATGAGTTTTCTAAAAGTTATTGAGAAAGTTATTTCAAAAACTGGATCATTACTTGAATGATATCACTTAAATAATATTGATTATAGACTTGTTTAGTATGATAATTTAGGTTAGATGTTAGTTTAGTAGCTATGTAATGTTTAATATTTGAGACTGAACGTCAAGTGGCACTTTTGTTTGGAAATTAAATATCTTTGGAAAGTGGGCTTAAACAGATAGAGTTCGTGTAATCATTTCTGGTTCTCTAGTAAAAATGTCATTCCGGTTATAAATACTCTTCAAAATATTCTGGTTTAACAACTTGATGGTTTTAACATTGTAAGAATATTGGCGTCAGCCAGACGCGAAAGACCCCTGCGGACGGAACAGTGTTGAGTAGACAAAATCACAAATGTGCAGGGCCATATTAAGTCAAGTAGAGTGTAATGAATTCTGTGACACTTAGAAAGATATGTTGTATATTCATAAATATTGCAAAGGCACATAAATATTGCCTGGTTTTTCGGGAAGTTTTCCAGGTATAAAATCAATTGTAAAGTAAGGTCGTAATTCCCTCACTTTGGCACGAGAATACTAGACAGATAGGAGGAAGGTGCTTTAACAACCAATGGGATTCGTGTATTTGCATTTTAAAGAAACGAAACTTTATTTGAAAAGTTTCGACTTAAGAAAGTCAGTCTCTATCGGCACGGCTTCAGAACGGGTTGTTGGTATTTATTTGGGGCTTCTTTCCATAGTATGAGGACAAACCACCAAGAGCGGGTAAAGTACGATTCTTGGACTCGAATTAAACGTTAGTTGTTTAATTCGAGTTAGACGTTAGTTGTTTAATTCGAGTTAGTTGTTAGTTTTAGAGTGATTCAGATTTAGGGTTCATTTGTGTTATATACATTCGTTTTCTTCGGTTGAAGAACTAAACAGTTCGAAATAATTCCACAGTCAAATAGTAAATCAGTGATTTGTAAATTCTCTTTTGTTTACGTTTTTCAATTCTATTTTATTTGTTATTAAAACTCTTTCCTAAAGTGAAGTGTTTGGGTCCACATCCTCCTAACTACCTTCTCAGTGTTAGAATATAAGGAGTGTCCCAGGATTATATACATACATCGAGGGTCAGGATAAGATAACCCACGGTAAGTCAAGAACCCTTTTCTATAAATATACTTTTTTTAATACAAAGCTTATCTCGAACCCAGAGACAGAGAAATTGATTCAGCAGTAATATTAGACTCCCTTCTGAGATACATGAATAACTAGTAAGTTTCGTGCAGCTTGTATATGTAGTACACATCGGGCAGTCTGTTATAAGACACATTTCATAATTCTGAGGTTATAGGAACATAATAAATGTAGGTATGTATTACAATATCTACTACATACTTCAAGAAATTAACAATTAGGTAACATTGATTTTTTATTCTCCACGTGAAAATATAAATAAATGCAATAGGGAAATGCACCATGCAGCACTTCTTATTCCCGTATCCCGTATCATAGTATTTGAATGATATAAGTACGGAGTACGTGGCACACATATGAGTTACGAGTTATATGTTGAAGTGACGAGTAATTTTTTAATATTGATGCTTGTACCAGCCGTCACTCGTGGTATCGTCGAATGATCAACTAAAATAAAAACCGGTTATGCAATAACTGAATAATAGGTTATTTATCACTCGAGTGATCCCAACACTATTGTAGAAACACGGTTCAAGTTGTTGAATTGAATGTTTTTTATTATCGAGAGATAATTTATTATACATCTTTAGACCCGGAGATAGCGGATTCCTTTTCATGCGCATCCAACAATTTTTAAGTAAATTGTGATTCGCATAGCTTATACGGAGTAGTGGGCAAGAAACCGACCCTATATATAAACCATAATTGAAAGATATCTACCTAATTTTAACATGGGTATGTGTATGTGACTATTCCCCTAAAAAATGACGTTTTCAAGATTTCACTCATTCTTATATTAAATAGTGGTTAGGGTTTAGGAACCTAAGTCGTTTCTGGGCATTAATGCGACCTACAGATTAATAATATAGCTCCCCCCTCTTGCAAACATATCTGACTTAAGAGATAAGTAATTAGAATGGAGGAGTTGTTGTTTTTGTTGTCGTTGGAGAACAACGCGGTTACCGCAGCACTCAGGCTTTGGGACTGCCTGCCGCTATAGTCGAGAGTTTTAGAAGATACCCGTAGTATGCGTCTAGGCTAGCACCAGTTCTAGTGGAAGCTTCGTAATGTCCTGAATCAGTATTTTAGGTCGGCAATCGCCAAGTGTTGTTTTTATCAATATCTTCGTTAATTGTGAGATAAATATATAACTATTATATATTGTTGTATGCATAAAGACTCAACGAATTCAAAAATGCAAAAATATATGGGTGTCTCATTTAAAAATCACAACTTTATAGTGCCCCCTGAATATTTTTAGAGATAAAAAATCTAATGGCATTATTAATAAAAATGTACAATGTGATCTATTTAAAGTAATAATGTTGATGTCTAAACGGAGCTAATAAAATATAACCATTATTTCAATCTACAGAACATGACATAATATGGTCGAAACCAAAGTTCAACAACATTTAAGTTTGGTCATTTTACATTATTTATTTAGATAATTAATTATTAAATTCAATAGTAAATTAATACGTGCATTTGGACTGATTGTCGTCAATTTACAAGAAATGCAATATATTTCCACAATAGGTAGTCAAAAATATTAAACGACAGTTAAATATTTTCTTCATACCAACTTAAAAATCTTAATACTTTACTTAAGGCAAAAATTATATTAACAAATTTTTGAAAGGAGTACGTAAAACGAATATCATAGTGTGTGTTCCATAAAAAAATATATACTTTGACTTTATAATGATAATAATAAATCATCATTATAAAGTCAAGGTTTGAGGGATCGGACGAAAATCGGAGATTCAAAACTGTAAAATTAAAAAAGCTGATCATTGGTTGGAATAATAAAAATTAGCTATTATTTCGGATACCTACATTCTTCAAGAAACATTAACATTTCACAACAATTTAAAATTCTCCGACATGGTATTTTTTTGTACTAATGAGTTTCTACATTAATTAAAACTTCTAAACTTAATTTCAAATTTTTAATGCAGCCTACCTCACTATAGTCAAAGTGGTAAAATTAATTAAAAGATTAAATCTCGCGTGAAAAATCCAAATTTAAAGAAGAAAATTAAATCGAATTAATTTTTTTCCGGAAAAACTGCGATCCAATTAATTTTTAGATTGAAGGCGCATTTAAACGAAGTTTCCACTCAATTACGTTAAGCTTTAATTAGCTGTACTATAAATAAAGTTTCTGATTAGACAAGGCTTAATCTAGGTAGCGACAAGTAAGGACAGGATGTTGCAAATCGGAAACTGCTATAAATATCTGCAATAATTATTAACATCAGTGTCACAGTTCTGTAGTTGATAACGTACTTAACGGTTGTCTGCTTTCCATTCACTTCATTCGTTTGGAAAAGATTTATCAAGATTTTATAAAAGCGGTAAAATAAATACACTGATAGAATAGTTTATTCATAATTAATGATACTGATTGACACCTAACAAAGGCTTTAGTGGATAATGGCGTAATAAATTTAGTTTATGAGAAAAATACAACTTATTACAAATTTTCAAATAGGTATACCTTATTACCGTCAAGTAAGGGATTATTGGTAATCAATATCTTTTATTTTCTATTAATAATGATCCGTTTTAATAAACATTATTATGAGTAAATATAGCATTACTTATTTATTGAGAATATTTTAGTTAATTTATAATAAATAAAGCGTACTAATTAAAATTCCGACTTTTATTAGAATATAGAGAACAATGTTTATGATAATATTTTCGTTTTATTTTTAAAAAATAAAGATTATTTATAATGAATAGCGTCTTATTTCACCCCAATAATTATTTTACGTTTATTTAGTCTGAATGTTGAAAACAAAATATTTGTTTTTAATAAGTAAAATACATTTAGAAGAATATTAATAGTAAAAAATATTGTTTAACCTAAAATACGTATTATTTATTTTAAATAAATGCCATTCAAATAAACAATTATTAACTATAATCCCCATCTTTTCTTTCAGTGTAGGTACTGAATACAGCAGCAATCTCTAATAAAAACTTTTGGCGTTCGGATGGATCACCGAAAAAATAATTTATATACAGTAAATCATATTTATTAATTATTAACTTATATGTTGTTATGTTATATTGAAATATGGCGGAGTGTATCTGTATTTAAGGTAAACTTATTTTAATTAACTACTTTTTTAATACCTATACGATACTGCTAAGAGATATATTTAAATTTTTTGGTAATATGTTCATATTTATTGTTACCAATGCTATTTTATTAAAAAGTATTGATACAGTAATAATTAATGTTGCAAATTATTCGTTAGCTTTAACTTATTTACGGGAAATAAGTGCATACTTCCCTATAATATAAATTATTGCTAAAAGGAAAGCCGTAATATGTATCACTGCTAGTGTAATAATTGTAAGGAATATATAAATTAATTACAGTAAATAAAAGGCTAGTTATGCATCAACTGAGATAAATACTTATTAATCAAGTAGTTATGTTATTTATAAGTAAAAACAAATACGAAACAATATTATTGCTCTTATCGCCATTTATTAAAAATATTTATTATATTTAAAATGAATTAGATTGTCTATAGATTTGTACAAAATTGTACATATCCGTAAGCAGTAGTTTGGCAGTATAAAAGTGATGGGCAAAACATCTAAGGAAAATAAGAGTTCATTTAAATAAACTCAACCAAACGTGATTACATAATTATTTAAAAAAACAGTAACAAAAAATTCCTTTTACTTCGTTGTACAAACCTTGAACTCTTCATATTATTATTACATGGTTCTAGACGTAAATTGTCTTTGCATGACTGAAAATATAAGCTTATGACACACAATCCACAAAAACGTTAAATGATGGAAACGTTTCTGATGGATTCCTTTTTTTTTTTGTCAAAAGAGTAGTTGAGATTGTAGTACATTACGAGTACCTTTCACAGTAATTCATTATCATTATGTATTAGAATAATTATAATATAAGCCATAAGCCGCCTACTCACTATGCGCTACTTGCCAAGTAATTGCAAAGTACTTGACAAGTAGCAAGTTGTGTGTATGGAGATTCGCATAGATTGGCGATTTACTTGCACTTCCCATCATGTGTCGGAAAACGGTCCCAAGTCAAAGGCACCGAGTCCAGTGTTTATTGTGCGTTTATTTCGCCGACCAAGTTGGCATCATCTGGAGATGATTAAATCTCAGTCAGTTTTAATCATCTCCAGATGATGCCAACTTGGTTGGCGAAACGCGCGTGGAGTGCAGTATAGTCTTTTGGTGTTATGTGGAAAATTACGTATGTGTTGGTTTCACACCAAAGATTCCAACCCTCTTCAAGTGAACAAATAATTGTTGTTGATCTTGCTATTAACTAGTAGTTATGTAGAAAGTGGCTTCTACAAAGGAAAATATATTCCCATATTCCCATTTTGAAATATTTATTAACATTTCATTTTTTAAAATAATTTTATAAGAAACACAACTTTTAAACTAATAAAATAAACGTTTTAAACAGTCCGCTTTCCCTTTCACAGCGATACGTTGAAACATTTTGGACGATAGTTTGATTTGCAGGGTACCTACCAATAAATTTTTCAAGTTGCTTACCTAAAATTTAAAAACTAAAGTAATTTAAAAAAGAATATGAATAAAATTTTTGTAAAAAATTCGCGTAAACAAATTCTCAGAATGCATAACAGTTTCTTATTAAATGAAGAATTCGAAACACAAATCTACTTTACTTAAAATAAGAAGCAGAATATATATGAAAGTATTTAGTTAGACGAGTAAAGGCCAGTTTTCATTATTAGTATCATGCTCATGTCGAGCTCGTGTCGTGTTGTTGCCGCCAGAATTGCCTATGCGCAGTTTAACATAAAATTACAGTGGAAAACGCATTCCCGTTTTAACCGGACCTATCGTGTTCCTGTCGTGCTGCTGTCGTGTCATAACTGTTTGCCAACAATCGCTTGTGGAGGCGATTCGCGACAGGCGACTGGAGTACGACGTGAGCACGGTAGCAACATGATGGGTTAATGAAAATGGCAGTATGTGCGCCCTCGAGGCGCCTTACGACCGCCGATGGCCTTCCACACGAGATTCGGCTAACAACGCTTGCCGACGAAAGCAGCCGAAAAATAATATGCTCCCCGAGGACGCATAGTTCTTGATCTTGAGTGATTGATGCGCCGTGGACGAAGAACTATGTTCTGGAATGAAGAACTATGTATGTATTTAACTGGATCGTCCTGTAGTCTTCGAAATATAGTGTGGAACTCTCCTTCCTCATCTCTTGCTCTGTATAATGGATTTTACCCAAAACCGTTTCCTCTTCCGGATCCTCTTCTCCTTGCGCTTCAAAAGAATGTACGCCGAACAAACTATCACAACATCCTCCTCGCCTTGATCCATTTCACTTACTGACACCGTGTGACTTTTGCTTATAGTATGAACACGATATGAACACGATCGTGTATGAAAATGCAATGCAAAACGACACGACACGAAAGCGGTAGGAACACGACATGAGCATGATACTAATAATGAAAACTGGCCTTTATAGTGTATATAAGCCGGCAAAAACAGTCGGCATATCTTTATTGTACATGGCCGGAGGTAGAAATGCTTGCTATTAAGAAAATGTTATAGAGATCGTTTTATGAGAATTGTATTCATTTTTATTACTTTTTGTTTATTAAATACTTATTATTTGTGCATGTAGCCAATAACATATTTTATTATTGTTAAGTATTGTTTATGTTTATTATTGTTATTTTTATTGTTTATTTAACAAAACTAAACTACGCTTGGTAATTGGTATTTACGCGCTGCACTGGAAAACTATTGATGATATTTCAGCACTCGGCACGGGAAACAAAAAAATGATTTACAGCCCAGCAGACCAGTCTGTTTATTCTCTTTACATCAGCGCGCAGTTGTAGATGGTTCATCGGGCTGATTAGATTTCCAGTGTAGGACTAACATGTACAATTTTAGTTACTATTCTAATCGCGATACCATTGCTAAATACATATGACGAAATATCAAGATAAGTGCGCACGGACCTGTGCCTTAACACTGACCAGTTTCAATTGTGCTTATATACACTATAATTCACTGGTTGCAAAATGCAATAACAGCTAATCTGAACAAAAATAAATGGATAAGAAAATGACTAGGAAAGAGAAAAACGCACAAAACTGATCACAAAAAGCAGTTCCTCTAACAAGCTGTTAAAAGAATTCGCTTCTGAAGATATTGAAGAATATAGAAATTGTATGAGAATATCTCCTGCATCCTTTGCCGTACTTCTGAAAAATCCTACTTCTGATAAAAATATTGCCACCTATGATAATGGTTATCCTGCCAAAATAAAATTAGAAATTGCTTGGTCATAAATATTTATTTAGCTATTGGAAGTAGCTGCCTGGAGCAGCATTCATGTGTTTCCCGGTTTGCAATTTCAAAATTCATTCCAAAGTATGCGCCCTCAATCAACTTTGAGCACATTTTAATAAGTTAATCACGATTTATCAAACATTAATAAAAATAAAATTAATTAATAAACCAAACAGTAGAATCAAAGCTAAAAAGTATGTACTATTTAATTGTAATCACCCAGCAACTTACCAATTACAGGGTGTGAAAAATACAGTAGACATTTTGTATAAAAAATACAGATACTACAATAATTTAGAAATTAAAAAGATAATAAAAACTATATAACAAATACGATATAAACTATAAAGCACTTTCCGGGGTACCTCGAGGTTCAATTCTTGGACTATTACTATTTAACATTTACATTAACGACGTATTCATGGATCTTGATGTAAATTATTCGTTATATTAAGATGATCTGAAAATTGATTGTTGTGATTGAGTGTCAAACGTGGAACCATTATGAACACTTGCAGCATAATTTGGATAAAAGTGTACAACTAGTGTAATGCAATTGAGTTAAGTTTAAATATTAAGAAATGTAATATTCTATCCGTTTCTTGTTTAGTTCATTTGTTAACCTTTATCTATAAAGTTCAGGGTACTATTCTTCAACGTCCACCAAATTGTTATGATTTAGGTATTATTTTTGAACCAACACTTTCCTTTAATGATCACATTTATTCGGCTGTTGCTAATGCTAATAAGAGTATCGATTTCATTACGTAATTCTAAACAATTCCATACAACTAAAGTGTTCTTAACTCTCTATACTGTTCGAGCGTTTGGTATCCTAAATATGAAACACAAATACATGTCCTTGAAAATGTACAAAGGAAATATTTAAAGCCCTTGCATTTCCGAATAAACGGTAATGTCCTCAAATTGGTTTTCTGCAAGATTTATTCTTGTCAGAGTTTAAGGTGTAGATAGCCAGCTTACACGCAGAATTATTGGTTCAGTGATATTATGTGTAGATAGCCAGCTTACACGCAGAATTGTTGGTTCAGTGATATTATTATTTAAGACTGTAGACTGTAAGCGTAGACTGTCCTCCCATTTTATATAGAATACAACTTAGTTCACCGTGTGTATTGACAAACTGGAGCACTACAGGACTCCACAGTCTATAGAACTTGCAGTAATTATTTGGCTTTCCAGTATATATTTGATATATTTAATACCTCTGTCTCAAAAATTAAAACAGTGATAATAATAAATGCCCGATTAAATTGCTTATTCTGGTTTCCATCTGTTTTTTAATCAATTATTTTTTTTTCATTATTGTTGGTCCCACCTCCTAATTCGTATAATTTTTTTATGTTTGTAGTTAGATACTTATTTATTGTATGTATGTATTGTAATGGTGTATATACACGTAGTACTGAAACAATCACGTACTAAGAATATAGTAATTAAAACAAAAGAAATTATTAATAATGACCACTATAATAAATGAGGTATCCAGAGAAAGTATGTATGTTATATTGCTATTGTATGTTAAACATATCAATTCTATCCTGCGCAGACATAACTCTTGCACAATTAACAATGCCAGAAATACCCTAAAAAATAACTTGACTTGTGCAAAAGTGCAAAATAAAATTAGTTTACCCAAATTCTCAAATTTGAAAATTCATATTTTTTCAAAATAATTGAATATTTGATTCCTGTTTCCATGTTAATAAATTTAAGAAAACAATGATATGATTCATAGTACATGTTTTTATGAGTTATTTCATCATGGTATTTTATAAATGATTCTAGGTCTTATCCAGTTTAGGCATGGAGGACTACCTACCACTTTTAAGGACTACATGGTGGTCAAAAAAAATATTTGATGCATTGTCTTTTTCATTATCATTAATCATATTGTTTTTAAGGCCTCGCTATATGACTGCCAAATATTTAAATAATTATATTAATTTTGCACGACGTTCAGTGATTTCAAAATGAAGAAATCTATAAATATCATGCGCAGTTCAGCAAGGATAACTACATTTATTAGGTAAAAGTAGTAATAATGGTAGTATTAAGATATTAACATTTTCATAAACATCCTGTAATATTGAAAATTTAATTCCTGACAGCATAATCAAAGCATTATTATAATGATAAACCGTAAATATACTTATAAATCAACTTTACGAGTGTGTACTGCCCACGCAATAATGTTTTAATTTAACATGGAACAAGTAATGGAGAAGTTGAGAAACGTATCCTGCAGCATCTTTCGTTAATTAGGGCTTACTATTCAAATGTATTTGTCTTCCAATCTAGTTGTGCAATTAGCCGTAGCTAATTGACACTGACAAATAGAATACCACTTTTGTTGTCACGTTTCACTAGGTTTTCCCATTCTACACAACGGCTTTAGCTAATTTAATCAGATGCTGATATACGAGTGCATGCTGGCTGGCTAATGATCCGTAGTTTTGTTAAAATTCAAAAATATGATTTTGAATAAACATAAGCCTAAGCTAGGAGCTCAGTATCTTGTATTAAAAAATGCATATCAGTTTCAAGTGCATATACTTATGTTTAAATTTGTGTTACCGCGAGAGATAAGACAATTAGCCGTCTTGTCTCGAGTAATGACAGTAAGTTTATCGAGTCGAGACTCACGAGATACAAGGCGAGATTCGAGACGAGACGAAGCGAAATTCTGTATCACCAAAGTTTATCTAGACTGTATCACCTCGTCGCTGGTGATCAATAAACAAAGAAGGTCATTTGTTGTACATACTTTGTGATATAAAACAGTATTCATAGGCAAAAGTTTTCTTTAATAACAAAAAAAAATTATTATGATAATATCGGCCTTCCCAACATAATTCAGAGATATAGCTAGATATAGCTAGTAAACGACCTAAGCTGTACCTAAAAGATGGGCACCCAAGTAAAAAAGAAAAACTCAAAATCTTTATCTACTTTATCTGAAACTAATAAAACTAATGTATGTTGTTTGTTCTTTATGTTTATATATCTTATTTTATATTTGTTACTTATAATGTTGTATATATATAATTGGATAACTTCTTTTTGTAAATAAAATAGACACATGAGGATATATGCATTAAAAATTCAAAAACCAACATTGCTTATTTATCATATAATAATAAATCAATAGTGTATTTCTTTTTAAATGGTATTAAATTAGGAAATTATATACAGTCACACTGTAATCATATTTTCCTTAGTATTACAGATGCACCGTAACAATGTACCTATCCGTAAAGGAACAATATGCCAAAAATTTAATATATGTAGAGGGTGAGCTCCTTAAAAAAATATAGTTTGGTTCCCACAACTGCACTGAAACGCTATATTTTCGGAAATAATTTTAAATAAAAGGATATATGTTCAAAAAGGTATACGATCAGAGTAATATGGCGACCAAATAATTCGTAGCATATGTAGGCATAGCACTAACTGATGACATGATATTCTCTTTCTGACAAATTACGATGATAAGTATTCGTGATAGAAAATTCCAACAAATAATCCTCTAATTTGGAGAAATCAAGTGTCTATAAGTTAACATGTCCGGATTTTAATACATTTAGTCTAGGTCAAACTCGTCCTACATTTAAAGATAGTTATTTAGAGCACTACGCTGCCTTCAAAATTCTAAAAACTCTAATCCGGGCATTCCTCCAGTGCCCAAGTGGAGTTTACAAAAAATTCCACCTGATCGGGATTCAAAAGCCTGAAAAGTCGATACGCAACCTTCACCTCTACCTAATATAACATTATTTAATTTATAACTGGATACTAAATTTAAAATAAATTAAAAATATGATAATGCTGCCCGTGGCTTTCGAAGATATTATACTACTAAAATAGATGTCATAAACAAAAATTTATGTAGGAGAGGATTATTGACGTCAATATTAAAAAAAAATATTTTAATATTAATAATAACTTTAATAAGTTTTTTATCATAAACGAAGCAATATAATGGTTTAAAAACTGAAAGTTAATAAGTAGAATTTAATAAAATGTGCCACATACTGGGTGAATAAAAAATTTTTTTAACTTCGTAATTTTATGTATCAAAAGAATACCCACTATAAGTATCCAGAATGACCAAAAACTATATTTAAATGTAGCAGAACAGCTACTCCCGGTTTAACCACAGATTTAGGAAAGCAACAGCTTTTAAAAAGCAACTTTCATTAATCATATGGGAGAAACCATTAAACATTAAAATTTATAGTAGTTAGAGGTATGTGAAAAAATTATGCTGAATCCAAATACAAATACAAATACAACTACAGTGTATTTCAGTTCAGTTTCAAAAGTTGGACAGTTCGTCAGTAAAAATGGAAATAGCTGAGGCTGGGATTATTTTTTGATGTCGTAAAATACAGTTTTAGGTCCCATCAGCAAATCATCGGACAAAAGAAGTCAAATCTCAGTACCTAATATTTGTACTGAAAATCGTATAAACCATTTTACACTAGGGTTTCGTTTCAGTAATTTCATCAGTCAACATTATAAATATTCTTCACTTCATAAAGTACTAATAAATTAACATTACCTGGTGATGCTTAAAACCAATTTATCTAATGAAAAATCTTTAAGGAAAACCTTGTAAATATATTTCCATTTCAAGCATTTAACAAATGAGCTAAAAATATACACTTATACTTCTGTTGTAGTTATTAACGTTTTATTATATTTGCACTATAATTTTCATCAAATACTTGTTTAAATTTCACTCGGTCAACGCGTGTACTGCACGGATATATTACCTACGTGATCCTACTCAGATAGCAACTACTGGTTACAGTTTCTAAGGCTGAATAAAAAAATATACATTAGGTTCTGACGTTTTTTCACGTGTTTTATTGCATTGTAACTCAACATTCGAGAAATTTAACATTATAGGTATTAATTTCAAAACTTGAAACCTTGGCTCCTGTATTAATAGTTTATAATAAACCTTCCTCGGGGCTTATATACACGTGATTTGATATAAATAACTTTTTTTCGACTCAATCCAAGTCTTCAAGCAGTACGAGAAACCAGTGGTGTTGCCACAACAATTTGAATGAGCCCAAAATGGATGCAAAAAAGGCTTCAAATTTGAACCTAATGGGCTCAAATAATGTATTTCAAGGAACAACTGAACAATATCTTCTGCTACATGTTTTATTTACTCAGATTGGCAATGCTGCCTGTCTGTTTTTCATCCGCATTCCCTGCCTGGAATAACTTTTTGGAAGTATCAGATAATTCAATTTATGATTCATATTTCATCTGTAATCTACTGAAATTCTTAGTGAATGTGATATACTGGACAAGAGCCAATTTTGTACTTATTTTAATACAATTGTGCTGGCAAGAATCACACTGTTGTTGTATTTAACTGTCAATCGTAACTGTAAAACAACCAAGAAAAAACCGATGTAATGCAATGCCAGTCGGGGCATATTGCCCGTGGAGTAGTTGACTTCGGCATCTCCTTCAAATAAATAAGTAGGATTGTCTTCCTTAAAGACAATAGAGGTCACTGCTGTAATGGCACCTGCGGAAAAGCAGGTCGTTATCTGTCTGACTATTTGGCAATAATTGTCAGACAGATAGTAGCAAAGACCCAAAGAGGGCACTACGGTGTGTTTCTTACCACTAATAACTGATAATCCAGTGTTCTTATTAAATGCTTTTCCGCATTGGTTTTCCCCAACTCATAACTTATTGTTGTAAAACCACCTGCGTCTTACCAAAATTTACGTATTATTCTGTAAACTTTGATATTGTGGTGCTGCCCCATCATAATGATGGGGCAGCACCACATCTATTATTTGGGGATTTTCCCAAAATTGAGGGATCTATGTGATGTGCTCCAAATACTTTTGGGAATTTAATGCATCGTCGATAAAAAATGGTCCTACAGTGGTACCAACAATTCCTGCCCACGCGTTGAATTTATCTGGAAACTCCGTGTGTCGCTCTATCATCTACAGAGGATTTTTTAGAGGCTCAATACAAAGTGGCACCCTCTGAGAAATAACCTGGTATGGGAATTGAGACCATTATAGCGCTACATTATTTACACACAAAATTCTATTCCGCAGCCGAAATCAACTTCATGAAGGTCGTGAACTAATTGAACTTTGTATGGGTGCCACTTATTCTTTTCAGGCACTTTAATGCCTAATCATGCTAATTGATACATTGCAAGTTCAGCTGCGAATTGTTGATGAGGATTTTCCCGCTAGTAACACGTCTAACTGTTTAAAGGGCCCCCCAAACCAACGCGGATAATCGCAGCACCTGCGGAAGTTCGCACCGCTTGCGATTCGCATCATATTGTTTCCATTGCGTTAAATATGTACAGGGTGGGCAAATAAGAGAGAACGCCGGCTGTATCTCGGAAACCGCTTATCGGAGAATTTCCGGAAAAAAACTTCAATAGTAAATATGGCCAAGAGATGTCGCTGAAAATTATTTTCAAGTTCCTGAAATGACCGCTAGGGGGCATAACATCCATGGCCAACTAGAAAAATGAACTTTTCTCGAAAATTTGCCTAATAAAGTAGTACCGGAAATAAGTAAATATTAATCTAGAGAAAATTTGAAACTTTTTTGTGCAACTCATTTTTTTCTATCTTTTAAAATGAAGTGGTGGGGGGGCGCCAATCTTTCTTTCCTTTAAACGTTAATAACTCGGCTCAGGATTAACCGAATCTAACAAACTTAGTCTCATTAGAAAGAGCTTTTTTTATGCATATATAGAGTCATGAAAGCTGGTTTTGTTACTTTTATTATAGCCGCTAGAGGGCGCTGTCTGCCAAAATAACAAATATGGCGGATTTTCTAGAAAATTTCAAATGGCAAGGTATATTTATTGTCACATATTTAAATAAAGGACAACAATCCCTAAAATTCAGTGAAAACCGCAGCTTTATATCTCATTCCTAACGGAAGATATTACCAAAATAATTGCAACTGGAGATTTGTGATGAAGCCTTTTACCTTAGGATTTAAAATCGACTCGTGATAATCTATTATTAATAAAATATAAGAAAAAAAACTGTTTCTTAACTGAAAAGTCATTAGTGCTTATAATTTTTTCAAAAAATATAATAAGAGATAAAAGTAAAATTATAAAAATTTGAGACAAATTTAAACTGATGCGGCAAAAGCTGACTTTGTAAATGAATTCTTTATGAACAAATGCGATAGTCCTGAAAACAACTGATTTATTTGGGGACGTGATGCTCAATGGACTCTCAAATGTTCAAAATGTCGTCCATCGTTTTGAATACACAGTTACAACTATTCTTGGGTAGACGAAACCCGGCTAGGTATTATATTAAACAAGTTGAAACTGAAATTGATTATATCTATGTATTCTATATATCCCCGATTTGACCTACATGGACTTTTATTTATGGAGGCGATTAAAAAAACTAATTTATGCAATGAGGCTTGCCGCAACAAGGGAAGTGATGATCGAACGTATTAAGGTAGAAATAAGATCCCGTGCCAGAAGTGGAAACTGCAGTTTCATCTACCCAACAACGGTTGGAACTGTGTATTGAAAACGATGGGCGACATTTTGAACATTTTCAACATTTGAGAGGCCCTTGAACATCACGTCTTCAAATAAATCAGTCGTTTTCAGGACCACCACATTATTTCATAAAGAATACATTTACAAAGTCAGCATTTGCCGCATCAGTTTAAATTTGTTTAAATTTTTTCATACTTTTAAACTTTTACTTTTATCTCATATCATATTTTTTTAAAAAATTACGAGCACTAACGATTTTTTAGTTCCACACCAGTTTTTTTTCTTATATTTTATTAATAATAGGCTATCACGAGTCGATTTTGAATGGTAAGGTGCATCACAAAAGCTACAGGGCTACATCACAAATCTCCAGTTGCAATTCTTTGGTAATATCTTCCGCTAGGAATGAGATATAAAGCTGCGGTTTTCACTGAATTTTAGGGATTGTTATCCTTTATTTAAATATGTGACAATAAATATACCTTGCCGTTTGAAATTTTCTAGAAAATCCGCCATATTTGTTATTTTGGCAGACAGCGCCCTCTAGCGGCTATACTAAAAGTAACAAAACCAGCTTTCATGAGTCTAAATATGCATAAAAAATAGCTCTTTCCAATGAGACTAAGTTTGTTAGATTCGGTTTATCCTGAGCAGAGTTATTAACGGTTAAAAGAAAGAAAGTTTGACGTCCCCCCTACACTTTATTTTAAAAGATAGAAAAAAATGAGTTGCACGAAAGAGTTTCAAATTTCCTCTACATTAATATTTACTTATTTTCGGTACTACGTTATTAGGCAAATTTTCGAGAAAAGTTCATTTTTCTGGTTGGCCATGCATGTTATACCCCCTAGCGGTCATTTCAAGAACTTGAAAATAATTTCCAGCGACATCTCATGGCCATATTTACTATTGAAATTTTTTTCCGGAAATTCTCCGATAAGCGGTTTCCGAGATACAGCCGGCGTTCTCTCTTATTTGCCCACCCTGTACGTTCACACCAACACGATTTTTTTGTTTAGACTGCGAATTGTATGCGTTTATTTCGTACGGAGTTTTTGTTCGCAATCGGCTGCGTTTTTTCTCGGATCCGTAGTAGTTTCGCAGTCTCTTAACTAAGAAAGTAATTAATAAAATGGAAAAAATAATTGAATTAGTGCGAAAGTATCCTATATTAGACGACCTTTCTCATGACGATTACAAAAATATTCGAAAAAAGTAACAAAAATATTTTGCGGCATTAATGTATGAAATTCCCTATATTGTCGTCTTTTTTTATTAATATCGTGAACCCATTTTTTTTTTCTTCTTAAGGTTAGATACATAATATGATCAACACATTTATTTTTAAAGAATAATAACAATTTTACCTTAAATTGTCTTCTTCCAATGCAAGCACAACACAAATGCTTCTTCTTCATCCGATGAGGTATACATGTTTTTGTATGATAGGTAAGTATGTAAGTACAAGTACCAATTGTTTATTTTTCGTTTTCAGCAATAGCAATCAACCTTTTCGATACTGAAAATATGACCCATATGATGCGATTATATTCGCTTTGGTGTGGGGTTCTCTGCGGATTCCGCCACGAATTTCGCTGCGAACTTTCCGTCACGAATCCGTTGCGAATAATTCGCGTTGGTTTGGGGGAGCCTTTGCACAGTATCGAAATTTCTAAATTTTTCTTCTATCTTAATAAGTAATTAAGACAACAAAATTTAGAAATAACAAAAAGCGAAAATCTGAAAAAGTGGCTACAGCCAATGTCACAACGAATGAATGAAATACGAATATGGAACAACTTTCCATTAAAATTTTGTTATTAAACTTCTCTCAAAAATTGTTATGTACCTATAACCATATTTCACTATAACAAATGGCACTATCAAATAAGGGTGTTGCAATTTAAAAAAAATATCGATTTCGGCGTCATAAGTGCACAATGTCCTGTTAGGAGACATGTTCTATGCATAGTTGGTTCCTGCTCAGTGAGAGGCTGTTCTTCAATCATCCTTCAAAGCGGTCCTTTTCTCATATTTATTTCTTCTGTTATCCTTTGTGTCGAATTTGGCTCACTATCTCGTTTTGCCTCGTAACATTATTGGAGCTACTGTTAATATGCGGAGGTGATAATTCTTTCTTCAGTTTTTTCGTTATTTTTGGTGCCCTGGCATCTACAATAAGGTGGTACAACATACCTATTGTGGTCACCCAAGTTCGACTAATTCTTCCCAAAACAGATTAGGATGTCGCCTTTACGTTTGGGTGCTTGCTGTCACTGCCACTGCTGCGTTTCATTTTAACACTTAAAAACTAGAAATGTTACATCACATAATTCTTAATAAAAAAATTATACGATCATTATTATTCTAGGCATTCTGAATAAAATAAATGTTTTTTTTCGTTAGTCGTTGAATCGTATTTACCACAACTAATATATTAATAATATTGGAATAGGTTCTACATTTAACATGTTTTTATAAATTTTAAAGAAAATTTACATAAAACTATACAATTTGTTAGATTAAATAAAATGGACAAAACATTTTTTCATGTTAATTTTTCCTGAACAATCCAAAATACTCGATTAATAACACACACATAAGATTTCGGCTTAGCCATAATTGTGTGAAACAGTTTCAGAAACTTGAAAATTGATAATTATTTAAATATATAGGCGTATGAAATTTATGAATGCAGTTATTTAATAAATAATTACCCAAATTCTATCAATGTTTACCTGCCACGAATGAAATAAATATACAAAAAGTAAATAAATAATGACAAATAAATTTAATTAACTTTTCTTATTTTACGAAGAGTAACTCTATAACCAGAGGAAGCCACGGTTGACAACATTGTTTCTTTAATTTTCATATTTATTTGCTTTATCTTCATTTTGAAGAATGTTTTCCCATCCAATTAACCCGATGACCGTTATTCCGTACGTGTTGTGCTAAGACAATTTTTTCAATCTAGTAAATTACAACATATTTGTTGCCCTAATGGACCATTATTTGTATTTATAATAGTCTAGATGATTCACCCGATATAGTATTTACCACGCATTCACAAGGAAGTTGATAAATACAACACTTTGTATTTATTTATAAAAATCCTTGTGATAAATGTCGGTAAAAACGAAATCAATATAAAAGGTAGTACCATTGGCTAAACTATAATAACTTTATCTAGTATGTAACTCTAAATAACATTTGTTTAACTTACTCAATACAGGGCGCTGCAAATCATTCGCAGAATAGTTTCTAGTCTAGTTTCATTCGCAGGATTATTCTTTTGAATAATGAGGTACGTCCTATGCGTACCTAAGTTGCCTAAGTAATAAAGCAAACAAAAACTTCATTGGATCATTGTATTTTAATTAATAATATTTTTTTTGGGTGAATATCTAAATATATGTAGAGAGTGACCCACAATGAACTGGGGCAATCGATCTTTCGAAAATTAGATGTTGCAAAATTTTGAAAATTGGGTAGTATACTAATGTGGATGGGGCCAGTTCGGCTAAAATATTTTCAAAATGGTGGCACTTCCGGTTATACCGTGAGTACCTAGATGATAACTTGCTTATTTTAAATAGGACACCCTATATATTTAATTTCTGGATTATACGTCAAATTCTAAACATATTCCATGTATAATATCCTATAGCTAAGCCTAATCGTTTTTGACATATTTCAAATTTGTTGTAAAAAATAACGTTTTGCAGACCGAAAAATAATTACCAATTTTGACTGTACGACAGCCTTTATAATTTAACTTGGGTGGTTTCGTTCACACGAAAAGCACTATATGAAATATACAGTGTTTTTTTAGAACAAAAGGGAGTTTTATACAAAAAAGAAGTTTGCTCCCATACTACTTCCCTTCAATGAATATTTAATTTGCTTTCAAGTTTTTATTTTGCAGGTGCTTGCAAAATAATGCCTTAGAAGAATATTTAATTAATTATTAAGTAGATTGCCAGATTTTTTAAATCTACACAACTACTTCCTAAGTGATTAAAAGCAACGAGTTTCTTTTTAGAGAAAAGCTGTGACTAACAAGAACTAAACATGATTAATGACTAAAGTTATTAAGAAATATCGTATTAAATTGTGTAATTTTAATTTTCTCGGGAAAAATTACTTTATAACTTAAATAACGATACTTTGTAATTAATGAAACGTTAGTGCTCTTTGTCCGTCGATGTATAAAACAATTTTATGGACTGCCTTAAAGCATATTCTCAGACGTAACCCTAAATCATATTTTATAATGTCAGCCATAAAATGTACTGTTGGCACATATAACTTTTATATTAATTCTTTTTAGTGGAAGTGAGAAAACTTTTATCGATCTGTTTACCGGAAGATGGTGTAGATCCATAGAGGGTGAGCAAACGGTCTTGTGGAAAGGAATACGGAAAAGATCTTGGAGGCAATAACCATTTGGGGACAAAGGCCCTACTATATATAAATCAGGAGGGTAGTGGCGGCATAATACAGGGTGTTTGTCACGACAGAGCACGTTAGACGTAACAGGAAAAGTGTTACTGAAATCTGAAACTGAAAACGTCACAAACGATAGTCACCGTTTTATATTAATTTTGAAGTATGCGTATACATATACATATGCAAAGTCTTCTTTTAAATGGATATTCTTAAACTCTGTATTCACGATGAAAATCATAAAATTGATCATTTTATATAAGATTTGTTTGCATTGATTCTCTACATTCTCTCATGAATACAGTGATTAGAATTTGATGATTTCAATAAACAAGGAGATATATTCAATGTAACGGAGATTTGTGAAAATTTGCGTTCCAGCCGTTACAATGGATATTATGGTCTTCAGGTGTACCCCAAGGATCAGTTTTGGGACCTATTCTTTTTCTTTTATATACTGCAGATCTCGTTCCCCACACTTTTTATGCAGACGATACCAAATTATACAGTAACCCGTTAGAACAGCACAATCTGATTCAGAACAATCTTAAAGATATTGAAAATTGATGCAATACATGGCTGATACCGTTAAATCCTTCAAAATGTCTTTCAAAATGCCTTCATATCGGTAACAATAACCCCTTCCACTCTTATGTGCTCAATGACATCCATATCAAGTCCGTTAATGAACAGGCCGACTTAGGAGTAACGATAACCTCAAACCTATCCTGGTCCACTCACATTACTAATGTCGCAAAAAAAGCCAAGCAGAGGTCCTACTTATTGTTTAAAACCTTTCAAAACCCTAACCCTAGATTATTTTCTCTTTTATTCAAAACATATATCAGGCCAATTCTGGAATATGCTAACATAATATGGACACCGCACTTAATAAAAGATATAAAACTCTTGGAAAACGTTCAACGGAAGTCTACTAGGCTTCAGTGTCTGAGGAATAAATCCTATCAAGATCGGCTTCAAGCTCTAAACCTCCCACTTCTATCAGAACGAAGAAATAGAGGTGACATGATTTTCACATATAGTTTGCTAAATGATCACTTTACGCAAGACATCAGAGAGCTATTAGAATTAAACACAGACGACCGACTCCGTGGCCACTCACTTAAACTAAAAAAAGAACATTTCAGGACAACGATAAGGCAGAACTTCTATTCCAACCGAATTTTTGACAACTGAAATCGGTTACCCAGTGATGTGGTGACGTCAGTGAGTGTAAACTCGTTCAAAAATAAATATGACTTATAAAGACAAGACATCTAGTTGGGTATCCTGTATTGTGTTTGCAAATTAACTTCACAGAACATATATTCTTGTTTGTATCCTTTTCAGTTCATTGATAATTATGATATACAATATACAGTTATCTTATTTAAGTCGTACTTTGTACTTTTTATTCAATTACTTAAGAGAGAGGCAAATAAGAGAGATCGCCGGCTGTATCTCGGAAACCGCATATCGGAGAGACCAAATATGGTCGGTCAAGAGATCTCGCTGAAAATTATTTTCAAGTTCCTGAAATGACCGCTAGGGGGTATAACATCCATGGCCAACCAGAAAAATGAACTTTTCTCGAAAATTTGCCTATAAAGTAGTACCGGAAATAAGTAAATATTAATCTAGAGGAAATTTGAAACTTTTTCGTGCAACTCATTTTTTTCTATCTTTTAAAATAAAGTGGTGGGGGGGCGTCAAACTTTCTTTCCTTTAAACGTTAATAACTCTGCTCAGGATAAACCTAATCTATCAAACTTAGTCTCATTAGAAAGAGCTATTTTTTATGCATATTTGGACTCATAAAAGCTGGTTTTGTTACTTTTATTATAGGGCGCTGTCTGCTAACATAACAACAAATATGGCGGATTTTCTAGAAAATTTCAAATGGCAAGGTATATTTATTGTCACATATTTAAATAAAGAAAAACAATCCCTAAAATTCAGTGAAAACCGCAGCTTTCTATCTCATTCCTAGCGGAAGATATTACCAAAGGATTGCAACTGGAGATTTGTGATATAGCCTTTCACCTTAGCATTTAAAATCGACTCGTGATAATCTATCATTAATAAAATATAAGAAAAAAAAAACTGTTGCGGAAGTACAAAGTCGTTAGTGCTTGTAATTTTTTAAAAAAATATGATATGAGATAAAAGTAAAAGTTTAAAGGTATAAAAAAATGTAAACAAATTTAAACTGATACAGCAAATGCTGACTTTGTAAATGTATTCTTTATGAAATAATGTGGTGGTCCTGAAAACGACTGATTTATTTGGAGACGTGATGTTCAAGGGCCTCTCAAATGTTCAAAATATCGCCCATCGTTTTCAATACACAGTTCCAATCGTTCTTGGGTAGATGAAACTGCAGTTTCCACTTTTGGCACGGGAATACACCTTAATACGTTCGATCATCACCTCCCTTGTGGGAGCAAGCCTCATTGCGTAAATTAGTTTTTTTAATCGCCCCCATAAATAAAAGTCCATACAGGTCAAATCGGGAATCTATAGAATAGATAGATGTAATCAATTTTATTTTCAACTTGTTTAATATAATACCAGGTTTCGTCTACCCAAGAACAGTTGCAACTGTATATTCAAAACGGTGGGCGACATTTTAAACATTTGAGAGGCCATTGAGTATCACGCCCCCAAATAAATCAGTCGTTTTCAGGACCACAACATTATTTCATAAAGAATTAATTTACAAAGTCTGCTTTTGCCGCATCAGTTTAAATTTGTCTCAAATTTTTATAATTTTTACTTTTATCTCATATCATATTTTTTGAAAAAATTACAAGCACTAACGACTTTCAGTTCCACAAGAGTTTTTTTTTCTTATATTTTATTAATAATAGGTTATCACGAGTCGATTTTAAATGCTAAGGTGAAAGGTTACATCACAAATCTCCAGTTGGAATTCTTTTGGTAATATCTTCCGTTAATAATGAGATAGAAAGATGCGGTTTTCACTGAATTTTAGGGATTGTTGTCCTTTATTTAAATATGTGACAATAAATATATCGTGCCATTTGAAATTTTCTAGAAAATCCGCTATATTTGTTATGTTAGCAGAGAGCGCCATATAGCGGCTATAATAAAAGTAACAAAACCAGCTTTCATGACTCTAAATATACATAAAAAAAGCCCTGTCTAATGAGACTGAGTTTGTTAGATTCAGTTTACCCTGAGCCAAGTTATTAACGTTTAAAAGAAAGAAAGTTTGGCGCCCCTCCACCACTTTATTTTAAAAGATAGAAAAAAATGAGTTGCACAAAAAAGTTTCAAATTTCCTCTAGATTAATATTTACTTATTTCCGGTACTACTTTATTAGGCAAATTTTCGAGAAAAGTTCATTTTACTGGTTGGCCGTGGATGTTATACCCCCTAGCGGTCATTTCAGGAACTTGAAAATAATTTCCAGCGACATGTCTTGGCCATATTTACTATTAAAATTTTTTTCCGGAAATTCTCCGATAAGCGGTTTCGGAGATACAGCCGGCGATCTCTCTTATTTGCCCACCCTGTACATATACTGTTACCCGGAAGCTGGGAATAAAGGATTAGCTGTACTGTAACAATTTACTATTGCCATTCTTGTCAATCTATTGCTTATTTTTAGGAGCATAATAGGTTTCGACCTCTGCTCTTCTATTTAGTTTAATAATAATAATAATTATACTGTTCACCCGTACATTGATTTATTTTTCATATATCTAGTTGATTTAACGTTACCGCTATTAGGAAGTAATGCTGGGTCCTTTAATAATTTATTCAATTTGAGCACGTCAGTTTTATAGCAAAGGTAGTGGGAGAAACTCGATATAACGAACAGCCACGCTAAAATCTAGGCTTTTTGGTGTTAATTGTTAATTTGATGACAGGAGAGATACTAATTTATATTTAAAATTCAATTTTTTCTATAGATTGATTAATCTACCTATTTGTTTTGTATTTGTGGTTTGTTACAGACATAACTACTCAGTTATATTTATTTTCTAATTAGGGAAAATAGTGGTTTTTTATTGAGGTTCAAAGCCACGTGTTGGTTGGCTTCAGTTTTTTATATGAAGGGTGTATAATTGACGCCTTCGGTATATTTGAATTTACTTAGAACTATTGAATATTAATTAGTTTTATTTTGAATTCATGTCTTTCAGACTAGCATTTACTAAATTAGAGTTCAAATAAAATTCACGACGACAAGATAGTAGATCTTGAGGGTTGATTTTTCATTAAGGTTATATAACCACATTTGCAAGAACATTTATAACCTGAGCAATTGTTTAGTCACTTTTTATGGATATTAAGGTAGTTCAAAGACAATTTATGGAAATTTCTTGATAGAAATATTTAATTAAGCTGAGTAGAGTCTATAAAATAAACTACAAATAATTTCTTTAATTTCATAATTTTGTTTGCAACAGTATCTATCTCCTTGTCAGGTAACAACTAGCCACATTTATTATTTATTATGTATAGTAATCTTTATTAATATTCAAGATTTTCTGATATTTAAATCATAATCCAACAGCTATTGAATGGGCATTAAATTTTTTCAACAAGGTCATTCATAGCTTTTGTTCACCTTCCATTTTTCTCCTAGTATAAGAAATAATTCTATTAAATTCTTTTTGAACTAATTAGTGGTTCCTTTATTTAATTAATTAAATTGTACATTCTTAATTAATAACTACCATTTTTTTAAATTAGCAAATTTTGGATAATTTTATTGCACATTAATATACAGGGTGATTCCCTTATTGATTCAATTTCATATTTTATTTAGCTAAAATTTTCACTGCAAGATTGTCTATTGATCTTCTACTTTGTTAAAGTAGTTTTTGTAATTTTATTTTATGACTTTGGTTTAACACATTTACTGTATTTCATGAAAAACACCTTGCCTTCCTGGAAGGGAAGAACATCCAGAACATTCGATCTTATTGCAGACTGCAGAAAGTGCATGGTTGCTGCACTTTGGCTAAGTCCCACTCCTATCTACATTTCCTAAGGGGGATCTCTTGGTGAGAGTTTGAATTGATTGCTTCGAGGCCAGAGGAAAATATTTGTTTGTTTTTTTTTTTGTATAAACCAAATCATTGCCATTAAATCATCTTTTGTTAAGTCAATTTTATGTGGTAACAACCACAAATCTTGAAAGAATTTACAATAAAATCATCATTTATGCATGTTTAATTATAACTGTACATATTAATGAATTATTCATTAATGATTGATTGGTTAATGATTGTTTAAAATTGTAATATATAATTATTTATTTTTCTTGTTTAATTTCCTCAAACATTCACTATTTTATATTATAGATTTTCACTATATGGTAGCTAAAATTATCCTGTCGTCCACAAGAAATATAAAACATAACACTTCTTTCTGCGAATCTGCTTCCTAACCGACGAGATTAGCCGGAGCTAATGTCAGTAGGTCCTAGTGGATAAGAGCCAATTAAATTTCCATTAGGTTCATTGCACTAATATAGAATAAGTATGTGCATTTGTCAATTATTGCTAATCTCAATTTGATAGCATAATATAAAACTGAAAACTAAAATTGAATAACTTATCTCATATGGGTATTAAGCTATACAATAAATTGCCAAAAACTATTCAATTGTGTGGTAATAGATCAACCAGTTTAAATGTTCTGTAAATGATTATATTATTAGAAATCTATTTTATAGTGTTGATGAGTATTTTAATTTTAATGCATAGGCAATGTTAATGTGAGAGCTTATTGTGTATGCAGTTGTGCTATATGTATGTATGTTTATGTCTATATTGTTTTATCATGTTGTAAAGATTTTGCATGTATGTGGTACCTATTTTGACGTATCCTGTACCTGTTTGTAAGGTCTGTTGAATTTAATAAACAATTAATTAATTATTAATCGATGATTAATCTAGATTTACGGGATTCTGAAAATAAATAATTTAATAACCAATATTGTGCAAGACAGGAAAATAAATGCAGGAAAATAAATAATATAAAATCAGTATGTCAAAAGTAACATTGATAAAAGAAAAATAAAAACAAAACACACATTTTAAAACAAAAATATAATACATTACATAATATGGAGGTAATGAGATTTTAAGGTAAGTGATATGAACGCTACGAAAGTGGGGATTCGTGGGGGTGACAAAGGGAATTAATTAATCAAAAGCTGAGATGTAAGGTATGCCGCTAAATTATCAATATAGCTTTGGAAAAGTTAAAAATATCAAATAATAGAATACAACCTAACAAATGCATTGTAAGTATTATATCATTACCTATTGAGGTAAATCAGCAACGTATTTCCTACGTTTTCAATTCTGTTGAACTTTGATACAATAAAAGCTTCGACTTTCCGGGGTCCAACATTAACCCAATGACGTGGGGTGAGTTAAGGGCAAGAAAATAAATGTGTTTTATTATTAAACGTTAGTGCCGCCGTTTAATAGAGGTTAGGAGATGATAAAAGATTAATTGCCATGATAGTAGGAAATTTTCTTGACGAGCACCAAGCTAATAAAAGGAATCAATTAATCAAAAGCTGAGATGTAAGGCATGTCGCTAAATTATCAATATAGCATTGGATAAGTTAAAAATGTCAAATAGAAGAATATTTGCAGATACAATTATTAATTTATAAATTTATTGCAATTACGTTAATATATATTGCGTTACGTTATTTTATTGCAAAATAGTTAAAACTCTATTCTTGAAGAACCGTGATGTCTGCCTTAGAGCATTTTGACGCTAGATACAGATCGGGATTGGAGGCTTTTTTGGCCTTAGTTACACTTTAGATCGGCTGGGCCCAATCTATTAAATAGCCCTTAAGTTCATTGACGGGACCGTACTCAGCTTTAAGAGGCAGCGGTTGATCAAGTTCGATCTGATTCAATTAGATATAGGTATAATTGAAGTTAATAGACAAAATATCATACAAACATCATCAAAAAGGGGCTTAAAGTCACAGTCGAGTGAGATATAGAGAAAAGTAAAAATATATGTACCTACTCAAATCGGACTGCCATATACAGGGTTTTTCACGTAACCCGTTCATTAGAATATTTCAGAGACTACTACGATCTAGATTTTGAAACTTGGGGCACTGGGGTTTTTGAGTATTCTCGTTTCAAAAAAAGTTATGACGTCACTTCCGGTTGTACCGGAAGTTAGTAGTAACTTCGTTATTTTAAATGGAAACGTATAGATTTTCTTGAATTTTTGAAATCTACGGAATTTTTTAGGATGTTTTTGTTAATATATCCCTATACCAAAAATGAACAGTTCTGAAGGTATTTCGATTTTTAAAAAAAAATTGACGATACTAAGCCTATATTGTGAGTGTAATATCTAGAACTTCTAAAAAGCTATAACTTTCAAAACTTCGGCAGTAGTAGAGCAGGCAAAGGGCTTTCCAAGAATGTACTGCTTCTGTCAATAGTTCATACGGGATGTTCAAAACTCAATGGCCAATGTTAAAAACTTCAAACACAAAAAAGTTGTTTTTTTCAAATGGAACACCCTGTGTTTTATCTCATCAGTAGATGCAGAATTAGATTCTACATCGATTGGTATACGCATTCCCTATACCTATCTCCAACAGTTTTTGAGTTATATGCAATTATTTATGTGAAAGAAACTTTAGCATCGATAATATGTATCTCTAAATTTTATAGAAGGCTGGGATACCAAAAAATTTAACTGTGTTTGTCAAAAGTTTGATATTACTTTTAGTTGTTGAAGTTTGGTGGCAGTTACAATGCAGAATGAATTATTAAATAATAATTATACTAAGGTTGATATTTTAAATTTATTTTACATTTATGGGGAATGTAATAAAATAGCTGAAAGAACTTGTCGTGTTTTCAATGAAAAGATACCCAAATTTTACGAGAATGAATAAAACGAAATTCAGAAAAATTGAAGCGCAATTTCTGCAGTTTGGTATTGTCGTCAAGAAGACATATCCGAAACCTGTAACTGAAGATGAAGACAACGAAGTAAATGTATTAGGTTATTTTCACACTAATGGTGAGAGTTCTATTCCTGCAGCCTCAAGAGATTTTGGGATATCTGCTACATCAGTACATCAGTATATAGAATACTAGACAAGGACAGAGTAACAAGAAGCTTTAGATCCCGGCGTAATAAGAAAAACTTTGGTTATCGAAGTAGAAAAGAGGGATTATTCAGTGCTTAAATAACAATAAAAGGTATATTGAACATTTGTAGGTAAAAGGTTTAGTCCAAAGTTATATCATGCCCATAAAAGTTACAAATATTTTTTTAGGTTACATTATGTACCTATGGGATACTTGCAATATCCAGTTGAACTTTTAATTTGATCTCATACATGTTATTTGTCTTCATCTTCAGTTATAAGTTTGTAATATGTCTTCTTAATGTCAATTCTAATATGAGGGAATTGCTATTCCATCTTCCGAATTTTATCTTGTTCATTGTTGATAAATTTGGATATATTTCGTTGAAAATACGACAACAATTTGTAATTATTTTATTAAATTCCCCACGAATATAAAATAAATTTAAAATACCACTCAATTGTAATTATTTAATTTTCTGCCGTATAAATGCTGCTATAATTCAACAATTGACAAACACAGTTCAATTTTTTGGTATCCCAGCCTTCTTTAAAATTTAGAGATACATATTATCGATGCTAAATTTTCTTTCACATAAATAATTGCATATAACTCAAAAATTGTTGGAGATAGGTATAGGGAATGCGTATACCAATCGTTGTAGAATTTAATTCTGCATCTACTGATGAGATAAAACACAGGGTGTTCCATTTGAAAAAAATAACTTTTTTGTTTTTGAAGTTTTTAACATTGGCCCTTGAGTTTTGAACATCCCGTATGGACTATCGACAGAAACAGTACATTCTTGGAAAGCCCTTTGCCTGCTCTACTACTGCTTAAATTTTGAAAGTTATAGCTTTTTAGAAATTCTAGATATTTCACTCACAATATAGGCTTAGAAATGTCAATTTTTTTTTTTAAATCGAAATATCTCCAGAACTGTTCATTTTTGGTATAGGGATATATTAACAAAAACATCCTAAAAAATTCCGTAGATTTCAAAAATTCAAGAAAATCTATACCTTTCCATTTAAAATAATGAAGTTACTACTAACTTCCGGTACAACCGGAAGTGCTACAGTGACGTCATAACTTTTTTTGAAACGAGAATACTCAAAAACCCCAGTGTCCCAAGTTTCAAAATCTAGATCGTAGTAGTCTCTGAAATATTCTAATGAACGGGTTACGTGAAAAACCCATATGTCATTAAGTTTAAATCGAGCTTTTAAAGAAAAAGTCTTCATATATTTTTAAATAGTTTATTTGTCATTTTCTATATAACGAAAAATATTTTACTTTAGAATTGCATAGAACTTTATAGTAGGCATAAAATTTTGAAGTAAGTAAATGAATAAAAAATCATTCACCAAATTAAAATGTCAAAATAAAAGAATACATGGTTAGGCAAAAGCTCATTAACAATTGAGGTATGTTAAAGATTCAAGGGATTAAGGTAAGCTATCATTTTAATTGTGATCATACACAAACTGTCTAATATGTATTTATTGGTATTCCTATCCTTCAGTTTAAAAAATTAGTACAGGGTAGTTGAAATTTAAAAATACATTGAATGTACATTAAAAAAAAACTCTTTTGCCCTTGGTTTATTCATGCAGACATATCTTGGCTAACCTAATTGTTTCTTTATGTATAGAGAGTTTTTCGAAGTAGACTGATTTTTTAACCTGCTATATCGGTTGACATATACCTTATAAAAGCTGTTCTTTTTTCACATAAGTAAAAACAAAAGAAAATCACTTCAAGTTCTCAAAATACAGAAGTTGCCCCATTAAAAAGATTTGTTGAATATCATCATTTAAAAATTATAACTGAATTCTAAAAAACAATAACGCATTTTAAAAGCACTTGAACATTTTTTTTTTAAATTAAGTACCAACAGAATTTGGTCAAATACTAAAAACATCCGATATAAAAATTAATCAAGTTAGCCAAAGTATGTTTGTACCACTAAACAGATTACACAAAAAAGATAACGATTTGGACGAACTAAGCTCTCAGGAAATACCTATAGCCATTGAGTTTATAAACCAAGAGAGACAGTCCTTAAGAAATGTACTAATAGTTGACACAAACTCCGTCAGATGTCTCCCTGTGTACAATTTACGAATTTATTTGAACGAAAGAAATTAATCGCAAGCCTCCGCCAGTAAACAAAAAACTTGTGCCCGGCAAAAAACTAATAAGGGGATCTGAAAGGCGGAGTCGATATCCCACCAAGACTCAGCGTCCAGCCATCTCTCGATGTCAATCAAATATAGAAATTTATATTTGCAGTTTCTTATAGAATAGGGAATAATCTCATGGGGCCTCAAAAATTTTATTAGAAAAATGTAACAGAATAAGTATTTTACATGTTGTAAAATAAGGCCTTATATTTTACGATAATAATTTGTAAATTACCTATTTCTCATTTTATATAATAGTAAGTACCTCCTTTTAGTAGCTTTCATTTAATTGAGCAAAAATAATAGGTATAGGTATGTAATTATTTAGGCACTTTTATCAAATAAAGGGTAGTTATAACAATTCAAAACGGTGTGAAAATAATGTATTAAACAAACAATATATTTTAGGTATAATATAATAAATATGTACGATTCCCATGTGGCTGAAGACAGACACAGAATCAGATTCGAAAAACGGCAAATTACAGCGGACCAGTTCTTTATTGGAAATAATGCGAAATTATTTAAAACACCAGTTATTTCCCATATGAGAACTTATTAAACAATTAGTATTTTACTAGTCACGTTTACTTAGGTTCCTAAACATTTAAATAGCCTATATATAAATATATAGGTAAAGACCAGAAAACTAATTACCTACCAGTTGTAGGTATACCTACTTATTTCTATGTAATTTTCTCATTGACTCTCACTTCTTCAACACAACAGGTTACAGATATACAGGCCTGGTGTTCTAAATAATAACAGTTAGGTAAAAACACCGAGATTTTAAGGGATATAATTTTAATAAAGGGAGTGAAAATCATTTTTGAATGAGAAGTTAAAAAAAAAATCGTGGATTTTACAAATAAAGGTGTTACACATTTTAGTTTACAGGTTATCATTATAGACGTTCTACAATCGCACTGGTAGACGGAAATTAGAAAATTCAGAGTTTAAGGGGATGAAATTCATTATTCAATCTGAAATAATAAAAAAATCGCGGATTCTACAGAAAAGGGTGTTACACATTTTCGTTTACAGGTTATCATTATAAACATTCTACAATAATCTTGGTAGACGGAAATTAGAAAATTTAGAGTTTAATGGGATGAAAATAATTTTTCAATCATGAAAAAATCGCGGACTCCACAAATAAGGCTTTTACACATTTTCGATAACAGGTTAACAGTATAGACGTTCTATACAATCATGCTGGTAGACGGTTAACGAAAATGTATAATACCCATATTTGTGGAATCCGCGATTTTTTCATGATTTCTCATTGAAAAATTATTTTCATCCCCTTAAACTCTGAATTTTCTAATTCCCGTGTAGCAGCTTGATGGTAGAACGTCTATAATGACAACCTGTTAACGAAAATGTGTAATACCCTTATTTGTAAAATCCGCGATTTTTTTATGAATTCGGATTGAAAAATGAATTTCATCCCCTTAAACTCTGAATTTTCTAATTTCTGTCTACCAGCTTGATGGTAGAACGTCTATAATGATAACCTGTAAATGAAAATGTGTAACACCTTTATTTGTAAAATCCACGATTTTTGACTTCTCATTGAAAAATGATTTTCACTCGCTTCGTAAAAACTCGGTGTTTTTACCTAACTGTTATTATTTAGAACACTAGGCCTGTACGTCTTTAACCTGCGATGTTAAAGAAGTGAGAATCAATGAGATAATTGTAAAGGAAGTAAGTAGGTATACCCTTAATCTATGGGTATACCTACCTAACTGGTAATTAGTTTTCTGATCTTTATATACCTAGTTACTTATATAAGTATAAGCTCATAGACTTAATAAGAGCTATTTAAATTGCTTTTGGAGGTTGAAAAACATTTTTTGTAACGTAAGTAAACGTGACTAGTAAAGTAGGTACTAATTATTTAATAAGTGGAATGGGGGATATGGGAAATAACTGGTTTTTTAAATAATTTCGCATTACTTCCAATAACGAACTGGTCCGCTTTAATTTGCCGTTTTTCGAATCTGATTCTGTGTCTGTCTGCTCTGTCTTCAGCCACATACAATTCCCAAGTTTCACTGACCATCCTATCGTAAATGCACAGGGTAGTTAGTGCAATAAAGTCTATTTGGTTTATATTTGGTCTAAATATCTGAAATATTTTTATATAGGTAGGTACCTAGTGCCTTTATCAAAAATTTTTATAAGAATCATGTTGAGGATATCAGATTACTACCACCAGTTCTGTTTTCGAGATACATATTACATATTACATAATTATTGGTAGATATTTTTTGGTACCATTAAATTATCGTCAAAATTGATGATCCTTTCATTGTTTTTCTTGAAAGGGGTTGGAACCTATTGTTTTTCCTGGAACCCATTGGAATTATTGTTTTTCTAATAAACTGACCCTACTTCAGGTTGCCGTCGCCACATTCTTAAAACAAATTACAGATATAGATGTATGTGCAACTATTTCAGCTAAAATAAAATTTGTTCATTGTCAGTAATAAGTAAAATAAGTTATACTAATGAACAAAATAATGATTTGCGTGTAAAGAAAAAAATTAGCAATTTTATTATTTTGTTTAATGAAGTACTGAATGCATTGTTAATTTAATATTTTCAATACAAAAATATAATTATAGGTACCTACTCAGATAAGTACATACTATTTATTATCTGTTAATAAATATTGCATTACCTACTAAGTAACAGTAACAGATTTTTACAGTTTTAAATAGTATGACAAATTATTATCTATTAGGTACATTAAATAATACTGTTATTTGAATTTTTGTTTCGATTAAAAAGAAGATGTTTAACTGGAAATTTCTCTATTGATTAATTTATGTTAAAATTTGTTTAAAAATTATAACCAACTGTTTTCAGCAATTACATAATTTTTTAAAATATAGGTAGTTTTGTATACCTAGGTAATAAAGAAATAATTTTGATAAATTTATATAATACAAATTTGTGTAAAATATGCACAAGTGAAATATACTACAATTACATTACTTTTTCCAAAATGCGTAATGGGACAATATTCTAAAGGGTTGATGTATTTTATATCGATCTGATTAAATAATTAAATACCTAGGTACTTAAATAGGTACCTATGATATTATGTAGATATTGTATAGTACAGAAATGTCTACTTCCCAGAATTTAAAACCCATTGTCTTAATCGATTTTCATCTTTATATGGAAAACGGAAAAGTCTGAGTCTTGGAGAGCTTCTCTTGGTTTTATTCCAATTTAAATATACACATTTATTTCCCGATTGTCTAGACATGGTAAGTAAATAACTAACAGTAGCATTCGAGTTAAAGAATAATATAAAATGAATAATATGCCAACAGGTATCACACATTGATCACGGTAACACAACGATAACGCAAAATATAATTAGGAAAATATTTAAGGGGTTTTATGGTAAATAAGTAATAAAATAGAGCTATAAAATACGTGTTGTGCTTCAAACCAATCATATTTTAAAGGGGGAACCTAGATTTTATGAACAAGAATTTCTGTGCAACATTATGCCATCTGTTAGCGCGAGGTCCAAGCTTACCGTGACTATTTGAGTTGGTCTCCCATCAGCCGAGAAATGGTCTCCCAAACCGGCCAACCTAGTCCCGCATTACTTTGGCTAGCCTTAGTAATATAGTCAAAGCTATAGCTGAGAGTTTGTAGCTATCTTCCAAGGAATAAAAAGTAAGAGAAATAATTGATATAAAATATTTCGTTATTATAAAAATGCATATGCTTAAAAAAGTAATAATAAGTAAAATGGATAATAAACCAATGATTTGTACCATTTCTGGTCATCGAATAAAGTAATTACAATGGTAGATATAATAATTGTTTCATACTACAATCCCACTGGAGGAATAAGTCTGGTTTAGTAACAAAGAAACTTTTCATAATCGAGAATAGGAAGTGTTATTTATGATATATACTTCTTTGTGAAAAATATATATTTGTATCTTTTACAACAGACACGAACACCAATTTCTACTTTAGTGTCTAGAGCATTTGTTTCAATTTAGAAGTTGTGTCGTCGATTTATCTTAATTTGATGTACAAAGTTTTTCAATAGCGGAACTACAAGGCAAACACTTTATATTATTTTATCTACTAAAGATGGGAATGAGCGGGATGATAGAATGAACTTCATTTATTTTGGTTTGTATTTAGAAGTAAGAATGAAAAATGAGCAAACAAAATGTCAATTATTTCTATGAATTATCTAGATTGTTATAGAAATACTCAAAGTTGTCTGCATAGTGGATGTTATAAGCCAAGGAAAGGTATAAGGCGAATGAATATTTAAAAATACGGAATCGCAAAGGAGTATAGTTTTACTATAGAAAATAAAATAGCTCCAATTTATTAAATGAAGACTTCCTAAATTCATCACTCGATATCATAGGTACATTCAATTGCAAGACTGAAAACACATGCACAAAACACTATACAGACCCCCAAATAAAAATATGTTCGATTTGGAGTCAAGGACGGGTGGATAGTAAGTAAAGTGTATATTAAACAGAGAAAACGAACGGTGCATGGATGGGAGCCGACATATCAATATCTGTGAGTGGGAGATATCACACCTGACACTCGATATTATAAACACGATATAGCGATGAGGTGTTGCTCTCAATACCTAATACCTTGTATCTTCGTTTCCAAATTGAACAAATTTTTATTTGGGGCTCAGTATACCTTATACCTTATATGTAAGTAATACAGCTGTTAGCCATTTTTAATATTTTTTATTTAATATTCTGAAAGCAGACAATGAAAATAGCAATCAGCTCTACGCATGATTTTTTAATTAAATAAAATTTTGTAAATTTGCTTACTAAATTACTATGGCAATAATAAAAAATAGCAGAAGTATAATTGGTAGTAAAAAAAATGTATATTTAGATTACTTATAATAATAATGTTATTCAGGTAAAGATAACCATTCTCATAAGTCTGTATATATCGCAAAGGCATGGTAACTGTGTAGATTATTTATGGTGTAGACCTAGATAGATGCTTTGATAATATAGTGAGAAGAGGTATTTTTCGAATTAATACGATTTTGACGTTTTTTTAGACGCATCAAAGTCATTTGTATTTATGTGCTCCAAAAACATAAATGCATCAACATTTGGCAAATTATCACTATGGGCTGTAACAAAATCTTCCCATACATTTCTTCTTGGGGAATGGGTATCAAAAATAATATTATTATGACACCAAGTAATTCATATTACATTCGGCCGTTAGTGGTCGGAAATCGAGAAATTATTTGAATTTTAATGAGTAAATACATAAATATAGCTGTACTATCATGTTGCGATTTTATTGAAACTTAATTGTTTATATTATTAACTACCTTTTATAAGCGTCTAACGTACAACTTTTTCAAGCGCACGTACTTAATTGAGTAAAATACCTATTTTTTATGCATTTTCCCAGAATATTTTTTTATAATTGAAACGGTAGCTGACTAAATCGTGACGTGATTAATACGGAAATTAGTACGTATGAAGATAAGCGCTTTAATCTGGTAAATTTGTGACAATACGTGGTTTAAGGTGGAATGCTCTTTTAATTCGACAACAATTTTTCAATGCGAGATAGAAAAGAAGCATCTACATGCCGGAAAAACGTCGTCACATATATTGTTTTGTATATTGTAAAATTCAATCTTTATCATGACTGATATAATACATAACTCTTATACATACCAATGTGAGGCAAATTAGTAGAACCAGATTCTTCTGTCAAATGTCTTAAACTGTCCGAAATTTACATTAAAAGTCCCACGTCTCCACCGTATTTATTTTAAATGTACTTCTGATATGGAGAGCATGTCTTTAAAAATTTTTTTAACCAATTGGCAAAGAGCCATCGCCAAGAGCTTTAATATTATTGATTATTTCCTGACATTTTTTTCAGGATTTACCTAAACATATTTTTGTTTTGTAAATGATGAGGTAGGACGTTGCTTTCATAGAATCCATTATTTTAAACCGAATTATAATGCGAAAAAATACCATACAAAAAGTTCAAAAACTCGAGAAAACCTGGAGTCAGGGGCATCACAGCCCGTTACATTCCCTCGTGGTTTTTTGCACGTTCCAAAATGTCCCGTCTCCCAATTCAATATTTTCGAAACCTTGGAATCCTATTTTTTCGTGTTCCAGGGTAATGCTCAGCATTTTAGCCATTTTTGCCAAAAACATTAGCCTCCCTATCTTTTAACCTCATACGATAGCATACACTGACGGAGGGAATGATATTATCTTACATATTACAAGCGCTCCAACAAAGCGTATATAAATCTTAAAGGTAAATAAATTATCAAGTCTAAATAAATATTATATACCTTAAATACCTCGTATTTCATTAATAATAATTTATCTTTTAGTTAACTTTTTGGCTTAATTCCTATATAAAGAAAGATATAAACAGTTAAATAAGCCAATAAAAAATATTAAAAATATACCAAAAAAGACTTCTAATTATGGATATCCAATTTTTGCCTAAACTATCAAAGATGCGAAAAAAATGGAAGATACGATATTTGTGTAAAATTTAACAATAGTATGTTTCTAAAATCTAATCAGTGACGTCACATTATTTCTGTATAAGATGGCAGACGTACCCTGCATCTACGCCACTGGCTATAGTTACAATGTCATATTACAATATAAAATGTGGTATCCTTAGTTCATACTGTTTCTCAAGTTTCACTGCGATATCTTTATTCATTCATTAAGTTATAAAATAAAACCTTTTTGCTCAAAAAATTTAAGTTACAGCCCCTGTAACTCGTTTACAGGGGCTGAAAACGAGTCAAGCTAAGACAAAAGTTTAGAGGACTTTTTTTCTTACTTTTGTTACTAGAAAACACCACGTGTTTGTGGCATGATGGTTCAACACCAACTGTAACTTTTTGAAGTTATGTTCAATTGCTTTCGAGATATTTGTAGATTCAATTATTGCTGTTTCGCTAATGCGCTTATTTCTAATAATATAGTAGTTTGTTATTGGTTTAAGATGGTAAGATATATTACAAGCAGTGGCGCAGCCAGGGGGGGGCCAGGGGGCCCGGGCCCCCCCCAAGCCTTCTTCTATGAACAAAAAAATAAAGAAGCATAATCTCTATTAGTACAAAGCAGTACGAAAATTATCCCTTGAAATAAGCATTTTGTAATTAATGCCAATATTATCTAATAGAGGAATCTATACAGGTATATCCGATCGCATTTTCACGTACAAAACGCAAGTAAAATCACACTGCAGAATTGGAGGCGTGTCAGATCTCATCTAACAATAATTGCATTGCGCATCACGTGATCATACGGAATGCCTAGCCCACTGTGACTTAACTGTGTAGGTGTGTAAGCGTAAGCAATTAGTTTGCTTTAAACACTGCATTGTGGTGTATTCGTGTCGTGTGTGGTGTGTCCCATTCGTTTAGCTTTCTGTTTTTAAGATATTGATTATAACCGACGCTGACGAACCGACATAAGATATCAGAGGTAGGTTAGTTAGTTTGTAGTAACTAACAAGAACAAGTAATGTAAAGTCCTAAAGTCCTCATTTATTTTATTGTATTATTTTTGTTTTGTTTTACAGAGATGGAAAACCACCGTTCAATTAAACATAAGGGCAGTCCGAATATTTTACTAAATTTTTTAAAGAAACGAAAACCAAATGAGGAAAACAAAGAGTGTGTGACTGAACACCAGAATACGCAACAAATTTGTGTAGCAGAGAATACACAAGTACAAGTGGCTATGATCAATGAATCATACGATATAGCTAATTTTGTCTGCCAGTTTATAGAAAGTGATGAACAAAAAATTCATATAATAGCCAATATATGGGTACCCAATGATAATTTTGTATTTCCTCTAGATCACCATGAAAAACATAGACGTAAATTTAATTATTCTTGGCTAAGAAAATTTTCATGGCTTGCTTATTCAAAAAAGCTTGACGGCGCCTCCTGCAAATACTGCGTTTTGTTCGCAAGTCAGTTCGCCGGACAAAGTAGTAGTCAAAGCTTAGGGAGTTTATGCAATGATCCTTTTAGGACATGGAAAAACGCAATGGAAAAATTTGCACATCATGAATCGGCAAATTATCACAAGTTTTCTGTTCTGCGTGCTGATAACCTTCAGAAAAATCTGAAAAACCAAACATCTATAAATCAGCTTTTGGATGCTGCATCAATTGAAATCGCTGAAAACAATCGCAAGAAATTGGTGCCTATAATAAAAACAGTGATATTTTGCGGAAGAACGGGGATTCCCTTAAGAGGCCACAGAGATTCCGGGACTCTGGACCTTCACGCTGACTTTAGTGAAAGTTTAAATTGGAGCGGACGAGAAGGCAACTTTAAAAATTTGCTAAAGTTTAGACTCGATGCGGGTGACCAAATTCTAAAAGAACATTTGGAAACAGCAGGTGCAAATGCAACTTACTTAAGCTGGGACATACAAAACCAAATTATAAAAGCATGCAATGATATTATTTTGAAAAAAATTGTAGCTGAGGTGAATTCAGCAAAAGCATTTGTTGTGTTGGCGGACGAAACTGCAGACATTTCAAACAAAGAGCAATTAACTTTGTGCGTAAGATACGTTTACAACGATACAATTTGCGAAAATTTTCTACAGTTTATAGAAATAACAAGTACGACTGGTGCAGCATTAGCGTCAAGCATTCTGGAATCTTTGGAGAAATTTGGAATAAACCTAAAGTACCTTTGTGGTCAAGGATATGATGGTGCCGCGGCAATGTCCGGCCACATAAAAGGTGTGCAAACACTAATTTCAGAAAAATTCCCAGCCGCTACGTATGTGCATTGTGCATCTCACAATCTAAACCTTTGTTTATCAAGCTCATCCACTGTTCCTGAAATCCGTAACTGTTTAGGTGTAATAGAAAAATGCTATACATTTTTTAACACGCCAAAGCGAGGGAATGTGTTAGCTGACAAAATAGAAATATTGTTACCCGAGACAAAGAAGCATGGACTTAAGAAATTGTGCCCAACCCGTTGGGTGGAGAGGCACGATTCGGTCATGGTGATGGAAGAATTATACAGACCTGTCTGTGAAAGTTTAGAAGAGATTGAGACCTGGGCAGATCGTGATACCTCCTCTGGGGCCAGCTCTTTACTTACCACTTCAAGAACACCTAAATTTGTATTATCCTTGTTTTGTCTAAAAACAGTCTATGCACTCACCTTGCCTCTGAGCAAGCTTTTACAAACAAAGAATTTAGATTTATGCGCTGCTCTTGAGTTAGCTGCGACGGTTACCGGGCGGGTGAAGGCTATAAGACGCGACGCTGAAAACCAGTTCGTAAATATTTTTAAGCAGACAGAAGACGTCCTCAACGAACATGATATTCAAATCAAAATACCAAGATTAGCTGCTGGACGAAGCCAAAGATTAGTTATTCCAACGACTTCAGCAATTGATTATTTCAGGGCAACGATTTTTATTCCCTTTTTAGACTCTTTGATTTCCAATCTGGAAGACAGATTTTTAAAGCACAAAGAAATTATTAAGCTTTTTAGGGTATTGTTTCCTTCGCCCGCTTCCAAAAGTAAAGAACAGGATGTTCAGTCATTTCTGAAGCTGCACAATGTATATGCTAATAACGATTTTTTCGAAACATGCAGCAACGAAAGCATTTTGAAAGGAGAATTTGAATTATGGAATAAAAAATATTCAGATGCAGCAGATTCAACTCCTTCTAATGCGGTTCAGCTTTATGTTGATTGCAACGAGACTATATATCCCAATATAAAAAGACTATTACAAATTTTCATAACTTTACCAGTTACAACAAGCACAGCCGAAAGATCATTTTCTAGTCTGAAATATTTAAAATCATACCTTAGAAGTACAACTGGACAGATTAGATTAAACGGACTGGCACTACTATATGTAAATGAAAATATACATCTGTTCTGTGAGGAAGTTCTTAATGAACTAGCCAAACGAAGACGAAGATTAGGACTTGTAATTTAGCAGTCTACCTTGTAGTTATAATATAACTGTTATATTATATTTCAAGAACTAAGTACTATATATTATTTTATTACTTCTATTATATTTTTTATTACTGTTCATTGTTCTGTTTTTTATTTTTAATAAATTCATGATATTGGTATTTATTTATTATTTATAAATGAGGTAACATAATATTTTCCAACCATTTTCTGAAAAGTTTTCCTCGTCCTCTGGGAAGATCGATTCTATTGGCCCCCCCAAATGAATTTTCTGGCTGCGCCACTGATTACAAGTAACAAACATTTATTACAAAATTTCATATCAGAATATAAAAAATAATTTTAAAAAATAGAAATCAACGTTAACAATCACACATAAAACAAGAAAAATTAAGACATCAACAAACACATTATTTCAGCATATTTTCCGCAATTAAAATTGCACATTTTAATATTATAACGAACTATTTCCAGTTCGTTGTAATTTAAATGATTAATATTTTATACATTGAAGTTTTACAGTAATCATATTTCGAAAACTATTGAAGATAACCCAAAAGAGTTATATATCTTTTAAAAAAATATGGGTGTTCCAATAAAAAGTTATTTTTTGGTACGTCCTATATATTTTTAAATAATTAAAACTTCGGAATCGGAGTTAAATTTGACAAGAAATATCACATGTCTGGTTTTTGATGAAAAAAAAAATTGTTGAGAAAACAGAATGCAATACGGAGGTTGCTGTTGATTTTTTAATCAACATTGAAAATTTCAAATATCTTGTACGCGTTAATCATTTATTTTGAGTCCCCGGATGCTTGACAGTTATAATGTCTGATTATTGATATTACAGCTTTTGAATTATATTCATGATATAAAACCCATATAAAATGAATTAAGATATTAAACTGCATGTTAAATGGAGCTGCCAGAGATTTTAGCTTAAATGTTGGTATTTTTTACAGACGTAATGTGTTTCCATGATTTTAGCTATGGGGATTTATCTTTCGAAAGGGGTGTTAGAGCTGAAACTACACATTTTAGAAAAGAATATTATATATACAGGCTGATTCGGTCATTAGTACTAGGGCTGTCACAAAGAGCCGCGGCCTCAAAATGCTTTTCAAAAACCTGTTGCCTATGTTGTAGTGCGGATGAGTTTTGAATACATTGTTATAAATTATACTAGTTTATTGCTTCTGTTCCTACGTAATTTATTTTATTACGCTTATTATGATACGTACGACCATGTCCTGCGGCGCAGTTGTGACAGCCCTAATTAGTACATTAATTTTTAAGAGAAGATATGGAAAAATGGGTATTATGGATATACGATTTAAAAAAAAAATCAAATACACATTTACGCTGAAAAACTATTTTCAAATAATTATTTAGACTGTTACGCTTCTGACGACCTCGATTCAGACTTTTTTCCTGAAATCAGGATTTTTTATTCGAGTAAAATATTTTATTTTTCGATTTCCTGTCTTTATTAGACTTTCCGAGTACCTGGCTAAAATTAATGTACTAATGATTGAATCACTCTGTATAAGTTTATTTTTGGGCAAATCGCATATCTACCTTCAACGTTTATATAGAACCAACTTTTTATGGCTAGGACCTAATCAAGTCTCCGATGATATCACACAGACGGTAATTTTCCTAACGTCTGAATAGCGTGCATTAGCTGTGTTGCAATCATATTTATTTATACCACACAATGAATACTGCAATGTATACAAAAGAAGGTAAACTTATAATTGATCACATTAAATATTCATGTCATCGGTGACAAACATAATAATCATTTCCATCGATTCAAATCCAGTGGGAATATTAATCAAGTGTATGTAAAAATACAACTGTGTATTATACTGATTAAGTGGCCTCAAAATCATGCAGCTACACTGAAGAAATTATATATTAATCGTAACACCAGCAACAATAATTTTGTCAATTACATATTGAGTATTATATGAAATATTATACATATATAGTTATATTATTTAGATATTCTAACTGCGGCAGTAGAATATAGCACGATAATTCAGGATTTCGTGCTTCTATTCATTTGTACTTCTATATAATATCGTAAATAAATAGGTTTTTCAAAATATGTAGTTTCTGTTTAGTTTAAACAAATATTAGATCAACACCAGAAAGTTAAAGCTACAATACTAGTAATGTATTATAAATAAAGCAATAATGCAATTAATAGTATAGAGTGGAGTTTTCAGTCCCTTTCAGCCTTGTTGTTTTTTAGACGATGCGACTATTGTAAAAGTTGATTGGTAAATAACTATAACATTGAATTTCTATTTTTGTTTTCTACTTCCCTTAGGAATGTGCCTATGCACGTGTCATAGAAAAGGATATTAATTTTTTGCTCGAAAACGAAGCGAGATAAAAAAAGGGACAAAAAAGTTGTATTTTTATCGCATAATTAGAAAAAAATGTGAAACCTAGAAAAAAACAGTGGCGTCTCATATTCTTACTTATTAATATCAACAGGAGTGAGTCCCCGGACGCCGCTGGAATAGATAAAATAAATCAAATTACGTCAGAAGACGTCTACCGTTTTTATAAACAAACATACCAAATTTCATAAAAATCGGAATTAGGGTTCTCCAGATATCAGTAAAAATCTTGTATTTTCTCTAAATTTCAACCTGTATATCCGAAACGAATCATTTTCGGATATAGGAACTTTCTTTCTTATTTTTGGTCAAGGAAACTCCCCCTGAATTTTTTCGCAATATTAATGGGACACCCTGTATATTATTATTAACAGATTTGAAAAGCAGAATGCTTCTCTCCTCATGTTAAGATAATGTTACATGCAGAATGTTAGACCTCATGTGCAGCAGCACATGAGGTGTCACGTCAGTGTTTCCATCCTAACGAGATCCTCCTGCCGCTTCGCATTTATTTTTAACAGATTATAAGGAAATGGTGATGTTGTTTCGTGATGTCATGTGCTTATATATTATACATTAAGCAATTAAATATTAAATAGGATATTATCAAGCTCCTTTAATATACAACACTAAAAATAGAATTAAAATTGATTTTCTTTCCGCCGTCAATTTCTTTGTTTTTTGGAAATGCAGAGTGGTCTGGCTTATTATAAATACTGTATAATTTCTTTGTGCAATAATATACGATCATTACAACACCAGCAATAAAATTTCAGTTATCAGAGTATAAATAATATTTGTCAAACAACGGCGTATCCTATGATTTTGTGTTATTTATAATCGATTTATTGTACTTTAACGTTACAATAAAATTTTATACAAGGACCCTGAGGTAAGTCCCAAAGGACTGCTGTTACAGCTAGGCCTATTGTGCATCCCACTGCTTTCCTATTCAGCGAGCATCTGTGCTTTTTGCATAAAGTCCAAAAGTCTATCAGCTGATAGGCTCATAAGGTTTCAAGAATGGTGTACCCAGGAGCATTAGCCTCATAGGAACATAGCCCTCACATACATCCAAAATGTGCAGCGCAGTCTCGTCTTTATTAACATAGACCTGGCATATCGAGTCTTCTGCGAATCTTGGATTACAGAGATATTTCTTGAGATGAGAGGATCCTGTTGGACCCTTCATCACTGCCTTCGCAAAACCAGTTCCATGTTCATGAACTAGTTCCACCAATTTTCCCAGCCAGTCCTATGAAAGCCATTTCAGATCCCTTTCTAGAAAGTTTTACTGCACGTTCCTTTGATGCCTTTATGTTTTTATTCTTGATGCGAGTCGTTGGCTCAGGGTTTAATTTTTGATTGCTCAACCCAGAGGTCGTGAATTCGAATCCCCGTTCCACCAGACAATTTTTAATAAAATTGTCTACTCGTAGATTACGGTTTGTTCGCAGGGATGGGTTGGCAACCAGACTGGCGATAGCTTGGGATGGGAATAATGTCAGCTAGGTGTTAATGTGAGAAATTAAAATCAGGTGATGTTTGACTGCCCCCTAACAAATGAAGATTTACAGGTTTCCCTCATTTCAGCACTGAATAGTGATTAGGGCGTACTAATCTAAGTCGTTCCTAAAGCGCAAATGCGACCCGCGAAATAATAGTATCCCCCTCTCTAACACAAGTGTCAGACTTTCGGGCTAATCCTTGTGATTATGGCGGCTTCACTATTCGAGAATAATATGTAGAAAAGTTTGCGTGTGTAACCTCTCCCCAAATTATCCATCATACACGGTATTATTGCGAAAATGTTTGCAAGGAATACTGTGAGATAAGTCCCAAACTATAGTTTCTACACCATCTGGGTGTCAGCCCAAATACTTCCTCCTAAAAAGTCCAGTTCCTGTGCCTATGTCTGTTTGGAAGATATGTGTAAACTACACGAGGCTCCAAGTCTCCAGAAAATTTAATTTCGACTCCTAGTCACTGAGATTTTGTATTTGAACATCACATGGTTTGCGGAAGTTAAACTGTCCAATCATTCTGTCAGATCTATGGCATAGCACATCAATGTTTTTTGTATCTTGAAACGTGCCCTTCCTTGGGAACTGCCTGTCCAATAAATATATATTCCTAATCGGTACGCTGCTACCCTTACTTTATTTCTAACATCACGTGAAGTAGTGGTAGATTTAACAGGACTTCCAACGGAGCTATAGGAACCGACACCATGGTCCTAGTTATACCTACACAGGCCAACCTGTGAATTTTATTCAGCTCCTCTATTACAGGGGTCTGAATGGTCTTATACCACCTTATAGAATGTACACCTTCCCTATCATGTGCCGATATATACAAAGTGTCAATAGTTTTCTCCAGATGAAGGTTCCAGATAAGTTTAATATCCAGTGTTACCTTTAGATACTTGACCTCTCGCGAAAACTGGATAGATTTCCCACCTAAGATGAAAAGATCTATTCAAAAGATAGTTTTTGTAGCCTGAAGCGATGATACATACACGTGTTTAATGCAATAATTCAGTGGTGTTTGTTTTTCTGGTATTGCAAAGTTAAAAACGATGGACTAATATTTGTGTATCTTTATTTTTACATATTTCAAAATGGATCAGAAATAAATTAGAACATAAACTGCTGTGTTTATGTGTGACATTCCAGAAAATGTGCTAATAGAAGATTTGATTCTAGTATGAGAAACAGTTCCTAACTTATTTTCACCTAAAAAACATGTAACAGGAGTCCGTTTAAATAAAATACACTACCGTTACAAACTATAGAAGAACTTTCAATACTCAAGATAATGTTCTGGCAATAAAATACTATTTTTTTTAAATCAGTGAATGTATACAGTTAAGGTCAAGTATAAATGCCCTGTTTATAACCACTAAGAAGGCTGAAAATACTTCAGCGAAACCTTATGAATTTCACACCATGCAATCAAGCAACCGGGAAAATAGAATGCTATTGTTTTAATGAAACCAACCAACTGCGGTGTACGTTTACAATTCGCCAACGACTGCCTCAACGAAAAGACAATAGAAATCATTCCTCCTTATTGAAAATGATATCGGTAAACATAAGAAAACATCTTTCGCAATATAAACATGCGGATTACAGGTTATAATATAATTATTAATAACTGTATACAATATATTTGTAGGGTTTTAAGTCATCACTAAAGCTGGCGAGGTGTCCGGCGATTCAAGGGCGCCGACAGCACAGGGACAACGACCGAGTACAGTCCAGTGACCTTGGGACTGACAATGCAAACTGGCGATGTCACATATAGCACGAAAAAAACTTCGGAAGTTCTGAGAGTATACCGACACCCGGCGCAAAAAAGATTTGCAGCGTTTTTACTTTAAAATAAACTGAAAGATAGATAGATGTGACCAAAGTGACGTGTCTTTAACATGAATAAAATTTTGTTACACTAATTTTAAAGAATTGCCCTACTTGATTACTAGGTATTAGAAACATGAAATTTATAAAAAATTTGCACATACCTTGTTACAAAAGCTGTTCGAAATTTTGTCCATCAGCAGTAAATTGGGGATTTTCAGCATTTTGCTGCAACAGCCACTCACAAAACCTAACTCGTAATTGATAATCCGCTGGTAACAGTGCTTAAACACGCTGGATATGATACGGGTAAAACTGAGCTTCGTGTAGTAAGCGCCACATCGTGGATTGGGATACCCCAGGCACCTGCCTAGCGATCTGACTTGTACTTATTCCCGGATTTTCACTTCACCAGATTCAACACTTGTTCTTCAGCTGCTAAAATACGTTGTGGTCGTCCCAGGCCACCATCTCGTCCATGAATTGTACGTAAATTACCAGTATCACGGCCACGTTGTACCACTGCCGTAAAAGTTGCATAATTTGGCGTGTGTCGATTGGGAAGCTGCCAGTGCATTTTGCCCAACTTCACCATAAATAAGAATCATGTCCATTAACTCAGCATTAATGTACACATGAGCCATTTTGAAAATTTTAAAGTAAACTGCTACGATAAATAAAACAACAAACAACAGTACTGACTTCTTGTTTCTAATGTACCCGGCACCGGCACTGAGAGAGCGACACAGATAGACAATAGAGATATTATCCCCACTCCAACTCTATTCGATAGGTCTTGACCAGGTGTTCCAGGTACAAAAACTTGTTTACTTTTTTTGTAGGAATGTGGTATATCAGATGTCGTTGAAGTACAGTTGCCCATCTACGTAGTCCTTTATAATGGTATAACTTTTAATATTGTTTACGGGAAATCCAAAGACTTTTATTATGATTTTTTTTGGTGATATCGATTTCTTATTTAAGGATGCACATATCCTCAAAGTTTTAGAGATAAGTTCTGAATAACCCTGTATACATGGGGATTTATGTGGGAAATAGTAATCGGTTTAGTATTTTAGGTATCATTCTGTATAGACACACTCTTTTTATTTATAAATAGATCACCATTTATTTATACCTGATTTGATTTGTTTTGTTTGTGATCTAATAAAAATCTAAAATAATTTTTCATGCTTTCACTTCATAGCGACATTAACTTGGCCCCCTTTTTAACTTTTGCTTTTTCTCCGCAACCTGCATATTTTTGCGGATTTGAATAACATACCTTTGTACAAAAAAGGTTGATGGGTTTATTTCTAATGGTACTGGAGATGTATAACGCCAGGAGTAATGTTTATTATAATAAAAAGTTATTAGTTGATCCCTAGGCTACAAAAAATCTGCTTAGGAATTACTCTAATTATACGTAATTTTTATTAGATCGTCCTTATACGTATTCACGAAAGAAAGTTTTAACTATACATCTAAAAATGTGTATTATAGTTCATTTAAAGAACGAAGTGAATACGACATGGAGTTGGTTCTAACCCTATAAAAAAAATTGACTAACGGGCGCATAAATATAAGATATATTATCTTTTTTAGATAGAAAATAAAACCATTAAACAAATAAGAAGTTGCTATAGTTGTCTCTAGAGATTTGTTATGCATTAACAACTTTAACTTCGAGACATTTTAGGTGTAGAAAATTTTATAAACGAATCAATCGTTGCTTTTTTGAATCGTGCATAAAATGGACGTGCATAAAAATATTCCTAACATACCTACAACAGTACATGGCCCTCTAGAGAATACTATTCTATAGAATAATTTCTTAAATAAAGTACAGCAAAATAAATTTTTGCTTTATTTAATTTTGGGGTTTCATAGTACTCGGAAAGATTGTAATATACTTAATTTCACAGTGAACAATACTACTTTATCTACTGATGCTCAGGCAGTAAAGTTTTTAGGTCTCCATATAGACAAAAATTTAAATTGGAAAATACAGTATGAAATGTTAATTAGCAAGCTCTCTTCTCTCACTTACCTGTTTCGTAATTTGAGGGCGGTTCTTAGTTTCGAACAACTCCTTTGCCTATATTACGCGCAAATTAATTCTCGTCTCAGATATGGACTCTGTCCGTGGGGAAACACTTTCCTCTCGAGTTTATGTTGCTCAAAAGAGAGTGTTAAGATGTATTGTGGGTGTCCCTAGTACTTACTCATGTAAGGATATTTTCAGAAATCTGAAAGTTTTACCTTTACCATGTTTGTTTATTTTCGAAATGTGTTTGTATGTTTTTCAAAATAAGAATACATTTTTTGTAAATAGTTCTCTTCATGAATGTAACACCAGACAAAATATGAATTTTCATGTTCCATTTGCTAGAATAAAGATGACTGCTAATTATCCTATTTGTTTAGGACTGAAAATGTATCACAGGCTGCCTAAGGAATTGAAATCAATTGGAAGTGAATGTTTATTTAAAATTGTTATAAAAGAGGTTTTACTTGATAGATGTTACTATTCTGTATCAGAATTTTTACCTAATCTGTCTTAGTGCGTAAGTTTTACCTGACAATTCCTATACTTGTAAAGTCAATAAGGAAAATAAACTATTATTATTATATTAAAGACTATTTTTATAATAGAAAATATAAAATGTCACATTAAGGGGTTCCTCTGAAGCCTATTAAATATCAGCGATACCCGACTCTCCTCATGTAAAATAACACCGGTCTCATTAAAAAGTCTCATAAAAAATTCATAATTCATCATTCTGTCTATCCACTGGTTCGTTGAGTATATCCATCCAATTTTCTTACTATCGATATCAATTTTCTTGCATTAAATCCGAACATTAGACACGATAGTGAAAACACTATTGTTAAGGCGTCCTAAAAGGGATCATAAATCCATCGGATATTCGACATGGCCGAGGATAACATTGAAGGCAGTAGCGTCCTCGGCCACATATTGTCTAGTCTTTTATTTTGTGGAAGGTTACGTTTTAGACAAAATTCTATTATTCAAATTAAAAGAATACATCATTCCTCATATACCATTACTATCTCAAGGAAAATTTGTGATTTAATATAAAAAAAATCCTTCTTATCACTAGATACGGGTTTAACAAAAAAACATGTTAAATGACACTTCGAATTTTTGTTGTTATAAGGGAATTATCTAACTATTTATTTGTGGTATTATTTGCAACTTTTTCCTCCATACCTATTTTGGTAATACCAAATAAAAGAATTACCATCGTAGAAGTCCCCGTATGCCAAATAAAATGCAGGCTAGATTTCATCAAATGCAAAAAAGTAGGCATCTGTAAATGTAATAATTTAATTATTTATACAATAATAGAACTTTAAGTGCATTAATACTCTACACTTGTGGCCTTTAGAATATCCTGGTTTCTTATTTTTAATGTACAGGTGACATTTTCCCAACTAATATTTCATAAATCAGAAAGTTGTACCACAAATAAATTACAGACAATAATTTAATTTGTTTTTACATGATGGTGGTTCAAAATAGAAATGGGGGATATGCGCTTAGTTCTACGTCTAAGGATTCATCCACTCTTACTTTCTGGCCCATAAACATCTAGAAGATCTTTAAGATGTTAACATTACAAATCAGGGACTTGATATCTTAGCTCATTAATAGATTTATAATATTTTTTTGATAGTTAAGTCATGCAAAGCTGCAAATAGTGCCACCAAATTGAAAATAAAGTAGTTACATTCATGTACGACTAAAATATATAAGCACAATAATTATAGAGAAAATAATAATATCACTAATAATAATAATAATAATAATAATAATAATAATAATAATGAACAGTATGTGAAAAAAACAATGGGAAATAGAATAAAAATAGCCGTAACAAATTGTAAATAAGAAAATACTTTAAGAAGGATAAAATATTATTAAGACGTTTAAGAATAGGCTATAGCAACCTTACGTATATTCAGTTCATGACTTTTTGGTGATGAATATGTCACGAATATGTCACGCAATATGTCACGAATACAATACATCTTTTAACAATAGAACACATTCAAAAATTGTAATTCACAGATTTATTTCCACAAATACCCACATACTTGAAAAAACAATCAAACCCAATTAATAAAAAGGAATACTCACATCACTGAAAAGAATAGGAATACCTATTCCTATTCTTTTTAACCGAATTGGAACACTTGCTCTTGATAATACTTTGTAATTATAAAAAAGCTAATATATATATATATATATATATATATATATATATATATATATATATATATATATATATATATATATATATTGTATATATATATATATAAATCTAATTCTTCATTTTACTCTAGACCCTGACCGTGTTTATTCATAAGTAAAAGAAGTTATTTATTGTATCTATTATTAAAAATAATTAATAGATTTTTAAATGTATGGTGGTTGGATAAATAAATGCAGTAAAATATAAAATAATAATAATAAAATTAAAAAACAACTTAGTTTCTAGAGACTATGCTGCTGTCTGCTTTACAGCCTATCCCAAATGATTACCATTCGATCGAAGCAACAATGTAAGATGCAAAACAGTAAATCGCAATCCGTCATGCCTATCGCAATCTACAACAACTTGACCAATGCCGCGTCGATTGTTAAAAGGCTGAACCTTATCCAACAGCTGAGCATGCATAATTTATCCTCAATTTATGCCAAGACAAACTGCATTCGTGCCGACTGTAATTTTTCATTGTGGAGATAATTGTTGTGTACCAATATTGGACGTAATTGCTTTTCTTTTTATATAAATACAGTAAAATCGAACGTTACAAGTCACTATTATCCTTGACGAATAGTAGAAATTTTTAAAGTTAATTATTAGTAACTGTTGTAAGGGGTTGGAATCTTTGGTGTGAAGATAACACTGACGTAGTTTTCCACATTACACCAAAACATTATACTGCACTCGACGCGCGTTTCGCCATTAAAACACTAACTTAAACACTAAAACACTAAGTTTTAATCATCTCCAGATGATGCCAACTTGGTTGGCGAAACGCGCGTAGAGTGCAGTATAGTGTTTTGTTGTTATGTGGAAAACTACGTCAGTGTTATTAGTAACTGTATGACATGCAATAAACGCTAGTCATTATAATCGATCCTCTATTAACTCATTTTATTTCAAAATATATACTTTTTTTAAACCCTAAGTTATTTTTATAATTTTTAGTATTGCTGCCCTGATAACGCCAGTTGCAGTTGCAGTTTCAGCCACAGGCAGTGACACGATGATAGTAGGCTTCAACTGGAGTATTTAGCTGGATTTACTTCGCCACAATCTCGGCGTGGAAAAAAATGCCATTCGCCGCCTGAACTGAGAAGAAGAGGGAACAGCAAAACACATTATAAGTATAAACCCGTTCACTGTTCCTATGCAAAAGCCTAGTGAATAAAATAGAAAATAAATCATAGTGAAGTGCCCTGGCATTAATGATTAACCTTTTGTACGATTTACCAAGAAATTCTACTAGGAAAACGCCATTTGTAAAATAATTCAAAAAAAAAAAAAAAAAAAAAAAAATAGAAGTAGAATACATCTTTCTTATTTAGGAAATAAAACAAAAAATTAACCAAGAAATAAATTATTAATGAAATTATCAAATATTATGGTTCAATAAAGTTTTAATTTTCCTCATTACCTATAACGTAGGTACGCAGGGCGATATTGTCATAAATTTCTTGTATTTTTTAACAATTCTTAGAGGTTAAGCCTCCTGCCACACATGTGCCTGAAGACGCCGGAAGCAGAAATACGTATCGTACATTAAGCTAAGGAAGATTATTACAATTTCATTTTAGTCAGTAAAAAATATTTTTTTTCATTAAAATCAATACAATAGGTTATGTGACCAAAAATAACTATTTTTAATGTGAATTAGATGCTTGTTTAATATTTCATTATTGAAAAAGATGTAGATAACACTATTAAAAAGAAAAACGTATTAACGACAGACAATAAGTTGAGGTTATATCAAGATATGCCGTTTTAATTCAATATTGGGGGATACATTTAGCACGCAAGTAGTTCTTTTCGACATATCTTTAAAAATAATAACGTTATTCCTTTGCGAACCAAGGTTATAGGTAAATTAAAACTTTATTGAACCATAATATTTGGTAATTTCATTAATAATTTAGTTCTTAGTTCACTTTTTGACTTAATACCTATATAAAGAAATAAGTAAACAGTTAAATAAATCATTAAATAATATTAACAATATACCATAGAAGTAGAATATTTCTGTTATAAAAGTATTTTATTAGAGTACAGTTATTGCTTTCCTGTTTTTATTATTTTACAGATTTTATTATTTTATTATTATTTGGTGTATTCCCAAAATAATTAATTACTTCATGATTCATACAGTTCCGTTGAATCTTCACCTTAGCTACGCTACTTCATGAATCATAAATTACAGACGATAGTTCAGTATTTCATTTTGAGAAATGAAGTAAATAAATGAAATCATAAAAAACCTTATATATTTATTTTTGAATCTTACATTACTTTAAAATATTACTGTGTTAATAAGTAGACCCATTTTAATAGACCTAATAGTTCAGTAGTTCAAACATAAAATATGTTTGAACAATGCAGGTATACAAAACTTATAAACTAAAACTTAGTTAGGTCACTTATAATTTTGTTATTCATTGATACGTTCATTCATTAAGTTTTCAATTAATCAATTTTAAAACTAAAAAATAAATTAGGTCATTATTCTGAACTTATGTATATGTTAAATAAATATACAGGGTGCTACAAATTCGCTTCTCACCATGGGGATCTCAGAAATTGTAAGAGATGCGAAGAAGCTTAAATGGGGGCAAAGTTGCGTAATCAGGGTAGAATCAGGGTACCAACATAATGACCTAAAAAAATCAAGGCTAACTTGATTATGTTTTGTAAATATTTGAAAAAAATATTCAAATATTTACAGATATTGAAAAATGAAGAGCACTTTCTCGAAGCAACTTTGTTGCTTGTGACGTTTCGTTTTTCCAGAACCATCACCAACTTCACTTTTTTAAATATGGACCTGGAATTTTGAAGCCATAATTTGAAAGTATGTTTTCCCCCTAACAACATGCTTCTCCAGAATAAATCATATTCGGACGTTTCAAACAAAAAAGCACCTTCAATGTTTCCATTCTATACAGGGCGCCCTATTTCTTGACCCGTTGCATGGGTGACTTTTTTATTAGTAGAGATACAAAAACGCTTAAATGAGCAAATTAGTGCAGTTTCGTATTAGTAATTCTACGGTAAGGCGAAAAATTATATACGGGGGAAGGTTGAAAAGTTATTTCCAACTTTTCTATTATTCCTCGTAGCTCGTTCATTTGAAGAGTTAGAGAAAAATGCTTCACATGTTTTTTGCTGTATTTTTCATGTAAAATGACATCCACTTGCTACTTTTTATATATCTCTTAAAATGGTTGAGAATCACAGTAAAATATATTTTTTTTAAATGTAATGGATAAGGTGGCTGTGACATTAACCGAAAGTCCCCTTTTTTCTCTTTCAGATGATATAACATAGTCCATATTTTATCCTTACAAAAGTAATAATAATCGTTGTTTTTAAAGAAAGTTTATTGTCACATCAAGAATGCTATGGATTATGGAACAAAAGAATGTTTTGAGAACAGAAATTATTAATTAATTAATTATATTGAAGTAAATGTTCGAAATGACCACCATCCTGTTGGATACATAGTAAGCAACGTTTCTGGATACTTCTTAAAACATTATTTATTGTATGTCCATGTATGCTTCTAATTGCATCTTGAATCCTGACTTTTAGATCCTCTATATCTAGAGGAGCTGTCACATAAACTTTATCTTTCAATAACCCCCAAAGAAAGAAATCTAAGGGGCTCAAATCAGGTGTTCGCGCTGGCCAGTCGATATCCATTCTATTTCCTATAACATTATCAAACTGTTCATGTAAATATTGTTTTACCTCGCGGGAATTATGCGCAGGTGCTCCATCGTGTTGGAAGTATTTAAGATTTCTAAAAATATGAAGTGGTAATTCATTTAAATATTCCTCTGTTAGAGTATTCCTTAGAAAATGAAGGTAATTATTCGCATTCAAATTATCTTCGTAAAAATATGGGCCAATAATTTTGCCACAAAAAATTCCACACCACACATTTATCCCAAATTGACGTTGATTTCTTCTTTCAGAAACAAGATGTGGATTTTCTCGGCACCACATTATGTTATTATGGCGGTTAAAAATACCATTGTTGGTAAATCTACTTTCATCGCTGAATAAAATCTTTTTCCAGAAGTCTAGATCCTCTTCGCATTTTGAAATGTACCATCGACAAAATGTCATCCTTCTTTGATTATCAGCTGCATATAAAGTATTGCATATGGAATAATGATAAGGCTTTAAATTGTTACCTTTTAAAATAGCTCTTACAGTTTCCTTGGAAGTGTTGCAGTGATGTGCAATTTCTGCAGTTGAAGAATCAGGTTTAAAATTTACATAAGCCAAAACATTTATTTCAGTGTCTTCATTGAAGTTTCTTTCATCCTTAGGCTTTGAAAAAGAACCGTATAATCGTATATTATTTTCCAGCTGTCTAAATATTCTATGATGGGGTTGTCTTCGTTCCATGTAAGTTTCAAAATAAAGATTCGCTGCAGCTTGTGCATCTCGATTTTGGTTATAATAACAAAATAGTATATCATTTTTCTCTTCGTTGGTGTACATATTTGCAACACTATTATTTTGTATGCAGTATTAATAATAAACAATAAACTACTTAACAAAATCTAAAAATGTCACTTATGATCTGTCAATAATTAAATGCCAACTAGACGTTTTTAAAAATATCAGGAATCTTATTTTTTGTTTTATTTCCATAGCATTCTTGATGTGACAATAAACTTTCTTTAAAAACAACGATTATTATTACTTTTGTAAGGATAAAATATGGACTATGTTATATCATCTGAAAGAGAAAAAAGGGGACTTTCGGTTAATGTCACAGCCACCTATCCATTACATTTAAAAAAAATATATTTTACTGTGATTCTCAACCATTTTAAGAGATATATAAAAAGTAGCAAGTGCATGTCATTTTACATGAAAAATACTGCAAAAAACATGTGAAGCATTTTTCTCTAACTCTTCAAATGAACGAGCTACGAGGGATAATAGAAAAGTTGGATTTTTCGTTTTTTGTCAATAACTTTTCAACCTTCCCCCGTATATAATTTTTCGCCTTACCGTAGAATTACTAATACGAAACTGCACTAATTTGCTCATTTAAGCGTTTTTGTATCTCTACTAATAAAAAAGTTACCCATGCAACGGGTCAAGAAATAGGGCGCCCTGTATATCTACATAGGTACCCATTTTGCTCATTTATCGTGCATATAATCACATAAATGTCGGTGGATATTACCAAATTCAATTAGGCCCTTACATTTTTTAATTGCGTTAAAAAATTAAAACTATTCCTTAATGGATTCATATCTATTATTACAAAAAGTTTTTAAAAATGACAATGAAGAGTTAGTTTAACATTCAATTTACATTAAATGCTCAAAAATTTCCATTTTGAGCTAGGTATCCAAAAATTTATCCTGATTCTGCAATGCCCTCTGAAAGTTCCTTCTTCTAATGGAATTAAAGGTATTTACAGAATATTTGCACTCAGCCTTTCTACATTGTTGGGTAAGTTTTTGTATACTCTATTTTTAGAGTTCCCACAAAAAACAACTAGTGGGGATAAATCTGGTGTTCTTGCAGGTCATTCGAATACCATTTCATATCCTTTTTTCAGGAAACTGTTTGTGTAGAAAATGCCTCACGTCGAAATTTAAGGGTCTAATTGGATTTGGTAACAACCAGTGACATCTGGGATATGGGGTATGTTGTTAGGGGTAAAGAAGACTTGCAAATTAGGGTTTCAAAATTCCAGGTCCGTATTTAAAAAAATGAAGTTGATAAGGGTTTTCGAAAAACGAAACATTACATTGAAAATCTAAATATTCTGGCCAATGAAGGACAGAAAGTTGCTTCGAGAAAGTGCTCTTAATTTTTCAATATCATCTGCTCAAATAAAGCAGATGAAAATAAAATAAAGACAAATTTCCAAAAGTTCTATTTTTTTCCCAAGTATTTCAAAACCTAATCAAGTTGCCCTTGATTTTTTGGCGCATTATGTTGGTCCTCTGATTATGCAACTTTGACCCATTTAAGCTTCTTCCTATCTCTTACAGTTTCCGAGATCCCAATGGTGAGAAGCGAATTTGTAACAGCCTGAATACAATATATAAAATTCATAACAGATCCACATCAGCCATAACAACTTGGTTCAAATTACTTACTCTTTTTTTTTTGTTACTTATTATATGGTCAGTTTTTTTCAAGACTAATAAAATTCTAAATGATCTAGCCTAGAAGGTAATAAATTGGAGCTTCTCGATTTATTATAATTTGAGGCGTTCACTATCAGTATTAACATAAATATGAATATTAATATTAATATTAACATAAATATTAATATTAATATTAATATATTAGTATTAGTATTATTTTTTTGGGGCAAACTTTAGAAGTTTGCCTTGATACTGCACTTTGAATATTTAATTTGTATACTTCTGGTTTCCTGCTTTTTTGTTATTTTACAGGTGGTGTAATCCCAAAAGAAACTATGGATCATGAAAACGCATCACAAATAAGTTACATTCATTATCTACAAGAAAGGTATGGGCTTGATACTATCCAAAATTTAAAAAAAGTAGAAGTAGCATACAAGAAATTAGCAAATCCAAATAACAGTTTGACATTTATATATAAATGTCGAGAAAATAACTCAATTTCAAAAAAATTACAAATAAAAACAAATAGTTTAAAAGCAAAAAGAATCAAAAGAAACAAAAAATCATTCAACAATTCTAATGATTTATTAGTGAGTTTCGATGTAGTGAGTTTATTTACAAATTTTTCTGCTGAGAAAACGCTACCTATTGTTAAAGAAAGATTATAAAATGATAATATAATACATTAAACAATAGGACCAAACTAAACATAAATACTACTACGGAATTACTAACACTTTGCATAAAAACTACCTATTTTCAATTACAAAATGATTTTTTTCAACATTTTGGAATGGGTATGGGATCGTCATTATCTCCAATAATGAGCAATATTTTTATGGAATATTTTGAAGAAACTTATGTTAAAAATTATGTTAACAAACCAAATATATGGTGAAGATATGTAGATGACATATTTTCAATATGGCCCCATAACTATGATAATTTAAATGATTTTCTAAATTTTATTAACAGCAAAGAAACAATTATAAATTTTACAGTAGATATTGAAAATGATAATAAACTATCATTTTTAGACGTGTTTATAATTAAATGACAATGAAATTTTAAAACTAATTTATACAGAAAAAAGACCAATACAAATAGATTTCAATAATTCTATTCATCACATAGTATCAAATGAGGTATAGTTAAATGTTTATATGGCAGAGCAAAATTAATATCATCAACCTTAGATGCTTTTAATAAAGTAAAAAGATGTATTAAGAATATCTTAGAGGAAAACAATTATCCTAATGATTTTGTAAATTGTTCATTTATAAAAATTGAAAATGGGCAAAATAATAATATTCCCAGAATAAATAGAGCAAATCCAATAACAACCATTACGATTCCTTATATTGCAGAAATATCTGAAAGACTTAAAAAGCTTGGTAAATGATTCTTGACCCTTAAAACGAAAAACAGTTTAAGATCAATACTTACAAAAACAAAACCAATTAAGAACAATCAAAATTAAAAAAATTGTATTTACCAGATTCCTTGTGAATGTGGTAAATATTATAATGGTGAAACATCAGTAGACCGTTACAAATAAGGGTCCGCGAACATAAAAATTATGTTAAGGATTACCAAGTTGATAGGTCTACATTAGTAAAACATGTATGCGACAACGGTCACCGGGTTAATTGGACACAGGCTAAAGTTTTACAAAAAGAAGAAAAATCAGTTAAAATAAACTTAAAAGAAAGTGCTTTTATTACACTAATGGTGATAATTGTGTCTCGTTAGAAACAATATTTTTTTATTTTATTTTTTTTTTATTTTTATTATTCATGGATAAAACGTGGCCTCCTCTACTCTAAAAGGATGTTACCGGTGGAAAATTAATTATATCATTCTGATCAGTGCATGTGATGACAATTTGAATTAAAAATGTCAATCTGTCAAAAAATACTTATCATTTATCATACAAAGAGCTCTTATAGTACAAACGTTCTACTGACGAAGAGTTGAGGATCAACTCAAAACGTTTAGGAAAAAGCTAGTTAAGTGTTTAATTTCTTTTAAATTTTATTATAATTATTTTATCTAGACATATTTTAAAATATGACATGTAATATTACAAAATTTTGTATAAAACTGAAAAAACCACTGATGAAATTTAGTTAATTTATCAAATATTATTTTATTCCATATTATACAGTGGTTTTTTGGAGCAAACTTTAGAAGTTTGTCTTGATACTGCACTTTGAATATTTAATTTGTATGCTTCTAGTTTCCTGCTTTTTGTTATTTTACAGGTGGTGTAATCCCAAAAGAAACTATGAATCATCAGTATTAACAGTTAGATTTTATTTGTGGAAAAGGCCATCTGGTATGTAATATAAAAATGTCAGGCATTACCACCAGCTGGTTATTGTATCATACACCACTTGGCACTCATTGTATGCACTCAATTCGAATAAACATCTTTGAATGGAAATAATCCTCTCGCAAACCCCTATTCTCGGAAATAATAAATGCATGCCAAGTATAATATGAAATGGGTTGAATGGGATTCAGATGGTTGTTGCGTTCGAATTCACCTTCTGTATTTGATTGACCATATATATTGGTAAAATCAACTAAAAATAACAAATATCCTCCTCCGGGAAATGAATTTTCGATTGTTGCTTATTCACTCAACATTTGAGATTATTCAGCATTTTTTGAAGAAGGCCTTATGATAAAATTGAACCTTATTTACCTCTTCATCTTATTTCTTCTTCATCAAATTAATTTAATTTAAATTTAATCTTTAAGAGATAAATTATTAATGAAATTATCCAAATAGATCCAATGAAGTTCTCTTAAAAGATGTTAAAAATAAAATAAAATTATGTTTTTTCTTGGCATATTGATAGCCATTAAAACCTTGTATCCTCTATTAAGTCTTATTGCCTTTTGACAACAAATGTCCAGCTCACAGAGTACAACTATAACCATCACAATGCGTTTGTAACATCAACAATTAGGCATTCCAATGATCTGTCAAAAATTCCCACCATGTATCAAACAAAATGTAAATTTGTATAAGAAAGAATAATAATGCCTCCATTTTATTTACAAACATACATTTTAATTGTTAGAAGTAGGATATATTATATTATAAATATACATATATTATGTATATATACAAGAAAGTGCTTTTTACCTTCATATTTTGTTATACTTATACTTTTTTTGACAGATGAATGAAAACTGACAATAAAACTAATTACAAGTTGTATCATGATTACAATCAAAATCTCCGAATTCTGGCAAAGGATTGATTGATCGTCTTCAATGTTATTTGAAGGTAAAAAATCGATAAAAAAAGAATTTCTAAATATGTGATGTGGTACTATTTAAAAAAATAATCACAAAAACTAACTTTGTTTGACCCACAGAAGTAATTTCCCGGCTTATTAAATTAGGCGGGAAATTTGAATTCCCGGGTTTTTAGATTTTTCACTCCGACGAGAAATCTGAATTCCAATATATTTGACGAACATACTACAACGTACCAATGGAACGTATAATCTCCTGTAGAATTTCAATGATAGATATTTATATTATATGTTTGCATTTTTCACGTATTTTTTACGTATTTATTCACGTCACCAAATTGAAATACGAGGTATAATATTTAATAAAATTATTTAAATATTGTGATATAATGATTTTTCCCTAGTTACTTGTAACCCAGGTAAGCAAAAGGGATGACATCATCATTATTGTTTAGAAGGAACTAGAAAAATTCTACATTGATTGCACATTATTTACAAATATACATGAATATTCTCGCCATTTCATTTTTCTTTTGGCTAAATATTTATATAAACACGTAAACAGTTTGAAGAAGAGTAGATTATATAATTATTTAGGTATAGTCTTTATAATCTAAATTGAAACTGCATAAAAAATTCCGACAAACGACACACGTGCCTAAACAAAGGGCCGCCGTCGAAATGCGGGTGTTTCTTTTGTCGGAATTTTTTTTACAGTTTCAATTGACATTATATAGACTATACCTACCTAAATTTTCTTAATTCAAGTGATCTCTTAAGAATCCATTCACTAGGTCGAAATAAGCCCTAAATCGGCGTTCGTCTCGTATCTAATTATAAAAAAACTATAAAAGATAGTGACTTTTAGTAAAAAAGTATTGAAAGATAAGACTTCAATCTAAGTCCCTATAGTAGTAATTTTTGGTATTTCTTTTTATTTTCAAAATTACAGGCAAACAATCTTATACTAAAATAACGTATCTTCAAAAATTATTTTCTCTAAAATACATGTATTAAACAAAAATTTGCTACTATAGAGATCTAGTTTATCTTTTGATCTTTCCGGTAATATATAATTTATAACACTAAAAAGAAATTTGGTTGCAATTATAAGACAAATCCGGTACCGTTGCAATAAGATCTAACTTTATTTCCATGTGCCTTTTTACTTCGGTTTTACGTGCACCTCCGAAATCTTAATAATTCGGTAGTGGGAATATATGTATAAATCTCCACCCATCGGCTACCCATTCTCTCAATCCGAACCCGCATTCATGCCTGTCAAATCTACAGTGAATGGACGGACCCTTAATACCTAATAGAACATAAAAAACACAAAAAGGTCAATAACCAATATAAAAATTGTACCTCTAAACAAATTTCAGTTTTTCCCATTTTCATATTTTTGATTTAAAATGTATGAATTCAATATTCATATATTATAACTCCGAAGTGTTTTCCTTCTAAATACTTCCACATTAGGCATAATACCACACAAAATGTATATTCACTGGTGCCAGACAGCTATGTTATCCCCCGGCTTGTAGAGAAAGTGGTCTCACATGAACAAATGCCACTTCCAGATCCGTGCGAGATTGGAAGGGACACATGTGTTCCCGGGTCCCCACGATAACATTCAGGGAGGCATTCCCTTAACTCGTCGGCCTCACCAGGGGACGGCTCGTGTTGTTTACACAAACACCCCGCTGCTGCCACTGACAGTTATTGAAAATCGAATTCTGACAATCCGCACGAGGCAATTTAAACGATTAGAGTAAATTTGCCTTCTGAAAAATCATTAAACAGTATATAATCAGGAGATTATTTCATAGATTTAATTTTCAAAATAATTATAAACGACAATTTTCTGAATTTTTCAATCTTCCTGGAATTTTTTTTACATAATCCATTTAGCAGGCAAATATTTGTCTTCCCTACTAAAAATCACAAAAACTTAAAGAGTCCATTAGTGAATGGACTCTTCCGAGTCCGAAATAAGCCCAAAATCGGCGTTCGTCTCGTGTCTAATTATAAAAAAATTATAAAAGTTAGCGACTTTTAGTAAAAAAGCATTGAAAGATAAGATTTTACTCTAAATCCCTATAGTAGTAATGTTTTGTAATTCTTTTTATTTTTAAAATTCCAGGCAAACAATCTTGTACTAAAATAGCGTATTTTCAAAAATTGTTTTCTCTAAAAAACATGTATTAAACAAAAATTTGCTACTATAGGGACCTAGTTTATCTTTTGATCTTTTCGGTGATATACAGGGTTTTTCACGTAACCCGTTCATTAGAATATTTCAGAGACTACTACGATCTAGATTTTGAAACTTGGGGAACTGGGGTTTTTGAGTATTCTCTAAAAATTTAGAGATACATATTATTATCGATCCTAGTTTCTTTCACATAAATAATTGCATCTAACTCAAAAACTGTTGGAGATAGGTATAGGGAATGCGTATACCAATCGATGTAGAATTCAATTCTGCATCTACTGATGAGATGAAACACAGGGTGTTCCATTTGAAAAAAACAACTTTTTTGTGTTTGAAGTTTTTAACATTGGCCCTTGAGTTTTGAATATCCGTATGGACTATCGACAGAAGCAGTACATTCTTGGAAACCCCCTTGCCTGCTCTACTACTGCTTAAATTTTGAAACTTATAGCTTTTTAGAAGTTCTATATATTACACTTACAATATAGGCGTAGTATCGTCAATTTTTTTTTTAAAAATTGAAATAACTCCAGAACTGTTCATTTTTGGTATAGGGATATATTAACAAAAACATCCTAAAAAATTCCGTAGATTTCAAAAATGCAACAAAATCTCTACCTTTCCATTTAAAATAACGAAGTTACTACTAACTTGCGGTACAACCGGAAGTGCTACAGTGACGTCATAATTTTTTTTGAAACGAGAATACTCAAAAACCCCAGTGCCCCAAGTTTCAAAATCTAGATCGTAGTAGTCTCTGAAATATTCTAATGAACGGGTTACGTGAAAAACCCTGTATAATTTATAACATTAAAAAGAAATTTTGTTGCAATTATAAGACAAATCTGGTAGCCTTGCAATAAGAGCTAACTTTATTTCCATGTGCCTTTTTACTTCGGCTCTACGTGCACCTCCGAAATCTAAATAATTCGGTAGTGGGAATATGTAAGTCTTCACCCATCGGCTACCCAACCTCTTAACCTGACCCCGAATTCATGTCTGTCAGGTCTAGAGTGAACGGATCCTTAAGCAACAATCCTGCAAACTATACTAATTAAAATCAAAATAACATTCACTACTCCATTATTCAATCGATCTCAAAAATTTAAAATAACACCAGTTTATTTCGCTTTATTTCCGTCTGTGCTACCTTCTTCCGTATGATAGTAAAATATACTCGTAATTATAAAAAAGGTCTTTTCTCTTACATCCTTCTGCATTACAAGGGTCTTTTTAAGGCCCTTATATTAAATTCGATATATAACATTGGTGCCTGAAGAAATTTATAGCTAACACAGTGGATAGATTGGATTAGTAAATAATTTAGGAAATATCGGGTATTATCTGGGAAAGTTATTGTATCATAACTTAAAAGTTATGATTATTTGGTTTTCCTTCTATTAATGTATACGTTGATTTACATTTTACTGCAGTATAAACGTGCTTTCTTTAACTTTTTAAGAAAAACACTGATGGAGTAAATTTTTTTCTAACCATAAAAGGCAAAATAATGTTAAAAACAAGCCGTTTAAAATAATTACCTCACGACTTTTATTACTGAAACATTCACGGATCTAGGTCCTGGATTTGGTTCTCGAAAAGTTTTGTATATTTTTTTACTTAAAAGTACTCGTGCACTACCTAATCCCTGGGAACAGTAGACATTGAGAAAATCTAACATTAAAAAAAGCAGTACATAAAGTAGACAAAGTAGAAATCCAAAGCCAAGTGATGTCTGAAAGGGAGTTATAGGTACACTCCAAAAATGTAGAAAATCACCCCATACCCATCAACATTACCTGTACTAGAATTGGGACTAGAACACAGAAAATAATAGACAATGTCGGTACGTATAAGAAAAAAAAACATAATAGCTTAAAGCTTATATACCGGGTGTTCCACATAAAAGTCCTCAGCCTCGTATCTCGGCAACGGAAAGATATATTTTGATTTTGAAAAAAAAACAGATGATAGAGTTCATCTATGGCTTCGTCACGAAGTTCCACTTGCTTTTCTTCAGAGCAAATTGGAGATGGTGCTGAAGTTGAAATAAATTTTTCGTTGGCAGGAACTTTGTAACAAGGTTTATCCGATACTTTGTTCAATTCTAAACAATTTTTGTCAAATGGCTATTTTCCAAAAACTTAATAGTTTCAGAGATATCGGACTCTTCATTTGGTGAGGCCCAAACTCAAGCGTATTTACAGGTTTGAATTATTATTACCTTATACAATGAAACAATAATTATGCAAGTCAATTTAATAGCCCCTTTTAAGGAATAGTGAAATAATATGTATTTTTGTAAAATATGGCAAGAGTTTTTTAAATACCTAATAATTTGGTACATACATATATTCAGGATTTATTTTAGGACAAGCGTACAAATAATTATGAATTTTACAAAATCAATTAGGTATTTAAAAAACTCTTTGCATATTTTACAGAAATACATATTATTTCACCATTCCTTAAAAAGAGCTATTAAATTGACTTGGATAATTATTGTTTCATTGTATAAGGTAATAATTCGAGACTAAAATACGCTTGAGTTTGGGACTCACCAAATGAAGATCCCGATATATCTCTGAAACTATTAAGTTTTTGAAAAATAGTCATTTGACAAAAATTGATTAGAATTGAACAAAGTACCAGATAAACCTTGTTACAAAGGTCCTGCCAACGAACAATTTTTTTCGACTTCAGCGCCATCTCCAATTACCTTCGAAAAAAATCAAGTTGAACTCCGTGACGAAGCCATAGATGAGCTCTATCATCTGTTTTTTTCAAAATCAAAATATATCTTTCCGTTCCCGAGATACGAAGCTGAGGACTTTTATGTGGAACACCCGTATACAGCTTAAATGAATATTTGACACTGTACTTTTTATCGACTAGGTGACATACCTATAAAAATATTGCCATGTCATATTTTAGAATCCAGGGTTTCATAAAACCGTTTGGTTTTAATAAAATATAAAACATTTTGTTCATATACTCTTCGCAAAGTTGGCTACCTTAAAATCCGGTAGCTCTGGCTACCATTTTCTGTTTTGCCTGGAAGGTGCTATTTTTCCGCGAGGTTTATTATACCATTTTAAACCCTGTACGACAACCATAAATCATGTAGGAACGTGCATCTGGTTCATAAATATATAGGTATTTTTCGACGCCTTTTTATGTATATTACAATAATTGAAAATGGAATTTGAATTCAAATATGTTGCAATAAAACATTTTGGTTCATTCTATTACATAACACAATTTTTACTATTAAAAATGAATCAATTTATAAACATAAAACCATTAAAAGTTCATAACACTTAAAACTTTAATATCTCACAAACAGTTCCTTCAAGTAAGGGTGGTTATCTTTACAGAGTATAAAGTAAAAATTATATATACGGCACTCTCAGGCTCTGTTTTTTACGTTCTGAATTTTAAGTACTAAAGAAATTATGTTTAAATTCAATCATAATTTTAAAATTAAGCACAGCTCCTCTCCTTTAATTAAAGATTTGATTCCTTTCGACTGAACATTAAAACATGAAGCGATTATTTAACTTAGCCCCCGGGCTGGGCTGTGCTATTTACAAGGGTATGTCAGGACGAGCTGAATCAAAAGTTACTTAGGGTCGGTGCTTTTGACCCTGGGTAAGGCTATATTTGGATGATATAAATGAGGCTGGCATACACATTTCATATGTGTACAGTTACATTCATATCATCCAAAAATAATTTCAAAACATTTATTGATATTGGAATTTGAAGAATACAAAATAATTAATAAAATAAAAAAACGATATGAGAAATGAAGCTTACAATCTCTTCTTTAAAATCGGTAAATGTTCCATCTTGTTGTTGTAAATTACCATTTATATTATATTTTATATTATCAGTTTAAATAGTATCTCTAATAAATTTTTATCTTTTTTGATATCTCAAAAACAACCATTCACACAATTCCCCTCTTCTCTAACTATCACTAGGCTAAGACTTTGGTAATATGAAAACAGTGCCTCTTATGTTTTGAATTATACGGCATAATAGGGCCTAATTTTATATAATATTGGTTTATGGCCCAAATTTAACCTTTAGTTAGGCGCGCGGGGTACGCACGATCCCAAGTAATTTGTATTCAGTTGTATTTTGTATATTGCAGCTATCTGCACTAATCGTTAAACAGGATTTAAAAATTAAGTTAATTTTTGTTTCTCAATAAAGAAAAAAATAATTATAAATTTACTAACGATATTTTGCAAAAATTTTCCTGTTTTCCGTTGTTAAATAAATAAATATAGGTGTTTTGAGCACAATGTCGCGTATTATTTCCCAGTTACCTCTGGTCTCCCTATGATGCGTCAGTAACCAATGCATTCTGTATGAGATATGTAAAATTAAGTATGTTACCACGTAGAAGTTTATTCAAAGGTATTTTTATCAAAGACGATCACGACTAAAGAAATATTCTGTATAGAACTGGGTAAGCTACACTACAATTGCAATATACATATTATATTCGACAATTTACAACAGACAATATTTATATCAGAATATTACAGCACGGTACTTTCTTTTATTCGCAAACACCCACACATCATACCTGTGCCACAGGATATTTAAACAAATAAAGTTTATTGAATATTTTATTATTTTATTATTCCTGACACCGCATTTTTTGAAAGTTGTCCGCCCAGTATACCAACTTCATCATTATAAAACAAAAGTCGTTCTTTTTCATCTAACGTTTATGTAGGTAATAGCCGGTCCTTGTTTGCGAGTTTAATGCAACTCCTTGAGGGGAATCGTTTAATTTCGGTTCACCCTACTCGCACACATTCCATGAGAAAGATAAATTTCCTCGTAAAAATATTTTTTTCTGACTGCTTTCCCCTCACGTCGTTCGATGAAATATTTTTATCAAGACTATTTTATTCAAGGACCTTCTTAGGGAAAATCAATTGGTTGTCAGCAACGTCTTATCCTTCCCATTTCTCTTATTGATTTTATTCAACCTGATGTCTCTTGGGTTAATATACTAAATATATGTTAAGCTATAACTCGCGTCATGTTTTATTTAAAGAAAAAGCATTTATTCAAGTCAAGTCCATCTTTTTTCTCGAGCGGCAATATATTCTGGTTTTATTACTCTGATCTTTCAAGAAGAATGTATGGCTTTTATTTTTACAATTCACATCTAAAAGCGATAATATTTTCAGGGTTTTGTAGTTTAGATGGAAATTTCATTATACTTGATTTAACCATACAAACTAAAATGTAAAATCCAAGGGACACCTGAGAATGTAGTCTTCCCTTATTTCTTTATACACTGTGTCCAGTTTAAGATGAACTGTATGGCCATCTCGGACCATTAGAAATACAGAGTTGGTTAAATTGGGGAAAAGTTGGGTAATTTTAGGCCTAAGAAGAATTCAAAGTTACAATTCTAAGAATGCCTTCCCTTAAATGGATACGAGTAAAAACTAAAAATCATGAATGGAATAGATCACGTCTATAGATCGTTTATTGTAGAAGATACATTAATAACATTTTCAGGTCCGGGATAGCAGGCAACAAAGATTTCAAAATTTCTAAAAAGTCTCTTAAAAAAATTGCGTCTTTGCGCTAGCATACTCAACTTTTAATTGTTTTATGGGCGCCATATTAAATCCATTTTTAAGTGATTTTAATGTCAAAACAGATATATCTGACTGTATTAGGTACAGGTAGGTATATTTGCCGATTTCGGTACAGTCTCATCTCAATGACATTATGTTAGGGTAATGTTTTCGAGCGGATCTTATTTATTATAAAATAATTAGATTACCTTACAGGTGTAGTACGTATGTGTAAACATAGGTAGCAAGCGGCAGATTAGATGTGAGATGTGATTGAGGTTCCTGGCAGCAACCAGTAACATGTAACAAAACAAGTACTGCTGTATGTTCTAATTATGACTATATATGGTTTACACTCACCGGGGGCGCCCCGCCCCTCGCTGTCCTATCTCCTGGTTCCATGCATAATATAGTGTGGTCGCACGAAGCATCCGCGTTGTAGGTTGTGCATGCATCTGGATCACCTGTAATCAAAACTCCACACACACACCACATTCATCCCGTATCTGTCGGCTAAGCCCCTGGATACGCGCCCCTCGGCTAATGCCCCTCGGCCTCACCATTCACTCTCGTACCACTCGGCTGTGCCCCTGGATACGTGCCCCTCGGCCTCATCATTCATTCATTTGATTCGACACAATAATCACAATAACATATATTTATATAGACAGATCTGCCCTAATTACATACTCTTATTACTAGGATTTTACTAGTTAATCGCTAAGAGCGTATTCACATCTCACAACACAGTATCTCTACTCTCACTACTCTGAATGAATACTCAATCAGTATTAATTCCCCGTCTATGGCGCAGGAACCCACATTCACATCGTCAGCTAAAATCTACCCAAATAATAATACCATGAAACAGAACACGTCATTTATTGAATCTAAACCTAAGCCAAGTCGTTCACTTATTTGTTTATTTATCTTCCTTTTTTTAAACAGTTCCTAACAATTAATTAATTAATGTCACAAAATAATTAATTAATTAATAATTAGTTAGTTAATTAATTAATTAATTAATTAATTAATTAGTTAATTAATTAATATCACAAAAATAAATAAGTAACTTTATTCTTGTGTAATTACTGTCTAAAATTATTTTAAAGTATAATATACATTTTTTTAAGTAGAATTCACGTATTTACATTTTGCATTTATAAGTTACTATACGAGGCCAAGGCAATTTTTTAAAGGGAACATTACAATTTGCATTCCTACGATATATCAAAATATATATGGTGCAAAGGTCTCATATCAGGTAATCCAGCGGACTGAACTGAAATGAAATAACATATAAGTGTAATTTCGTAACACAGAGTGTTCCATTACAAGCAACAAAGTTGGCCCCGCCTAGCCAGAATTGGGATATAAAATTATTCGTAAAAAACGAATCAGATAATAAACCACAAAAACTTTTAACGGGAGCTCAGCAAATATCCCGATCTGAAGTTGCTATGAAATCACGTGATAAAAATTTAAACCGATATATGAGCGATATTTTTGTCATGAGATGAGTAGAACTGGATAATAATATTTAATTTCATTTGAATATGCATTTTCCTATATAGATAATATAAAATTATTTTTACTGAGTTAACAGGTAGTTCTAGCGGTGACAGTTGCAATTATCTACCGTAAAATAAACAAAAAACAACATAATATGGATATTAGGCATTTCCGAAAATGACATGGAACCATATTACATTGCTTTTTGTTATGCTGGCAAACACCCCAGTATTACGTCATTGATATTAGTGCCATATTCTTAGTTAATTCCACAATGTTTTTTTTCCCAAAAATGTAAACATTTGCCTAGATGCTGCTCTATTTGATAAAAGCAAGTTGGATGAAAATTAAATAAAAAGGGTTACTCTTAAATTTTCCTTCACATAAATAAATTAGATTTAAATTTGTTAAAGTACATTTAATATGCCCTAAATAAAACAGCTGTTTTACAATTTACAAAGCTTTACAAAGTTTTACAAAGCTGCCGACAATTACTGAAGCAAACACATGAACATTACTAACACATTACTTTTAATTGTATTATTTTAAGGAGATATTATTACTAGCGGAACTGGCCTATAAAATCCATGTTGCTATGTGTTGAAAGAATCGTGTAACATGGTAGCACACAAATGCCGCCGCTGCTGATATGACTCAGCGTAGCTGCCGACCATGACCCTGGATGCATATTGTAAACTGGATTGGTAATGAAAGTTTAAATTACATTTAATCGTCTGTTTCATCAAGAGCGATGTGTCGAGTGCCTTACGTAACTCATGTCTAATTGTATAACATATACTTAAAAAACGGTTTGTTTTATTGATTGTAATCCCTGAAAATCATATAGCATTAGTTTAATGACTCTTCTAACAACGTAAGACGCAGATTTGCGTTTGATGTCTGCAGTTCTAATATTTTATTTCGGTAACATTACCATAGTGCAGTAATATTTATTTTCACTTTAACTCTCTGAATTAAAATTGATTCAGCATGAATGTTATCGAGTATCCATAGGTATTAATGGGTGAACTAAAGTCAAGGTGATTTGGGATTTTCTCGAAAACTATTACAGATAAAAGAGATACTATTAGAGATAAAAAAGTATGTATGTTCTGGACTTGATTTTGGATGGTTCGATCGACCTGCAATGATCAGTAATTTAATGAGTTAAAAAAACGTACAAATTTTGTTCAAAAGGCCCCCTTGTTGAGAAGAGTTAAAAAAATAAAATTAAAAAGAAAACTTTATAAAAATGCTTCAATTCTTGTTCTCGACGAAAAAATCTGTAAACTTTTTCATTCAGATTTTTAATTTTACAGATGAATACTCATGCTTTTTCAAGGGAAGGGGGGGTTACTTGAACGAACGAAGCCCTTTTATTTATTGTCATTATATTTATCTTTGCCTGTTTGAGTCGATTAATCCAAAAAGAATGAAAAAGTAACTGAATGAATGAGTTAATAAAAATAATTCTTGACAATCAAAGGCTTACGTGGCACATTTAATAATATTGTGGACAGTACTTCGAGTACTTCCTAATCCAATGAAATTTGGCGTATATTAATGGGGATTACATCCAATGTAGGCCACAACGTTAATTATATTTTGTCCAGAACGATATTGCAAGGGGCGATGACTTCCAGAAGCTCGTAATTAATTGTCTGGTTACATAGTAAAAACTCTTTTACCATAGTGTCGTCCTCCGGGGTTTCTTAAAGCATAAAGTGTTGAAGCAATGATGGCATTTTGTAAACATCAAAGTAAACAGCAAGCACATCATCTGCTTCAACGTCTATTATCGGCATTTTTAAGAAAGGAAAATTAAACGTGGCCTAAAGCTCAAACATTGACATTTATAGATGTTTTATTCAGTGCCGCAATTTTTGTTTTCAAAGTTTACTTTCTTAAATTAAAGATTAATTCAGACAATATCCCATGTTTAGTCATTAAAACAGTCAAACAGACATCAGAAAGTAGTTATGAAAACAAGAAACTATACAATTTATTTTGCAAGTTATATTATTCAAAATTTTGGTATGAAGCTACGTTCCCACAAAAAGACCACGCAGCATATTTTCAATAGATACTCTTTTGTCTATATCACTGGTTTTTTACTTTTCTTGTCGCTCTTTTAATCAGGTTAAGACTGACATATACTTAAAAAATTGGAAAATATTTCAGTTTTCCAAATATCCCCATCTAGCAAATCAAAATAACTTTATATGCATACCAAAAATCTAATTAAAGAATGCTTATTCCAACATTACAAAGTTTGTTAAATTTGGTTGATGCAAACCGAAGTTATAAGAATTTCTTTAGGCCATACCCCTCCAGCCTTCCGCCCTTTATTTGAAGAAATAAGGGAAAAAATATTAAATCATAAAGATGCAAGATGTCAAAGATTACAATATTTATTTATTTATTAATTTATGGTCTACCTCAACTTAGCAAAATTTCCATGGGACATGCGCGTTGCGCCTCTAGCACCTCAACCTCTAGTAGAAATAGAAACTTCCAAATAATTTCCAACATTTTTTGTATTCCACTTTTGTAGTTAAAGTTATTTCCCCGATGGTCTACGATGTAACGTTCCTGAGATATGCCCAACGTCCTTTCTTATTTGGATACCGGTACATATGTACATATCTCATCTTCACAAGTAAAAATAAAATTGTAATATGTTATGCTTGTACATACACGTGCCAACCCATTTATCTTTCTTTAGCGAATGCAAGAGGGGCCCTCCAAGGTAACAAAAACTACTTGGGGAATTATTCACGAAATATCGCAACAATGCAATATGTATATTACTTTAATGCCCGGAATACTTGTAAGCAGACACATGATGCAACAATATAAAATATTTTTACATTGGAAATTATGCTAAATACATATTGCGTCTAAATAATATGTGCGAATGTATTATAGAAGTATTATAAAAAAATATTACAGATCGTATCTAACAAAGTAGCTATGATGTATTTATTATGGTAAATTTTCAAAAAAACATATACAGCTTGCCTATGGAATAATGAAAATGAGTTAATTTTCATAAAGTTTTTGACATACTCTTGCTTGATATACGGATACGGCACGTGTTGGTGACAAATTTTATATTTATGGCAATAATATATAGGGCGAGAAAACGAAAAGTTTCATCCTCGATTATCTCAAAGGATTGGTTTCCATGGAAAATACTCAGGCAGGTCGATTTTTATTTGAAAGGAGACACATTTTTATATTATTGACATTTCTACAGGGTGTCCCAAAAAGGAGAAGTTTAGCACAAGTGATAGTTTTTAAATATAACAACACCCTGTGTATTTTTGCAGATTTGGATAGAATGTCCTCTCACGAATATATTGATATAAGGTTTGATGAATATACAGGGTGCTTCAAATTCGATGCAATACATGGGGATCTCAGAAATGGTAAGAGATACGAAGTCGGTTAAATGGAGGCAAAGTTGCGTATTCAGGGGGGCAACATAATGGTGAAAAGAGATCAAGGCTAGCTTGATTAGTTTTTGAAATATTTTGAAAAAACCGAAAATTTCGATTTTCGTTTTTGTTTTTTTTGCGGGCCTATTTGATGAGGTATTCAAAAATAAAGAGCACTTTTCTATAGCAAGTTTTTGCCCTCTTTCGAATGGTATTAGTGAATTTTCCGAAAAACGTTTCGTTTCCCGGAAACCAACATCAACTTAATTTTTTTAAATACGGACCTGGAATTTTTTTTCAATTTTTTGTAATCATTTTTGTAACTTGATAGAATGCCACCATAAAAGGAATCAGACTTAAGGGTTTTGTCTAAGAAAAATACATCATTAGTATTTTTATTTCGACTTTTCTTAATTCTAGATATTGAATAATATTTTTGAGGTTTCATTTTTATTTACGATAAATAAACAAAAGCTAATAATAAAACAACGCATTAACAACTATAAACTTTGATGTAATTGAATAAACAATGAATAAAACAACAAAATATGTTAAAACTATAAAAAAAATAAAAACTAAAGCAGATGTGAAATAATCCTCCGTCATTATTCATGCAGAGGCGTATTCGTCTTTTTAAGTTTTGAATAGATCTTTCAATTTCCCTTGCAGGTATTGCATTCATAACACGAATAGTGGCATTTCTCAAATCCTCAATGTTATTACATATATTGATTCTTATATAAAACATTTTTAGTTCGTCCCCATAAGAAATAATCTAATGGGGATAAATCAGGAGCTCTTGCTGGCCATTCTATAGCACCATGATTTCCAATCCATCTGTTTGGAAATGTTTCATTTAAGTAGTTGCGCACAATTCCTGAATTATGAGGAAATTTAAATAAAATTAAAAAATTGTAGATTGCTGAAAGCCATTTTTAAGTACAGATAGTGCTTGACACAACATTGAAATGTGTTTGTCATAGAAACGTTTGCCTAGATAAAACTAAATCTAAGAGGACCATGGGAAATTATTAATGATGGATTTTTCTTAGACAAAACGTTTAAATCTGGTTCCTTTTATGGTGACATTCTATCAAGTTACAAAAATGTTTCCAAAATATTGAAAAAAAAATCCAGGTCCGTATTTCAAAAAATTAAGTTGATGTTGGTTTCCGGGAAACGAAACGTTTTTCGGAAAATTCACTAACACCATTCGAAAAAGGGCAAAAAGTTGCTATAGAATAGTGCTCTTTATTTTTGAATACCTCATCAAATAGGCCCCCCCAAAAAACAAAAACGAAAATTGAAATTTTCGGTTTTTTCAAAATATTTCGAAAAGTAATCAAGTTAGCCTTGATCAGATCTATAATGCTGTATATCCTAGATTTTTCTCTTGTTACACTAGACTAGAAATATCGATGTCTGTAGCTACATTGTTGTTTTCTATTGGGAACTATTGACGTGGCGTATTCTTTATATACATATATTCACTCTTACATATATTAGCTAATCAGAAGCACAGTTAAATGAATTACATAAATTCATTTAACTGTGTCAGACGCTTTGTATTTGTTTGGTTACCAGAGCAACAGAGACGGTTTCCGGAAATTGTTTCTCCTCCTTCAGGCAGGAGGAGGTGATTACCAAGGATTGTTAACTGTTTGCAGGATTGCTCGATCCCTATACTACAATGTAATCCATAATTGTGACGTCGTTAAAGATCCAAAGATCTCGAACTTGTAGAAATAGGTACACTTTATACTGTTATTACAAACTTTAATAAATAATAATATTAATAATCATTCAAATACGAAAATTCTTTTGCAAATGTGAAATATAACAAACACAAAATAGGTATATTTCGACAATTCGATTACAAAGATCTTCGATGACGTCAGAAAGGCGGATGACAAAATTGAGCGATCGAGCAATCCTGTAAACAGTTAACAATCCTTGGGTGATTACAGCAGAAATTTTTTGACAGCCAAAACATCAGCGAAACAAACAACTTGCTTTACATTTCGACTTTCTTTTCCGAACCGCAAAATTTTAAACTTTCTACAATACAAAGGACACACGCGCTTTCTTCCACTACTCTTTTTAAACGAATTTGACGTCTGAATGTCAACTTTAATCTGAATAGCACATCCTACTATGATCACTTAAAACTATCTGACGAGATAAAATTTAAATCGTTAGTATATTTAAAACTTAAGTAAGTAAGTGTGAAATTTTCTTACCGAATCCCCCTCGTCATTGAAATTTTATTCATGCAACAATTTTTTAAGAAAATTGATTCAAAGAGAATTTAATCAATTTAAGAGAATTGACTCAAAAATAATAATTCAATCAATAGCGAGATTATAAGTGAAAATCGCTCTGATATGTCGATTTTCTTTTTTTTTTGGTGACCTAGTTCACTAATAGGTATACCGCACATCGCGTCGTCTTTGGTACTAACTCTCCTATGACGACGAACTCACTGAACTGAACAGAGTGCAACATGCTCGAATGTAAGGTGTATGATCGTTAACAATGTATATCAATCAGCATTTTACGAAATCCGGCCTTCTTAATAATTTGCATCTAGTTCTATAAAAGTTCACAGTATACATTAACAACGGCTTACCTCTGAAGCGTTTTTAATGTAGAAATAAATAAGTAAAAGATGTAGCAACATATCGTTTCTCTTTCAAATATTCTAAACAATATTTTCTGAACACTTGTCCAGTACAAACTAGTATAATTGTGTATCTTGTAAGTAAATTATTGGCAAACGTTAATAAGACTTACCATTTGATATGCCTTATTCTTGGATGACCTGAAGAATTTCGCCAGGGTCGATACGTTCTTGCATGTAAATAGCTTCTTGTCGCGAAGAATCATGTAGATTTTGCTCCACAGCTTTTTATTTTCGTCTCTAACCCAAACGTAGGAAAATATTATGGGACACTCTCCATCTTGGGATATTAATTTCTGTAACAGTAGAAAAAACTCGAAAGAATTAAAATAAAAACTTTTTTAGTTTGATAAATGGTCCCTTGATGTCCAAATAATGTTTAATCAGTATGATATATCAGTTTATCCGTAATGGTAATTTTAATCGAGAAGAAAATACTGAAAAGAAGAAAATTATATAATTGATTGAAGGGCATAGTTCTATAGAGGCTGATTTAAATTCGGGTCTACGCATGGAGGTCTCGGAAAGAGTAAGAGATATGAAGTCGGTTTAATGGGGGCAAAGTTGCGCAATCAGGGCACCAACATAATGCCTGAAAAATGTCAAGGCTAACTTGATTGTTTTTGAAATATTTGAAAATATTTGAAATTTTGAAAATTCCGTTTTTATCCAACTTTATTTGAGCAGATATTGAAAAAAAGAACGACACTTCTTCACAGCAACTTTTTGTGCTCTATCGAATGGCATAATTATATTTTTTATAAACCGTTTTGTCAGTCAGGGCCGTCATCAATTTAAATTTTTTAAAAACGGCCCTGGAAGTTTTATTACATTTTTTTGAAATCTCTGTGAAAATTCATTCTGTCAGAAACCAAATGCAGAGGTTTTGTCCCCAAGAATCCACATTCAATATTTCCATTTCCAGTGGCTTAATGTATATGACAAAACATAACAAAAAACTTATGTTCTAACTGATACATACCCCTTGTTCGATACATTTGTTAATTATTTTATTAATATTATTAATAGAGCGCTCAAGGTCCCTCTGCCTAGCCGGAGTTGAGAAAAACGACTGTTTAGGTTTTTGAGAAATCCTCAGGAACTTGTAAGGTGGTCACCAAGCTCTCTTGATACAGTACAGTACAGTACTATTACAGTAGGTACTATGAAATATCATTAATAGAGCGCTCAAAGTCCCTGTGCCCAACCAAAGCTTCTCTATCTATGATTTCTTATGACAACCCACATGAAGTAATCTCGTGCTGTAAGAGATTACAGTACGAGATTACAGGAGACGTTGGTGGCCACCTTACAGGACCTCTATTTCCGATCCATGGCCTTGGAAATTCCGCATTTAAGTATTCATACATTAATTGAATACAGAAGATACATTCCTTGAATTATGAGGGGGTGCTTCGTTATGTTGGAGCCATATTCTATACGCTCCGTTAAGGGTATAATCATCCAAGTATTCTTTCAAAGTATTTCGCAAACACCTAAGCAATGTTTTTTCTCAATGGATTAGCTCCAGTTAGGCAGCGCGTAAGCGCTCTATTAATAATATCACTAAAATAATTAACAAATATATCGAACAAGGAGGACAGCAATTTGAACATCTATTATAAGGTTTTTTATGTTTTTATTGTTATTTAGTTAAATTAAATTTTATTGAATTTAAAGTGCATTTAATTGACTATAAAAATGTAGCATTAAAAAAATGACTTTTTTGGGCAATAGGACACATTGAACGAAGAAAACCCCCGAAAAAGGAGAGGTTGAATAAAAAAATTGATGTATTGAAATGGAAAATTGAAGGTGGATTATTCGGGTCAAAACGTCTGAATTTGCTTTAAAAAATTTGAATTGATGATGGCCTTGGAAAGACAAAACGTTTTATGAAACACAGTGCTGGCAGTTGCTGAAGCAGTGTTCTTCTTTTTTCAATATCTACCTAAAGAAAGTTGGAATAAAATAAAAACGAATATGTATAATATCAATATTTTTCAAATATTCAAAAACCAATCAAGTTAGCCTTGACATTTTTCCAGCCATTACGTTGGTCCCCTGAATACACAACTTTGTCCCTATTTAACCGACTTCGTACCATTTCAGATATCTACATGCATATACCCGAATTTGAATCAGCCTGTATATTTTCGAATACACGTCTCAACACTCTCAACCAGTGGCGTAGATAAGGGGAGCATGAAAATTTATACAAAAATATACCGAACTATTCTTTTTAATCTATCTATCTTTTAATTTTGAATAGGACGCTCTATATATTATTTACTTTTTAGATTCTACGCGAAATTCTAAACACATTTCATTTATTCCTATACCTAAGTCTAACAGTTTTTGGCATATTTAAAATTTTATGTAAAAAATGGCGTTGGCTGACCGAAAAATAATTACCAATTTTGACTAATATTGGCCTTTATTATTTAATTTATATTATTTTTTTTTATATAACCATTCCTACTAAGAGTTTGTATAGTAAGGATTTTGTTTCCTTTTGCATTTAGTTATCCAGTTTTCATTTATTTCCAAAGCCTTCTGCACGTTTAAACTAAAATCATGATTTCGTGAAGTTCAAGTAAGCATAGAAAAGTTATTCTATCTGAGAAATTCCAGTAACTCTGGCTATTTGGATTTTAGAGGGCGCTGAATAATGCTATGTTGTCAGATTTTCCGTAAAAAAAATCGCTAATATAATATCTCGAAAAATCGCTTTAAAAAAATCATAGCAGGGCGTGGAATCGTAACCTCGCTTTCATACTAGGTTGTAGAAGTGCATCTTAGGCAAACCTATTCATAAAAAATAAGCATCCAAATTATGCCGCTCAGTAAAATTTTATAGGGGTATGAAGGTGAGAAGTGAAACACATAGTATGTAATCGAAAATTATTGTCATAACAATGTCTATTGTATTTCTAATGCAACGTCATTTCCGTGACTGAACTTAAACCTATATTTTTAATTTAATTAAAGTATTTTGGTTGTAATGTAATTTATGTTTCTTAAAAGGGAATAATTAGGAGAATGATAATAATGAATGCTAAATAATACGTAATGAATAAGAAAAACTATCATACAGAGTACAAAAAATCTCTTAATAGAATCTGAAAATGTAAATTATTTTAATACAATAATTCATGCTTAAGTATGCATTACCATTATTAAATAAAATACTTGTTTTTATTAATTTATGACCAGTTCACATAATTCTATGCATAATGAAAATCGTAAATGGTTTAATATGTTTTAATTAAGAATTTCCAGGATACTTATTAAAATGTCTACACTCTAGTTAGGTATACAGGGTGTCCACCTAGTGCGCGTAAGTCCAATATCTGGGTTAATAAAAGAGATAACTTAATTTTTTTTTCTACATGGTTGTCTAATATCCCGAGCTGCACAAAATGAAAATATATTTACATATTCAGGGTGTTCAGTTTTTCCTGGACAGGTACCAACTTCGTTTTTCTAAATGGAAATATATATTTTTTATTGCTTTTTCGAACTAAACCCTTGATTTTAGTAGGACTTTCATCAGCCTTCCCTATACCTAACTTAAACTGTTTTTGAAATATTGACGGGTGAATATTGACCTTTTTGCAACTTTGACACCCTGTAAAATCTAAACGGTTTGAGATCAAGCAAAACGGTTTGCACATTCCTATCTTAACTTTTCATAAGCTATCGTTTGATACTAATTTCAAATTTATACAGGAATAAAAAATTTTCAAAATTTTCAGAAAATTTTAAATTTTTGGATAATTCTGAAATTAGTACCAAACGATAGCTTATGAAAAGTTAAGATAGGAATGTGCAAACCGTTTTGCTTGATCTCAAACCGTTTAGATTTTACAGGGTGTCAAAGTTGCAAAAATGTCAATATTCACCCGTCAATATTTCAAAAACAGTTTAAGTTAGGTATAGGGAAGGCTGATGAAAGTCCTACTAAAATCAAGGGTTTAGTTCGAAAAAGCAATAAAAAATATATATTTCCATTTAGAAAAACGAAGTTGGTACCTGTCCAGGAAAAACTGAACACCCTGAATATGTAAATATATTTTCATTTTGTGCAGCTCGGGATATTAGACAACCCTGTAGAAAAAAAAATTAAGTTATCTCTTTTATTAACCCAGATATTGGACTTACGCGCACTAGGTGGACACCCTGTAGACTTGTTAAAAGTCCATTTGCAGCACATCAGCATCGCTAGATGATACATGTGAAGCAATTAGACCAAATTTTTTGATATAAGAGAACAACGCATTCTGTGAAAAACTATCGGTGATAAATAAAAATTTAGAACAAGAATAGATCAACAATCAGTGTAATATTATTTTAGTATTAAGTAAAAATTTCCAAACAAATGTACAAATATAAAGTATACAGCACGCCAGTGGCGGCTCGTCAGGGGAGGCAGTGCCTCCCCTGTAAAAATTACAAGAATTCCAATTTTTAAATATATAATTACTAACAACTAATAAATATATTAATAATATCCACTAATATAATAAATAATAATGTAAAATGTAAATGCTTTGTGTTCCCGTACTATTATTTGAAATTATTTCCAATCACAAACGACCCAACGCCATCTATGGTCATTCTTGGGCGCCTCAGTAAAAATTACCACGGTCTGCTAACTATTTGGTTTGTAGCGGGGGTACAGCCATCTTTCGTCTTTAAGACGGCTGCGGCCGAGTGTGGCCGACCGGAGGCATAAGTATGACATGCCTCCTTTGAACCGATGTTTTCGGATAAATGAATTATTTGCGCATGCGTGTGAGATCTGAACACGTGCTTTTTGAATAAAGCTAGAGTCAAGTGGAGGCAAGACCGCCCGCCCACTATTCCATCCTTTCCATCTTAGAAATTTGCGGGAAAATAAGCATAAGCATGTAGGGATGAAGATTGAAGACGTTTGCATAATGTTTATGTTTCGTCGTTTCGTTTAAATACCGGCAGACCGGCACATAGACATATTTAATAAGAATACTGAATAGTGAGAAGTGTGAAATAGAACAGAAGCAGAAATACAGGTAATATTTGTAAAATTATACGAGTATACCTAGTTCAAATTGTAACATATCTTTTTGACTAAGTAGAGATCCTTCTCTCCTTATTCCTATAAAAATGTAGGTAAATCAAAACTGTTAGAAAACTTATTTGGTAGACTTCTCATTAAGTTAGACTCGTTATGTCTATGGTTATTTTCTTATTGTTTCTTTGCTTCGCTGTAGGTGTTAAGTGTCATATTTTTTAACATTAAAATACTCATAATTTTTGTGAAAAGGCATACCTATCTTCTACTTATATAGGTATTTTTATAATACTTAACATAATTACCTGTTAGTAGGTATAATGTATACCTATGTATAATCTTTTGATAATCAAATAGGTATTAAATATTACTTATTTACTTTTACCTATTTTAATATTATTTAAATAATTTTTGTCGAGATTTCTGGCAATCGCATCAAAAAAGGGATATTTGTCTAACGAAACCTATTTCTTTAAGCAAATATTTTTCCTCTAGGAAATTCTAATTTCTAATTTTAGGGCGTTTGACCTTGAAAAATGAAAAATTTTCGCCTGCGGCGCTTTTTTTCATGCGCCCCTCGTACCCACCCGAATCTCACCAGCCACCACTGATTTATCTATGCCTCCCCTAAAGAAAAATTCACGAGCCGCCACTGCAGCACGCGTAAATAAATGTACTACAAATCACGTGATTATTTATACAGTGTGGCCCATCGAAAACGTACGGTAGGGCATACCTGCCAGGAAAAGATTTTGTCGGAAAAATGCTGAAACACGTCGATTTTACTTGTGAGGGGGTCAACTTTTGACGCAAAAATCATAGCTCAAATTTCACCCTCGTATGCGGGGATCTCATCCCCAAAATTTCTCAAATAGGAATGGGGGTCAAATGATACGTCATTGGAAAGGGTTTTTGATTCTTTATACAGTGACGCTCCGTTACCGTAGAAGTTACAAATTCATGAAGTTTCATTAAAACTTGTATTGTATTCCACACAAATTTAAGTAAAACTTCATCCACATTGAAAGTAATTTAACGATTAAAATTTATAAGTTAGATATACATTTGTAATGTAATACAAAGACATTTCAAATTTGTCAACATGTAAAATAAACAACTGCAGCTATTACAATATTCGTAGTGAATGTGATAAATTACACTTACAATATTAATTAGAAGCATAGCAGGTCTCGAAATAAAACAAACGAATAATGTTATGTGATTTATTGTAGTGGCATTATAGTATTATTCAAATATGGAAAATAAATTACAATAGAGGTAAATGAAATATGACAGCGTCGCTGAAAATTAATCGTTCCAGGCACAGAGCTATTCATTGGAAATGTATAATCGGGTTGCTATGCCATCAAATGTTTCAATATACACTAAATACATAAATGTGGAATGAATAGTCACAGTGCTTTATTACTCAGCAAATGGCAATGCATTATTGATGAATACAGAGAAATTCCGAATCTTCCTAATTTTCATTATGTAATAAAATTTTATTTGCGTTTATTAATATTACTATGATATTTTATTTAGTGGCTTTTACGATTGTTTGGTCACGATTGTTTTACATTAAATGTTTCTAATATTTTGAGTTTGAAAGAGAATAATATAGTTCATCACAGGTTTTTCAGATATTTGAGGTTTTATACTCTAAATTTTCATTTTCATATATCATGTTCACAATTTTGTTACTGATTTTTCAAAATTTTCTTAATAAACCGCGAATTTCGCTAATAAACTCACAAAATTAGTCGACAGCTAATTATTTCCTCATTTTTAAGAAACTGCATCTAAGAAACGCCTTCGCCGATTTTAGTAAAAAAGAAAAAATATAAAAGCTCACCTCTTATAGAATCAGGGGCGGAGAGTGATTTTCAATAAAACGTATTTTTTTTCTATTTTACGTCTATAACCAAGTCATTATGAAACACAGTTAAGTACGTATCGAAAACATACCCTTTTCGACACTCAACTTTTTTAAATGATGGTAGCAACAAATTTACATTCGTTGTTTTGTATGGTGTGCTACAGTTGCTATAGTAATGGACAGACTTCCCAACTTTCAATTTTTTTTAAGAGGTCGGTAGACAGAGATGCAGTATTTATGCTGCATGCTTATTGGCTGCTGCGATATTCGTGCGTATGCGCAGATTTGGCTAAGGTACTCTCGATAAGGATGGAGATAGTATGTCGGCGCCGTGCTGTTTTCGGGATATTTGAGCCTCTACCCGCATATAGTAGTATTTATATGCAAATGGTTATAAATCATCACCTAACTAAATTTTCAAACAAAGAAAAGTTGATAAACGTTAATGACACCAACTGTTCTAGAATATGTAAAAAAAATCCCTATACGGGAATTTAATTCTCTGATGATTTTTCATTGCTTTCATAGGTGTAAAACGTTCAAAATAGAAAAAATAGATGCGTGCAATAAAAATACGCCTTAATATTGAACTCGTTGTTTAATATAGTATTTTAATATTATACTTGGTGCAGAAGAATGCACTACAAAATTAATTAAGCGATTATTAACCTCAAATATCTCAAAATTAGTTGCAATTGGGAATGCTTCATAGAATAGAAAGTGTCATGAGAGACCTTAATGAAAATGACATAAAATATATGGTGTTTCATTTATAAAAATTGAGAAAATTGTGACTGCCAGTTTTGATTCGCTCTGTATACAAGTAAAGCTATTTTGATTCTATAGAATTTCAATTGCAATGAATAGGAATTCTACAAAAAAGTAAAACTAGATCATATATTATAATAAATGAAGACAAAAATTATCCAGTATTTATTTTCTTAAAAAAGATATAGGGTGCTCAATTCATTACGATTAAGACACAAAAATGCTCATAACTTCTGAACTTCTCTGTATAATAGTAAACCCTATATTGGCGAAATCGGAAAAATGATCCTACTTCAAATATGAAATAAAAAATACGTCTTTCCATTTAAAAAAAAAACATACGTTTGATATGGTCCCGGTTTATAGAGGACCCTATTTGACTACACTTATTTTTAAAATGTGCATGCTCTTAGGCTCTGTGAGAACCCAAAATATTTTTTTATTTACTACGGCATAGGAGTATTGGAACTTTGTCACACTATTATTGGGCCAGCCTATACATATAAACAAAGCCACAAATAAATACTTACAGATGATGATAGTGATTTTTTTCTCAACTCATGATGAAACTCAAAAAACTGAAAATATAGTATGAACGATAAAGTGACTTAGCGGCATAGTATGAAAACATTTGGCTTTTTTCTAATATTCGCTTGAATAAATAATTATATATGATGCAATTATGATAAGAATGTAGTTATTAAAAATTCACAAAATTCTATTAAAATAAAAAAAAATTATGAATTTGATTTTCTGTTTTCCTGTGAAATTTTAATATAATTATTTTAATAAAAATTAGTGCGGAAAGAACATATTTGGAAAAATGGATGAATAACAAAAATAACATAATAGTTCAGTACCAGTCTGGTGGTTGGAATTTTTATAGTGTGTGAATAACTTTTTTATGCATTGTAATATTTTTACGGCCACCCATATTTTATGTTCTATAGACATTCTTTTTTATGGTATAATTCCAGACACTTAGGCATATGATTAGATTTCTGTATACGTGTTGTGTTTTAAAGACCATAAATACTAAATAACACCAAGTTGAAACAAATAATTAGTATTTCATCACTTATTTCATCATTATTAGTATAGAAGAAATATTTAAAGCTATTAGTATGTTTTTATTTAAGAATACTTATACTGTTTACTTCGTAGATTCCAATATTCACAGATATTACGAAAAACAGAATGTTAGTATTTTAGATTTTTGTATTTCATGACATTATTTCAAAACACTTTCTATAAACACTTTCTCCCGCTTTATGATACTAAATGCATATTTAAGTTTTAAATAGGATAATTCGTATTTATATTTTTTAATATTTTTCTTTCAAACATTATTAACTACTTTAACAAATATTTGATATCATTAAAGCTTATGCGTCCTACCATTGTCAGTTCCAGAAGTCTGTTACAGGTGAACTCAGTTGCGGTACTTCAAATACAGATAATTGCTCTGTCTGTCATTAACAGGTTGTGGGACTGGTTAGATAAACATTTTAAAATTCTTAACAAAATGTTAAGCTCACTTCCTTATCTGAATTACTAACTTCTTGTACCATCTGGTATTTACAAGGATGAAATTTGCAGCGTCTTTTCTAAATATTTCAGAATGTGGTAGAATGCCCACAAAGAAAGAATGAATAACTAACTAATAACGTTAAATAAATAATTGCAGAGAAATACGAATTCCTAATGGCAATAAAAATGTATTACACATTTTAAGAAAAATTGTAGATCCACTGATGAAGCACCATTAGTTTTAATAATGTGCCTACGGCCTACGCAAGTCAATCGCTATATAGAAGGAAACCGAGTGAGTTCCTCTAATAGTAGACGTGGAAGAGAAATAATGTTAAACAAATGTCATTGAAAGCAAATTGTCATATCGCATGCTAACCGTTGGCCTGGTAATATAATTGTGGGTCATTGACGTGTGCATAATTATACAGGGTGCGAAATGTCACATGCATTATTACTTATTTTATAGCGGCTGCAAAAGCATTTATTAGCAAAATTATGGGAATATATAAACAGTTAATTTTATTTATGTCATTTTATCATATACTTTATTGCTAAAAGGCAATATCTTAATAGACTAACTTTGCACAATATAATGAGCATAATAATTATGTAGGTATTTTTACTAAATTAATATCCAATATATACATAATCCTTCGCTACAGCTCCCCTCTCTTGTGGCCCATGGTACTATATTTAAATATCTCTCATCAAAAATATTAAAAATATAGGGGCGATTATAATATTATTACTATTATAAACTGGTATCTTTTATGAGTGGGACATTCTGCATCTCCTTGAATATTATAATCAAACTGAATTTGTCGATTTGAGAAATATCAGGAATTCCAGGTTTATGCTGAATGTTTCGTAAGTAATTACCATTATTCTTAAAAAAATACTTATGAGTTTAACCCGTTATATACCTGTAAAAAAATCAAAGTACACTAAATTTAACCGTTTATACCGTTATTATGTAAGTTTATAAGTTACTAAGGCCATAGCCACCCATAAAATTTGTTAACCAATATGTATTTTAGTATTTTCTTTTATAATGTTTAACCATGAATATATATTCGATTTTGTAAGAATTTTGTGGGACATTCACAACATAAGATCAAATTACCTCTACCTGTAAATAACTAGGGCTCAAGTGGTCTGCAGTTTCGCTTTCCACATCTAACATGCCGGATGGGAAGAATTGCTGAAAAAAAAAATATGTTGATATAGAAAATTCATTGAAAATTTATAAATAATTTAAATTAAATACATTTAAACCACAACACTGCATATTTATTATAGCTTATTTACCTAAATATAAATATCTGCTAGTTCCCTTGTCGTTTTTGCTTTTGTCAAGATTCAAAAAATATTTTAACTTGAGTAACTTATGAGTAGCTTATTTCGTATGTATATAACGCAAATTCAGTTCTGTGTAACGCGATATTATTAAATATCACGACCCTCCCTCTACACAAGCTTGAGGCTTTCAGAAGAGAGGTTGTCCATTTCTGTGGTGTGTTTTATGTTTATGTTTTATCACAAGCTCAGACTCTTAACGATAATATTATATTTTATCTCTGCTTTCCTACCCCATCTTGTATATAATAATAATAACAATACCCCTCTACCCTCATTCTAATCAAAAGCATGTATTATTTGGAACACATTTGCACCTCAAGAACGACTTAGGTTGGTAAACCCGGTATGCCAATATTTATTGAATATAGATAGGGGCATACCACAGAAATAAAGACTATACAAGATTTAAAAGTCTTATACAGGGTTAGTGATATTTTCGAGACGGTCCGGTACGGATTCTGCGCAGTTCACGTTTGAGATAGACATTTTTCTCGGTACTTCGGACGACACACCATAAAGTGACACGATATTATTTATGAAACCTCAATAGTATACCGAGTTTCTTCAGACACTCTTTAACTTTTACTTCAAGAAAAGAAAACCAGACAATGCAGTTTATATGTAACTTGCTTGCTTTAAATGTAACTTACCATTGATCAGCATTTTCTCAATGCGCAAAGTCCTCACCGGACCGAGAAACCATGTTGTAGTCACAAAAATCGTATGAAAACCAGATACGTATAGTCTTGTATAATGTAAATTGAAACTGTAAAAACAATTTTGACAAGAGAAACACCTGCACTTCGACGGCGGCCTCTTCGTTTATGCACGTGTGTCATTTGTCGGAATTTTTTATACAGTTTCAATTTAGATTATGAAGACTATACTGAGATATAATTTCTCAATTTTATAGTCTTGATTTCTGTGGGACATACATACAATTTCGTGAATTTCTTATTTCTATAAATATTTGATAGTTACAAAACAATGATTTAACTGTAACAAATAGAAATGTTAAACAAAAGTTGGACAACAATAATGAGACCAGAAAGAAGAAAGAAAGAGAAAATAAAGGATTTTAATAGCAAATTAAACTCGATACTCTGGGACATGGACATCAAAAAGGGGCAGTAAACCCTGTATATCAGGATATACAATTATTCATATTCGTCTTACCATATGAGCCGGAGATATGAACTTGAAAACCTAAAAAATCTAAAAGATTATTCATCCACTGGCAAACTTTTTAAGACTGCAGAATATCGACATGAACCGGTGCACATAAGAAATGAAACTATTAGGCAAAGATAGGTATACTATATAGGAAAGATATAATATAATGATGAAAAAGAATTATCATGGTATGCGCATGTTATGCGCATGAACGAAGTTAGGTAACACGAAAAGAATATTTATAAAGGTATCCCACACCGCCACTATCAAGGAAATCACGAACAATAATAACATAATATTTCTACCCCTCATTCTAATAACAAGGATATTATATTATTATGTTATTAGAATATAATAACAAGGACATATTATCATTTTTTAGCAGGCCGCGTTTGCGCCTCAGGAACGACTTGAGTTGGTGGTTTAGCCTTAACCACCATTCGGTGCTGGAATGAGGGAAACCTGGAAAACCTCAACTGATTTTAATCAACTGATTTTAATCTATGATATTATGACATAGAGAGTCTACGAGTAGACAATTTAATTAAAAATTGTCTGTTGGAATGTGGATTCGAACCCACGACCTCTGGGTTCAGCGATTGAGACACTAAACCCTGAACCATCGGTGCACCGAATATCTACCTACATAGTGGGGACATGACATAAATGTTGCTATGGGATCGAGAAACTTAGAAGACTTAAGAGAAATAAGTAAGACCTATGTAAACGGAGGGTAGAAGCAGAAATATAATTTAATGCAATTAAACAATACATTAGCAATTTGTTTTGGAGGGCCCCAATATAAACAAATATGTATTTTATTATTTTTTTCTATTAGATAACAAAGTTTAAAAGTTATATCAAAATATTTTAATATGTTTTTAAACGTGTTATATATTAAGTTATAGAAAAAATATATATTAAATTATAGAAAAAAAAACCCAAGTCCTAAATGTGTGAAAAGAGTAATTATAAAGACAATTAATTTTATTTTACATTCAGTTACATGTAGTGCGGTTATCTAACCAATTAGCTGCACATACAAGGGTGGAAACAGTATTTTAATTTTATACGTTAATGAGAAGGGGATGATAGTGATCCTATTCTTCCCTTTTAAATATACCTATTCTTAAATTAAAATTAATTTCAAGAAATATTATACAAGAGTGGAATCAACTTTTTAATATTATTTTTCGCCTTGTGATAGGAGAAAATATAAATACAAGAAGTTCCTCTTTACTATTGCGGATGCGTTGGAGAAGAAATATTTGAAGATACAGCAGTAAACATATTTCATAACTTACAACCTAACTGTACAGGGTGGGCAAATAAGAGAGAACGCCGGCTGTATCTCGGAAACGGCTTATCGGAGAATTTCCGGAAAAAAATTTCAATAGTAAATATGGCCAAGAGATGTCGCTGGAAATTATTTTCAAGTTCCTGAAATGACCGCTAGGGGGCATAACATCCATGGCCAACTAGAAAAATGAACTTTTCTCGAAAATTTGCCTAATAAAGTAGTACCGGAAATAAGTAAATATTAATCTAGAGGAAATTTGAAACTTTTTTGTGCAACTCATTTTTTCTATCTTTTAAAATAAAGTGGTGGGGGGGCGCCAAACTTTCTTTCCTTTAAACGTTAATAACTCGGCTCAGGATTAACCGAATCTAACAAACTTAGTCTCATTAGAAAGAGCTTTTTTTTATGCATATATAGAGTCATGAAAGCTGGTTTTGTTACTTTTATTATAGCCGCTAGAGGGCGCTGTCTGCCCACATAACAAATATAGCGGATTTTCTAGAAAATTTCAAATAGCAAGGTATATTTATTGTCACATATTTAAATAATGGACAACAATTCCTAAAATTCAGTGAAAACCGCAGCTTCCTATCTCATTCCTAACGGAAGGTATTACCAAAGGAATTGCAACTGGAGATTTGTGATATAACCTTTCACCTTAGCATTTAAAATCGACTCGTCATAGCCTATTATTAATAAAATATAAGAAAAAATACTGTTGCGGAACTGAAAAGTCGTTAGTGCTTGTGAGTTTTTCAAAAAATATGATATGAGATAAAAGTAAAAGTTTAAAAGTAAAAAAATTTAAACAAATTTAAACTGATGCGGCAAATGCTGACTTTGTAAATGTATTCTTTATGAAATAGTGTGGTGGTCCTGAAAACAACTGATTTATTTGGAGTCGTGATGTTCAAGGGCCTCCTAAATGTTCAAAATGTCGCCATCGTTTTCAATACACAGTTCTAACCGTTCTTTGGTAGATGAAACTGCAGTTTCCACTTCTGACACGGGAATACGGGGAATATACCTTAATACGTTCGATCATCACTTCCCTTGTGGCGGCAGGCCTCGTTGCGTAAATTAGTTTTTTTAATCGCCCCCATAAATAAAAGTCCATACAGGTCAAATCGGGGATCTATAGAATAAATAGATGTAATAAATTTAATTTTCAACTTGTTTAATATAATACCTAGCTGGGTTTCGTCTACCGAAGAACAGTTGTAACTGTGTATTCAAAACGATGCGCGACATTTTGAACATTTGAGAGGCCATTGAGCATCACTTCCCCAAATAAATCAGTCGTTTTCAGGACCACCACATTATTTCATAAAGAATTCATTTACAAAGTCAGCTTTTGCCGCATCAGTTTAAATTTGTCTCAAATTTTTATAATTTTTACTTTTATCTCATATTATATTTTCTGAAAAAATTAGAAGCACTAACGACTTTTCAGTTCCGCAACAGTATTTTTTCTTATATTTTATTAATAATAGGCTATCACGAGTTGATTTTAAATGCTAAGATGAAAAGTTACATCACAAATCTGCAGTTGCAATTCTTTTGGTAATATCTTCCACTAAGAATGAGATAGGAAGCTGCGGTTTTCACTGAATTTCAGGGATTGTTGTCCTTTATTTAAATATGTGACAATAAATATACCTTGCCATTTAAAATTTTCTAGAAAATCCGTCATATTTGTTATGTTGGCAGACAGCGCCCTCTAGCGGCTATAATAAAAGTAACTAAACCAGCTTTCATGACACTAAATATGCATCAAAAAAATCTCTTTCTAATGAGACTAAGTTTGTTAGATTCGGTTAATCCTGAGCCGAGTTATTAACGTTTAAAGGAAAGAAAGTTTGGCGCCCCCCCACCACTTTATTTTAAAAGATAGAAAAAAATGAGTTGCACAAAAAAGTTTCAAATTTCCTCTAGATTAATATTTACTTATTTCCGGTACTACTTTATTAGGCAAATTTTCGAGAAAAGTTCATTTTTCTAGTTGGCCATGGATGTTATGCCCCCTAGCGGTCATTTCAGGAACTTGAAAATAATTTCCAGCGACATCTCTTGGCCATATTTACTATTAAAATTTTTTCCCGGAAATTCTCCGATAAGCGGTTTCCGAGATACAGCCGGCGTTCTCTCTTATTTGCCCACCCTGTACATGAGCTACGTGGAAAATAATAATTGCTGAATATGTCCGTAAAACTCTTCAACTGTATCCATTATATTATTATATAATATATAATAATATATATAATATAATATGATATTATCATATTATATTATATTATTATAATTATTATTATTGCTCAAAATTATTCCACAAATAGGTACCTATCAAATATACTCTATTCCAATTATGATGTTACAAACACTGGAATATTTCTGGTTTTTAATTAAGTATTTCTCCTTGTCTGAACTTGACTTACTTTTCTGTTATTTGGTAACTCAATCAAAACGATGATTTTTGGGTAAAAACATTCGTTTTAATAATGCCATTGCGGGTAATTATTATAGTTCAGTAAGTATTTAGGTAGGTACTTTAAAACTAAATTTGAAAACAATTTATAAATGAAAATCTCTATCAAATTTTGTTAAAGATTAAAGGTACAAACCTACAAATGTTTATATAAACCTAATCCAATTATAACCGTGGTCATTGCTTATGCAAATATTAGAAGTTATAATCTTGGGAAATGTTTCAATTAATCTTACTACGCCATCTATTATCCACTAGTTCAAGTCGAACGCACTGACTGGAGAAACCAATTCTGCCCGCTCTGTTTATTACTTTTGTTTACTAGGAACTTATTTATTATTTAGTTTATAGTGTGTGAATCTGATTGAAATATCGGTACTTGAACAAACTCAAGATTCTATTTCAACAGTCAGATCCATTCATTTAATTATACAATATTATGTCTCCGTTACAGATACAAGAAAATCAATAAACCAAAGTTTAGAAAATAAAACAGAGGTGGCGCGACCCTAAATAAATATTGTAAATATCGAAAGTTATGAATAAAAACAATTCACATGTGCGTGGGTGGAATGTATATATAGACACCAATAAATACATCTTTCAACCTAATTTCGAAGTAAACAAATTTCCTTACGATTACTTCATTATATTATATGGGGTGCAATGGCTGAATATAAAGAGTTAGAATTCAGGAAAATTATACTCATGTAAAACTCATTAGGAAAATTAGATTAGTAAACAAGTGGTGATTGAACTTGAATTATATTTAGAATTAATTTGGGTTTGTTTTGATGCATGCAGCCTCAAGTCACAAATTTGACTTGATTTTGTTGACTCTTTTAAAGATTCAGCCAATCAACCACATCTCGATGACTCTTGTTTAGCATTCACTATTGTTAATTTTAAAGTAAATAAATACTAATTCCTGTTTTGGCAATGGCACATCTCTGTAATACGATGTCTAATAAAGTTTACTGAAATGAGAACTTTCAACTTTATTAAATGAAATAATCTTTATAGAATATTGTAAACTCCAGCAAGTAAATTTAGTACTCGTTACAGTTAACAATATTGGAAAAAAGGATAACTTTGAATTTTTACAAAAAACATTCATAGAAACGGACCTATTTATCGTATGGTCCTGATTCTTTTGAAGGACATAGCGTAGATATAAGATTGAATATCCTCTCATACAATTTTAGAATTATTGTAAATTTTTTATAACAAAATTATTAAAACGCATTTTTATTTATGCTGGAAAATGAAAAATACGTGATATTATTTTTTAACAATTTTCAATAATTTGGATTTTAATGAAATTATTTCAACTTCAAGATCCTATTTTTATCATATACATGGCTTGACAACAAATAGGCATAAATGTTAAATATTTGTGAATAAAAAGCCAAATTGCCTGGGTATTATCACCCTTTTGCTAAACATTTTAAAATTATTCTCCAAGAAAATGAATTTTAGTATTTATTGAAATATATTTTACATTTAAAATTACTTTTTCTGAATATTTTCTGAAGTTATTTATGCGTGGCATTTTCAAAATGCAAAATTTAGACATACATATATTGTGTATTCATATTATTTCCATTTCGGAAATAATATGAATTTAAATAAACCATATGCCAGAAACATCCATCAAAGACTTTTTATCTGACAAAAGATTTTATGAGTTTCATAAGAAAAAAGTAAAGCAAATAATAAATATTAATAAAAAGAAACTTACGAGGGGATTATCGAAGAACTCATATTTCCTGTAATCTTTCCTAAATATAAATTTAAAATTCGTGTGGCTGGCGAAATGTTGCATGTCCTTGTAGGCCATCAACACGTCTTCGTGGTCTTCAACTAGTCTTTCTGTAATGATAAAACAAACTTTTGATATAAAAACATATAAACACAAAAAACATTAATTAAAACATTGACATATTGCACCCGCCGTAGTATATAAGTAAATAAACGAATAAATTTATAATTATTCGGTAGATAATAATATAATAATTCATTTGTATTATGACTATTATGAAATATTGTATAATGTATAGGTTGCAAATTTGGATATGCGGCATTAAATTTTATACACGTTCTGCTAATGTTCTTATCACAGTGGCCGTAAACGAATAAATTCACAATAACTTCATTTGTGTAATTATATTATATTAAACAACACGGTTTTAAGTTAGGATTTTTAAGTTTTTTTTTAATAAATTTAAATATCTCGAAAACGGTTAACTTTAGGAATAGGGGAACTTAATGAAAGTAACCCTAAAATTTAATGTAGAATCCAAAAATGTAATAATATACAGGGTGTCCCATTTAAAAAAATCTAGTTTTTATGGCTTACAATTGACCTAACTCGGCATTAAATTTTCACCACCCTTTAAGAAATTTAGCAACCGTGAAGGTATGGTTAGAAAGCTTATTTATGAATGTAACTCGCTCCCCTAAGAATATTGCCGCTCTATCTTTCTTAATATAAAAAAGACAGCGTTTTAAATTAGATATACTGATTTTATATATTTTTTTAATAAAATTAAATATCTCGAAAACGGTTAACTTTAGGAATAGGCAAACTTGATGAAAGTGACCCTAAAATGTAATGTAGAATCCAAAAATGCAATAACATACAGGGTGTTCCATTAAAAATAACTAAGTTGATGTAAAGTTCCAGTATAACCGGAAGAGCTACAGCGACGCCATAATTCTATTTAGAGAGCATACCCAAAACCCCAGACTACCAAATTTCAAAACTTAAATCCAAGTAGTCTTCTCAGGAAGTAGTAGTGCCGACAGTCTTTTTAACGCTATTTCTGAAATTATTAGATAATTTTTTACGCCTAGTCTATTTTTTTATATATATTTGTCATATATTTTGCTATAAAAATAATAAAATTGTATTAACAAAATTCCCCTGCCAAGATTTACTAAGCAATGAACATATCTTAAAAAGTCAGCGAGGTGCATAAAGTCATAAATTGGCATGATAAATTGCTATCGTAATAAATTACAGTAAAACAAAATATAAATATACAGAATATGTTTGTAAAGATTATCATATTTTAAGGCTATTAGTCAATAGTTACTTATAAAAAAACAACTTTAATGGAGAACATTTTTGCCTATAAAACATCTATAATGTTTTGAATGCACCACAATATCGTTAAATCATGATGACTTAGGTAACAATTTATTTTTCACATCTAAAATAAAAAATAAGGAAATTATTATATTATAAACGTGTTATATTCGTAAAATGACCTAAGTTTGAGGTTCCACTTTCCCGTTATGGGTCACAGTATTAGGTATAAAATTTTCTATATTTTTTAAAAAATGCAGACATACCCGTCCGGTTATCGGGCCAGTGTAAGAAATTCAGCAACCGTGAAGGTATGGTTAGAAAGCTTATTTATGAATGTAACTCGCTCCCCTAAGAATATTGCCGCTCTATCTTTCTTAATATAAAAAAGAAAGCGTTTTAAATTAGATATACTGATTTTATATATTTTTTTAATAAAATTAAATATCTCGAAAACGGGTAACTTTAGGAATAGGCAAACTTGATGAAAGTGACCCTAAAATGTAATGTAGAATCCAAAAATGCAATAACATACAGGGTGTTCCATTAAAAATAACTAAGTTGATGTAAAGTTCCAGTATAACCGGAAGAGCTACAGCGACGCCATAATTCTATTTAGAGAGCATACCCAAAACCCCAGACTACCAAATTTCAAAACTTAAATCCAAGTAGTCTTCTCAGGAAGTAGTAGTGCCGACAGTCTTTTTAACGCTATTTCTGAAATTATTAGATAATTTTTTACGCCTAGTCTATTTTTTTATATATATTTGTCATATATTTTGCTATAAAAATAATAAAATTGTATTAACAAAATTCCCCTGCCAAGATTTACTAAGCAATGAACATATCTTAAAAAGTCAGCGAGGTGCATAAAGTCATAAATTGGCATGATAAATTGCTATCGTAATAAATTACAGTAAAACAAAATATAAATATACAGAATATGTTTGTAAAGATTACCATATTTTAAGGCTATTAGTCAATAGTTACTTATACAAAACAACTTTAATGGAGAACATTTTTGCCTATAAAACATCTATAATGTTTTGAATGCACCACAATATCGTTAAATCATGATGACTTAGGTAACAATCTATTTTTCACATCTCAAATAAAAAATAAGGAATAATTATTATATTATAAACGTGTTATATTCGTAAAATGACCTAAGTTTGAGGTTCCACTTTCCCGTTATGGGAATTTACATTTTCAACTTCAACATTTTCTATATTTTTAAAAAAATGCAGACATACCCGTCCGGTTATCGGGCCAGTAACTCAGGGCTTCGCGTCTCGATCGCTCAACCCAGAGGTCGTTTGTTCGAATTCCCACTCCACCAAAAAATTTTTAATTAAATTGTTCACTCGTAGATCAAGGCTTATTCGCGGGGATGGCTTGGCAACTATCCTTGCGATGCCCTAGGATGCGAAGAATGTAAACTTGGTGTTAATGTGAGAGATTAAAACCAGTTGATGTTTGACTGTCCCCCTAACTAATGAGGTTTTCCAGGTTTCCCTCATTCCAGCACTGAATGGTGGTTACGGCCTACCAACGTAAGTCGTTCCTGAGGCGCAAATGCGGGCCGCGAGATAATAATATGCCGCCCCCTCTCCCATACAAGTAACTGACTTTCGTGCTATTCCTTGTGATTAGAATGAGGGGTAGAGATATTATTATTATTATTATTATTATTATACGGGTTTGCTTCATAAGAAATACTAACGCGCTAAAATAATAACTTTAATAGTTGAATTAGTTGAAACTAGTTATATCTATAGTATTACTAATCAAAGTAATTGGAATCCAAACTCATCGTTTTGAACGTCTCGAATCAGATTTTTAGTGTGGGACAACTAAACAAACACATCTCTCTTGTGACTAATAAGTGATGGCATGACAGCGGTACGGTATATCAATGACTGTAAGCTGTCTCTTCTGTTTGAGGGGATATAAATTTCCAAAATGATAATCCACGCCATCATATTCCATTTCCCCGAGGTGCTTAGAAGAGCCACAATATATCACTGTTACCATCTCGATTACCGGATTTAACGGCTAAAGCTACATGCAAAATTGTCCTCATCCTACTCGAGCTTTAATTTCCCACCTCTCTATTTTTCGAGCTTTAGGCTCAAGTATGCTCCGGAAGAGGACTGGGAGACTCTACCTCGAGTTATAAACAAACAGCGCGATTGACAGCTTATCTCGTAGGTGCAGGACCGTATTCGTTAATGTGGAGGTCTCAGCTAGTTCCTGTTCCTACACAGCATCAAAGACAATATACTAATAAGACTTTTCACTTAATGTAATTTCCCATCTACCAAGTTTGGTTTTTTCCACGATTTCTGATGCATCCGGAGCATGCGTAGATCTACACCATTCATTTATAAAAATGAACATTTGACATTGCCTTTCGGATAGGATAAGAGCACAGGACCGGCTACGCTATGTCTAGTACTGATACAATATTTTTATACATTTTACAACACAATGATAACTGTTATAATATAATTAACACAAGCACTAAAACACCGACGCCCTCGAACCTTCCAAATGATTCAATCAAACAGATAAAACAACAAAAACTAAATGGAAGTAACGAAATATCACGAAAGTCACGAAAAACGAAACTCTGACCTGGCAGACACACCTGCATCAAGTGTAGATGTTCTCTAGATTTTTTATTTCACTCATTTGTGTGTCACTGACAAAGATAACTAGATGTGCGATATGATGATGATTAAACCAGTCTCATAAGTTTACTACTATAATTTACTATAATTTAGTTAATTTTATAATTAACCTGTGCCGAGTGCGTTATTTTTCACTCAAACTTGAAGCATCTGGCGCCTAGTGACAAAGAAAGAAGTTTGGTTGACGGCATGAATGAAAGTGAAAATTCTTATTCGTCTATATTCTTTGACAGCGTCAAATTACCAGCAAACTACCAGGAGTCTGCGCATAACATATTTACCCGTTCACAATCATTCTCAAACTATTTTACCGTTCCTCCAACAAAAAGGTGACTAGGTTTCAAACGGTTTGGTGACTGTCAAATCGATTTGAAGATTATTTAGAAACTACTAGTCATGCGTAGTGGATACTGGATAAAAAAATCATAATGAAAATGACAAATCTTAACCAAACTAAACTAAATTTTTAGTGTCTGAATTGTTACAATTTTTTTATATGTGTGATATTACAAGTGAAAGCGAAAGTAATCTCAATATCATCCGAAATTAATTGTCACATTTTTTTCAGATTTGGAATTTGCAGGGTTCCAACTTTATTATATAATTCTATATATAAAAAAGTGTGACATGTGTCCACTGTGCCTCATTTGTCTCCGCATAAGGGGTGTTATTCTGTCTCCGCACCAGCGGTTACCCAACTTCTGACTTGTATGAGCGACATTTTTTGCTATATAGTTCCAACACTGCTGGTACGGAGTGTCGAACTGAACTGCGAATTGAACATTCTTATAAATCCATGAAATCTAAAGAAGTTGATGAATCTAAAGATGTTACCTGGCATTTTTTTAAGGTTAACTCGTCGAAAATCGAAATCAACAAAAGAAAACAACGTTTCTAGCGCTTCTACCGGATATTATGTGAACTAAAGATTGTGTTCCAACAAGAATAATTCAAATTAGTTTCCAACTGATGCATGAATCGCGTTTGCGCATGAAACCAGGGCTGCAAACTATCAGAAACTGCCATGTAGAAACAAACGTATTCGTAATGTATCACAGGATTTTCAAATAAAATCTTAAAAAATTATATTCAAAAAATCATTTTATTCGAGGTTTCTGATTTCAATTGCGAATAGTAGGTACTGATAAGATTGATATTTATTTTGAATGATTTTTCCTCCAATGCCGGAATTTAAAAAAATGCTGCAGTCCAGACTAGAACAGTGAATATAAGATAAGTCAAGCTATGCACAGTAAAGGTAATTAAATTATAAAGTCATAAGTTTAAAGTCAACATTGTATGTTTACTGTTTATGCTGTTACTCGCTGATGTGTTCTACCGTTATATCACCCAGCAAGCAATGGCATTATAAAATGCACATAAACCGGTGAACTTTCCGTTTTACAGTCCGAACATCTTAACAAAGTATCTTCAATGGCACGACACTATATTTATTTATCCTAATTGTACTGTAGTTTTCTTTAATTCCAAGAGAACATCATCTTGTAAACTAAATGTTTAATCAAACATGATAAGTACTGAGCGTTTTAACTGAAAAAACAACATTAAAACAGTAATAACATAACAATTATTGTTTCGCCACACAGTGGCTTCCTCAGATGTGAGTATTACAACTAAAGTAGTTGAGCATGAACAGTATTATATATAGGTACAAACATATTAGATTTACATAACCTTTTTATGTAAATCTAATATGTTTGTATAATAATATAATACCTATCTCTACCCCTCATTTTAATGACAAGGATTAGCCCGAAAGTCTGAGACTTGTGTGGGAGAGGGGGCGGCATACTATTATTTCGTGGGCCGCATTTGCGCTTCAGGAACGACTTACGTTGGTAGGCCCTAACCACCATTCAGTGTTGGAATAAGGGAAACCTGGAAAACCTCATTAGTTAGGGGGACAGTCAAACATCAACTGATTTTAATCTCTCACATTAACACCAAGTTGACATTCTTCCCATCCTAGGCCATCGCCAGGAAAGTTGCCAAGCCAGTAAACAATTTAATTAAAAATTGTTTGGTGAAATAGGAATTAGAACCCACGACCTCTGGGTTCAGCGATCGAAACGCTAAGCCCTGAGCCACCCGGATGCGGCATTGACAAGTTATCTTCAAAAAAGGCATTTTGCAGGAACACAAAAGAGAAAGGAAAGAGAAGGTATTTCGCAGACACATAGTACTATCTCCGTTCTTCCTCGCTACGATTGTGAGTGTTTTTGTTGAGATTTTTAGGGAAGCAAGGTAATTTTGTGAGAGCAAGAGCAAACGAAAAACACTTGTTGCTGGCAGAAACTTTATTGAACGACTATTCTCATGGTTAAATAAAATACCAACGCACAATTTGCTAAAAGCAATAATGTCAGCAGTTTTAATGTATCGAAAGCTGACGTGATCAACAGGCGCCAACTGCCTTAATCCTATTCTAGCCTAAACAAACGAATTTGATATATGAAAGCATAAATGTTTTCTCTTACTTTAACACTCTCCCTAAAACTTTATGCTCATCTATAAAACAAATATACAAATTTTCTTACAAACTACTTCTGCTTGTTAAACCAATTTTTGTACAAAACATTTCAAATTTTGATTTAACCAGCGGCTTAGTCATAATATCCGCAACTTGATTTTCGCTAGGGATATACATAATTGTAAATTCATTTTTCTCATACAAGTCGCGTATAAAATGAAATCTTACATCAATATGCTTTGTACGCTTATGATACTCAGGGTTTTTAATTAGCCTGATCGCACTTTGATTGTCAATGCACAGAACTACTTTTTCATATTTTGAAGCACAAACATCGATTTCTTTTAAAATTCGCACTAACCACACTAGGTCTTTCACTGCGTTTGCCGCACTCATATACTCTGCTTCAGTTGTAGATAGCGCAACACACTGTTGTTTTCTGCTCTGCCAGGATACTGTAGCTCCACTTAACTTGCAGATTACACCTGTTGTTGATTTGCGTGTAACCACGTCACCTGCAAAGTCAGCATCACAAAACACTTCCAACTGTTCACTCGTATGATAGAGTAATCCAAAATCTGCTGTACCTTTAATGTAACGAAGAATTCGCTTCACTAGTTTACAGTGTGCTTCAGTAGGATTTTCTAAGACCCTTGATGCGATGTTAACAGCAAATCCAATGTCTGGTCTCGTGATCACTTGTAAAAACATTAAGTTTCCAATTATTTCACGATATGAAGTATTCTTTGCTTGCTGGAGATTCATTTGCATTCCATCCTGGTTCAATGGGTGTTGAAACAGGTTTTGAATCTGCCATTCCATATTTTTCTAGAATCTTCTTTACATAACTGGTTTGATGAATAAAAATTGACCCATTTTTCAATTTCTCTATTTCAAATCCAACAAAATTCCTTACATTTACTGTAATGGTGGCTTTGAATGTCCCTTTTATTTTATTCAATAATTCGTCAGCATTTTCTGGATTTGTCGAAGCTATCAAACCATCATCAACATATAGTAACAAAAACAGCTTTTGACTATCCTTAACATTTACATATAAACAAGGATCCGCAGAACTCTCCCTGAAACCAAAATCTTGCAGGAAATCTGTAAATTTCTTGTTCCAACATCTTGGAGATTGTTTGAGTCCATAAAGACTTTTTGAAAGTTTACAAACACGCAATGAGCCATCTTCGAATCCTTTTGGTTGTTTCATATAAATTTCTTCGGTCAGATCTCCATATAAAAAGGCCGTTTTTATATCAAATTGTCTCAAATGTAGTTTTTCTGAAGTGTAAGTCCCTGTATATTGCTTATTATTATATTACCATATTATTAGAATCACATCGAACGAAAACACCCTGCATAGGGAATTTAAACAGACACGGTCGTTTGTGTACGTTAACTTAGCTCTCTCACGTCGCCTTCCAAGTACCTCGATAAGAATGTTTATGTTACCCATATTTTGGCCAGCTTTACGTTTATTGAAATTAGGCGAAGCATTCTGTTAGAGGCTGTGAGTTGAACTGTGTTTTGTGGCTATCCTGTGAATTTGTGATTAATAGAAATTTATTAATACAGGTGAGCTTTTCACTGAGTGTCCTTTCTTGAATATTTTGTTATAATAGTTGTTCAGGTGATTGTTTGATAATTATTAATTTAGATAATGAATTAATTGGTAATTCGTGTGAATGAGATATCTGGAGCGAGTATGTCGCGCGTTACATCCCTTCGTACTCATTGCACCACTCAGATAATGGCTGTTCTGCCAAAACGCTGGTAACTGGAGCGAGTATGTTGCGCGTTACATCCCTTCGTACTCATTGCACCCCTCAGTACCAGTGGAAATGTGAGGCGCATTGCGAGTTGAATCCCCTTGCGTCTAGGGTAGTATCCAGGGAGGTTACGTCGCGCGTTACATCCCCTCGTGACCTCACAAACCCCTGGTGGCTACGTCTTGATAACAAAATAAACTAAATAATAATACAGTGCGTGTTACATCCCTTGTATTATGTAATTCTATGAATTATCAATACTAATTAATGTTAATGCTTGACAGAATTAGAGAACTGGACACTCATACATATTTTCCTTTATTTTTAGGAGGAACCTGCTTAGGCGACTCACATAGACTGTACCTCGACCAATCCATCTCGGCTATTGATAATATTTCAAAGTACTTAATATTTAAGTTCAATACTAAGGTATAATAGTGTTTGACAATATATAAATTTATATACCTATTAAAATCCTGACTTAATAATAAACAATATAATTTTAAAAATAAACCATCTCTACAATTCTCAGAAGTGGGATTCGAATTCATGAACTGTAATTAAAAACAAAGATTCGAATTCATGAACTGTAATTTAAAACAAAGATTCGAATTCATGAACTGTAACTTAAAATTTAAATTTTGTTTTAAATTTTGGCTTAATTAAATGTTTGATTGGTCGAGATACACCTGTAATGATTATTAGATTAAGACATATTTGTTTGTTTTCCTACGTAGAGGCTTACAATCAGTCAGAATGGGTAGAGGACAAAAACGAAAACAATCAAATGAACCCCCAAGTGAACCTTCGCTTGTTTTGGTTCCTGGGACAAATACGCGTACTAGTAGTACATCATCTGACGCAAATGACTCGGTGGATAGGTTGGCAACAATTATGTCAAATATGATGCAAAACGCGAATAAAGCAACAAATGTGGGAATAGCTAAGGGGGAAATTGTGCCGGTTTTTAATCCAGAAGACAGAGAACAAAGTTCAGAATTGTGGCTTAGAAAAGTAGATGAATTACGTAACATTTTTCAGTGGTCTGAAGAGGCTACCATATATTTTGCTCTATCGAAACTCAGTGGCTTGGCGGAAATTTGGTATAAGGGTTTAAGCACTTTAAATTTTAGTTGGGAAGAATGGAAGAAAAATATTTTATTAGCTTTTCCTTCTAGTCGGGACTATTATGAAATTCTTATGGAAATGATACAACGCAGAAAACGTGATGATGAAAGTTATCCAAAATATTATTATGAGAAATTGGCTCTGATAAATCGTTGCAAAATAACGGGCGCTGAAGCGGTTTCTTGCATTTTAGGAGGCATTGATGATGTAGTAGTGAAAGCGTCAGCTAAAGCAGGTAATTTCCAAACCCCTGAAGAACTTTTTCGGTATCTCAGTACATTACATGACTTGCGTCCTGCTACTAGCAGACCAATGGCAAAACCAACATACAAACTTGATCGCAAATCATCTGTATTCAAAAGAAACGACAGAGAAAACAGAACTTTACTTAAATGTCACAAATGTGGTAAACCGGGACATTTAATGAGAGACTGCAGACAAAAACGATGTTCTTTTTGTCGCAATGTAGGGCATTTGGAAAGTGATTGTTACCACAAGAGATCGAAGAAAGGTGAGGGCGATAAAATTGTCGCATGACTAGGAGGTGCGGAAAATGAAAATGATAGTTCTCCCAATGATAAATATTTTAAGGACGTTTTGGTTAATAATCAGCCTTCCAAGGCATACGTAGATTTAGGAAGTACTTGCATAACTATAAAACTTAGCGAAGTAAGAAGATTAGGTTTAAACTATGATACTAATAAGCCTGTAGTAATTAAGGGATATGGTAATGGTAGATGTTTAGCTTTAGGAAAAACAAGTTTTTTATTAAACATAGATGGAATTGAAGCGACGATAAGTGCCAATGTTGTACAGGATGGTATACAGAATATACCCATTTTAGTGGACCAACCATTCACTGAATTGCCTGGAGTTTTAATTATTAAGGATAATAGAAATTTAATAATTACGCACAATGACTTAAACGGTATTGAAGAAATATTTCAAAAAAATAATAAAGTGACATTATGGGCCAAAAATAATATTTTTATTCCTAAAGGACATATAGTAAACGCCATAATAGAATCTAGAAGTACTAATTTACGGGGAGACTTCTTCGTAGAGGCAAGCTTTCGTTTAGAACAAGGTAAAGAATATAGTATTCCGAGGACTATTCTAACGATAGGGGATAATGATGAGGCAGTTTTGCCACTAATTAATTTGTCTGACTACGATATTGTTTTGAAAAATAGGAAACCTTTGGTTCGAGCCTGGCCTTGCATTCCGGCTGAGGAGTTAGAGACAGATCAAATCTTGAGGGTGAAAGAAACAAATTATCCATTAGTACCTATTGAAAAAATAAATATTGGACCAATAGATCCTTTTCAAAAAGAAGCCTTGATCAAACTGTTACAAGACTATAGGGATTGTTTCGCAGAAAGTGCTGCAGAACTAGGAAGTGCAAAATCTGCTGAATTGGAAATAGTTTTAGAAGATCAGAGGCCATTTAGCTATAGACCATACCGTATGCCGGTCAGCGAACAACAGAAGGTGAAAACAATGATTGGGGAGTTATTAGAGAGTAAGATAATACGCGAATCCAACTCTTCATATTCATCACCCATATTGCTTGTGAAGAAAAAGACTGGTGACGAAAGAATGTGCATTGATTACAGAAAATTGAATTCTATGACTGTTAAGGATCGTTACCCATTACCACGGATTGACGACCAGCTGGACAGACTCCATGGGAGTATTTATTTTACAAGTCTGGATCTCCGATCGGGGTATCACCAAATACCAGTTGCAGAAAAATCGAAACCATATACTGCTTTTGTAACTCCGGATGGTCAGTACGAGTATAATCGCATGCCTTTTGGTTTGGCAAATGCTCCGGCGGTTTTTCAACGCCTAATGAACAAGGTTCTGGCCCCCGCAAAAGATATTTGCAGCCGTGTATCTTGACGATGTACTAATCCATACCAAAACCGTGGAAGAGGGAATTCGAAACCTTGAGGTAGTTTTGAAACTATTTCGGAATGAAGGTCTTACCTTAAATGTTTCAAAATGTAATTTTCTATTTCAATCTGTAAATTATCTTGGTTTTGAAATATCAAATGGAACTTTCAAACCAGGTCTAGCAAAAACAAAAGCCATTGAGGAGTTTCCAGTACCAAAGAGTGTTCACAACGTCCGCCAGTTTATCGGTTTGACAGGCTACTTTCGACAGTTTATCAAAAATTATGCGATGTTGGCGCGACCGTTAACTGTTTTATTGAAGAAAGATGTGGTATGGCATTGGGGAGATCATGAACAGAAAGCATTTGAGAAATTACGATCAGCTTTGTCGCAAAGACCAATTTTGTCCATATTTAATCCTGAAGCACATACAGAAGTACATACCGACGCAAGCGCGCAAGGAGTCGCCGGGATTTTACTTCAAAAACAATCAGATGAACATCTACACCCAGTAGCCTATTACAGCAGGCAAACCACGAAAACTGAAAGTAAATTCCATTCCTATGAATTAGAAACTTTGGCTGTTGTGGAAAGTTTAAAGAAGTTTAGAGTTTACCTCATAGGAATGCACTTTGTGGTTGTCACAGATTGCAACGCTTTAAAAGCGACAAGTACAAAGAAAGATATTCTACCTGGAATTGCAAGGTGGTGGTTGCAGCTACAGGATTTCGATTTTGAGGTACATTATCGCCCAGGCAATAGGTTGAAACATGTCGACGCCCTTAGTAGAAATCCGTCGTCAAGTGACGAACCACCTGCTGAAGTTCTGCGAATAGAGCAAGCCGATTGGGTTTTGTCAGGACAATTAACTGACGAAAAACTAAAAGAAATAAAAGAAGTTTTGTCTAAGACACCTAGTACTGATTATGAACATGGTGTATATAAAAATTACGCATTGCGGGAAGGAAGGATTTATCGAATAACTGTTAAAGGGTTATTATGGGTAATACCGCGTGGTATGCGACAACAGATAGTTCGAATGGCACATGACGATAGCGGCCATTACGCCACCGAAAAGACGTTACAGCGTATAACTGAACATTACTGGTTCCCCAGAATGAGGGAGTACGTGGAAAAATATATTTCATGTTGCATTCAGTGTTTATATAATAAGCGTCCAAGTGGAAAACGAGAGGGATTTCTGCATCCTATCGAAAAAATGCCTGTGCCCCTGCATATGATACACATTGATCATGTAGGACCTTTCCCAAAGAGTCGTCGGGGAAATATTCATCTCATAGTAGCCGTAGACGCATTTACAAAATTTGTGTATTTAAAACCTGTAAAATCGACACAAACGAAATTAGTAATTGACTATTTACAAGAAATATATAGTTATTATGGTCATCCTCATATCATAGTTACAGATCAAGGTAGTGCTTTTACCTCCTCAAAATTTAAGCAATATTGTAAAGACAACTTCATTAAACATGTACAAAACGCAGTAGCAACACCAAGAGCCAATGGACAAGTGGAAAGACTTAATCGCACTATTAAAGGTGCTATTTTAACAACAACGATTGACGAAGACAGGTGGGATGAGAATATTAAAAATATTCAATTAATTATAAATACAACAACTTCACAAACGACAGGAAAGACACCAACGGAACTCTTTTATGGTTACAAGCCTAGAAGAGGAGACAGTGTGCCATTATTAGATGAAATTGCTGAAATTCCTAAATTAATTGAAGATCTTCCAACATTACGTCACGAAGTAGCAAAGAAAATTGCTTCCAGTCAAGTAAAACAAAAAGCCCAATTCGATAAGAGAAGAAAGAATTCTAAGAAATATACCAAGGGCGACTTGGTACTCATCGAAAAACAAGGCACAACAGAAGGCACAAGCAGAAAATTGATTCCTCCTTATGCTGGACCAATGATAATAAAAGCCGTACTACCTAATGATAGATATTTAGTAGTCGATATGCCAAACTCACATAGAACTAGTAAATCCACTAAATATGAAAAAGTCGTTGCTGTTGATAGAATGAAGCCTTGGATTAATCCAGGAGGAGTTTCAGACGAGACGAACAGTGACAGCGGCGAAGACGGAGTGGATCTTAGCACTGATGATACAACCTCAAGTTAGACGAAATCACCTCGGGGCGAGGTGACATTTCAGAATGGCCGAATGTAAGTCCCTGTATATTGCTTATTATTATATTACCATATTATTAGAATCACATCGAACGAAAACACCCTGCATAGGGAATTTAAACAGACACGGTCGTTTGTGTACGTTAACTTAGCTCTCTCACGTCGCCTTCCAAGTACCTCGATAAGAATGTTTATGTTACCCATATTTTGGCCAGCTTTACGTTTATTGAAATTAGGCGAAGCATTCTGTTAGAGGCTGTGAGTTGAACTGTGTTTTGTGGCTATCCTGTGAATTTGTGATTAATAGAAATTTATTAATACAGGTGAGCTTTTCACTGAGTGTCCTTTCTTGAATATTTTGTTATAATAGTTGTTCAGGTGATTGTTTGATAATTATTAATTTAGATAATGAATTAATTGGTAATTCGTGTGAATGAGATATCTGGAGCGAGTATGTCGCGCGTTACATCCCTTCGTACTCATTGCACCACTCAGATAATGGCTGTTCTGCCAAAACGCTGGTAACTGGAGCGAGTATGTTGCGCGTTACATCCCTTCGTACTCATTGCACCCCTCAGTACCAGTGGAAATGTGAGGCGCATTGCGAGTTGAATCCCCTTGCGTCTAGGGTAGTATCCAGGGAGGTTACGTCGCGCGTTACATCCCCTCGTGACCTCACAAACCCCTGGTGGCTACGTCTTGATAACAAAATAAACTAAATAATAATACAGTGCGTGTTACATCCCTTGTATTATGTAATTCTATGAATTATCAATACTAATTAATGTTAATGCTTGACAGAATTAGAGAACTGGACACTCATACATATTTTCCTTTATTTTTAGGAGGAACCTGCTTAGGCGACTCACATAGACTGTACCTCGACCAATCCATCTCGGCTATTGATAATATTTCAAAGTACTTAATATTTAAGTTCAATACTAAGGTATAATAGTGTTTGACAATATATAAATTTATATACCTATTAAAATCCTGACTTAATAATAAACAATATAATTTTAAAAATAAACCATCTCTACAGAAGCAACTACACTAAGTAAAACACGAACTGTTTCTGATCGGACAACTGGACTGAAAGTTTCATTATAGTCAATACCTCCTCGTTGTGAACAACCTTTAATAACTAGTCGTGCTTTGTAACGATCAATTATACCATCTTGTTTTAGTTTGACACGATATACCCATCGATTTTCAAAAATCTTCTTATTAGGTGGACTGTTAACTAAAAACCACGTCTTATTCTCCATTAGAGAATCTATTTCCTCTTTCATAGCACTCATCCATTTTTCGGATTCTTCCGAAGATATTGCTTCTTCAAAACTTGTAGGTTCTTCAGCCAGGAAAGCAACAGGTACCCCATAAAAATCCGGTTGCTTGATTTTCGACCTGTCTCTCAACTTTATTTCTTGAAATGAACCATTTTCATGAGAACCATTTTCAGAATTGTCCAATTGTTCATCTTGAACGATCTTGTTAGACGTTTCTAAACTTCTGTCAACTTGCGTCTCGGTTGGAGATAGCACTTCATTTTTAAAAATGACATCACGACTCACAAGTACATCTTGTAGCTCAGGCACCCATACACGGTAACCTTTTACATTCTCTGTGTATCCAACAAGATAACCTTTATAAGACTTCTTGTCCAATTTTCGTCTTTTTTCTTTAGGAATGTGGACAAAACATTCGGTACCAAAAATTTTGAGATGGTTAATTCTTGGCGTTTTTCCACTCCAAATTTCTATTGGTGTTTTGCCAGGAATCCTCGTAGGTCCTGTCCTGTTTAGGATATACACAGCAGTATTCATGGCTTCAGCCCACAAATATTTTGGCAAATATGATTTTGAATACAGCATAGACCGTGCAGCCTCCACAATAGTACGATTTTCCCTTTCAATGAAACCATTTTGTTCCGGACTGTATGGCACTGTCACAGTATGTTTGATACTCATTTCTCCTAAGAAAGACGTCATATTTTTGTTCACATACTCCTTGCCACCATCAGTTTGAATTTCTCGTACTTGTTCACCGAACTGAGTTTTCACTTCAGTTAGAAAGAGTTTTAATTTTTCTGACACTTCTGACTTTTCCCGTATAAAATAGATAACTCGGAATTTACTATAATCGTCTTTCAACAATAGATAGTAACGCTTTTTTCCTAATGATTCAACATCCATCGGTCCACAAACGTCAGAATGAATTAATTCTCGAACATTGGTTGCACGTTCTTCTTTTCTGTCACTGAAACTCTGCCTGTGATTTTTGCCATAAGCACACCCATTACAAATATTGTTGTCGTAGGTCAGTTCAAGTCCAAATCGTTTCATAAACATTTGTACGTGCTTCTTGTCCTGGTGACCTAATCTCTCATGCCATATTTCTAATGTGTCGCTGTTTGATTTCGAAGAAACATAAACATCTGCGGCATTTTCGGTTGACGAAATAATAACACGTAACACTAGCCGATAAAGATTTCCATCTTCGACATCCACGGCTACTACTTTATTATTTCTTAGAAACATGCATCTTTTACCATTGTCTTTCACCACAAAATCTGCGCCCTTTTTGGCGGCCACTTTTACAGAAAATAAATTTCGAACCATTTTTGGTGCATAGAGAACATCATGAAGTGTTCCTTGTAACCAAACTCCGTTTGCATACGTTTCGATATTTATTTTTCCATATCCGTACGCGGTAATTGTTTCTCCGTTGCCAACACGTACTAACAAAGGTTCCGAAAAGTCCTGAAATTCACAAAACCAGTCTCTGCGGTTTGTAATATGATTCGATGCACCTGAATCTATTAACCAATTGTCAGAGTTTTCGACTGCACTTTTAAGTCCAATAATCGCTTGCCTTTCACCGTCAACTTCGATTTGTAATTGCACGCTCGCGTTTTTCGAACAGTTCTTTTGCAAATGTCTTTTGGAACCGCACGTTGTACAACCGGGACAATCTTTGCGAAAGTGTCCTTTTTTACCGCACGTGAAACACTTATTTCCTTTTTTCAAACTTTTGTTTTTCTGGAAATTCTTGTGTTGAAACTTCGCCTTTGACACTAGTGCTGTGGTTAGCTCTTCAACCTCCGATTCACTCTTTTGAAGTCTTAACTCCTCAGTCATCAGACGAGTTGTCAGTGTCTCGATATTTCGTTTCGATGATTCCGTCGAATCCCAGTCACTATGAAAATAGTTGTACTTCGGCGGTAGAATCGATAATATCCTAGACATCAACATTGAATCTGGTATAGCACCTTCAAGCTATTTCTTTTTACTTGCCATCTGCTCCAACTTTGAGATATGCGCTGCTACATTTAATGACACGTCCCACTTGAATTCAAAAAATTCTTTTTGAATAAGCCCTAGACTCTCTTCAGACTTCAAGTCATATACTCTATGTAACTTCACCCACATTTCTCGTGAATTTCCACAATTCATCAGGAGCTGTAATGGTTTTGTTTCCACTGTGGTCACAATGATCCTCTTCGCCAGACGATCTGCCTTTGTCCACTTTCGTAGTTGTTGTTCATAGTTCTCGTCGGTACTGTCTGGTTTCACTAAAGTACTCTCGCAAACCTCTAGAACACCTTCACTGTCGAGTAACGTACTAATAACAAACTGCCATTGTTGCCAATTTTCGGCATCTCTGAGTTTTTCAACTTTTGGCTTGTCAAACTCCATTTTGACACAAATCCTTGAATGTACTACAAATAATCAAACTAGTCACATCCAATGATTACACCAACCTCAATCACAAATTACCACCTGTGCTCTGGGCCCATAACCTGTTGAGATTTTTAGGGAAGCAAGGTAATTTTGTGAGAGCAAGAGCAAACGAAAAACACTTGTTGCTGGCAGAAACTTTATTGAACGACTATTCTCATGGTTAAATAAAATACCAACGCACAATTTACTAAAAGCAATAATGTCAGCAGTTTTAATGTATCGAAAGCTGACGTGATCAACAGACGCCAACTGCCTTAACTTAGTCCTATTCTAGCCTAAACAAACGAATTTGATATATGAAAGCATAAATGTTTTCTCTTACTTTAACAGTTTTTCGTAGGGGTAGTAATTTATCAATTTTCAAACAGCTGAAATTCCCACGATTTTCTGAAAAACTGTTAAGTTTAGAGATGTCATGCAAAGCAAACAAGTTGAAGATATTTATTTGTCCGTTACAATCGAGACAAGAAATACAGGGTGTTCCATTTAAAATAAATGAGTTTCAGGTGTTTGAAAATCGATAAATTACTACACCTGTGAAAAACAGTCTGTAAAAGAAATGCAGATTTCAGAACTGTAGCGATGAAGAATGAAGATAGTACTAGGTGTCTGCAAAATATCTTTCTCTAATCGCTGAAGATAACTAATATAAATATAAATCTATATTTATTTTCAAACTTTAACACCCTCTGTATTTCGAAAACTAAGAACTTATGTTTATATGAGCTTTTTTAAATAATTTTTAAATGTCTATAGGATGTTAAAGTCATGGTACAAAAATCTGGAACATTCTGTATATATCCATATTTTTCAAGAATGCAAACCTTTTAGATTACATTACATTAACATTCTTTAACATTAACATTTAAATATTTAGAGTGAACGATGGTCTTTTCACTCGCCGAATGACACAGAGAAACGCTTTTAACTCGAAAACGGGTGACGATTTTAATTTTTTCAACAACTGGCTACTCTGGCGCCATCTATCAGCTGTCAAAATTCCGTTTGCGGGTAGAAAGTAGTATTTTTATTGTACCTTTCATCGCACATGTTGTTTCAGGGCGATATCTCGTCTCGTTCAAAAGTTAAGGGGGGAAAAGGGTTAGTCTAGCAACGGACTGTATTTTCTTTTGCCGTTTCAACAATCCTTTTAATTACAAATTATAATTTCTTTTACCTATGAGTGTGAGTACCTAATTTATCGACTTGGTTTTTATGATCACTTACCGGTTTTTATTACAATGGATGTGTGTGAGTGAAACCTTAAATGGAAACTTATTGCAGAATAAAACCTAACTGAAATTAATGTTTTGTATTATTTGGTTCCAAGAAGAGTGTTTGTCGGAATAGAGCAGATGCTGTAAAAACCAAACGTACGATTGTCGTAAAAAAATTCCACGTCGTTAAAGTCCCTTTAGTGTTAACTTTATCACTTGAGCCATTCATTCAACGCCAGTTTTCGAATTTATGATCTTCCCTTCATTCTTGGAATAATATCAAAACACACTGAATATAATCTGGTATGACCATATTATCTAAGGGGGAAATATTAAACTTAATTGTTTTCACTTTTGAGGCGCCAGCGATTCATATGTTTATTAAAAGTAAAGTTTCTATATTATGTATACAGGATGGCCCACCTATCTCCGCTCAGACCGTAGCTACTAGAGTACTAGACCAATAGAGATTAAGGCGAAACATTCGTAGAAGTAGTTTTGTCTATAATAAGCCACACTTTAAAATTGTTTTTGAGTCTACAGGGTGTACCATATATACAAAGTCACGATTTCGGGTAATTTTTTAAATAGACCACCCCCTATATTTTTTCATTTTTAGATATCCCCTATGAGGGATTTACAAGGATATTTCGTTTTTAAGCGTCAGATGCGACGTTGCCAAGTTAATCGACTTTCAAGGAAAATCAGTGAAGAATTATCTATACTAAAAAAAATCATAGAAATTGTATTGTTAGAGCCTCATTAAAAAAATTCAGTACGGAAGTATCTAAGGCCTGTATCAAAATTTGCATAGTATTAGGAATAGTTTAGAGTATACGTGGTGTTTAGAATCAACCACCCGATTTTGCCATTTTTAAATGGCTAAAACTCATTTTTTTTCAAATGGAACACCCTGTATGTAATGGCATAATTTGAAAGCCTATTTAATAGGCTTTCAAATGATACCATAATCTAATAAGAATATTATTGGTTAAAATCATAGAAATCATAAATAAGTATATTTTACTTAGATTTTTATTGACACCAACTTAAAATGACAAAACAACAAACAACTAGTCACTAATATTTTTTATTTTTAATATATTTTATTTTAAAAGGTGTTCAAAATGCATACCATTTTCATGCTCGATCAGTTACTGAATTTCGTACTTTTAACAATATGTCTGGCGTAATGGAGGCAAAATATTTTCATATTTTCTTTTGTAGTTGCAGTTGGACATAAACTTTATCTTTTACATATCCCCATAAGAAAAAATCGCTAAATTTGATGTGTGGGGACCAGTGGGTTTAGATTGCATACATTCATACATACGTCAAGAAACGTCTATTATTTTACGCCATTACGCTAGAGATGTTGTTAAAAGTACGAAATTCAGTCACTGGTCGAGCACGAAAATGCATACTAAAATGTATATTAAAAGAATGTATACAATCTAAGCCCACTGGTCCCCAGACATCAAATTTAGCGATTTTTTCTTATGGGGATATGTAAAAGATAAAGTTTATGCCGAACCTGCAACTACAAAAGAAAATATAAAAATAAGAATAAGGGAGACTTTTGTCTCCATTACGCCAGAGATGTTGTTAAAAGTACGAAATTCAGTAACTGGTCGAGCACGAAAATGCATTAACGGAAATGGTAGGCATTTGGAACACCTTTTAAAATGAAATATATTAAAAAACTACTAGTTACTAGTGATTAGATTTCTATAATTCAAATTCGTAAAATTATCAATATTTTGAGTTTTCAGAGTCAAATTTCTATTTGATAAATACTAAAATCCAGACAGCAATATTATTTACATGGTTTGGTTATACTCTATTACTTCTATTTAATTTATCTAGCCGTATGAGTAAGTTCCACACATGTAAAAAGATTGCCCCTACATTTATAATCAATTGAACCAATGAGCGAACGGCTGAAAGAGTTTTAAAGGTAATGGAACTGCCCACGCTATATCTACAAACGTACACAAAGGGAGGACTTAATAACTTTGATGAAATAAATGTCTCGGGGCAAACATCCACTGAATGAGAATAACATAGATGTAGCACAAAATTAAGTTTCAGATCCCACGTAAATCATTCTCCAAGAAATATTTTTTCATCGACTTCGAGCGGCGGGTTACATTTTCTTATAGTTTCCCTCGAAAGTATGTGACCATTGTGCAATTATTCTAGGCTTAAAATAAACGCGTAATTTTTTACATAAAACCCTAGATTAAAACAAATAGGTAACGTTCTTACATGAAACACACCTGTGTTTCAACCAATGCAAATTATGGTTTTCATTTATTATGCACCTAAAAATTATTTGGTCTTTATTCAGCAAAGTAGGAATGTAAAAAATTTACTCTGAAGAAAGTGTTCTTCAGTGAGTCAGAACCAGGGATTCAAGCAGTCATTCAACATGAAAAATTGTAAAAATAAAAACAACCTCTGAATATCCACCATATGCACCATATCCACCAAAATATCTGTGTGTCAGTTTAATGATAAAACAAACAGATTGCATCATTTATTTTCTAGACGTAGAGTTCCATTCCAACTATATTATTTATTTAGTTTCTATTTTAGAGAAGGAGCACATACAAACGCTGTGCAGTGATTTGTGATTGTTATAGTAGGTGTATACAGTATACAACAAGAGATATATTTAAATTTAATAATAAACGCCTTATTTTTAAAGTTTACATATAGCGGTCTTCAAAACTATAAATAAGTTTAATTATTTTAGATAGCATACAATGGCATTCCATATTTTTAATGATATTCTGGAATGTACTGATAAAGTGTGATTACATTACTGATTACTTGTACGGCCGAATTAACTATATTTATTTTATATCTCGATATCTGTTATTTTAATATATAAAACAGTAAATTATTTTCTTGCGGAACGCCGCTGACTGGAGATTTTCAAGTGACACCCACACATACACTTTCTTGGTATTCCAACTTCGCCATTTCCAATTCTTGTGTAAATAACTCATTGGAAAGTCTAATACCGGATTCGCCCTTAAAACGTCTCAGCTTTCAACGGCTACGTGTTATCTATAAGAAATTAAAAAAATGGAGAATTAATTAAGTAGTCCTATTATTTTTAATATATTGCGAAGCTCCGTGAAAGACGCGAAGATTTGATCATTATAAACTTTTTCTAATTGCTCCTATATTAATTCATTGCGCATAAAACTGTTATCGTTCGTATTATGCAACCAGTACTCCAACTGCACTGTATAAATGACCGACAACCTACTGTTCAAATTAATAAGGTTTTCCAAATTACCCTTATTTTCCAACAAATGGTAGTTTAAAGTTATAACATGGTAAGTCGTTCCTGGGTAGATTTGCGACTCGCGAAATAATAATATATCTCTGCCTCCCCACACAAGTTTCTGACAATAGGGCTCATCATTGCGCTGAGAATGAGGGATAGAGATATTATTATTATATCATTAGTAGCTCACAATTCTATTCGTTTGACGCACAGGGTGGTTTATTTATTATGAGGATGTAGGTACATTAATTTAGGAACAATATAATAGGTATCATGAAAATATTTATTTATTCAAGGGGGCTGTACAAAAATAGAGCCAAGTTGCTTATTCTTCACAAAAAATAATTGAAATATGAATTATTCTATTGTTAATAAAACATTAAGACATGTGGTAAACTATTTTCTACAAAAAACCTGTACAGAGCTGACGTATATTACGCTAGCACCCCGACTATAGCACCCGCCAAAAAAAAACTATACCACAAATTGTTGCTAATTTGTTGCTATTTTGTGCCACAAAAAAAAAATTTGTAACTTGTGCCGTTCTTGAGAAAAATGGTGGTTGCTGGCGTAAGTTTACGCTAGCACCCCAATTTGTTGCTCGTCACCTAGAAACGATAGGCCAAAAATTCCTGCGCTCGATTTTGTTGCTTTTCAAGTACTTTCGAATGGTATATTGCTTTAAAAAAAAAAATGAGTTTTCCGATTTTTTTCCTTTACGGAAGATACGATATTTGTTATAGCTGTGTAAAATAAAATTTTTTTGGGCTTACCCGGAAACTTGACCTACTACCTTTTGATAACAAGATAAAATCATGAGCTAACATATTCAAGTACCTATCTACTGAGGTGCAAAATAGGAAACTTGCCTTAAAAATACTAAAAAGAAAATTATATCGTTTTGCTCACTTATAGAATTTGTTGCAACCATGCACTACTTGAAAACACGAGCTACCAACTTTTCACAACAAGGTAGAATGATGACCTAACAGTTTTTAATATCTGCAGATGTGCAAAATGGAAAACATGACCTAAAATTGCATAAAATTGTACATGGTAAAAGGACATTATCTCATTTTTTTCGTTTATAAAATTTGTTGCCATCGTGCACTACCAGAGAACTTAAGCTACTAGCTTCTAGTAACAAGGAGAAATTATGATCTACCATTTTCAAGTATCTATAGATGTGCAAAATGGAAAATATGGCTTAACAATGCTACAAAAACATTTTCTCATTTTTTCGCTTATAAAACTTGTTGCCATCGTGCACTACCGTCAAACATAAGCTACTATCATGTAATAACAAGATAAAATCATGACCCAACATTTTCAAGTACCTATATATGTACAAAAGGGAAAACATGACTTTAAATTGGTAAAAAGACATTATATAAATTTTTCGCTTATAAAATTTGTTGCCATCGTGCACTACCAGAAAACTTAAGCTACTAGCTTCTAGTAACAAGGTGAAATTATGATCTAACTTTTCAAGTATCTATAGATGTGCAAAATGGAAAATATGGCTTACCAATGCTAAAAAAACATTTTCTCATTTTTTCGCTTATAAAATTTGTTGCCATAGTGCACTACCGTAAAACATAAGCTACTACCATGTAATAACAAGATAAAATCATGACCTAACAATTTTCAAGTACCTATATTTGTACAAAAGGGAAAACATGACTTTAAATTTGTAAAAAGACATTATATCAATTTTTCGTTTATAAAATTTGTTGCCATCGTGCACTACCAGAAAACTTAAGCTACTAGCTTCTAGTACCAAGGTGAAATTATAATCTAACGTTTTCCAGTATCTATAGATGTGCAAAATGGAAAATATGGCTTAACAATGCTAAAAAAACATTTTCTCATTTTTTCGCTTATAAAATTTGTTGCCATCGTGCACTACCGTCAAACATAGGCTACTACCATGTAATAACAAGATAAAATCATGACCTAACATTTTCAAGTACCTACCTATATTTGTACAAAAGGGAAAACATGACTTTAAATTTGTAAAAAGACATTATATCAATTTTTCGCTTATAAAATTTGTTGCCATCGTGCACTACCAGAAAACTTAAGCTACTAGCTTCTAGTACCAAGGTGAAATTATAATCTAACGTTTTCCAGTATCTATAGATGTGCAAAATGGAAAATATGGTTTAACAATGCTAAAAAAACATTTTCTCATTTTTTCGCTTGTAAAATTTGTTGCCATCGTGCGCTACCGTCAAACATAAGCTACTATCATGTAATAACAAGATAAAATCATGACCCAACATTTTCAAGTACCTATATATGTACAAAAGGGAAAACATGACTTTAAATTGGTAAAAAGACATTATATCAATTTTTCGCTTATAAAATTTGTTGCCATCGTGCACTACCAGAAAACTTAAGCTACTAGCTTCTAGTACCAAGGTGAAATTATAATCTAACGTTTTCCAGTATCTATAGATGTGCAAAATGGAAAATATGGCTTAACAATGCTAAAAAAACATTTTCTCATTTTTTCTCTCTTTTCTCTCATTTTTTTCTCATTTTGCACATCTATAGATAAATGTTAATTTCACCATAATTTCACCTTGTTACTAGAAGCTAGTAGCTTAAGTTCTCTGGTAGTGCACAATGGCAACAAATTTTATAAACGAAAAAATGAGATAATGTCTTTTTACCATGTACAATTTTATGCAATTTTAGGTCATGTTTTCCATTTTGCACATCTGCAGATATTAAAAACTGTTAGGTCATCATTCTACCTTGTTGTGAAAAGTTGGTAGCTCGTGTTTTCAGGTAGTGCATAGTTACAACAAATTCTATAAGTGAGCAAAATGATATAATTTTCGTTTTAGTATTTTTTAAGGCAAGTTTCCTATTTTGCCTTTTACCTCAGTAGATAGGTACTTGAATATGTTAGGTCATGATTTTATCTTGTTATCAAAAGGTAGTAGGTCAAGTTTCCGGGTAAGCACAAGAAAATTTTATTTTGTACAGCTATAACAAATATCAGATCTTCCGTAAAGGAAAAAAATCGGAAAATTCATTTTTTTTTAAAAACCAATATACCATTCGAAAGTACTTGAAAAGCAACAAAATCTAGCGCAAGAATTTTTGGCCTAGCGTTTCTAGGTGACGAGCAACAAATTGGGGTGCTAGCGTAAACTTACGCCAGCAACCACCATTTTTCTCAAGAACGGCACAAGTTACAAATTTTTTTTTGTGGCACAAAATAGCAACAAATTAGCAACAATTTGTGGTATAGTTTTTTTTGGCGGGTGCTATAGTCGGTGTGCTAGCGTAATATACGTACAGAGCTGTCCATTTTTTATGGGAATCCAGAGTAACTCTTAAAGTGTACAAGTTACGAATAAATTAATTGTACAGTCTCGACATCCTTTTTCAAGGCCAGGTTGATGATACTATCAGATCAATTCTATTGTCGCATGTTTTCGAATTACAGAGTGAATTGGACATTCTGTCTATTTCAACAAGGCCCTGTATTTTTCTTATTTTGAGAGATATATAAAAAGTGTAATTGGCAAATTTTTAAAAGTATTCCGATGTGGAATGAAATGGAGAATCAAATTTTCTCTATCTATTTATATAGAAAAAATTGACTACTCAAGTGTATTCCACTTAAATACTTTTAAACATTCTCATTTATACTTCTTCTATATCCCTCAAAATAAGAAAGGTATAATAATAAGAAGGCCTTGTTGAAATAGTCAAAATTTCAAAATCACCCAGTAATCCAAAAATATGTGACAATGGAATTGATTATCTGTCGTTAAAGATCGAAACTGTGCAATAAATTTGTCCGTAACTTTTACAATTTACACTGCGTTAAACTGGGTACAATGAGCAGAAAATAACTGGTCTCTTTACTCTGGTAATTTACTCTTCAAATATGTATAATGTTAGCTACTGAAAAGAGTTTAATTCGTATACATAAACCATTTTATTTAAATTAAAATACTAGACGCATTGACATAACCTCAATTCCTAAGTGCTCCTTAAATTCCATGGAAAACACACCGCATCCTTAGTTCTTATTGCGTACACGAAAATCCTTTACCAAAGTAAAGTATATAACTTAGTACAAAAATTTGGAAATAGAAGAAAAGAGGCTCAGGGGGTGAAAACGAGATAGCAACCAAAACATGCAATCTCAATTTTCTCGAAAAGTATTGAGCGTCCCAACTTCTCCTCTGGTACACGTAATCCCCATTTCATATAGCCTACTCAGTATAAAAATCATTGACTTGAAATGGGTCCCAGGGGGTGAAAAACAGATAGCACCCAAAACAAACAATCTCAATTTTCTCGAAAATTATTGAGCGTCCCAACTTATCCTTTGGTACACGTAATACGCATCTCATATAGACTACTCAGTATAAAAATCATTAACTTGAAATGGGTCTGAAGCGGTGAAAAAAAAAATAGCACCCAAAACATGCAATCTCTATTTTCTCGAAAAGTATTGAGCGTCCCAACTTCTCCTTTGGTATCTACACGTAATCCCCATTTCATATAGACTTCTCAGTATAAAAATGAACAACTTGAAATGGGTCCTAGGGTGTGAAAACAGATAGAACCCAAAACAATCTCAATTTTCTTGAAAATTATTGAGCGCCCCAACATCTCCTTTGGTACACGTAATCCCCATCTCATGGGACCCCCCTGATGAGACCCATTGTAAGTCTTTTTCATGCCAAGCAGTATATATAAAAATAAAATTTCGTGTACTGAATGAAAAGTTTGGCCGTCTCATGTTATTGTTTTGGTTGCTAAGTCGTTTTCACCCCCTGAGCCCCTTTTCTATTTCCAAATTTTTGTACTAAGTTATATACTCTACTTTGGTAAAGGATTTTCGTGTACGAAATAAGAACTAAGTACGCGGTGTGTTTTTCATGGAATTTAAAGAGCACTTAGGAATTGAGGTTATGTTAATGGCTCTAATATTTTAATTTAAATAAAATGGTTTATCTATACGAATTAAACTCTTTTCAGTTTATACTAACATTATGCTTATTTAAAGAGTCAATTACAACTACTATGCACTAGAACAGTTATTTTCTGCTCGTTATACCCAATTAACCACACGTTTATGGATGTTCGGGTATCTCCGGAAATTTCGGGTCCTATCCTACGGTGCTGTTTCACACCGGTTACGATATAGGCCAGTCATTTAAGACATCGTAGGTCGCAAAAAATTGCAGAGTTTTGATTTTTTGGAATGTTGTTAGGATAGGTACCAATAGTGTAAAACCAAGTTTGCAGCTTCGAAAGACCTGTGCTAACTGCGTGGTGCTTGAAAAACTTTTTTTTTCGGACTTTTTTCAGTTTTTGGCTTATAACTTCTAAATGGTGCATCCTACGGAAAAAGTCACCTGTTCAATTTAAAGTAGATAAAATTTACTACAATTTGAGTGCAACCGCAGCTCCATAGGTCTAACAGGTCCCGAGATACAGCACTTCAAAAATTGGCCATTTTTTCCAAAAAGTTCGAAATTGTTGTTTTAGCTGTCTTCCAAGCCGAATATCAGCTAAAATACTCAGCCTACGTGGAAAGTCATGGGAAATGAAGTTGTAGAGCAGTTACTTAGCTTTAATTTAAGCATAAGCGGAACACTGTAGGGCCAATAGTTCCCTTATTATCAGGAAATAACAAAAAAATTAGGAAAGTGGGATTTTTTTGGGCGAAAAAAAAGGTTTTTCGAGCACCACGCAGTTAGCACAGGTCTTTCGAAGCTGCCAAACTTGGTTTTACACTATTGGTACCTATCCTAACAACATTCCAAAAAATCAAAACTCTGCAATTTTTTGCGACCTAACGCGATTTTTGCATCTACGGTGACTGGCCTAATACTTGTGTATACTGAAAAAACGCTCTATCAAATTTATCTTTGTTTTTTAATATTTCTATATGTACAGCTTACTTACACACTCTGTACAGTGTGTTTCATATTCGAGCGTTTCTATGGGGATCTTGCTTATTATTAGAGATAGAAGGAGGGTTTAAATTCGGCAAAATTGCGGAATTTTATGCTTAAAAAGATGCCGCTGAGACTTATCTGCATTCGTTTGAGAAATACGGCAAAATAAACATTTTTTTTTATTTGGTTTACTTCTTATAACTCTGTTATTTCTTAAAATTTCCACATTTCTTTTGTACATTGTTAAAGCAATTAATTTTGCTTTTGATGCCCCCATTAATATTTCAATAAGACGTTTCGGTTTTTTGATACGATCATCAACCTTATTTTTTCCTATGGACGCCATAAGATAAATAGGTTTTCTCAGTTGCATCTTTTTAAGTATAAAATCCCGCAATTTTTCCGAATTTAAACCCACCCTCCATCTCTAATAATAAGCAAGATCCCCATAGAAACACTCGAATATGAAACACACTGTACGCCGTATACATTATTATATTTCCAGATAAAGATTAAGACAAGTTGAACGATATAAGGATATGTTGCTCACCGTTTCGTAATTATTCACTATTATCATCAGCAAACAGTCAATAATCAAATCATGCTAATAAAAAATACCTAATAAAAAAATTGCGTAAAAACAAATTATATTCATTTTATGAGATAATTAATATTCAAATTAAATTACTAATTAAAACCAGCTACGAACTTTGTAAAATAACATGATTATTAGTGTGGAGAATGATATTTTCATCTTGTGCTAAACTGATATACAAGGTGTTTCAGAAATGAGTATTCAAAATTTCAGAGGATGTAGAAGACGTTGAAAGATGACGAAAACCTTAGTACACTTTATGTCAGTGGCGGCTCCTAAGGGAGATACTGCCCCTTAAAGGGGTTATCTCAGAAACGGTTTTTGTTGCGTAATTTCATAACGGAATAACTAAGATGAATGAAATTTTGAGTGAGTATGTACATTTTTATTCCTAACGATTAGCATACATTACATTTTAAAATTTAAAACAGGGGCGTACGAAAATGGTGGGGGCGCGGGGTAAATTTATTCAAATCTTTTTTATGAGCAATTTTTTTCTGTTTCTGATGGGAAAATATAAAAATTTAAAGTATTTTACATAAAAAAGGTACTCTAGTTCAATTTCGCTAGAACGCGCCGTTCTCCAGTAAAATCGATTTTAAAAATCCGTAACATGCTGAAAAATTCAAATTGCTTTAGGTGAAACAATAAAATAATCAAAGTGTGCCATGAGAAAAAAAACACTAACTTGGCAGTGACAGTTATCATTAACAACGTCGTTTATTATTGTTTTTTAACTTGTGCTGCAGCGTAGAGTATAAACGTTCAAAATTATTGAAGAGAATGCCACATTTTCTGAATATGTAGATATGTTGTTGACATTAGGCGAATGTCATGGGAACGCTAGACAATCAATTGACATTGGAAATGATGCTACTATAAATTGGTCTCCACGTACACCAGATTTGAATCCTATGGATTTCAACGTGTGGGGCCAAATGAAAGAGAAGGTATATTCACAAGTCATTGACAATGAGGAGCAGTTACGTCAGTGTGTAGAAGATGCGTTTACTGAACTCACCCTGAAGCGGAACCTATTTTCTTTGGAACGCAGATTACGCGCTTGTATTGCTGCAAATGGTGGACATTTTGAAATTTAAATAGCTTTAATACCACTGCAAATAGCGTAATATCACCTATTCCTATTTGAATTTTGTTCCTTTGTGTTCTTATTATTATGTTGTTGTTACTACTGTGTAAGAATCAGTATTCTTATATTTGTTATGTTGTCATTAAATTTGTTTTCAATTGATACTATGTTTGTATACAGGGTGGTCCAGATTTTAATAGACAAACTTCAGGAAAATATAAAACAACCAAAATTAATATCACTTTGCTTAATGAACATGGGCGGAAAAAGGCACCATTTCTGAGACAATGGGCCTTGAAAATAATAAAAAAAACGAATTCTTAAAATATGTGAAAAACGGCTTTACCAAATTAAACCAAATTCGGTACAGAATTTTCACTAAATATTCCTCGCAGTTATGGATCTACAAAACCCAAATTCAAATACCAGTGCCGGAGAATCAGGGGTACTGTTTCCCTATTTAAAATTAACTTCTACGCCACTGGATTAATGGGCAATATGATTACATTTTATAATTTCTAGAGGTTTTCCAGATAAAAATCCATTTTTCCAGTGCAATGGATGATTAGCTGCTCATAAGACACACATCATAAAAAACACTTGTAATAAAATAATATGTTTCAGTCAGTCAAGAACTTCAACCAAGTTCAAAATATTCTCTCCATTTAAAACATTTCTATTCATGCAGTTTGGTAGACCAGAAGTCATATGTAATTTGGGAACTTCTCAGCATACCTTCTTGCGCTCCCATGACATTCGCCTAATGTCAACAACATATCTACATATTCAGAAAATGTATACTGTGGCATTCTCTTCAATAATTTTGAACGTTTATACTCTACGCTGCAGCACAAGTTAAAACACAATAATAAACGACGTTGTTAATGATAACTGTCACTGCCAAGTTAGTGTTTTTTTTCTCATGGCACACTTTGATTATTTTATTATTTCACCTAAAGTAATTTGAATTTTTCAGCATGTTACGGATTTTTAAAATCGATTTTACTGGAGAACGGCGCGTTCTAGCGAAATTGAACTAGAGTACCTTTTTTATGTAAAATACTTTAAATTTTTATATTTTCCCATCAGAAACAGAAAAAAATTGCTCATAAAAAAGATTTGAATAAATTTACCCCGCGCCCCCACCATTTTCGTACGCCCCTGTTTTAAATTTTAAAATGTAATGTATGCTAATCGTTAGGAATAAAAATGTACATACTCACTCAAAATTTCATTCATCTTAGTTATTCCGTTATGAAGTTACGCAACAAAAACCGTTTCTGAGATAACCCCTTTAAGGGGCAGTATCTCCCTTAGGAGCCGCCACTGACATAAAGTGTACTAAGGTTTCCGTCATCTTTCAACGTCTTCTACATCCTCTGAAATTTTGAATACTCATTTCTGAAACACCTTGTATATCATGCTATCTACCATAACGACGTATATTGAGGTTTTATTAACGTGCGTGAACTGTTAGTTTTATAACGCATAAAATGAAATTCGAATACGAAATGAATCTGACAATATAATTCAGAATTTGGTACGATATTGATACTACGCGACAAACCACATCAAAGTAATAAATAAAATTGTATATCATGTGGGTAAACATAATATGTGGAGATAAACTAAATGAATACAATCAACCATAGATTGAAAAACATTCATTAGTTTACTAACGACGTAATTCTATGAAGGCAAATCGAGTGTTGTTATTATTTGAGGTGAGTTAGACTCTTTTATTAGAAAACAAGACTCTAGTCTTGTTTTCTAAAGTAGTAGTCTAGTCTTAAAAGCAGTTGGGGTAAAATATTATATAGTTAACCCTGCACATGAGTGCGGCAACTAAAATTCTATCATAACTTTTCTATTTTTTCGTCCAAGTTGTCCTAGTTAAAAATACTAAATATAAAATTTAGTGAGTTTTTCTTCTCATAGCGAATTCAATAAAAACTATTCTAAAATCGCATATTAGAGATATACTGTAAATATTCATGACAGAACGTTCGATCAAAATATGTATGTAAAAATGTTTAGAGTAGTCTATATATTTAGTCTAAGTTTACTGTAGGTACTTCTTTAAAATACGATGCTGGACTGGTTTCAGATCAGATTTTTTCCTAAAATGATTGTATTTACCATTTTCGATTAGGACAAATAAACAAAAAAGTTTGAGAGGGTAAATTTACGTGAATAACCCTTTACACTATCTGATGTGCATATAATTATACAAGTAATTCTGGATCACTCGTTTCACTTATCTCTTAAAAAACTATAGTTAAAAACTAATTTATACGAGGCTTCAGACTTACAATGAGTCCCAGAAATAATGTCTAAATTAATTTAAAATTCTGCGGTGTGTTTTTTGAAACCGGATTTTTAATGCGGTTTTTTATGCTAAATTCATGTATACAGGGTGACCCAAAAATAAGTTACGACCATCAACTTTATTTTTTCAAATGGAAACACCTATTTTTTATTTCATTTATCATCTCCTATACCTATCTTCAACTGTTTTTGAAATATTGAAAGGTGAATATTGACATTTTGCAACTTTGATACTGTTAAAGTAAGAGAAAACATTTATGCTTTCATATATCAAATTCGTTTGTTTAGGCTATAAATAGGACTAAGTTAAGGCAGTTGGCGCCTGTTGATCACGTCAGCTTTCGATACATTAAAACTGCTGACATTATTGCTTTTAGCAAATTGTGCGTTGGTATTTTATTTAACCATGAGGATAGTCGTTCAATAAAGTTTCTGCCAGCAACAAGTGTTTTTCGTTTGCTCTTGCTCTCACAAAATTACCTTGCTTCCCTAAAAATCTCAACTATGAACAACAACTACGAAAGTGGACAAAGGCAGATCGTCTGGCGAAGAGGATCATTGTGACCACAGTGGAAACAAAACCATTACAGCTCCTGATGAATTGTGGAAATTCACGAGAAATGTGGGTGAAGTTACATAGTGTATATGACTTGAAGTCTGAAAAGAGTCTAGGGCTTATTCAAAAAGAATTTTTTGAATTCAAGTGGGACGTGTCATTAAATGTAGCAGCGCATATCTCAAAGTTGGAGCAGATGGCAAGTAAAATGAAAAAGCTTGAAGGTGCTATACCAGATTCAATGTTGATGTCTAGGATATTATGGATTCTACCGCCGAAGTACAACTATTTTCATAGTGCCTGGGATTCGACGGAATCATCGAAACGAAATATCGAGACACTAACAACTCGTCTGATGACTGAGGAGTTAAGACTTCAAAAGAGTGAATCGGAGGTTGAAGAGCTAACCACAGCACTAGTGTCAAAGGCGAAGTTTCAACACAAGAATTTCCAGAAAAACAAAAGTTTGAAAAAAGGAAATGAGTGTTTCACGTGCGGTAAAAATTGACACTTTCGCAAAGATTGTCCCGGTTGTACAACGTGCGGTTCCAAAAGACATTTGCAAAAGAACTGTTCGAAAAACGCGAGCGTGCAATTACAAACCGAAGTTGACGGTGAAAGGCAAGCGTTTATTGGACTTAAAAGTGCAGTCGAAAACTCTGACAATTGGTTAATAGATTCAGGTGCATCGAATCATATTACAAACCGCAGAGACTGGTTTTGTGAATTTCAGGACTTTTCGGAACCTTTGTTAATACGTGTTGGCAACGGAGAAACAATTACCGCGTACGGATATGGAAAAATAAATATCGAAACGTATGCAAACAGAGTTTGGTTACAAGGAACACTTCATGATGTTCTGTATGCACCAAAAATGGTTCGAAATTTATTTTCTGTAAAAGTGGCCGCCAAAAAGGGCGCAGATTTTGTGGTGAAAAACAATGGTAAAAGATGCATGTTTCTAAGAAATAATAAAGTAGTAGCCGTGGGTGTCGAAGATGGAAATCTTTATCGACTAGTGTTACGTATTATTATTTCGTCAACCGAAAATGCTGCAGATGTTTATGTTTCTTCGAAATCAAACCGCGACACATTAGAAATATGGCATGAGAGATTAGGTCACCAGGACAAGAAGCACGTACAAATGTTTATGAAACGATTTGGACTTGAACTGACCTACGACAACAATATTTGTAATGGGTGTGCTTATGGCAAAAATCACAGGCAGAGTTTCAGTGACAGAAAAGAAGAACGTGCAACCAATGTTCGAGAATTAATTCATTCTGACGTTTGTGGACCATGGATGTTGAATCATTAGGAAAAAAGCGTTACTATCTATTGTTGAAAGACGATTATAGTAAATTCCGAGTTATCTATTTTATACGGGAAAAGTCAGAAGTGTCAGAAAAATTAAAACTCTTTCTAACTGAAGTGAAAACTCAGTTCGGTGAACAAGTACAAGAAATTCAAACTGATGGTGGCAAGGAGTATGTGAACAAAAATGTGACGTCTTTCTTAGGAGAAATGGGTATCAAACATACTGTGACAGTGCCATACAGTCCGGAACCAAATGGTTTCATTGAAAGGGAAAATCGTACTATTGTGGAGGCTGCACGGTCTATGCTGTATTCAAAATTGTGGAGGCTGCACGGTCTATGCTGTATTCAAAATCATATTTGCCAAAATATTTGTGGGCTGAAGCCATGAATACTGCTGTGTATATCCTAAACAGGACATAGGACCTACGAGGATTCCTGGCAAAACACCAATAGAAATTTGGAGTGGAAAAACGCCAAGAATTAACCATCTCAAAATTTTTGGTACCGAATGTTTTGTCCACATTCCTAAAGAAAAAAGACGAAAATTGGACAAGAAGTCTTATAAAGGTTATCTTGTTGGATACACAGAGAATGTAAAAGGTTACCGTGTATGGGTGCCTGAGCTACAAGATGTACTTGTGAGTCGTGATGTCATTTTTAAAAATGAAGTGCTATCTCCAACCGAGACGCAAGTTGACAGTAGTTTAGAAACGTCTAACAAGGTCGTACAAGATGAACAGTTCGACAATTCTGAACCTGGTGGTTCTCATGAAAATGGTTCATTTCAAGAAAGAAAATTGAGAGACAGGTCGAAAATCAAGCAACCGGATTTTTATGGGGTACCTGTTGCTTTCATGGCTGAGGAACCTACAAGTTTTGAAGAAGCAATATCTTCGGAAGAATCCGAAAAATGGATGAGTGCTATGAAGGAGGAAATAGATTCTCTAATGGAGAATAAGACGTGGTTTTTAGTCAACAGTCCACCTAATAAGAAGATTTTTGAAAATCGATGGGTATATCGTGTAAAACTAAAACAAGATGGTATAATTGATCGTTACAAAGCACGATTAGTTATTAAAGGTTGTTCCCAACGAGGAGGTATTGACTATAATGAAACTTTCAGTCCAGTTGTCCGATCAGAAACAGTTCGTGTCTTACTTAGTGTAGTTGCTTCAGAAAAACTACATTTGAGACAATTTGATATAAAAACGGCCTTTTTATATGGAGATCTGACCGAAGAAATTTATATGAAACAACCAAAAGGATTCGAAGATAGCTCATTGCGTGTTTGTAAACTTTCAAAAAGTCTTTATGGACTAAAACAATCTCCAAGATGTTGGAACAAGAAATTCACAGATTTCCTGCAAGATTTTGGTTTCAGGGAGAGTTCTGCGGATCCTTGTTTATATGTAAATGTTAAGGATAGTCAAAAGCTGTTTTTGTTACTATATGTTGATGATGGTTTGATAGCTTCGACACATCCAGAAGATGCTGACGAATTATTGAATAAAATAAAAGGGGCATTTAAAGCCACAATTACAGTAAATGTAAGGAATTTTGTTGGATTTGAAATAGAGAAATTGAAAAATGGGTCAATTTTTATTCATCAAACCAGTTATGTAAAGAAGATTCTAGAAAAATATGGAATGGCAGATTCAAAACCTGTTTCAACACCCATTGAACCAGGATGGAATGCAAATAAATCTCCAGCAAGCAAAGAATACTTTCCATATCTTGAAATAATTGGAAACTTAATGTTTTTACAAGTGATCACGAGACCAGACATTGGATTTGCTGTTAACATCGCATCAAGGGTCTTGGAAAATCCTACTGAAGCACACTGTAAACTAGTGAAGCGAATTCTTCGTTACATTAAAGGTACAGCAGATTTTGGATTACTCTATCATACGAGTGAACAATTGGAAGTGTTTTGTGATGCTGATTTTGCAGGTGACGTGGATACGCGCAAATCTACAACAGGTGTAATCTGCAAGTTAAGTGGAGCTACAGTATCCTGGCAGAGCAAGAAACAACAGTGTGTTGCGCTATCTACAACTGAAGCAGAGTATATGAGTGCGGCAAACGCAGTAAAAGACCTAGTGTGGTTAGTGGGAATTTTAAAAGAAATCGATGTTTGTGCTTCAAAATATGAAAAAGTAGTTCTGTGCATTGACAATCAAAGTGCGATCAGGCTAATTAAAAACCCTGAGTATCATAAGCGTACAAAGCATATTGATGTAAGATTTCATTTTATACGCGACTTGTATGAGAAAAATGAATTTACAATTATGTATATCCCTAGCGAAAATCAAGTTGCGGATATTATGACTAAGCCGCTGGTTAAATCAAAATTTGAAATGTTTTGTACAAAAATTGGTTTAACAAGCAGAAGTAGTTTGTAAGAAAATTTGTATATTTGTTTTATAGATGAGCATAAAGTTTTAGGGAGAGTGTTAAAGTAAGAGAAAACATTTATGCTTTCATATATCAAATTCGTTTGTTTAGGCTAGAATAGGACTAAGTTAAGGCAGTTGGCGCCTGTTGATCACGTCAGCTTTCGATACATTAAAACTGCTGACATTATTGCTTTTAGCAAATTGTGCGTTGGTATTTTATTTAACCATGAGGATAGTCGTAGTCGTTCAATAAAGTTTCTGCCAGCAACAAGTCTTTTTCGTTTGCTCTTGCTCTCACAAAATTACCTTGCTTCCCTAAAAATCTCAACAGATACCCTGTAAAATCTAATCGGTTTGAGATCAAGCAAAACGGTTTGCACATTCCTATCTAAACTTTTCATAAGCTATCGTTTGATACTAATTTCATATTAAACGATTAAATTAATAGAATTTTTTTAATTTCTGGCTAAATCTGAAATTAGTGTCAAACGATAGCTTATGAAAAGTGAAGATAGAAATGTGCAAACCGTTTTGCTTGATCTCAAACCGTTTAGATTTTACAGGGTGTCAAAGTTGCAAAATGTCAATATTCACCTGTCAATATTTGGTACATGAAACAGACTTAGAATTCGATGCAGAATTCAAAAATGAAATAAAGAATAGGTGTTTTCATTTGAGAAAATAAAGTTGATGGTCGTAACTTATTTTTGGGCTACCCTGTATATATGAATTTAGCTTAAAAAAACACATTAAAAAATAAACATCGACGGGCCCGAGCGTTTTTCCAAAAAAAACACACCGCTGAATTTTAAATGAATTTAAGACATTACTTCTGAGACTCACTGTATACTGTATTAGGTATATTAAAACTAGAATACGGTTCAGTAAACAAACATAGTTCCATACTGAACTCAATAACAGTAGAATAAACGGAGTTATCATAGAAGCTACACAATATATTGCAACTACCCCCAACCTATATTGCATATACAGGGTGTCCCACGGTGACCAATAAATAAACCAATAAATTTTATTTTTGGAGAACCTATTCATTTTAAATTTTAGGAGAAATCAAAGTGGGCCATGATCTACTTGCTGAAAATATTTTGAAGTTTCTACCACTTCCGGTTATACCAGAAGTCGACATTAACTTCGTTATTTTAAATGGGACACCCTATATATGATTGCATATTTTGATTCCTCATCCAATTCTGGACAATATTCAATACGGATACTATTTTATCTTAAACGATTGTCGAGATATCGCTTATTTAATAAAAAAATTGCTGATTGGCACTATGTGATATATCATGTAAATACTGCTTTCATTTTGGACCTATAAGTCTGAAATTATGGTGCAATTATGTGAAGGTACTCCGGCATCCTATAATTAACAGAAATTGAATCTACGATATACAGGGTCTTTAGAAAATAAATTCAAATTAATGCATAATACAAATGATAAAAACTAGCTTATCTTAAATAGAACACCCTGTATTTTATTACATAATTGGATAGTCCAATAAATTGTTTATCAAATGTTATCACATATCCCTATCTTTGAATTTTATAGTTTTCGAGTTATTTGCAATTATTTACGAAATGCATTACGACTAATGCATAAATGCATTAAGACTATCCAGTGATGTAATGATAAGATAATTTGAATTTATTTTCTGAAGACCCTGTATATCGTTGATTCAATTTTTGTTAATTATATGATGCCGGAGTACCTTCACATAATTGCACCATAATTTCAAACTGGTAAGTCCAAGATGAAAGTACGATATACGATATATCACAGTGCCAAACAACAAAACAACAATTTTTTTATGAAATAAGCGATATCTCGAAAACCCGTTTAAGATAGGTATATACAATCGTTAATGAATGTCGTCCAGAATTGGATGGGGAATAAAAAAATGCAATAGTATAACATATAGTGTCCAATTTAATAGTTGTCCAAGTTAATGTCGACTTCCAATATAATCGGAAGTGGTAGAAATTGCAAAATATTTTCATAAAATAGACCAAGGCTCACTTTGACTTCACCTAAAATTTCAAACTAATAGCTTTATTGGTTCTCCAGATATTTCTAATGGGCCGTCACCATGGGACGCCATGTATATTGCATATACACAATGTATTGCATTGTTACTAGAGTTATTGGAAATCCATTTAATAATGTCGCGATGGCATTTTTTAATACTGAAGAGCGTGCCTTGTTTTGACGTTACACTTTTCTTCTAACCTAAAATATGTCCAAAGATCAAGCACTAGCCTTTGTAAGGGTTCCCTTATCAAAAAGCATATATGCGCATGCTTAGATGTCAAAATAAGGAAAACCTAAATACTGCTTAACTTATGCGGCGTTCAATAACTCTCTTATGTTTGACGATAAGAGTTAAAACGAATTTGTTATTAAGTTGTATACATATAAACATTTATATTCAAATGACATGTTACATAAATAAATATGGTCAACACACCATCAGCCAACAAAAGTTTATTGCTTGTAGAACTTACGTAAAAGTTTGTATACGTCAACTTTAAACAAATAGTTCACAATTAATTATTCCCTTTTTGTTTGTAACGGACTATATATTCCACTATATTTCTAACTGATATTTCAATGTGACTTTTATAAGGATCGCAGTAAAACTAAAATTCATTATTTTTATTAACTTATTTACAATTACGTTCAATTATGTTCATTTTATGATATATAAACTATCATATCGACTATTTTTTTATAATTAGAAGTTAGAAAATTAGAAATTTGAGATAACAGAAAACCTTTATTGCTTTAATGGGCTCTGGGTACCGGGGCGGCTTGTGGTTTTTGGCGACGATAAAGCATGGACGGAGGTAGAAGAGACATAGTAAATACACCTGATTGAAAAAATAAAGAACGCGACAACTCTAAAAGCCATTTTCATAACACAGTGGGATTAGCTTTATTGGGAATTACTAATATTATAGCATAGATAGATTCAGCTTATTGAATAAATGAATAATTACAAAAACATAATAACAATGTAATAAAAAATAGAGGTTTTATGCAAGATTAGAAATTGATAAAATTTTGCGGAGCTTTTGAATTAGCGTTGAGAATCTGATACAACAAAAATTAACCTTTTAGAAAATAGGTAAAATCAACATTTGCAGAACACCTGCTTTATTTCATCACGAGCCGCCCCTGCTCTAGTCAGTCAAAAAAACAGATGAATCGTGGGAGTTTGACAACATCGATTTATACAAAATTGAATTGCACATGAGACATTCCAACGTTTTACAATTCTCCTGCAGGAAGTTGTTACAGCTGTTTCTATACTAAACTTGTCCTGATCACCTTTAGGTTTTTTTTGTTTCTAATAAGTTTTTAATTTTAATATACTAGTTAAATGAGCCATAATTTAGTTATCTTCTCTATAAATTTTATGGAGGGATATGGATCATCTGGAGTATCTGTGATATAATAAAAGTTCTTCCAAGTTTCATAATTTATAACATAGCAGTAACCATAACTAACCATAACTCGTATTTTAAAAATCACTTCATATACATTCAGAACTTTAACAATTGAAAAAGTTGTTTACTAGGTCCCTGCAGTACATAAAATGTTTTGCTAAATGTAACAACTTTGCAAACAAAGTAATCTCTTGTTGTTACTATAAAAAGCTTGCTCTTATTGTTTCCATTACATCTTATTCCCTGTACTTTTGTTTGGAATATAATCAATTTCGAATAACATAAACGTGATTCCTTTAGAAATTTTCTAAAATATATAATTGCAAGATGTATACATAGCTATATACCTACCGAGATAACTTAAAATACTTTCATAAAAACGATGGTCATGCAACATTTTGCATATATTTCTCTGATTTAATCAAACCCTCTATATGGATTTTAATATCAAGGATTATACTCTATTGTATCAAATTATTATCGTTAGTAGATATTATTATCATTATTATTTTTTTAAATTTTTTTTAAACCCAGTCGACCGGTTCTCTGACTCAGATACTCAGTGCCGGCCGCTGGAAAACGGGAAAAAAATTCTACTTCAACGCCCTCTTTCTCCGAAACGATGCGATTTACGAAATAAGTTTATATCATGGCTGAACATTATTTTAACCTGTTCTATCCATTTGTGAAGTTATCAAGATTAAATCTGAATTACTCTGTATATATAATTGCTTATAGCACGAGCTATAGTGTTATGTACTGTTTGTCCAGCTACAATGAGCTGTTTTCATTTTAAGACCTCTACGGCACTAAGGAGATAGATCTCTTAGAGGCGTATATTGATATTGAACGACGAAGTGATTTCAGTTACAAATTACACTATACCAAGAATCTTGTGGAACAATGTTTTCCTTCATTTGAGTTGATTGACTCCACGAGATGCACCAAATAGAGGCCTATATTTCCATAAAATATTTTTTTCCCCAAAAACCACTAATGCCACATCTTTATAACTTATATGGGAGTGTCATCTAGTTGCCCTTAATATTTTAAAAGTAAAATATATCTACGGTGTATTAGATTTTAAATATGTATGTTTGGCTTGTAACTTTTTTTGAGCCACCCTGTAGTGCAAAATAATTTTAAAATGTGCTTTCCAGTAACTTTGACTACATTAGGCATTAAAATGTACAGGGTATTCGCGTATATTTTGACCCCTACCTACAGGGGTTATTAAGAAAGTTATAAAAAAAAATTAATACAAAAGTTGTTTAGTTTTCATGTATTATCTTTTAGCTAGGTCGAAAAAAAAATTGCATGTCGTAAACTTAGGAAAACCAATTGAACATGATATTTTTAAATGGGACTCCCTGAATAATTTTACACGCTTGGGTAAACATTCTTTTCCTGATTTCAAAAATATATATTTTGTTGACATTTGCACTGACAGTTTTCGAAATATTCGACAGTACCATAAAAAAATACAAAAAATACAAAAAACTAAAAATAGTTAACAGTAGAAACCAACAGTAATATAAAATATTTAACGATTGTCGATGTAACCTCCTTAGTTATTTAAACATTTTCCAATATTTTCATTTTTTACTATTTTTTTAATGATTTATTGTAAACATTAAATATTAAATATTTCGAAAACTGTCAGTGCAAACGTCAACAAATATATATTTTTGAGATCAGAGAAAAATTGTTTTCCCAAACGTCTAAAATTATACAGGGTGTCCCATTTAAAAATATTATGTTCAATTGGTTTCCTCAAATTTACGACATGCAATTTTTTTTGTCGACCTAGCCAAAAGATAATACGTGGAAAACCAAACAACTTTTGTATTTAAACTTTTTTTCTAACTTTCTTAATAACCCCTGTAGGTAGGGGTCAAAATATACGCGAATACCCTATGTACATGAAATTATTTGGTTTGGCCATAATCCTCTACCCCGTCCTCGTTTGACCACCCTGTATAGATATAGATTTGCCATATGCAAATCTTTATAATGTTTTCTTTATAACTAATTATAAAGAAAACACATGGAGCATCTGAATCTATGAGGCGCCGTTTAGGACATATGTAAATTTTTAAAATATATTGATACTATTCACATATATATTTAATTTTGGTCAAATATATATTTATTTGTAAAATAATATATACAAATAAGCAAAAATATATATATATTTACTATTTAAATATATATATTCATTACAAGTGCAAATATTTGATAAATTGATGTTTGGTCGTCGTCAGTTAGATGGCACCACAGGTACGACTAAGTCTCATAGGCAATAGTCAGGAAGCAATGGTGCAATTTAGTGATTGAAATTTGGAAAGTTTGGTGTAGTTTAGTTATTAATGTAAATAAAAGATTGAAATTTGGAAATATATAGTATTGACACAAAGGTTTCGTTTCGTGAATCGTCACCCCCTCCCCGCACCCCTCAGGGGGTGATTCGGTGGTGTATTAGGTGACTTTCTTTTGGAATACATTTTTTAAGGACGCCGTTACTTTCTATGTGCCTCAACACGTACGGGCGGCTTTTTTCTGATTTTTAGATACAAATAAATTTGCGGTTTCTGTAGATTAGTCGATTGAAAACTAACCATCACGAGGCAGTCCTCGTATCTCTGTTAACAAGAGAGCAAACATGATGAAACTAGAGCTACGTGGTATACAGCCGGAGTGTTTGTTATGGCCACCACCGCGACCACCCTTCCCACCCCCTGGGGGTGGCTCGGGGTGAGTTTCGAACGGAAAGCGATTGTTAAGGTCACCATCGTTTTCTGCGTGCCGAAATACGTAGGACTGGTTATTTTCGTGATTTTTTGAGAAAAGATAAATTCTTACCCTTGTGGACATTGTCGATTTTTTTAAAACCTAAGCATTAGGGGGCAGTCCACGTATCTCCGTTATTAATTGCCCAAAAATTATGAAACTCGAAGTACGTGGTATACAGCCGGAGTCCTTGTTATCGCCACCACCGCGATTACCCTACCCACCCCCTGAAAGTGGCTCGGGGGTGGAAGAGATGAGTTTTGAACGACCAGAATTTATTTTTTTCAAAAAATCGCTTGAAAATCGCTTTCCGTCGAAACTCACCGCTTCTTCCCCCAAGCCACCCGCCACCCCCAGGAGGTGGGTACGGTAATCGCGGTGGTGACCATAACAAACACTCCGGCTGTATACCACATAGCTCGAGTTTCATCATTTTTGCTCTCTTGTTAACAGATATTCGAGGACTGCCCCGTGATGGTTAGTTTTCAATAAAAACCACTAGTCCACAAAAACCACAAATTTATTTTTATCTAAAAATCATGAAAATAGCCGCCCGTACGTGTTGAGGTACAAAGAAAGTGACGGTGTCCTTAAAAATGTGTTCCAAAAGAAAGTCACCCAATACATCCTCGAGTCACCCCCTGAGGGGCGCGGGGAGGGAGTGAAGGTTCACGTAACAAAACGTTTGTGTCAATACTGTATACTTGCCAAATGTCGATCTTTTATTTACATTAATAACTAAACTACAGCAAACTTTCCAAATTTCAGTTATCACTAAATTGCACCATTGCTCCCTGACTATTGCCAGATTTTATTCGTATTTGTTGCGCCATCTAGCGGACGACGACCAAAGATCGAATTTATATTTATATGTGGAATTTTAATGAATATATATATTTAAATAGTAAATATATATATATTTTTGCTTATTTGTATATATTATTTTAAAAATTAATATATATTTGTCCAAAATTAAATATATATGTGAAGAGTACCAATATATTTTAAAAATTTACATATGTCCTAAACGGCGCCTCATATGAATCGCCTTCGAAGAATTATTTTTAGAGAATAGTATTTGGTGAATGCGCCGGCATAAAAGTTTATACAACCCAAATTGGTTGTGCTGTATAATAGTATCGTGTATATATTGGTTGAATATTAAAGGTTATTGTATAAAAATCGTTAAGTATTTTACAAATTATAAAAAAAACTTATTTAACTTATTTTAATGAAGGTACAGCAAAAATTTTAATAAATGAAAATTGTTACTATATTGTAACATATTTATATACATAAGATCAGTGAGTCCATAACGTCCGGCATAAATTCATTATTTTGAAAATGGTAAAGTTTTTGAAAAATCGCTCGGAAAATCGTCGATTTTTTTTTACACTTGTTTAACATATATTAAATTTTTGACAAGGTGACTTAATCAAGCTTCAATATAAACATTAATATTTTAAATGGAACACCCAGTACTGTTTTACAAAATTGGAAAGAACTCTTTTTTACGAATATGGTCATATAAGGTTTTATGGGCCTATCTCTAATAATAAGGGAGATATGCCCAGAAAACTGTGTCAAAAAAATGACTTAAATTGAACATTCTATATAGTTTACTAAAAATTAAATCTCCTGTTTTTTCTCAATCCAATGATACATAAATTCTTTGAATATATCTCTAATCTTTTTCCAGATATTTCGTAAATGTATAGCTTAATGATCTAAATATTCAGTACTTAATAATAATGTTTAATAGTTTAATTAGTGATGGTAGTGGGCAGATGGGGCACGATCAATAACAGGTCAATTTGGTCAACTATCGGTCAAGTCAATTATGCATTAAGATCAGTTTACCGGTCAATAACAAATTTGAAAATTCCCGTCACAATTTTCACTGATGATGACGTAAGGTTCCCCCAAACCAACGCGAATTATTCGCAACGGATTCGTGACGGAAAGTTCGCAGCGAAATTCGTGGCGGAATCCGTAGAGAACCTCACACCAAAGCGAATGTAATCGCATCATATGCGATATTTTCAGTATCGAAAAGGCTGATTGCTAACTAAAAACAATTACATACTTATCTATCATACACAAAATATGTATACATCATCGAATGAAGAAGAAGCACTTGTGTTGCATTGGAAGAAGACAATTTAAGGTACAATTATTATTATCAAAGTCTAATTATATGTAGACTTTGTTATTATTATTTAAAAGTAAATGTGTTGATCATATTATGTATTTTCTTTTCTTCCTAAGGTTAGTTACCTTAGGAAGAAAAGAAAATGGGTTCACGATATTAATCAAGAAAGACGACAATATGGGGAATTTCATACATTAATGCCGCAATTACGAAAAGACGAGAATCGGAGTTATATTTTTGTTACTTTTTTCGAATATTTTTGTAATCGTCATGAGAAAGGTCATATAATATAGGATACTTTCGCACTAATTCAATGATTCTTTCCATTTTATTAATTAATTTAAGACACTACGAAACTACTACGGATCCGAAGAAAAACGCAGCCAATTGTGAACTAAAATTCTGTGCGAATACATACGCAGACAGTTCACAGTATAAACGAAATAAATCGTGCTGGTATGAACTTGTATATTTACCGCAGTGGAAACAATATGATGCGAATTGCAAGCGGTGCGAATTTCCGCAGGTAGAGCGAATTATCCGCGTTGGTTTGGGGGATCCTTTAGAAGTTACCTCGCATATCGAAATTTCTCCAACATTGGAGTCTAACCAGCCTGATCAAAATCCACGGAAAGTTGTAAATTTAAAAGACGGGTAAATTTTTTTCATTCTGAAATAGATTTTCTTGATGATGCATCATACATTATTACATTATTTAATAATAATATACCAATCATCTCTTATTTTTCATTTTTATATTCTTATGTTATGTTGAGGATGCCTGTTACAGGACGAAATCTTTAATTATCTCTAACAATATTTAATTATCTAACATTAATTTTTATGACTTTATATTTAATATAAAATGTTATGTATTCTTATAGTTTTACATAGACCTAAGTGCTGCCTGTATCTACTTTAAATATTGATTAAGGAACTATTCATCAACAGTCACAATTTGACTAATAAACATAATGAACATTATTTCACATCCTTGCGCCGTTGAAGTTTCAGATGTTTTGTCTATTCTTTTCGAGGTGTGCAGGTTAACTTATACCGCATCAATTAATGAGGTCGAGCACCTATAGTCAGTTGTCTGAAGCATCTAGAGTCAGGCGTCTGAAACATCTATAGGGTCAGGCCCTGAAGCATCTAGCATTTTTAGAGGCATTTAAGGTCTGCGGCGGATGAAGAGAATAATCAACAGAGAGCGTTCAGTTAACATTATAGCACGATAAATTAAAACAATATTTCTTTATATCTTAACCTATTATCCCCAGTCTAGAATTTGATGCCCTAAAATTGGACGGGCATACTAAGTATATAACAATACATCAGTAATTTTGTTTTACAAGAGTAGCTATGTTTAAGTAGGACCTACACATTATTGATACACACTTCATTTATAGTTATGATGCCTGCCTGATTTGATAAAGAAGATTTTTTGCAAACAATCACAACTATTTGCTTTAACTTTTTTTTTCACAATTTTTTAGGGAATGGTCGGTATTTGCCAACTATTTACTGGTTATCCAAATATACAATAATTATACATATATACCCAGTTACAGGCAGAACGTACAGATGATTATCCAAGTTAAACAATTTTGAGTAAAAATACAAATCGAAAATTTTTCAAACTTGGAACCTAGGTGCTTGGAACTAGCACAATCGATATATATATGTATATAGTTATGAAATAATTTGCCTTACCAAGTCCCAGATCGACCCAGCACTCGATAATACTCCAGTGGACACTTTTTGGAACATTGTTCTTCGCCGCCAAAAGCTGACACAGATCATTCGGAACTAAATCTTTCTCGCCCTGCACTTTTTGATAACTTCCATCATCATTATAAAATAGAAGCACTTGCTCCTGAAAATAATAAACATTTCGTTAGGAAATATACAGCAGCGTTCAAATATAGTATGAAACAAACTAGCATTTCTACCGAATTTCCTGCAACCATCGAGTTTGGCGGACTGTGCGGAATTTTTACTATTCTGCAAATTGTAAATATCTCATATATTAAAAAAATTAAATATAAGAATATGTAGTGGGTTAGATATACGCATCATATCGACTGTTAATGGTTGGTATGTATACTGAGCGTCCATTCAACTGCTTCATAAATAGCTTCTGAAGTAGCTGAAAAAATAGTGTTCGTTGTACAAGACTAAGGGCCAGTTTCATAATCAAATTTAAAACAACTTTAGCTAAAGTTACTTTTTAATATCTTGGTTATAGTTGTCTCAATAATAATATCCAAGTATCCAAGGTACCCAATGACAACTTTAGCTAAATATCTTCCGGCCCTTAATTTATATGACTCTTAAACTTAAAGTCCGAGGGAAAGTTATACTTAAGTCATTGATTTCGTTTAACTGACGTTAGGGTGCGTATTGACTTGAGTATTTTAGTCCGAACGAACCAAACGCGCCGATCGCGCACAGCCGAATTGCGCTAATCAGTACTTTTCCCCGAGCCAAACTGAACGCGCCAAACTTTATCGGTGGCTTGTCGGTAAATCACGATTGCTCAAAAGGATTTAATTGTTCGTTGGTGCATAGTGAGGACGGATGTTTGTAGCGTTCCTGCGCAATTTGATAATTTATGGTAAATTACTAAAACTAAAAACTTCAAACAGATGGAGTGGACCCGAGAAAAATGTTTGCAACTCATTGACGAGTATGAAAGGCATCCTGTACTATGGAATCCAAAGCAATGTTTAGCAATTCTAGGACCCACAAGACATATTAATCGTTCAAAATCTTCTGCAGTCATATGCGTGAAATTTTTCAAATGTACACTGTCCATACCTCTCAGCAATGCCGTATTTTCACGTTGCAAAAAGAGACACCACGCCCACATTTGTTTTGATTTTTTTTTTCTTATTTAAGGAATTTATGAGAAAAAAAGCACCAGTTGCCACTAATATATCGTCCACGTCCATGTTTTAAACTCGACGAACATACGATCACTGATGAAACTGTCGGGAACACAGCGAATACAGCAAGCACTTCGAATATCCCGAGCTTCTGTTCAAAAATGTTTGTTCCGTTTGTTCATGCGCGCTTGGCGCGTTTGGTTCGTTCGGACTGCAATGTTCAAGTCAATACCCACCTTAACGCTAGCACACCGAGTCTAGCACCCGCCAAAAAAAATTTACTGAGTATGAAAAAGTAATACACAAAATTTGTTTGCTTTTCTAAAACAAATTTTGAGAAATGGGACACCCTGTATTTTAAAAAGGTAATTGTAAATAAATATAACTTTGCTAAAACTACTTTCTTGATCATTTGACAGTTAGATGTAGATAATATAGCATTTAAATGGATCAAGGTATACCTATACCTATTATATTCAATTAAATTATATATTTACAAAATTGACTGTATCAAGGACACAATCTTCAAACTTCATTTACATTAAAAACAGAGTAAACAAATACCAACCAGGAAATAGAAGTTTTTATAAGACAATGAAGTGATAATCGTTTTACTAAAACGAAAAAATTTACATCAAAACATTGCAGGTTTCCAACAATATTTGCCCATGTGTAACGATGTTCGATCGTATCTCGCAACCCACATTTTGTTGATTTTACGACCTGGTACATTTCCACACAAACAAGGGACCTCTGAATGGAACTTGGTTATATATAATTAACCATGTAAAGAGAAACTTTCGGTATGACTGACGTGTATTCTTGCGTGTAGGCTCAATATAAATAACAGGATACAAAATTCGCGTGGCTAAATTTTAATCAAGACAGAAATTGCGTGAGAATGGATTAACATTTTGCATTTGGTTTGTTTAGTACATAAATTGGACAATTAATTAAATTAATTTTATGGTTCGCTTCAGCTACAAATGAAAATTTATGGGATAATCACAAGTCTGTGTATGTGTATTTCTGTTTATATTTTTGATTAGCTTAATAGTGTAAATTAAATTACGAAAATATGATAATTATACATTTTTATTAACATTTTTATTCTCTCGTAATTTACATATTTACATGTTCAGTACATTTGAATGGAATTGCGTAGGCAGTTCCATTCAAATGTACTGATTATTGCAGCGAGTTTACTAGTTTATTGTCACTTTTTGCGACAATAAACAATAAAAATTTGAATTCGCGGCATTCGAATTTCTCCACATATAATATCATTTGCCTTATAGAAAATAATTATGAGCACAATCAATACAGCTGGTAACATATCATACTGAATTTATGGCAGAAGCCAGAGGTAGCCTTCTAAAAATAAAGACACTATGTAAGAGTATTTTACAAACTTTAACTTTTATTATTTGGCTTTTTGTAAGTTATAGCATCTATTTTGCAAATATTGAATTTTTAATAAACATTTAGTTAATATTTTAAGTTCGCACAGTTACCTACTTGGATAAAAAATAAGTTTCACTAACGGTTTGTGTTTCGAAAATTATACATACAGGATATATCAGCCTGTTTAAAAATAATAAAAAGTTAGATGACGTGCAAATACTTTAAAAAAATAGTTGCATAAAATTTTTTCTACTAGACGTTTCCTTTTTCTCCTACAGATAGATTTGTGAACCCAATACAGGGTTTGTAGGTAACGACGAATTGACAGTAGACGTAACTCTGAAACTAATTAAAGGCGGATCCACTTCAACATTTGCGTTGTGCGTTGTATTTGGCACAAATTTGCTAGTGGCCGTCGAAATTCTCTAAAGAAATGTGCATTATTTATAATTATATCGGATTCGGTGTTTTGGATTCCATAACAAGTCATGTTCATATTCCTAAATAAGGTACAATGAATTCTCATTGCCCCATTTTCATGTTTTATTGTATTTTGTTAGATCTTTTATTATACAAATTACGACAATTACTCCCAAAGCGCGTTTATTAATAGGTTTGTGCCAGCACATGCTCTAACTAGTTGGGAACTATTGTGCTTGTCTCTTTTTAATAAGAGGAAGAAGCCTTGACGCACGAGTGGATTCGGCAGTAGAACGCGAGATAAACATTTACGTGGTAAAAAACTTCACCAGGTTTAAATTTGCACCGCAAATATTTTTGCTGAATTTTAAAATACAACGCACGACACAAATCTTTATTGATGTAGATTCGCCTTAACTCAAATTTTTGTTAGGGCCACTACCGACTAAAAATAATAACCATATAGGATGGACCATTAGTGCGTGGCCGATGCCTTAGTTCCGTTGCTAATAGCAATAAGCATTTGGTACAGTGATGCAGAGCACCCATTAAGACCCATTTTCAAAAATTATTTTTATATATACAGGGTTATTCAGAACTTATCTCTAAAACTTTGAGAATATGTGCATCCTTAAATAAGAAATCGATATCACCAAAAAAATTTATAATAAAAGTCTTAGGATTTCCCGTAAACAATGTTTAAAGTTATACCATTATAAAGGACTACGTAGATGGGCAACTGTACTTCAACGACAATCTGATATACCACATTCCTAAGAATGTTGTAAAAAAAAGTAAACACGTTTTTGTACCTAGAACGTCTGGTTAAAACCGAGCGAATAGTGTTGGGAGTGGGGATAATATCTCTATTGTCTATTCAGTCATCAGTCTATCTGTGTTCTCTCTCAGTGTCGGTGTTTTATTTATCGTTAGGAGTATTAAACTGTAAAATTTTCAAAATGTCTCATGTGTACAGTAATGCTGAGTTAATGGACTGTTACCAGTGGATTATCAATTACGAGTTAGGTTTTGTGAGTGGTTGTTGCAGCAAAATGCTGAAAATTCCCAATTTACTTAATAATTTGAGTTTCAAAAGTGTCCAAAAGTGTGTACAAGTCGAAGAATATTATTTCTATAGCTCTTCTATCTACATATATAACCAAAAGTCAGATATTCCATACAGGGTGTGGCGATATTCAACTGAATAATGAACAAATAATAAAACGTCCAGGAGAAATATAGTTAAGTTGTCGAGTGAGTAGTTAGTCAGGGAACTGTCACTTAAGATGTGGTTAAGCCGTCCCACCTGGTAAAATCATTTGAACGTCCATACCAGTGGCGTAGTAACTGAATAAAGAACAAATAACAAAAACTCCAGGAAAAATATAATTTATGTTGTCGAGTGAGTAGTTAGCCAGGGACTGTCACTAGAGATGTGCTTAAGCCGTCCCACATGGTCAAATCATTGGTACATCCGTAACAGTGGCGTAGTGACCATAGTAACTTGTACGTACGTACCAATGGCGCAGTAACACAATAATAAAAAATAATAAAAAGTCCAGAAATACATAGTTTATGTTGTCGAGTGACTATTTAGCCACGGAACTATTTCTTTATCATTTATTTATAAGTATTTCAAGAATGAAAACATAATATTATGTGAAATTTTTCTAGTTCTGTTCGAAACTGTAGGTTTTTAATTTTTTTTTACTGCCATTGACAATATTTTATATATCTATCAAACAGCCAATGGGATTTTCCTTTCAAATACTCATCAGTTAAGAAATCTGATAGGAACCTCCTAAATATTGAACAGTTTTAAATTATTAAATAAATTAAGGAAACCAAATACCTTCAAAAAACAATAAGGGATGAAACAACACAATTTTTAACATACAAAAATTTAGCTAATACAAGAATTTCTAATATACCTAACATTAGAAATAGTCTGGAATTATCCGCCACCTTGAGCGATACATTGTGTTACAAACGAGTCTTCAAGCATTTGTTTCATATCTTATTACATTCGTAACACTCATATACAGTGTGTCCAAGATAAAGATGGGATAGCATTGGGATCTTGGAAACGGTAAGAGATACAAAGTTGGTTAAATTATTAAAAAGTTGAGCAGTTTGAATACCTTTTACATGGACTTTGCAAAAATAAGTTATCTTTTTTTGATTTCGAAATATTTGGAAAAACATTTTTTTTGCGATATTTGTTTTTATTTATTTCTGGCGTTATTTTAACAGCTATAAAAAAATAAAAAATACTTTTCGATTGTCACTTTTTGAGCTTAACAAGATGGCATTCATCAAGTTTTTGTCCGACGTTTCGTTTCCGAGAAACCATCATCAACTTCTTTTTTTTTTAAATACGGCCCTGTATTTTTAAATAGAAATTTTGATACCATTTTTTATTCTCAATTCAATAATGTATCACAAGTAATGGTTTAATTACGTTTTTAGATTGTTTTTTCCACCATTAAAATTTAACGAGGAACATCCTCCTGAGTTTATAACAAATAAACAAGTAAAATAATTATTTATCTTAATTATTTATTAGCATGTTAATTACAAAAGATGTTCGAACAAAAGACCATTATTTACTAACATCGTTTAACTGTAGTTTCCAAACTGTTAAAAGTCCATCTGGCGTAATAGTTTGAAATGCTTCTAGTACCAATTCGCGTAATTCTTCCTCTGTTTGAAAATTACATTGGTACACATAGTTTTTATGTAGCCCCAAAGATAAAAGAATGCGGCTCTGAATGCTTGAAGATAATTTTTTTAGATAAGTTTAGATGCAGGAATAAACATGTACAGTAAAAACAGTACGATTTTTCTATGCACCTACCACAACAACAGTAGTATAGACTTTGAAAACAAAACATCCGTGAAATTGTCATTGTTGACAATTTGGTAGAGTTACAATACGGTTAATAATAAATATCGTTTCATAATTTGCTTAAAAATGAATAAAAATGTTAACAATGTTTTGGAAGCTACAGTTAAGCGATGTTACTACCTACCTATGCTTAGAAAATAATGGTCTTTTGTTCGAACATCTTTTGTAATTAACATGCTAATAAATAATTAAGATAAATAATTATTTTACTTGTTTATTTGTTATAAACTCAGGAGGATTTTCCTCGTTAATTTTTAATGGTGGAAAAAACAAGCTAAAAACGTAATTAAACCATTACTTGTGATACATCATTGAATTGAGAATAAAAAATGGTATCAAAATTTCTATTTAAAAATACAGGGCCGTATTTAAAAAAAAGAAGTTGATGATGGTTTCTCGGAAACGAAACGTCGGACAAAAACTTGATGAATGCCATCTTGTTAAGCCAAAAAGTGACAATGGAAAAGTATTTTTTATTTTTTGATAGCTGTTAAAAAACGCCAGAAATAAATAAAAACAAATATCGCAAAAAAATGTTTTTGCAAATATTTCGAAATCAAAAAAAGATAACTTATTTTTGCAAAGTCCATGTAAAAGGTATTCAAACTGCTCAACTTTTTCATAATTTAACCAACTTTGTATCTCTAACCGTTTCCAAGATCCCAATGCTATCCCATCTTTATCTTGGACACACTGTATATCGTAAATTATATTTTACCTGGACTTCTCACCCCTAAGAAAATTTTTCCAAACCAGCCATAAAACATCCTCCACTAAATAATAAAAAATCCACAAACCACCTCCACCTATAAACCTCCCTGAACGCACCCCCAACACCACAACCTCCTACCAGAAACAATAAAAAACCCACAGTTTAAACCTCAATACACCAACCCAACCCGTTCTATTACTCAACACGTCAGATGCACAGATTAGCTTACTAAAACCACCCCAAGGCAAGCACTGGAAAAGTGGAGAGCCTTATGGAGCGGCATTCTCGCCGTTCATCCAACGTTCGTACCTGGACTTTTTATTATTTTCTCATTATTCAGTTACCACGCCACTGATAAGAAGCTACAAATGATATGACCGTGTGGGGCTGCTTGAGCACATCTCGGCTGATAGTTCTGTAGCTAAATAGTCACTTGACAACGTAAACTATATTTTTCCTGGACTTTTTATTATTTTTTTCATTATTGAGCAAATGATTTGACCGTGTGGGACAGCTTAAGCACATCTCAGGTGACAGTTTCAGGGCTAATATTCACCCGACAACGTAAACTATATATTTGCTGGATTGTTCATTAATTTGTTACTGCGTCACTAGTACCATTTTTATGATTTTTTCATTATGCTGTTACTACGCCACTGGTAGGGACGTACAGGCTATATGAGATTGGCCCCCATATAGCCCGCTTTATTAGTTAGTAAATCACCGTAGAATTAGTATAAGTATAAATGGGGCACATAGGTTTAGTTTTAATCATCTTCAGATGAAGGCAACTCGGTTGGTGAAACGTGCGTTGAGTGCAGTATAGCGTTTTGTGGAAAACTACGTCAGTGTTATATTCACACCAAAGGTTCCAACCCCTTTCAAAAATATACTGTGGTTATTTCTGACTTCTCCATTCTCCAATCAATTATTGTACAGGGTGATTCAAGCTGAGTAGCCTGCTAGGCCTTTCAAAAGTACTAACAGGAAACCGCAGGTGAAAGTTGATACAGAGGTTTTCATAGACACTCTTTGTACTGAAATTAATACAAAATATAAGGGAAAATATTATATGCGCGACAAAAAAGGTTTTGCCTAGAAAAACATGAACGACGGAAAATGTACCAGTAACTAAAAAATAGATATTACGCACGACAATTTCTCTACGATAAAATTTGGTAAATTCGCAGCAAAATAAATTACTTTAATAAGACTAAAATAAATATCCAACGACGTATAATGTTGCGATCAACTACGAAAACATTATTCCCCGCCTACATATTGTGTATCACTGCTTTAAAAGTATTCAATAAGGACGGATAGGTCGGAATCGCGACAGAAAAATAATATTCAACATTATTATACAGTTTGCCCGCCAGAAATGTGCATTTGCACGACTGATTTGGGCTAACAATGGCGCATTGAGTTATTTAGTATCGCCAGTAGGTACGGAATACAGAACAGTTCTTGTAGAACTTTAGAATGTTTGCATACATTTTGTGATTCTGTATGTTAATAATGTAATAATTAGTGGATTGCATTTTCCCTAAAATCAATACATTAGTCGCGCCATAATTTAAACAACAAATTATGATAAATACGTTAAAAAATTTCACCTCAGAACAGAGTTTTGTACGTATTATACAGAGTGTTCCACTTAAATAAAGAGTGTAACACCGTTATAACTTTTTAATTTTTTTCCGATATGAACCAAATTTTGTTCACAACTCGTTTTATTCAGAATACGTTTCTTTTTATACAGAAGATGAAACACATTGGGGTCTACGTGTGGAGAAAAAAACATTTGCCCTCTATCGGCAAAGCCGCCTGCGATACCTAAACAAACTGGAAAAATAAAAAATCATATACATTTTTTACAGGAAAATTTTGTGAATTAATATTGTTCAATTGTCCAGAAATCTTTTATCGGAAAAACTGAAATTGTATTTAAAGAAAAATTAAGTCCGGAAACCGAATTTTTATGTGATGGTTTTTACGTTTAAAAAATGTGCAATAACAATTATTATTATTATTATTATTGTATTTTTTTAGAGAAAAGGCGAAATATGTTTCAGCTAAAAACCCATGATAATGGTGTTTCCAGACTTAAAGTCTATGCCAGAATTAATCAAAGTGGAATGACCTCGCCGATCTGGTAAAATGCGGTGATGCATGGGCGAGCGTATTCTGTTTTACCATTGGGCACATTTCAGTTAATATATACTCGTATACTATTCTACAGAATACTTCTAGTATATATTAACTGAAATATGCCCAGTGGTAAAAAAATACAAATCTAAAAATGTCTAGTTAATATAGACATTTTTAGATTTTTCATTAGGTGAAAAATTATTTCCTTTAGCGTAAAACTCTCAAATTGTCCTGAAATTTTGCCTATCCCCCTATTTTCGGGTATGCTGAATACAAACCTAAATTTATTTTTTGTGGACGAATGTAGTTTTTGATGAAAAATAGCAGCATTTACGAAAATGGTGGTAGACAAAATTTCAGAAAATTTTGATAGTTTTACGCTAAAGTAAATAATTACCGAAAAATTTCAGTGGAAAACTGTAAAAAACTAATGTATACATGTAAAAATGTAATATAGGTACCTATTATCAATTTATATACAATTTATATTATCATTATCAAGCAATTCTCCATATTACTTATATTATTTCTTTCAATAAGAATGCTCTTCCTGTCAACCTTTCCATATCTAAAATTCATCTTATGTAAAACTCTCCTTAATGAAGTCTTGCTCAGTTTAGAAATTATTTCATTATCGTGGATGACGTGTATTATTTTATCCAATGTTGCCAATTCATTTTTAAAGAAAAAGCTATGAACACCGCGTCGTATAGCATTCATTGCATCTCCATCAATCTCCACTTTTCTTCTACCTCGTTCATGTAGTTTAGGCTTCTGCACCTCTCCATATATTTTTTCTTCCTTCAAAACTTTATAAACAGCATATTTTGTAGTACCTGTATACTCCGCACATATATCGACTAATTCATCTTTTGAGCACGGACGATCCCTTGCAAGACACTTAAAAACTTGGGCTATAATTTTCTTTTCTCCAACGGATAAAGGCGATATTTTTTTTAACTATTGCTGGTCCTGGTATATTTTCCATTATTCAATATCACTATGAAAACACGATATACACAATAAATTATAATAACAAATAAAGTAATACACACTTAATGCACTTCCACTTTTTTAAATAACACAAATAAGTATAAACACAAAGAATAAATACACTGATAATTTTACCACAAATTTTTACCGTTAAGAAACGCGCGCGAAATAACCCAACATCACGCCACTGTTTCCCAAGTATCTCGAGCGCAGTCGCTTGTTGGTTCCTGATTCGACCAATGAACGTCGTTGAGGCTCAGAGAAAAAGAAAGGGTAAATGCAAGAATATATATGTTAAATAAGGATGAACAGCTTGTCGTCAACTTTACGATTTTCGCAGTTGCCACATATTACGAAATTCCTTGATATTATTAAGTAAAAGACAAATTAAACATTGTGTTTGCTTTAATAAAGTACCATAGAAAATATAGTAGTACTATATTTTCTATGATAAAGTACAATAGGGATAAGGGACGTTAAAGACAAGTAAAAAAATGGGTACATAAGGTAATTAATATGTTTTAAATGAGTACTTTAGAAATAAATGTGACAACACCGATCTACTCTTTTTCCGGTCATTGCACTTTGATTATTCCTGGCGTGTAGTATAATTTAACACAATTTCAATTTTTTTCAATACTGAAAATTCTGAAGCAAGGATTTTTGGATATTTCTGAACAACTTTTATTAACAAACTTTTCCTGTAAATGATTTTTTAATTTTTTCAGTTTATTTCGGTATGGCGTGTGGCTTTGCATTTGTAGAGGGCAAATGTTTTTTTTATCACAAAGTAGATCCCAACGTGTTCCATCTTTGAGGAACACGTTGGACAACGGTGTTACACTCTTAAGTAGGAAAACACGTAGAAACGCGTAGAAATATGGCTGTAGATGAACGTTTAAAATGTTTATTTTTAAATAGAAAATCAAACCTAGCGTTCGCAAATCAAATCATAAACACTTCATTGAATAATTAGTGCCCTTTTTGCTTTAGATGGACAACCTCTCTTTCTTCATCGCTCCAAGAGGCGATGTATTTTTCTGTCATGCATCGAGCTTATTTGTCGTGGTAAGTACTTTTTGTGTGTGAATTATTTATTTGTTTCGTGAAATACTATCTGACAGTGGCACTTATTTTTTTATTGTGTTTGTCATATTTTTTGTCGTTTTCGAACGCTTTTCTGTCCGGCCGAAAAATCTCACGCAAAATATAATTGCATCATTGTCTTAAATTATATACCATATTAGTAGTGGTGAGAAACACACCGTAGTGCCCTCTTTGGGTCTTTGCTACTATCCGTCTGACAATTATTGTCTAAGTGACAGACAGATAGCGACCTGCTTTTCCGCAGGCGCCATTACAGCAGAGTGACCTCTATTGTCTTTGTTTGTTTATTTTATTCCTCTTATTGGAGTAGTTATTTTCGGCCAAGGATTGTTAACTGTTTACAGGATTGCTCGATCGCTCAATTTTGTCATCCGCCTTTGTGACGTCATCGAAGATATATGTAATCGAATTGTCAAAATATACCTATTTTGTGTTTGTTATATTTCACATTTGCAAGAGAATTTTCGTATTTGAATGATTATTAATATTATTATTTATTAAAGTTTGTAATAACAGTATAAAAGTGTACCTATTTCTACAAGTTCGAGATCTTTGGATCTTTGATGACGTCACAATTATGGTTTACATTGTAGTATAGGGATCGAGCAATCCTGTAAACAGTTAACAATCCTTGGTTTTCGGCATCTCCTTCCAATACATACTATATATTTTCGTCACGTTCGAATAACTTCTTTCTATTTTAAAATGTGTTAACGTTTGAAGAAATATAATACAGTTAAGAATGTAAAAATAATGTTTTGGATAATAATTATTTTAAATTCTTTAACGAACTTTTTAAAATATGTTCAGTGTACAGTTATTTAAAATTCCTTATACAGCTATAAATTTTTATCAATAATATTACAACATTATAAGATATTACGAACAAAACAAATATTAGTTGTCGGTCCCATATATGGGATTACTTTCTGTACAGATAACCCTAAAAACTCCTATGTGTAAATTTGCAGCTCGGTATTAGCTATTAGCAGTTTGTTAGAAACGTCTAGCAGGCCAATCAACGTGAAGCCGAGCGTGAAGCACTCTGTATAATAAACATTAACAACTTAATAAAATTAACCACAGTAATATTATCTTTCATTTTAAATGCAACTGTATTAACTATTGGTATTGATTTTAGTTCAGTACTTATACAAATAAATCTCCATTTAATATTTATAACACCGATATAACACGCATTGTTGTTATTATTGTGAAGATAATCTGTAACGAAGCATAAATCACTGTAAATGTTTCATTTTATATTGTAAATATTTATGTTGTACAATACATAATCGTTACAACGCTGTGGTTTGCTGTTTAACAAATAAACAGTTTATATTTATATATTATATTATTAATTAAAAAATTAAAACACCACAAACCTAAAGGCTGCCCGGGAGGGGATTACACATTGACAAACACCACATACCCACCGACTTTGCCAGTGCCTAAGCTGGGGATCGAACCCAGACCACAGTTGTATATTTTTGAGGTGGATAACTTGTTTATTATTTTATGAATTAACTATTTTCCTTTAGTCTCAACTTAATTCACGAAAATGTTAATCTTTTCAATTATTATTTGACTAAAGGAATAATTCTGTAAGTACCTATTTAGTAAGTATATAACATAAGTATTTTTTCGATGACGTTCCATCGAGAACTTCATCTTCAAGTTGAAAATTAATTAATCAGAGTCAAATTAAAAAATGTCTACAATTTCTACAATCTATACAATTTTTCAGTGTTTTTTTTTTTGAAAATCTCTATTCCTTCTTAAGCCGCGTACACATCTGAGCACAAATAAGAATGAGGCAGGCCGAGGCAACTCCAGTCAGACTTCAGCAGTCCAGGCCCAGCTGTTCGCCGCATAGCCTCGGAGCGATCCTGCGATCCATCCGCTGTCGGTCCATCAAAGGAGTCCTGCTCAGTTTGGAGGTGTTGGATGTGTGTGAAGACGTTCATTGTTTACTGGGTTCGTTGTTTAAATTAATATAAAATGGAATGTACTGAAGTGTTATGTTTGCAACTTGTTAATGAATACAAACATAGGGAGGTATTGTGGAATCCTCCACATTGTGATTTCACTTATTATAGTATATTAAAAAAACAAGATTCTTTTTTCGCAGACATAGCTTGTTTTGAAACTCTAAATAAGTATTGCAAACTGGTAAATGAATCACCAGTTGCGAGGAAGCGCAAAGTTATAGCTAGTCTTTCTTCCGGTGGAATTGTTGTTTAGAAACTTGTATCTGATTTTGTTATCTTGTTTCTATACCATTTAAAATAAAATTAAAATCTTCTTTTGACATTATGATAAATTTTTTAAATTTGTCACTTCCTTCATCTGTCAAGAGGTGGTTAAACAAAAACGTACTATTAATAAACATAATCCATCTTCTTCTTAAATATAATTGGGAAGATTTGCGTTTTCTATTTCTCAGTAAACTTAAAATAAGGATAAGACCATAGATTTATGACAAGGGAGATGTAATTGTTTACATTTTAAAGCAATCAGAGATCCCCTTGTTTACTCTTTATCTGGTCAACTGCAAGGTCTACTTTATGATTGTACGAAAAACTGTTGCCAAACTGTCAATTGTGTAATTTATATTTTCACATTTAAACTACTATGATTATGGGTTAAGGTTAAAATATTACATAAAAATATTTTCCCGTTTCCTAGTTAAGTAGATAAATCATATTTTGTTAAAAACGTTGCGATAAAAACTAACTTCATAACGCAAAAATGGAATGAACAGGCATCATTGCTCCCTACTCCAATCCGCATGTCCATTGATGCACGTGAATCGTAGTATTTTATAGTATTTCTTTTGTGCGGTGTTGCTGGCAGTCGGAATTTTGCTTTTGTGAATTTTTCAGTGTTTTTCGTAAGGATTTTATTACTATTCTTCAGAAAATGGTGCGTTAGTGTCAAGTGTATGGAAAAATGAATTCTTTATATTCAAAACTGTCTTTCCACAGGTAAATTTTGCCAAGTTTTGTTTGGTTATTCGGTCGCTATATTTGTCACGCCATATTTACGGATTTTCAGGGGCGTGCTGGCTGGCTTCCTTATCATTTTACGGAATATAGTATATATATACTATATTATATTATGGAATTGCTTTTGTTATTTTTTAAAGCATGCCTGATGTGTTAGTTTTTGGAGTTACCTACACACATAGTTAAATGCGATCAAAACAAGAATCCAAGCAAGAAGCTAAGGCATCATTCAGCACTTTGCTGCATAACAAATTAAAAAACCTATAATGTTTGGTAAGTGTGAAGCCAACATGCAACGTTTGCACACAAAAATTAAAATCAGTTGCGTAACCAAGGTAATTTTTAAAGGTATTGTAGTGTAACATACCCGGGTCCGTTCAACAAAGTTGAATGAAGTAAATTAATTATGGCCAGTAATCGAAGAATTATACCCTACGTTGTGTTTATTGCGGTGATTTAGAATAAATATTATTAACTTACCTCGGATGCGCTAATTAGTCACCGAATAGGGAGACTTAAGGAAGGTGAAAATCTTAAATAACAATAATAATAACACCAATTCGTAAATACACCTACTTTATTGAATTACTGAAAAACTACCAGTGCCGTACTCAGCCTTGAATTCACGGAGGGAAAGAGCACGGCAGAGAAACCTCCGATCTCAATTCAAACGAATCTCTGTTATACTGTTGCAAGGTGATAAAGGAAATAATACCTACACGCCTTTATGAAATATTGAAGGAAGTACTCGAATTTACAGTATCACACATACATTCTCAATACAAAACTGAAGAGGGTAATTGTTAGTTAGCCGACAGTCGTCGGAAGGTACTGAGGTCCCATACGGGAGGCTACTCAGCTAATAGTTGAAATTGAGCTAAAATCTCGATATTTTATCATATTTGATTCTTTGTTATACTCGGATGTTCGCTCAAGCACGGGTGAAAATATTAATAGATTCATCAAGGCTCTTTCATGGTATCTAACAGAATAGTATCGTAAATTCTAGTAATAAGTAGTAAAACACTGGGTTTTGATAAGAAAACAATATCACTCTCAACAGTATAACTTCGATTCAAACTAAACAGGCAATACAAGCAATTGGTTACTAAATTGAGATAATTAAATTATCTCACCTCAAATATGAACACAGTAAATTAAATGGGTGTACAAACACATTAGGTATATTATATTATTAGAATAACAATAGAAATTATTGAGGTGAGTTCATAAAGGTTAATATAACTAATTAAGAAATTGTGTTATTTAATAATTAAAATAATAATAAAAATACATTAAATAAAAATGATATATCGTAAAAGCAACATAACCTAAACATCAACAAATACTTTACTAACCTGTAGATTAGATAATTTCTCCAAATCCAACAATGCACAATTCACAAAAACTAAAGAACTAGCTCAAGACTAGAGGTAATTAATATGACTTGTTCGAGGCACTCCTAAAACCACACTCCCCTGAACCGCGTTCCCGTGTCCCTCTCATTACCGTCCTCGTCAACATCCCCTTCTCACCCCGTGCAGCAAACGCGTTGACTCTTATCAAGTGTTTTTTATTCGGGTTACAAAAACAAATAATCTTCAAGTTACCAAAACAAAATAAAATTCAAAGAGGCGGTTCCTCTCAGTATCCTTTATACTAATCTAAGAGAAAATCACCATTATCAGGCTTTTAAAGAGTTATTTTAAAAACAGTAAGTCAAATAACTTGAAACAAAAAGTTGAATTAAAAACTAACACCATGTACATCTTTCTTATTTTAAATTATATTTCACTTTTAAATGTAATTGAACCCTGTATACAGAGTTTGGGTATCTTTGAAAAACTGAAAAATACTTTTTTACACTACTGTATATATAAGTTTTTGTAATATGTAGTAGGTGTACCACCTTTACTTAATTCAGAATTTTAAGTGTTCAAGTTTCAATTCATATTCCCTACATTAAAACTCCGATACTAATTTAATTTCTAATATCACAAGCTTTTGCTGTTGCAATGTATAGTACTGATTTTCTTAAAATTCCTTTTTTGATGTTTTATTATCATACCCAACCCTTTCAAAAACAGTACGCCTTTGGCGTCGGAAGCAAGTTCTCCCAAAACTTTTGCAACGTTGCACGGAGTCGGAATTTTGCCGTTCTTTCTCTCGGTATTCTTTGTCATACACATTGCCAATGATTGATACAAAACAAAAGGTTATTTATGAATGAACCGTGAGGTCTCCTCTTATTAAGTCTATGGATAAGACCCACCCAAGCTACAGATAATTTTTCGTCCATTTTGCCGCGGCGAAAAACACTGCATCACTGCAGTGGCAAGCTTGTGTGCATCCTCGTGGGATAATTTTTTTGCAAAACGAGGCATTCAGTACGGTCTAGCCTTGCCTCATGCGATTTCGTGCTCAAATGCAATGTGTACACGGCTTAATTGCAGTCATATACACACCTTGGAAGAAGGCTTCACAATATTTTTAGCATTATCAGAGGCATGCTTGCGGATAGTCACTTTAATATTTTTAGGGAAAAAACGTAAGCCATACTGCTCCTCTGGATTTTTAATAATATTTTTGGAATTATTTTTTCCAAATTTGGAAATTATAGAATATGTAGGATGTAGTTTAGATACAAAATATATGTTTTAAGTTAACCGCACAAAGAACGAATAAAAATCATATGGAATACAAACAAAATTGTAGTAGCCTATGAACTGAGTTTGTTTTATTAAAAGTACCTACTTATATGATGCTTGTCACCACAATTAAGTGTCAAATGCAGATTTTCCAAAAAAAAATGTAAATTTAATGCTTTGTACTTCAAAAACTAAACTATGAAATAACTTGATGTGACTTTTCTTCCTACAATCGCCTGAGGCAACGTATCCTTCAGTATTTCAGATTACTTAAGAAGCATCTTGAATATGTCGTTGAATGAATGTTTGCTTTTTCAAGACACTTTCTATATACAATCATGATACAAGTTGTATCATGTATACAATATAAAATAATATTAGTTAACCTAAAAAATGTCGTGACAGTTGCCCATTAATGTTTTATGTTCTCGAAAATATCACCATTTACCCAAAGTAACGGTGGCAATTGTAATCAAGTCTGATATACTTAATCTGCCACTAATCCCTTGGGTTAAATGGTATTTCGAAATCTCGACGCATTAGGAAGAAGAGTATGTTTAAGTTCAGGAATAAATATAAAAAGAGTTCATATTTTATAGGTTATGTCCTTACTTAATTTAGAAAATCTAATTTTTTGTAGGTTTAGAAAGTTCATAACTATTTACAAATAATACACACACTGTATATAAGAAACTAATGAAAGTAGTTTGTAAAAGGCATAGGTACTTACTCGATCACGGACCACCAAGCGCACTCTATCCCCTCCTTCTTCTTCTAAGCCCTCTTCGGCTCGTTCCATTAACCGCTGGTATTCCACATTCTGACTCTGGTTCGAGCAGGAGCACCTCCCTCGAGGAAACCGGCACCATTCTGAAAAGAAATATTTGTAATACTCATCAAACTCTACCAACATTGATATAAAGCCTACTACATGATGCAAGTCTTTCAAATTAGAACTTGAATAAACAGAATTGCATGTAAGCATAAAGACACGTTTCCATCGTTGTTACTATTTAGTGCAGGAGGCTATAGATCAAGATTATAAGACACTTATTCTATAGAGCTTTCTGATATGGTTTTATATTTAAAGAAGTGTGCAACTGCTTGATATTTGGACGATTATATCCAGGCAATTTGATCACACATTACAATTATTGTTTGCAACACAAGAAAAAACGTAGCGCGCTTAATAAGGATCATGAACCTGGTTTGAAATTGCGCGTGGTCGGATAAAATTAATTAACATATGGGGTCATCAAAAAGTAAGGGGTATGTATACTTTAAAGTCTTATATAATTTAAAGAAATCAAGCTAGTAGCAAAACGTAAATGGAATCTAGTTGCTTCAATAATTGGATTTTACTGTATCTATGGTAAACAAAAGAGTTGTCGTGTCAACTGCTGATACAAGTGTCAACCGTAATCATCGCGACTTAGAGAATTGTTCACATTTTGTAAATTAATGGCCTCCAAGATCGCCTGATCTTAACCCAGCATTTAACTGGCTCTGGGGTTATTTAAAAAACTTAGTGTTTAGAACACGACCAACAACGCTGGAAGAATTGAAAGACTCTATTAGGGAGCAAATTGCTGCAATTTAACTAGAAATTCTATATAATGCTGTGTACAATTTGGAGGAACGGTTGGTGATTGTACAGCAGCAAAATGGACGACATTTGGAACATTTGCGTTAACCACTGTTGGACATAAGAAA